>OX438649.1:5116970-6384962 GCA_949316285.1 Eupithecia subumbrata
GCTATGGCGCTCATTAGGGGAGGCCTATGTCCAGCAGTGGACTTATATAGGCTGATGATGGAAATAAAGAGTTTTTGATTTTATTTGATTTGAATTAATACAAAAAAAAGTAATTAATAATGACGTTCACAAAATAAAATACATGCTCTTAATAATTTAGTCCTGCCGTCAGCGAACAATTCAATATCGAGGTAGGTATCCAAATCTAACCCCTACTATGATTATAAATACTTTTAGTACGTAGGTCATTTCGTTCTTAGTGACAAAAAACCGCGGGGTTCCATTCAAACACATATTTTTTCATACAAACTCATACATTCCCATAGATCATGAGCCTGTGTTGTTCAGATAGCGGCTGATTCAGTGTGGCCACAGCTGAGCAATGGTTATTGGCAGATTGACCGTGAACGGTTGTTTTTAGGGTTCCGTAGAGGATGTCAAAAAGACTATATTATTATGAGAGGGAACTATGTGTGTATCTATTGGTAGACAGCGGAAATGGGAGTGGATATTGACAGATTTCAATGTAAAATTGTCGAGCAGCGGGAAAAGTTTCACAGCGGTACTACAAAAACCAACGTAAACATTGGTCTAACAAGCTTTTAGCTATAACAGAGTATAAAGAGTTAAACATGGGTTTAACAAGAGTTTAATACTCGTTTAAACTATGTCTAAGCCATGTCTGACTGTAAACCATCGTAAAACGCAGTTTTGTGGTAACTCTTATGATGAAACGAGCTTAACAGATATCTAACTTTTTGTCGTACCGCTATAAGTTTTTAACCACCGACGCAGTTTAACGTGTCTGTCTGTGTATCTGTTTGTGGTACCTATCGTAGCTCCCAAACGGATGAACCGATTTTCGTTTAGTTTTTTTTTGTGTTATAGATAATTTTATCCCAAGTGTTCTGTTCTTAGCCATGTTTTTAAATTTTAAATTTTGTTCTTGTTAGTTAAGTAAGCTTTGTTGATCACGTCTTATTACTGATGTAAAATAGATACACTAGAGGGATGAACTCACTAGAGGGGGAGAGAGTATATTTGACGTTCGTAACGAGTCAAGTTATCGTTAGGTACGTTTCCTTTTTGTATGGGAATTTGCGTAGTTCCCTGTCCCCTCGATAGAGGCACTGTACCAAATTGTATGGAAAAAGGTGACGTCTCGATCACGTATCATTACTGACCTCAAATAGACTCACCCCTCAGGTTGCACTTTCGGTGGATAACGTGGCACTTACGAGTACTTACATATTCTTCTGACAATTATATTATAGTACTGTAGGTTTTTTTATTCGGCGAGGAAATTCATTTACAAACAAACTGGTCTGGGCCAGAATTATGTGGGGCTCGACGCCCTGAGAGGGTCGTAACACCCACTAAAAACCTTTCCGGTGTCCCTCTCTCGCCATTTTCGCCGAACCACGGGACTTTTAAAACCTCCGCGGCCCGACTGGCGTCCTCTCTACCTCCTATACATGGCCGGCGAGCCCACCACTACACACACTCGCCGACCCCATTCTTCCGTCAAAGTACTGTGTAGGCCTGTAGGCCTAGCACGGGGATTGTTGTCTAGGGTAGAATAGAGAAAAAATTACGTCACATCGTCATCGAATGCGTAATATTTGTGAAACTCATTCCTTCAACTTTAATAATTTACGCAATGTATGACTATGCAATGTCATTCTTCTCTATTCTACCCTAGAGAACTATTCCGAGCTAGACCTACTGGATACCTAAATCCATTCTTGCAATCCATCTTAGAATCCTAAAATTTGCCTTAGTGTGGTTCAGCAAAATCAAGAAACCTTACAAACTAATATATTTTATTTCTACCTAGAGACTACCTGTCGCTAAATATTTTTGTAAAAAGCTATTAAATTGATTGAACACACTATTTCCATTCAATCTCAATCTCAACAGCCTGTATTGGTCCACTGCTGGACGCTGCTGGCTTTTATCGCATGGGGGGTGATGCCCATTATCCCCACGCTGAACATACGGGTTGGGGATCTCAGTTCGGTGGAAGAATTGTTCTGCAGGGGGCGCTGCTGCCCGCCCCCGGTGAATATCCCTTAGTCACCTCTTCACGACACCCGTGGGATGAGTTGGGGTGGTGCAAATTCTAAGCAGCACGCAGTTTAGTAGCTTTAGTTCCGTTAGAAAAGTTTTACTCTCACAAACGATGCAGCGAATCTGTAATTTTTAATAGGGTCATGAAAAATTATTATTTCGTTTCTAAATTCATTACTCGACTCTCGTTTGAATGCTAATTTCTAAGGGGAATGTTTTTGAAGAAAAATGTAAAAAATTGTGTGTATTTATTGTAATGCCAGAGAGATATAATTAAAAAATTAATCGGCCAAGTGCGTGTCAGTATCGCTCACTAAGGGTTCCAGCTTAGTGGGCATTTTTCAAAAAGTTTACTACTCACAGACTTCTCTATATATTTCCTGTAAAATATAGATCTATATCTATAAACGCTTGATACAGATGAGTCGTTTTTAGATGAATCGCTCTGCAAGCTTCGGAGATAGCCCCCCCCCCATCTTTTTTACTTACTTTTTTCAAAAAACTTCGATAAGTATAAGACCCACAGAAATTCCAAAAACTATTTTGATACCTTTCATTTGATACCCCACTTGACCTCTTTAAAATTTTGTCATCAGAATTTGTATGGATAATTTAGATTTATTAAAATTTTTTTCTTTAAGTCTGTACACGCGCACAATATGTATTATTATTTTAAATTTTAGCTGCCTTAGTTGCTGAGTTACCTAGTAAAGAGGGAAAAAACGATAGACAACGCGAGACCATAAAGGCTTTCGAAACCGATCTCGAAACCCTAATAACTTAATTAAATACAAGCTAATTAGCAGGTTAGAAGGTAAGGTAGTTGTTGAACTAAAATATTGCAATAAAGCCTCCAATGCACCCACTGGTGTTGGTGCAGGCATAACTAACACATAACATAAAACACCCAGAACACCCTGAACAAATATCTGTAGATCTTACAAACATTTGTCCCGCGGCGGGAATCAAACCCGCAACCTCCTGCGTCACAGGCCGATCTTCGCCCGCCGCTTCACGGAGGTCGTCAAAGACAGTGTGAATTTTGTTACCTAAGATCTTCAAAACTACTGAACAGATCCAGGTGTTTGGCGTGCATTTCAAACATAGCCTAACTTAGATAATAGGCTACTTATTATACAGAAAATACGCGTGCAAAGCCGCGGGCAGAATCTCACCTCTAGTGGTAACATGATCTTATCAAAGATCCTATGACTACGTATACAATATCTTTGGATCTTATAACAGGAAAGAATTTGGTCCGAGATCCGAACAAATCAACTTCAACTTCTGATGGCTTCGAACAACTCCAAAAAGAAAAGACAATCAATACCATTGCGCGACCTAGGTCAAATGTCAATGTCAGTGTTAACACTTGCTTGCATTTAACTTTTATATTTCATCCAAAATCCAAAGCCATGATTTTTCTAAAAGCAAATCACTGTTACAAATGAAAAAGAAATATCATTTCGTTGACATTTCCTTTGAAACGACGACGCTCAAAAATAACTGTCGTTATGCGACAATTATGAAAAATGACTTGGTGTCCGAATTTATGAGGTGAATGAAAAGACAAAAGGAAAATTGCTCGGAGTAATAAACCGAAACATAGTGAAAGAATCAAACAAAATTATGTATGAACATATACTTTTAGGTGGAACATGGTACTTTTTTATAGGTTCCAAAAAATATACAGGGCTATTATGAAAAATACTGTTAATAATAATAAATAAATAAAAATATTTTATTTCGGACAACGAAGAGATCATAATTTGTTAACCTCTGGCAACCTTCATATCAAATTCCTATGACTGAAGACGTTCGAAATATAAAAGAACAAAAAAGAACAGAAGAACTGGACTTTTACCATGTAATGTAACATTAGAAGGGTGCGCTTATTATTAACAACCATAGCTAAAAAAACACTCGATTAAGTTATACAAAATTATTACTTAGACCTAAATCAAAATCTGTTTGTGAGTTACGATGGAATAGGCAGACTTACTATTTAAAAAGACTGACACTTGACCGCGGGGTAAAAAGAAATACATTTATTTATTTATCAATTTGAACCACCTCTAAGCGACACAAACAAATTACAATAAGAAATGTAATCATAGGTTTAGAGCGCTTGCGCTCAACTAATTACATACCCTCATAACAGTGAAATCAAACAAAAAAATATAACCTTAACAGAGTATAGTATAGTAGAGTATAAGTTATTATTCGCATTTTGTCTTAAGAAATTTCTTAACATAATATTTATTTAAGTTATTGTGCTGTGTAGATTTATATCAAATTAAATAATAAAATTTAAAACCGAACTGATTTAGGAACAAGTGGCTTCATAGGACAATTATTTCGGTAGGTTTGTTTAGTTTAATATAATATGTTGGTATATGGAACTTAGCCTACTTTATAAAAAAGTATATATTACCTATAGTATTTTGTAGTTAATTATCACTTTATTTACACTTTATTTCCCTGAGTGGTTGGTTTCTAATCATTGCGTGTTTATCTGGGTATGTTAATAATTGCATGTATGCATTTGCATTTACAAAGCATTTTCATTTAATTTTATTTAATTTTCGATCATTCACGAGAATAAAAGTTATAAATATTTAAGAGTAAAGATTAATAAATAAACTTTAGCTTCCTCAATCATATTCCAAGTGCGATACAAAAAGAACAAAAGAACAAAAATCACAGGCCATTAGTAATTCGCGAACTGAGTTCTGCATTCGAGTTGTTTTGTTATGCAAAGTTATTTCGCGCGGGTTCCGTACAGTTGTTTTTTATCTTGTTAGCAAAAAGTTTTTTTATCAAGTCATTATTTGGCAAAATACCTACAACCCAGCTTAGAATTTTTAAGCTTACAGTAACTACATTTTTGTTTACTTATGTTTCGAATAATTAAGTAGGCTTCATAAAAACTACAACCAGCTGAAACAAAAAAAACAAGTATTTACAATTAAAACAATTTAGAGGATCCTTAGCTTAATCCTTAGCTACATTAAGTTGGTAATTTTACGTGAATATGAAAACGCCAGACTTATCATTAAAAGCCAAAATAAGTGCTTTTCACACATTGAGTTACAATACAATCCTATTGTAATTCAATGTTATCACATTATAAATCTCAGTTACTTAGCAATAATTGTGTGTGAATTATTTCTTAATGAACCCTAAAAGGACAAAAGCTGCCAAAAGAAAAAAACTGAAGGCCTACTCAACAAAGGGCATCTTTTTCAGCAGTTAAGGACTTAATCAGTGTAAAGAGATTTTAATGAACATCGTAAGCAGTAAATAAGACAGAAAAATGTTTGTGCTTAACTTTTTCCTGACACGGGACAAAGGCTCAGGATCCGTTTTTTGGAACCTCGACTTTGTTGTCGCATGCATTATATCCAACGATTGACAATACTGATTATGAAATTGGAAATATTAGAGTTTTATTAAATTATAAACTCAATTGTCGCCTAAATAATTAATGTTTTAGAATTCTGTGAGTTTGGATTCAAAATATATATTATGTTATGTACCCTGTTCCCTTTAGTTGTAGAGGTAATAATTACAACACAGTATTATGCGCCTACTTAAATGTATGTCAATCTTTTTAAAATTAATAGAGAAAAGAAGATGGATTTAAGATATAAACGAACAAAATTTAAAATTTAAAAAACCCCCTACAGATTTTCATGAGGCTAAGATCACTCGGGATAAAATTATCTACGACACAAAAAAACTAAACGTAAATCGGTTCATCCGTTTGGGAGCTACGATACCACAGACAGATACACAGACAGACACGTTAAACATAGAACACCCCTCTCTTTTTGCGTCGGAGGTTAAAAATACTTATGAATCTGATGAAAAAAGTGATTGCTGAGGGCTCAGAAAAATAAGAGATATGATGAAAATTTCATCAAATATCTAATTTTTCAAATATTTTAAACTAGTTTCTGCCCGCGGATTTGCACGCTTTTTTCTTTAAATTTAAAAGTATTCTAGTTATTCTAAGGTCCTGATATTTATGGAGGTACTTATGTAAAATTTCAGCCCGATCCATTCAGTAGTTTTGGCATTGTTTACGGCCCATCTTCACAACGGCATGAACTTTCTTCACAACGGCATGAACTTTCACATTTTTATAGTTATTAGGGTGGTAAAGTAAAGTTATGTAATGTAGTATACATTACATAACGGTAACGTTTATCTATATTGAATTTATTTAATGTCTTCTGAGTCTCTATTAACCATTTCTTAAGAATTATCAATCCAATTTTCGTTGAAATGAATCCCGTCAAAAGAAGCGCTTTTTCTTTAAAAATACTGATAAGATAACCTCTTAAATAACCCTGTATAAGGGTTTCAATAAGGACATGGAATTGAATTAAAATTATTCTTTTCCTTTGGAACCGTCTGTAAACTTCGAATCAACCTAATGAAAGAGGTGGAGTTTCTGACCTGTTGGTTTGTTTGATATTCTAAGAAGTTGATAATACCTGTTCCGACATATTTTACGTTATCAAATCATATAACCTACCTGCGTAGGTACTCATATTCTTAGATCTACCCTAAGTACCCCACCTAGGTTGCCTAGGAGAAATCACTCTCAGCGATAAGGCCGGATATTGTACTAATCAATGTTTAAAGTTTTGGTATTATTCTATTATTATTTATTTATGTTATATTTTAAGTGTAATAAAGTATTCATTAATTGATCAAATATTGCATAATACAAGGGATAACCGAATACAATACAAGAATAATACGAAGGGTTATTAGTATTTGACTATTTTGGATGTTCTGGGTATTTTGTATCTTAATAAAAAATATTTATCTATGACATGTAATGTTGTTGTAATAAGTATAACAGTCATCACCCATATCACAAGGTCTGCGTAGATTGGGGCTAGATGATGTTGTGTGGATTGTCCAGTATTATTTATTTATTTATTCAAAGGAGGATGGGCGTTTTGGTACCGTTCTTGTAACGTTCTACATATGTCCGGTACTACATATGTCCAAATAAGGTGAGATAAACGTCGTTGGATGACTCTTTTCAAGTCGCCAAAAATAAAATCTGCCTCGACAAGCCCGTTGGAGTTGTCCGTTATGAAATATACACATTAGAAGATGGTGATTTTTTATGTTAAAATATAAAAGTGATATTGTATATTTTATTATAGTTATTGTAGGACGACCTCCGTGGCGCAGCGGGCGAAGGTCCGCCTACGACGCAGGAAGTTGCGGGTTCGATTCCCGCATCGGAACAAATTTGTGTACGATCTGCAGAAATTTGTTCCGTTGGTCTGGGTGTTTTCTATGTATAATAAAAAATATCTATCTATGTATGAGCTAGGTAATGCTGTGTGAATTGTCCATCATTATTTATTTATTTATTTATTACTTATTTGTACTTTATATGTGTGTACTTTGTACTGTCTAATAAACTATTTCATTTAATTTATTTTTCACTTAATTAAACAAAATATAGGTAAGTTAAGCTACCTGTAGATTATTTGCAAGTCTGTATATTTTTATGTATTTGATGCAAGGTTTTGTATTAGGTCATACCTACATGTAAGAATTAATTTAAGTAATGTAACAAGAGCCGATACAAATCGGCTCCCACTTAGCCCGTCGATGTCAAAATTATTTATAAGACAAAAACACAAAATGAAAATATAAACAGATTAGATATACTTACTACGTGCTTACATAAAAACTATTTAATGGTAGTAACAGCTCCATACAGTTCCTTGGCTAGCGTGTGACCCAATTCAAATAGCCGACCCGAAGCATGTTGCAAAAAACATTACCCTCTTTTTTCCACATCGGGCTGTTTTGATATCTTGTTTAGTACTGAAACATCGTGAATATTTTAAGACGGATCTTTCGCTTGCGTAACTTAATTTTATTTGGAGACTTTTTGGCCTTTGAACAAGTTTTTTGGGAGAAACTCTTGGGAATTTGACTCTTTTTGATCTGCTGACGAATTTAACTTTTGACAGTTAACTTTACTAAGTTTGTAGCTGACGGAGTCAAAGGTGGTTCGTTTTTTTGCAAGAATATTGATAATTTCTAGCTAAGTATTATTTTTCTACTCCTTGATAATTTGCTCTTAATAATTATTTTTACCTTAAAATTTGACTAGCCAATTTTGTAAGCCGAAAGAAATAAACGTACATATTGATTTCCGATTCCTCCGAGCCTACTCCAAAAAACTTAAGACTAAAGGACTGCCAAGAGTGGCATGGGACTAGATCATGCCAGGAGGAGTCCTTCAAGTGACCCAAACGCCGAAATGTGGGGGTGGGGGCTTGTTTGGCGAGGCAAGTTTAGCTGTGGACAGTGATATTTGCACTTTAGTACTTTGGCATATTGACGAGCATACTCGGCAAACGTAGTGTAGGACGCCCTTCGGCTAGGTGGGATGACGACCTGCGAAAGACTGCAGGCAGATACTGGATGTGGCAAGCTGAAGACAGGGCGCTATGATGCTTGTTAAGGCCTATGTCCAGCATTGGACTAACATAGTCTGATGATGATATTGAAGAGCGAGCCTCCGAGCACTCCGATCAAATGATTTGCAAACACAATCAATATTCCATCCGAGAATCAGGGGGGTCGAATGATGTTGTCATCATCTTGCATGTCAAATCTGGCTTCAAACGCATTTATCTAAAGTCATTTTCAGCTTAAGGTTTTTTTCTGTTGTTGTAAGAGGCGACTAAGGGATATCCACCGGGGGCGGTCACCCGCGCCATCATCAACCCGCATGTCAATGTATTTATGAAAACTTGCTGTACACTCATAGAGATATCAATCTATTCCCTAAAAATAGCGACATACATAATATAAATACTAGAAATAAGAATAAACTCGCTGTGCCCACAACTAGGCTACACAAGATAAATGTATCATTTAAAGGGCAGTATACGCTTCTACAACAAAACTCCAAGTGAGTTGCAAAAATTATCAATAACTAAATTCAAACAAATTGTGAAACATAAACTTTGTATAAGGCTTACTACAAAATATCAGATTATCTAGAGGATAAAAAAGCTTGGGACAAGTTTTGCTTCAGCTAAAAATAACAAATAACAGGCTAAAAGTTTCTTCGTCGCTTCTTTACTTTAGTCTACATACCGAAGCGACAGAAATCAAAAATATCATTTTATTTCCGTGTCAGTGTTTAGTTTTATAATTTGACCTTTTCTAAGTTTTCATTAATTGTATTTATGGAAACAAAGAGTTTTTTATTTGATGTGATTTGACATGACTATGGAGATTATAGGCATTACCCCCCATTAGATAAAAGCCAATAAAACACTTATCAGGGGGAGTCTTCGTCCAGCAAGAACTGAATTTTGAAATTTAATATATTTGAAGCAACTCAACGACAAAATAAAATATTAATTTTAACCAGTTCTCAATAACCCTGTATACATTATTGCCTACATGAGTAGGTATAGACACGTGCTACGTCACGTAGACACAAATATGATGCGGTGCCAAGTCGGTATATCATTGGACGTAGTTCACGGTTACGTTCACGTCCCTGTCAGTTCGTTACCTTCGGTAATTGGTAATAATACAGCGTTGTGTATAGTATATAATATACAGGGTATATAGTATACAGGGTCACGTAAAGAGACCCTGTATATAAAGTTTAATAATGTTTATCTCTATGGGTCTCTATACACTCTACATAGTTTTTGCCCGTGGAAATGCACATATTTTTCTTATCTATGCAGAGTCTACGTAATTATAACGTCGCCAAAAAATATTTATTTATTGATTGAAAATATCTTTACAATACCTTACTTATTTATAATGCTCATGCATTATTTATTATAATAACTTATAAAACTTATATAATACATACTAGGTATACCTATGTATGTTACAATTAGGTATGGATACAATAAGCTAATGCTTATCTATCCATTAATTAATATGAAAAAAATACGTACAGTTAAATAAATAATCAGACAAAACCCACTCACAATAAAATTATTGGTCACTTAGAGAAAGTAATTATGAAAAAATAAAATACTATTAAAACAAAATATAAACCACCTGTGAAACGCTACTCTTATCTGAGAGTATTTGCAAAAGAAAACTCTTTAAGTGATACTGAAAATATTTGCTCCACTGCTCCTCATATTTTTTCTTCGTGTAATGAGATTACGAAGATTTTTTTACGTCAAAGCTTTTATTAGTAATAAATTATTACACTTTATACAAAATGTTATGTATCACCAATATGAAAAAACATCAAAATAATATATCAAAAATTTTCGACTTCGACGGGACTTGAACCCGCATACCCGCATATCGATATTATTTGATTTTTTAGAAATTAGCCTTTAGGTTTTATTGTTTTATAGTGCGGAAGCCAGAGTTCATATAAAAAATATATATGATTTATAATGTCTTTATCCTCGCTCTACGAGAGGTTCTAGAGCAAAGGTGACACTAAATAAAATTACCTTAAACCATTCAGACCACCATAAACATGCCCGCATCAATATACTTAACCCCCCCCCCCCATATCCTCCCCCCAATCGGTTCCTACCGACCACACATAAAATATCTTCCCACATAAAACTTCACCTGTTATACAGGGTGTAAACGAAAACTGAGCACTAAATTGGTTGTCAAATGTTATTTGTAGTAACATTTTTATGAGTTGTAAAAATAAGGGTGTTTGTCCGGCAGTAAATAATCCTATTTTCAGGTAGGTATGGGACTTTGCAGTGTGCAGAACAACTACTACTTTACAAAAAATACCTACTTATTATGAAAAGCAAACAAAAATCTAGTTCCTTTGATACTAAAATCATTTACAACGGGATATTTATCATGATTTGCGTTTTGAACTTTTCAATATTTTGGCATAGTCTCGTGCGCCTTGATCACGGAATAATTAATACAAAACAATGCTTTGATACTACTGAAAACAGTCTCGATTCCATCTCAATTTTAAAACTATTTGAAAACTCCTAAATAATTTAACTAAATGTAGCATTATGACGTTTTTGTGGATTTGTTAAATTCACAAAAAAACACAAAGACAAACTCGTCAAAGTTTCTGTTCAAAATCAACCCACTAAGAACGCACTTGATAATTTGATTATGTTGAAAAAACTAAGAACCGCCTTCCCTTAATTTTACACTGATTTTTAGGAAAAAATCGAATTTAACAGTAAACAATTTTAATGGGTCCTCCTCCTCGTATTCTCTAATCAAATCTCTAATCAAAAATGAAAGAATTTTCAAAATCGGTTTATTATTGACGGAGAAATCGACGGACAATAAAAAAAAACATACTTACCAACATTGTGCCGAAATAGAAACTTTTGCTTGTTATAAAGTCGGTTAAAAAGAAGTTTTTCCTTTGATTCGTTTGATTTGCGTTTGAGAAACCAGCGCGGTTAAAATCGCATACTGTCAATAATTATACATTTTTATTAGTACGTTTCAACGTTTCAGTCATCCCATTACCAAAACAGTGAGTAAACCTGTTGAAACATCGGGAAAAATAGGTAAATAAACGCGATAAATGCCCATTAAATAATACTAATAATAATGTGTGCAGATCGCGTAAGTTTGAAAATATTTAATAAATTATACACACAATGATAATTCCAATCGTATTGTGTAATAGATTGTATATCCATTTACAATTCCTGGATAATACCAATAGCCTGTTACAACAAGACAACTGTGTAAGTTTACGGCCGACTTGCCTCCTTGGCTTAACAACTGCAGTCCATGTTAACACCCTGTATATGTTCGTTACGTACAAGTTAAGGTGCCGTTGAGTCGTAATTAGAACAAATAGCGACCCATGGGAAATTCTTGCTACTAAAAGTCGCTGTATAACGTTCTCAGCACAAGTTTCGACCAATTGGGTGAGTCTCCTTTTTGTTTGGAATTTGCGTAGTTCCCTGTCCGCACGATAGAGGCGCTGTATCAAATTGTATGGAAAAAGGAGACGTCACGTTAGCGTCTCGCAAGTAACGTCAAATAAACCCCTCAGTTCATGAAACGGGAACGCTACTTTTTTCAGTCAAAAGCGCCAAGAGTCATGTCTGGAAATCGCTATATGAAATTAAAATAAGAAACCTCTCTCACTTGTCCACGCGGAGTAGGGTAAATCGTCATAGGTTTTTTGTCTTGTTGGAGCTTACCCACTCATAAGGAAAATTCTAAGAATTTTTATAATTACCTAAAAATATAACGACCCAGACGGTACCTACTTGAACGAGACCGAATCTTTTCTACTGGTTTGCTTTAATTGTATTCTTTTGACGCTCTGGTGATCTCGTCGAGTTTGGTTCAGACAGAGGTTGTGTTTTTACAAAATCAAAACTTTTTCTAGCGACTTTAAGTCGCATCTCAAGAACGCCTCCTTTACACACATGTAACAGTTATTGCCACAATAACAGTTAGTTACTTGACTCGACAGAATTAATCGTATTTGACTGTCTTCGTGGTAGTAGTTTACCCACACTTAGGGAAAATTCTAAGAATCTGCTAAATAAACCAAAACGAAAACGACCTAGACGGGACTTGAATGCAACCGATTCGTCTCAAGTTATTTCTTTCTTTCTCTGTCTTTTATTTAGTTCGGTTCATTTGGTTCGACAGTTATGCCTTTACAAAATCAAAACTTTTTCTAGCGACTTTAAGTCGCATCTCAAGAACATCTCCTTTACACACATGTAACAGTTATTGCCACAATAACAGTTTGTTACTTGACTCGACAGAATTAACTGTATTTGGCTGTTTTTACGCTCGAGTACCTAATTGAGGGTCGCTTTTTACGGCCCAGGTCATTGATGTTTTGTTTTATAGATGGGTAACATAATATGGGCCAATAAAACATCGAGTCTACCGTGGAATTTGACTGTCTTTACACGGTGGTGGAACGTAACAGAACCAAAAAAATAGATGAAAGTATAAAAATCAGGATTGCTGGTATTGAAAAATGATATCACTTCAGATGTTTTCGTGAGTGTATCACTAATACTATTTTCGCCACTTATTTGTTTAAAATGAAAATAATTGCTGTCAAAAAGAAAACAATGAGCAACGAGTAAGTATGAGTGATACACTCATGTATACATCACAATTGATCAGCTGATATAAATTATTTTGAGGGGAAGAATATAACATAATAATATAGCAATTAAATCTGTTGAGAAAATTACTACGGCGAAAAACTAACAAAAAATTAGCTCGCTGTAAAATATGTTTATTCATAGGTACTACAGAACACTATTATACCTTTAACTGGCACGCTCTTGCCAGTTTTAATAACGTTTGAAACGACATTAGTTTGTTTTAAAAATGCTTATGAAATGGGCATAAAAATTTCCCTATCTTGCGTCTGCATCGACATAGTTCTCAGAAATTGGTAAGCTGAAGTGGCAATGGGCTGGTCATATAGCTCAAAGAACTGATAACCGCTAGGGAATACCTAAGGCTCTCGAGTGGCGACCCCGATGCAACGCGAAACGGAGTGTAGGGAGACCATCCGGCGTGCGGACTACTAGATAGTAGTAGACCAAGTAGTAGACCGCACGCAATCAGAATGAGATGGAAGCATAGAGTAAAAACTCGCTGCTGTCTCAGCAGAGGGATAGTGTCATTCAACTATTTGACAATTTGTGTAACCAAAAACCGATCTATGTGTGTTTTGACAGCACGTAAATACAGTGCTTTCACTCACACATTCGTATGATTGAATGTTGCAAGTGAATAGCATTTTCCCTAAAAATTGGGTAACTGAAGCAAAGTTTCAATTAAGAAAACACGTCAATGGTGTCGATTCAGATGTCGCCAAAACTAAAACACTAATTTGACAGCACTAAAATGCATGATATCCTATTTATTTTTAGCGCTTTCAGACAAATGCGTCGCAATTTTTTAGATTTACCTACCTCGTTTGTGTCAACTATCATTCTAAACCTTTTTCTTCTAAGGATGGAAGCATTCCGAGCTGAAACAAAAGCGGTAGGACATTAACTTTGAAATAGTTTCAATCCATTTTGACATCGCGTGGATTCTACCTAGGAAGAAATTAGTTGCGGACAGCGTCTATTCGATAGACCGAGTATATGCACGTGAGAATAATGGTATGGAACCATGTCGAGCTAAAACAAAAGCAGTAGGACATTAACTTTGACATAGTTCCAACCCATTTTGACATCGCGTGGATTGTACCTAGGAAGTTAGTTGTGGATGGCGTCATCGGCAGAAATACCGGTCTGCGGCATCGGTATCGGTAGATATGCCGATCCAGCGTACACTGTTCCATAAAAATCAATACAAAGCAACAAATCCTTACGCTCCAGTGAATCTTTGACAAATGTGAGATGTGATGTGACGTAAGATACTTTACTTTACAACTTACTATGATAGGGTTCCAACCCGTTCTGATCGCGTGAGGATTAAAGGTTTGTTCCCAGCTTATGCGGTCTTCGAAAGTGATAAGACCGCCACTTGTCACTTAGATTTTGAGCTGTTTTGCTGTATTGTTTCTATCTATAAGTGTGCAATAAAGAATTTTCTATCTACCACTAAAAAGTATTTTTTTCTTACATCATTTCGTAAAACGGAAATGAACCAAAAAAGCCATTTCTAAGGCACTTCCAACGTTCCGCTAGAAATAGAAAGCTAGTTTAAAATAATGTTTTCGCTCAAAAAACCTCCTAGCTCGGGAACGAGCGACCAACAATGGAAATATCCCAGAGTTTCATACGTTGCCTGGGGTGTTTTAAATTCAGTGTCGACACTGCAATGTATAGAGCAACTTTTCGTATTTGTTATCGAATTGGAAACTAAAACAATAGGGTGGACTGGCGAAGACTGGACGGTGGCCATGTTTTGGTGGAGAGAAGGATTTTAATTGAAAAGCGTTTAGTTGGTTAGTTTCGTAGATAAAAGTTATAGGTAGCTTTCATGTCACTTTCTTGAGTCTTGGCGTCACATCAGCTCAGTCGCTGGCCGTGACGTCACTTATATTATTAGGTTTATCGTCTTTGTAATAAGAAGTAGGAAAAATTAAGAAAAAAAAAACAGTATACAAAAAACCTTTTAAAAAGGAGCATGTGCGTTTGAAACGATTCATTATGATTTATCCACGACCAGGCTCGTTGATATAAACGAATAAAATCCGTGCCAATCTGCTAAATGCCAATCAATAACCAACAAATATTTCATCCCTCGTCTCGTATCCCTATCCTATCTCTCTTCCAATAAGGTTTGCTAGAAGATTCTCTTTCTCTTTTTAACTCTTTTTAGGGTTAAGCTCGCCTTTGTCATTATTTTTCCTGCTAAATATTTTACTTGTACCTATTTCATGCAATAAAGTATGAAATCCTTTCGCGAGTACCTATAGTTTGAATTTATTATGTTTATCCCATCAGGTCAACAAAAATCACAAAACATCACAGAAATGTCTAGTCCCTAGCTATACCATAGACATTCTGTATTTCTCTTTAGTCCTGTTCAGTTCGTTGTACACAACAGCAACGACAATGTCTTGCCTCTATTCACACACTGTGCATTCCCCTTTTGTCCCAGTTTCGGCTACCCAACAACGTTCCATGGTCACCCTACACACCGGACAACAGACAATGCTATCAATGCATAAAGAACATCACCCACAACCTAAACACTGCTGGCAGGAAATTAAAAACTTTTACCAGCGTCTATTGAAATGAATCGGTTACAGGGATGGAGTGAGGGAGTTTTCGGGGGCAATTGAATGTTTGGATGAATATAAATGGTTTTTGAAAAGATTTTCAAAAAAATAAAACATATCTGAGTTCCACATTTTTAGAGCTTTTTGAAATTTAAACTCAATTAATTATTATGTTATCTATTATATTAATTAAACTGGTTTACTGTTATCTCTTTGCGTTTTCTAAACTTGAACACCAAAATGCGTGTAGGTGAGAAATAAAATTACATTTAAAACTGCATACTGCGCAGATTTTAGGTAACAATTCTTGCAAAATTAAATAAAAGTGGCTTGTTTT
The DNA here is from genome assembly GCA_949316285.1 of Eupithecia subumbrata. Classification (NCBI taxonomy): domain Eukaryota; kingdom Metazoa; phylum Arthropoda; class Insecta; order Lepidoptera; family Geometridae; genus Eupithecia; species Eupithecia subumbrata. The sequence goes on from OX438649.1 coordinate 5,133,101, forward strand.
ATTTATTTACGAAATCAAAAAACAATCAAAATAATTCCAAGCGATCATTGCGAAAGTAAGCCTACAGTACCAAGAAGCGTAGAATTCTATCGATATTTTTTTCTGAAATGTTTTGTAATTTTATCCATGGTCGTTGAAATAATCCATTCTAAAAATGCACGCCGAGTGTAGGGATCTATGACGTTTTGTGCAGGCGGCGTGCATTCATTACGGATGTTAGCGGGTTAACTATGAACCTTTATTTGTGTTGGAAGAACACCAACGCCGTAACGCCCTTACATCCGTAATGAATTCATTAAACTACGAAAGTAAAAGGGGCGTGCATTTTTAGAATGGTTTATCGCTACCTAATTGAGAGTGTCTTGGCCCCCAACAATAATCCTGATTCCATCTCTGCCATATTGGCTTTAACAGGCAAACGCGACAGTTTTTCTTGTATCAGCTGGTGTTTTTGTTCAATTTGGTCAACTTGGCTGCGGCTAGGGTTAAGTGTAATTTTCAAAGGAACTGCAAAAGTTGAAAAATAGACAGTATCGCTTTGTTAATACAGTATATTTTTACATTGCAGTTTGCAGGATGGAATAAGGTTTTGTTGTTTTAAATTATGACTAAGTAATTTTATCTAGTTATTTCAGTGAAATGAGAAGCGAAATGATGCTATTTTTAATAACCCGTTGGTGTCAACTAATTTTATATCGCATTCGCTTTTCTTTCAGATATTTTGAATTAAGTATACTTATATAAGTATTTTAGTGTATGATAGGCCTAAATTAAAAAAAAAAATATCGTGAAAAGATAACATTTCTCTCCGATTTTTCCACGCTAGACATAAATAAATAATTTTATATAATTATAGTTACTCTATATCAGTTAAAAAAAAAGAACATCACCCTTTACACCACCTTATTGACTTTAGGAACCATCCGGCGTCTTAATAAATCAAGTTAAGCTAAATTTATTTGAATTACGTTAATTTAATTTCATACAGTTTTCATACGTTAACTGGCTAGAAGTATTTCAGTGTAATCTTATCCGAGGAGAATTAGCTCGTAGCACGCGAGCTTATCCTGTAAAGATGCATTTAGACAGAAAGCAGGGTGATGCAGAGTAAGAAAGGAAATGATTTATCTATCAATCACCACAGAAATGAACATAATCACCACAGAAATCAACATAATCCAATTCAACGTTATGTATGAGATATTAACTAGGTATCTGCTCTGTGATAATGTGTCACAAAAAAAACCTGTGGATACAGAATACGCTGTTGGCGTTCCTTTAATAATAAATATAAAAACCTTAGTTAAACAACTTTTCACCACTTTTTTATTTTGTACTTAAAAAATAAATACAATTAATTATGAAGTACCCTTAACTAGATACCTGCAGCTATGAGGTTAGTTTCTAAAAGTAAAAGCATTTGATTGTAGCTTTTTGGTAGGTAAGTCAATAATGAAAAAGAAAATAACAATCAAATAGTATTAATAAATTAGAAATAGTATTTACAATAGAAACAATTGAGCTAACTGCAGACTGTCTACAGGTAGCCCAACTGATCCATATCAATACCAGACGGAAGCGTCCCCTAGAAGTGCTGACTACGTTACCCCGCTGTATGGAAATGCTGATGCGCTGTGTGTGCCAGATACTGACCAGCTCTCGGGTCACGCGTCGCTTCCACCAGACGCTCAGATAATTTTGTAAAAACCCGAAGAGCCTCGGTACCCCACGGACCTAGGGTCTCGACTCGACTCCAAGGGGAGCAAATGTGTAGGTTATGTCGAGATCAGATAGAGAGATTAGGATATTTGCGCCTCTTGAGATTTTTAGCCTAATCTGCCGCCGCACTCGCCATCACGGATTAAACCTTTTTAATGTGGAAAAGATAGTTTGTCTTTTCCGAAATTATCAGTTTTTCGTGTAACTGCTTCCTACAGAATAAGTAGGTAGTATGTTGTATGTGGACGTCGGGGGTGTATAATTACCATATTTTAGTGTTTACTACGAAGAAAAACTACGTTAGAAAGTTTAAATAAAACTTAGTTTTTCTTTGAACCTCTAATTATTTAGACATTTGGTTTATTTAAGCCCATTCAAAAATAGTTTATTAAAATAAATAAATAATGCTGGACAATTCACACAGAATTATCTAGCCCCAAGTTAAGCAGAGCTTGTGTTATGGGTACTAGATAACTGATATACTTATTACAATATACTACATGGATAGATATTTTTTTAAGAAAACATCATAGAACACCCTGGACAAAAATCTTCAGATGAGAAACATTTGTCCCGAGGCGGGAATCGAACCCGCAACCTTCTGTGGACCTACGCCCGTTGCGCCACTGATGTCGTCAATCAAGTGAGTTAAATGAGAACTTTGACAAAATAGTGTCATTGGACGACTACAAATAGAACATACAAATATTTAATTATGAATTATTTTGCTTATTGACATAATTTGTATATTAGTAAATAACTAATATACGGCTTGTTGCTTTACATAATTACATTTAAATAATTATTTAGATGACTACTCTGGTGTATTAGGTTTTACCTGTAATAATGGGACGGGTTTTGCTTCAACTCTAAAAATAACAACTAACAGGCAAAAGGTTTCTTCGTCGCTTCTTTATTATAGTCTAAATACCGAAGCGACAGAAATCAAATATATCACTTTATATCCGTGTCAGAGTTTAGTTTTATAGTTTGACCTTTTCTAAGTGTACATTTAATACATTTATTGTATATATGGAAATAAAGAGTTTTAGATTTTGATTGATTCTGATTTGATAGAGAGAGTGAAACACATTCTCCTTATTTATATATTTTAGGGTAAAATAACCCTAAAATACACATTAGTAGGTACAATTCTACGTACAAGTTCATAATTTTAGGTAGATGACAACCACTTAATTACTAAGTGGGTCAAGGGTAAAATGGGTCCCTGCCTAAGCATGTTGCAGTATTATAGATGTAATGTTTTAAATAAAAACAAAATAAAAAATTTAATGCAAGAGTTTAAAGTGAAAACAAATCCTCTAGTATAATAGGGTTTAAAAATAATCGGATAAGATTATTAAACAAACAAGCAAATACTATTCTAAACCCACTTGAATTGTTATATTATAATTTAAATGTTGAGTTGTAAAATAAAATGAAAACTAAGTGGGTTACTAAGTGGGTCAAGGGTAAAATGGGTCCCTGCCTAAGCATGTTGCAGTATTATAGATGTAATGTTTTAAATAAACACAAAATAAAAAAAATTAATGCAAGAGTTTAAAGTGAAAACAAAACCTCTACTATAGGGTTTAAAAATAATCGGATAAGATTATTAAACAAACAAGCAAATACTATTCTAAACCCACTTGAGTTGTTAAATTATAATTTAAATGTTGAGTTGTAAAATAAAATGAAAAAATATTTTAAGTCACAAAACAACAAGTACCTAGGTAAGTATTTTTGAATGATCAGGATAATTAAAAAGCCTAAAAAAAGTAATGGTGGTATCGGTACCGAATCAAAAAAAAACAAGGTTTATGTTCAGTTGTTTATTTCAACTAAAGCCTCCGTTGATATTAACTAATATTTCAATAATTTGACGTATTTTACAAAAAGATAAATTGACTTCAAATTCTTCTAGTGGCGACATCTCGTTAAAATTCGAGTCTTATTTAGTGACACATCGAGGTATATACCCTACCAATATTTTTTTTTATTATTAAAATCGGACTACTCAGTAGAACGTTATGCGTGGTCAAACATTACAATCAGTGAGTGAACAATCAATCATGTTCATGTTTTCCTACCCTTCGGGTTGGATTTTTTTTCTCAAATTTTAATGGGACCACCTTCGGGCTTCCCTTTCCAATAAAAAATAATTGTCGAAATCGGACTACTCCGTAAAAAGTTATGCGTGGTCATACATAAAAAAAATATACGCGTTGACTTGAGAACCTCCGTTTTTCGTCGGTTGAAAATAGGATTTTATTTCATAGAATTGGATACCTATAATTTATTAAAATAGGGAAGTGTTTATTTATAGAAATGAGGAATACTTAATTTCTTGCGATTCAATTATTATTCGACAATAAACCCGCTTTCCAAGGGCCCTGTCAATAAAGCCAAAATGGCGACGACCCACCAAGTTTATTCTTAACGTAATGCTATGATTCTGTAGAGAACCTAAAGGCAGAAGTAACTTAATTATTAAAGGATGGATGTGGCATCTCTCATAAATAAACTATGACTGATGTAGTCGTGTGTAATTTGTATTTCTAGGATTAAAACATTGCAAGCTAAATAAAAGCTTTGAAATTAACATTGCAAGCTGAAAGATAGAATAAAAGAAGATAGAATAACATTTTCTTCGACACAAGATCAGATACTTAAAAACAAAAAAAAAACATAGAGGTTTGAAAGGAGAATGAGAGAGAAAGTGGGTAGTTACGGTTAATGAAAGAAGAAATATAGAAACTGTATTATGGGATCGCACTGAGGCTGATGCCAACCTAGCGTAATTTTTTTAATTGTGACTCACGTAAAATGAGTCGGTCGTAACAAAAAAAAGTGGTTAATTCATTTGAAAGTACCGTAACGTTATTAAAAAAAATACGTCCTTTCAGCGTTTTAATTCCGTTTCTGTATGTTTAGGTTCTATTAGTTTCTGCCCCGGCTAAGCGCGCATCAATTCCATGTCCTAAAAAATTCAGATTAAAGGTTACTTCAATCTCATGGGAGATCCGATTTATGGGATAAAAGGTAAAGTTTCAGCCCGACCGCATGTAGATACCTCAGACAAAGGAGAATGACGAATGCTTGACTGACTGCGCTCAGAGCCGATGTGATTGCTTTGACTCCTTTTTTACTTTTTCATAATTGGGGTATGTTATATGTACACTACACCGTTCAGTAATTTTGGCGTGACGAAGTAACAAACATCCATCAATCAAAACTTTCGCATTTATTATCTTCGTGTGATTCTTTAGAGCCTTTCACATGGCATGATATGAAAATGTTGTTTATTTACAGAAAATTTAAAATGCCACATCCAAATTTCCGTTTTCACACAGCCACGTCCAAACCAATATCGTCTCATTAATAATGGTCGCTCCGAAAGTGGTGCCTTTAAAATAACCCGCTGTTTGACTCGCTCGATTATTGGGAGTGTATTAAAGTGTTTAATGTGCCAGTCCACTGCGGCGCACGGGAAATACGAACACATTTTATTTAAAGTTTTTGTTATTATAGTGCGTTAGCCTCACACTCTCTATTTGATTTCTTAGAAATTAGCCAGAGTGTGAGGCTTACGCACTATAATAACAAAAACTTTAGATTTTAGCAACGCGACACCCCTCGTCAAACGAACTATACGTAATTTTAGTCTTTGAACAGGAATGGATAAACTTCAACGTTTCCCCTGTAGGTGGAGCTAACGGCGCTTTAGTCCGTAGAAAGTCGCAAACATTTAATTTATTTTATAAGGCAATGCCAACAAAATACATAATAAAACGTTCTAATAAAACCATTATAAAGTTTCATAGTTTAGAATGTGTTATCGAACACATTATTGGAAGTGTACTCCAGATTTTTATTATTTTCAGGCACATAACTTTCAATAAAATCTGTAGCAGTGGGACCAGTCGTGAAAAACAAGACTGGAGGTATGTCGGAAATGTCGAACTATAGACCCATATCGTTGGCTTCGATTGTGGCCAAGGTACTTGACAGTGTGCTAAATTCTCATCTAAACAAGCATTTGCGGTTGAACGATGTTCTACTTGGGTTTCGTTCTGGACTCTCAACAAAAACACCTATTCTTGGCTTAAAGAACACTGTTAAGTAGGTACTACACGTACAGGCAGACACCTGTGTATGCCTGTTTCCTGGACCTCTCGAAAGCCTGCGATATGGCGTCGTATGATGTACTCTGGGACTTGTTGAACGACGCGGGGCTTACGCCCGAGCTGGTACCACTATTCAGATATAGGTATCTAAACCAGCAGAACCGAGTGAGGAGGGCGAGCTTACGGACGCATATGGGCAGGAGTGCGGGGTGCGGCAAGGGGATTGAGCTCACCCTCCCTCTTCTGCCTATATGTGAATGTACTGATTAAGCGACTCAGCAGCATGCCTGTGGGACGCCACGTTAATGCGGTGTGTGTAAACAATCTTAGCTATGCTGATGACATGGTGTTGCTGGCTCCCTCAATTACTGCACTCCGAAAGCTTCTTGCTGTATGTGAGTCCTATGCTGCATCACATGGACTTACATACAATGTTAAAAAGTCGGAGTACATTGTCTTCAAGGCCGTAACAAGTGTCCCGTATTTGTTCCATCGGTAACACTAAATGGCGTGCCTCTCCGAAGTTTCCCAGGACACTTGGTGACATAAGACCTAAAGGACGACTATGATATGTTGGAGGAAGACTATAGGTCCAGCAGTGGACTATTATGAGATTATGATGAAATAAATCAATGTTTATAACTCAAACGAATTGCTGATACACATTTTTTGGGGAAAAGGTTCAACACAGCCATTTGAAGTACCATCATACCCAATAACGATGATGATAATTTTTTACCAAGGGCATATTTTTGTGTAGGAAGTATGCTGAAGCTAAGAAATAAATAGTAACATACGGTTATTTTATAAATGTATTTATATTCAATTATAAATTCAAATGTATTATAGTACTTAGTGTAGGTATAATTGTTTCAAACGCCACTGTCTATATTGTTCTCTTATGTCCAGTCCATCTAAAGGTTGTCTGGTAGGAGTGGTCGTTGAATGAACGAACTGTTTTTGTAGACTGTTTGTTTGCCGTCGACTGCTAGACCGGTTTACAGTCCAGTGATGAACCAGTTTACTCGTGAACGACATTTGCATCGCCCAGTCCAAAGTCGAGCGTTGACGAAACTGTTTGTTTCTCGCTCTCTAGCCACCCGTCTATCAAGAATTCTGCTCTATTCACACTTGCTTGTTTCGCTAATATGACTATCTCTCTTTCGCCATGCGCCAGGCCAGACTGTACATATATCGGCGGCGGCTTAAGTGGTGTTTTGTAAAAGTAAACTCTATTGCAATGCAATATGCATGTCAATTATCTTCATATGGTAGGTAAGTTGCACTATGCAGACAAGCGTAGGTTAGGTAGGTACCTATAATTATTATTTATAGGAGGGTTATTTATTTCTGATTTTCGGGCATACCTATCCAGGTAGAGACAAACCATTCTAAAAATGCAGGCCCTCTTCATAAAACGTCATAGGTACCTTACCTACATGGCGTGCATTTTTAGAATGCTTTATCTCTACCTACCTAGGTACCTATCCCGAAGGTAGGTAGGTAGTGTAGGTTCCCTAGGTACCTACCTACTGACCTATGGGATTTTTCTTTTGACGCGTCAAAAAGCAAGAGGCACCGATACTTACATTTTAATACCTACCTACTTATGACAAGTTTAGCACCACTATTAAAGGTAGGCCTACCTATAATAAACTGGTGCATATGTATTCTGATAAGTGATACGATAACATAACACTATTGCTCCGTGCTATTTCACACTGGCTACTGGCATGGCGATTTGCAAGCGAGTTAACGCCAAAAGACATGGTACCTAGGTAGGTAGGAAGTAATCGCGAGGTCTACTGTTCGTAGAACTACTAGTTATATAAAAATACCCAGAACACCCGGAACAAATACCTATTTGCATTTCGTACAAACATTTGTCCTAAGGCGGGAATCGAACCCGCAACCTGCGTCGCAGGCGGACCTTTGCCGGCTGCACCACATCGGTCGTCAAAATAGTTCATACGTCGCGTCGTCGATTGGCAAGCGTTTATGATCGTTTTGATTCTCGTTGTCGTTTACCAATCTGTGCATCAACGTTCAACGATCGAACACGTCCTGAACTTAACGGCATAAACTGGTCGAACAGTAGACTGTTTTATGAACTAGTTCACCGTGGACGGTAAACGGTCTCGTTTCGTCGACTGAAAAGAAGTCGACGACCCATGCCTATTGTCTGGAAGGGATCGTACAAAACGATAAGCTGCCTTTTGTACTTCCTTGATTCTCAGCAGAAGCGCGTGAGTCATGGCGTAACTCACACAAACAGGACAACATTAAAGAAAAATACAAATAAAAACAGATTAAAAACGGATTAGTTGCATTTCGTGCGTCGACATTTTGGAGTAAACAACCAAGTAAGTCTCATTTCGTGCGTTCTTCTACCCGGCGAAAAAAATACAGAACCCTTTTGTTGCATTTCGTGCGTCGAGTACGAATGAATAGCTTGAACAAGTAATACCATAGATATACATAAACAAAACAGAATCGGCAAAGCCATACAATTTCAACATTTTGAATCACTAAAAAAATTCTCATTGTTTGCTATGACCCTATGTTCATTCATTATTCTTAGCCTAATTTGTTTCACTCAAGACAAATTACTGATTTTTGGACTACCAATGCAAACTGCAATGCAAACTGAGCCGGGCTTCAGATCCAGATAGATAGATACTACTCCTGTGGCTCAGCGAACTTAAGTGGAATATAGCCTCCGACACAAGACTTCTGCAGGTATCATCTGAGCTAGAAATTTTCGATTTCGACGGGACTTGAACAAAAATTAAAGGCCGGAAATTATACCCTAATACAACATTATTTTGCCTCAGCCTACGAAATGACAGTTTGATTAGCTAGACATGATCCTGAATTTGGGATTCGGCCCACGAAATTTTTAGCAAGGCCTTTAGCAAATTAACCAAACGACAAGCTTAAACGAAACAGCTGTGTTACTCTATTGAAAATAGATGTATCAATTATCAACTGACGACAACAGCGTATGGACCGCATCCTGTTGTAGCTATCCTAGTTAGCCAGGACTGGACGTCTGTACCAAATACCACTACCTGGTTTGACCGGTAGGTATTTGGTACTGTATTGCCTTTGGGAGTAGTAAAACCTGAAACAGTACCAATAGTAAACCTCCGCAGTAGCTAGGAAACTTCGTCGATTAGGACCTTTCTTATAAGTTACAAATATACCGAAAAATAAACAAACTGACCAAAGAAAACGAACTCTTAAAGACATTATGCCAAAAACCTCTACCGGAAATAAAAATTTACTCTACTACGACGAAGAACAATAGAAGATGCTCAGCACATTTTCCAGACATCAAAAGAGCACTGTTTGCCTCTCCTAGGCCTCAATCTTTGACGAAAACTGGCCTAAAATCAGACGAGCATGCTGTATTCCAGTCTCTACAATTAAGGATAACAGAATTGAGTCAAAAACTTCAAAAGGCTGAGAGGGAAATATCGTTTCTGACAAATAAAATGAGTGCATCACATTTTGACCCGACTAAGCCAGGGCATGCGACAAAACAAGGTATAAACCAGGAACAACCAGAAAATGCGTCAAGGGAACGCCAACCTGGTACTACAAATAAAAAACCGCGCCTTCTCATACTAGGCAGCCAACAACTTTGTGGACTTTCTACTACCTTAATAGAAATGCGAAACTTGGTGACATGTTATGAAAAATACGACATCTCATCCATTAAAAAGCCATTTGCAATGACCGAGGATATTGTTAGTGCATGCTACTCACTTAAATTGACCGAACAAGACCAAGTTGTGCTGTGCGTAGGTGAAAATGACAAAAACCTCACTAAATTACTCTTCGAGCTCTCGGGAGCAGTTAAGGCACTAAATACATGTAATTTAATTGTTGTGAGTGTTAACCATAGTAAATGTTTTAATGAAAAGGAATTAAATAATTATCTGAAGAACCTATGTACACAAACAAAAACCTGCAATTTTATATCAATTGACAATAATGGATTAAAAAATCATTCAGAATATATAAATTACCTATGTAGAAAAATTAATTACATACTTGACTCTAGATATTATCATGAAAAATTTTTAAAAAACTTAAGACAAGTTTTACACAGAAATGCTGGAGACAACGTAAAATACTATAATAAAACTAATATTTTAAAAAAGGGCACAATTCCATATTATTTCAAAAAACAGAAAAATGAAAGCTCTTTTGCCTGCGCTAAAATACAGTTAGAGCCGTGTACGGAAGCGCCGAGAAAGGGGACGATACCTTACTACTTTACGACTTTAAAAAAAGTTGTGTCGGAGGCTGCTCGCGAAAACAATTCCAGTCAGTTTTTTCGTGAATAATCCTTCGTTATCAAGTTTTACTGTTTTTCACCAAAATATAGCTGGCTTTTTAAATAAGCTAGAGTTGCTCGAAATATGTGTTGATGAATTTTCAAGAAAAGGGAGTGATATTGATGTTGTCTGTCTCACGGAAACATTTATAAGGTCTGGAAGTGAATTGAACACTAACCTAAAACAATTTAAGTTAGCCAGCTTTTTTTCGAGGGCTAATGAAAAGCGAGGGGGCGTCTGCATATTGGTACGAAATCCCATTCGTTATAAAAAAATTGATCTAAGTAAAAACATAGTACCTATAGAAAAATCATTCGAAATATGTGGAATAACTTTATCACATATAAATTATATTATTTTTTGCATTTATAGAACACCCGCGAGTGACATTAACGTCTTCTTTAGCAAACTGGAGCTTTTGTTGGACAAGTATGTGGTTAAGCTTTCTAAAAAAGTTATCCTAGCCGGAGATCTTAATATTGATATGTTACGACAGAGCCCAGCAGCCTCACGCCTAGAAGATCTTGCCTTAAACTATAATCTTAGCATTCATATTAAGCAGCCTACTAGGCAAGCTAGCTGCATAGATCACTTCATAAGTAACATAGATGGTGCTGTAGGCAGTACCCATCAAACATATCTCTCTGACCATAACACAAGCCAGACATTGCATTTTCTTTGAGTCATAAACCTCAATATATAGACTATTGGTATATTGAATCACGAAACTACTCTCAGGAAAATGTAGAGTGTTTTTTGAAGCATTTAACTAGGCTCTCGTGGATAGACATACTGCAGGAAGACGATCTAAATAGAGCATTTAACAACTTTCATGATCTATTTTGTCTAATATACAATTTATGCTTCCCATTAGAAAAACACCAGGTCAAGCCTAACTCTTCCTCTGCAAAGTGGATAACAAAAGGACTGAGAGTATCTACTAAACGTAAAAGAGAATTGAGATACCTCTGCTATAGAGAAAAGACTTCTAACGCGAAATTAACTTATAAGAAATATAGTGTAACTTTAAGAAAATGTATAAATATGTCAAGGAAAAAAATTAATAATAACTTCCTTAAAAAATCGAAAAACAAATGTAGAGCTACGTGGCACATTATTAAAGATAAAGTAGATTGTGAACGATCTCCAGACAATATTAATTCTATAAATTATAAGGGGGAATTACTGACCGAACCTCAACTTATAGCCGAGGGTTTTAATGATTATTTTATTAATATAACAAACAAAGATCATGAAGGCAAAAACAAAAAAAAACACTTATGTTCTTCCTAGAATTAAAACGAACTCTCACAGTATCTTTCTACAGCCAATAACCGACGCTGAAGTTATAAAGATTACACTTTCGTTAAATAATACAAAATCAGTAGGTTTTGATAATATTTCTACTAACATACTAAAACAATGTGTTTTCATAATCTGTCCTGTTCTAAAGTATCTCCTAAACCTATCTATCTCTCAGGGCACTTTTCCTGAAAGGCTAAAACTATCAGTCGTAAAACCTTTACATAAAAAAGGAAGCTACAAAGAGTTAAATAACTACAGACCCATAACTCTTATTCCTACTTTTGCTAAGATCTTCGAGAAAGCTATTCATCGTCGATTGACCGAATTTCTTGATAAATATAACATAATAGCGGAGGAACAGAACGGATTTCAGAAGAACAAGTCTACTACACTAGCAGCATTTGCCCTTGTGCGCAAGGTTGTCGATTTTGTTGACAGACGTATACCAGTTTCGGTTATATTTTTTGACATGAGCAAAGCTTTTGACTTTGTAGACCATAATATACTATTGAAAAAATGTGAATCGTATGGAATAAGAGGCCTTGCTCTAGATTGGCTGAAAAGCTACCTGACTGGCCGGAAACAGTACGTAGAAGTTAAAAACTTAAATTATAATAAAGGGTTATTAACTACCTTTAAATCTAACGCTAAGCTCAATAATTTTGGTGTGCCACAAGGCAGTATTCTAGGCCCACTGCTATTTCTTATTTACATCAATGATTTGCCGAATATGACAAAGAATCAATGTGTTCTTTTTGCTGACGATGTCTCGATCGTAGTAGCCGATGAGAAGAAGGATGGAACTTTAACTGACTGTCTTACCTCGGAGGCTGAATCAGTTGTAAATTGGCTGGAGTCTAATAATTTACAAGCTAATATTTTAAAAACTAAATATGTACATTTTAAAAATTATAATAATAACATTAATTCGAATTATAATAATAATATAGTTAATAGCACTCTGACATGTAGAAATGAAATAATAGAAAAGACTGACGAAATAAGATTTCTTGGTATAATATTGGACAAAAATATAAATTGGAAATCGCATATAGAGCAAATAAGCAAAAAACTTAATCGTTTCGTTTTTGCACTGAGAAAATTAAGAAGAACATCAGGCCAACAAACAGCATTAACCGCATATTTTGGCTACGTCACCTCAGTACTAGGGTATGGTCTTTTGCTTTTCGGTAACTCTACGCACATCAAAAGAGCTTTCATTATTCAAAAAAAGTGTGTAAGAGCCGTTTTTGGAATAGGCCCATTAGAGTCATGCAAGCCTCTCTTTAAGAAACATAAACTCTTAACGCTCACTGGTTTATACATTTTTCAAATTGGCTGTTTTGTAAAAGAGCACGCTTCATTTTTTAACCAATATAAAGATAAAAACAACTCTGTTATAAAAAATAGAGATCCCACTAGGCTTATATTGCCCCTTCACAAAACTGCACTGAGTGGGAAAAATTGCTCTACCATGACTGTTAAAGTATTTAACAAAATTCCTAGAGAAATAAGAGAACTGCCTACTAGTAAATTTAAGACAAAACTCCGTAGGTGGCTCTTAGATAAATGTTTTTATGATATTAAAGAATTTTATAATCAATAAATTACCTAGTTATATAAGTTAAATATTGTACGTCCATAATTAATGGATAAACTGTTGTTCCACCTAGCTTTTAAGATCTTTTTTCTACACAGTTTCTACAATAAATAAATTTCATTTCATTTCATTTCATTTCATTTCATTTCATTTCATTTCATTTCATTTCATTTCATTTCATTTCATTTCATTTCAAATACAGTTGCCTACATTACTGAATATTTTGAGTGCCCTATAACTGAATATTTTAGTGCTTAAGAGCTTTCATTAAACCACTGTAGGTGGTGATATCTGAAACTGGTCCAATCTTATGCAGTAGCATGGAATCTCCTTTGTCAATCTTTGTTAAACAAGGAGCAATTTCTTGCTAGTTATAGCTACAGTTATGTGTCCTTTAATACTTTTATTGCCTTCTTCCATCTCATGGAGCTGCGGCTCGCACCTCAGAGACTGGGCAGTGAATGCATTTAATGTATATTTTTAACAGTATTCATTCATAGCAGAACACTATCATTTTAATCGATCCTGAGGTAGGGTTTGGTTTCCAATACAATAGATGCCACCGGCTTCAGTTTAGCACCGCCTCCATCGTTGATGTCAGTTTTTGAGACAACCAACGACTGCCTAAGTATTTAATTTATAGCATAATCACTTTGTAGGTGGTCGCGTGTGTAGTAATATTAACCTAACTGTTCCTGTTCGATCTTTTTTCACTGGGGTTTTTCCAAGGATCGGCAATCCTGTTCGTCTATCACTTCTTCCGCTAATGGAACCACACTCAAAAGTGAATAAAATCAATTAACATTTGACTTCTTATTTGATAATTACAATCAAAACGAAACGAATTAGTAAGCGAACAATCAGGTATTTGATAGTAAAAAGATATATTTTGACTTATCTATGAGCTTAGTTTAAGCATGAATTTTGAAACAACAGTGATCAATAACCCCGGATCTCCGATGGCACATACCATGGGCATTGAGATGGCTCAAGAAGCATCTAGCTGTTCCGATCTGGTCTGTGAGACCCCTGGCGGGTTAGCGGCATTATAAGAATAAATAATGAGTTTCCCGAACGTTGGGATCAGAAGAACTCCCATCCCCTCAATTAGTGAGTTAAGATTAATTTATTTTGAAGAGGTCTATCTATGAGAGGGTATCATCGGAATTACATTATACCTGGGGTATTCTTGTGTTGGGTGTTTTAAGATTTCACTTACAATGTGCCCATAAGTAGGGGCGTACTATGGGTATTTTGTAAAAGCTGCACTGCAAAAATATAGTCCAACTATAAGACGCATCTTATCTAATTTGGCGTCAAAATAGTTGGAATGATAAATATCTCATTCAATACAAACAAGAATGCATGGTAGCTGCAACAAATCGAATTTGTTTGAAACAAAAAATAGGCACATCATTGACATTTTTGTTTTAAATTTAATCTCTGAATTAAATGAAATAACTACTACACCTTATAAGGCCAATTCATTACTTGGTAGAAGGAGCTATTACAATTTAACTAAGTTTTCATAGACACAGAACACAAGATCTTATCAGGTTCATATGGATGCATGTGTATCACATTAAACAAGATCTTAATCAAAGTAAACAATTTTTTTTCAGTGTGGCGCTATTTTCTTTTGTCTTTTCATACAGTAATCCGCGCTGAAGTCAAAAATCCAGGCCTCTAGTATACAAAAAATAAAAGGGGAATGCTTCAGCTTTTAAAAAAATACCAATAATGATTGAAACTGATACCAATTACGAACGTATTTACATAGTTAAGCGGTAATTTTTTTTGCAATTAGATGGCTGCGTGCCTCTAAAAGGAGTTATTCTGGTGATCATTTAAATGTGACGCTTACTATATTTAAGGTGAAAAATTATAGTAGGCCTAGAGATTGACCTAGACCTAGACATTGACTAACAACCAAACTCAGTCATTCCCTATTATTATCATCATCCGCGTACCGAGAGAACCGTGAGTTACCAGTTATGGGACTCACCTCACCTCAACAGCCGATTTTGGTCCACAGCTGCATGCTGACCTCCCCCTGATAAGCGCCATATTGGATTTTATCTAATGGGGAGGGTAATGCCCGTAATACCCACACTGGGCATGTAGGTTGGGGATCGCAGTTCGGTGGTAGAATGGTACTGCAGGAGGCGCTGTGGCCCGCCCCAAGTAGCCTCTTACGATGACCGCGGGCAGAATAATAATTGGGGTGGTGCAAACAGCGTCACTGCGGAGCAATTGTAATAAATTCTCAAAGACTGAGGTCAATTAATGTTTCCTTTGCTAGTGTTTCGTTTATGGGGTAAAGTCTTGTTACAGTACGTGGCAAAGTGAAGTAGAATTATGAAAATAAGTTAGTCCTAAAATTTTGAACTAAAGTGTTACCAAAATTGAATTTTTCCAGATGGTCTTTTGTTTTAGGGAAAACTGGCACTTGACAGGAAATACATTTTATGTTTTTCCTCCAGATTCCTACATCCTCGTACCTTCCTCCAATTTCAAGCAAAGGCATAGGACATGGAATTTAGAACACAAGGCGTATTACCGCGGCCGTGCAATCGTAACCGGTGATATAAGCTCTACCGTGGACTGGATAATGTGTGGACTCAGTTTTGTCGAGAACCAGTCAATTTTACAAACAAACTCGTATACAGGATTATTGGTAATTCACTGACACTGCAGGTTCTTATACCAAATGTAGTCTTTATAAACGTGTTCGTGATGATGGGCAGAAGCTGCATTTCAAGCAGTGTCAGTGAATTACCAATAACCCTGTATAACCTCACCATAAGTGTGTAACTTAAGAACCTCACCAGCACACATTATGTCTGCTGACAGCTGACAGCCAAGGAAAAGTTCTACTTGCTTTTCCTACTGTAAGGAAGAAAACAAGAACAATTTACAGTATTTATAAATGTACTGTATTTATAAATGTAATGTGAATACAAGAATATCAGGATCGTGAATTTAGTCTAAAGAAGTCGTATTCGAATCGCGTTGCGAATCTACAAAGTATACCGCTGGCCATAGCAACAACGGGAGTTGATACGGAGCAGTAAACAGGATGGGCGCCGAATCGCGCAAGATGGGCGCTGACTCGCGTAAGATGGGCGCCGACTCGGACTTGGAGCTCGGTAGATGATGATGACGTGCGTCAAGTCTTTAATGAAATATCTTCAATAGAACTGCCCGTAAGGTGAATAGCGAAAACAACTCAAATCAAATCAAATCAAATCAAAAACACTTTATTTCCATAAATACAATAAATGTACACTTAGAAATGGTCAAATCATATAACTAAACACAGACACGGAAATAAAGTGATATTTTTGATTTCTGTCGCTTCGGTATGTAGACTAAAGTAAAGAAGCGACGAAGAAACCTTTAGCCTGTTAGTTGTTATTTTTCGAGCTGGAGCAAAACTCGGACCAAGCTTTTTGATCCTCTAGATATTTTGAAGTAAGCCTTTTTACAAAGGATATGTTTGACAATTTGTTTGAATTTATTTATTGATAATTTTTGAAACTCACTTGGAGTTTTGTTGTAGAAGCGTATACATTGCCCTTTAAAAGATACATTTATCTTGTGTACCCTAGTGGTGGGCACAGCGAAGGTGCCACGCCAAAAAAAACTTTGCTTTTTAAAAACAGGATTGAGAGTCTATAGCAAACTTATGTAAAAAGCTGGAAAGAAAATAATAATGTAAATGTTTGAGGACTATGGAAACCCTATGACGTGCACTCATTATTCAATGTGTATTAAATTCCTATCAAGTAGCATATTGTTTATTATTATATAAAAACCTACGTTATTACTCGCGTTTCTAATAAATTATTCTAGCCCAGCTATTAAAGCGCTGAAAAATAAATCTAAAATACGTATTAGCTCGCCTTCATAAACAAACTAAAATTTTAGCTTGATTTGTAAATTTTCAAAGATTTCCCCAGACACGTAATGCCTACATTTAACCAATCATTTATCATTTTCTCGATTCTACGCTTTTCCTATCCCAAGGTTAGATTTCCCTGGGCACAGAAGCCATTTAGCCAGGAAAAACGTTCGATTTCCTTTATGGTAGCCATAAAGGTGTTTAACTCCGGGATATAATAATAAAGGAGGCAGTGCGATTGTGCCCGGGGTGGTTCTCCAAAAGTTATGGTGAGGGGGATGTATTTTTGGTATGCGCTGAGGTTCACGGATTTTGCACTGATGAGAACAGATTCTAAGGACTTTAATGTACGTGAGCGCGCAACGTTGTTAACGATCGTCGAATAAGCAAATTATTCCGATTTAGGTCGACTTCGTCTAAATGGATAAAGTAGTCTATTCAATACAAAATTAAGATAAAATCGCTCTATAGTTCATTGATTAAAAAATATCTTCTTCCTGTGTTTTTAATTTATTGAGATTAACAGTTTCACTGCCCACGACGCACATTTGTCCGAGGTCTACACCTCGGACAAATGTGCAACTACTTGCGGCGCGCCCTATTCGAAGGTATTGCAGAGGCTGGGCAGTGAATAAGTTTTGCTTTGGCATGTTCTGTCTTTTGGTTTCATTTCCAACTCAGAAGAACGATCCTATGGAACTGCCGTTATTGTTCAATTTGACACGGAAGCAATAATGGACTACCAGTCTCTTTCTCACAACAGTGGTTTTACGTTAGGAAAAAGCATACACACTCTTTTTATCAGCGCCCTCTTCCTGGTTTCGATGTACTTTTGCTGTCACGGACGCCATTTTAGTCTACGGTTTTGTTTACATGTGAGGAGATGTCATTGTGAGAAATATAAGTTTTCCCAGTGTTTTCGACTTATATATTGAGCCAAACTGTGATATTAATTGAAAATCATATAGATGAGGTACCATGAAGTGTTCTGTAGCATGCTGTGGCCTATGTCAAAGCAAAAACAGGCCGAATCTGTGATTTCACCGGCAAGTGGCTAACATTTCGTTAAACTGTTGTCTATTGTATAATGTATTGGATATAAAGTGTATAAAAACCTGTTATTTTGAATCATCTTTGTTGTGAGCTGTAGAAACCCGCAATATTCTCAATATTTCATTCACATCGAAGACATAAAAACCGGTGCTAGTGTCGAACATCATCGACCATCGAACGTTATCGATAAATTAGGTAAGGTCTGTAGTGATAGTGACATATAATTGCAGGGTTTGTTGCAAGGAAACTGTCACGAAATTTAAAATGTATTATCTGGTACCTTACCTTACTTTTTTCAGAAAAAAAGTATGATTGTTTTTTTTAATTATATCTTTGAAAATAAATGATTGTATAAAAATTTATTGTGTTTGTTGTTTACCTATGATAGTTATTAAAACATATTCTGCTCTTGCTTCACCTCCGGTAAACCCTCGGATCCAGCTCTGATTCTGAAAATGAGGGTTTCCTTCGATTTCTCCGGGATTCCACTATTCGATCCTGACTTGGTTCAATGGCACATCTCGGAAATGCGCTCTTCATAACATAGTATAAAACAAAGTCGCTTCCCGCTGTCTGTCTGTCTGTCCTTCCCTATGTATGCTTAAATCTTTAAAACTACGCAACGGATTTTGATGCCGTTTTTTTAAATAGATAGAGTGATTCCAGAGGAAGGTTTATTTGTAGGTATATTACATGTATAATATAGTAGAGGCACACTGACAATTTTAGAGGTTTCCGTGCGAAGCCGGGGCGAGTCGCTGGTATGATATAAATGTAAATATATTTTCCCGTCGCCTATTAGTATTTTGTCCTGACCTTACTTTATAGTGGCGCCAACTGATGAGCACAAAAACGGTAGCCCTCGATTAAAAATACAAGCTCGTCCATCGATATAATGTTATCGACTAGACGAACAAGTGAACATCCCTAATCCGCCATGTTTGTCAACCGATTTGTTTACTTAGGTATCCAGGAAAAGTACATGCTTAGGGCAGTTCCATAGGATCGTTCTTCTGAGATTTCCAACCAACATGACATGTCACGTCACATCAACATGACATACAGATGGATGTCATGTCAAACCGTTCAATACGGATCAGGCTGAAATTTGTGATAGATGTTGTACGAATAATTCTACCTACCTAAAGGCTTCTTTTTATTCGAGAAAAAAGCATGAAGACCCCTAGACAGAAGCTACACTTGCGAGCTTTAAACTGGAATCGCTTCAAGGGTTGTTCAAGACTAATTTTTACAATTTCTTTGCAGTAAACTATGAGTTAAGTTATGTTTTCCCTTACGCAGGATTTATTGGCGACGATAAATTTTGATTTAATGGACGATAATGTCCGCTGCCACACCGCAGCAGTGACTAGACAGTACCGACAGACGTCTTCCATGTCGGCATTCCCACACTAGACTGGCCAGCCCTTATTCCTGACTTGAACCCAATCTGGCATATGTGGGACGAGCTAAAACAGCGGATACGAGGGAGAAATCCAGCTCATCCAGCTCCGGCGCCGATAGAAGCCGATAGATGCAACTTCGACCTATTGCAATAATTCCCAATATTTAGGTAGCCAATTTAATTAATTTTAAATCTTCTTGATATCACTTGATTCTTGATTCTTGACTTCAAATGATATACCACAATCTATAGTTCATTGTACATAAATTGTAAAAAAAATGTTTTGATCAACTCGCGATGAAAACGATTTCATATTAAAGCTCGCAAGTGTAGTTTTAAACAGTTGGACAATCAGCGATACAGCGGTTTGAAGATTTTGGCCCTAAAATCGGTTACCACACAGTTTTTTTTACAAAATCGGGTCGCACTGTGAAATTTATACAATGAAGAAGACCCTTAAACAAATAAAAATGTTACTAATCATAAACTCCTAAAGCGTTAGGTTTCTGTGATATTCAGAGATGAAAATAACTATTGCTCTAATAATCACTACTTAATATAAAACAAAGTCACTTCCTGACTGTCTGTCTGTCTGTCTCTATGTATGCTTAGATCTTTAAAACTACGCAACGGATTTTGATGCTGTTTTTTTATTAGATAGAGTGATTCAAGAGAAAGGTTCATAATGTATAATATATGCATAATATAGTAGAGAAACACTGTTGTAATATGTAAACACAATTTTTTGCGCTTAATTTGCAAACGCTGGCTGAACCCTATGAGATAGATCAAAATAATGTAGGTACTACAGTATTGTACACCTTTAAAAGGTCTACAAAAAAGTCCGCAATGGTATGTAATGGTATGTAGCTCTTAGGGATTACCCACAATTACCATTCTTTATCCTTACTTTGTAAGAGAAATATACGAAGCGATACAACATTAATCCATAACCAAAAAAGTAGGTACCTTAAATTCATTCTGCATTTAATATATTATGTAGTTCAATATGGCCCGTTACAGCATATAATTTATATTAATATTTTCGAAGATATTACTTATATTTAAAATGCAGGGTCATAGCGGTTGCGGCGGTATCGGCCAGGGGTCCGATTCCGTAGTATATTTAGTATCAGCATTGCACCTGTGCGAAGCTGGGGCGGGTCGCTAGATTTTTCATATTTCGTGAATATCTCGGAAACCTGACGCTTTTAGAGGACATTGTGTTTTACAACATTTTGTTATTTCTACATGTGTCATGTATCCAAATATATACTAAACCCTTTCATTCAGTAGTCAAAATAATTTGGACCTGGTCAGTGTAGATTTGTTTCACCATCACATTTTTTTTTTATAAATAATAATATATATAAATATTTCAAATGAATCCTGATGTTTGTCTGTTAATTATTTCTGATTAAGATTAGATTAGATTTTTCGTTAGTTTTATTACGTACCGATCCAGAGGTTGCCTAGAAGAGATAGCTGTTAGCGAAAATGCCCCCGATTGTACCACATTAGATATACTTAGTCAGTTACTTATTTAATTGTTCAATGTAAAGATGATGCAATAAAGTAATTTTCTATCTATCTATCAGTTCGATTACTTCCATGGTAGGATTCGAATTTTAGGTGACTTAATGTGCCTTTGTGATTTCACGTCTTGTAGAGAAAAACCTGTTGCCTAAGGTTTTATAAGTCAGTAACAATAAACTGTTGTGTAAGGGACCCTTAGCAAGATAACGGCGCATTTGCATAGAAATAACCGTAAAATAATTTCACTTGATATATTTATTAGAACATCGCGACTTTTATAGGAAAACACGCAATTTCTTTTTATTTATTGTGTACCTGTAGAACTTGTTCAGAAAGCGTTAAATGAACGGATTCATATAATTCCTTTATTAATTCTACTGTATGTTTATTTTTAATTCAAATTCATTTATTAATTGCAGATATATACCTACAGATAGGTACAGGTGGGTAGGTTTGTAGGTACATGTTAATGTTAACACACGAGAAGTTTTTATAATCTAATTAAGTTATAACTTTTTTTTTAATAGGGCAGAAGCCAGTTACAAAGATAATTACAATAAAATAATATAAATAAATTTACAATTGGAAAAAATAAGCTAACTGCAGACTGTTGCAAACAATCTACAGGTAGCTCAACTGATTCATATCAATACCAGTCAGAAGCGTCTCCAAGACGCCGGCTGCATTGCCGCGTTGTATGGCAATGCTGATGCGCTGCGCCAGATAGCGGGTCACGCGTCGCTTTGACCAGACGCTAAGATAATTTTTAAAAAACCCGAAGAGCATGAGTTTCCCACGGACCTAGGGTCTCAAACCCAAGGGGAGCAAAAGTAGGCTCTGCCGACATCTGCATATCGTTTTCGCCTCTTGAGAACCTCATATTACTTACTACTTAGGTATGACTTTTTACATATAACCCTGTGTGGCTGTGTGGTGCGGACTTAGAATATACACCACCCCAATTCTTCCATGTCGTAAGAGCCGACTAAGGGATATCTACCGGGAGCGGGCAGCAGCACCACCTGCAGAACAATTCTACCACCGAACTGCGTTCCCGAACCCGCATGCCCAACGTAGGGATTATGGGCAACACCACCATGAGATAAAAGTCAGTAAGGTGCTTATCAGGGGGAGGTCTGCGTCCAGCAGTGGACCAATATAGGCTGTTGAGATGAGGAGGTGATGATTTACTCACAGACGTTTTTTGAAAAAAGAGGAAGCACCATTAGGGATTGTACGCAGAAGAAGCGAGAAAAAAACAGAGGCAATAATCACACTAATATTATAAATGCGAAAGTTTAGATAGACGTATGTTTGTTACCTCTTCACGCCAAAACTACAGAACGGATAAGGCTGAAATTTTGCATACACGTTATTCAATTCCTGGAATCAAACATAGGCTACTTTTATCCGATAAATCAGTTCCTATGGGATAGAAATCACCTTTAAACGTGTATAGAAACAAATGGTTGGCTGTAAAAAACCCTAGAATTTGTATTTTAGAAATAAAATAATATAAATTAAATTAAAATACATGTGAAGAAATGTCTTAAAAAGCAGCTGCGAAAGGTATGCCACAATAATTTCAATGGTTTATGATTCAATGTCCTCCTAGCCGAATTTCGACCACGGTGGTCAGGCCCAATGGAGACTAGCCAATAGCCATGTGCGTGCTCAGTACACCCTAATAATAAATACCTTTGAAATAGTAGTAGACACAAGAACAAAATTAAAAATGTTAAAACCCCCCCACAGATTTTCATGAAACATGGCTAAGAACACTCCGGATAAAATTATCTATGACACAAAAAAAAACTAAATGAAAATCGGTTCATCCGTTTAGGAGCTACGATACCACAGACAGATACACAGATACGTTAAACTTATAACACCCCTCTCTTTTTGCGTCGGGGGTTAAAATAAACTTGTTTCATACGATCTCTACAATGAACTCTGAAATTCGGCTCCTATTCGACTCCTATTGAGTTTAAAATTTAATCAAAAGATACCCACTGTAAAATGTACAATGCAAATCTAAATTGGGTAGGTTGGTAACTAAATCTTCATGATAGCGAAATTTTCCTCATTAAACTTTACAACCATTCTAAAACATTTTTATTTTGTTCGCAACAAAATTCAAAATAGGCCAATTCCCTAAACGCCTGGTGCAATCATTATACCTGTAAGGGTTTTATAGACGAAGTTACTTTTATAATCCTAATAAAATTATAATTTTTAACAATAATTTCTTAATTATGCTAGTTGACGCATAGAGGCATCAGAAAGCTTTTGCCCAACCGTTGGAAGTTTCGGGTTAATGGTAATTATAATTATGAAATAAATAAATAATGCTGGACAAATCACACAGCATTATTTAGCCCCAAGCTAAGCAGAGCTTGTGTTATGGGTACTAGATGACTGAAATACTTAATGCAATACTGTAATGTAATACTAATGCAACTGCAACTGTAATGTAATACTAATGCATGGATAGATATTTTTTAATTTACATAGAAAACATCCAGAACACCCTGAACAAAATATCTGCAGATCGTACAAACATTTGGCCCGAGGCGGGAATCGAACCCGCAACCTCCTGCGTCGCAGGCAGACCTTCGCCCGCTGCGCCACAGAGGTCGTCAAAATTTATTTCATTATTTATTTCATAGTAGGTATAATTAAATACCAGAGTGTTCATTATTAAATACCTAGATCCCGTAGTTAGTAATTATTCATGGGTTACTGTTTTTTTTATAGTCAAAAAGACCTTAATTTGACCATTATCTCACATGAACTGGAAAGTGACGATGTAGCCGACGTTGTATCACGAAGTTATAGAAGACACTTATTTACTCTTGTCTTGACTCTTCAAGACAGGTCGTAATTGCACTATCCTAACATGTCGTGCATTCCCTTCTTTATGCATATATACTGATTTTTTAGCGGTTCGTCAGGAATCCATGCGCAGCTCGTCCAATTATTAATATGTACTTTTACTTAAGAACAAAATAGTTTACGTTTCATATTTTACCCTTTCTTCTACTTTAAACTGCCACATCAATCGCCTCCCACCTCTCTTATCGCCGCTCGCTGCGGTCGCAAAGTTGCCAGTGTTGCCACGTCTGAAACCGCCTGAAAGCGCACCAAAACAAACAAGTCGCATTTATTTTAAAGTTCCCGTAACGACTCGCTCTTTCTCACTCTATCAGCCTGTGGGTAATAAAATTTCAGAAAACTTTTGCTGTTATAATCTCTGGGTTGGTTAGTAGTAAATATGTTAATTTGGTTTATTGTTTGGCCTAACATAACAAGCAGTAGTTACTGTTCCGTGGATCCGTGGAAGTCACTGGGTAAAAGTCGAATTCTCCAACTCAACCAGTTTATGTCTTACGGCTAAGGGAGGTTCCCTTAGTCGACTCTTAAGACCAGATGCAGGCCAGCGGCTTCGTTTTATGTATTTTAAACACCTCTACGAATATATCCTATTTGGGTTAGAGATATGTTCTAGTTTATAAATTAGTATTAAAGTAAACGTCCAGTCGTGGACGTATGCTGATAAGATACTGGCAATAGTATTGGCAGCAGTGGTATAAAATCTTTGCGTTTTCAGTAGTTCAAATTTTCTATAAATATAAAAACATACGTTAATGAAGAACTGCTTTCAAATGGTGCTTAGAAGGTATCATCGAACAAGTTGATCCACGCCTGGTTTGATAGTATATTATTTTGGTGAAGTTGCGAAGAAATGAACTAAGTTTAAAGTTTTATTACTAACCCTGACAGGGAAGTTATTGCAGACCGTTTAAATCTTTTTAAATTGTACTTGGAGATTAATTCGTACCTGATGTTTCTTCATTATTTTTGTAACTGCTTGGAGACAAGGAAACGTCCGACCAGGTGCTTCCTAGGGTACGATTAAAGCTGCAATTACAGTAAAAGCGTGAGCTGGAGCGGGTTTTAGAAAAGTCTCGATGTTCATTTATTCTACTGCCATTGTGAAACCGAAAACAGATCCAATTCAATTCGCATCAAATGATACCTGCCGATTTGTACGTCATCATCATCAAGTGCATAATAGTCTCAGCTGGACAGGACATAGGCCTGCTCTCATGAGCGTCAAAGCGCTGTCTTCAGCTTGCCCCATCCAGCATCTGCCTGCAGTCCTACAATAGATACCTTTGCCGAATCTCAGTCTCCACTCAAGACCACGTTTACCCCGGTTGTCGGTTCTTCGCGAGATATGGCCAGCCCACTGCCATTTCAGCTTGCTAAATAATTAGAGCTTTGTCAATAACTTTGATTCTTTGTCGGATATATTCGTTTCGAATCCTCCTTTATAGAAACTCTGAATTTGTTCTATTTCTTCGGTTTACTCGGCGTTTTAGGCTCGAAAAAGAAATAAATAAATAATGCTGGACAATCCACACAGCACCATCTAGCCCCAAAGTAAGCTACTCAAAGCTTGAGTTTTTTTTTGATACATAGAAAACACCCAGACCAAAGGAATAAATTTCTGCAGATCGTACACAAATTTGTTCCGAGGCGGGAATCGAACCTGCAACCTCTTGCGTCGCAGGCGGATTCTCGCCCGCTGCACCACTGACGTCATCTCCGGTTTCTGAAATGTTACATACATTTCAGAAGCTGGTCGAGGTCGTAGTCAGAATGTGAAATCTATATCTATACAATCAGAGGGACACATTATTTTCAAATTTATGACGGTTGCATTTCTATAAAAGCAGCGCACTCGCTGTCTCTCGTCCACTTTTGATCGAATTGTCGTAAGGTCAACACCTTGGTAAAGTACACTGTTACTATGTCCAAATTGCCATTGATTTGTGAATTAGTTGTAACCATTTTTTTGTAAAATAATTTTGAGGTTATTAAATTATTTTGCCGTTAGATTTGTTTTTTTTTTTAATTAAATTTATAGAAACCTAGGTATATTAAGCATATACTAATATTATAAAGAGGAAAGATTTGATTGTTTGTTTGTTTGTATTGAATAGGCTCTGAAACTACTGGACCGATTTGAAAAATTATTTTACCATTAGAAGCCCACATTATTTCTGAGGCTACTTTTTACCGCGTGAAAATGCTTCATTCCTACAGGAAAACGGGTAATAGGACAACGGGTAGTAAGAATGCAGCTAGTGTCTTATAAAAAATGCTTCCTGAACTAGAAGAAAGACGTGTCACTTCACAGGTCACGCATGTTGAAGAACTAGGTAACAAACGATGTTTTACCCTACATCCGTCAGCTGGAAAAAGAAGTTTATAATCTCAGGTGCCTGTTATTTGACCGGCAAAGGCCTAGAGGTAAAAGTGTTTTAGAATATAAAAATTTACACATACTAAACTGAGATTATAATACATAATAAACTTAGATTAAAATACAAAGTGTAAACCCATTAACAAAATGGCTCTGCCTCAGCATGAGTTGGTTCACTAGCAAGCTAGCAACCAACGCTGGTCTTCCGTCAGAGCCAAATGTTGACTTTACGGACTAACTACTCAACAGACAAAATAAACAGATAAAATATAAATAATCTATCAATATAAAAATAAAAAAACAAATGTGGGACATGATTGTATTTGAATAAAGTGCAGTAAGTATTTAATGACTAGTTAAGTAGACCAGAAAAGTAATTTACAGTAAATCATAAATCATTATTTTGAATCCACGATAAAACTTACGTTATTTCATTGGTCTGACTCGACTGCCTTATTTCATTGGTCTGACTCTGACTGCTTCGTTGGTCTAGCGGTCAGCTTGTTCAACCGCTGATTATGAGGTCCTGGGTTCGAATCCCGGGTCGGGCCAATTGTTGTTACTGGGGTTTTTCTAGCAAGAAAAATTCACAATAGCAGCCCGGAGTCAGGAAGTTGGCGGTGTTACACCTCCGTGCCTCGGAAAGCACGTTAAGCCGTTGGTCCTGCGCCTGACCTCTCCCCGGTCGTGTCGATCTGTCGTCCCATCGGATTATGAGAGTGAGGGAGTAGAGAGTGCACCTGTGTTTGCGCACACACTTGTGCACTATAATATGTCCTGCGCATCTGGCTAGTCTCCGATGAGACTGGCCGCCGTGGTCGAAATTCGGCTAGGACATTATTATTTCATTAGTACTTCCCTATAATTTGATTTATTTTAGTACAACTTTAATGTTAGGTACCAAATGCTCCAAAAGTACTATCGAACCTGTTATTAACTACTAGCTTCTGCCCGCGGTTTCACACGCGTATTTTCAGTATAATAAGTAGCCTATTATCTAAATTAGGCTTTGCTCTAAGCGTACGCCAAATTTCATCTTGATCTGTTCTATAGTTTCGAAGATCCTAGATAACAAAAATTCAGATTACACAAACTTTCAGCTTTATAATATTAGTAGGAAAATACTTCTTTGATAGAATCGTCCAAGTAAGTAATACGGTACCCTTCGTTACTTTTATAGACAACTCCAACAACTAAATACAATCCAGTAGGCTTGTTAAACAATTTTAATTGAAACAAAGCAAGTTTGTTATCAGCAATCAGTGCAGGTTTGACCCCCTTCGTTATCAGCGAGTTTAAACGATTCTGATACAGACTGGCACAGTAGAAAACATATTAAAGGAGAAGAAATAAGTTTTATACTACACCTGCTCGGAAAGTTGCCTATTCCTTTTCCATTTATAGAATAGAAAGTATGTCTTTGCAGGCCTATAGGAAACCGGGAGGAAAAACTCTATGGAATTTCATTTCTCACGTGTTTTAGCGGGAGGAAAAAGTGTATGGAAATGTTTTAATTTCCTAAAAGATCGACCTGTAGCTATGGTTATTTTCGTTCGGTCAAACGACAAAAAGATTTTACTCCAAGTCCATTTAGGCCTCCTCCGATTTCCGAACAATATTTTGAAAAAAGAACCCAAAGGCTGGCGCGGTCAATGAGGTTTTACCAACATCATGGGGCGCGGTAAGTTCTTCTAAATTTCAATTAATAATTAATTCTGCTTTTTATTTTCCTCGAAGGTAGGTAGTATAAAGCACTATTTATCACTCGGCAGAAAGTGCGATTCCTACCTCGTGTGTTTTAAGGCCAAAACGACACACTCGGTAGGAATGGATCACTTTCTCGCCTTGGTGTAAATGTAAAATGTACTATTCTTTACTTCTTAAGCAGACTCTGGAACGCCCTTCCTGTTTCCATTCGGCATGCCAAATCCCTTCCGATCTTCAAAGGTTTGGTTCATCAGCACTATCTGTCCACTCATAATTATCCTCTTAATTAGGTAAAATCAAAAAATTTTATAGTCCTTGTTTTTATTTTTTAGTGTTTAGTTTAAGTTTTCTTAGTATAGTTTCCGATCATATGTTATTCCAATTATATTTTCTTTGTTGTTCTAATTTCTAATTCAAGTCAATATATACGCCACCACCGTCAAGTTCTACACTAACCGATCCTCTCCATCCAAAGGTTGCCTGGAAGAGATCGCTTTCAGCGATTAGGCCGCCGATTGTGCAATACTAGATTTAATTAGTAGTTTGTAAGATATTTTAGAAGCTTTGATGGTACAATAAAGATATTATCTATCTATCTATCTAAGCAGAGATACGCATTCCTATAATCTTTTATAATTCTTTGACTGCTGAAATCACACCGTATCTGTTCACCGTATCTGCGCAGCCGCTAAGAAAACACACATCTGCGTGACATCACAGCCGTAACATGTTTTTCGAACGAAACTTCTGTGCGGCGCACACGACAGCTGTGTGGAGTAGTTAGTATGAACGGTTTAAAAAAAAAAAGTTTGTAGTCGACATTTCTCACGTACCTAATAAGATTTGCTGGAAAATATTTTTAATATTTTTAGGATGTCTTAAAGAAATGAACAAAAATTAAAGTAACCTCTTTATTTTCCTAGTTTTAATTATGTCACTTTCTTGCGAGTCCAAGATATCTGTAAGGTCTAATAAAATAAAGCACTTTGAGTTTGAGTTTGACTTCTGTGGCGCAGCGGACGAAGGTCTGCCTGCGACGCAGGAGGTTGCGGGTTCGATTACCGCCTCGGGACAAATGTTTGTACGATCTGCAGACATTTGTCCAGGGCGTTCTGGATGTTTTCTATGTACAATAAAAAATATCTATCTATGTAGTGTATTGTATTAAGTATATAAGTTATCTAGTACCCATAACAAAAGCTCTGCTTAGCTTGGGGCTAAATAATATTGTGTGAATTGTTCAGCATTATTTATATATTCTTCAAAATCTTAGCCTATTCAAGATCAACTTAAACTAAATATATAGGTACTAGACTAAAAAACTCTATTGAACAGAACTGTGTCCCATGAAGTGTCTATAGATTCTATATCGAGCACTTTTTTATTTAAATTATGAATTAAAATAAAATTTGCTAGAGTTAAAATACGAAACGAATGAAATGATAAATGAAACCTGTCCAAACAAAAAACTCTTTCAAACTTCTACCGCGCCGCCTCCCTGGTGCACAGGTTGCGGGCCAGTTCCAACACCGTGCTGGCAATGATAGCAGGGAGGCTGGAATGCCCGCACACCAGGCACTGCTGTGAACGCCACCTTCCCAGCAATCCTATTAGTTTTTAATTTTTCTTTTTGTGTTAATGTTATGTTATGAGTTTAAATTGCTTGAAATAAATACTTTTTATTTTATTTTATTTATTTATTTATCTACGATTTGTTCCGATGTACAATGAAAGTTTCGTAAAATGTTTTCCACAAATATTTCGTAATATTATCATTTCAGATAAGTTAAATTATATTGCATTTTGTAATTATAATGCAGTCTACACACCAAAATCGGCAAGCCAGTGCGTAGTGGTGCCAAGTTGACCAAACACCGCCGTCGGCTGCCAACAGTATTCATACACTGAAATGTCACACCAACCCCGGGCTGTGTCGCCAACTTTGGTGTATAAACTCCATAACGTCCGTAGCACACTTCCGCTGCGAAACCATAACAGCGGAACCGCAGTAATTTCGCCATGTTTAGTCCGTATGTAGGAGAAGCGGAACACTAGCGAAACTGCCTATTCTCATGCATATGCGGTGTGGAAACAACGCGGCACCGCAAAAAATGGCGGAGATGTGGCTGACGTCGGAGTAGATCGACGAAGCCGCGCGGGGAAAGAGATAAAATTATAGTCAAATTTATGCGTTAGAACGGGCAGTTTCGCTAGTGTGCCGCTTCTCCTACATACGGACAAGACATGGCGAAATTACTGCGGTTTCGCTGTTATGCTTCCGCAGCGGAGGTGTACTAAGGGCGTAAAAGCTAGCATTGTTTCTTCACTGTTCACATATTTTTGCTGTGCCCATTGAGCTAGGTAGAGCAGTAAGTAGAGTTAGTTATCTAGATGTAGTTTAATGTGAGTTAGGAATCGCGAGGCTTTGCAATGGCTACAATAAAGGAAAAAGCTTTAGTATTTCTAGGTGCAAAGCTGTTTGTCTTTAAGTACACCTTTTTGATGAAACTAGCCAAAAACGTATGTTATTTTAAGCGATACTTACGTGATCACTGCCGATACAGTGTCTAATCAAGTCTGGGATGAATATTATAAGATTAAATGAGGTGGGGTATAGGAGAGATTTAATCTCAAAAAATCATTAAAAAACCAGGAGTTTAATATTTTTCGGATTTCATAGAAACCATCTAATTAAAAAAACTATCATTCTGAGTATGAAGAAACTTATAATATTTACATAATCTACAAAGCTACAATTTTATATTATTTACAGAAATAAATCTACAAAGTTATGATACAAAAGGTGAAAAAACTAAGGGAAGAAGAGTCTTTGAAGAGAGGGGACGGAGGATTTCAGGAGGCATAATATCATGAAGGGAAATGTTAAGTTTTGGACAGACAAAAAGAAGATGTTCAACATCTCCATCATCCAAACCACATTCACAGAATTAAAGTTATCAATCTAACATGAGCGAACCCAAAATAATTGTAGCGCCCTGACAGGGTTTTATGCATTGTGTACCCACTAAGACTACCTACACCTAAGAACAATACCTGTATGCATAAAATCATAATAAATGATACGAATATAATAGTGGTAATGTACAGGGAAGGTGTATTTAGATTCCCATAAACACCGGATGTGAATTATAACAACAATTTAAACTTACATAAATCACTTTAAAACATTTTGAGGTTCATCAAAGGCTGCGTGGTTAGCGCCGTTTTCATACAAAACGATCTAATGCAAGGCTTTGCTTGTTAGAAAAAGCACGGTCACGGGTATAAAGCGATCAAAGAATATGACGAATTTGGTATATGAAGGTGTAATGGGGAATATTTTACTGTGACCAATGTGCACAAAATTTATTTTGATTTTAAACAAATCTTGAATGTTACATGTGACATGTGCCGTCTCCTATTAACCCCGTCGCCGTCCGTATCTATTTATTATCTTTTGTAAGGACATTTTGGAGGGTAGTATTTATAAAACTTGATCGAGATTCGTTAGTTTTAGTGAATGAATTGATGAATAAAAGCCATCAAAGTATTTAACATTTTCATGATCCCTGGACGCACTCGCTCATCTGGAGCTCCGTTTAGCGACGGCGGCGCGCCCCTGCGAGTCGCACCGCCGAGGCTGGGCAGTGACGGCGTTGAAAGGTGACATAAACAGTACCTATCACATAAATTGTGGAACCAAAAGTAATAAAAAGGTTTCGAAGTTAATTTTAACCAATACGTCTCTTTGTTAGCTCAAAAAAACAGATTTTAACTTTTAGTTTATGTAGGTGTAGGTACCAATTATTCTAATAATTGGTCGATATATTTTGATACAAATCTACCTACGGTATATTTCCGAGCGGCTTTATTGCTTTTAGTGATAAGGCCGCCATTGTAGATTATTTTTATTTGTTTTCTGTAATTTTTGATTTCTTGGTGTGCAAAAAAGTATATTTGCATTGTATTATATGTTTTGTATGAAAATACCACCGACCTCTCATCAATGCTAAAGCGTTCACTATTCTAAACAAAAGTAATTGGTTTAGAGTAATTTATATATTAATTAGGGCAGGGGCGTAGATTACAACGAAATATGGAGAATAATTAAAAAGTAATATTATTTCACCATTGAATTAACCGGTGGTAGGTAATGTGAGCGATGGTGCATTAATGGTCATGATGATAATCAGTGGGATGGATTCTATTGGATGATCATCATTGGATTGTCAAGAATTTATTTATAACTAGCTGCATTCTTACTACCCGTTGTCCTATTACCCGTTTTCCCGAAGAAATGAATCATTTTCCCGCGGTAAAAAGTAGCCTATGTTCATCAGGAATAATGTGGGTTTCTAATGGTAAAATCATTTTTCAAATCGGTTCAGTAGTTTCGGAGCCTATTCAGTAAAAAAAAAAACAAACAAATCTTTCCTCTTTATAATAGGTATTAGTTTAGATTAGTTTCTGCCCACAGCTTCGTACGCATTGTTTCTATGGAAACGTTTAAGGTTATTTCTATCCCATGGGAACTGATTTATGGGATAAAAAGTAGCCTATGTTTGATTCCTGGGTAGACTTTCCTGTATGCAAACTTTCAGCCTGATCCATTCAGTAGTTTTGGCGTGAAGAGGTAACAAACATCCATCCATCCATCTATCCATCCATCCATCCGAACTTTCGCATTTTTAATATCAGTGTGAGCATTTATAATATTATTAGCGTGATAGTGTGATGGTGCATTAAAGGTCATGATGATAATCAGCGGCATGGAGTCTATTGGATGGTCATCATTGGATTGTCAAGCATTTATTTTTAACTAGTTTCTGCTCACAGCTTCGTACGCATTGTTTCTATGGAAACGTTTTAAGGTTATTTACGACCTCTGTGGCGCAGCGGGCGAAGGTCCGCCTGCGACGCAGGAGGTTGCCTGCAGATATTTGTTCCGTTGGTCTGGGTGTTTTCTATGTATAATAAAAAAAAAATTGTATCTATGTAGTGTATTGTATTAAGTATATCAGTTATCTAGTACCCATAACACAAGCTCTGCTTAGCTTGGGGCTAGATAATGCTGTGTGAATTGTCCAGCATTATTTATTTATTTATTTCTATCCAATGGGAACTGATGGGGAATAAAAAGTCTATATGATTCCAGGGTTGGAATTACCTGCGTGCAAAATTTTAGCCCGATCTGTTCAGTAGTTTTGGCGTGAAGAGATAACACACGTCCAACTAAACATCCATACTAACATCCAATCTTTAGAATTTACAATATTAGTGTGATGTGATTAACTTACTACCTGCGGCTTGAACGCACTTTTCCGTAATAAAAGAGTAGTCTATGTCCTTGTCCGGGTTATCTATCTCCCTGCAAAATTTCATTAAAATCCGTTTCGTCATTTCTTCTTGAAAAGATAACTTACACCTCACCTCACCTTACTTCAATATTGGTCTACTGCAGAAGCATAACAGCTACAGGCCCTGATAAGCGTCTTATTAGCCGTTATCTCTTGGGGGGTAGTGCCCATAATCCCCACGTTGGACATGCGGTAGGTAACCTACAGACAGACAGAATAATTTTCGAGTTTATAATATTATTAGTATGGATATTATCCCAGTTATTTTGACGGCCTTTGAGATCAATGCAATATTTTGCCAAAGGGTATCGATTTCCACGCCAAGATTTATAGAGGACTGCATTAATTAATGAAAATGATGATTCTTACTTACAACCCTTGCAACTTAATTTATAGATAAATAAATAATGCTGGACAATTCACACAGCATTATCTAGCTCCAAGCTAAGCAGAGCTTGTGTTATGGGTACTAGATAACCTATTTACTTAATACACTACATAGATAGATATTTTTTATTATACATAGTAAACATCCAGAACACTCCGGAAAAATATCTATAGATCGTATAAACATTTGTCCCGAGGCGGGAATCGAACCCGCAACCGCAAGCGTCGAAGGCGGACCTTCACCCGCTACGCCACAGAGGTCATAGTTTATGTTTGTTGATTTGTTTTCTGTTAGTTTCCATTGCTGTAGAGACCTAGTGAGTTCTATGTTCTATGGATGTAATTGCTTTGTTGTTAAAGGTGAGCATAATTTATGCTTCGTAGGCTTGACAGGCAAACGTAGTGTAGGACGCCCTCCAGCCAGGTGGGATGACGATCTGCGAAAGATGCTGGATGCGCAAGCTGAAGACAGGGCGCTATGGCGCTCATTAGGGGAGGCCTATGTCCAGCAGTGGACTATAGGTTGATGATGATGATGATGATTTGTGTTTAATATTTTAACGTAAAAGTGCAAATGCCAGAGGTAGCGGGTTCAGATCCTATCGGGGACCAAATGAATAACTTAGGTAGGTAGGTAGGTACAAAAGTAAACTTTTTTGATAAAACAAGTCAAAATAGGTAGAGCCTAAAATAAAATACCAAATAAAATATACCTACAGCGTTAAAACATCCCAACCCATGTCTATCTGTGTCATAATTTTTTTATGTGCAACCCTTCCGACCAAAGTTCGTCCCTGGCCGAATCATGAATAATTTAGTCCGACCCTGTTTTTGAGGTTCTCACAACATGCGGGTATGTAGTTAGGTAGGTAGGTATTGTTTTGTGGCTGGATGAAATTTTAACACAGAGAAAAGTTATCGAATTAACACTATTTTGAAGGTAATTTATTTCCAGGTACGTTATTTGACGACCTCCGTGCCGTGGCGGGCGAAGGTCCGCCTGGACACAGGAGGTTGCGGGTTCGTACCCCGCCTCGGGACAAATGTTTGTTAGATCTACAGATATGTGTTCAGGGTGTTCTGGATGCTTTCTATGTCTATTAAAGAAAATATCTATCTAGTAGTGTTTTGTATTAAGTATTTCAGTTCTCTAGTACCTATAACACAAGCTCTGCTTAGCTTGGGGCTAGATAATGTTGAGTGAATTGTCCAACATTATCGTTTATTTATTTATTTATTTTTAATATAAAATATTTAAAAATTATGTCCGCACGCAAACAGAGTGGCTACTTGGTTAACGAAAAGAGTTTTCTTTTACTATCAAATCACTCAAAATCATTCTTAATCCTGTATTACGGATGTGAAACCTTGCTCAGTCATCGATCCATGCTTGAGTAACGCTTTTGTATGGCATAAGCGTTACTCAAGTACAGATTGACTGAATGAGCCAGCTTTCTTATACCTACTGGCCTGTCGTAATATTATTGGACACAGACGTGCCAAATCACTCCTCAACATTGCTTCATCAGCATTATCTATCCTTACAAAGTTAGACAAGTTTATTTTTATGTTTTTGTAAGTTTATTATATTGTTTGTAGGTTATACATAATATAAATAGTAGAAATAAGCTGTGCCCACAACTAGGCTACACAATTTTACTATAAAAACTATCGTAGTTTGACGAATTCATTACGGATGTAAGCGGGTTAACTACGAACCTTATTTGTGTTGGAAGACACAATAGGATCCTTACGAGGAGATGACTCTCACGCCCTACAGCATCTTCAAGCAGCGCACCCCCCACCACCCCCACCCCCGGCGCTCACGTCGCGGGCTCAACGCGCGCTCGCGCGCAGTGCTCGGAGGGATGCGGAACGCGCGCGTCTAGAACCGCACTCACCCTGAAGATGTCCCTCGTTAAGGGATGAAACGTTGGTGTTCTTCCAACACAAATAAGGTTCGTAGTTAACCCGCTTACATCCGTAATGAATAGGCTACACAAGATAAATGTATGTATCTTTTAAAGGGCAATCTATACGCTTCTACAACAAAACTCCAAGTGAGTTGTAAAAATTATCAATAAATAAATTCAAACAAATTGTCAAACACTTCCTTTGTAAAAAGGCTTACTACAAAATATCAGATTATCTAGAGGATAAAAAAGCTTGGGACGAGTTTTGCTCCAGCTCGAAAAATGATAACTAACAGGCTAAAGGTTTCTTCGTCGCTTCTTTACTTTAGTCTACATACCGAAGGGACAGAAATCAAAAATATTTTTTACTTTATTTCCATGTCAGTGCTTAGTTTTATGATTTGACCTTTTCTAAGTGTACATTTATTGTATTTATGGAAATAATTTTTTTTGATTTGATTTGATTTGATTTGATGATGTATGTAGGTATTAGTATGAAGTGTAAGCAGTGAGTTGTATTGTAAGTAGTTAGAGTAGCTAATCTAAACAAAAAATGTGGCGAAATCAACCTTCGCCCACCACGCCACAGAGGTCGCCAATCTATCTATTACAAATTTATAAATCTTAAGATATTTGTTCAGACGACAATATAGGTATAATACAGCTTTAGTTTATAATAACGATTGCAAAAGATACCTACAGTAGGTAACTACTGTTACTGATGAGACAGACGGCATAGGGTGAGTAATAGAGTAAATAATAATCAGATTTTGTAAACTATGCAAAACTGGGTCTATTAGATGAAACCATTTCGAACTGACACTTGCCATCGGACATTGACAAGGTTCCACTCCACTTTTACTCACGTTTTGTAGTACAATGTTACATAAAATATTTACTTTGACAAAGTCCCATTCAATTCAGATCGCACGCGATTTATAACTTATAAGCAATCTGTTTATTCTGTTACGTAGGTATTAGTCTGTGCCCGCGGCTTCACACGTGCTTTTTGTGACCGGGACACCGTCTTGGTAACTAACTCCCTGCCAAATTTCATTAGAATCCGTTCAGCCGTTTATGCGTGAAATTGTAACAGACAAACAGACAGAATTACTTTCGGTTTTAATATTAGTTAGAAGTATAGATTTGTAAATAAACCGCCAAGTGTGAGTCGACTTGCACACGAAGGATTCCGTAGGTAGGTACCGTAAAAATCAGACAACTTTTTCAAAGAACTCAGACTTTACTTGTTCGGAGACCCTTTTAAATTTTCAACTTTATTTTATTATTTTTAGTATTTTTTGTTATTACAGTTGTATTATTACTTATTTATAGTAAGTTTCATGTGTCTACCTATACTGGTTCTAGATATTATTTATTTTAATTTTATTATTTGTTGTTAAAGCGGCAAGAGACATTATCTGAAAATTTCAATAGTCTACTTCATACGGTTCATGAGACAGAACCCGCTGACAGATGGAAGGACGGACAGGCGAGGCTTAGTAATAGGGTTCCGTTTTCACCCTTCGGGTACGGAATCCTAAAAATGAGGTGAACTACTCTACAAAGTAACTAAGTACATACAAATAAAGTTTCAGAATTCTGTTCACCATAATTTACCTAGTTTTTTATCTACAAACTCTACAAAGTAAAATAAATAAAACCTTTTTAAAACATCGCACAGTAAACGCCAATTTATCAAACTACCCGCAACTGACGGATTAAGCGGTTTTATTTCAATCAAAATAGTGCTTTATTTCAATCAGAATAGAGATTTATTTGATAAGAGGATTTTACCGTGAAAATATTCATGAAAATATTTAGGAGGGTGGATTATTCAAATACCGTTAAACAGTGTAGGGCTTTATGTCACTATTAAATGTTTAAACGCTGCAATAATATTACTAAATAGGCGAAAATTTCTAAAACTTCGGCTTTAGAAGTTACTTTCAGGTACACGAAAACGTACCCGTGTGAGACGTCTTATGACGTCAGAGAAATGAAAAATCTTTCACAAAGTTGAATTACTTTAATAAGTCATTATTATTTTAATAAAAGTATTTGTACCTATACTCTATCCATCGAGCTTGTAGAATTTTCAATAACAAAGCCACTGACAGTTCAATCAGCTGATGCAGGGGTGAAAAACATTTTTAATAATGTGGTTGGCTCTTGCCTGCGGCTTCGTTTGCGTATTTAGGATATACATAATTTGGTCTTATTTGATTTCTAACTGACGCAAAGAAAGAAATAATTATAAAACCTATGACATACCTAACTAAAATAGAACAAATTAGTACATAACCTACCAAGCTATACTCATATGGCGGCTATTTTGAGCTTTGATAGATGTCTCTGGGTAGTGATATTTAATGTGAATAATAGTTGGCATAAGTAAATAAGGTAGTCTTGTGAAATCAGTACTACTTTTTATTGTTACCTATCCTTAAAAAGGAAATACAAGGTAAAGGAGATGAAATAAGACTATAAATGCAAATTATAGGAATAATTTATTGTTGCATCATTAGTTAATTTAGTTATCATCATTTTATGTCTTTACTCTTTAGTATACATGTGTCTCTCTTCTGGGACATTATCATTAGTTAATTTAATTATCATCATTTTATATTTTCAATCTTTAGTATACATGTGTCTCTCTTCTGGGACATTATTGATAGACAACAATCAATTATCATCATCACTGTCAGAATCTGAGCTACTTGATGTATCTCCGGACACCTGGATGATAAATTGATCAATTACATTATCTGTAATACCATCCAGTTCCCTCATTTTTTTCTCTTCTTGTATAACATGGTCTATGCATTTTTGCCATGCTGCAGGTGTTATCAAATTCATAGATTCTTCTAATAAAATCTTCAATTCATGCATTTTAAATGTTTTATTTTTATCTGCAACATGGCCTTTGACTTGCCCCCATATCATTTCTATTGGGTTTAATTCACAGTGATAGGGGGGCAATCGCAAGACTTCAATATTTTTTTCTTTTGCGAATGTGTCAGTGGCATAGGCCATGTAATTATGTTTTATTGGTTTTATCAAATCGATAAGCTCCCTTTTTATCATAGTGTCCTGGAACGAGATACCCTTGCTATTTAACCAATCTTGGATGTCAGCTTTTTTCCATTGCATGTTTGGTACTCGTTCCAGGCGACGAGAGTGATAGGGAGCATTGTCCATTACTATAACTGATTCTGGCTCAATTAAATCTATAATTTTTTTGAACCACTTTTCAAATACTTCTGCGTTCATTTCTTTGTGATAATCTCCATCACCACTTTTGCTTTCGAATATTAATTTTCCACCATTCAAAAATCCATCTTCGTTTCCTAGAAAAAAAAACAAATATTAAACTTTAAACAGTTGATTTGATGTTATTGACACAAGTTTTGATACATTTAACTGAAAGCTGCCTAATTGTCCGATTATCTATTGGTGAAAACCGACCTTATTGCATCACCTATAAAAATATCAATGATATTACAAGATGCAATAATAATACTCAATCTATACTTATTCATACTTGACCATGGTGCTACTTCTTTGATATGTTGATGCTATTGTTTAAATAAATTATCCTGATTCATGAAAATACAACAGATAACATACCAATATGTACTATTATTAGGCGTTTTCCTTTTCCAGAAGGCCCTTTGAGTCCTGTAGAAAGGCCTTCCAGGTGTGCCTGCCTTGTTGACTGTATTGTCATGTCTTGCCACACCTTCGTTTTCGTATGACCTACAAAAACAAGAAACAATGTTAACATAACATACAAAAGTTCAGTTCAGTTCAGTTTAACGACTACATGTTTGATATTTAATATAATTATTTACTAAAAAGGATAATAAACAAAGAGTAAATTACCTTCGTTTTACCATGTTTCATCTGTATAATATATCTTGCGCCCTTCTTCTCTCATTTTGGCAATTTTTAGCAAATAATTGCGCCTCCACCTTACTATTTCATGTTTTTCAATGAGACTGCTGTTACGTGATCTTTTCAGGTGTTTTATTTTTAGCTTTGCTAAAAGCTTTGCAAATGTACTCCTTTTGAAATTTGGTAGGTCATCATCTTCGTTAACCGAATTTAACACTTTGTTTAGTGTGGGGATTTCATTTCTGAAGAAGAATTCATGCACTTTTCTTCGTATGGCACTTAGTTCAAAGTCCAAGAGTTTGTCAATTTTGGCTACTCTTGGAGGTAGAGGTGCTGGTGACTGAACGCGATGCTCAGTAGAATAGCCTTTCAGGACTTTCCACACCGTACTGACGCCAACTCCAGCGGTATCGGCAGTCCTTTTCACCATCTCCTGCTTATAGGGAAATTGGTCTCGAGGCCAAGTTTCTTCCACCAGTTTATAAATATTAATAATCGTGAGCTTCTCTGCAGAACTGAGAGGCGTTTTCTTTTGACGCTTCTTCTTGGGCGAAGCAAAGAGCTTCAACGAACTCGGGCCAGGTTCATTGCTCATTGTATCAAAACAACAAACGTAACAAACAACAAAAACTCAAAAGTAACACTCAACAATAACAAAAACTCAAGAAACAACGATAAACTCAACGAAAACAACGTAACGTAAGCAGAGAGCACAAAAGGAGAGAATTACTTGAACTAACCACAACAAAGCAAGAAAGTCAAGTAAGGAAATAAAATGGCGATCGTGGGTAGTGTTACCCACTCTGTCAGAAAAACGGGGAAAATAAAGTTATGTTATCATTCGTTCATTCATTCAAATTTTATTGTAATAATTCTGTAGATTTGTAAGTATTAGCACAGCCAACTTATGCATACAGTTGTTCGACGAAGCCATTTAGACAGGGCAATCGTGCGGGGGGCAAGGGGCGAGGCATTTGAAAAATCACCAAAAATAAAATCATAATGTTTTATTTATGATGATGTTTCCTTATAATAAATAATTAAAAGTTTTCATTTAACACTAGCATTGTGCTAGCATGGTGACAACCCTGGCCTGATTACCTGGTCGCGTCACTTGTCGGCAGGTTCCGCGATATCAAAGGCCTACTGTATATTATTATTTATACTGTGACATTAGTATCTAGGTAAAGTATATGACACAATGGTGCCCAAGCAGGGTGCAGTGACAGCAGTGGCTACATTATTATCCGCATACTTTACACACATAATTTTACGTACGTAGATTTACATATTTTTGTAATTTTACACTGGTTTTGCTGAAAATTCTCAAGTCTCACCCTTCGGTCTTGAAGAAAGCATTGTTCAAATCATTGTTAAATAAAAAAAAACATAATCCAAGAAATAATCTTGTAAATGTAAAAATGAAACGATTTTTACTGGTAGAGTTCAATTCATAAATCAATAGTGTGGAAGATTTAGATTAGCTAGATTATTATTTGTCAATGAGGTTCCATTGGAAGGAAGGCGTTTCAGGCCCAGGCCCATTAGTAAATAGACGTTCTTAATTTTATGTCTTTACATTGACCATATTTTCTAAGCATCATTGATTTCTTAGATTCTTCCTGGGTCTATGATAATATTTAGATTTTTTTGTTTAGCCATTTTAAGGATTTCAATTATATTTATATATCATATTATTTTATATTTAATAATAAAAAACTAAAAGTACTTCATATTTTTTCTCTCATTGCAACAATTTACTGAAGAACAATTTACTCAGGATTCAGATTAAAAATAAAAATTGAAAAAAAATGCAGTAAACAAGGTTAAAAGACCATCACAGGTTGTAGACGATCTCGATTTTTTTTTATATTTACCTTTTCTTTACAAATAGGTCACTTAGATTTTTTTAAAATTTCTTGTGATAAATACCCTGACTTGGCCTGTCACTTGTTTCCGTCTTGACGTGGAGTTTTGGGACATCGTGTTTACAAGCCACGATGCTTTAAACTGCACGACTATCTAACGTCACTAAAAAAAATGGGAACACACCCTAAAGCGCCCTAAAACTACACTCAATAGGGTAGCTAAGACCAGCTGGCAGCACTCGCTCAGTGTTGAGTTTACGTTCCATTCGTTCTTCAATAATCCGGCTAAAAATAAAATACTGCTCTGTATAGGAAATAAGTATGGTCATAGTGCTATCCTAAATTGGGAAGCATAGTTCAAAAAATACCAATTGTTTGCATCCCATGACGTCAAAACTAAGATTCGTTAGGGTTGGCACTTTAACAAAAGATAAAAATATCTGGTCATTTGAATCTTCGTTTTTGACCAAATAATGACGATTTGTAAATTGCTACAACTAGATATTGCATAGATATGAAGTAAAGATTGAAAAAAGTAACAAATCTAACGGAATCTATGGGTGAAATCATTGGAATTACGTTAGGCCTGTGTCATTTCATGGTGATAACCCTAAAAATCAGCTGATTACGTTTGTTTACGAAAAATCTACAAGCTCGATGGATAAAGTATAGGATTCATTATTTGTACACTTCCTCTACCTATTCCATCGCCTCTCCTGTAACTCTAAGGTTTGCTGGAAGAAAACTCTTTTTCAGGGTTAAGCTCGCCTATGTAAATATCATATAGTATAAGCTCATGCTTTGTATTTACTATGTACAATAAAAAAATTACAGAATTACGTTAGTTATCGGTATAACGGCAAGAATTTCTCTATTACAACAGCATGTTAATTGACAGCTTACGGAACTTTCTGATTTTTTTTATTTAAGGTTGCATTTTCGGTGGACATGTAGGAGCAGAAACAGGAAGGCAAATATTAAAACCAGTGAACGGATAAAACATGGAAGCTTCCTTGCGCTAGAAAATGACCCAAAAGCAAAGTACGCTGTGGTAGGCGGCGCTTGTAAACTGAGAACGCGTTTAGTTCGCAAGGCGACTGCTTAAAACACTGCAACTCGGCATTTTCACCGGAGCTCATTCTGCGCGCATTGCAATCTGACGACTGGCGGCTGACGCACGGCAACTAGTTTTATATAACGTTCATGACCGCCGCTCTCGTACCTTTGGCAGAGAGGTAATCTCATGAGTGTCGCCTCCTGTCTGGTTTAATACTCAAAGGGCGACTGGCATGGCGGTGGCGACTGGAGGGCGTTGTAGAAAATGATGTGAGCGACCTACATGTCAAACGACAACTTTATCTCAAATAACGAGGGAACAAAGTCGACATTGAACTCTCCATCACGAGTTAACCCTTGTTTTGTTGTGTCATGTTTGTTGCGCGCATATTTTCCTTGAAAGAAAGCTTCCATGTTTTATCCGTTCTCTGATTAAAATTAAATATTATTAACAAAATAAAACAACACAGCAAACAGTGCTTGGTTACATTGAAACCGCTTTGTCTACCACTCATCATACGTTTTCGATGAAACCGCTTCATCTATCTCAAATCATTGTATTTTCGTCGCCACAAATGCTCCGAACATGAACAAGGCTTTTCTTAGATTATACTACGAGACACAAAGATCTGAAACGGATGGCTACCTGATAACCACACTGATCCATCACGACAAACCGTCAGCCGCATCACGACCACCTGGGACTGAACCCTTCTCAAGAACACAACGCAAGATTAATAGATCTTAGATAGGACTGATTTGAGAGACTGGCTATTCGGAGATTCTGCGTGACAAAGGGTTTTTCACTTCTCTTGCTCAAAAAGTGTATCATAATAGTGTAGCTTAGCGGGCTTAAAACTCGAGTTTAATACCTAGGGCTAAAAAGTATTTTTTCTTTTTAATTTTGGTCTAAAATCATCAGCCCGTACAAAACATTCGTTCTCTTACATAAAAAATCGACTTCTTGGTGTTCCGTCAATCTTTTTTTTTTTTAAATAGAACCTTCTTGGTGATGTTTTATGAAGGTTGATTCTTCCCTTCACGGTAGAATGCGAACTGTTTCGTTGCGGGTTAGATAGAGATTTAAAAAAAAAGATGGTATTGGCGCCAAATCTCTAGAATTTTCTTCATTCCAAATCACAAACTTTTAATATTTGAAAATTGTTTAATTTTGAATTGTTTTATTTTCTCGCTATCGAAGTGAAAAGTAGAGTGTTTTACTCGGGCCAAAACCACCGAGTTCTACTCGGTCTTGTCATGTCGTCCCTCGCTACGCTCGGGAGTATAACAACCTCGTATATATTGGAATGGTTTAGTTCCTTCTCTAAAACAATCTACTATTTTAGTTCAAGAGCGTGAGTTTTGTTCGTAACGAGAACTTGAAGCGTCTATGGTGCGTTCTCGCTGATGCGGATTGGTGCGGAATCGAACAATCACATTGGTTCAAAATACACACGCGTTTCTCCGGCTGCCTCCTACTCAGAAAATTAACATCGACGTTTCGTTTTCGTTGTCGTGCAAAAGCAACTCGTATGTGGCTTGCATAAGATTAGCGTTTGCATGAAAAAGAATAGGAACGTTGATTTAGTTTTTAAGAGTATACGGGCCCAGATTTGTTGACAAATCGAGTCAGTTGCAACTTTTTGGCTGCACTAACGGTGTGAATCTTTTACCTTTCAATGGAAATATCGTGAGTGAGAGGCAGGCAAGTCAATATCTGCACTTGATTCCACTGCATTTCAATTAAACACTCAAATTATTTAGGAAGACTATGTTGTCGACTTTTCAGAACGGATCTTTTGTGAAAGATTCATCTTTCGTGCCGAGCTAAGTAAAGATCCTGAGCTGAGCTGGTGAATAACGATGGTGATCAACGGCTAAGTAGATGGTGAGCAACGGCGAATTCGCGGCGTGTTCGTTGCGCCCCCGTAACGTATTCGCTGCGCGTGCGCTCCGCCCCGCAGCCGCTCGCAAACTGCTAGTGTGATAACTGTGATAAGACTCTCAGTACTAATACTAAAGATCCGAACAGAAACGAATCCACAGTACACGCTGTTCCCGCACGTTCGAACAAGTTAAGCGCAATGCACTACGATAGTCCTACTCTACGAGTGTACTCTATTGACAGAGCTATGACGGGACATAGCGGGTACAGGCGGAGAGAGAAGTGTTAAAAACAAAACAAGATCCGTCAAGAACTATAGGCAGAACTCGTTCATCTTAAGGGCATGCAAATCCTTTAATAACCTAATGGCAATCACTTTGTCTAACAATAGGAACAATGAAGTAGATATAGATTTATTAGGTAGGTATCAAACGCGCCGTCTATTTACTAACATTTCTTCGACTGACACTAACATTTAACTTAATTATTTTTTGTGGAAACTTCTAATTAGCCGTAAGTTACTCTGTAATAATCGTTACCTAGCTGTTAGTTTCCCTAAAATTGTAAAATAAAATAATAAAATAAAAGAATAAGTGCGACTGTAACTCGCGCGCCGAGGCTTTCGAACGTTTGTCAACAAATATGTACCTATGTACCATAAG
The DNA here is from genome assembly GCA_949316285.1 of Eupithecia subumbrata. Taxonomy (NCBI): domain Eukaryota; kingdom Metazoa; phylum Arthropoda; class Insecta; order Lepidoptera; family Geometridae; genus Eupithecia; species Eupithecia subumbrata. Next base: position 5,178,100 of record OX438649.1, read on the forward strand.
TGCCGGTTATAGACTTCGCAATTTAACGATTACATAAAAATAGTACGATCTTCGATCTCGAAACCCTAAAAATGGAGAATATTTTACTTGTGTTAATACTATTTAAGTCTACAGTTTTTGTGGAGGACACAGGAGACCAAGGCTCAAAGAAAACTGTTAATATTTATGTTTTTAATCAGTTATTTTTGATCAGGCTTACATAACTTTTTTGGTAAGTATGATTTTTTATATTTTTATAATGACAGCTAAAAGCATGAACCAAAAGCAACATCTTGGGCTACCCAACGAAATCCTGATTTACCTTTCTTTCAACAGATAATTTGAAAAAAAATTGTGTGATAACTTAAAATGGTGGACCACAAAAAACCCTATCGTTATCCACAGAAACAAAACATTTTCAAAGACAGAATTTATATTTACTGTTTTCCGAAATTCCTATGTTATTTTAGTCCTAAATTCCAGAACGGATTCAATTAGTGTCAGGTCACCCATGATAATGACTACGATCCAAATTTGTAGTTCAAACAATAGTTAATTAATGTACGGCCCTGTATAATCGTCTGAGATAGTAGTTTCACCCTTCGATGAGTAATGACGCGCCTAAATTTTGTTAAAATCTTCATTATAAAATAGCTTGCTCGAATTAAATGTCAAATGCATTTTAGGTCAAATATATTGAAATACAAACGCCTGTATGACGTAGATTTTAGCAAGAAAATTGCTCGTGATTTTGGTTACAAAAATTTTCTTTATCAAATGCTTTACAACTACCTAGCCAAAGACAGTGGTGTCAATTCAGATGACATCAAAACTAAAGTAATTTAACAGCACTTAACATGATGCTATCCTTTTTATTTGGATCTTTAGGAAAGAGATGGCATTATTTTTATCCTATCAATTTAGTTTATTTTAGTTTTGGCGACATCTGAATTGACACCAGTGTAGCACAAATTAAAGGCCTTAATCCAGCTGTGTGGATATCCAGCATTATTTATTTACTCCTCAAGCTGGCACGACCTTCAATAAAAAACTTTTTTTTTTGCGAAACAAATACTAGCGAGAGAAAAATCTCGCTTCCACTTGTTTGCACGTCAGTACAGTGCAGTGTTTACCCTTCAAACGGTCTCAGCATTGAGCTTACAATACGGCAGACTAGGCGTGCTTTCATGCGCCCCGCGTCGCGTAACAAAGTTGTACTTGCTTGTACTCCGTGCTTGTGAGTCTTCTGTTGCGAGTCTGTACAGTTGTGATGAGTTTGAATAGATAGGTACCTATCTATTCATTATTTTGGCCTTGCCGTGGATACATATTTATGATAATTTGTAGGAATTTTAGTAAAAAGCGTTTTTTGTAAAATGGGACATTTTGTATGTCAATGAAAAACATCGTACAAATTGCTGAATACATTTTTTGGAATTTCATTATGGATACATAATTAAGGTCATGTATATATTTATGACGACTTGTAGTATAAGTAAAAAGCCATTTTAATAACATTTTTAAGACCAAATACTGAATACATTTTTGTGACATTCTTTTTGGCATACTTTATTAAGGCGTGGTCTTGACTACATTAATTTGTTATTCGATATATGATTATTCGGTATACAATTATTTGACTGAATAGTGTCTACATAATTTTGCTAAATTTTATACCGATTTCTGACGATTTAGATGGCTACATTCATTTGAAATGTAGTTGGTGTACTTGTCTTTGAAAAATATGTGAAATTTTGGGAGGGTATACATATCTGTGCAGCTGACTGTACCTGGTCGATTGAAAAAATAATAAAACATCGATGTAAGTTAAATTCGGGAGATTAGGTGCATTGATCGGTATGACTTCTCGAAAGTGGAACGCTCAAATTAGGTCCATCTCAGTCATAGACGGACCGGTGGCGTCGCCGGCGTTCGTGTTTCGCGTGCTTATTATCTCGGTGGGACCTCGGTCTAGGTAGTATATCTTCCCATAATTGTTGTTCATTTGGTATATTGCAAAAGATTGGAAATATATAATATAAAATATAATAGGTAGTGTCTTTGCGTTTAGTTGTACAACACAGGTCATTTAAGTTGACGCTGGAAAAACGTACCATATACAGGGTGGTTTTTTGAGAAGGGCGGTGATGGTCAAGTCCGAAACCACGAGAGTTAGAGAAAAGTCGTGAAAGGAGTCATGCCCTCGATTTATAAGAAAAATATAACTGCATATTTAGTTTTATTTTTTTACATTTTACTTCTGATGGAAACGGACACGAAAGATTTGTCTAAAAAAATGACACTGTATATTAAACCAATAGATTTTGTTGCTGATTAAGATCAATCTTTGCAAAGAAATGTATTACTAAAAATGAAAGGAAATAGCAAATTTTCACTATTTTATTATTTTTACACGGAAGAAAAATTACCTCATATCCAAACTTTTTGGTCGTTGTGTGAAAAAAGCAAATTTTTCAAATTACTTCTAAACTTATCTCAATTTTACGTAGGTAACTAATAAGTTTCTCAAAATGACTCCATTGACTCCAATGCATAAGTTGAAATATCACCCTGTTTACTACAAAAGGGGTTTCTATCCACGGAATAGCTCTTCATGGCCACTATGGGTACGCGATAAATACCCTTTAATTAATTATGTTAAATCGCGAAACTTAAACATAATGAATGATGAAACGTTGGTGTTCTTCCAACACAAATAAGGTTCCTATAGTTAACCCGGTTAGATGAGTTATGAAATTTAAACAGTTTTATATAGAAGACTAAACACGAAACAGTGCAAAAAGAAAATAAAGTTTACCACACCAAAGACAGCTTCACAGGTCACCTCACCTTAACTCAACAGCCTGTCTTGGTCCACTGCTGGACGCAGGCCTGCCCCTGATAAGCGCCTTATTGGCCATTATCGGCGCATTCGGCGTGCGGCTTGGGGATCGCAGTTTGGTGGTGGAATTGTTCTGTAGGGGATGCTGCTACCCCCGGTGGATATCGCTTAGTCGTTTCTTACGACACCCACACGGGAAGAGTTGGGGTGATGCAAATTCTAAGCCGGCACGACACGGCACAGGCCTCTTAGCCACCGCCCTTAAAATCGACAAACATCTCCAAAAAACAAACATTAATACAATAGGCGTACATAAAAACCCATAAAGGAAAGAACAAACACTTCATAACGTAAACATCTTACTCAATCAAACAAGAGACGTTACAAAAATTGGATGAAATTAAATCTACATTTTCATCGAGCTACAGACTTCCTGACCGGATATTGTTTGTTGTAAAAATCTAAGTGCGGCTGCATACTGGCAACTTTCTTTCGGAATTAAAAACATTTATTGCCATGCGGTTTCAAAGTTTCTTGAAACTTTCTGAAAATATAAATTATGCTAAGAAAATATCCACCATTAGGTGGATTTGCACAATTTTTTAACCGAGTTCGAAAGTACCAAAAACGTTGCCGATTCTTGCTTTATAATCGAAATAAAAAGGACATCGACATTTTTAATGCTTTCTCAATACCTATGTTTAGTTTTTGTAACAACCGAACCGAGGCCATTATGTGGGTAGGTATTTACGAAAGAAACTTATTTTTCTGCTCAGGTCGAAGTTTATGTTTTTTAAGTAATTTATGGACTTTTGATAAGGCTGTTTTTACCTGCTTCTGAAGTTTGTTTACAAACATTGCATGTTGACCAAAGGCTTTTCTCAAAGTTAAGCCGCTAAAATACAAATATTTTTCTCGAAACAAGTGTTACATAACTAGTAGAAATATTGTATTTTGAAGGCCTTTGTGATCGCTGTAGATACTTAAGGGCCGTAGAATGTAACTGTTCTAATGATGTCTGAAATAAATGTATTAGGTATGTACGTCTCTAGTGTAAGCCAGGTCGAACTAAATGTTTGAGGTCAAAGCAAAAAATCATTTAACATCATTCAATCCAGCCATGCGCAACTCATCTAGTTTTGAGCTCTACTATATAAAATAATAATAATAATAATAATAATAATAGAGCCTAGCTTCGCAGCCGGTGATTCACCGTTTTAATATATTTTTTAGCGTAGAATAGTTATAAAATATTTTATTTTCTATTGTAAAAAAAATATTTTTTTACCGAGATTTATGAATAAATGAGTGTATAATAATAATAATAAAATAATAATTAGCAAAAAACAAGTATGACCACAATTATACTTAATAAATAAAGAAGACTTGTGATGAAGACACCGTTCCTTCCAGGTGAGTTTTATAACATTCTTTTAGCCGTCAATTTGAGTAAAGTGGACAGGTAGGTAATTTAAATACATAACCTACCTGTCCACTTAAATCATAGTGAATTTAAATACATACTTATTGTAAGGTCACTATTTTTTTTATATTTCACAAAAAACATCATGGTTCCTACTGGTGACTATCAATATACAGTGTATATTAAAGTAGTAGGTTCAGAAACGGTGGATTTTTTGATGTATCATGTGGTGCCTTTTATTTTGCGATGATTTTTACAAAGTCGTCCGTGTGCGTCCAACCCTATATTCTAATGATTCATGCAATCCAAATGTGCGTGTGAGTGGCAGACGCAACCGGAAAATATAATTGACGAGTAGTCAAAGCGGAAGGTATCTTTGAAGATACTAAAAAAGCACCTTATTTCCTAAAAATAATTTTATACTTTTTTATCTATAAGTACTAATATTATAAAGAGGAAAGATAGGATTGTTTGCCTCGCTCTCATACGGAATCCTACTTTGGGGAAATAGTACTGACGTCCTAAACTTTTTGTCCTTCAAAAATCGTGTATCCGAATCTTAGTTAATATAGAGCCATGAGCTGATAGCTGTAAAGAATAATTTCGTTAACTTAACATACAAACACTGACATGTATATATTTGAATATTGTTATATATTAGGTCCTTACATATGAAATTGGCGTTTTTCGTACTGGCCACTTTAATCACAAATTTCTCCTCTTTGGTAAGGAATTCCAAATTCAAATTTGTACAGCTATAGACTCGTGTATTTGTGCTTCGATGATCGTCATTCATTTGTTTTTTTTCTTCTGTTTTTTTCTGTTTGCGTCACTCATTTTACAAAATGGAAAACTTAAAATATCGCTTTATTTACGAGTACGAGTTCCGCCGTGGCACTAGTGCTGCGGAAACAACTCGAAGGGTGAATGATGTGTATGGCGGTCGTGTTGCAAAAGAAAACACAGTTCGTTTTTGGTTCCAACGTTTTCGTTCTGGAAATTTCGACTTGCAGAACAAGCCCCGTGGACGGCCTGAGACTCAAGTTGATAATGAAGAGTTGAAGGCTATTGTGGAAGCGGATCCATCGCAAACCACGTCCGAGTTAGCTGCAGGCTGCGGTGTTAGTGATAAAACTGTTTTAATTCACTTGAAGCAAATTGGGAAGATTAAAAAGCTTGAAAGGTGGGTACCTCACGAATTGACTGAAGCAAACCGGCAAACACGCGTCGACTGCTGCGTTACATTACTAAACCGGCACAATAATGAAGGTATTTTAAACCGAATCATTACCTGTGATGAAAAATGGGTTCTTTACGATAATCGGAAGCGCTCAGCGCAATGGTTGGATCCTGGCCAGCCAGCCAAATCCTGCCCCAAGCGAAAATTAACCCCAAAAAAGTCACTTGTAAGCGTTTGGTGGACTAGTGCCGGTATTGTTCATTACAGTTTTCTCAAATCTGGCCAGACTATTACGGCTGATGTCTATTGTCAGCAATTGCAAACCATGATGGAAAAGCTAGCGGCTAAACAACCTAGGCTGGTCAATCGCTCCACGCCACTGCTGCTTCACGACAACGCTAGACCACACACTGCGCAACAGACGGCTACTAAATTAGAAGAGCTTCAATTGGAAAGTCTAAGACATCCTCCGTACTCCCCGGACCTTGCTCCAACAGATTACCATTTTTTTCGAAATTTGGATAACTTCTTGCAAGGGAAAAAATTCAACTCCGATGGGGCAGTCCAAATCGCCTTCAAAGATTTTATTGATTCCCGTCCGACTGGTTTTTTTAGTAAAGGGATCAATGAACTACCTATAAGATGGCAAAAGTGCATAGAAAATAATGGTTCATACTTTGATTAATTAAATATATTATATTAAAAAATATTCGACTTTTTGTTCCTCCCATACAAAACGCCAATTTCATATGTAAGGACCTAATATTTGCATGTTGCAAATTTATCTACTACACTACACTGCCCGAGTCAAAACTTTAAAGGCGAAGTTCTGGGCCGCGATCACGGTATGATAAGATAACTTTTTTGCTTACGCTTTTGCCTCACTCTTTTTTTTTGTGTTACTTTATTTATTTATTTATCTTATTAGTTATTTCTATTATAATGAAAAGAAAATATTGACTTAATATATAAAATGTTGACTTAAGAGCCCGGCGACGGATGAATTTCCTATACAAACGTAATACCAAAATGATTTGTAATTTGAGCATATTTTCGCCATGGTCTGCTATTATTTGTATTAAAATAGTATTTTTCTAGGTTCCTGACACATTTTTTTTTCAAAATACCTTTCTGAAATGAAATTAAACCGAATCGCAATTTTACATCAAAGAATGAATGTATTCTTAGTTTTTGTGTAGATAAGTATTTTGAAAAAAGATTGTGGCAGGAACCTAAATAAATACTATTCTAATACAAATAATAGCAAACCATGGTGAAAATATTCTCAAATAACAAATCATTTTGGTACTACGTTTGTATGGGAAATTCATCCGTCGCCGGACCCTTAACCAAGTGTGCCTTTGTGCTCCTACGGCGAATAAATATATGAGTTTGAGCATGAGTATAAATGTAGTTACCTATTGGCATTACGGCTCAATCGTTAGCATTTGAAACGTTAAGATGCGCGTTCACAGGCCGGCATAGACAATTCGCACTGGCCCCATCAATGATTTGTCATACATGATCTGCACAGCACGGAGCGGATTGTCGGCAATGCCGGCGAGGATTCTTGTATGCCACTTTTCCGTTTAGCTAATGACGTCATTCGGCTTGCCGATCATTGGACGCACTTGTCATTGGATTGTCCGATACCAGCCTGTGTAGGCACACCTTAAGACGAAGTGGGATCGGTTTTGCGAGACGAGCGAACGTCACGCGGGGAAGGCGAGAAAGGAAGGCGAGATCCGCGGAATGGCCAGGCCGCGCACAATTTCATAAGTCGTTTTTTTTAAATTAGTTTACTGCTCTAAAATGATACTCTTTCGCAAAAAAATAAAACCATAATCGTCTTAAGTATTTTATCAGGGAACACGTAGACGAAATTTTATTGAAATATGATAAGTAACTAGCAAATGAAACTGCTTTTTCCGTAGAAGTATTTGTCCAAAAATGAAGATTTAGAGGAAAATTTACGATTTTTTTGTATCGAGTCAAGTTTTGTCAATCGTGTTCCGACTCCCATAACTTACTAACTAAAACCCTAAACTTTTGATGCTTATCAAAAATTATTAGAAAATTAAATGTTTTTTTGCCTTAAAATTGATTTACCTTAAAGTCAAAACGTGTATTTTGGGACTTGCTTCACCTTAACGTTTCAACCGCCAACGCTGGAGCCGTAATGCCAATAAACTACAATTACTACAACGTGATCGCGGCCCAGACTCGGGGCTCTGATAGCTTGCCTACTCTTATTGTGATAATTATGTAGACGTGTAGGTAAATACCCAACTAGACCCAAAATTCTTATTATCTTGAAAACAAAACAGAGGCCCTATTTGTCCACTATGATGGACTAGCGACTTAATTACGGTCACTTCCGGTCTAACGACCAAATGTTGGACGTCGCTTAATTTTGACGGGTTTCCGGCTTTAGGTGATATTTGTTTAGATGTAGGAATACTTCTGAATTTGGCATTATGGAGGGCATCTCTTCTTTGTCATTCACTTCAGTTGGATTGTATTGGAAGAATATATTTTATTCTTTGTGTACCTTAACTTTAACTTGTAAGTTAAAGTCCTTTGCAGGTCTCGACAGAGCCTACACATATGTATGCTCTCCTTGGAGTCGAGTCGAGACCCTAGGTCCGTGGGGAACCATGCTCTTCGGGTTTTTAAAAAATATTTGAGCGTCTGGTCAAAACGTCGTGTGACTTGAGAGCTGGTGAGTATCTGGCGCTGCGCATCAGCATTGACAAACAGCGGGGCAATGCAGCCAGCGTCTTGGGGACGCGACGACTGGTATTGATATGGATCAGTCAAGCTACATGCAGCTTGTTTGCAACCCTCTGCTGTTAGCTGAATTGTTTCAATTGTAAATACTAGTTCCTATATATATTATTTGATTGTAATTTTCTTTGATAATAAAGAGAGTTATAATTATAAGTAATGTCCCACAAATAAGGATCTGCTATTATGTTCTATTCTGTTGAATCGGAGCGCGATTTGTTGGTTTGCATTGATTTCTATGGTAATACAAAAAAAGAAGCCGAAAAGATATAACGGCGAGCGGAGCGAGCTTTAGTATCTACGATTTTTTTTGTGATCTGTCTGTGCGCGTAACTTGTTATAGTCACCCTAAGGGCTGCCAAGATGGCACCCCTCAGAGCTTGATAACAGAGTAACCTATAGTGACTTTTATCGCGATCCGCCTTACAATCTGAGTATAGAAGCGAGACCTAACTTGAGTTCCTTTGTGTGTTCTGTGACAAGACCTCAACGATGGCATTAAAAACTCGAAAAGCCTCGGTACCCCACGGACCTAGGGTCTCGACTCCAAGGAGAGCAAATATGGCTCTGTGAAGACCTGCATATTTGCGCCTCTTGAGATCTTCGGCCAAAAATGCCGCCGCACCCGCCCTCACGGATATCCTCACTTATAAGTAATAATAAACTTAATGTATCACAAAAAGGTCACCGGCTCAATTTAATGCTGCTATGGCACAAGGGCCATAGCAGCCCTGGTTTTCAGCGGTGCCGTGCCAGGGTGTTAAGTGCAGTGCTACTCGCTACACCAATCATATTTTATTCCGATGTAGTGGACGCACTACTTAAAAACAAATAATGTAAACACATCCAATTTATTCGCTTTGTACACCTTTCCTATCAGAACCATAAACAAACTACACACACACACCTATCACTATCGGTTAATATAGCAGAATTTTACATAAGCCTTACCTTACCAATGCGCTCTTCATCTTCTGTAATAATTCCATTCACAGAATTATTGCGTCCAAACCACCTGCTATTTCAAAACAAACTATGCTACCCGGTGTTTAGACAGAAATTTGCATGAGGTGGGAAGGTGAAAACAGAGAAATTAAGGTCCGGGTACACTGTTTACTTTTATCGGGGTTCAAAGTTGTGATTAACATGTGAAAGAGCTTTAAGTTTTGCATGTGGGTGCTTCCGGACATGGATGCTTGTTTTTGGGTGGATATTGGAACACTTTGTTGTTTTTAACAAACGAATACGCACAGAAACTGTGTTTTGGTATAGGGCCTATGCCAAAACACAGTTTCTGTGTGTATTTCAGATACAATTGGATTTCATATCAATTATTTGTACTTTGCCCATTTTGTAAGTGCTGATTCTGATTAGGTTGATTCTGATTATTTCTGATTGTACTGGTATTGATATGGGTCATTTGAGCTACCTGTAGATTATTTACAACAGTCTCCAGTTAGTTCAATTGTTTCAATTGTAAATTCCAGTTCCATTAATTGATTGTAATTTTCTTTGTGAATAAAGAAAAAGGTTTCTGATGTTGTTTTTAACTCGCGATACTGGCTGATCACTTACTCGGTTCTAGAATCCATGATATTGTATGTCAACAAAGACATTTATTAATGAAAACTTAATACAAACTGATAGCAATACAACAATGTAACAGCGAATTAATTACTACAAAAATACAAACTTCAACAACGCATTGAACACGCTTAAGCACCAATCAATTAGGATCACACTAATATTATAAATGCGAAAGTTTGTTCCTTTAGATGTTTGGATATTTGTTACCTCTTCAAGGGTGAGTCAGTTTGACGATAGTAACTTGACGTAAACGTGACGTCTCCTTTTCCCATACAATTTGGTACAGCGCCTCTATCGTGCAGACAGGGAACTACTACCTGAACTATAGTATATTAAATTAAATAACCATAACACTTTTATAAATAAAGTGAAAGGACTTCTTCTTCACAAAACTGTATACAGCTTAAAAGAGTTTCTCGAGAACGACTAAACTCAGTATATTAATGTACAAAAAGAGTTGAACAAAGGTTTCAGTACGCACCTACATATTAATGTTACTAGCAACTAGATTATTTATTTGACTATCGCCCATATACAGCGAATGCGTATTGTATTTTTTTTTCTTTCATTTTATTTGTATGTGAATTTGATAAGTCTTAGCTTGTAAACAAAAGTGTAACTTATAAATTTTCATGTGTTTCACCATTGACAATAAAGATATTCTATTCTATTTTACGCAAAACCCATACAAAAAAGAAACGTCGCGTCAAAATGACTCACCCAACTTGTACTTTTGCAAACATGTACTTCTAGGCCTCGATTAACAGAAAATCTACTTCTTAATACTATACTTCCCGATAAAAAGGGTGGTGACATCGTGATGATATGGTAAAAGTCCCCATGTTTGGGGAGGCATGTACTGCTATAGACGAGAGATGAAAACGTGAAAAAATAATAAGTCAAAGACACCAAATCAAAAATTCACAACCCTGCCACACAACACAAAACCTCTATTGGTTTTTTGAATCAAACGTATGCATAACATTAGGCCCCGTACAGACACGACATCACTGACAAATGTATGCGCATATATTATTGTACAGATAGGCTTAGTGAAGCTAAAATGGCGCATAGACTATGTATGTGGTGTGGCTGTGTGAATGACTTTAAGCTCAACAAAAAACCCTAGGTACCTACAGACAGGCTATTTTTGTTGAATTTCGAAGGATTTAGTAACTTACACCCCCCGCCCCCTGCCAAAATTTTGATAGTAGGTAATAATTGTTATATAAGTCGTATTGTTAACATAATTAAGTATAAAGATGGTGTGCAATTGCTATAATTTTGTTAACTAATTGTAACTAATGTTAATAATAATTTTATTATGGTAAGGATAAACTGTTGAAGAATTTAAAAGTAATTCTTAAGACCAACTATGTACACAGTTTGAACAATAAATGTTTCTTATTCTTATAATCCAAAAACGTGTTCTTGAATGGAGACCGCGACTCGGCAAACGTAGTGTAGGAGGGACTCCAACCAGGTGGAATAACGAGTATGATGACTTGCGAAAGACTGCTGGCAGGTTCTGGATGCGGCAAGCTGAAATATAGGATGATGATGATGAAAATCGAAAAACAATTAAATACAGAAACATTTAAAAGGCGATCGTGTTAAGACACTAAACGTACTATGAAAGTTTACTCAGTCAACGCTTAGACTGAGAAAACTTTCATGATATTATACTAACCAAAATTCCATTATTTAAAGACTTTATAATTAACAAGTTTATAGTTTATGCACGCGGCTTCGCACGCGTTGTTTCTATGGAAACGCTTAAAGATGATTTATATGCCGTGGGAACTGATTTATGGAATAAAAAGTGTGTGATTCATGGATTAGAATTACCTAATATGCAAAATTTCGGCCCGATCCGTTCAGTAGTTTTGGCGTGAAGAGGTAACAATCATCCTTCCATCCATCCATCCAAACTTTCGCATTTATAATACTTGCTTCCTGCGGCTACGCACATACATTTAAGTAGCCTAGTATCTAAGTCGTTCTAAATATACGCCAAATTTCATCTTGATCTATTCAGTGTTTGTGGAAAAAAGATTGGTACTCAGGATGAGCCAAACTTTCGGCTTTATAATAATAGTAGAATATGATAACCACATTGGTATTAAAAGATTGATCGTGATAAGGGAGCTAAAGGAATTGACGAAGATTTTCTAGAATGGATTCGTAAACTACGCACAGATGTACAGTACATAATGATATCATTAAACTACGCACAGTCAAGTGCACACCAACTCGGATGAATCATCAAATCATAGCTTACTAGAAAACCAGAAATATTTTTGCGAAATTACTTGAAATAAAAGGCAATTACAGGAAAGTAGGTAAGGAAAAATACGCAGAAAAAGCTGCCATCATAAAAATGACGGTTTGTTTCCCGTTAAAAACTCCGCCATTTTACCTCCGTCGGTATCCGCAGTATGAATGGAATACCAAACTGTGTGAACTGCGCCTAACACAAACAAAAAAACTCTGAATTTATTCGACCACAGCCAGCGATTCCCAATGTTTTGAATGAGAATGGTTGTTGATGAACAAACTCGCTAATTTGCATTCCCTATGGTTTTTATCTCTACGAGGTATAAACGTCATGTGGGTTGCATAATAAGTCAACAGGGATAACAGTCTTATGGAGACGAAATAATCAAACTTTGATTTAATAGTAAGAATTCGTACCTATACCTAGATGAAATGGATAACCATTAATTGGTTGGTAATTTAGAAAAAATACTCAGAAAGAGAAGTCATCAAAAAATGGCGTTTATTTTTCACCCTAATAACTGCGCCATTTTACCTACACCTAACGCAAACAAAAAACTCTGAATTTTTAAGACCGCTGCGTATGATTCCCAATGTTTTGAATGAGAATGGTTGTTGATGAAATATCGAGCACATACCGCTAGATATGATGAAAGAACACGCTAATTTGCATTCCTTATGGTTTTTATCACATGATATTTTTGACACAAGTTTTCATACTTACATTAAACTTCAAAGTTAACCGACGAAGCTGCATTAATGTCTGATTATCTTTTGGTGAACACAGACCTGCAATAGTAGCGCGATGCTACCCACAGGCGAAACTATTTTTAACCGTTTTCAAAAAAAGGAGGTGGTTCTATATTCGGCTGTATGTTTTTTTTTTATATTTTTTATGTATCTATGTTCGTCGATTACTTTGTCAATTGTAGACCGATTTCGATGATTCTTTTTTCTTTTTTGTATGGAAAATAATCCCAAAATGGTCTCATACAAGTTTTACTCCCGTGGAATTAGCTGTGTGGTGGGTTAGAATTTGCACCACCCCAATTCATCCTGCGGGTGTCGTAACAGGCGACTAAGGGATATACACCGGGGGGCGGGCAGCAGCGCCCCCTGCAGAACAATTCTACCACCGGACTGCGATCCCCAACCTGCATTCCCAGCGTGATTATGGGCATTACCCCCATGGGATAAAGGCCAATGGGGCGCTTATCAGGGAGAGGCCTGCGTCCAGCTGTGGACCAATACAGGCTGTTGAGGTGAGGTGAGGTCGCTCCGTCTTTGGATATTATATTCGCAAAACATGATATTCTCAAAATATCATAAAAGCACAACACGATGTTCTCATAATATCATATTTGCAAATCATGATATGCTCAAAATAAACAACTGTGGAACTTAGTATTTGTCCCGCAAAGCCTAAAACAGCGTAAATATAATAGTTTTTCAAAACAATCAAATTAGATTTTAAAATACACACCAACCAGACTAGAAGTGTCAGATTCATCATCATCGTATCAGCCCACACAGGTCCACTGCTGCACAAAGGCCCCCACCAAATGACGCGACGAATAGTGGTGAGCCGCCTCCATCCATCGACTTTGCGACCGCTACTATTACTCCGTTATTTTCCGATTGTCTACTAATACTCCGTTTGGCCGTATACAGAAAGAAAGCTGGAAACTTATAAGCGCTTACCGGCGCTTGACAGCGCTGGTCCGTTCTACACAAAGGAAGCAGGTTGAAGCTTATTTGTTTATTAAGGCGCAAACAGTAGCTGATTGGTCTTTTTTGGAGGCTTTCTACTCATAGAGGAGTCAATATTATGTGCTGAAAAAAATATATGTCATTCATTGACCTTTTATCTGTAAAGTGAACCTACAAAAATGTTCTAGCTGTTCATTTACCCTGTGAAAAAAATTCACAAAGTGCAGCTGTTTTGGACTGAAAATTTGTATCTACTTCTAAACGACTTAGAATTTTGTAATTTTTCCTTCACCTATATGTCGGCAAAAACTTTATCTTCAAGTTGAACGTATGATTTTGTGATGCGACGATTTTTCACCTAGTAAATCATTTTTTTCTACATTTCTGTATAATTAGGGGGCGTGAACCTTTGAAAGTGGTCGCGCGGGCGACGGGCGGCAGTGCACCGCTGGCTGTCGTACGGGATGGTTGTGTCCGTCTGCCTAGTACTCGCTTACTTTTCTCGTCGGCTTTTCGATACTAATTGATTTGTTTATTATTCTAAGTTGTGCGCGCATGGACGTTTTATTTAGTGTAAGATAGTTTTTATAGGTATACCGACTTCATAAGTAGGTACCTATTTATATTTGTCGCGCAAGGACGCTTCTAGTGCTAAGGTATATTTATTACGCATACCCTAGGTATACTTTGACTACCCATTGTTGTTGTGTGTATCTAGGTGTAATAAATTTTATTGAAAATGCCGAAGATCAGTAAGCTGAAGAAAACCAGAGCTCTGAAAACCCAAAAGATGTTAGAAATGTAAGTACCTATAACTACTACCTACCTACCTATGTACATATTATTTCAGCAATTTTATGTACTTGCTACTATGTATTAGCAATATAGGTATATATAGACTTTTCATGTTGTTATTTTTTGTAGGAGATCAAGGAAAGGGCAAATTCATCAGAAAGAAAATATTCAGACAATGCCTTATGAAAATGATATCGAGTAAGTAACAACAACTGAGTTTATAAAGTATCTACAAGCCATAGAGGTAGTCTATGGCCTCCCCTTTCCAATGTCCAGCGCAGTACCTACCAGGTAAGAACAAATCAACGAAGATGTACCTAAGTAAATACTTCATACATAGCTACTCGTTTATTACTGATCTTACAATATTAATCATTTACAGATGTACTGTGACGGGACAAGTTGAAACTAGAGTGAAAATGCCTGCGCTAGAGGTAAAACATCCATCGTGCTTAGGTAGCTAATATAGTAGGTATTCTGCGATGAAATAAAATAAGTAGGTATGCCATCTGTTCTAACCCGGTTCATGATCATCATCAGAATGTGAATAGGTACGTAGCCGAGCAGACTGAAATCTAATAAGTAAAAACCTATAGGTACTTAGTCACAACCGTTTTATGTCTCTCCGAAGTGAGGCACCAGGTACACCTCTCACTTTACTCCAATCCGAGCCAAGAATAGGAACTGCGCTGCCCGTAACTAAGTTCGGAGACTTTCTTACAGACATGAAATGGGAATGGGGTTCGAAATGTAAAGGAGACTGGGTAAAAACGGTACATAGCCTTTTTTTGTCATCTTGTAGAGATCCTTATTTATTGGTACAAAAAAACAAACAAACAACAACAAATAAACATTTTTGACCATTTTCAGTTATGATGACATTGATTATTTTAAAAATATTTGTTACTGTAATATCTTTTGGCCGTGCGTCCTATTTGTCCCACCCCGTAACATAACAAAGAAATAGCATTTTTTATTATTTTGTATGTTACAGCTAAAACCAATGACACCAACCTCATTTAGAATACCATACCAGGATTCCAGACCAGAACCAATTGAAGATGTCTTTGAAGTAGAGGTACCTCTACCATCATCATATTATTATGTCTACATTATTAGGTACCATTTTTACCGTTTATCTTGAAATTAATGAGTGTTTTCATCTAATCATTCATTGTTCTAGCCAGAGTCTACAGAACCAGAGTCTATACCTATTATAGGTAGACGCATATTGGATCTTAATCATTTCTTTGATAAATTAAAAGAAATATCCAATCACAGACCTTTTGATTGTGGTCTTGGTTGTGTGGACATAGTTGGCGAGAAGCAGATAGGATTACGATCCAAATTTACACTGCGATGCAAAATGTGCAGGAAGAAATTTTATGTAGATAACGATCCGCCTAACGATTTGGATATTAATCGACGAGCTGTTGCGGGTACCTACAATTTCAATTGGATGTGGTCATGCACAGCTTGAAGAATTGTCCGCCCCATTGGATTTACCATTGATATCATCAAATATATACCAGGACTGTCACGGATAAATTGGAAAAGATAGCGCTTGAATCTATGAATAAAGCTGCAGAAGAAGAACGAAATTTGTATCTTCAGTTTATAAGTCTATTATGAAAAAAAATCCAAAATGTCAGATAAACATTTTTGAAGAAAGACGGTTGAGGAGATCTAAATTGTTGGAAAAATATTCTAGGAAAAAGACAAGGTTATTTCAAAAAGGACAGGACTTAGATTACGGGAAAAAATGTGTGAAGCCAGATATGTTGCCTGACATGTATGAAAGAGAAAAAAACACTTTTCTAAAAACAATAAAAAAACTGAAGAAGAAGGAATAAAATTCAGAAAGAAACAGTCTTACAAAGTAGTGTAGATTAGAAGAAACATGCTCACCGCATCCAATTTTGGAAAGGTAATCAAGCGAAGAAAGGACGTGAGTTGCATAAACCTTGTTAAAAATTTACTGTATAAAAGTAATTGAGATAACGTACACTCAATAAAACATGGGCGTGATAATGAAAATTATCAATAAACAACTAGCTGATCAAGAGAAGGTTGAAATAAAGGCTTGCGGTCTATTTATACACAAAGACATTCCATTTCTTGGAGCTACTCCTGATGGAATAATTGATAAAGACACAATCGTAGAAATAAAGTTCCCAATCACAGCCATAAAACTTGGGTTTGACGAAGCCGTAAACCAAAAAAATATTAATTAAAAAAAATATATATATAAATTAATAAAAACCACGACTGGTTCTTCCAAATTCAAGGACAAATGCAGATAACAAATTCTTCCAAATGTCTACTTGGTATATGGCACGGAGAAAATAATCGTGTAGTTACCGAAATAATTGAAAGGGATGATGAATTTTGGGAAAGTGTTATGAAAGAAAAATTGACCACATTTTACATAGATTGTATTCTACCAGAATTGGTAGATCCAAGACATTCTAGATCGATGCCATTAAGAGACCCAAGTTATATTTTAAGAGCTATAGAAGACAAAAAAAACAGCAGAAAGAGAAAAAAAAGATAGAAGAGGAAAAAATGGTAGAAGAATTAACAGTAACAACAGAAAACATAGATGGACAAATAGAACAGGAAAATATAGAAGAAGAAATGACGTGGATAGACAGTAGAAGTGAAACAGAAGAAAAAAAAGAAGAGGAAAAAATGGTAGAAGAATTAACAGTTACAACTGAAAACATAGATGGAAAAATAGAACAGGAAAATATAGAAGAAGAAATGACGTGGATGGACAGTAGAAGTGTAACAGAAGAACCACAATTCAAAATAAAAAAATATTGAAAGCCCAGGCAGTGATTTTTCGCAAATACTACGCGAAAGGCAATTAAACTTTTCGGAATTTTAATTAAAAAAATATATTTTGTAATCGTAATTTCTTCTCGTGGTTTAAGATGCCCTTTCAATACAATACAATTCTTTATATATCATATTTAATATCCTATTATTATAATAAATACCCTACTATAATATTCTAATATAATATGTGAATTTAAAACTCTATTGCTTACCCTTCAGCAATAGAGTTTTAAGTTAAATTTTGGACCTTAAATAAACGTATCTAATATAAACACAATTAAATTAATTGGACTTAAACGAAACTTGGACGAAAATTACAATCAAGGAATAGAAACAAATTAAAACTAGTATATACAATTGAAACAATTGGGCTAACTGCAGACCGTTAATTAATTGGATAGCTTATTATTTAAAAAAAAATCTCCATTATTAAAATCAAAATCTCTAAACAGATTTATAAGTTCGTCAAATCGTTCCACCAGTATTTCAAGCTTCATTTCTTTCAAGAGTATAAAAAAGCTACTATGTAATAGGGAGTAATTTTGTCTCTTGGTCCAGGATGCCCTTTCTCCTCCAGCTTAGGTAAATTTTTCATCAAATCATTACTATACGTATTTCTGGCTTCATTTTTTTTATATATACGGGTGTAAAAAACCTAGGTACAGTCAGCGTCAAATTGATATGTGCGTCTAGAGTAGTCAAAATGATCTGAAAAACATGCAAGCAATTTTATATACGCCGTTCGAATCATCACATTGTTGTTAGCACCCAAGGTGTTCAAAATATCGTACTACTCATTATTCTTATTTATATGAACAGTCAGTAACCCTGACTGCTCATAATAAAAATGTGAAACAAGGAGTAGTAAGATATGTTGAACACCTTGGGTGCTTACAACATTATGGTGTATCGAACTGCGTATATCAAATTGCTTTTATGTTTTTTAGATCATTTTGACTACTCTAGACGCACATATCAATTTGACGCTGACTGTACCATGTAACATTAATTTTTTTTCTTGGTCCAGTATGCCCTTTCTCCTTTACTTCAGAGATTTATTGTTTCAAATCATTCCACCCATATTACTACGAGTACCTACCTAGGTATTCGTTGATATCCTCCTAAAATTAATTATTAGATGAGAGAAGTTTAAGTGAATGTTTGATACCCTTACAACCTATCTCCGTAACTACTAAATAGGATGAAATTTTCGAATGATTGGAATATAGACCACTTTTGAAGGAGGTACCACAAAGGAGGACCTACAACGCGAGCGAAGCCGCGGGTAGCAGCTAGTAATAACAACAACCCAACAGCCATATTACATAGGCACCTAATCCGAGTTCTGTTCCTAGTTGTGTTGTTCCTGTGTTACTTACCATCGTGGTACCACAAAACCCAGACCAAGAACAAATAATTGTAGATTTTTAAAAATTATCTAGTGGGAATCGAATCCGCATTAATTGCGTTTCTATTCGTTTACTACGCCGTGCCCGCGCCCCGTCCCGTAAGTTTTCCTTATTTTGCGGTTTACGCGCGAAAACTA
Organism: Eupithecia subumbrata; assembly: GCA_949316285.1. Taxonomy (NCBI): domain Eukaryota; kingdom Metazoa; phylum Arthropoda; class Insecta; order Lepidoptera; family Geometridae; genus Eupithecia; species Eupithecia subumbrata. The sequence continues at coordinate 5,197,067 of OX438649.1, forward strand.
TTTCACGGCGGCAGGTGCGGAAGGTGCGGGGCCGAAACGATAGCCACGCCCATTCGCTCAAGGTCATCGGCTCCTGTTTGCGCCTTAATTTTAAATGGCAGCGCCCAGCGCTGACCAGCGCGTGTTGAAGCTTTTCAGAACTTGTCGGCACCGTTCAGCGCTTATCGGCGCGCGTTCATACATTTTCCTAAGCGGGTTACCAACGCTGTCAAGCGGCGGTAAGCGCTTATAAGTTTCCAGCTTTCTTTCTGTATACGGACTTTCGCATTACATCAATCACTACGTAGTGTCTACATCTAATTGAAAATTAGTACCTACACATAGGTAATAAGCATGCCTACTTTTTGTGACACTTTTATATTACATAGCTATCTAGACATAGATTAAATTGATAAAATTTGATTATTCCAAATCTGACATTAATTTGCGGTCGTTCTATTAAATTGAAAACCTGAGCTTATTCAATTCAATTAATTATTATTCTTGCCTTTTATAATTACTACTTATTTTAAAAATGACATTCTTAAATTATCTTATTCCATAAATATGAAGTATCAAAGTTGTCAATCTAACATGAACGAACCCAAAATACTTGTAGCGCCCTGACAGGGTTTTTAAGCATTGTGAACCCATTAAGACTACCTACACCTAAGAACAATACCTATATGCATAAAATCAAAATAAATGATATGAATATGAAAATATCTAAGCCCACCCCACCAATAATGTTTTCAAAAAATCGCCCCGACCCGACTCAAATCAACGCCACCATCTATTTTATCATATTATTATCTCAAACGAAGGATTTTTCAATAATAGATTTTGCAGTTTTTGATACCCATCATTCTTTATATCCTTATTTTTAATGCCTCTCTGTAAGACACGACGACTGATGTGGCGCGGCGGCCGATTCCCGCCTTGGGACAAATGTTTGTACGATCTGCAAATATTTGTTCCGGTTGTTCGGGTCGTTTCAATGTATAATAAAAAATATCTATGTAATATATTTGTATGTCAGTCATCTACTACCCATAACACAAACTCTACTTAGCTTGGGGCTAGATGATGCTGTGTAGATTGTCAAGCATTATTTATTTTATTTTTTTATTTATTTTATAAACGAATGCGTTTTGGCTAACATCCATAATGAATTCGTAACAAATTCCTAGCTACGATAGTTTAATAGTAAAATGCGCTTAGATATGAAATATTTGTACAAAAAATATGTCATCGTTGGGATTAGGGTTTTGCATAGGCCAGAGAAGAGAATTATCACCACATTGCCTTGTTTTTTTTATATTTTTTTTTTTATAATGCTGGACAATTCACACAGCATTATCTAGCCCCAAGCTAAGCAGAGCTTGTGTTATGGGTACTAGATAACTGATATACTTAATACAATACACTACATAGATAGACATTTTTATTATACATAGAAAACACCCAGACCAACGGAACAAATTTCTGCAGATCGTACACAAATTTGTTCCGAGGCGGGAATCGAACCCGCAACCTCCTGCGTCGCAGGCAGACCTTCGCCCGCTGCGCCACGGAGGTCGTTTTTAATGTATTCAAGTATTAGCTAACGGAGAAGAGCGAAGATAAAATATCTCAAGTGCGATTAGGTGTGCTGAAATTTACTAAGTATCTCTCCACGCCAAAACCACTGATCATATTGAGTTCTTAGTTTTATTACCCCTTGGTACCACCAGCTACCACCAACTACCAACTACCCTTTTTAGCTTAAGAGCTGGCTTTCCCAGCTTTGATAAATTAGTCTCATGTATCTCAATACAAGCAAAGCGTATTCATGTAGCAAATTCCTGAACAGTCCACAAAACATTTCACAGCGTCCAATTTCTGCGTCAATTCCAAAGTCCTTTCAATACCCGTCTGTAAAATTAGAAGCTAACATTCCATTTGCAATGCACAAAGACAATTTCACTCTGAAAATTGGTCCTATAAAGACATACGGAACTCCGGGCTATTACGGTTTTTACATTAGGCCGCGTTTGGCGGAACGCCAATGGCCACTTCAAAAGCTATTGCCTTTCTTTGGGAAGTATTTGCCTATTTTAACGCGCACTCATTGAGGACAACTGCTGTCGTTTTTATTTATGCGTTAATCTGAATACTTTGTGGTGGGTTTTAGGAGTTCATTGGGTTTTATTAAGTTTTCCTGGTCCTTATTTTTTGCGCCGGATAGTAGCGGACAACGGGAGAGCTTCCAATAGGCATCAAAAAATGAATTCACGCTTTGAACTTCTACAATATTTTGCACATTAGTTAAGGGTCATCACTGTACAAAAATTAATAACTGTCAGGTGCTTATCCTCTTCGACAATATAAAAGTGCTTTATTTCCTTTAGAAAATACAAGACTCTTGGAGACGTCAGGAAATTTAAAATTAGTGATCACTTTGATTTTTTTTAACTTCAATCTTTTTCTGGTAAAGTAAAAGAGCTTACAAGAAACCTTTACCTTGTTAGGTTGTGAGTTTCCGAGTTGGAGCAAAACTCGTCCCAAGCTTTTTTTATCTTTGAGATAATGTGATATTTTGTCGTACCTACCTTACCCTTTTTATAATAATAACTAGCTGCATTCTTACTACCCGTTGTCCTATTACCCGTTTTTCCGTAGGAATGAAGCATTTTCCCTCGGTAAAAAGTAGCCCATGTTCATCAGGAATAATGTGGGCTTCTAATGGTAAAAGAATTTTTCAAATCGGTCCAGTAGTTTCGGAGCCTATTCAATACAAACAAACAATTAAATCTTTCCTCTTTATAATATTAGTATAGATAATTCATTTATTTCAGACTGTAAGAAAGTTACACCTGATCTTATTTAACTTATTCTTCTTTTTACAAAGAAGATGGCATTTTTAACAGTTACTGAAAAAAAAAAAATTTATGACCGTATCTGTGCACAAATCTGTGCCCACCCTACACTTTACGAGTTCAGTACTATATCTCACTAGATGACATTACGGGGTCCACTGAAGCCTTACTTGTCCAGAGTTTAGGTACTCTCTTAAAGGGCTGGTTAGACAGAGCTAGTAACTTGACGATTTTCTTGCTTGTTATTTATTCAATGGATTTACAACAAGTACCACTTTGGTGATTGTGCGCAGGCATTGCACGACCTTATCCCATCTTCTCCCTTCCACCATAGGACCAGCAGACGCACAGAAAAATACCACCCGTACCAGAACGACATACCACAGTGTCGAACCAAAAAAATTTCCTCTACTTTTTTAATAAGCACGGCCAAAGAGTGGAATGAGCTTCCTGCGTCTGTCCAGGGTAAATAAGTTCCTTTTGGGAAAGAGTGCTCCATCTTAGGCCACATCTTCACTTACTTTAAGTAAGTTGGTGGCCAAACGCTTGACCATTATCAATTAAAAAAAAAAAAGACATGTTAGGGGGAAAATCTTTAGGGCATGCGCGTCACAGATCGATGGTAAAATTGTTCTGCGTTAGATACTGCTGCCTTCCCCCCGTCAATATCTTTTAGTCGCCTCTTACGACACCCACGGGAAGTGTTGGGGTGGTGCAAATTCTAGGCCGGCACCAAACGGCCACAGACCAGACATAATAATATTATGTTTTTGGAACTGACACTATTAGCAAAGCTCGACTGACATGGGGCTGGCCGTAGTAGTCTTGCCTTTAGTCCACGTTCGTAACTGATCTTTGATAACCAGATACGAACAAGGAATTTGTTTCTTGCTTGTTAACCAGTTACGAGAATGGAATTTACTTGCCGTTTTCCTAGCCGTGTTTCGTAGCCAGCTACGAAAATGTTTTTTTTATCTCTGTTTTTAACTGCTTATTAATTAATATTTTTTATCCACTTTCGTAGCCCAGTTTCATATTGCAATGCGAGTAGAGTGCCAGCCAGTAGGTAAGTAGCTATTACAGTGTAACAAGACCTTAAAGTGCCTTAAACTAGTTCAGGGTTCAAATTGGCTTGGCTGAACTTTACTTCTGTGAATGTGAAAGTTTAGTTTAGATGTTTGAGTTGAGTAAATTTTTCTTATAGATGCAGGGTACTAACCGAACTACCCAGAATCTATTGACGTAGGTAATAGGTATTTTTAATTAGGTACCTACCTACTTCTCTAGATATAATTTAGGTTAGATAGGTTACGAAAGTTATAGACATAGCTCTAAGAATTAGTAAAACGAAGTGGCAGTGAGCCGGCATCTCACAAAGAACCGATAACCGCTGGGGTAAAAGTGTTTTTGAGTGTAGACCACGACTCGGTAAACGTAGTGTAGGACGCCCTCCGGCAAGGTGAGATGACGACCTGCGAAAGACTGCTGGCAAGTGTTTGATGCGGTAAGCTAAAGACGGGACGCTATGACACTCATTAGGGGAGGCCTATGTCCAGCAGTGGACTAACAGAGGCTGATGATGATGATGATGATGAGGTATACGTTTTATTTTTCAATGTTGTAATTTGAAGTATCAAAAAAACGACCATGGACTTATTCAAGATCGATTGCTGTCGTTATTAGGTTTTCTTTCTTTCCAAGTCAATAACAAGTCTTTCGTCTTTTCCAAAAACTAACAGCTACCTCAAATTGGAATAACGACAGCAATCGATCTTGAAACAGCTCACAGAGCAATCAGATAGATGCTTTTCAGTTGAAATATGAAATATTAACAATAAATAATAATGGTTAATATTAAATATTCTGTTTAAGCACATGTACCCACTTTTAAAAATTAGTCTCTCTCTCCCATAGGTTTGCTGGAAGAGAAATCTTAAGGAGGTTAAGCTCGACTTTGCCATTATTTTTCCTGCTAAATGTTTTACTTGTACCTATTTTGTGCATAAAAGAATTGTGAATTATAATAGTCGAGACCCTAGGTCCGTGGGGTACCGAGGCTCTTCGGGTTTAAAAAAAATATCTGAGCGTCTGGTCGAAGCGACGTGTGACCCGAGAGCTGGTCAGTATCTGGCACAGCGCATCAGCATTACATACAGCGGGGAAATGCAGCCAGCGTCATGGGGTCGCTTCCGACTGGTATTGATATGGATCAGTTGAGCTACCTGTAGATTGTTTGCAACAGTCTGCAGTTATCTTAATTGCTATTGTAAATACTTACTAGTTCTAATTTATTTCTATTATTTTATTGTAGTTTTCTTTGTCAATTATAATTGACGACCTCTGTGGCGCAGCGGGCGAAGGTCTGCCTGCGAAGCAGGAGGTTGCGGGTTCGATTCCCGCCTCGGGACAAATGTTTGTACGATCTGGAGACATTTGTCCAGGGCGTTCTGGATGTTTTCTATGTTTAATAAAAAATATCTATCTGTGTAGTGTATTGTATTAAGTATATCAGTTATGTAGTACCCATAACACAAGCTCTGCTTAGCTTGGGGCTAGATAATGCTGTGTGCATTGTCCACCATTATTTATTTATTTATTTTATTTAATTATGTGTTGAAACTAATATAGATAGGTACATACGATAAGTTCTTGATTATTCTATTCTACACTTCACGTTTACATTGTCCAGGTTAGATCTTTACACAGCTTTATAACTATTATGCTCCCGTCATCACTTCATTATACGAATATAGCCCAAAATACTAAATTTACATGATAAAGCTACTCTAATATCTATCCTAAGTAAACTTGATAAAGTTTAATATAGAAAATCAGTCTGTCTGTTGTCCCTTTACGAGCAAGCAAACCAAATAGCTTTATTTCAAAGACTATGCCCGTAAGTATTCTATAAGAACTCCATAATGTGTCTCGCCCGTGACTTCCCATGCGTACATTATAATAAACAAATAAATAATGCTGGACAATTCACACAGCATTATCTAGCCCCAAGCTAAGCAGAGCTTGTGTTATGGGTACTAGATAACTGATATACTTAATACAATACACTACATAGATGTATATTATTTTACTATACATAGAAAACATCCAGAACACCCTGGACAAATGTCTGCAGATCGTACAAACATTTGTCCCGAGCCGGGAATCGAACCCGCAACCTCCTGCGTCGCAGGCAGACCTTCGCCCGCTGCGCCATAGAGGTCGTCTAATAGTAAGTAATCCAGATCTAGAACTATCCATGCAAAATTTCAGCTGGATCCATCAAGTAGTTTTGGTGTTGCATCCGCCCGAGCATCTCGTTTTTAACCCCCTACGCAAAAAGGGAGGGGTGTTATAAATTTAACGTGTCTGTCTGTGTATCTGTGTATCTGTCTTTGGTATCGTAGTTCCCAAATGGATGAACCGATTTCGTTTTGTTTTTTGATTTCATTGATAATTTTATTCCGAGTGTTCTTAGCCATGTTTCAAGAAAATCTGTCGGTGGGGTTTTTAATTTTTTTTATTATGTTCTTGTTATAATTTTCGAATGAGTACAAATAAGCTTTAATATTTTAAAAATTTCTTATTTAGTTATCCAAACTTAACGTGTATACAAAATTTCAGTTCATTCGGTTGAATATATCTGCTTCAAATTTGAGTTGCAAGATTCAACCCGAACATATATAGTCACATACATTGCAAGTTCAATAAAATTAGTATGATTATTCACGGGTATTTATTGCTTTGATTTACCTACCTATTTTTCAGTCATCCCGTGACCACGACAGAGTGTAAACCTGTTGAAACGTCGTCGGGAAAAATAGGTAAATAAACGCGAAAAATGCCCGTGAATAATTATAATAAAGTGTTCTGATCGCGTAAGTTTAAAAAATTAAAAAGTAGATATAAGCAAAACATAGATATAATTTTACTTACATCAATGATGAAAAATGTCACTGGTCAAGCTAAGCCACGGCGTCGCACTAGTGAAATATAGAGGGTGACAAAATCAAACAAACCTCAGCGAGTTACTAAGATGTTCCTTAGCTAAGTGGGGGCAAAATCTTAGACACAGTGGAAGTAAGAATAGTAGGTTTACTCATAGACTTTCTATGAGGTGCTGGCGGGTGTCGTAAATGGCGACTAAGAGATATCCACCGGGGGTGGGCAGCAGCGCCCCCCGTAGAACAATTCTATCACGAAACTGAGAAGGAATAGTAGGTTTACTCATAGACTTTCTATGTGGTGCTGGCAGGTGTCGTAAATGGCGACTAAGAGATATCCACCGGAGGTGGGCAGCAGCGCCCCCTGCAGAACAATTCTATCACCAAACTGAGAAGGAATAGTAGGTTTACTCATAGACTTTCTATGTGGTGCTGGCGGGTGTCGTAAATGGCGACTAGGAGATATCCACCGGGGGTGGGCAGCAGTGCCCCCTGCAGAACAATTCTATAACCAAACTAAGAAGGAATAGTAGGTTAACTCATAAACTTTCTATGAGGTGCTGGCGGGTGTCGTAAATGGCGACTAAGAGACATCCACCGGGAGTGGGCAGCAGCGCCCCCTGCAGAACAATTCTACCACCAAACTGCGAAAGAATAGTAGGTTAACTCATAGACTTTCTATGTGGTGCTGGCGGGTGTCGTAAATGGCAACTAAGAGATATCCACCGGGGGTGGGCAGCAGCGCCCCCTGCAGAACAATTCTACCATCAAACTGAGAAGGAATAGTAGATTAACTCATAAACTTTCTATGAGGTGCTGGCGGGTGTCGTAAATGGCAACTAAGAGATATCCACCGGGGGTGGACAGCAGCGCCCCCTACAGAACAATTCTACCATCAAACTGCGATCCCCAACCAGCATGCGTGGGGATTATGGGCACTATCCCATGAGATTAAAGCCAAAAGGGCGCTTATCAGGTCATTTCTGGTCAACTTTTTTGTTTTAATCAATCTACAGGGCGTTTTTAATGTCAAAAAATAGTTCGACCAGACTGAAAAGGTGGCGCTTTTTGTTTGGACCTGTGAAATTGAAATGGTATACACCCTGCATAAGCCGTGCATAGTTTAAAATGAAATCCCAATGACAAGAAGAAAAGAGGTTTATTCATCCGTGAAAGATCCCTACCTACCATCTATTGAGTTGTAAAGTAAATAGAGTTTTTTCGATTTAGGTCTTAAGGCCACGTATTCCAACAAAGGCCGCGCATTTGTGATTTTTAAAATTATCTGAGACAAAGAAAATAGTGTTTAAAATTCTGAAAAAAACATTTATATTACTTAAGGATCTAGTCTAGTCAAAGTAGCTTTCAGTTACAAGATCTAATGAACTTCGATCCATAAAAAAAATCCTAAAGTTACCCCTTTTTAAGCCCCGACGCAAAAAGAGAGGGGTGTCATAAGTTTAACGTGTCTGTCTGTGTATCTGTCTGTGGTATCGTAGCTCTCGAACGGATGAACAGATTTTCGTATAGTTTTTTTAGTGTCATAGATAATTTTTATCCGAGTGTTCTTAGCCATGTTTCATGAAAATCTGTCGGGGGATTTTTATGATTTTAATTTTGTTCTTGTTGTAATGTTTTTTCAATATTATAACTGAAATAGTAATATTTTACTTATTTTTAATACACTAAATATTAAGAAACATTATTGGCAGTTTGATTTGATAAAATGATTTTCTTAATAACTACATATGTTTAAATACCTACAAAACGCATGAGCGCGGCGGCTTGCTAGGCGCAATCTTTCGCGCGTCGGCGCTTACGCCTACTGCTGCAGGAATACCTGGCTTTACGGCTGTGTCCACAGTAGGCAAACTGTTAGCGACCACTAAACTGAGACATTCGGCGCTCGTAACACTGCAAACTGCGTAAACTGCGTAAAGCGAGCTAACAGTTTACCTACTGGGGACACAGCCTAAAGCTAAACGAGTCGCTCATTTTTCCATACAAACGTGGAAGGGTAACTACTACGCTGTTTGATGTTGACCATCCAAAAATAAGGATGATATCAATTTATATTTTCATTATCTATGTCATTATTATTTTCATTATTTATGCACACAAAACCGTAAAACAAGTATACATTTAAAAAATACAGGCTTTTAAACTTTCGTATTTCAACACAGATTTTAGCCCAACCTCGGAAATAAATAACATACGGAGAAAAAAACTTTAAAATAAAGCCCGTATGTCATAGTTTAGCTATTCAAAAGATGAAAAAAATTCATTTTGAAAAGAAACTCTCAATAGTTTTTCTACAATATTAATAACCCTTGTGCTAAAGTCTGTTCCCATTTTTACGCGGCCATTTTACGAATAAATCTATATGCATTTCATCAAGCGCGCGGGAATGTCAGGTGAGATAGCATACAAATTTAGGCCGCGCTTACTGATGAGATGGACCGGACGACTTGTGCAGCCTTAACCAAGCTATTCTCAAAAGACTGTGTTACTGAGTATAATCTTCGGGTTATGGCTCCCTGAATTACAAGGGTGCAGGGTGTTACGGCCGAGTAAGTGATTTCTAGCTATTTGTTTTTGTTTTACTGGGTAATTATTTGCTAAAAACGGTTATGAAGCCATTTTACTAGGTAATTTGGCGGTTTGGTGAAATGTTTCATGTTTTTAACAAAGTTATAGGACAAATAGATCTAAATCTTATTGTTTGGTGACACAAAGTGCTTTTTAAAGTGCTAAATCAAAAATATTACTTTACTCCAATATCTAATAATCACACTATCACACTAATATTATAAATACGAAAGTTTGGATGGATGTATAGATTGATGGATGTTTGCTACCTCTTCACACCGAAACTAATGAACGGATCGAGCTGAAATTTCCATACGAGTAATTCTTATCATGGATTCAAGCAAAGGCTACTTTTTCCCATATCCCATAAATCAATTCCCATGGGATAGAAATCACTTTTAAACGTTTATAGAAACAACGCGTGCGAAGCCGCGGGCATAAACTAGTTATACTATATAATGCATAATTGACCTTTTCTAAGTCATATTTTTCAGTACATCTATTGTATCTACGGAAATAAAGATTTTTGAACAAATTACTTGATTTTTTGTTTTAACTTTTTATTCATTTTACCTGAAGCGAACGACGAACGATTAAATCAAGATTAGGTCGAACAAGTGATTTTTCTAAAAGAGCTTCAAAAACAGTCTACTGTAATAATTTCATCATTTTTATTCAAATAAAAGTAGTAAATAGCGAGGAAACTAAATAGTTTTTTAATATTTATGCCATCACTGCACTGTTTGTACGTAATACTGCCGAAACACCAAGAAAAATGGAAAATCCACGTACCCTTACAATATTTACCTTTTTTATAATTCATGTACATATTTCCCTGTATAATATCACAGACCCAGTCCGACCATAATAAGAAAATATCCCTATCCTGCAAAACCTTAGAAAGATCAAATTTATTTTCTAAAAATGTAAATAGATAATCCATAAAGTCTACCTTACCTCAATCTGTGCCCGTCATGGCAGACAAAAGCGTATTTATATGAAAACAATAAAATCCATGATGTATGGGAATCTGGCTGCGACGCAATTTATAGGATTATTCCACCATGAGCTGGGCTGGATTATAGGGAAGATATGGGAAGTGATGGACAAGGTTATTTTAGGGTTTTTTAAATCTCATTTTTATGGAATAATCATTTCATAATACTTGCTCTGAGGTTCTTTAGTACCTATGTGTGGAAACATCTAACAAATTTTTATATAGTGTCTGGAGAAAACTTTGGGCGTATTCGATATAAAGTTAACCTGAGGCGCATTCTAGACGAGTGAAACTAATAGCTATGTGAACGTTAATTCCCCACTGGTACTTAATAAGCTATAGAAATTCTTATATGCCTACTACATTTATCTGGAATCAGTTTATCAAAAAATTATCAGGATCTACTCCAAAACCTGAAATCAAATGACAGTCTATTATCAAAATACGATGACGATTTAGATTTCAATAAAACTATTTCCGTTCTAGAAGATGTCGAATCTTATCCATTGTTGGGTCTGAGTGTGAAAAAATGGAAATACATGAATAAATTATATAAATAATAAATGATGCCAGACAATCCACACAGCATCATCTAAGCCCCAAGCTAAGCAGAGCTTATGTTTTGGGTACTAGATAACTAATATAATTAATACGATACACAACATAGATGGTTATTTTTATTATAATATAGAAAATTTATGGAATATCTGAGTGGATCAGAGTGGAATAGGGCTAGATTACCTTGAGTTGATAGTCTACCCTACCACATCCTTCATTTCATGAATCGCCCAGGATAATGCTTTATGTTTAAGTACCTAGGTAGGCAATATTTATATGTGCAGATTGAACGAAGCGCAATGATAAATACACTGAAACAACATAGTGAAGCCTTTCGTTGCAAACGGGCAACCATAAGAGCTATTTAATAAGTAAAATTTGTAGATAATAATGGTACCTACGTTCTGTCAGCGCTAACTCAACAAATGGCCTGTGTTGTGTTACAACTAAACGATAAGAGACGCTTTTTCTACTCATTTGCAATATAAATACATACATAATGAACAACAAAGAAGGAAAAACGTACCTAGACCGAAGTGCGACCGAGACAACATACGCACGCGAAACACACATGCCGGCGGCGCCGGTCCAACTATGACTGAAGTGGGTGGACCTGATTGGACCTAATTTGAGATTTCCACTTTCGAGAAGTTGGTACCCAATCTAATAATAATATTCGGGAGAACGAATATTACCTCCATCGATGACGATTTAACGTCGATCTATTTGTTCCGGGTGTTTTGTGTGTTTTTTGTGGATGATAAAAAATATCTAGTTAGTAGTAGTTTGGGGCTAGTTGATGCTTTGTTAATTGCCCATTATTTATTGATTGATTTATTATTGAGGCTGCTCGGAACCGCTATTCGTTGCTTCGTTTGGGGGAGGCCTATGTTCCGCAGTGGACGTATGGGCTGATGATGATGATGATTTATTATGTGAGCGAATCTACAACATCACACCAATATTATAAATGTGAAAGTTTGGATATTGAGATGTTTGTTTTTTTTTTTTTCCTAACTCCGAAATCACTGAACAAATCTAGCTAAAAATTTAGCATACATTTAGATCCAGATAGAGTTAATTAATAGTTTTCTTTTTCAAGTTGTTTAAATGTTATTCAAGTGCCTCATAGCTTAAGACTTATATAAATATTTTCATTTTAATTTGCGGGAAAAGCCACCCTCTATATCCTCCACGAAAATAAACAATACTGGCAGCTTTTGTAACTTACAAAAAAGGAACGCCCTAAGATGTTAGTTTTGATTTTCGTAGGCTTCAGAAGCTCCTCTCACAAGAGTCGCTCGTCTACACTGACCCAAAAGCCTACATGCATACAATTTCATAAAATTTTCAAACAAATTGCCCATAAAAACTCGAGTCATAATTCATTTTTTAACGGGAGTGAAACGAGCGGGAGAAATTAATTTGTTACTACTAAAATGAATATTTACAAAGCTCTGTAAGGGACTGTTGGTTAAATGGCTGGGTTTAAGCTTACAAATCGTAGGTTCAAAGCCATTGAGTTATGTAATGAACATTATAGATACTAAGGAATTCTATTTTGTTTTTAATTGGAAATCTTCATAGTTAAGGCACGCCGCAACTGCGGCTGGTGGAAGACGTCCATGTTTGAATGAAAGTATTAAACCAAATCATACAAACATTTGTCCCACTGCGGGCATCAAACCCATAAGTATTAAGAGAGACGAAAGAATGCATATGGGCACATTTGTGCATTCTTTCACGTCCATTATGGGTTTCATACAATTTCACATAACTGATTCCAGGCACAAATAAATAAATAATGCAGAACAATCCACACAGCGTTATCTAGCCCCAAGCTAAGCAGAGCTTGTGTGATGGGTACTAGAGAACTGATATAGATAATACAATACACTTCATAGATATATATATAGGGTAAGTCCGGGATATACGCCCAATCGGGATAGACGCCGCAGTGCAATTGTGTGAAATGCAAGAAATGTGTACAAAAAAATACCGTATAATACGTACGCGCCCCTCCCTCACTTCAGTCTGTCACAAAGAGTTGGCGCGTGCGGTTGTGCGTAGGAGCGCTAGTGACAGTGACGAGTCAAACAGTGGTGATTTTACTTGATGGATGATTTTCGGCTCTCTATAACTTTGGAGTTAATAAGTAAGTTTTTTTGATTTTGATTCTGAATAAGGAGTAATGTTTATAGATTATTATTAATTATATTTTTACTCTGAAATAAACGTATTAACCACTATTTTTTCAAAGGAATCTTACCCTGTGAAAAGGGATATATGCCTCAATACGTTTTGGGATATTCGCCCCTAAGGGCATCTATCCCTTGCCGTACTTTAGTGTGCTTACCTATGTTATATGATTCAGATTGGAAATTCCCCGGAAATACAAGCGTAAAACCGGCGTCCGACCGCGTGTCATTACAAGGACCGAGGACACATTGACTGCAGCTATGGCAGAAATGACGAATAAACTACTAATTTAATAAAAAAAATGTCTTGTAGATTATGTTTTAGTGTTGTAGATGATTGATTTCTTAGTGTATTAATTGAAATTGTCTATGTTTAGTACCTAAATTAGTAACGTCATCCAATGGCTAATTTAGGCTTGCAGCTTTTAATTTGATTATATTTTTGTACCTAATATTATTGATCTCTTTAGTGTTCTTTAGTGTTTTTATTTAAAATGTTTATATTAATAGGTGAAACAATGTATATATTTAATAAATAATAATGTTGATTAAAACATATGTTCAAAATAATTGTTTTCTTGCAAAGGGCATCTATCCCCTTCAAAAAATTTGGTCTTGGGCATATATACCGGCTGTGAGGCATATATCCCATTATGCAGTTTTATTTTTAACTCAAAATATACGATTTATTTATTGACTAGTCTACAAAAAACACTACAAGGCGATTAAATAGAAGATCAAAGTGACTGCACATATGAAAACCATGTGCGTATTATTTGTATTTAAGGAGATATGAGTAAAATAAAAAACGTTGGGCATATATCCCAGATTTACCCTATTTTGTTATATAAAGAAACATCCAGAACACCCGGAACAAATATCTGCTGATCGTACAAACATTTGTCCAGAGGCGGGAATCGAACCCGCAACCTCCTGCGTCGCAGGACATGTGCAAATAAAAATTAACGAGGTATATTTGGTAAGCTACCTACTTAATTACAACTTAAGGTTTATAAATCGGGTTAAAATTTTCCACATAATGGAAATACAGTATTATGACGATCAAGGGTTGACACTTATTTATAAGCAATTAAAACACATGTATATGTTAGAAAATTACATATGACGTTAATTTTCTATAAAAATCTTTTTATACCAGACTTCAGCTAAAGTTCAGAGTATTTATTTCTTTAATACTTTATTACCCACAATTTTAAAAAGTACGCAAATGGTTGGCATAATGCCGATGGCATATGCCTGCCAACCACACAAGGTCATTCATAATTCTAAATTGCAGAAGAAAAAAAGCTATAACAATAAAAAAATAGCTATAAAAAAATTGCTAAATCAACTGAACTTCCTCCATGAGCAATATTTTGATGATAAAGGTGGGTAAACTGTTCATTCAGTTCCAGCTCCATTTTCTACAATTCTTCTTGAAATTAATAATATACTATACCATTACTGTTTATATATATTTTTATTATAATATGAAACTTACCCTAAGTTACTAACCTTAAATTAGTATCTATTCAAATGTCTACAAAATACAGAGTAAAAGTGCATCTCAACCACAGTCTCAACCCTAACATATTAAGCTATAACGGAGGTACCTACTTAAACACACCGTTAGACCTTTACCCTCCCAAGGGCATTGTTTAGCCCCGCGATACCCTTTGATTTTTTTGCATACTTTATGTTATACACCCTTAGGGCGAGATCTTCAAACAATATTTTGTGTTCTGTGCGGCTTGTTTTTGTGTGTTTAGGGTGATAAAGTGAGGCGATGTTTTATTAGGTTTTTGTTTCGGACAAGGTTTTGAATATTGGACATTTTTGTGAGGTGTTGAAATCTTTTGTAAAAATAACAGAAATTTTCCGACCTCTATGACGTAGTGGGAGAAAGTCCGTTTGAGACATATTTTTACCTACACCCACAAATAATTGCAGATCGTACAAACATTTACCCAGTCTGGCTAAAAGCCTTAGGTATATAAAGTTAGTTTTTATTATAAAACTAGCGTGGTTTGTTGAATTCTTTATGATGTAAACGACCACAACAAACAAGGTTCATAGTTAATTCGGTTACATTCATAATAAATACACATGTATTGCAACTTTAGAGAATGTTTTCCAAAAAAATTTTTTTGTACACCTTTTTAAGGTGTACAATACTGTAGTACATTATTTTGATCTATCTCGTATGGTTCATCTAGCGTTTGCAATGTAAGCGCAAAAAAATGTGTTCATTTACGACATCACCTGTGTTTCTCTCCTATATTATGCATGTATTATACATTATAAACCTTCCTCTTGAATCATTCTATCTATAAAAAAATCCGTATTAAAATCCGTTGCGTAGTTTTAAAGATCTAAGCATACATAGGAACAGACAGACAGCGGGAAGCGACTTTGTTTTATACTATGTAGAGATTTGATTGTAATTTTCTTTGTGAATAATGAAAATATTGTATATCCCTATTTAATATATGCAATGCAGAGGAATAAGGCTAGTCTATCAACCAAGTCTAGCTCGGAAAGCTGTACAAAAGCTTTGTAAACCTTAATCTATTGTTTCAGGAAGATACCCACTCCAGTACAATGTGGGCTGGACGTTAGCGTTCTGGACTGACTACAAAAGAGCTTTGTAATTACTTTTGGGGATGAAATAATTCCCGCTGGTGTGGTCGACAGTTGCATTATTTAAAAGTAAATTTTGACCGTGGCTTTGACGCGAGTACACTTTATTTCTGTCCGTGGTTTCGCACCCGTTGTGTCCATGGAAACGTTAGAAGGTTATCTCTATCCTATTGGAACTGATCGTGATCGGTTTTGGGATAAAAAGTAGCCTATGTTTGATTTCAGGATTGGAATTACCGCCCGATCCGTTCAGTAGTTTTGACGTGAAGAGGTAAAAACATCCGTACATCTAAAAATCAAACATTCGCTTTTATAATACCAGTTTATGCACACGTTTTTTCTATAGGAACGTTTAAGAGTGTTTTCTATCCCTTGGGAACTCATTTATGGGAAAAAGTAGCCTATGTTTGATTCAAGGATTAGAATTACCTGTGTGCAAAATTTCACCCCGCTCCGTTCAGTAGTTTTGTCGTGAAGAGGTAACAAACATCTATCCATCCATCCATCCAAACTTTCCCATTTATAGGTATTAGTTTCTTCTTCGTCCTTTTTATCCCTTATATCAGTTCCCGTGGTACAGAAATCACCTTTAAACGTTTCCAATGAAACAACGCGTGCGAAACCGCGGGCAGAAACTAGTTTATAATATTAGTGTGATAGATTTAAATCCCGTGTTTAACAAACGGACTCATCAGAAGGAAGAAGACATGTATGTATGTCTCTACATGGCTTCTTCCATCTGTTGATAAGTAAATAAATATAAATATTGTTGGACAATCCACACATCATCTAGCCCCAAGCAAAGTAGGTTGCGTGTTGTGTTTTATTACTAGTAAATATCTGATGTACTAAATAATATAATGGTAGAAACTATCTAGGTATCTATACATGCATGTAATATGCTACACTTGCGAGCTTTAAAATGGAATCGCTTCATCGCGAGATGATCAAAACAATTTTTTTACAATTTATGTACAATGAACTAGATTGTTGTATATCATTTGAAAGGTAATTTTGTTACCTTTCAAGTGATATCAAGAAGATTTAAAATTAATTAAATTGGCTACCTAAATTTTGGGAATTATTGCAATAGGTCGAAGTTGCATCTATCGGCTTCTATCGGCGCCGGAGCTGGATTAGCTGGATTTCTCCCTCGTATCCGCTGTTTTAGCTCGTCCCACATATGCCAGATTGGGTTCAAGTCAGGAATAAGGGCTGGCCAGTCCAGTGTGGGAATGCCGACATGGAAGACGTCTGTCGGTACTGTCTAGTCACTGCTGCGGTGTGGCAGCGGACATTATCGTGCATTAAATCAAAATTTATCTTCGCCAATAAATCCTAAGGGAACATATAACTTAACACATAGTTCACTGCAAAGAAATTGTAAAAATTAGTCTTGAACAACCCTTGAAGCGATTCCAGTTTAAAGCTCGCAAGTGTATTGCATAAATAACACCCAGGACAGAAAAAAAATATCGTAGAGTCTGTGCAAAAAAAGAACCGTCGTGGCGTCACGTTGAACTAACGTTACGATTACTAATGACCCGAGTATTGCTGAAAACAGTCGGTGTCTACGATGTCTACCAAGTATCAAACACTTTTAGTCGTACTGGCAATGACATAACAGTGTTGTCAACGCAACAAAAGTAGTACAATTTGGCGTGTTTTAAAAAACGATAAACCTACTTTAAAATTATTCTAGTGGCGACATCTAGTTAAAATTCGAGTCTTATTTAGTTTGATGATACATTGAGGTATACCCTATCCAATAAAAAAAGAATTATCAAAATCGGACTACTCTGTAAAAAGTTATGCGTGGTCAAACATTACAATCAGTGAGTGAACAATCAATCATCCCCTGTTTTCCTACCCTTCGGGTTGGATTTTTTTTGTCAAATTTAAATGAGACCACCTTCAGGGTATACTCTTTCCAATAAATAAAATATATGGAAATCGGACTACTCTGTAAAAAGTTATGCGTGGTCAAACATAAAAAAATATACATTTATACGCGTCGACTTGAGAACCTCCGTTTTTCATCGGTTGAAAATAGCACACACGCGACCCGCACGATCTTAATTCCTAAGACGGTTCTCTTTTTGCACAGACTCTAAAAAGAAGGGAATCGAACCCGTATCCTCCTGCGTCGCAGGATCCTTACCCGCTGCGCCAATGAGGTCGTCAAATGATGGTTCAGTAGGTATCGCAGAGCAGATGTAATTTCACACGAGTCCGTGCTTGCTTCCCATCCGATTGGCGCTTGTTATTTGTACAGTGTCAGCAAATAAATTGTTTGCTGTCACCGATTTGTTTACGGTGAAACTAAAAAATTGCAGTATTGTGTTTATTTACGTTGAGTTGGTTCTATTCAATGTGATAAAACTCATTTGTTTTGGTTTCGAAAGAGGAAAGTTTCATATGAAATTTGTAGCTTTAAAAGCATGACAATGTACCTATTCGACTTTTTAGGATTAAAAATATTACATATATTTTTGAAGTTATAAGTAGTTACAATGTATATTTTTGAACTTTGAGCAAACGAGATATGCGGATACGTGACTTGTACATATTTATACAATAAATATCACAAAAAATTATATGTTAACTATTTCAGAAACCAAGACGATTTTAAAATTAAACTATTTCAGTTTGTTTTGTATTTTCTTGTAATGGTGGATTCAAAGTAGTCTAATCGGTATATCGATATATATATGTCACTTATCCGCCCATCTCGTTTGATCAAGGTTCGAAAATTGTACAGATAGACCAAATATCTAGTAGTCTATCAAATTGTACAAAAGGTTTTTTTATTGATGGACCCTAAAGTCGGCGATATAGCTCGGCGGGTTGATGCGTCATTTCAGTGTATGAAATTCCCAGGCAGCCGACAGTGTTTTGTCAATTTGTCTTCGGCCAGTCGTCGACTTTGGTGTAGACTCCATTACAATTAGAGACAAAAAAACTGCAGCTGGACCTGATTAGCTGCACGCATGGGGAAACAACATTTTTTTTGTTTGAGACTTTATGACGCTATAATGTATGCTTTAAATAAAATCTTCTTGTTCTTACCTTCTGAAGTAACATTAAAATACTGATGCTTGTACTTAGATATTTTTTGTAAAATTCATATCATTTTGTAATAATCTGACTGATATTTAAAATGACGTTCCACCGTCCTTCCTTTCTTCCGGATTTCGTTCACTAGAAAGATGTTGCTCCTGTAAGCGCACACACTGTAGGAAAGTAAAATGATTTATATTTTGTCACTTCATAGGTACCTTGGTTACGACAATTTAAAAATGAAAAGAGAACATGACAAAATCGGTGCCACGAACCAGGAAAAACTACCGCTTTGGCCTTAACTATAATAAACAATTTTTCAGTGATTTCTTGAAAGAATAGCTAGATTTAAACCACCTTTCACCTACCTAAGAACGGCGTAAAGATTTAGTATGTGAGTTAAATGTAGCTAGGTAGCTGTAGTTATTTGTTTTCCCAGATGAGCGATGACACCAACCTCTCTACTAACAGCGAAGTCAGCCTTACTTAGCACATTATGAAGACTCGGGCCTGACCGCACATAACTCCTCTTAAGCCATTAGCAACGCTCTGAAGTTAGCAACAAGCTGAACATAGTCAAACAGGTTGCAACACTGCAGCTTGCGAGTTGCTGACATAATTACTAGCAATACAATTAATACGTTTGTAGCGTGTTAGCAAAACTTTTGACTGTAGTGTGGTACACAGCTTATTTGGACATCTGAATACATTATTAAGACTATAATATCTACGTTTTGACTTAAAATTTTATCATCTGGCTCCAGTGTTCTATTAGAATTTTCTGAGGTTAGATTTACATTTAAATTAGTTTTTCGCATAAACAACTAAATACTTTTTTAATGATAAGTTTTTTTTTTCATTAAGTATTAGTTCTTAGACACATTTTAAATAGTCAATTATAGACACAATTTTGATAGCTATTAAGAGAAGCCTTGGGTCCTGTAATACAGCTTAGGCTAGTTCGGGATCCTGCGGACTCACCATATTATTGTAAACATTTTACTGTGTCAGAAATAAACGATTTGATTTGAGTGAAGCGTGAATTAAATTTGTCTTGTCGTCAATTAAATACACAGGAGACTGATGATCAAGCAGAGTAATAATTTTGCATGACAATAGATATTTGTTAATAAATTCAACTTAAATGTAGGTGCTGTAAAGAAGCAAAAAATTAATGTAATATTTGGTGATTTATTATGTTTTTTTTTTGCAGTATTTGATTTGAAATATTTTTTAATCTTATCTTATGCCTGCAGCTTTGATAACTTTAGGTATTTCATGAATAAAAGTAACCTCTGTCCTTCCTCTATACTCGGTTCAAGACACCTAGATAATTTTTGTAAAGAAATGGTTAAACTTAAAAATATTTTACGACACTTGTATCATGGTGGTCAGATGGTCCGGAAGGATATCATCGGAGCATATAGCTAAACTTAAAATTAAATTTTTGGTTTTATGATCTTTCATTCATCATTTCATTCGTGTCTTGTCCGTTTTTTAACTTGAATTCGAACCGTTATAGCTGCGACTGTGCAATTATGCGTTGTTGAAGTTTGTTTGTTAGTGATTACCTTATTATTAGTTGTATTTGTATTAAGTACCTAGGTATATGAATGTATTATGTAAATAAAACTTCCCGTAACATTTGCACTATCAAATCAACTCTTTGTTTACTGATATCTTTGGTTAGTAATAACGTTGCCTGGAAGAAATTGCTGCAATAAGACCGCCTATTGTACGTTTTTATTTTATTTTATTTAAATAAGTACCTACCTATAAGTTATTTTATTTATTTTGTGTACAATAAATTGTTACCTAACTCATTCATTCAATTTAGTTTAGTTTGCTTTCATAAATGTTTTTGTTGACAAAAAATCTAGGGTTCTATCCCAATAAAGAATGCTGATTTATCTCTTCCCGTACGTTTAATTTCCCGTACGTTACGATTGATTCAATTAGATGTGTTTTTTACTTTGCTTTTCCTACTTTTATCTCTTCCCTCTAGCAAATTTTGCTTAGCTGTTTTACTAAAATCTCATAAAAACAAATAATGTTCAGTTAATTAGAGCTTCAAATAAAAACCAACTTGAAACGTTAGCGAAATTGTTGTTTATAAATTGCTCGACTTTTATTTCATTCTCAGAGCCGCAACAAGCCGACATTTTGCGCGAAATATCTAGACATGCTAGCTCTAGTAATCCCCATACTTTTCCGGGCGTCTATTCTTGAAACCGTCGAGATGTGATATAAAAATCATATCGAATGACACAAACCGCCAACGTTCGCCTACCTATGTACATACCTACATACTAAAGTTATACGTATTGATTTCTTGAGTACAGAGTGCACTCGATCGACAAATCTGCCGATACATAAGCCACAGACCGGTATTTCTACCAGTGACGTCATCCGCAACAATATTCTCGTCACTACAAGGATATAAAACAAATAAGATATACAAATAAAAAATAATAATAATGTTTAAAGAATGTCATCGGCACACTTATATTGCTGAATCAGCAATATACGTATTTTTAAAGCGCCCGAGTGTGTCGATTCAGCAATATACGTATTTTCAAAGCGCCCGCGTCGTCTACTGCCGTCTAGAGCAGTAGACGCAACCAATCGGCATAATGTAAATACTGACGCCTCGCACGCTGCGTACGCTATGATTTCGATCTAGTGCATGCGTACCTTTGTGAAACGTTTTGGTAATAGATAATTTTGAGGTTCGGGTTCCTATTACTAGCATCGCAGTCTCAGCTGACTGAAGGATGCTTTCATAAGTCCACATTAGGTTCAAGATACATCCACCATTAACATGTTTTCTAGGTATCTAACGTACGACCCTGAAGAAAATTTCGACATAGCGTTCTTTCGATTTCGTGATCTTTCTGTACAGCGTGGATTCGAGATTGTGATCGTCCGGTCTTCAGTTTTTTGGTGTTGTGTGCTTTCGGTATTCCGTTATGCGGCCCCATGTGTTTCAGTATTTCGATCTGCGGTTTCGTGTACTTTTGATATACCAATATCCGGTATATCGACTTACAGTATTCCGTAGTACAGTCCTAGAGTTTGTTTTTGTTTGTTTTTCAAAGTTCTTTATTAACATTTACATTATACAAGCACAATTTCCAAACACAGTTCAGATTTACTTATCAAACTAAGGAATTTAATAACTAAACAGGTAACACACACCTTTTACAGTTTTTTTTGTAGTAGTACAGTCCTAGAAAGATAAATAATACTTCATTGGTTGAGCCACACTCCAAAACGGGAAGCATTCGACATCATCTTCAGCCAAGAATAGTCCGTTTCTAGACATAGGCCGCCCTTTTTGCGTGTCGGGTGGGGGGCTGCTAATCTAACCACCCGATGTCCTCCAGGGAGGCCAGCAGCTCGCTGACGCCGGTGCATGCCTCCCTAGGCGTCCTCGGTGTCCCGAGGTATTGTAATCGTTGAGAAGCAACGCTATCGCGCTATAGGTCTCCCCTATTAAGCGGTATAACACCCTGTTTTCAGCTTGTCGTATCCAGCATCTACCTCCCGTCTTTCGCAGTTCGTCATCCTACCTGGCTGGAGGACGTCCTTTACTACGTTTGCGTATGTAGTCGCGGTCGCAACGCAAGAAAACGCGTAACCCACCAGTAGTCGATACTTCGCGAGATAGGGCCGCCCCACTGCCATTCACCTAGCTAATTCTTTGAGCTATGTCATTAATATCATATGCATTCTACAAAAATGTTAGTCGTTTCGATTCGATAGATTAGTGGTGGAAAGGTTTACGACATTTTAGAGTCACAATTCGCGAGAATAGGTGCCTTCCCAACAAACATTTCATAAGTCGCCACAACGTGCCGATTCTAACTTTTGGTTTCAAGTCTGGTAGTAAAGACGTCGCTATCACGTTAAAACAACCCAGAAAAGGCCCATTTTATACGAATTAAAGTCGTAATAGAGTCGTGTAGCAGTCGTATTAATCACTAACATGGTCGTGTAGTGGCCGTATAGACGTCGAGTTATTCCCTTTTAGTCGAGTTATGGTGTTTATTACCGCTGCTTTACGACATTTTGTCGATTATGTAGTGTTAATGACGACTTTTTCACGGGATTTTATTCTGAAGTGATCTCAAAGATATCGTGTAAAATTAAACCAGACAGTTTATTTTTAATGTGATATCATTTTTATCTTGTAAGGTAAGTACAGCCATTTTATTTTATAATTATTACATAAGTACATCATTGAAATTCGTTTTCAAATAAATAATTCAATTGGGAAATTAATGTTATCGGGTAATATGCGCTAGTAATCTCAATATAATTAACGCGCCTTACAAATTATTTAATTTTAAACAATTATTTTACTTTAATTTGACGAATGTCATAAAGGCTACCATAATACGACTTAGAGTTTTAGACACGACCGTAATACAATTTCTTAACGACTTTTTAATATGTGCGCTTCTTTTGTTGTCTGCCATATTAATGAAATTAGGGTTCAGTCAAATAAATCCTATGAGAAAAACCATTTTCGTGTTTATGAAACTAGGTATAATTATGAAAGGAAATATTTACCGGTAAGCTATTTTCGTAATTTGATCAGAGAATCTAAACTTTCTCCTACCTACTTATTTATGTATGGTTCTTAATTTTTAGGAATATCTATGGTTCTTAATTTTTAGGAATATTCTAGTTTTAAAGGTGAGCTCGTTGTGTGAAGAGAACATTAAATGGTTATTATTATTATTATTGTTCCAGACTTAGAACTACGTCTATGCAAATTTTCAGCTCGATCCGTTCAGCAGTTTTGGAGTGAAGGGGGTAACATACATCCACACTTTCGCATTTATAATATTAGTGAGATACGCTTCGACTTATACTTAAATATAATATATTACTTATACTACACTTAGATCAGTAATATGACTTAGAATTTACTGTTTCTAAGGTTTCAATGTCAATAGCGCGCAACACATTCTTTGGTAGACATTGTATCTTCTTATTTTTATCTGCACAATAGTCTTCATTTATACATAATGTATTCATAATATTATCACTGCTACATGGCACATGGCATTGCGTTGGTTTGTATAGCTTTGATCTTACCTAAATTTTTTTCTTTCAGGATTTGGATCAACAGTATGATCTACAATTTCCAGATCCCCAAACTGCCACCACTACCGAATCTATACAGGTCCCTCAACAAATTGGATATTTAATAGAAATAATGTCAAATATTCAAGAAAACCTAACAATTCTTTTTGAAAATCAACAAAATATACTTAAGAGTCTTGCTTTGGTAAACACTAAACTAGATAAGAAGAATATGTGAATGAAATCAAACTACTTGTAGTTGTACTTTGATTAGATTAAACCCATGCTACCGAGATAATGTATTTAAATAAGTAAATATAGGTACATTTCAGATAAAAATTTGGTTAACTAATAATAAATAATAAAACCAATCATAATGATTTTTTTTATTTCAAAGTATGAATGAGTGGTACAAAATAAATATTTAAACCGTATTCTGTAGTTACTAACTTACATTTTATGCCACTAATATTAACTGACGACGATTCCAGTCTTCTAATATTATTACAATTCATCTTAAAAATATTTAAAATTGACGACCTAATCGGCGTATCAGAAACATCCTTAACATTTTGAATAATATTCCCAATTAAACTTATACACGTTTCATTATCTTCAATAGGTATTAGTTCGAAAACATCACAATTGTTAGTCAAAACCCACTTATTTTGGTTAGCTGTGGAGAGAATAAATGATTCCAGACGAATCACTTTTATAGCAGTTTTTTTTATATATAATATGTTTTAACGACAGGCTTCATCTACTATATCTTCTTCTAACTCTACTATTATAGAACCACTGGAACTCATTTCTGTGCTTTGAACAACATCACAACTTTTAGACC
This sequence comes from Eupithecia subumbrata, assembly GCA_949316285.1. Lineage (NCBI taxonomy): Eukaryota > Metazoa > Arthropoda > Insecta > Lepidoptera > Geometridae > Eupithecia > Eupithecia subumbrata. The sequence goes on from OX438649.1 coordinate 5,221,825, forward strand.
CACTTTGCACCGAAGTCAAATCTCCTGAGTTCAAAATTAAACTTTGTACGGAACCCATTGCAGTCTCTTTACAGTTCACTTGTCGTGTAGAAATATTCGGTGCATTATAGTTGGAACTAAGAAGCGCAATATAGTTTTTTTTGTACTTTTCTTTTAAAAGCACCACTTTTTTTACCTTTGACCAGCTTTGGCTGTTCATTTTAATGACTTAAAACTGTTTTTCTGTATTACAAAAATATGGTAGTAGGTACATCTAGTCGTTAAATAGTAGGATAAAAGGGTTCAAATTTACTTAAAATAGTATAAGAGTGAAAATTACCACTCTTATATACAATCGTCACGTAAAAGTGGATCTTGCGACTCTAACACGATTAATCTAACATGATATAAAGTCGTATAAGAGTACAATTTATCGCTTTTACACGAACGTCACGTAAAAGTAGTTCTCGCAACTCTAACACGATTATTGCCGATGTAAAAGTCGTATAGACGTTACTAATATTTCAGCAGTGGTTTTACTACTGAAAGTTGTATAATTGACGTATAAACAGTCGTATAGAAGTTTATAATGATGTCTTTAAACGACTCGAAGTTGTATAAAGATAAGAGGCACTAAGTTATATAACACGCAAAAATTACTTCAATGCGACGTTTATACCATTTTGAGTCGCGTAACTTGTACTTATATGACTGAAATGTTTGTTGGGTTGTCCGGTACAAATAGCGCCAACTCCACTGCAAAATGTCATCGTCACGGTTGCGGCGGTGTTTTGAGACCCGGAAGACAAGTTTAGACGTACAAATACTGGATAAAACTTTGACCACTGAAACGGCCGTGGACTAATGTAAAATATATTTTTTTGTGTTTTCAAAGTTGGGGGTGTTAAAGGGTTATTATTGGCTGTATATTATTCGCAGAAAGGTGTTTCATCGGATAGTTAAAGGAATGTATGTTAATCCTTCAGCTAACGGCAAATCAGAGGCCGAAAATGTGGGCGCATCTAATTACAAACCCCTCGCACCGCGCGCCTTTTAAAATTGCGTCACACTTCAGATAAATGCTCATAGAAAAATAACTAGATATTCTATCTAAGTTCTGTAAACGGTATAAGGTTTCAAAATAACTTATCTTCATGTATTTATTATTTATGCAAGCTAATTTGTACAAGCAACTACTCAAAAACGAAATAAATACAAATAATACCAATTTGAAAAACACAAAGAAAACAGTATGCGCAGAGTACGCTCTAAAATTTTGATCTGATTCAAAGACAAATTTCTTCTTCTTCTTTTTTATTGGCCAGCTTTTTAGTGTTGCATTAGGTAGAATAATAATTATCCTTTGACGCTGTCAGAAGTTGTTCTAACAAACATAGAGTCTAACCCGATGAAAAAACGGTTTACAATCGTCCGGGTGAGCCGAGCCGCCGGCGGTGGCTCGGCGCGTGCTAGGGCATTTTCCGTTCAATGTCTAGCCGAGCCGCCGGCGGCTCCGCGCCAGTTTAGGAGAATAAATCAATTTCTATCATCCCTATAAATTTTTCGTTTTCGGCCCTGAAAATGGGCATAATGTGCATTATCTATCTAACATAAACATATTATAATAAAAATTAATCCCTATTTCCCTTGGTCACGACGCGACGTCGCGAGTAAACGGCTGGACCAATTTCGCTAATTCTTTTTTGTTGTATTTGTTATTGTCAGGAGATGGAGAAGAAAAAATTAAGAAAGTTGGAAACCTTAATTTCCATGCGGGCGAATCCACGTTGCGCAGCTAGTGAGCAATAAAAGTGACAGAGTTACATTTATTGTCAAAAACTGGCTCCATTACTCCAATACGATTATTTTCTAGAGTGCTATAAAGAATTCGATTTAAGGTCTTTAACTTCAGTTTTCGCCAGTTCTTGTCCAACAGTGGACGGTCAAGTCGTCGAAGATAAAACTAGAAGACAAAGGCCTTTCCAGTTGACAATATCTCCTTTTAAAAATAAATTTCCTTTGTTGTGTAGTGGGGCTGACAAAGAGCGCAAAGCGGCCACTCGCGAACCTTCACAGCCGAGGTCTATTTAACTTTGGAGGGTTCTTAAGATGTGCATCGATAGAATTTTCGCTGGAAGATATTTTTACGGAAGAATTTTTGAAGACGTATCTTGGGGGCGTGAAAATTGTTTTTGTTAGTTAGTTTCGGATTTTGAACTCATCATTTCTACTTGTTTCAATTGTGAATACTAGTTCTAATTTGTTTCTGATTGTAATATTACTTGTAGGTACTACTAATTGGTAGCATGCTCCTCTTTTTACGGTATATGATAAAAATATGCTGTGTGTAGCTGTGTGGTGCCGGCTTAGAATTTGCACCACCCCAACTCTTCTCGCGGGTGTCGTAAAGGCGACTAAGGGATATCTGCCGGGGGCGGGCAGCAGCGCCCACTGCACAACAATTCTACCACCGAACTGCGATCCCAACCCGCATGCCCAGCGTGGGAATTATGGGCAACAAACCCATGATATAAAAGCTAACAAGGCGCTTATCAGGGGAGGCCTGCGTCCAGCAGTGGACTAACACAGGCTGTTGAGGAGGAGGTTGAGGATGGAAATATTGATTTTAATTGGTCCTGAAAATAATTTTTATCTCGATTCTTATTGCAATTTCAAACATAAAAGCTTGATAAAAGCTGAATAGCATAAAGCTGAGACTGATCAGTTTTGGCTCACCTCGGCAGCACTGGCACACCTAGGTTCTGTTGATACTTTGTAAGAAATTATTTTGTACCTACTCTTAAGTTTTAATTTTAAATTTGTTTTTATATACCTACGTTACTTGTCTGTTTGCTTGTATTTTGTGCTGTCCATTTGTAAGCCAAATAAACCATCTATCATCCATCTTGAAGGTCAGCAAATATTGAAAAACATTCAAGATCCCGAGTGAAAATTTCTACAAAATCCAGGTAAGTTACGTATATTATTTGGATAGATCAAATTCACAAAAAGAAATTTACTAAAATTGGGGTATTTTACCCTATTTTACCCAATTTTTTTAGTGTGGTCGGTCACACACCAATAATAATGCCATACTTATCTCAGTAAGTGCAAAAATGGCGGTTGTTATAATAAGAAATTCTTCCTTCATTTTTTGTCAAAAGATAATCCTACTTAACACCTTACCCCAAATTCCTAAAACAAACATAAAACAAAAGACCCATTGAAAGTTATAATGAAATCCCATACAAAAACAGAATAAGTAGGAACTCAATATTGCAAAGTTTCACTTTGTCACTCAATGTTTTTACCGAAAACAGTCGCTATTTTTAGTAAACACTCTTATGATGTCTGACTGTCTTCTATTCTGAAAAGGTTATGGGAGGACAGATATCTTCAGTACGGAGTAAAATTAGTACTTTTGACTAGAAAGAGATTCACAGAAAACACCTGGCTAAATCATTAGCCAGACATTTTCGATGAGAATGTACAATCCACCAAAGTTTCATCCCTCGTTAAGGGACGAAACGTTGGTGTTCTTCCAACACAACTAAGGTTCGTAGTTAACCCGCTTACATCCGTAATGAGAACGTACAAGTTGTAGCATCAGTCCATCTGTGGCCTTGTGCGTAGCTCTGAAACCAATGCTCAGTAATTTTCGTCTAAATAGCTATTTTCTGCATTTTTAGTCCGAGTATTTTCTGGTAGGTACTGTATGCGTTTTAAGTAGACAGCGAGAGCAGAAAAGCTGTAGTTGAGAGCTCTCAATCATCCGATCTTGTTTATGCTTCTGATTTCTCTCTAGCACTAGCTGGAGAAATTAGAAGCTTAGTATACACTAGTACAAAAAGAATATAAATAAAACTCTGAACACCTTAGTCAGTTAGACAGACCTTGTCTGGGCAATAATAGAGAACATAAAACTTTTACATCCGTGATGGTACCACAAAGATCATTTATAACGAGAAATATACCATGATTTGAGTTTTGATTTTTCCAATATTTGGGCAAAGTTTCATGCGCCAGGATCACGGAATAACTGAAGGCACGACGAGTGAGTTTGCGAGTGAGTGTCGAAATCTCAAATCTCAAATCATGGTAAATATCCTGTTGAAAATGACCTTAATAGAGAAGATGTTAAATAAATACCTATTTAATAGATTTATGGGCTAAGAGTGTTTTTGTTTGTTACGCCGAACGAATAAATAAAAATGAAAACTAAGATGTCATGCGGTAAATTACCAATATTTTATTTATTTATTTTAAATATATTTTTGATAACGAATCGAAATCAGTTTTGTCCTTACTCAGAAAAATCGCTGTAACTAGATGCTTTCGCTCCCATTTTAGTTTTAGTTTAACTAAAACTAAAATAGTTTGCTGGTCAACTCAAACGGGTCCGTTAGAATCCGTTCCGCTCGCCGTTGAAGCCCAATACTCAATCTTTTACAAAGTGAAAATGCTCAAAGATTCACCTAAGTCGAGATGACAAATTCTTTCGAATCCAACTTTGGGTTTTCCAATTGCGTTTGTATAAATTGTTACCGGTTTGTCGCCATTTGTTTTGCCGCTGGGTTCTCCCTGCGACTTCTCTTGAGTGACGTCATAAAAATCTGAATAGAGCTTGCAATAATTACAATATCTTTTTCAACGAAATTGATATTTAGACTCAATTACCGCCTCGTTTCGTACAAGCATTACTGCCGCCATTAGAAAACTAACATAGATAAAATACTTTGTTTTGCCTTTAGTCTTTTCCGCATTTTTTGTTTTTTATGTTTCAAATATTTTTTACGTTCGTTAATTTTGATATAAGAATTAATTACTTTGCTAAGAAAGTTTCCTTTACATAATTAAGATAATTTCCACGTATTTTTTTTTATAGTTTAGGGGTTAGTTTAGGGGTTAGTTTAGGGGGTAGTTAGGGTAGCTCTAAGAAAATGTTTTTTGTATCTCTTGATTTTAATAATTTGAAATTGAAAACTAATAAATAATCTAATCTTATTTATAAATTTATTGACTGTGTTTTTTCGAATTTTATTTAATTTCCTGTGTGTAATGTGTATTATGGATTATATAATAATCAGAAAAAAATAAAAAAAAGAACTACAATACAATACTTATCAATTTTTAGATACCCTGATAAGACCTCCGTCAACCTACACATGGGCAAAGAAACCTAAAAACATGAAAGACAAGAGACAAGCATAAAGAATGTTTAGTATTTAATTTCCAAAATGACTACCTTGGCTAAAATAACAAAAGCATTTTCGTTTACCGTTTATTAGACGCGATGATATTGCTAATTTTGTAATAATGCCTGAACATCCAATTTCTTGTTTCTGTGCTATTTTAGAAACACCCAGTAGAGGAAATAAGATAGCGGGGTAAAGGGTGGAAATTTAAATTATCATTGGAATATTAGAGCCTATGTTTTCTTCGAATTGTGTTTTATTAATTAAACACCCGGTTTTAATTTAATGAGTTTATCATTCGATAATTCACTGGATTGTTGGTTTTGGACAAATTGAAATTATTAAGGTCACGCAATAAATATTTTTGAATCTTTAAATTAGACGTCATAAAGGCCTCTTTTAATTTTGGCATGCGGCCTGCCCGATGAAAAGCGGTTATCGCAGACTATGGACCCTTGCATCATCAGATAATCTATAATAATAAACTACTTCTATCCAAAATTTCAGCCCGATCCGCTCAGTAGTTTCGGCGTGAACAGGTAACAAACATCCAAGCCACTAAACTTTAGAATTTATAATATTAGTGTGACTATTATTAGACTAGTTTCTGCCCGCGGCTTCGCACGCGATGTTTCTATGGAAACGTTTAAAGGCTATCTATCCCATGATAACTATTTTGTTTGATAAAAAGTTTGACTATGTGAAAAGCCTGTTTGATTCCAGGCTTAGCTACATCTGTGCAAATTTCAGTCCGATCGATTCAGTTTTTTTGGCGTGAAGAGGTAAAAAACATCCATCCATGCATCTATCCACACATCTAAACATCCAAACTTACGTGTTTATAATATTATTGCGATGTGAGATGTGATATTGATAAAAAAAATGAAAAAGGTACCAGATCTGTATGAACTATGAGCAGTCGAAAATCAAAATAATTTGAATATTTTCAACCATTTTTAAGTAAAATTGTTTCCATCTCGAAAACTTTCAATAGAGCTTTAATAAAACTAAAACGCTTCCGTCAACAGGTACATGCGAGTACAAAAGTGTCGAAATGAAAAAGTTACAAAGGCGGAGTCAGGGCTTCGTCAGTGAAACTGACGAAGCATTGTGGCGAGCTGATGGTGAGGATCTGCGAAATGTGGAGGTTCTTATTAGAAAAACAATTTTTGTCGCATCAAAATAATCGATTTTTGAGAAGCCTTTTCCTTCTAAATCGTACTCTGGCTTTTGAAACAGCAAGAACAAAATTAAGAACAGAACTAAATATTTTAGAAACCCCCCCGACAGATTTTCATGAAACATGGCTAAGAACACTCGGGATAAAATTATCTATGACACAAAAAAAAGTAAATAAAAAAAAATATAAAAAATCGGTTCATCCGTTTGGGAGCTACGATACCACAGACAGATACACAAATACACAGATACACAGACAGACACGTTAAACTTATAACAACCCTCTCTTTTTGCGTCGGTACCTATAACCCGGGCGAATTAACATGACACCTGGTTCGAACAAAAACTTGACAACAATCAAATCATATTAACAAATAACTGCAAGAGAGTAACTTTAAAATCTTCAAATTACACGTAATTAATTGTGCTTGTGCTGCTATCGCTACAGGCCTCGCACAGAGACGGCGGGGCGCCGCACTGGGCAGCGGGGTAAGTATCAAGTTCCGAGCCAGATGCCATGTTAATTCGCCCGGGATATACGTTCACATCTGAACGTGCCTCTTCCAAACGAGCGGGGATTTGGCCGTACCTAATCACCACGATTGGCAGGCGAATTAGTAATCGCAGTACAGGTATTTAAAAAACACTAGAGGAAGCTGCGACTATTTCTCGGGTAGCAGCTTCTTCCCTTAGTCAACTCTTACGACATCCACGGGCGAGATGGAGGAGTCGATTCTTACGCGAAGCGACTGCCACGGACCAGTCAAAATAATACCACGTCCTAAATTGTTCTGAGCTCCTGGTAATCTGGCTCCAGCGAACGCGTCACCGATCCAAATTGGAACTGTCGGTGAAAAAATTGTTCCGATAGTTAAATGCGTATTGTGTTCGTTACTGTCTAATTAATTCTGATCAATTGTATGATAACGTTTATCAAAAATCTCACTTATGATGGGATTTGAACCTTCACCATTTGCCTTGTATGCGGTGATTAAAACAATATTTTGATCAACATAAACTTACCACTTAAGTGTAGTGTAGTTAGTCTCACCCATGGATTATATATAATATTATTTCCTTAACCATTCTTAATAAAACAGACTCAGAGGAAAAATTGTAGGTACCTCTACCAATTCAAACTCAAAGAAAATACATTATACCCGATTTTTATTATTTCCAAAAAAGATATTCAATCCTAAAATAAACTTTGTTGTTGTTTAATTTTGAACACAATTTAAAATAGGTACTTGTCGATTTGAAATCTATTCTTATATTAATATCTTCAACAATATTAAATATCTTTAAAAGCCATCATCCACAGAAACCGTGCCGGGCCGGAGGCGAAGGGTTGTATCATACGAATTCATATGAGAGACTACACACACGCCGCCCGGCGGTGTAGGTATGTGTAGTCTCTCATATAAATTCACGCATTACAACTCGCACGCCTTCGCCTCCGGCCCGGCCACGGTTTCTGTGAGTGGCGGCTTTAAAGCATAAAAAATTCCTTTTTTTTATTCGGATTAATTGCGAATTTGCAAAAAATGCTGCAAATTATGTTGCAGCTAGCTCTAAGTTTGATCATACGTACCTACCACAATTCCAAGTGACAATTTTCTAACAAAAACCTCGCAGTTTTCAAACCAGGTCAACAACGACCAAGAACTAATCTCTAAGAGCTATCGATAGGCCCCAGCCACAAAAAAAACTGAGCTTTATCTCAAGAAAATTCGGTTTATCTTCGTAAAAGCGTCTGTTGAATCCCAGGTGGTACGTGAAGAGAACATCCATCAATAGCTGACAAGAAGGTATACCTACCCGCATCAACGAAATTGTCAATGGGGTGTTGCCTATTTTTTACCTGACTTCAAAAATTCACGAAAGGTATTCGGCTGTAGGTATGTATCTTTTTTGTTTTACATGAACATACATACTTAAGTTAATTAAGGACCGAATAATAGGCAACACGACGATAAGCAATAACAAGAAATAATTTCTTACCTGACTTCAAAAGTTCACAAAAGGTGGAGATATTCGGCTGTATATATTTTTTTCTTTTGTATGTATCTATGTTGGTCGATTTCTCTGTCAATTAAGTTAGAATTTTCATAATCGGTCCACGATTATGAAAATTCTTTAACTACTGTATAGAGAATGATCCCAAATTCTTCCTTTTAAAATGTTACTCCTGAGGGATTCGTATTTATCCCGCAATTAAAAACAGTATAACTTATCAACATAATAAGGAATTGGAGTTCGGTTTATAGTTTTTTCAAAATAATCAAAATAATGCTGTGTGAATTGTCCAGCATTATTATTTTTATTATTTTTACTTTTCGATTCGGGTTTCTTCAACCGTTGTGACGCAGTGGGTGATAGCTAGATACAGATGTTTGCTCTGTTTGCGTTTGATTCCTATTCAACGACAAACGTTGATCTCCATTATTGTATCGACGACCGATGCGGCGCGGCGGGCGAAGGTTCGCCTGCGACGCAGGAGGTTTTCGGATTCGATTTCCGCCTCGTGACAAATGCTTACGAACTGCAGGATGTTTGTTCGTTGTGTTTTCTAGGCATAATAAAACATATATAAAACATATAATGTTTCAAGTATATCAGTTTTCTAGTACTCGTAACACAAGCTCTGCTCCTTCTTTACTTGGGGCTAGATGATGCTGTGTGGATTGTCCACCATTATTTATTTATTTTATTCAGGAAACACAACCTCGGCTTAGTTTGGGGTATGTTATTTAGGAAACACGTCAAATTTCTCTGAAAAATAATAGGCATTATTTACTTTTTGAGTAAAGCCTCCCTCGTTGACACAATTTTCAAAATTTTATAGGTGATCTGAAGTCCGATCATTTTCACAAAATTTTCGCTTTCGCAAAATTATTATGACTCGATGAAAGCGTAAATTATTTGAAAGCTTTTAATCTAACTTATACTGGGTTCAAGATAACTGATGAAGTAGGTCTAACACAAACATATACACGTAACAGATTATCACATCTCATAAGGACTTATCGGTTGCAAAGTTTCCAGTATCGAAACAACTAAGATCTAAGTTTTAACCCGTATCTCAAACAGCCAAGTAGCTCTGTAAAGGATTTCGTCAGCAGTTATACTTAGGCTTTGTTTAGCTTAATCCTTAGACTAAAACAAGACTTCGTATAGAAGCGATACTCCAAAAAATATTTTCTTCTCTTCTATGGCCTTTACAATCAAAAATCGACATACTACAGTGTCGAACCAAAACATTCTGCTCTATTTTTTTAATAAATAAAATAAATAAAAAATAAAAATGCTTTATTTCAGACAAACATTGGTCCATAGATTGACGAGTTTTGCACATTTACACATAAAAAATAGATAAAATAAAATAGAGTAGATAAAGAACTAATATAGCAATAGGCGCTGTGTACATGGAAATCAAAAAAAGCCAAGGATAATCAATAAAAGACATAGGTTCCTTGATTGATCACCCTCCGCACAAAACATTTCCAGAGTGGGGATGAAAGGCACTCTGCCACAGCACACAGGATGCTGTTGCGACTGTCCCGTACTCTGCGCATCAGGGACACTGTTTTTTTGCGCATCACCGCATGGAAACCGTCTGTGTGGTTCTGCGCAAACATTTCTGACGCACTGCAGAATCTAGGCAGTCGCAGCATCATCCGAAATATATTGTTATATTGGACTCGTAGGGCGTCCATCGATCTTTTGGTGTGCCGGACCCACAGACTTCCCGTGTAAAAACTCTGGCAGTATGCTTTAAAAAGAGTTATCTTAACTTGGTCAGTACAACGGGAAAATCTGCGAGCCAGCATGTTACCTCGAACCGATAGAGCCCTACGCTCCCTTTCGACATCTTCATCGTCTTTAAGGTCATCGAGAAGTAAATGTCCAAGATATTTAAACTTCGACACGCGATTTATGCTCAAGCCGTTAAGGGTAATATTAAGTTTGTTCTCGGGACATTTACCGACGGCCTTAAAGACCATGTATGCTGTCTTCTGAACATTATATTTGAGCCCATGCTCAATTGCGTACTTCTCACAGACTCTCAGTAGTTTTCTAATACCCCCCACCGTCGGGCTCAGCAGCACCATATCATCGGCATAACTTATATTGTTAATGCTTACGCCGTTCATGCGGCAGCCGATACGCATGCTGCTGAGCTCGTCAATGAGGTCGTTAACATACAAATTGAAGAGTTTCGGAGACGTAATCCCCCCCTGTCTCACACCGCTCTCCAGCCTGTATGCTTCCGATAGAGAACCAGCCCACTTAACATGGTTAATTTGGTTGTCATACCAGTACCTAAAAATTTTAAGGACTTCAACCGGTAATCCCCTGTCTCCCAGCTTCTTCCACAGCACATCGTATGACACAAGGTCAAAGGCTTTGGAGAGGTCGAGGAAACAGGCGAATACCGGCGTCCTGCGGTCCGTATAATACTGGATGGTACTCTTGAGACATATGATCGCGCTCTCTGTAGACAGTCCGGGTCGGAACCCGAACTGAGCGTCATGAAGTTTTATATAATAAGCACGGCCAAAAGTGGAATGAGCTTCCTGCGTCTGTTTTCCCGTTAGAATATAATCTTGGAGTCTTCAAGTCCAGGGTAAATAAGTTCCTTCTGGGAAAGTGTGCTCCATCTTAGGCCACATCTACACTTACTTTAAGTGAGTTGGTGGCCAAACCTGGACCATTATCAATAAAAAAAAGTTTTTCTCATCGTATTGGCCGCGCGATGACCCCTCAATGCCTCATGCTTGTAACCTGAAGGGCTATTTCGATTCTCCAAAATACAGAATCGATTGTTAAGTTTCGTTTTTTTTTTTGTGGAAATTGGTACTAAATAATTGAATTAAATTACACCAATTTGGCGAAACGAAACACGAATTTTCGTGTTGGATAATTAAATAAGCCCCCTGTGTGGAGTGTGTAAACGATAATGCAGTAAGGCGCTTACTCCCTCGGAAAAAAATGGATCATTTTCTATAAATGAATATAGAACCATTTTTCGAAATCGTTAAAAAAAACTCGGTTCCAACTTATTATATTTTTGCAAAATGGGGCGGTAAAGGTGACCTTCACCGCCTCATTTTGCCTTTGCGGATAAAAATCAAAACAGTGTTGGCCACGATAAGGGTGATTCTTTTTAATTATTGCATATTTTAAGCTTAATAATTTTTAATAATTACGTTTACCTTGAATAAGTTTCACTTCTACCTAAAGATAGGTTAGCCGTATAAGGTTCGTGTAGAAGAAGTTACTCTGGAACACATTGTGGTACACTGCATGGCCACAGAAGACGCCAGACACCAGACGGGGTTGAAGAGTCTCATTGAGGCATCAACCCCACACACACCCACAGAAAAGCTGAAACGGAGCTGTCAGTCACCAAGTCTTGCTCCGGTACTTCAAGGAGTTGTTCTGGTTAGGGCCTGTTTAGGCAGGGGGGCAATGTAAAGTACACTCACTTTAGAATTAGAATTCTCGTGAAAAAATAATACAGTTCCTTTGCCCCTGAATGAGTTTCACTTCTACCCAAGACTTTCTTATTCTAAGCTGGCTACTTATTCTGTATAGATAAGTAGCGCCCACATTGTAAGGCCGTCCTAACCAAATATTGCGTGGAAACGTTCTTTGGTGCCTCTTTGTAGTAAAATTGTGGTGAACTTAATGTTAAGGGGAGTCTCTGGAGACTGTTGTTCCTTTGAGATCAAAGGTACCTTTATAAAAACTGGCTATTGTATTTTATAATGTAATATCGTACGGTAGCGCGTAGGTTGTGTGAAGCTCTAAAATTAAATACTCCTATTCCATTCTTGGTACCAAAGTATAGTACCGATCAATTTGTAGTCTTTCGTGCTTTCTTTTTAACACTCGACGCAGAAAGAGAGGGGTGTTATAAATTTAACGTGTCTGTCTGTGTATCTGTGTATCAGTCTGTGGTATCGTAGCTCCCAAACGGATGAACCGATTTTCGTTTAGTTTTTTTTTTGTCATAGTTAATTTTATCTCGAGTGATCTAAGCTATGTTTCATGAAAATCTGTCGGAGGGTTCTTAAAATTTGTATATTTGTTCTTTTTAGGCTTTGTTTTGGCATTCTTCGTACTATTCCATTTCCTTCAACTTGGGGCGGTTAATTTCCAGTTGCTGCCCTTTTGATTTCGTCCTTCTATCTCATTTGTGGCCGTCCGACCGGACCTTGATTCACCTACAGTCTCCACTCCAAGAGTTCTTGCACCATGGTGTCTCTTTGCAGGCTATGTGGCCTCTGCCCACTCCCAATCAACTTCCAACACTCTCACTAAGGTCAAACACTTTGCTTTTTTGTCTCAGCCATTTATTTGTTTTCATTTTCCTCTGTGTTTTTATACCTACTAGCTTTCTCTCCATTACCACACCCCAGACATTCGCCTATTTCTTAATACAAAAGTCGCGTCTCGGCACATACATGTGCAAATGTGTGTAGGGTCACTTAATGAATACTTATATCGTGCGAATGAGCCTGTGGCGAAAACTAAGAATTTTATTTTCCTCACAAAAACTGAAATTAAACCTCAAAACAGAAGAGAGGGGTTTGGAAATTTTGGCCCTAACATCGGCTACCATTTTGTTTTTTTTTTTTATCAAAATCGCCGCCTACGATAAAAGTTATATATTTAAATATAAGACACCATAACAAATAAAAATGTCCTAAAACAATGTCCTAAAGCGCCGGTTTCTGAGAAATTCACATAATATGATGGAAAAATACAGTTATTTTATCTCAGAAGCGTGACGCCTAAGGACATTATTTTATAAGACGCTAGCTGCATTCTTACTACCCATTGTCCGTCTTCCCGTAGGAATGAAGCATTTTCCTGTAAAAAGTAGCCTATGTTCATCAGAAATAATGTGGGCTTCTAATGGTAAAATAATTTTTCAAATCGGTTCAGTAGTTTCTTTCCAATACAAACAAACAATCAAATCTTTCCTCTATATAATATTATAATATACATATATTATTTATTTGTTTTAGTGTCCTCTATCCAAATATATAACTGCGCGGCGAACTTCGATCAAATATTCAGCGGCCTCCCCAGTTACCTTACAAAAATGACACTCAAAATTGTCTACGACTTGTTTTGACGCAGACACTTTGCGCAGAGCCTGACATGTTTTGTGCATACAGAAAAAGAGATTAGTGGAGTCGAATTGATTTTATTTTATTTGGAAGTAGGTACCTGAAAATAATATACACTGTTTATTTTTTTAAAGGATTATAAAATCAACAGAATTCAGATAAAGATACCGAATCATTTATTGATAAAACTATAAATTGGCTCAACATTATTGTATGTCCAAAATGACCCTTTTGTATAGGTTACTAAAGGGTCATTTTGGTCATACAATAATTTAAATATGTTAACAAGATTTAGTATACAAATACAAATTTCAGGCAGGCACTTTAAATTAAAAAGAACTAGTTTCTGACCGCGGCTTCGCACGCGTTGTTTTCGGGACACAAAAGAAAACTTATTTCAAGTAAAAATTTATAAATACTTTTAAACGATCTGAACACATTATTATTAGTACCTACTATTTAATTTTTATTTATCGTATTTTTATGAAAATAAATAAACACATACCTATCACAAATACATTAAATACAATAGAAAAAATAGCCGCTCCATTCATCAACTTAGAACAAAACAAATTTTGTTACCTAAGCAGACCAAAAATCAATATTTAATGCTGATTTCTTTAGGATATGGCTAATATCACAATAAAACGAAAAAAATACTTTTATATTTACTGAAAATAAGAAATTCCATCATTTTTCTTCTGCTTGGACGTGTGATTTTTGCAGTTTTTATACGAACACTTGGTAATGTTTTCTGTCCGAACGCTAAAATGACACTAGTTGAAATGGTAACTAATCATGCAAAAAGGCCTCTCTTTTGATACAAGTTTCAGGGTGCGCATTGTGAATGTATGGGGGGCCGGCGAAAACCTTGATCGATGGCGGCGAAATTGAAAAAAAATCAAATGGCTATTTAAAATTCTTCAAACGCAAACGTCCATGATCAAACCACAGTTGACAGGATAAATTCTGTCACTATCTTTATCTTGATATGAATTTTAGTCTATCTGGTTCAGATTCAGTACAGGATAATTTAGTATATGATAGATTTGTGGGGATTTCCACCTAGGGGGCGAGCAGCAGCGCCTCCCGCAGAACAATTCTACCACCGAACTGCGATTCTCAACCCGCATGCCCATGGGTATTATAGGCCCCATAAGATAAAAGCCAATGAGACGCTTATCAGGTCTAGGCCTTCGTCCAGCAGTGGACCAATATAGTCTGTTGAGTTTGAGGTTTTTTTAGATTCGTTGCAGCTAACTCTAAGGCCCCGCTCACTTTGTATCCGAATTTATTCGCACGTAAACGTACGAGTAATATTCGTACGGATTGAGTGCGCACACTGAATACCTACGTTTTTCTATTTAGAAATAGGCAGTGCCCCGGTGATATCGCGCCCGTGAAGTCATTTTTGTTGCGATGAATTATCTGTATCGTCAAGATCTTCTACACCGGAGATCGCGACGGTGTCATTGTCATCGTAATCGTGAAACCGAATAGGTACGCAAAATATTTTTAAAAAGGGGTGGATTCGGTGAATTTCATCATACTATGGAAGATTTAAGATTTCATTTTTAGAATCTCTTCGATCGCTCAAACATTAATGTCCATAAAACAAGTTAATTAACTTATCTACATCCATTGTTTATGTTCAACGTACGACTGCGTGGTAAAATCCCAACAAGATCAGATTGTTTTCGGACGTCGTAAGTAAACGCACGTATACCTACGTACGACCAATCACACGCAGTCTGAGCGCTCCCATAGTCTTTGGAAGGTCGGGATCATTCGTGCGTAGACGTACGTTTCCGCGTGAACCAAATACGGACGAAATCGTGTCCAAAGTGAGCACAGCCTAAGTTTGACTATAGTAGCGATCATCTTACAGGCAGTAGATTCTCTTTGTAAGTTTATAAGCTAATATATTTCTTTTGACACTGTCATTCTATCATGACAAAGTCATCTATGTCAAACAGGTCATCAGAACTTTGCACAACAAAAATTACAAAAGATTTACAGAAAAATACGAAAGACTAGAAAAAGTCAGCCAAATTATGTAGTGTTTTGATAAAACGGAATTATTAAAGAAAAATGACATTCGTCTGAAAAAAAGACCTAATACCTACATTTTTCTGTGAGCTGCTGTTTTTTCTAACATCATGGGAGTAGGAAACAGCAAAGACAGGAAAATAGATGAATGTACAAGCAATTCAAGGTACAAACTTTGTGTCTCTCATTTTCATCTAGCCCCAATGTAAGCTGAGCTTGTGTGATGGCCCTAAATAATTTTTTTTTTCATTTTCTTTGTAGTCAAATTGCAGCTTTGCTTCAATATAAGGCCAATACCAGACTATATTTGATCACTGTCTACCTAGGCTAAATGGTCCAACCAGATAAACCCAACTTCGAAGAGGTCAGCCGACGAATCCAACTAGGTCGGGCAGTGTTCAGAAAGCTTCGCAATATTTTTTCGTCGCAGACACCGCAGAACCTCAATACTTCAATCAAAATTCCTAAAAAAAATAACTGTTTATTGCAATTACTTAAAAACTATACATACCCCCAGGTTCTGGAGTCACTCTTTAAGCAAAATTAGCTTGTGCTGGGAGACGCCGCTCTTACCATTAATGCAAAACAATATTTATGTATTTGCGTAACAAGTTAAACTAAATGAAATTTATAGGTACACTAAAGAAAATTACAATCAAATAATAGAAATAAATTAGAACTAGTATTTACAATTGAGCTTACTGCAGACTCTTGCAAACAAATTACAGATAAACTAAATTAGGACTTTAAATTAAAATAATAACATAATTACACAAACATCATTTAGACTAAGATAATAGTTTTGTATTAGTAATTACAATTAATAAACAGCAGTTTTAAACAAAACAAACATTATAAATATATGTGCAAAATTTGCATACTCAGTTGTCATTCTCCAATAACACCAGGCTCTTATAAGTGCCTGGGTACCATAAGACAACCACAAGTTTACATAAAACGTGAGTTGTTACTAAACTGCTTTTAGTTTGCTAGCTATTAGTTTTCCTAAAATTGTTTAGTAAAATAAAAATAATAAAGTTGAGCCTCTTTCCTTGCACAATATTCTCAACTTAATCAAAGATTTTCGTCATCAGCCATTCCACTAGAGTTTTTTTACATGAGTGTTGCCAGATCTATGGATCCAAGACGTAATCGCTGACTAAAAGGCCTTGAGATTCTTATATCAAATGTTGTACACTGCAAATTGTGTTGGCAATAACCCCGTTTTCGTTGCAAGTCATTGACCGTTTTTCGTATTATATTTATTTCATTTAAGAAAGAAAGAAAGAAAGAAAAGAAATAACGATTTTATTTACCTCAGGAACACATTCATTGAATTTTAATAGTTAACTGCTAAGTGATTTTAATTTTGTGCGTAGTAGAGCTCAAGGAAAACATGATTTTCGCTCAGCATTGTGCTGGATACACACTAATATGTGCACCCAGCGCATTAAACTGATTTTTATTCCTTTTTATTTTTCAGTTTATCAAACCTACGGTATGTTATCACAGAGAAACCAAAATGGAAAGTTTTCAAGAAGAAAGAGTAAGTTATACCAAATCTTAATTTATAGAAATTACTTGCGGCTGCCCGCGGCTTTTCCGGGATAAAGAGTACAGAAGGTCTACATGCCTAGGTATTGGCTGATCATTTCTACATTCATTCTTTCATTCTGTTTTCACATATTTTACAGAATCAGACAACTACCCCAAAAAGGCTGTCCATGTGGCAACGCTGGCCCTTGCAAGCAGAAAATAACCCCGAAAGGGGTAACAATACATTATCCACAAAAGTAAGTGATTTCTTTTCACATAGGTAATTGACCTGCTACAGAACACCGACCCGGGACCTTTTAATTAAAGGCAGGTTTAGATAGGGTCATTGACTGACTCCGAATTCGAGACATGTCAGCGCTAACCCGAAAAAAACCCTTGATTTGAAGTCAGTGCAGCGGTGGGTAGTCAGCGCTGACTTGTGCATTTGCACACGAATATTTTGAGGTCAGTAGACGCCGCCCGCAACCCGCGCCCTACCGCGCCAGCGGTAAAAACCCCGTGTAAATAGTCAAGTCAGTGCTTGGTCAGTCACTGTCGCTGCGTTGTAGGGTGTGGTCATTGATGTAGGACACCATCCGCTTTCTTTTTATTCATTTTTCTTTCCCTCTGACTTCAAACACATGTGCTCACCGTAAAGAACTTGCTACGACTACTGACTCCATGTAAACAGTTGAAGTCAGTGTCGGCGCCGGCACTACGCCGCTACTGACTTGTGTACTGACCCTGTGTAAATCAGCCTTAACAGTCAGCTGATCGACCACTACGTTATGTTAGATACCAATCAACTTCAGAGACAAACTCTTACAACGACTTTTAGGTTTTTTCAACCAATTTAAAAATAGGACGAGGTTTTCAATTCACCTATGTTTTTTTACTGTATATCACTTAATATCTTCGCCAGTTAATAACAACCTCAACAGCCTGTATTGGTCCACTACTGGACGCAGGCCTCCCGCTGATAAGCGCCTATTGGCTTTTATCACATGGAGGGTAATGCCCATAATCCCCATGCTGGGCATGCGGGTTGGGGGTCATTGTTCGGTAGTAGAATTGTTCTGCAGGGGGCGCTGCTGCCCGCCCCCGGTGGATATAGTTTTATAGTCGCCTCTTACGACACAAGCGGCAAGAGTTGGTGTGGTGAAAATTCTAAGCCAGCACCACACAGGTAGTCAGTTATTATCGAATTTTAATAATTATTTTGTTTTTGTATAGGGAATGATCTCAAAATGTTTGAATAGCTTATTTATTATTAACCTAGCCCATCATTTTGCTATCGAGGGAATAAAATCCTATTTGTCTCGTAAAATTTAAAAAAACATTGTACCTAAATACGCCGGAATTTGAGACCGTTATTATTTTTAGTAATTAACATCACAATCGAATAATAGAAACAAATTAGACCTAGTATTTACAATTAAAACGATTGAACTAACTGCAAACAAATTGATTGTAATTTTCTTTGTAATAAAGATTAGTATAAATATCAAATAATTTGGCTAGTTTTTTGTCATTTTATGCGCTTTCGGTAGGTACGTATACATTTTGATTAAAAATATTTAAATCCTTATTTATTACCGTCGCCTGATAGTATAATAACAATAAGGTGTGCGGTAAATCCACTCCTAATTAGGATTTACACGTTACACCCCCTTTTCACCCCCATTTCACCCCAAGCAGGGGGAAAGGCGACAGATTCAGTCGGGGTACCTAAATCCCAAGGGATTTAGTTAGCTCTAAGTATAACTTCTAATAACGTTTATTATACTCATGCGCTCATGGTTTGTAATATTTGGGATAATGTGAAAGGATTACGTGTAATCTTTCATTAGGAAAAAAATATATATTAGTATCATAGTAAATAATAATAGAGTAAATCAGGAACAGTAGCGTAGGACCGGTCTTTTTATTTTCACTTCTTTTTGTACGTTAAGGCGCTCCCCGACCTAAATCAGCGCAACCACCTATTTTATCTCATCATTGTTAGTTAATGATTTTATCGGGTATTTATCGCGTACCTTTTGTTATTATTTCCCCTACGTTTCTACCGAGTTAAAGCGATCGTGGTCACGAGGCGACGATCACTGTAACGCAATAGAAACGTAGGTACGATAAATACCCGATAAAATCAATAACTATGTTAACAAATCGCGATTTTTTTTTATCATTATACGTTATACGAAGGAATTTTCAAAAATCGATTGGCGAGTTTGTGATACTTATAGAGGCATTAAAAAAAGCTTATGATAGGTATCATAAACCGGACACTCGATATTTGTAAATTCCTTCGTGCCTTAAGAGAAACAATTAGCTCTACTTAGCTTGGGTCAGGATAATGCTGTGTTCAGCATTATTTAATAAACACTTGATTTCTTCATCATCATCATACGCATCCCGACTTAAGATAAGATATAAGATAATTTTTATTGGTTCACAAAACACAAGAAAATACACAATGACAAAAATAATTAAAAAGAAAAACATCGTGAGACCAAAAGGCTGCCACTCAGCGAGTGCTGCAGGAGTTCGGGGAACAGCTGCAGCGCTGGTCTTCCGTGGCACCTTAGCGTAGAGCGCGTCACTGGATATGGCTGTGGACTTCACCCACTGCTGGGTATAGACCTCCAAACCATAGGTATAGTTTAAAAAAACGAAAAAAAAAACATAAGGATTAATTCATATTTGAAAAGATTTTTTTTTCGTTGATTAATTTTGTTTATTTCACAATAATTCACTTTAAAACTTAAGTTGTCTATGAGCTTACTTTGTTAGCATAAACAAATCATAGTTATTTTTGTGGCGATCTTTAGGAAAGGCTTCTGTCCAGCGGTGGACATGTCTATCGGCTGAAATGATGATACCACCAGGATGATAAAACCAGGACGCTTTCGTCATCATGGATTTAATTTCGAACTTTTCATCAAAATACTTCTTAAATATTATATAAGATTAGCAACTAATTGAATGTACTAACAGGGCTGACGTAGTCAGTGTTTGACTAAAAGCCCTTTAAAAATATAAAATCAATAAATAAATAAAGTTGTCGTTATGAAGACTGTGTGGTGCAGGCTTAGAATTTGCACCCCCACAACTCTTCCCGCGGGTGTCGTAAGAGATGACAATAGGGATATCCACCGGGGGCGGGCAGCAGCGCCCCCTGCAGAACAATCCTACCACTGAACTGCGATCCGGGGCATGGCTAGCGTGGGGATTATGGGCATTACCCTCCATGAGATAAAAGCCAATAAGGCGCTTATCTGGGGGAGGCAGTGTTGAGGTAAGTTGAGGTATGTAGGCTGTCTACTTGGCAAAAGAATATTTTCTTCTTAAACTCCTGAAAATTGAGCTTATTAAAATATTATTTTTATAATTTTATTACTAAAATATAACTTAAAACTCTATAATGAAGTAAGGGTGTCTTACTTCAGTATCGAGTTTTAAGTTATTTTTTTTGGCCTGGTGGGATGATGATCTGCGAAAGACTGCTGGAAGATGCTGAATGCGGCAACCTGAAGACAGGGCGCTATGGAACTCATAGATTGAGTTCTATCTCCAGCTGTGGACCAGTAAAGACTGATGATGATGAATATAGTGAGAAATCATTGTAAACAACCTACTCCTGCTAACCTAGCGTGCCGTCGGCACCTAGACGCGTCATCTAAAATGGCCAACAAGTTTTACGCTTTGAAATTATATAATTAGAAGTAATATCAATTATCGTTTCAGGAAGAAAAAGTTTTCAGCGTCCTTTGTTTCGAGAAAATCGCTGCCGAAACCTCAAAAGGGCTACTTCAGCAGGTAATTGTTTTATTCACAAAACCTTGGCTGGTTTGCAACTAGACGTGAGAATATGAAAAAAAAATTCAACTTTCCATATTTATATATTCAATTTCGACTGCAGTCATGATATTTTTGGTCGAGCCGAGGCAAATACCTAGACAATGAAATTATTATGTAGTTATATGGCTATGCAGCCTTTGGAAAAGCTCAAAATTTTCAGCATGAAGGATTTAAAAAAATAATTAAAAAACGACTTTCAAAATGTACTTCCTATGTAAATATCTAAATAGCAATTATAATCCACAACTTCAAGGTTCGGATATAAATTGATGTCGTTCTTGATAAACTCACGTCATGTATTTGTCTATTTTTAACAGACTTCATAATAAAGGAGATCATACTATGTTCAACTCTTATTATGTTTATTTTTTTATATAGTATGTTCGCAGATTTCTCCGTCAATTATTATTATGGATGGATTTTGATGATTGATGAATATTGTATAAATGACACTATTGTATTGATAATCTCTAGATGATCTCGTAAAAAATGTAAATATAATTTAAAATGTATTCCCTCGTGTTCAATACACAAGGGATATGTATTTGTCCCGCAAAACTTATAAAACATTGTAAATATTAAGGATTTTGAAGTTGGCTTTAGTTTTTTCAATATTAATATTGTTGTTTTTTTGTGATGATGACCTTTTCTGGCGTCCAGTTGCAAACCATTCCAAGGGCCTACAGTAGTTAAAGCAATTATTGTCATGAAAATGTTATTTCAGTTTTCAAAAAAAATTTGCCTCTCTTAAGACTAGAAAGAGAAAGGCAGTCAAGCGATTTAGTGAATGTATGTTTATGCCGATGTTTTTTCCCCAAGGTAAGCTAATATTTTTAACTCAATGATTGTTGTAATTGGACACGGTTACGTTATATAACCAAACGGAATGGAGCTAATTTGGAGTACCTACCTATTCCAATAAAAGGAATACATTTCTTGATGGTTATATGACATTATTTTAATACCACGCATTTCATTTTAATTGTACATAATCCAATCTATGTATACTAAAATAGGGAGAGGTTAGCTTGACCTCTCCCCGGTCGCGTCAGTCTACCGTCCCATCCGATTATGAGAGTGAGAGAATAGAGAGTGCACCTGTGTTTGCGCACACACTTGGTCACTGTCCAGCGCACCTGGCTAGTCTCCGTTGAGACTGGCCGCCTGGGAGGACATCGTACTGAAAATGATAAATGTGTGCTTAGCAGAACGATTATACTCGTATACAGGGTTATTGGTAATTCACTGACACTATGTGAACTGCAGGTTCTGCCCACCATCCTGAACACGTCCGTGAAGACGCTAGGTCTCAGTTCTTAAAATTAGTGGAAAGGGAATGAAATTTGCATATACTCCCCTCCATTCAAAAATCGTTAATTAAGGGGGTTTTCTTTTAAACTAAACCTAAAAACGGCTCTGCCTGAATTATCAGAGGGTGTGTGTGTGTTCGGCTGCCTGTTCAGCCAGGCTGATGCCACTTAAATCTCTCTGCTGGGAGGCAATTAACAAAAAAAATTAAGAATTAAGACCTGGCGTCTTCACTAACGGGTTCGTGATGAAGATGGGCAGAATTTGCAGTTCACGTAGTGTCAGTGAATTACCAATAACCCTGTATACTGCATATCGACAATAAGGCCATAAAGAGTTATTATTATGGTGGTAAAATAATGGATTATGAGTTTAATCGCTTTAACCAGCTTGCGCTTTTCAGCTAGGTATCAAAACAATACTTTTTATGACCATGTTGTGACCATATCTCCCGTAGAACCGACAACCGCTGTTTCGAACGTGTTCTTGAGTAGAGGCCGCGACTCAGCAAACGTAGAGTAGAACGCCCTGCGGCCAGGTGGGATGACGACCTGTGGTAGACTGCAGACAGATGTTGGATGCGTCAAGCTGAAGACAGGGCGATATAGGGGAGGGCTATGGGTAGCTATCAACTCAAATAAGCTGATAAATACCATATGGATCAAATTATTTGTTCTCCGTTAAAATACTGGATGATTCGTTCTGAACAGATTTTGTTGTTGTTATAATGTTACCATGTCTTTGTTTTAGCTCTAAAGTAGCCCAGAAAGTAAAAATTGTGCATCCGAGGAAGTTCCCAACTCTGAAATTGACTGCGTTTCGGTCGCCCGTATAGGTGAGTTACCACACTGTACTATAATTTAATAATGTTTGTACTGGTGTCAATTCTGTTGGTAATTTTTTAATGAGGAAAATATCATCCATTACGATCAAAATAAGGGAACGGGAAGAAAGGGTAAAGAAAGGGACGGCGAGGTATATTTTTTGTGCTGTCATATCTAAAATTAGGTTTAGATTTTGCACCACCCGAAATAACAGGTGTTAATTCTATTGAATTCTTTAGTTGCACACAAATGTATTATACAGTTTGTATATGCAGTTTCTGAAATTACGTATTTTTTACACAGTTTTGGTAGTCAGATTTTCTGTTCTGTGCTAGAATGGATTGGGGAAAGAAATTTTGTTTACTACCGCCGACCTGTCAAAGTTGTTAAATTGGCAGAATTGTGGCAAATGGTCCCAAAACCAAGAAACAATGAAGAGAAGTTCTAAGAAATGAAATAATATCGCAAAATTTACCTATTCTTATTTTATTTTATTTATAGTTATTATAGTGCGTAACCCCACACTCAGGGTAATAACTAACAAATCAAATAATATCGCATAAATTTTCGATTTTGACGGGACTTGAACCCGCATCCTTCCGTCAGTACCGGAATGGAAGGATGCGGGTTCAAGTCCTGTCGAAGCCGAAAATTTTTGCGATATTATTTGATTACAACAAAGAAAAATATTTTTGAAGAAGACTGAAAATGTATTTTGATTTCAGGTTCATGAATCTTCGTCTGTTAGAAATATTAAGAAAAAAAATTACTCAAATGTTGCTATGGTTGGAATTAAAAGTCACTGTTTTTTAAACTTTTTATTGTTCGTTTATATCGTTCTAAATAAATAATTTAATCCACCCAAAATTGTGATATATTTTAAACATAATTTTTTTTGTAACTACTATTTTATTCAAAGTAACTCCTATTTTATTGTTTATTTTTAATATTTCCATCAATAAAATTAAGTAGGACAACAACAAAATTAATTGGATATTCCTCAAAATCCTTATAACAACAAGGTAGTAAACCAACTGCCAATCTGAAAACCAGGCCAAGTATCGGAATAACATTTTAATAATGTATTTCCAACGAAAAACGTAAATAAGGTAGTATTTTACAGGAACCTTCCGATAGGTATAAAACAAACTTTTCTCTGCAGTTGCCAGTAGCGCTATTCGATCCAATCAGATGGCAGATTCTGAAGTAAGAAATATAGTTCCAATTTTCTCCACCTGAACGAGTAAGTTGGTGGCGCTGTATCGTTAGTGTGACAAGGGTAACGGCTGTAACGGCTACGCGGCTCTACGAAGTGCTACGAAATTCTACGCCGCTACGAGGAAGATATTTGAATTTTGCTACGAGATTTTCTTTTGCTTTTATCTAGTAAAACTGAAAAATGTGAAGGTGTAAACTCCAAGCAAGTGTGTCTATTGTGTGCGATAAATCTTAAATAGATAATATTTTAAGATAAACGTGTAGTATATAGAATTGTGTATTTCTCTTAGATATAAGATTACTCAATATCTGGCCTCTGTTAGAACTACACGCAAACACTCGCTCACAGTTACATTTCTAATCTTGTGCAATAATTATAACAAAAAACAATGATGGAAAGACCCTAGATCGAAGTGCGACCGAGAAAACAATACGCACGCGGAACACGAACGCCGGCGGCGCCGCCGGTCCGACTATGACAGAGGTCGGTGGACCAAAAAGCACCTTATTTGAGCCTTTCGAGAGGCTGGTATCTCCCCTTTTTAACCCCCGACGCAAAAAGAGAGAGGTGTTATAAGTTTAACGTGTCTGTCTGTGTATCTGTCTGTGGTATCGTAGCTCCCAAACGGATGAACCGATTTTGGTTTAGTTTTATTTGTGTCATAGATAATTTTTTATCCCGAGTGTTCTTAGCCATGTTTCATAAAAATCTGTCGGGAGAGTTTTAAAATTTTTAATTTTGTTCTTGTTACTAAGATCGATGGTAGTTCTGTGGCATTGTAGCTCCCAAGCGGAAAAACTTTTTTTGTGTTAAAAATGTGAATATTTTAACTATGCATAGAATCGATTAAATCATTCATATGTCACGGTAAACATTTTTTTGGATGATCTCCATGGCGCAGCGGAAGCAGGAGGTAGCGGGTTCGATTTCCACCTCGAGGCTAATGTTAGTAATATCCGCAGATATTTTGTTCGGTGACGTAAACTTAATTCACCTGAGCTAATTCACCTAGGTGCATTAAATACACTTTTAGGTAACTTTAAACACCTGGGTGTATTAAAGCAGTAACTTTAACAATCTTTTCAACACACTTGCTCATAAAGTGGCTCTATGGTCACCGCAATTAGGCACAGAATGACACCCATAATCAAACTGTGACTTTTTCATTGCTATAACTCACTACTGAGTTATAGATTTTTGTTAAATTTTATTGGTTGAGTTACTTTGTTCTTAAAAAGTTATTATTCAAAAAAAAGATCGTGTTGAATAGAACAAATAAATTAATGTTCCTGTTGCTTGCTCATTTCATGCAACTTCTTATTTAAATACATAATTTTAACTCGTACGTGTAAATAAAACTTTCACTCATATATAACTTTTGTTTTCTCTGTAATAAAATGAGTTCATATTGTTATTTTATTCATAAGTGTGTTGAAAAACGTCGTATGATACACGTGTGTATTGATGATTACCGTCCTTGGCTCTCTTAAGACCCTCACCTACGGCTCGGGTCTCAATGGCGCCTCGGCGGTAATCACCAATGTTACACACTATATACCATAATGAACTACTACCTCACCTTTTTCACCTGGGTGCATGAAATTTACTTTTAAGTTAACTTTATTCACTCATATAGATAAAACATAGAACCTTTTTATCAAATCAATATATTTTTGAAACTCTTTACACTTGAAATGATCGAGTCGGTTTTCTGGGGATTTTCTAGGTAAAATAAAAATATAATATCCATAAAATATGTTTCGTACTATCAGTTATTTAGTAGCTTATCACAAACTCTGCTTACTTTTGAGCTACATGCTGTGATTGGTGATTTTCCAGTATTATTTATTTATTATTTAAGAAATAAAATAATTTCCCAAAAATTTTCGAATTCGACGGGACTTGAACCCGCATCCTTTCCTCAGTACGGGAATGTGCTAACCAACTACACTACGAAGTCAAGTGATGAAAATTTTTGGGATATTATTTCATTTCTTAGAAATTACACAGAGTGAGGGCTTACGTACCTACTAAAAATCTTATTTAATAATTATTCATTCGTTCCTAAATCCAAGTTCCATGACCAACTATATAAATATATATAATAAATAAATTATGCTGGTCAATTCACACAGCGTTATCTAGCCCCAAGCTAAGCAGAGCTTGTGTTATGGGTACTAGATGACTTATATGCTTAATACAACACATAATATACATAGATATTTTTACTATTCATAGAAAATACCCAGAAGACCCGGATCAATTTGCAGATCATACAAACATTCGTCCCAAGGCGGGAATCAAACATACAACCTCCTGAGTTGCAGTCGGACCTTCACCCGCCGCGCTACATCGGTCGTCATAATAGTTATTTTTAACCCTCGACGCAAAAGGGGGTGGCGAGAAGGGTGTTATAAGTTTAACGTGTCTCTCTGTGTATCTGTGTATCTGTCTGTGGTATCGTATCTCCCAAAAGGATGAACCGATTTTCGTTTAATTTTTTTTGTTTCATAGATAATTTTATACCGACTGTTCTTAGCCATGTTTCATGAAAATCTGTCGGGGAGATTTTTAAATTTTAAATTTTGTTCGTTTTAAAACCTTATACTGTAAAATTTCGCTCAGAGCCTACTTATACCAACTGCTGTAACCTTATGTCAATTTCCTCAGTTTAATCTTGTCATTTCACCTAACATTCGGTCACGCAAACCGTAGGCCCTTCTCGTCAAAGCCAAAACTTAAACCTATTAGAAAACTTTGGACCTTTTAGACCCTTAGTATAAGTACCGAAACCTGCCCAAAGTTTACATTAATCTAACTTTGGCCACTTGTCTCGATTGAGACCTAAGCCAGTTCCATCAAGTAAAGTTTAAGTATCTATTTTATATTACATATTAACATACTAACGTTAACCAGGAGTTATATAAATATGTTGTAACTTAAACCAAGCGTTTAATAAAGTTTGTAAAGCTTTACAAAACTTAGTTTTAAGTTTGATTAATTAATCAGAGTATAGGTAAGTAACTAATTTAACTAAAACTTCGGATTCCCATGTTCCCAGTCATTTTAGATATACACATTTGTGAGTTTATCACTGAAACTATTTTCGCCGCTTATCGAATCCATCCGGAATCCGGAAATAAAGTGTTATTATTTTCTCTTCACATCAATTTATTGTCCACTAGTGGAAGAAGAGATGGTGCTGATGATGACAGGTCTTAAGGCCCGAATTCATACTTTATTTCAGCTTAAGCACTTCACGATCAAAGATGAGATGATTTGGCTTACACAGGTTTAACCGAGTTTAGTAGCGTTAATCGCGTTTAAGACGTTTGGTCGAAGCGGGCCTCAGCTCAGCAGGCATTATTCAGGGCTACGAGTTAAAATGACTTTGAATTACTTTTGTTTGTAAGGCTTTGGAAGATTATTTTCGGCTGAATTGTTTATTTCAGAGGCTTAATTTGGAAAATCAACGAATTAGGCTGGTATCTTTTTGTGAAGTTGGAAAATTCTTAATACCAGGGATTAGTATAGGTAAAAAATATTAATAATTACGCA
Source organism: Eupithecia subumbrata (assembly GCA_949316285.1). Lineage (NCBI taxonomy): Eukaryota > Metazoa > Arthropoda > Insecta > Lepidoptera > Geometridae > Eupithecia > Eupithecia subumbrata. Next base: position 5,249,672 of record OX438649.1, read on the forward strand.
AAACTCATGGGATCATTATAAAAAGGACTAACAAAACATGATATTAGGGTACATTTTTGAAGAATAGATTTTTTTTGCTGTCTGAAATAAATTTAAGAGTTTGTTTTGCATTCCACGACACGGGCACGGGATGTACGGCGCACTCACGGGACGCAGATGTCATGTAATGATTTTGACAGACTACGCCGATTCTGTTTTTGTGTTTTTGATCATGGAAATACGAAATTTCTTTTGTTTTGAGGTTTCATTTCGCCTTTTTTGAGAGGAAAATTAAAAATGAAATGTCCGAGTTATTTTGCAACTGTTTCACTCGCACAATCTGTTCATGACGTGACCCTGGACATCACACACACACAGATGCATGTGTAGCGTAACACAGTTGCGCATGAGTGTGCAGAGACGTGATTTTTGTATGGAGAAACCATCGATATATATGTACTACGCACTAGATTTCGCGATCAGAACACTCACTCTGTTCGACTGAACTGTACTGCAATCCGTACACCTGACATTAGTGTGGCTTCAACATGCATGCAGCTTGGACGCATATGGAGCCGCGCTAATAATACGAAAATCCAAATCTAAGTGTGACCCTGGACGTAAATAATGAAAAATAACAACCATAACAACCTTGACAGTAGTCAAGTAAGTAAAATTATTTGTTGTATTATGTGAATAAATAGGTAATTATATCGTAATACCTCAACAGATAGAAATATTTTTTCATAACTATGCACGCCATTGTAATCATAGACTAAAACATGCAGATGTTCCATTTCAAAACCGGTTGTAGGTAAAAATAATGTGATTGATGGAAGACAGATAGGGTGACAGACTTGACGCGGTGTTTTTTTTTTAAATGATTGAATTTTTTATTGTTGATTTTTAACCAGTTTCATATTTTTAACCGACTTCGAAACAAGGAGGAGGTTCTATGTTCGGCTGTATGCAGTATGTTTATAAGTATGTTCGTCGATTTCTCCGTCATTTGATTGACTGATTCCGGACCAATTTCGTGATCTTTTCAGTTGTTTATAGGTGCTCCCAAGGTGGTGCCAATATTTTATTCCCCAGGGATTTCTATTGCAAAACTTAAAAAAACAGTTTAAAACTAAGGGATTCGAAGTCGGTTTTAAGTTTTTTCAAAACTATTTAATTATTACATTTTCAAAGAAATCAAATTGTTGAAAATTTTATTATTTTTTTTCCTTTCAGAACATATCAAGTTATGAACAAAGTTCAGAAAATATAACGACGTGCGCACTCTTAATTCAATGAAAAGTATGTAGAACACAATAATTAACTCATTAACTGCGCCCGCGCCCCGCGCGCGCCGTCGTCGCTGCCGCCATAGCTTGGAACATGGCGGTGGAGATTCGCGTCATAGGCAATGGAAGTGTTAAATTATTGTATTAAAAAATATCTTAGGACAAAATGTACTAATTTATTTGTTATCTTATTTTAGTTGATTTTAAACTATTGCTAACATGTTTGAATAAATGCATAACAATCCATTTTTTTTTATTTTCTACTATTTTTGCAACCAAAAATTTTTGAAATAGGGAATAAATTCTTACTAAGTTAAGTAGGTACAAAATCTGTGTCACCTCTGCGCGGTGTATAATCTATAGGGCTGACATGTTGTCAGAATACGTTGAGAAAACAATACTCTTTAAGCGATCTAGAGCGGAATGTTTTAATTGTTTGGTTAGACGACTTAGTTAATGTTTTAGCGCTGCAGCGCTTGCCGCGCCCAAGCCACCACTGTCATGAGAATGAGACGTTTTTTGTTTGAAATTTCTTCTCTAGGTACATTTAACTCAGTGGGAGAAACGGTCAAGTGTACGGGTTGTGATAAGATAACGATTAATCACACTAATGTTATAAATGCGAAAGTTTGGATGGATGTATGGATGGATGTTTGTTACCTCTTCACGCCAAAACTACTCAACGGATCTGGCTGAAATTTTGCATACAAGTAACTCTAATCCTAAGAAGAAGTTTGACTTCTTCTTTTTAACCCATAAAAAAGTTCCCATGGAGAAATGATCTTTAAACGTTTCCATAGAAAAAAAGCCTCGAGCATAAACTAGTTAAAAATAAGGCCATAATTTGTGAAATTAGTTTAGTCTTGACTAAGTACATTTAACACCACTATCTAATACCTAACTATAATGTCCTCCTAGCCGAATTTCGACTACAGCGGCCAATCTCTCGGAGACTAGCCAGATGCGCTGGACATATTATAGTGCACAAGTGTGTGTGCAAGCAAAGATATGATACCCAACTATCATAACCTACTCGCATTATAAAACCGAATGTTCGTGAACTGTGATTTTTTTGTAACCTATCTCCAAAACTACAGATCAAGATGAAATTTAGCGTAAATTTTGAACATAGCTGAACTTAGATAATAGGCTACTTATTATAACAAAAATACGCGTGCGAAGCCGCGGGCAAAAGCTAGTAATATTATAAAGACGAATATTTGTTAACTGTGTATTTTTTGTTACCTAGGATCTTCAAAACTACCGAATAGATTAAGATGAAATTTTGCGTACATTTAGAACATAGCCTAACGAAGATAAATAAATAAATAAATAAATAAATAAATAAATAAAGCTGGACAATTCACACAGCATTATCTAGCCCCAAGCTAAGCAGAGCTTGTGTTATGGGTATTAGATATCTGATATACTTAATACAATACACTAACTACATAGATAGATATTTTTTATTATAGATAGAAAACACCCAGATCAACGGAACAAATTTCTGCAGATCGTACACAAATTTGTTCCGAGGCGGGAATCGAACCCGCAACCTCCAGCGTCGCAGGCGGACCTTCGCCCGCTGCGCCACGGAGGTCGAAGATAATAGGCTACTTACTATAACAAAAGTACGCGTGTGAAGCCGCAGGCAGGCGCTAGTACTAGATAAAACCAATTCATAACAACAATGTCACGAGAAATCTGAGAGATTTAACCCGAAATCACCCCCTATCCCCAGACTAAGATCTAAGATACCGAAGGAATTTGCCCTTATAATCTGAAACTACAATATGTTTTGTGACGAGGGTTATTTGATTTATTTACAGAATATTGGCCGTGAGGTTTTTATTTTGTGAGGTTTTGTCACCTTGAAAGGTTGGTGATGAAGGTAGACAGTCATCAGTGTGGTTTTTTTTGTTTCACTTGGGTTATGTCAAAAGAAAGAATTTTTATTAGATAAATCTTCTTTTTACGTTTAACCAAATTATCTTCATCTACACTTGCGAGCTTTAAACTGGAATCGCTTCAAGGGTTGTTCAAGACTAATTTTTACAATTTCTTTGCAGTGAACTATGAGTTAAGTTATGTTATCCCTTACGCAGGATTTATTGGCGACGATAAATTTTGATTTAATGCACGATAATGTCCGCTGCCACACCGCAGCAGTGACTAGACAGTACCGACAGACGTCTTCCATGTCGGCATTCCCACACTAGACTGGCCAGCCCTTATTCCTGACTTGAACCTAATCTGGCATATGTGGGACGAGCTAAAACAGCGGATACGAGGGAGAAATCCAGCTAATCCAGCTCCGGTGCCGATAGAAGCCGATAGATGCAACTTCGACCTATTGCAATAATTCCCAAAATTTAGGTAGCCAATTTAATTAATTTTAAATCTTCTTGATATCACTTGAAAGGTAACAAAATTACCTTTCAAATGATATACCACAATCTTTGATCATTGTACATAAATTGTAAAAAAATTGTTTTGATCAACTCGCGATGAAGCTATTCCATTTTAAAGCTCGCAAGTGTATAATAATAAAAATAAAGAGGAAAGATTTGATTTTTTGTTTGTTGAATAGGCCAAAACTACTTGACCGATTTGAAAAAGTCTTTTACCATCAGAAGCCCATATTATTCCTGAGGAACATAGGCTACTTTTTACCGCGGGAAAATGCTTCATTCCAACGGGGAAACGGGTTATTACCCGTTCTTACGCAAACGTTAAATGCATTCTTACTACCCGTTGTCCTATTGGACAACGGGTAGTAAAAATGCAGCTAGTGTAAGAATAAAAGCAAGGGTGGGGGTTCAAGCCCTGTTTAAACTTTGATTTCTTCTTGATCTTTTTTCTCCTTGGTATTTAATTCAAATCAAATCAAAATCAAAAAGCCTTTAATTCCGTAACCTCATAACAATAGTAAAAAATAGTAAACAAATAATATAATAATAGTAAACAAATTATGCATCATTCGTATTACATTAAGTAGATACTTAAGTAGTAGGTATATTAATTAATTATACTATTTAATTTATTGTAAATTTTCTAGTACCTAACATGTTAAATGTCAAATTGAATGAATTTTAGTAGATTTATTAAAATAGTAAGTAGAAAAATAGCATGCATTTGTTTAAAATTCAATTTGTAAACATAATAAATTTGATCGATGAAATTTTCAATATTTATTCGTTGGTTAGGACCCCTTTCGGGTACAGGCCTCCTCCAGTTCACGCAGTCTGCTTGAATCACGCTTAATTGGTAGATAGAATACTCTTCTGTCTCTCTAATTCGATGTGAGCTGGAAGGTTGTGGTATTTAATTGCCACCTTATTTTTCAGCAAGTTTAAGATGGAGACACATCTCACACAGTAGATTTATACAATGTGTATTGTCGAACCTTTATCAAACGAAATGTGCGATTCACCGTTTACTTAAAATGAAACGAAAAGTAGTTTTCATTAAAAAAATAATTAAAACGGCTTTGTTTTTGAGAAAGCTAACATAACAATATTCTTTTTCGATTTTTATCGAAAGTTATATTATGTCGTGTTTCGCACATTTCGTTTGATCAAGGTTCGATAATACACATTGTATACGCTGACCTGCAAAATTAAGTATCACAATTTTTATATTGTTTTTTTTTTCTAAACTATAGAAGTTAGAGATTTAAATTGAAAACGTTTTAAAGCAAATTTTATCAGCTTTCCTGGAAACTATAGTAAACTATACATTAGTAACACAGTGTATCTTGTCTCGGGGATGCTTCCGACTGGTATTGATATGGATCAGTTGAGCTACATTATGCTTGCAACAGCTTGCAGTTAACTCAATTTTTTCAATTGTAAATACTAGTTCTAATTTGTTTCCATTCATTGATTGTAATTTTCTTTGTAAAATAGTAATTTGAGTTTACAATTTGAATCTACTCAAAATATCGTCGTGTGACTGAAAATTCTAAAACAGTGATATTCCGGGTAGTTTGATTCCTAAGTCCTAACTTGAGTAAAGTCCACCCTCTCTTTACTATTTTTATAAACCTAATAAGTAACAAAACCGGGGTACTTTTTCCCCAGTGAAACACTTTCTCGAAAATGGTGGACGAATTTTTTTTATTTATTTATGAGTTTTGATGACTGTTTTAGGCAAAATTACAAATGTAAAATTTGTACTTGCCAGTGGAATGACATATTTGTAGTATTAGTTTGTTGCTATTGGTGTTTAAACACCCTTCCACCGCACAACATACCTATCATTTTTATGTGAGAGCTGCTTTCCGCGTCATTTGAAGTATTGTACTAAAGACTCAAAATGAAAATTGCGACGATTAGTCGCAATTTTTTAGATTTGCCTCGTTTGTGTCAACTATCATTCTAAGCCTTCTTATTCTAAGTCTGTCGGATCGATCAGTCGGATGACGTCATCGACAGACTCAAGCGTTTTGAAAATACCTTTTCATCCCCCCATCTCGGAAAGAGTATTTTTGCTCTTCGATATCTGAGTGCAAAAGCCGTTTTTATCCGCTAGGCTAGACGATAAAGTAATATTGAATTTAGAAAATCGTGTGCACTACGTTTGTGATTCAAAACCTATTTACTTCAACCTCCATGGTGCCGAATTTATCATATAACCTTTTTAAATTTGATTTTTGAAAAGTTACGTGTTGCACTCGAGCGCAAAGATTTTTACCTCGTGCTCTTTTGATCCCTCGCTAACTCTCAGGATTCTAATTTTTGAATCAATTTTAGAATCATTCGCTTGCTCGGTCATCAAAATTGAGCACGCGGTTAAAAAGTAAGTTTGTTCTCTTGTAAAACAAATAACTATTATTGCCGATGATAGTTATTTTCAAAATGTTGAAAATCCGAAAGCAGTAGACTTTCGAAACCAGGTTTCCAAAAAAGAAAACTAATTATGTTGTCTAAACTGGTTTCGAACCTTTGGTTTTCTAAGTGGCCGAAGGGGACACACCATATCGGCGTATTGTAAATACCGTCACCGCGTACGCTCTGATTCTGTTTCAGTAGACGTGTAATTTACATAAGACGCCACTTTTACGACGACCTCCGTGGCGCAGCGGGCGAATGTCCGCCTGCGACGCAGGAGGTTGCGGGTTTGATTCCCGCCTCGGAACAAATTTGTGTACGATCTGCAGAAATTTGTACCGTTCGGTCTAGGTGTTTTCTATATATATTAAAAAATATCTATCTATGTAGTGTATTGTATTAAGTATATCCGTTATCTAGTACCCATAACACAAGCTCTGATTAGCTTGGGGCTAGATAATGTTGTGTGAGTTGTCCAGCATTATTTATTATTATTTATTTTGCTTACAGCTACAAACTCGTCCAATACATATCCTACTCATATTAAAGACAAAGTTTGCAGTTGTGAGTTTTTTTGGCAAAGACAACGCCAAAACTAGCCGCCGTGAAGCCGCGGGCATAAACTAGTAATTCATTTATGGTGTAGTTTGTTGAAATTGTAGCAAACTAAAGCAGATTACAAGATATAAACGCCGTGAGAGTCTGTGTGAGTCACCAGTTCTGCGTTCAGCGTCGAACTAAGCAGTATTAAAGTAGTAAGTTTTAGTTTACAACGATAGGGGCGGGGACATACGAGAGATTGTTGTGACGAGCTGGGAACAGGGACGCGAATATACCCAAGGGTTTTTAAATAAATGTATGAAACAATATGAAATGTAAACTATTTTGTATAACTCTAAAGTACTTTGTAAGAATTGGACGAACTGCGCATGGATTCCTGACGAACCGCTTCAACGAAGAGCGTCAAACACGCAAAGCGGGAGCGTCAGTCGCGCGGCGGTTGCAAAGGTAGCTCTATGGCGCCTTGAACACCTACACGACCGAGACGCGGAAACTTTTCAAGGCTCACGTATGACTTAAACTAGCGCCGCTGCCTTTTTTTTCTTATAATTACGTTAAGCAAAGGAATTTTTAAAAGTCCATTGTACGGTTTATGATACCTATCATATACTTTATTTAAATGCCCATAAAATAGTTTTCTTTTATTTCCCACATGCAGAACAGCGAAGTTGCTCTTGGTGGCCATCGAACTCTGTTTTCGCTTCTCTGTCTCAATTATACGAAACTAAACTATTTCAGAGAGATTAAAATAAAGCTTATGGTAGGTATCATAAACTGTACAATAGACTTTTAAAAATTCATTTGATTAACGTAATTATAAGAAAGAAAAGGCTGCGGCGCTAGTTTGAGTCATATATGCGCTGGAAAAGTCGCGCGTTGTTCACGCTCCTGCTTCGCTTTCCGCTTCCCGCGTGTTTGACGCGCAGGTTTGACCGAAGCTTTACACTTGAGTGTTTGTTATAAATCGCGGGAAATCGCTAAATGCTTCAGTGCAAAATTAGTCTTTGTGGAGATCTTTAGGCAAGGCCTATGTCCAGCAGTGGACGCCGATCGGCTGGTATGATAATGATGATGACCTGTTAAAAGACACAATATTCTTGTGAACATCTTAACTACAAGGGCGCAATAGCTTTGAGCTAGCTAAGGCCTTACACAGATAAGGAGATTTTTTTCCGCGGCAGGAGACAAACCCACATCCTCCTCCATCACAGGCGGCAGTTAAAAAAATAAAAATGGAATACTAATATACGTTGCTCGAATGTATTCTCTTACATCCTTGACCGGAATATATGGTAAGAGAGTTAATACCTTTACCTTGTTACAATTAAGCGGATTATTATGCAGACAAATATGTATCTTATAAATACCTACCTTGTCTAAGTACTTACTTTAAGAAATAAAGTTATTGAAGTCTGAAATCTGACCTGATCACCTACTTAGTAAGATTTTTCTCGTCTCCTATGATATCATTGCAAACTCTATATATCATGCTCTCCCAACTTCCGTCCGTGTGTTTTCACTCTTTGCTGAGTCGAGACAGTAAATATAATCTCACCGTTGGCAGCCTGAGTAAAAATAATTTTATCTTTATTTGTTCATGGGCAGATTACGGAGATCCTGAGTTATGACTTACTTTAAAGCTGCATGGTAACCTGAAATATTATTTATACTGACATGGATTTGATATTAAAATTGCCTTAAAAGTAGGACTCTGTTGAATGAACGCGAAACTCATGACTAAAAAAGCCTTTTTTCGCTGTCATTACAGCAAAATATGGCTTAATTTTTTATGTTTTCTGTGGCCAAGCGACCCTGGGCTGATGTTCGCCAATTTCTCCGTCAATTTTGTGTGTCGATTTTGATGATTCTTTTAGAAAATTATCCCGGGGTAGTCCCATAGGTATATAATTTTTATTCCTGAGGGATTTAGTCGTGCATTCTAATAAAACATCCTTCCCGTGTATATATCGTCAAATGACTATAACCACCAAGGTATTCGAGATTTTATTTAACCGTTCATTGATTTTTAGGGTTCCGTACCTCAAAAGGTAAAAAGAAACCCATATAAGATCACTTTGTTGTCTGTCCGTCTGTCCGTCTGTCAACCCCCATTTCTCAGGAACGCATGGAGGTATCAAGTTAAAATTAACATGAAATACAAGTCCGTAACCTCTTGAAGCTTCAATATAATAAAACTTCTAGGTCAACGCAATCACAAGCAACAGCAGTTAATGTCCGAATATTTTGAAATTTCCAATCCCATGCATACAAAACCTATGGGGTAGTTCCTGTAGACCTAGAATCATGAAATTTGGCAAGAAGCAAGGTCTTATAATTGTACGGAACCCATAATGCGCGAGTCCGACTCGCACTTGACGTTTTATTTATTTATAACAATAAAGGTACGTTCTCAATACCTTCTTCAATAGATGTCTTATAGAATTTGTAACATTTACGTTCAAGTAAATCAAGTTCAAGCACTCGGTTACGTAGTAATTTAAAAGCTTCCAGATCGCACCTCATATTGTAATTTTTTTTAATAATATTTATATTTTTCCTTCATAAGTTTGATAAGTGCTGGAGAATACCATAATATGGGATATAAGCTATAGGTGATTATCTTTGTAGGTATAAATTGGGTTTTCAGCAGGTCAAGAGTTATTCAGTTATTATTAAGTTATTCAAAAGACAAACTTATGCTATAATAATGTTTTCTAAAAAATTTTCCTATCAGCCAAGTTGATTTCTGTAAGCTCACACCGAAAATAGTTACCATCGAGTCTTGGAAACTTTGAAATTGATAAATTGGCGCTGAGATGGCTCCCAAGACAATGTTTAAAACAAACTTCTGTCACAGTGGATGATGGTAAAAGCTTATTTTCTTGCCGCAATAAAGTAATACATAAAGAAAGCTTGAAGGCTTAAACCGATAGAGGTTTTTAAAGGCTTGAGTAAAAAGGCATCCAACTTTTAAAATTTTGGCGAAAGTTTTCTTTGTATGCCAAAATTACTACTGTACATCGGGATTAATTTTGTTCTGATTCAAGAAAACTTAGGTAAAGGTTAGACTTAGGGGCTAAAAGCTTTTTTACCAGGGGCGTAAGCGAAGCTGCCAAAGCTGTATGGCGCGCATTGCGCCTTCTTAAGGCTGCTCAAGTAAAAGCAAGCTTCTAAACTTTCGTATTTTAACACCGATTTTAGCCCAACTTTAGGCGAAAATAAATAACATACGGAGAAAGAAAACTCTAAAATAAAGCCCGTACCGACATATTTTAGGTATTCAAAAGTTGAAATAAATATATTTTGAAATGATACTCTCAATAGTATTAAGTGAAATTGTTTCTAAAGATTTTTTAAGATCGTTCTATGTTATCAGAAACCTATTGAATTTTAAATTTTCAGCCATAAGGAGCAAACCTAACGGGTTTGGCTGTCAAACTAGGCCTAGTTCTCAGCACTTTCGTGATCCCCATGGTAAAAAAACTGCAATTTTATCATCATCATCATCATCATCATCAGCCTATGTTAGTTCAATGCTGGACATATACCTCCCTTAATGAGCGCCATAGCGCCCTGTCTTCAGCTTGCTGCATCCAGCATCTGCTTGCAGTCTTTCGCAGATCGTCGTTCCACCTTTCCGGCGGGCGTACACTACGTTTGCCGAGTCTAGAGTTTGTCGACTTTGTCCAATTTCATAAAATTGTACATTGTTTCGCACATAATTTGGTCGAGATCTCAGGAACCCTACAGTCTATTGAAATGACTTATGTCTTGATTCGTAGGTTTTTACTAATTATTTGGTTCCTTGAACCAGAATCTTTATAAGTTGTGTAGTTTTCTTGTAAATAAGCAAAAACTTGATTTTTGCACTTACGCCGTTCCAAAAACGTTTGCTCTGTCCCGCTAATATGAACGCGATATCCTATCCTTTTGCATAAAATGGCGCGCATTTTCTTAAATGATTTTTTTTTCTAAGGATTGTTTAAGACATCAATTGAATCTCAAGTTCGCAGTCACATTTCGGATGTATAAGTGACGTTACCTATTGCTTATTTTTACACCTTATTTGGTTTTTGGTAGAAATCGACTCCTATTAGTTTAAATAAAATGATCCAGCTGTTTTGAGATGTGTTATACAAAACACTGCTAAGTTATTCGGCGACACTAAATAGCTGAACTTACTTTGGTTTAGACTTGATGATTGATTGTGAGACGAGCTCTGTAAATGTTTAATTTGGTTGCCTTGGGACTGGAATAGTGTTTCAAAGTGGAGTAGTGGAAATCTACAAGTGAAAGGCTGACCCTAGATGATGGAATGTTTTATATTAAGGCTGCACGAGTCGTCCGGTCCAACTTAATCAGTGGGCGCGGCCTAAATGTATGCCATCTCATCTGACATAATAGACAATTGTGAAGATCAACTCGTGCTGAGAAAGATACAGTTTTGTGGCTTATGTATGTTTGTTTTGGTCGAGGTGTCAGGAACCCTGCGCAGCTGCGGTCCATATAGAAAATATTTTGCGTGTATAACTTTTTAGCTTAAGGCGCTACCCCGACCCAAATCAGCGCCCCCACCTATTTTATCCTATTATTCTGTTAAACGAAGGAATTTTCAAAAATCGATTGGCTAATTTGTGATGTCTATCATAAGCTTTTTTGAATGCCTCTGTAAAAGTTTTATTTTGTATACTTTATGCAGAGATGCGATGTTGCTCTTTTTGGCCACCATTGTGGCAAAAAAGAGCAACTTCGCATTTCTGCCTACACTATACAAACTAAAGCTTTTAAAAAGGCTTTCAATATAAGCGTATGATAGGCATCACAAACGGGCCAATCGATAAAATTCCTTCGTTGAACAGAATAATAAGATAAAATGGGTGGTGGTTCTGATTTGTGTCGTGGTAGCGCCTTAACCAAGACTATTTATTTTTTTGGTATGTTAGAAAAGTTGAGAGTCATAATTATTAGACGTTGGTAAATGATACTCGGATTAATTTTGAACGTGACATGAGAGAGAGCTGCGCATCATTGTCATGTAGCCAGCGTCTTTGGGGACGGCAGTCGTAGAGGGAGTCGTCTTCACAAGAATCGTCGCTTAGGGATTCGACGTGGGGGGAATCGGCGTGAAGGGAATAATTCCTTCCAACTGGTATTGATATGGATCCGTTGATCTAACTTATGTATGATTGCTTGCAACAGTCTGCAGTTAGCTTAAATTTCTGAATTGTCTTCAGTTCTAATTTATTTCTATTATTTTATTGTTATTGTCTTTAGTACTTTATAAAAACTAGATATTAGTAGGTTTCTTCAAAAGTTATTTACCTTTGTCCTGCAATTTAATAAAATGTTATTTGAACTTTGAACCCTTTTCACCAGAATAAAATGGTGTAGGCAAGGAGAAAATTAATATTTATCCCTAGAAAGCTTATTCTAATAATATCTCAGTAACCTTTAGGGTAACCCTTATACAGGATAATAAACTTCTGTCACAGGGTAGGGTAGATAACCTGAGACAAAAAATATAACTTTCAGACTTAACCCCTGAAGCTATAGGTTCCTTGTTGTTCGTACCTTGGTACCCAACTGGTTTTTTTTTTATTATTATTTTAAAACTTTCTAAAACTTTCACCACAATTAAATGTAGGTGCATTTACATGAACCTCATTAGTTACGTTATAAAACTTCAGAATACTTACATGCTCATTTATAGGAAATTTTATGGAGGATCCAAATATTTAGAGATATTACTAGATAATACTAGATAATAATCAAGAAATCAGCGTATTTATATTTATTATTTATAATAATGCAGCCCTGCCAAAAAGCTGCTGAAAGGTTATTTGTCAACTACTTTTGAGGCACCCTGTATTATACTCTAATAGTTTCTGCCCTCACTTTTGCACGCATTGTTTCTATACAAACGTTTAAAGGTTATTTCTATCTTATGTGAACTGATTTATGGAATAAAAAGTAGATGTTTCTTTTTCTTCCACGCCTAGAACTACCTGTATGCAAAATTTCAGCCCGATCCGTTCAGTAGTTTTGACATGAAGAAACCAAACAAACATCCAAACATACATCTAAACATCCAAACTTTCGCATTTATAATACTAGTCTGATATAATAGTCTGATCTTCCAAAATTATATTGAGCAGATAATTATGAAGGCGCCTTCTAAAAATAAAGTTTTAAGGATTATATTTCATTCGTTTATTTTAGAAATAAGCCAATTTAATTAAGACTTAGACTTGACTTCGCCGTCGCGATCACGACTGACGCCCGTAGCACACCTCCGCTGCGAAACCATAACAGCGGAACCGCAGTAATTTTGCCATGTCTTGTCCGTAGGAGAAGCAAAACACTAGCGAAACTGCCTGTTCTAACCCATAGATTTGACTATAATTCTATCTCTTTCCCCGCGCGGTTTCGTCAATCTTGTAGTGTAGGTACATACCAATTGTACGACGTCACTCAATGACCTACTTAGAGATAAGAAAAATAGAACTATATTTTACTAAATGTCAAACATATCGGATTACTTACGGAGAGTCTTCAGATAATCATTATAGAAAATAGATAATCATTTTATGTTAAAACAATAAGCATATCGAGTTACAAAGATAAGGAATTAATAAATTCAATTAGAGGTAATTTTCTTGTATAAAAAGCGTGGTTTTTCATCAATAAACATTCAGTACAGAACCAACTACAGTCGTGTTAATTACTCCTCCAACCAACACCATTTCAATCTGCTCCAACGTCGGCCGCTATTTTGTTTCGGTGCCACGTTTTTTTCGCATGTGTTTGTGGAAGTCGACAAATATAAAAAGCGGAACTACATTTTTTTCATAAAATGGACGTCGATTTTACAAAACAATTTATTCAAGAGGCCAGATAATAGAGACCTATTTTCTATTTATTCGTTTCAAAGTCAAAGTCACAATAATATTACTTTCTCCTCTGACTGGACTCAACTGACTCGCGTGACGATCCGACGCCCAGTTCCGCAACTCAAACTACACTTGATCGCAGCGGAATTCATCCAGCGGTTCCGCTTCTCGTATTCCGCAGCGGAGGTGTGCTACTGCAATCACCAATCCACTTGCCAAGCGTGTTGATTGAAACCCCCTTGTTTAGAGGAGTCACGTTCAGACGAATTAAGCATTTAAGCCTTCTTACTGTAAACTTATGTCTGCTTTGCAAAATAGTGGAGGAGGAAAGGACAGACAAAGTGAGACCATAAGGGTTTCGAGATTAAAGATCGGTTTCGAAACCCTTATGGCTAAAAACAACATACAGCCAGACAAAGAACCACCTCCTTTTTTCGAAGCCAGTTAAAAATAATACCAATTGAACTTCTAAAAGTGGCAAAAGCAAACAAAAGAAAAGTTTTCGAACTAATTAGTGCATCTTAAGAAAACATAAAAACTAACTCAAGCAAAGTAATTATTTCTTTTTGCTGAAGTCTGTTCAAGCAAGCTGAATAAAAAGCTGTTTTGCAATGGCCTGTTACTTTTCAGTATAAAATTCTTGAGTCATAATACAATTTTTGCGCTGCATGATAATTTATAAAAACCGCCATTCTGGAACCTACCATATTAATTTGATGGTAGGCCAATAAAAGTTTTTTTCTCGACATTCAAAATTAGAATCAAAATGTCCGCTTTCGTAGACGGCACTTGTCACTGAGCCGTTAATTTTAGTGGTTTTGTTTTTTGTTTTCTGATTACTTTTGTACTAAAAATGTCGATATTTTCATGTTATTGGTATGCTTTGATGGTTAATGTCCTTTTTTCCGAGTTGATTGTAACTTTCAACTACTTACGTAAAAAGGTACATACCAACTAAGATATATATACAAACTATATCTTACCATAAAGACTGGGGCTGTCGGACAAACCGAATTACGGTTTATGTTAGCTGTAGATAAAATATGTTAAGGCACTGCCTCCCCTCACACTAGCGCCGCCAACTATTTTATCTAAATAATACGTTCTACGTGTTACGTTAATTCGAAGTTGCCCTTGGTGGCCACCAAACTCTATTTTCGATTCTCTGTCTAAACTATACAAAATAAAACTTTTACAGAGGCATTAAAAAAAAGCTTATTATAGGTATCACAAACTAGCTAACGTAGTTTTGGAAATTCATTTATTAATCGTTATAATTAGATAAAAAAGGTTGCGACGCTAGTGTGACGAGGCAGCGCCTTAATACCATGTAACATAAATAAATGAAAAAAAAGCTATTTCGCAAAAGATTGGAAATAGCATGTCTTTTTGTTTAGCTGTAACACAACACAGGCCCTATGTTGAATTAGCGCTGGGAGAACATAATATATCTACAGAATTTAACTTAGGTCCATGGGTAGGTAAGTAATAATAATAAAAATAATAATAATGCTGGACAATTCACACAGCATTATCTAGCCCCAAGCTAAGCAGAGCTTGTGTTATGGGTGCTAGATAACTGATATACTTAATACAATACACTACATAGATAGATATTTTTATTATACATAGAAAACACCCAGACCAACGGAACAGATTTCTGCAGATCGTACACAAATTTGTTCCGAGGCGGGAATCGAACCCGCAACCTCCTGAGTCGCAGGCGGATCTTCGCCCGCTGCGCCACGGAGGTCAACAAAGTAATAAGTTTGCTAAAATCATAAACTAGTATACAACCACGAAACCCTAACAAAAGCAATCTACACAATATGTATCTAGTCAATGGTTCGGGTTGGGCCGAAACAGTGATAATATTGAGGGCACCCTCGAGACTAGGTATTCGCGTTACGGATTCATATTCACTGCTATATTGCTACGCACACAATTATACAAATATCTAAGCCTCTTAGGGGATGAGAGCTAAACTGCCGTGTTCAATTAATAAGTTGGCGAACACACACAAAGAAAATTATAAGGTTCATTATCACGTATGAGCATAGAGTAAAAACTCGCAGCTGTCTCAGCGTATTAGCACAGCCTACCTGTATGCATACAGTCGTTCGATGAAGGCATTTTAACGTGGGTTTGACAATGTGCGGGGGCAAGGGACGGGACGGGGGAGGGCCTTAGTAACACGAGGGTCCACCCCGACCCGTCCCTTGGTCCCCGCACGATTGCCCTGTTAAAACGCCTTCGTTGAACGACTGTATGCATATAGGTAAGCTGTGGTACTAGTATATATCTGTGTGGTGCCGGCTTAGAATTTACACCACCCTAATTCTTACCGCGGATATCGTAAGAGGCGACTAAGGGATATATAAACCGGGAGCGGACAGCAGCGCCGCCAGCAGAACAATTCTACACCGAACTGCGATCCCCAACGCGCATGCTGAGCGTTAGGATTAGGCATTACCCCCTTAAGATAAAAGTCAAAAAGGCGCTTATCAGGAGGAGGCCTGCGTCCAACAGTGGCCCAATATAGGCTGTTGAGGTGAGGTGAGGTGTATTACGTATAAAATGTGATAGGTAATTTATTCACACAGTGTAACAGTGATAGGGTCGTTGGGTTTTTTCACTTTTTCAGGTTTATTATGATCTTGTAACCAGAGAGGGGTGAGTCTATTTGACGTTAGTAACTATACCTGATTGAGACGTCTCTTTTTTCCATACAACTTGGTACAGCGACTTCTATCGTGCGGGCAAGGAAAGTAAGCTAGCAAAACCCATTTCATCCACTTCTACCTAACCACTAACAGTGTTAGTCAATGGAAACACTACCGATTGATAACAGCACATTCCTGGGCTTCCGTATAGACAAAGGACTGCAGTGGGAGAGCCATATCGACAAGCTGTGTGGAAGGCTGGTGGTGCATGTTTCGCGCTGAGTCGGATGGCGCGAGTGGTGTCTGCCGATGAGGCCAGAGCTTGTTTTACTATCAGATCGAGTATTGAATATCGTGTCCTCAACTATCCCAACTCAAACGCAGAACGTAACTTATTGACATGAGACGACAAACGTAGTGGCATGCGTCAGTGTCCCCTTGTACCACAATAAGCCAAATATTTTATTCTTGCTACTTCTGTTACTTAGGCTCGCGAAGTCGCGACTTGGTTTGTCTTGGATGAACAATATAACGAACTAGCAGACCCGCCCCGATTTTATTCGCGTGGACTTTAGTAATACTAATACCCCAAGTAATGTTGGTTTCCATGTAAACTATTAACGCCAAAGTTTTACAACCAATCCTTTACAATTTTAAAGTTAAAGAGAAAACCTATAAATCCAATGTCATCTTTCTAAGAATGCTTGTTTAAAAAATTACTTATTCGATTACGACCCCATTTTAACTACCTTAGAATACGAATTTCCCAAATCCGTTTAAGAACGGATTTGGCAAGTGCCTACTTTCTAAAAGTGATTATTAAAATGACCTTTGATCCCCCTTAAAGTAAGAATATCCAAAAATCCGTTTTTAACAGGTGCCTACGGCTAAATAGAAACATCCATGCAATATTTCAGCTTTGTAGCTCTTCTGGTTCCTTATATTTCGTGATATGTCAGTGAGTCGCCTAACTTTGACTCCACACCGACCTTTAGGGTGTTAATTTCAAAAAACCCTGAAACACGTGTCTGATTATTTTAAGTCATCTTTCTACGCTACAAATTATGAAGGGCCAACAGTTACGGTTCTGAAGTTGTTATAAAAATGATTTTTGACCCCCTTAAAATTCGAATTTCCAAAAATCCGTTCTTAGCGGGGGTGCCTACGTCCTGAAAGGAACCTCCATGGAAAATTTCAGCTTCGCAGCTCTTGTAGTTTCAGATATCTCTTGATGAGTCCATTTTTCTCTTCTCGTTATATATAGATAAGTAAATCGATGTTTCACATACCGCAAAGCGCAATGTTGCAGGTAGACGCTGGATGGTGTTAGCGCAGGAACTGTCATTGTAGCGATGCCTATGTCCAGCTGTGGACATCTTGGAAATCTTTCAGTGGAAAGAAAGTACTTACACCGTAGTACATAATTATGTTACGCTTAAGATGCCTATGACGGACAGACAAACAGATATTATATAATGTTAATATAATTTATGAATACGAAACTCGATGATAAAAACCTAGTTAATGTAGGTACTTGTTTCAAAAAAAACCGCTAGGTACATAACTCACAAAAAGTAACCAATTTCTAAAAAAATCCCCAATAGATCTACCTACTTAGATAAACTAGGTCAGATTGTTCTATTTTTGTTTTGAATGAGCAATACCCAGTTTTGTACCTCTATCTAGCGGGTTTTGAACCAGGTTCTACAGAAAAGAAAAACGAAAATTTATGTTTACTTACCAATTCTAACTGCCTGTCGATATCAGGCTTGCTCCTTCCATCAGCTCCTTCAAAACCAAACTGAAGTCTCATTTCCTTTCTACAGCAGTCTAGACTCATTTCATTCTCCACTTCTTCTGTAACTTAAGATGTTATTGCAACTTAATTGGATTATTAGCTTTTTATTATAATTGTTTCCTTTGTACCTACTGTATTATTATTTTTTTTCTCTTTGTAATTAGATAGTATAGATTATTTTGTATTGTAAATATGTATGTACTAGATATATAAGTTCTGTTATTTACTTTCTGTGCACTTTCACCCCTTTTTTATATTATTATATGTTTTTCTTCATCCCAAGGTTGCCTGGGAGAAATCGCTCTCAGCTATAAGGCCGCCGCCTTTTGTACTATGTTTATTTTTTATTTAGATATAAGATTTTTATTAATGTTATTTACGAGTACAATAAAGTGTTCATTCCTTCATTCATTCATTCATTCTAAATACTGACTTAATACGAGAAGAACATTAGTAAGTCTAATTATTAAAATACTTAAACAATAATTTAAGATTTTTTTATCAACAAAAAGGACTTGATGAACGTCGAAATTTTCTAATACACAAAAATCACCTCTACCATTACAGCAACAAAGTCTAAGTGTCTCGACTTGTCACACGTCGCGTTATCTCCTACCGAGTGGCGGCGGGACAATCTTAACTTCCGTGACAACACCCTGTACCACGAAAAACACGAGACAAAACACCCTGTATCGTTAGAAAGGCGTCGTAATATAATGGTTGGTATCGTTTGATGAAAGCTTTTTCACATGTAGGTATATTTAACATCCGATGATGCAAAGGCAGTTCGACATTGTTTAATAAAATTATAAAGGAACACTTAATTCACGAAGAAACTTAGAATTAAATTATGATATAAATAAATCAGAACTAGTACCTATTTACAATTTAAAACTATTGAGCTTAAAATTATAAATAAATAAACAATGCTGGATAATTCACACAGCATCATCCAGCTCCAAGCTAAGCAGATTTTGTGTTATGGGTAGGTACCAGATGACTGATAGACATAATTAATTATATTACATACATATAGATATTTTTTATTTTAAGTATATATAAAACACCCAGAATACTGCAGTGCCCTTCTAGGGTGCATAGTGACAACATAATTAACCATTCACTTAGACCTATGAATGAATTGATATACAAACAAAAATAAATCGTACAAATATTTGTCCCAAGGGAATCGAACCCACAACCTTCTGCGTGTTCTATTTAATTGAAAACCTGATCTTATTCAATTCAATTATTATTTAGTTTTTCCTTTTATAATCAGTTATTTTAAAAATGACGTTCCTAAATTATCTGATTCCATAAATATGATGTAGAAAGTTATCAATCGAACAAGAGCGAACCCAAAATAATTGTAGCGCCCTGACAGGGTTTTTAAGCATTGTGTACCCACTAAGACTACCTACACCTAAGATCAATACCTTTAAGCATATTACAATAAATGATATGAATATGAATATATCAGAAAATAAAAAAAAACTCGAAAGAAATGGATTTCCATACACTTTTCTCTCCCGCTAAACGCGTTAGAAATGAAATTCCTTAGAGTTTTCCTTCCCGCATTTCAGTACACCTGTAATGACGTACTTTACGTTTGGAAAAGGAATAGGCAACTTTCTGAGCAGGAGTAGTTTAACCATCTTTGCGACTTCTATGAAGTTGGCGAAGGTCCACCTGCGACATGAGGTTGCGAGTTCGATTCCCGCCTCGGAACAAAGGAAAACCCCCTTGAGTGAGGCGTGTTCAACAGTGGACGTAAGTGTGATCACAAGAAATACAAATGAGATAGAACTTCAATAACAACATAACATAGCATTTCATGCGGAAGGAAAGGACACGTCTGAATAAAATGATGATGTTCTCCTAGCCGAATTTTCGGCCACGGCAGCGTCAGATCTCAACGGAGACTTGTGCGCAAGACATAATTTTAGAGCATAAGTGTGTGCGAAAACACAGGTGCACTCTCTATTCCCTCACTCTCCCAATCCGATGGGATGGCAGACCGATGACCAGTCATGGATAGAATGGGAATTATAAGAACAGAACGGAATGGAATTTTAATAATTCAGAAAATGTAGTCGTGGATTGTCGCTTTGTCGCGTGGTACGAGGCAGCATCGGAAATCTTTTTCAATTCTACGAGTCGATATTTTCTCAGTTCGACAGAAATAATTACAAAGCCAGCGAAGGGTTAAGGAAAAAAGGATTTCCTGCTTTGTTTTGTGAAGATAGTGTAAAAGTTTAGTAGGATGCTTACATTTGAGAGGAATAAACTTTTTTATACCTACATAATACCTTTACAAAGAAAATTACAATACAATAAATAAAAATAGAAACTAATTATAACTAATACTACTATCGAGCTAACCGTAGACTGTTGCAAACAACTGATTCATATCAATACCAGTCGGAAGCGTCCCCAAGATGCTGGCTGCATTGCCCCGCTGTATGGCAATGCTGATGCGCTACGCCAGATACTCACCAGCTCTCGGGTCATGCGTCGGTATGTAGTAAATATGATTAGACAAAATAATCACAAGACACACGTCATCCTTAACCTCAACAGCCTGTATTGGTCCACTACTGGACACAGGCCTCCCCCTGATAAGCGCTTTTTGGCTTTTATCACATGGGGGTAGTGGCTATAATCGCCACCTTGAGCATGCGGGTTGGGGATCGCAGTTCGGTGGTAGAATTGTTCTGCAGGAGGTGCTCCTGCCTGCCCCCGCTAGATATCCCTTAATTGCTTCTTACGACACCCGTGGGAAGAGTTGGAGTGATGCAAATTTTAAGCCAGCACCACACAGCTGGACAAGCTGAACAAGACACACTAAAATTAAAGTGTGTGTCTTATTATGTTTTTTGCATAAACATTACACATTACAACCTTTTACTAAACTTGCCCTGTTAGTGGGTATGTGGGACAAATCCTGCAATTGAATTTTACACCAGTTGTCTTCAACCGATATGGTGGAAGGGAGAAGATGGAAGGTGGTGCCTGCACACAATCACCATAGTGGTACTTGTAGAACACTGACAGTCTGGCGACGCGCCGTCTTTCAATTGAGTCGAGAGCTTCAAGCTGGTATTTAGTCGAGCGGACCTTAAGGTTTTTGGAATTTTGATTACGAATAAAACACAAATGAAAATTAACCAATGAGCGGCGAAACTGGTGTTGAACTTTGATCTCTTGGTCGGGACGCAATACGTTGCGCTTGCAAAATATATCAGTAAATAAATTTTAACAAATTGTCAAAACCTTGCTGTGCATTTTTAAGCCTTTTGGCTTGCTATAAAATATCAGTTTATCTAGCGGATAAAAAAGCTTGGGACGGGTTTTGCTCAAACTCGAAAAATAACAAGTAACAGGCCAAAGTTTTCTTTACTTTAGTTAGTCTACATTCCGAAGCGACAAAAATAAAAAATGTGTCACTTTATTTTCGTGTCCGTGTTTAGTTTTATAACGCGGCAGACTCGTGGTCACACCGCTTTGCTAAATATGACCTTTCCTAGTGTACCTCTACATTTATTGTTTTTATGGAAATAAGGAGTTTTTGATTTTGATTTTGATCTTGCCCCTCATCGCTGGTGCAGACTTCGACGGAACAAAAGACCAGTGTACTGCGTAGAGATGGTCAAGGCTTTTGCGATACACTCACGAATACATCTGAATTAATCAGCAGGTCATTATGGCACCCATTAGAGTAGACATTGCTGTGAGGTGCTGGATTAGTATTTGTACCAACCCAACCCTTCCCGCGGGTGTCGTAAGAGGCGACTAAGGGATATCTATCGGGGGGCAGGCAGCAGCACCCCCTGCAGACCATTCTACCACAAGACTGCGATCCCTAATCCGCATGCCCAGGGTGGGGATTATGGGTATTCCCCGCCATGAGAGAAAATCCAATTCGGCGCTTATCAGGAGGCCTGAGTCAGCAGTGGACCATTATAGGCTATTGAGTTGATTTTGAGGTTGAGGGTAGAACTATGTCCAGCTGTGGGCTGTGTAAGCTGATGAGGATGGGAGCAGAATACCTTAATATCGGTCGAATAGGTCACGTTCCTAAAACCTTGACCTATCTGGTAAGTTAATTTCAACTTACAATAAATCTCCAACTTGATAAAAATAACAAAGATATAAATTTATTCTGAAAATATGACAACAGCTACTAAATTTTTATCTAAATCCCATCAGACGAAAAACTTTGAGGGAAAATATTGCACGCAAAAACTTAAACACCTTTTATGCATAAATCTCGTCTTGAATACCCCAATAACCTATAAAAACAAACACACCATGTATAACAGACACTGTTACTCTGATTTTCGACCTTATTTTCAAGGCTGTGAGGTTGAAAAGAGACGGAAAGTTAAGGTTGTCAATCTGAGTTATAAATATGAATCTACACAAATCTGTTTGCGGTCAATTTGACATTATCACGATAGTAATAAGGGCTATAATAGATGCTTTATTTTGGGTGTGTGGTCCTAAAGGCATCCAGGGCTTTCGCACGTTTTTGTTCGTTATGGTCTGGCCAATGATTTATTTGAAGAGAACACTGGGTATTTTGATTTGGAGGTTTTTATAGCTACCTTACAAATGGGTAGATTCGTTTCTGTCTAGGAGATTTAAAATAATTAGCCATATTAATTGGCCCAGCCGGTCAATTCAGACGTATTCTTATTAGGTTTTTATCGCTTTCAGCGATAAGGCCGCCTTTTTACTACTGTTATTTTTTTTATTATTTAAGACTAGCTTCTGTCCACGGCTACGCACGCGTTGTTTCTGTGGAAACGTTTAAAAGTTGTTTCTATCCTGTTATGGCCAACAAATATGCGAACGTAAAAAAGAAACAAAATCAGTTCGTTCAATAACCATTCACTCCAAGCCTTCAAAGAAAACTTCATTCTTGTCCATTACGCTGGCATCGAGAAAAGTCAAAATTCAGAAAAATAAAATGACTCATCAAGTATAGGAAAAAAACAGCATTTCTTTGCATCTGATTGCAGATAATTTATATTTGTAATATAAATTATCTGCAATCAGATGCAATTTTACAATCTCGTGAGTATTCTCAACATATCCCATGGGAACTGATTTATGGGATAACAGGGATATAAAGTAGCCTATGTGTTATTCCAGGTCAAATCCTATGCAAATTTTCAACCCAATCTATTCAGTAGTTTCGCCGTGAAGAAGAAACCAACATATTTCATCCAAACTTTTGAATCTATAAATAGTGTGAAGCATGATTTTAAATAGGCAAAAGAAAATTAATTTCACACTAACGTCTTTCCAGCAATATGGACGGAAGAGAAAAGGTAAAGCCTATCTTTTAATGGAATTTGGGTTAGTCGCTAAACCCTTACGATTGAAGCAACTGTCAGATTAACGACTTAACGCTTCTAATAAGCGTAGTTTGCGTTTAAGAGTTTGGTGAAATGGGCAAATTAACCATTCTTTCTCCCCCACTAAAAGGCAGAAACTAAAATAAAAAATTAATTTCAGCACCAATAATGGTACTTTGAAACAAACACGTAAAAAGTTATGCAATCAAAACCCTAAACAATACTTGTCAGGTAACCAACTAAATTAAAAGAAGTCTTACGAAATCTTACGAAGTTCCTAACAAATTTTTCCTTACTTGTTAAAACTTTTCCATTTCACTATTATTAGATTACGAACATAGCAAAAAAGCCAAACTAAACTTTATCATCAACAACATAAAGTTTATAAAATCAATACTGAAAGGTAAGTTTAGTACAGTCAACTTTGAAAACTTTCTAAGTGCCCTTTGGTCCAAGGCAAGAAAACTGGGTCCAAGTTGGTATTTTAATTTTTTTTTTGTGATTCAAAATGGTCCAAATTTCATGGTCTTCCTGTTATTTAGGATGCTATGTTATCTGGAAAAAATAACCCTTATGATTGAACCTTTTGCTCGGTATCGTAAAATTACGGGTGTTTTTAGGGTTCCGTTCCTCAAAAGGCAAAAAGAAACCCTTAAAAGATCACTTTGTTCTCCGTCTGTCTGTCTGCCTGTCTGTCCGTCTGTCAACCCTCTTTTCTCAGGAACGCGTGGACGTATCAAGTTGAAATTAACGTCCAATACTCAAGTCCGTAACCTCTTGAAGCCGCAATATAAATAATACTTCTAATTCAACGCAATCAAAAATTACAGCCGTTTACGTCCGTATATTTTAAAATTTGCAAAGGAATCATATGCACACAAAACCTATAGGGTACTTTCCGTAGATCTAGAATTATGAAATTTTGCAAAAAGCAAGGCCTTATAGCACAAATAAAGGAAAAAATCCTAAAACCGTAAATTTCTAGTTTATTCACAAAAAATAATAATTTTTGATTCTCTCCCTCGACCAAAATATACATGGTACCTACTTCACGTTCACCTAGAATCATGATGTTTGGCAAGAAACAAGGTCTTACAACCTACGGACCCCTTAGTGCGCGAGTCTGACTCGCACTTGACGTTTTATTTTTTTACAATTTGGCTGGTACGACTCCTGGTTCAGACAGGCGATTATTCAAAAATCTTTGAATGCAGTTTAAATTGTTTTTATAATTAAAATGAAGTATGTTTTCAGTAAAATTTCCTATCGACAATATTTAAGATACTTTCCCTCTATTTGGCCATGGGATGCCCTGCATCATCCAGGCCTAGAACTACATCTTTGCAAACTTGCAGCCCGATCCGTTCAGTAGTTTTGGCGTGAAGAGGTAACAGACACATTCGCATTTGTAAAAATCCACAACCAAATTAATATCAAACTAACACTTTCACGGCCCAAGACGCAGATGTCCTTCTTCACCCCCGTGGGTCGCACCGCCGCCGCCGAGGCTGGGCAGTGAATGCGTTAAAACCCTCTTCAAACTCAGGCGCAAAGCTGTGAAGCACCCGTGTGTATCCCATTCGCAGTTTCGTCGCGGTTTCGCGTCGCGTTCGCGCCTCGTTCCCGTAGTTTGTGGGTTTTTGTCCCACCGGGTTCGCAAGGCGCGCGCGATTTTGGAGGCCGTAGCAGTTTTGCACAGCGATCGTGATTCGCGCGCGAGTGTGGAGAGGCTTTAACGCCTAGGCGTCACATAATAAAATATTACAAAATACACACAAAAATTTCGTCAAAGTTTGTATTCCAATATTTATTCGAAAGAAAACATACAACAGAGAACTAAAGTTATCGACATAGCTCTAAAAATTAGCCAGCTGAAGTGGCAGTGGGCCAGCCATATCTCGCGAAGAATCGATAACCGCTGCGGGAAACGTGTTCTTAAGTGTAGACCACGACTCGGCAACCGTAGTGTAGGACGCCCTCCGGCAAGGTGGGATGACGAACTGCGAAAGACTGCAGGCAGATGCTGGATGTGGCAAGCTGAGGACAGGGCGCTATGGTGCTCATTTCGGGAGGCCTATGTGTACCAACATAACATGGTGATGATGATAAATATTGGGGTCTGCTTTTCGGCCTCCTCTAGATTAAACCAAACTCAGAAAATATTTTGGCTGTGAAAACCGTCACTCCCAACTTGAAGCCCTTTTAAAAACTAGGTCGAGTCTCCTGAAAAGGTTTAAGCGCAGATTTAGCCTTCGCAACGTCTAGGAAATGGAACTCGAGTGTTCAGAGACGGAATTTTAGCTTTCTGCTATGAAATGTGCGTTGCAGCCGTTGATTTGTGGACTTTTGGGACAAATTGTGGCTGTAGCGCAACCACAAGGCTTACGTACTATTTATGAAGTCTTTTTCACAAGACTTAAGCTGAGTTTAGAGGAAAATTGTGATAAATGCAGTCGATTTTAATTATGGTTAATTTTTTAAGGGTAGGTTTGTTTAACGCGGGATCTCTTGGTACAAACCATGACGATTTTTTAGTAAAAATGGATAGACATTCTGTAGATATTATGGCAATAAATGAGACCTGGCTTAGGCCAGGTGAAGACGGTCGCGCCCCCGTCGTCCCAGGGTACCGACTCCGGCACACTCCGCGACCCGCCTCCGTGCGCGGCGGTCGCGGTGGAGGTACTGGCTTTTACATAAGGTCCGGTATTAGATCACGTATATGGCAGCATCCAGTGGATCCTAAGCATCAATCAGTAGAGCAAATGTGGCTTACCTTATCTGTCAACGGCAAAAAAATTGCTATTGGTACTGCCTACCGCCCACCATGGATGGATCTAGATTTATTTTTTGATGCTTTGACCGACTCTATAAACTCTACGCCGAACTGTGATAATGTTGTTTTATTGGGTGATTTCAATATAAATCTTATGGATGTACATGACGGAAAAGTAAGGAAGTTTAACATATTTACAACCAGCCTTAGTCTCGATCAACTAGTTTCTTCCCCGACACATTACACAGATAATAGCCAAACCCTCATTGACGTAGTTTGCACTGATTTAAAGTCAAGAAAAATCGTTGTCGAGCCAGTAGGAAGAATAAATGGTCATTCGTTTATAGCTTGCGAACTAAACGTAAAAAAGGAAAAAATCTGTCCTCATATTTTGAAGTACCGCCCAATGAAAGATATATTACTAGATATGTTTAATCAGGACTTATGCTGTATAAATTGGGAACACATTTTATCACTTAGTGATACTAATGAAATGGTTAGTATGTTTAGTGATTGCATTACCCTTTTATTTGATTTGCATGCGCCTATAAAAACAGTCAATATAAAAAAGCGTTCACCCCCATGGATAACTGATACCATCAAGATAATGATGCGAAAACGGGATGCTGCTCTCTCAGATTACCGTAAACACAATACCATTAGCAAAAAGGAATACTACCTTAGTCTTAAATCATTAGTTAATAAATCACTGTTTTATGAAAAATCCGCATATTTTAAATATAATATAAATAACAAGATAAGTGATCCTAAGCAATTATGGAAAAATTTAAAATCTAACTTACTACCGTTTAAGAATCAAAACGAGTTGCCTCCTCACTTTACCGATCCCGACAAAATAAATACTAACTTTTTGAATGTTCCAGGCAGCAGTGAAATAAACATGTCTTTGCTGACATATTATTTATTTTATCGATTCAGTGACTCTACTTTTACATTGAATACCATAGGGCCCGAAGAGGTCGCTAAAATTATTAAAAAACTAAAGACTAATGCGGAAGGCCATGATGGTATTACTTTGAATATGCTTCTCTCTACTTTGCCAGAATCTTTAGAAGTCTTAACGCGTATCGTTAACGGGTCAATCGAATCGTCTACATTCCCGGATGGTTGGAAAATAGCGGTTGTTCGACCTCTCCCTAAAAACAACAATCCACAAGAGGTCAAAGATCTTAGGCCGATAAGCATTTTACCATGCATCTCTAAAATTGTAGAGAAAGCAGTCTGCCAACAATTGACCGTATATCTTGAGAGTAATAACATTCTACCCGATGTGCAGTCAGGTTTTCGTAAGCACAAGAGCACAGCCACTGCATTATTAGACGTCACGGACAATCTGTTGTGTGCTCAGGATAAAGGTCTATGTACGTTGTTAGTATTACTAGATTTTTCTAGAGCATTCGACTCTATAAATGTAGAGCTACTTATGTCTAAACTGTGCTATTACGGGTTTGATCAATCATCACAAAACTGGTTCAATAGTTATCTGAGTAACCGGTTCCAGTTTGTAGAACTCAAGAATAGCGACGGATCTTCAACAGTTTCACAGATAAAACCTGTTTACAGAGGCGTACCACAAGGTTCCATTCTGGGACCTATTCTATTTACCCTGTACTGTGCAGATATCACAAATTGTTTGAAATACTGCCAATATCACATATATGCAGACGATGTGCAAATATATATATCTTTCAAACCTGATGAAATGGACATCGCAATAAGTAAATTAACAGAAGATTTAAATAATATTATTACATGGTCAAAAAACAATAGTCTTATTCTAAACCCTTTAAAAACTAAATACCTAATCTTTGGCTCGAAACATAAATTAATGAAAATACCAAAAAACATTAATATTTTACTTATGGGTGAACCTATCGAGCGTGTTTATGAGGCACGAAACCTTGGCCTCCTAGTTGATTCTGATCTTAGATTCGAAAACCATGTTACAGATTCAGTTAAAAACTGTTTCTACCGTTTAAAAGTTCTTTATAAAATTAGACCTTATTTGAGCGAAGAACTCCGAATCCAGCTTGTAGAATCTTTAGTTTTGTCGAAATTTAACTATGCTGATACAGTTTTTGGTCCACGTCTTTTGAAGCGTACGCAGAATCTCATCCAAAGAGTACAAAATGCTTGCGCCCGATTTTGTTTTACAATACCACCCCGTGGGCATGTTACTCCATTCTTGAGCCAACACTATATCCTCAGAATGAAGTCACGCAGAAAACTCCACTTAGCCACTCTACTATTTGGAGTGATTAAGTTCGGCGTGCCCTCTTATCTCTATAACAAACTGATTTGGTTTAAGAAAGAAGGAACAAGAAGACGGTGTTGTCCGACTCTAGCAACGCCTCAAAGCTCGTCCGCAGCTTTTAGGGGTAGTTTTCGTTATGCAGCAACAAAATGCTGGAATAATATCCCTCCTCCCATTAGAGACGTGAAAAACATTAATACGTTCAAATTAAAATTAAAAAGTTTCCTTCTAAAAGCTCAGAAAGAGGATGAGAATCTAAAGGATAATGATAGGTCTGTCATATAAACTAAGGTAACACAGACCCGATCGGACGACGGTGGCAGCCCGAACAATAGTTTGGCACTATTGTTTGTTTGTTTTTTATTTATTTATAAAATAAAAAAATCAAAATCAAAAACTCTTTATTTCCATAAATACAATAATGTACACTTAGAAAAGGACACTTCATATACTTTTTATAGCTAAATGATTTAAGATGTGACACTTTTATTTATTGATTGCTTGCCTTTAATGTTAAAATATGTAATTTTGCTTTTGTATTGTTTTCTTCTTTTTCTTTCATTTTCCTGTTTCCATTTATTTTATTGTATATTTTGTCGTCTTAAACGCACCACTCCAGGCGGTCGTGATGTAACCCCTATGGCCCTCACTGAAAACCAGCGCTGGTGGACACACCAGTGTTCATCCAGCATAACGCTGAGTGGAGGCCATATTTGCCTCAAACCCTGCTGCGCACAGATTAAATTTTTTTTATATAGTTTTATTTTTTTAGCATATATTCTTGTTCTGTGTAGTAGTTTTTAAGGTAAATAAAAATATTTTCTTTCTTTCTTTCTTCTTTCTTTCGATAGGACCGATATAGTTGGGTTTGACACTTTCGGTTAGACCGCTTGGCTACATCATCATCATCATTATCAGCCTATATTAGTCCACAGCTGGACATAGGCCTCTCTTAATGAGTGCCATAGCGCCCTGTCTTCAGCTTGCTGCATCCTGCATCTCTCTGCAGTCTTTCGCAGTACATTAGCAGTAATGCTTTGAGCTATGTCAATAACTTTAGCTTGGCTACGCAGCTACAAAACTAAGGTCTGGTAGAATATTTTTTTTTTATTAGTCTCTATTTCAGAACAGACTGAACAGAATTTTCACACTCTGCTATGACGCTTGAGAGGTTAGAACTATAATATTTCAGTGTTTATATTATAGGGTTAACCTTTATAAATTAGGATAAATAAAATTAGGAGCCATTTGAATTTACGACCATTTATGTCAATCAAGTCAGTCAATGAAGGTTTTCACATTGTACTGAAATAGCTCTGAATTACGAAATTTTGAATTCAATTCACCTACAAACGTAGGTGAATAGAATTCAAAATTTCGTCTTTAAGGTAGACTGTTTCTGGTTTCTCAAAAATCTTAGGCTAATGCCACACAAAAATTAACATAACTAACCTATAAGTTAGTTAAATTAAGTACCTAAGCTTTGCAAAACTCAGTGGTTCGCAAATAACCGACCGATCCTGCCTAGCAAACGGGGTAAGAAGCAAAGGGGACAAAGCGAATACTTAAAGCTGACGATAAATGCATATGAAGCAGTTTTAAAAGTTACGTAAAGATTTTGGGAACCATGAAAGTTTTCCAATGGAACCCTATATTATGATCTATAATGTTTAATGTAGTATCTAGATACCAATCCCGTGTTAAACCTTGGGGTAAGAATCTGGGCTTAGAATAGCGGTGTTTTCAAATACTGGTTCGACTGACCTTGATATAAATTATACCGGTATTTTTATGAACCCATATAATTAGACTTAGTGCGGTATTGATAATTTCATCGGTATCGGTACTAAAATATCGGTATTTTCAATAAGTATCAATATAATTACCGATATTATGCACGTAAAATATCGGTATCAACAATTCAATATTGTGCAAGCATGAGATAAAACTTATACTTACCAGCATTTTAGGCAATGTATCGATACCTACTTCAAAAGTATCGATACTCGAATTTATCGAAAAGAAAATACCGTTATTACAGATTGAGCTAACTACATACTGTTTGTATCAGTCTGTAGATAGCTAAATTGTTTCAACTGTAAGTACTAGTTCTTATTTATTTCTATTATTCGATTGTAATTTTCTTTGTTATTAAATTTTAGATTAATTAAAAAAATCTAAAATAAGTAGAGTACAGGGTCATACTTATATTTAAACTTTATATTATAAGGAGGAAAGATTTGATTGTTTGTTTGTATTGAATAGGCTCCGAAAATACTGGACCGATTTTTAAAATTCTTTTACCATTAGAAGCCCACATTATTCCTGATGAACATACGCTACTTTTTACCGCGGGAAAATGCTTCATTCCTACGGGAAAACAGATAATAGGAAAACGGGTAGTAAGAATACAGCTAGTAAGTATCTAATTTCGTTTTTTGGATGTTTTCTCAAGAAATTAACGCCTATGCCTTTTTCTCAATGAAACTTGTCGAAGTTGATATTTTTTATATCTTTATAATAATATGAAAGCAGTATTATAAATTGTTGTGGTAAAATAATACCCATACACATTATCGGTTACGCCTGTCATCAGATCTTTCGATAAATCGAATATTTTCAATCGATTTATAATCGACTCCTTGATGTTAATCGATACTTTTGTAACCGAATATTAATAAGATTTTTATCGACAAATGTGATCAATTGTTTTGACACCGAATTTATGAGAACAAATCGCTTTTATTATTTAAATAATTGGTTTTTGATGTAATAAATTTCTTTCGCACCTTTTTGTGAGGATTGTGTTACCTACTAACGTATTATTGGGACCACAGTTTTTTTTTCTTATATTTTATTAAAAGTTCAAAGACGAAATAGGATGGTTGTTATCAGGGCCGTACCTACTCGTAAAAGCTAAATCAAAGTTTCTGATTCGTTTCCCTGCAAACGCGAATCTTATTCATTCAAGCGACTTATGAGTTAGTTTTGCACGAAAACGAATAAGAATCTTCGATTTTCTTTTTCAAAGTAGATCTCCAGGTCCTCGGAATAAACCAGGTTCCTAATCTAATCGTTAACAATTTTACATATAAAAATATTCTAATTCTGATTCTTTTCGACTTTAATTGTTGATCATCAATAATATTATCATTTAAAACATTTAAATTCATCCAGTTATTAACACTAAAACTTTTAAATCCATCATGGTTATTAACATGGAATAACTATAAGTTATTCCGTGATCATGGCGCATGTAACTGCGCCGAAATATTGGAAAGCTCAAAACTCAAATCATGGTAAATATCCCGTTATAAATGACTTTAGTATTAACACTAAAGTCATGTAAATGACTTATTCTGTGATCATAGCGCATGAAACTGTGCCAAAATATTCGAAAGCTCAAAACTCACATGGAATAAAATAATTACAAGTAGTATATACACTTATACCTATTTCTTAAAAATCTAAGCCGTCACCAGAAGGCAGAGTGCCCAGAATGCTGGCAGGATTGAATAGCAATGCTAATTCTTCGACCGAAATAAAGCCAGCATTCCGATCACCTCAAACAGCCAACTCAAATCATGGTACATATCCCGTTGTAAATGACTTTAGTATTTTGTTATAGGATACTCGCGTCACAGGCTTGACCTAGTGTGGGATTCACTACTACTGTGTAGATATACTTTACATGACTTTATGTGGAAAAAACATAAAAGGAGGTTGGTGTTGCCCCTAACCTAAAACTAACCTCTAGAATAGAAACCTTTTTTGTCACCCGCCGCCATTTGCAATGGAGATATGAACTAAGGCAAGGAAGTTATTCTGCCCATTAAAAAAACATTTAATTTTTTCTGGAATAAACACAAACAACTAAAAATGCAGAGTTCTTCAAAATTTTGAGATGAATCGAATGGTATAATTCTTATCATTCCTCAAATGTTTGGGACAGACCATAAGAGAATGTTGCCATTGTTTTTAGTAGGTATAGGCAGGTGTGTATTTTTCATCATCATCATCACCCTATATTAGTCCACTACTGGACATAGACCTCCCCTAATAACCGCCATAGCACCCTGTCTTCAGCTGCCGCTGCAGTCTTTCGTAGGTCGTCATCCCACCTGCCGGAGGGCATCTTACACTACGTTTGCCGAATCGTGTCTTGAGTTCCTCGCGGTTCCTCGCGAGATGTGGCCAGCCGACTGCCACTTTAGCTTGCCAATTCTTCGAGCTATGTCGATAACTTTGGTTCTCTGTCTCTTCTCTGTCCAATGTATTCGTTACGAATCCTATCCTTTAAAGAAAATATTTATTTGTAAGGAAACAAATGCTGACCATTTCATACATCATCCTATTTCCTATGTAATCAAGCAGATAGTATTTACAAGCTTGGCCATGCAATCACGGCGGGTAACCTGCAGAACAATTCTACCGCCGAACTGCGATCCCCAACCCGCATGGCCAGCGTGGGGATTATGAGCGCTACCCCATCAGATAAAAGCCAATGAGGAGCTTATCAGGGGGAGGCCTGCGTCCAGCAGTGGACCAATATAGGCTGTTGAGGAGGAGGCCATGCAAACCGACATACAAGATGATGATCATTGTCCTGTTTGTCTGAGCCCATACCTATTCACTCATTCACCATTATTTCAAACTCAATTCACGGAGAGGGTAGGAAGGTATCTATTGTTGTTCCTACCTATGTAGGTAGCTCTCTGGATGCGTTGTGATTGAGATATACAGGGTCATCGGAGCATTCAGTTGGCTCTACGTCATCGTCATCATTTTAACTGTTATGAATTTATACACTACTGTATTACTTTACTTGAAGTACCTAATCAAGAATCCTTAATATTTCGTAGGTTTTGTTTGGATTCGTGGGAACCTTTCAAATTATTTTAATAATTTTTTCATTGAAAAACTAAATTTTTTGACTCAAATATATCAATTTGAATGCCCACAATGCACATGTTCTGTATTCCTGGAGATCGCATCACACCCAAAGACTGGGCAGTGAAAGCCTTAATCCATTAATTAGATATTTTTCCATAGAACCAATAATTTCAAGAAGTTAATTTCATTTTCAAAATTTGTCCTCTGCTCCGAAATAATTTAAAGCAAAAATTCAATCAAATCATGAATAGGTAGGTAGGTACGCCTAGAACACTGTCTATACATTCACACACCCTGTATAAACCAAGATAGATTAGTGTTGCCCACTGTATCTCGTGTAATTGGCACGGCGCGGCGGTGGCGACAGGGTTATTGTATGCGCTTGTCTATTGAGTTGTAAGCTCCAACCATTGACGTGTTAGGCTAATTATTGGCAAGGTTTTATTAGCAATGTGAGCTACGGGGCGTTACACCAATAAGTAGGAGTATTATAGTGTTAGTAAAGGTTTGTGTCAATTAAGCGAGACTACCTAGGTTTTTTTGACCATTCTAACAAATTTTATTTAAGGCGTATATATACCCCGATACTAGCGCCACTACATATTTTATTTTATCATTACGTTATACAAAGGAATTATCAAATAATCGGACCGCGCGTAGACAATACCTATCACAAGCTTTTTTTTAATGTATCTGTAATAGTTTTGTTTTGTAATAGTTAGGCAGATACTTGTTTAAAGAGTTTAGTTCCTATTGGTGGCCACCTGGCCACCAAGCTCTCCAAACAAGGTATCTGCAAAACCATTTACGCGCCGAAAACAGTCAGAAGAGGGGGGCTAATAAATTGCAATATTTTATGAACAACAACACTAAGGAGTAATTCTTTATTCATAATAAAGGTATTTTTTTTCAAAGACGATTTCAGTAAACTTATCTAACTTACTTAAGATAAAGTTGTGTAAATAAATCGCTATCTTCTAAAATTTATAACACCCAGAACAAAACACCATATTTTATTTATCCGAAATAAAATTATAAAAATAATTCGCCTTTTTCTAAAAGTCTTAGCGCCCAGAACAGAATACTCAGTATGAACATTCACCTTGTATAAACCAAAATAATAGGTATATAAGTGTGTTGCCCGCTGTGTCTCGCTCGTCTAATTGGCATGGCGACAGGTTATTGTATGCGCCCGTCTATTGATTTGTACGCTGTTGATGAATCATTGACGTGTAGAGAACAGTCAGGAGAGGTACCTAGCTGCCTGAGGGGATAATTATTGGTAAACTGCGACTTCTGTGGCAAAGTGGGTTAAGAGCCGTTTGAGACGCAGAAAATTTGAGATTCGATTCTTGTTGCGCGATCAAATAATTTCATAATTTATCTATTTAGCTTGCATGCAATACACATTGCAGTTTTTGTTTTCTCATAAATCGAAGTCCTTTAACTTTTCTCTTACTCTCATGGTTTCGGATTTGGCTATCCACCCCCATTTCATAAAGTTACCCTTTATAGATTAGATCTAGGTCATGTACAAAAAGGTCTTTGACGTACAAATAATAAATAAATAATGCTGGACAATTCACACAGCATTATCTAGCCCCAAGCTAAGTAGAGCTTGTCTTATGGGTAGATAATTAATTAACATATAACTGATATACTTAATACAATACACTACATACATAGATATTTTTTATTATACATAGAAAAACATCCAGAACACCCTGAACAAATATCTGTAGATCGTACAAACATTTGCCCCGTAGCGGGAATCAAACCCGCAACCTCTCCACTGAAAACCACTGAGGTCGTTAAATAGGAGTACCTAAGTATGTTTTTCTGGTGCTTTAAACGAGGCTTTTTTTACTTCTTGACCTTGATGTTGCTGTGTTTTGTGCATTAGATTATTACAATTTCTCAAACCTTTCTCTATCTGCATCCCAACGCTGGTCATAGGCCTTCTCTAGTCGCTCTACACGTTTTGATCCTGATGAATTATTAATTTGTTATTACCTCGGTCATGCGTACCTACATTGGTGCATTGCGGTTGGTTTAATCCGTGCGCGTTTCGAATGGGATGGAACCATCGATGTTAGTTAAATTCGGGAGATTATTTAATAGATTTTCGAAAGTGAAACGCTCAAATTAGGTCCAATCAGGTCTACCCACCTCAGTCATAGTCGGAGCGCCGCCAACGTTCGTGTTTAGCGTGCGTATTGTTGTCTCGCACGTCGGTATAGGTACGTCATTCCATCTTTATTGTTAATTAGGTAGGTATACCCATTGCAAAAGATTGGATTTAGCGTTTTGCGTTTTTTTGTGACAAAATTAATAAAAGCCATTTGTTGAGTTAACACTTGAAGAACGTTTGGTACGTTCGTTATTTGATAATAACACAATCCGCGCTTTGTCACCCCTGACACCTGATGGTATCAGGGGTGACAAAGTGACCATAGTGGAATAGGGCAAAATACCCCGAGTGCAAGGGGTTACGAACTATCATTCAATTCAATTCAATTCAATTTATTTATTCGGTTGTTCACCATAAATGTTAGCAAAAACCTTATGTTACAAAAACCTTAGATGTGCAGATATTTGTTCTGAGTGTTCTGTGTGTTTTCTATAAATAATAAAAAAAAATATAGTACCTACCTACACATAACGCCTCTGCGTACTTTGGGTTTAGATTTCAAAGAAGTGTTGAATATCTAGCATATTTTATTTCTTTAATGATTTTTTCTATATTTTATTGTTTAAGTATACCTACTTACTACTAACCAATTTACACCTAGATCCATTTTATCTGGAAAAAACCTTAACAACAAATATGATAGAAAATTTATTTTATACGCAAGTGGAAACGGGTCTCAACAATCAACTAACCTTTTATTTACTACACGCGATTTTTTTTTCTATACTGTCAAAAATCTGTTTCAGATTTTCACCGTAAATAAAACCTGCAGCCAATAAAATCCAAAAACTTTAACCCCGCAATTACTGCTTTACTTAATCACTATAAAACCAACTTAAATAAATTACAAGCAGTAATCTTGATAACAATAACTTAGCCAACTTTATTACCTTAATAAAGAAACAAAACAATTGCAGTTCTATGCAGTTATTATTAAAGTTAGTTGCATTCCGATATAATGTGGTTTCCTTTGATATTGGAAAGTTATGCACAGGTATGGACGTTTACGAAATGTTGATATTTTTGGTTTGTAATTTTGTTACACTATTGCGACATCTCAATCAATTCTGCAGTTAGGTAAAAATAATTTTGAGAAGGAGGCCATGAGGAGGATTCAGCTAGGCTGTGTAGCGTTTGGGAAACTACGTCGAGTCTTCTCGTCGTCCATACCGGAATGCTTGAAAACTAAAGATTTCAATCAGTGCGTCCAACCCGTCATGACCTACGGAGCTGAGACGTGGACACTCACGGTAGGGCTGGTCCACCAGTTCAAAGTCGCTCAGCGAGCTATGGAAAGAGCTATGCTTGGAGTCTCTCTGAAGGATAAAATTCGTAATGTCTGTCATCCGACAGAGAACCAAAGTTATCGACATAGCTCAAAGAATTAGCAAGCTGAAGTGGCAGTGGGCCGGCCATTTCTCGCGAAGAACCGACAACCGCTGGGGCAAACGAGTTCTTGAGTGGAGACCACGACTCGGCAAACGTAGTGTAGGACGCCCTCTGGCCAGGTAGGATGACGATCTGCGAAAGTCTGCAGGCAGATGCTGGATCCGGCAAGCTGAAGACAGGGCGCTATGGCGCTCATTAGGGGAGGCCTATGTCCAGAAGTGGACTAATATAGGCTGATGAAGATGATGATGATGATAATTGCGACATCAAGACGAGCACTTGGTTACCGCCGTTACCGTTTACCAAGAATCCATACAGTTTCGTAACGATTTGACCACCCGGGCGCGCTAAAGAGACAATGTGTGCTGACGCGAGTTTCAGTTTAATGAGTGTCGCGGTATCTTTTGTTCCCTTTGTTCTTTCTGATTCACCGACTCACTTTCAATCTAACATCGATGGAATCAAATAGTAGGTACATAAATAATTTGTAATTTCATTTATTTTTCATTAAATTTTGCACGAGAATTCGGTCTTTCTATACCCTCCCTAGCAACCGTACATAATGATTTCATGACAAAACACGGGTTTTGCTGAAAAAACAACCAAAAAACTTATAAAATATTTCATAATGTTAAATAATGCAAGAGAGCGTGTTAAAAAACACGAAAAAAAGAAAAAAACGTTTATTTATTGAAATAAATAAATTCGAAATTCAAAAATTTACTATTCACAACTTCTCATGATCATCCCCTTTTGGCTTAGACACCCTTTCCATGGAACCCTGTATAAGGTATAAGACAAGTATCAGATTATCTTATACCTATACCACAAGCTCTGCTTACTTTGGGTTAGTTGATGCTGTGTGGATTGTACAGCATTATTTATTTATTTATGTGATTAAAGTACCCACAGAAAATGCACACGGATTATCTTTATAAAATCCAACAACCCTTTTCATTCGAAGTTATCTGATAGAGAAAGAAATAAAGCATGGCTGATCAATCTATGCATTCTCTGTTTTTTAGAAATTAGATTTATAGATAGTTGGAGATAATACTTTTATTCGTCTCATCCTACTCATATTATAAACGCGAAAGTTTGTAAGTATGGATGGATGGATGTTTGTTACTCTTTGACGTAAACACTACTGAATGGATTGTAATAAAACTTTACAATAATATAGCTTATACATCAGAATAACACATAGGCTACAATTTATAAAGATATTGTTTGAATTGTCCAAAATGTGACGATAATTGTCAAGTAAGTAGGAAAAAATCTACAATCTGCGAGTTATTCTGGCGTGCGCTGCCAAAACCGCTAGAGTTACACATATTATGTAATATATGATGGAAATGTTTATCTTAAATAGTCCTACAAAAAATCCCGCCACAGTATATATCTTTATCTTATGTGTAAGCCATTATAGCCAAAATAGTGAACCATAACTACAATAAAAATTAATAATTTTATTTTTTTATTTTACATAGTTACACATAATAGAGAACAGCAATGGAACTGGCGGCCTTATCGCTTAAGGCTTGGTAGCAGAGGCCGCATTTTTGTGATTTTTAAAATCATCTGAGTCTTGGAAAATCGTGTTTAAAATTCTGAAAAAATGATATATTACTTAAGGATCAAGTCTAGTCAAAGTCGCATTCAGTTACAAGATCTAATGAACTTCGCTCGATAGAAAAACATCCCAAAGTTACCCCTTTTTCTAACGTTTTTTCAATACTTTGACTAGCCAACTACTGATATCACACTTTTTTTGTACTCAACTAAGGACACTCAATATTTCTAAACACATTTGCAGAGTTTGACTTGATAAAATGATTTTCTTAATCACCATGCTTAAAACTACAAAAAACACGAGCACGGCGGCGGCTTGGCAGGCGCGCGTTTTCCCTTACGCCTACTGCTGCAGTACCTGGTGTGATTTCCAACCAAAGTCCTTATATTGATTAATTTTGGTCTCTAAAAGCACTTCAGTTACGGTTTACATCACTCCTACGTTATGCAAACCTTAGATAATCAACGAAATATATCAAAAAGGCATCCCCAGTGAGCTGTATCTAACATAGGGTTGCGTCAAGGGAGTCTGACATTGGACCCTTTTACTGCGGGCAGCAGTTTTACTATTCCACAACTTTCATAAAAGCATCAGAATACCAAAAATATTATCAGCCTCAAATTGACCGATGTGTGCGTCGAAACATAAGTAGAGTCAGAAAATATTGTATTTTGAACGCGATTTAACTGAAAATTTCGTTAGATATAAAAAGTACATAATAATATTATTATTCATGTACTAGATCTAACAAAGAAAATACAATCAAATAATAGAAAAAAATTAGAACGAGTATTTACAATAGCTCAACTGATCCATATCAATACCAGTCGTCGCGTCCCCAAGACGCTGGCTGCATTGCCTGCATTGATATGGAGCAGATAAGCTACCTGTAGATTGTTTGCTACAGTCTGCACTTAGCTCAATTTGTTTCAATTGTAAATACCAGTTCTAATTTATTTCTATTATTTGATTGTAATTTTCATTCTAATCATATTCTTATCCCACTAATATTATAAAGGCGTGCCTCGGAAAGCACGTTAAGCCGTTGGTTCTGCGTCTGACCTTTCCCCGGTCGTTTCGGTCTGCTGTTCCATCGGATTATGAGAGTAAGGGAATAGAGAGTAGGTACATCTGTGTTTGCACACACACTTGTGCACTATATGTCCTGCGCATCTGGCTAGTCTCCGAGAGATTGGCCGCCGTAGTCGAAGTTCGGCTAGGGGACATTATTATTACAAAGGCGAAAGTTTGTGTGAAGATCTTTGTCTGAAGAGAACGCCAGTTATTACATAGGTACCTGTCCACAGTGGCCACCAAGAAAGTCTTTGTCTGTATTATTCAAGTTAGAGACACAATTTTACACAAATTGCTGTTACATTAATTATAAATATCACTGTCTTCAAATAATTTTAGCAGCCCATTACGAAATAAATCATGCCTGAATAAGCTGAATCTAACGCGCTATTCCCTATCTTAGCGTTTTGCCATAAATCAGTTTAGAAACAGGGTACACGGGGTGGTTTTGTCGTTGGTGGCGACAACGCGGTTTGAAAGCTACAACCCTTCCGGCTAAACCCTTTTAGTTTAAGCATGTAGGACAAAACATTTCACGGTTTGGCTGGAGATAAGAATTGTTTTTAGTAATTACCTACCAATTTAACTACTCATGGATTAAAAGGCCAATAACTTTTATACCGTCAGGTAATACGGGGCCCGCTCCGGGCTTGACGCCTCTGACCAATTTAAACCTTATTTCAAAATCATTGTTGTCACTATGGCTTGAAATCTATGTCTCATTCGATTTGGAATGAATTAAATTTATTTTACTTTATATTTTAATATGAATAATTTATCTTTCGAACTGTCTTCTGGTTCTTACAAGTTACTAGTTACGTCAAGTTCTGAGCTGTACAGCGGAAATGAAACCTAGGTAACCAATTTTCTTTTTTTCTTTTCTATTCATTCCTAAGACGTGTCCAATACAACGGAGAGTCCAATACAGGAGCTCTTGAACTCACTGTTCAATTGTTCAGTTTCTATGTTCACTCATTAGACCAAACTGACCAGCACATTACCACCGCCTCTCAAAACTCATCCTGAGTAATCCTTCTTTGGTAGTCGAGTGAATCTGCCACGGCGCGGCGCATAATTTTGTGCGTGCTTCTGCCTGAATCAGCTCATTATCGTGCCTCCAATTTTTTTAATAATAGTCATCAAGTTATCGAAAACCAGCATGTTTTGCATACTAGCTTCTGCCCGCTGCTTCGCACGCGTATTTTTGGTGTAATAATTAGACTATTATCTAAGTTAGGCTTTGCTCCACCACTGGTTCTAGAGGCTTATAAATCGCGTACCATGTCGCGGGTTACAACTAGTAATTTATAAACTAACTAAGACTGGTTTAAAATCAAGAACACCTATGAGCTAAACAAGACAAACTAGTCAAATACAACACTTGAATCTCAAAGAAATGTCTTTGTTCAAGCTGCTTACACAAAGTGCTGTTTTAATTTAGGGGATGGCCTCATTCGACCAAGCTCACGCCAGTGGCCTCATTACAGATTGGCCTCCCTTGAAACTCAACCCGTATAGTCCTACCGTGTTAGTCGAGTGAATTTGTCACGGCGCACAGCTTTGTGCGTGATTTCGTCTGAATCGGGCTCATTATCGTGTCACCAGTTGTTTAGTTAGTCAAACGGATTTACGATTTGTTGACTGTGCTTTTGTTAGTGATGGGGTAAAACGGTAAAATCACTTTGGTTAATGGGGGAGGATGATTAAATTCTCACTGGTTTAATTAATATATTACGAACGTTTGAACGGCTTAGCACTTGTGTTAATAATGTTTATGTTTATCTATATTGGCTGTTGTTTTTAGGGTGAAACAGAAATGAGAAAAGTTATTTTTGACGGCTGGGTTTTAAACTAATTTTCTCTGGGCTAGGAAAGCTTATCAATGGTCAACCTTTTTATCGCAATATAACGCTGGTATTTTGAATGACAGCGTCTATAGAAGTAAAAAATCAAAAACTTTATTCATCTATGTTGTGCAACTCATTTTTCCAGTAGGTACATGGGTAGGTAGGTACAGTGCGCGTCAGAATTAAGTAATCCCCTTTGACTCCAAAATATTTTCTATAACTACGATTCGCTTGTAACCAATTTTCACCAATTGTAAAGAATATTTGATAAAGAAAAAATCAAAATGAAAGACCGCTGACGAGAATTGAACCCTGTCACACATTTCGTGTATTAATTTACCTGTTACTGCCGCTGAGCCAAGAAGTCACTTATGGACCTCGAAATTATGAGTGAGGTTACCAAAACGAAAATAAAATAAAATTAGCAATGATAAAAACTTTGCATTTTAGAGATACAAAACATCCGGTTGTGTTGGAATTGTCAAAAAATATCAAAATAAAATGGAAAATTATTAATAACACGTAGTTTTAATCTCCCAATCTCCAACGTTCGGCGGCAGGATTAGAACCCACATACATAGAGAGAGGGGGTACTTAATTGTGAAGCCCTCTGTACCTAAGTCACCTCACCTCAACAGCATCTATTCGTCCACTGCTGGACGCAGGCCTTCCCCTGATGAGCTCCTTATTGACTTTTATCTCATGGGGGTAATACCCCATGCTACCTAACTCAGTTAAGTTATTTATAAAGTTGATTTGGAATCTCTACATAACATTGGGTATTCATGAAGTAGTTTAGTAATAATTGTGAAAATTTAAATTAATTTTCCCTAAGAAATTAAATAAAATCGCAAAAATTTACGACTTCGGCGGGACTCGAACCCGCATCCTTCCGTAAGTACCGGAATGTGCTAACCAACTACACCACAAGGTCGAGTGACGCTGGGGTCGAAAATCTTTGCGACTTTCTACGGACTGTAGCGCCGTTTTAAATTTTCCCTGTCAATGCGACAGGGAAAATTGACCTCAGAACGATTAATAAAATTTAGATGTGGGTATTAAAATGATTTACACCTACGACGTTTGCATTTTACTAAAAGCATAGTTTTATGCACTTTTTACAAACTTAGATTCAAGCTAACTCAATTTCTAGTTCACACCCTGTATAACATCTGGATACTGTCATCCGTTCCCCGTAAAACCGCTCAAGCAAGCAATCCCCATCTCATTTAGCTGAAGAGCTAAGTCAACGGAAGTCTCGAAGTCCAGCCTTAGATTTATCGCCTCCCTAATCATCCTGAAAGCAAGGGTAAAACAATTAAGGACTTGACAATTTTATCTCGTAATTTGCAGTTCATTATTTATTTAACCTTTTTATCGTCAGCTGTTTTTGAGAATAACCTTTTACGGTGTTATTTTTATGGTAGCTTTGTGGTTTTTAATTATTTCTAGAAATATGTTAGTCCCTATTGGTTTATAAAAAACGTTTACCAAATACGGTTACTTGAAGCAAAATCAGAACCAAACACTTTTAATTCTTTAGGCTTACAATTTAATCCTACTTTTCCTTCTTTAATTTATTGAAGGTCAAGCCTTCTGTGAAAATTGTCTTGATTTATTGTGATCCTTGATCGAGCGCTTATTTTAGGTAGAAAATGCGTTAATGTGGTTAAATTAAAAAAACATACACGTGACCCTGTGACAGGTATGAACCATACCTACGGGATT
Source organism: Eupithecia subumbrata (assembly GCA_949316285.1). Taxonomy (NCBI): domain Eukaryota; kingdom Metazoa; phylum Arthropoda; class Insecta; order Lepidoptera; family Geometridae; genus Eupithecia; species Eupithecia subumbrata. The sequence continues at coordinate 5,292,793 of OX438649.1, forward strand.
TGTGTACACGCTTTTTGAAATCGATAAAAATGGACCAAAATAAATACTTCCTTTGAAAGTAATCCTCTCCTACTAATATTAAAAATGCGAATGTTTGCGAAATGTGAAATTTTTGTTACCTAGGATCTCCAAAACTACTGAACAGATCAGAATTAAATTTGGCAAACATTTAGAATGTAGCATAACTTAAGCAATAGGCTACTTTTTTAGGGCTTCGATCCCGATTTAGAATTTAAAGAAGGGTTTGATAATTTACACATCACGTCCAACGAGAAACCAAAACATAGATAAAAAGTCCGTCTATGCAATTTTGTCTATTTTTGTCAAAATAGTGATTGAATTTGTGATGTTGTCATTATAACCTTTGTAATTTATATGAAAATTAAACAGAATGTTTTTCTACAACAAAGAAACGAAATAATTCAATTAATTGCAAAAGGTACATTCTATGGATATTATAATATTTTATGCTTCGTGTGTAAGAAGTCACAGATGTTTTTGCTTTTTCTATGCAAATGTTTTTTCCGTTTTCTGATGTGTCCTTTAGTAAAATAGATACCCTACCTACCACGCAAATAATGTTGCGGCTAACAGCTAATAATTAATAAAATGTTAATAACAAAAAATATTTTACAAGATAAATTAATAATTTGAATAATCATTGAACCCTTTCAAAATTCCAAGAGATATTTTAAGAACAGTGTCAAAAGGATTCTCCGAAAGTTTCCCTTTATCATACGTTTTATTTTCATCACGTAGCACGGCAACGGAAATTCCGTTAAAATTACGTAATTACGGTACAGTCGACAGAGTTGATTAGCTGAGCGACTGAGCGTGTTAAAAATTTTCAAGTCGTAACTTTGTTTCTTAACCATCAAGAGGAACATTATGTTATAGCCAGAATTATGAGTATATCACGTACGTACAGGTGGTGTACGGGAAGGTTTGACAGGTTCCTTTATTTCTGTGACGTCACGAGAGTTTGTGGGCTGTGTTTTTGGTGGGGAGCGGAAGCGGTTGCTGATTTTTGACAACTTTCAAAGGAAATAAAGCGCGCGGCGGGCAAAATCCTATAATTAAAAATTGTAAAACTCTGCTCCAAACTTGTTTTCGCTGTCCGCAGTATTTTTTTCATCAAAAGACCTTCGTTTAGTCGCAATGTCATCTGATGGAAAGTGAAGATGTCACAGGTCTAGAAGATACCTATTAGCTCTTATTTTGAAACCGAGGTTATAGTTGACTGGAAAAACAGCAACAACAACAAGGCAGCGTTTAAACCCTAGCAGTGAAAATGATGAAGATAGAGGAAAACCGCTTAGTGCGAGTGGAAGGTATATCCACAAGGTAAGGATGGTATTGCACTGCTTGTCCTGAATTGGAAGACGTTTTACACAAGTCAGTATTGCAGATTGCACACAGATGCTGGATGCGGCAAACTGACGACAGGGCGCTTTGGTGGAAGACATATCCTGCAGTGGACAGGACTAGTGAGAACAGTTAAACAATTGTAAATAAGTCACTTCCAAATATATCGTATTAATTTATGTACAAACTTAAATTAAGCTGTAAATTTTAGAGCTTATAATTTTATTTTATAAGAGGCAGTTTCACCTATTTTCAGTTGTACCTATCATATTTTATACCTAACTTCAAAATTTAAATCATAATATTTCTATATTATATTCTATACTTCACGCCAAGTAAGTACCTATTATTAAAATTAATAACACCCAGAAATTAAATTCTTTTTACATTAACTTCTCGGAGATGGTAAAATTGTTTCTTCGTTTGCATTTAGTTGTTGCTCTGTTAACCTACTATTTTGCATTCACTGTCCACCTAGTTTGTGCAATTAGCTATATAATTACGTGTGTATTTTATTTAGGAGAATTATTGTAACACCCAGTGGTAGACCAAATAAACAAAATTAAATCATCATCATGATTATTAGTCCACTGGACATAGATCTCCTCGAATTAGCGCTATAGAGCCCTGTCTTCAGTTTGCTGCATCCAGCATCTGTCTTCTTCTACTAGGTTTCTACTTATGCCCCTCAATCACCCTACTTCGGTTTAATAGACATATTTTGTGGCGTCGTATACGTATAACAAGTAACTGATACTCTTACATGATGTTTTCCTCGAGTACGATGGTCTGGAAATAAGAAGAGTGGCCCAAGCTACGACCAAATATGATAATCTCCTATACTTTCTTGATCTATTACATGCAATTATTGTGTTTAATCCTATACGATTCTTACCACCAATTGATCCTATAATCTTTAGTCGAAAAAGTAGTAGTATAGTCAGAAAATCCTATATGCTGTGTGGTGCCGGCTTAGAAATTGCACCACCCAATTTTTCCCGCAATTTCATGATAATTTGGCGAGGTTTGTTTTTTTTTTCTTGTATATTGACGGCATCAGATGACAGACATCTTGCGGATCACTCGTTTGAAGCTTGTGGGAAGCCATTTTGTCACTGCAAATGTTTCTAAACATAACAAGTTTTTTTTGCCCATATTTGAATGCACGTTTTTGTGCTTTGTAATAGCTGTATTTTTTATTAATGAGCGCAGAACTTATATCGGAAAAAATACGTGAATTGTAGTAAATTAAATAAACCCTCATCAATATGTCAATTTAAACTTTGACTCTACAGCATATGGTATCCTAGTGTAGAGATCAAAGTTAGATCACGATTAGTCTTATCTTATTTAGCAACAAGAACAAAATTAAAAATTTTAAAAACCCCACGACAGATTTTCTTAAATCATGGCTAAGAACACTCGGGAAAAAATTATCTATGACACAAAAAAACTAAACGAAAATCAGTTCATCCGTTTGGGAGTTACGATACGATACCATACCACAGACAGATACACAGACCGATACGTAAAACTTATAACACCCCTCTCTTTTTGCGTCGGTGGTTAATAATAAGAATAATTCTAAGTTAATGTGATTGTTGTATGTATTTGTGATGAATAAATTTACTTTACTTACTTTACTTACTTGTCGGTACTTAACTCTATATCGAAAGATCAAACCCGCTTCAGCTCGTGCCTTGACCCGGCCAAATGAACTGGAAGACAGCTATTATTGAAATTGAAATGGTTCGTCTCATTGATAAACAATTTGGTGTTTTCCGTATTTTTCAATTTGTCTCCGTCTCGCCTTGTTGATTTACCGGATTTCGTATTAAATGTTATTGATAGGTTTTTTGCTGAAGTAAATTGATGTATGATGTTCTAGAAAGTGGGTAACCTTTATAAAAAGGTAGACCTCTTTATTGATTTCGATCCCTTGTTTATTTAAAGTTCAGACGCTGACTAAAGTATACTTACAGGTTTGGGACACACATGCTCCTTTTATGGATTCGGTTGAGTAGTTTGTACAGTCGGGTAAATGATTTTTTCTGGCTCTCATCAGCTCTCGGGTCACACGTTGCTTCGACCAAACGCTTAGATGATTTTTTAAAACCCGAAAGCCTCGGTACTCCACGGACCTACACTAAAAAAAGGATAGTCATTTTATCTTTGTTGGAAAATAGTTGGAATGATAAATATCTCATTCAATACAAACAAGAATGCATGGTAGCTGCATATCGAATTTGCCTAAAACAAACAAGATCCGTCAAGTGCGAGTGTAACTCGCGCGCCGAGGGTTTTGAACGTTTGTCAACAAATATGTACCAAAAGTACCGGTTAGAGACTTCGCAATTTAGCGAATACCTAAGAATAGTAGGTACAAACCTACATTTCAGATAAATCTCTCTGCATGCTTCGGTTAAATGGGTGGTTCGGTTAAGGTGGGTTATGGTAAATTTTTCGACTTTTTTCGCAATATTTCAAAAAGCATGAAAGTTACAGAAATTTGAAAAACTGGTTTGAAATGTCCAAACCGATACCTTTCATTTGATACCCCATTCGGTGGGGTAGCCTCCCTTTTGAAAATTATTGCTTTTTGACCATTTTTCAAAAAGTGTTCTTTTTTCAAACTTCTCTATATTTTTCCTGTAAAATATAGATTCATGTCTATAAACGCTCCATACATTTTACATGGATCGCTCTGCAATCTTCGGAGATAGGGGGGGGGAATGGGTATTTTTTCGACTTTTTTCGAAATATTTTAAAAAGTATGAAATCTACAAAAATTTCAAAAACTATTTTGAAATGTACAAAATGATACCTTTCATTTGATACCTGACTCTGTAGGTATCTTTTAAAATTTCGGCATCACAATTTGTATGGAAAATATTCATTTTCATTTTTCATTTATTTTGCTCTAAATCTGTACAGGCGCACGAAATGTATTATTATTTTAAATTTCAAGTTGATAGCTGCAGTAGTTTTTGAGTTATTAAGGAGGGAAAAAAGGACAGACAAAGCGAGACCATAAGGGTTTTGAAACCGATCTTCGATCTTCAAAACCCTAAAAATGGCACATCATTGACATATCAATGCTTAGTCAAAATAAATATTCACTTTGTCATATTAAACATTCATTTGCACGGGGTTAGCAAACAACTTTGTTGCATTTAATCTCTGAATTAAATTAAATAACTACACTTTATAAGGTCAATTCATTACTTGGTAGAAGGAGCTATTACGATTTAACTAAGTTCTCATAGTCACAGAAGACGAGATCTTATCAGGCTCATATGGATTCATGTGCGTGATCACATTAGACAAGATCTTAATCAATGTAAACAAATTTTTTTTCAGTGTAGTGTCTCGACTCTATTAGTTAAAAAGGTATCTCAATTGCACGCCAAAAAGGCAAGGGTCAATATTGTACCTATAGTAACTCAATTTCACCCAATCGCAGTAACATAATTTTGAACTCTACGTCTAAGAAATAGAGCGATACCTATAAATCAATTTTCTGTACGTGCCCCTGGCCTAAGGAAAACTAACTGTGTCATATTTTACCTCTTCACACCCTATTTTAGTCTTTAAAGTACCGAGATAGGGGTGAGAATTGTGTGGAATGTATTTGGGAGGCTGGATAGATAAGAAAAGAAATAGCATTGGTGCTAATTTAAGTGATTTTGACGGGAATGGTGCTTCAGGGGCCTGTTTTCTTCCCAGGGGGAGGCGTATATCATATTGTGTTATAGTTTCTGTAATTTATGGGGGTGCTTCTAGCTAGTGTGTGATAGCGGTTTTCATCGTTAAGTTTATTATTATTTCTAGTCCAGAGGGCGCAGTCTCAACATAGTGATCGCAAAGTTGCGGTTCGCGATCCACCTTCACACTGAGCCATCACACCAGTGGATGATGGTAGGGAAATTAAATTCTCCGCCTTAACACCAGTGTGAAAGAAATCCCGGCCTTCATACTAGTGTTAAGGAGGGAAACTCAGTGTGAATGACGGGAAAAGGCTAAGTGTGAAGGTGGGTCGCGAAGGAAATTATCGTTACCTATTCTAATCCTCCACACAAGGCTGGCTGCCTCCACTTCTGATAATTTCTATTACTGTACTGTCCACTTGAGAAACTTTGAATAGATTCAATCCTACACATAGACATACTAGCTGTGCCCGCGTCTTCACTTCCGTAGATCAAAGAGATAAGTAGAGTAAATTGAAAATCAGATGTTGATTCTTATTATGACAGGAATACGTCTTTATTCTTATATTGTTTGTCTTTTCGGATTCAACAATTGGGTTTTATTAAATTCAAAAGGCCTGTTTTGTAATGGAGTCTGGTGTAGAATATTCGTCTGTTGTACCTAACCTATGCTATAGTAAGACTATGGTAAGACTTTGCGACCGATGTCGCTCGTCATCGGTCGATGTCTAGGTACCTATAACGAGAATGCATGGTCATTACCATACTGTCTGCACCCACATTGCCTTGATATTTATTAAAGTGTATATTTGTATTTATTTATTCCATAATAAAAATATGCATTGTGTGCGGAAACTTAAATTAAATTAAACTAAAGAAAAAATATCCATTTTAAATTACATCACACTATAATATTATAAATGCGAAAGTTTGGATGGATGGATAGATGTTTGTTACCTCTTCACGCCAAAACTACTGAACGGATCGGGCTGAAATTTTGCATACAGGTAATTCTAATCCTGGAATCAACTACTTTTTATCCCATAAATCAGTTCCCATGCGATAGAAAACGTTTCCACAGAAACAACCTGTGCGAAGCAGAAAATAGTTATAGCCAAATAGCTGCAAAAGTCTGAAACATGTGTGTAGTTTGCTTAGCTCAGTCCTAGATATGAGTGCTGCTCGCTCCACTCGCGATTGTGTTGGCTTTACAAGCTTTTTGTCTGCCACAAAATATTTACCGTAAAAAACAGGTTAATAATCCTTATTTTTGGTGCTATGAAGGGAGAGCTAAAATTTGGCAACAGATGAGAGAAAATATCCGAAAGTCTCCAGCAGATGCCTACAAAAGTGCAGTGGTGCTGCCGAATATTAGTAGGTTATCCCGTTGCTCAAGCACTGTAATCGAGTAATGTATATCATCATTACTCGATTACAGTGCTTGAGTTCCCAGTTTCATTATTATTCGATTGCACAGCTTAAAATTATTATTTACATAAATATTCAAGCCAAATCAATACAAAATTATTGAATTTTGTATTGATTTGGCTTGAATATTATATATTTAAATATTATATATATATTTAATATTATAAACAAAAAGACAAATTCCGAGTTACAGGCATTTTACTGAAAATCATAAAATCAGCTCGGCGCCAATCTTTTCGATACCACATAACTACATAGACAGACATACATAGACTTAATATTTATTTACCACAACACACACATTTACATAACACATTAAATTTTTTTTTTTTGTTTTATTACAGAAGCCTTTATTCACAAAGAAAATTATAATATAATTAGTATTTACAATTGAAACAATTGAGCTAACTGCAGACTGTTGCAAACAATCTACAGGTAGCTCAACTGATCCATATCAATACCAGTACACATTAAATAAAATATTTTATACAATTAAGAACACAAGTTCAGTAGGAACATTTAACTAACGATGTTAACAATATGTAGGAATTAGTATTTAGGTAACCAATGTGTGCTGCAGTAGCAAATAGGCCTAGGCTCAGCATAATGCCAACTGTTGTGAAAAGAACGCGCTGTTATTCTGCCCAGACTAAAACTAGAACAATCACAGAATCACTACAATTTGTCATCTTTTGTGTACGGCGTAAGCACCTACACAAAAGATGACAAATTGTAGTAAATTCATCACCAACTAAAATTCATCACAAACATTCCTACTACTACCTATCTACTTAAATCAAGCTTACATCCCGGTCAATATCATTACCAGCTAACATATTCGTAATGGCCACTTTGCACTTCATCTGAGCGCATTTCTCACCCCTACCACCTGTGGAAGCGGATATCCGGTATATCCTGGGATTACCAGGACACCTACCGTGATAACCCGGGGGAGCTTTCGCGGTAACCTGGTCAGATTTTCTTGTAAGCTATTTGACTTGGGAGTTTTGGATGAAAAAGCTGAACTGGGTCAGTCAGTTGGAAAAGCTCGTAAGCTGCTATTTAAGATAGATTTTTAAAGGGCAGTTATTTTGTTTTGGATCTAAATGAAATAGGCGAAGCACAGATATTGTTTTCTAGGGTAGGTCTATAGAAAATATACGTCAATTCGTTCGTCGTTCGTATTAATGTATAAAATATTTGAAAATATGTAGCTGCGCCCCGCCGCTTCGCCCCCGTGGACATTTATGTTTCCAACTTTCTTATTTTTTCTTTCATAAGAAACTTTTCCTGACAATAACAAACACTACAAAAAAAGAATTAGCGAAATTGGCCTAGCCGTTCACGCGTGATGCCGTGACCAAGGGAAATAGGGATTCGTTTTTTATATCTAAAGAATAAATCCTTCAATAATTTACACAATAGATAAATAATGCTGGAAAATTTACAGCAATATCTAGCCCTAAGCTAATTTAGAAGCATTATAGCCCTTAGCTTATGTACTAACTAGAAAACTGATATACTTAAGACAATGCTTCATAGATAATTGTTTTTGTGATATAGTAGTAAACATCCAGAACACCCGGAACAAGTATCTGCAGATCGTACAAACATTTGTCCCGAGGCGGGAATGTATCCATAAAGAGATGTAATTTTTGTCTATTCCTAGACAACAATCTCTTTGCTAGGGATACTGAATTCATATCTCACAATAAAAATGCGAAAGTAACGCCGTCGAAAAAGGTTGTATCCTTTTTAACGAAACGGCTGAACAAAACTTCATTAAATTTGGCAAGAAAATGGATTGCGTCTTGAGTAAAATTGCGGTTAAATTACACGGATAGGTTTATTTACGCTGCGTACTTAAGCATTAAATTTTTTTTATAAAATTTTAACAACAAGAAAACTTGAGTAGGTTTTTGCTGTGAATTGTTATAAATGTTTGTATAATAAATGTAGGATATGTTTGTAAGATAATGTTATTGTAAGTCCTAGTTCTAATTTATTTCTATTATTTGATTGTAATTTTCTTTGTAAATAAAGTTTTGTTTGTAAGATACAAACAACAACTTTTACCTAATTATAAAGTCTCAAAAATAATAATGTAAGTACCACGTGGTTGAGTCTCCTCAACCTCAACAGCCTATATTGGTCCACTGCTGGACGCAGGCCTCCCCCTGATATGGGCCTTGTTGGCTTTTATCTCATGGGGGAAATGTCCATAATCCCCACGCTGGGCATGCGGGTTGGGGATCGCAGTTCGGTGGTAGAATTGTTCTGCAGGGGGCGCTGCTGCCCACCCCTGGTGGATATCCCTTAGTCTCCTCATACGACACCCGCGGGAAGAGTTGGAGTGGTGCAAATTAAAAGCCGGCACCACACAGCTGTTGAGTATCACTATAGGCAAACTAGCGCAATCTTCTTTTGTTTTTCGTATACTGCCTGGATTTTTGACGTCATCGTGGATAATTGTATGAAAAAACAAAAGACCATCGCGTCAGCTTTAAAAAAAAAAACTATAGCTGTCGAGTATCCTATCAGAAATAATATGTATATCTCGATATACACTTGCGAGCTTTAAACTGGAATCGCTTCAAGGGTTGTTCAAGACTAATTTTTACAATTTCTTTGCAGTGAACTATGAATTAAGTTATGTTTTCCCTTACGCAGGATTTATTGGCGACGATAAATTTTGATTTAATGGACGATAATGTCCGCTGCCACACCGCAGCAGTGACTAGACAGTACCGACAGACGTCTTCCATGTCGGCATTCCCACACTAGACTGGCCAGCCCTTATTCCTGACTTGAACCCAATCTGGCATATGTGGGACGAGCTAAAACAGCGGATACGAGGGAGAAATCCAGCTCATCCAGCTCCGGCGCCGATAGAAGCCGATAGATGCAACTTCGACCTATTGCAATAATTCCCAAAATTTAGGTAGCCAATTTAATTAATTTTAAATCTTCTTGATATAACTTGGAAGGTAACAAAATTACCTTTCAAATGATATACCACAATCTATAGTTCATTTTACATAAATTGTAAAAAAATTGTTTTGATCAACTCGCGATGAAAGCGATTCCATTTTAAAGCTCGCAAGTGTAGTTCTGCAGCATCCTGCATCTTGTGACGGCGCAGCTTCTAACGGCACGATTAACCCCTAGACCGAACAGTCACTATACCATAATCTAAAATTGCGGATAAAAAGAACACCTTTCGTGGTGTCTTAATAACGCGAAAGAAAAATAAACAAGGATAATAGCTAGATAGGTATATGTAGACCGTGGTGTGACCAACCTTCCCCCGATAAAGCGGATAAAACAAGCACTTTCGAAAAGACACATTTCATTACGCGAGACAGCTGGGAGTTAATCGTGGTATTCTATAAAAGAATCCCCTTTACTTGGAGGAAGGCACAGTGAGGATCGTTTTACAGAAGCATCGCGAATGTCCAAACGGTTTGAAGTTGACAGAGACGTTTGGTAAAAGCAAAGGGCTTTTAAAGAACAGCGTTAGTAAGCAAACTCACTCACGCAGAGACAGAAATGATTTTGTGACTTCGCACTTAAAATATAAGAGAAAATAAAAATTCGTTTGCTTAATTTCGGAGGTAGACCATAGTGAAAATTTTGACCATAAAGTATTTGCCCACAATTTGTCTAAGGAATCAGCTTATTTCAAGCTTATTCCAGTAGTTTTCCTTGAAGAGACTCACACGTATCTGACTGTGACCGTTGTCAGAGAAAAAAATAAATAAAATTTATTAAAGTAAATGTAAATAGATAATACACAATGTGCACATAACAAATAAATACATACAGCTAAGTGTAACAAATTAGCCTGAACTCCTGTGTTTCAGGCTAATTATAACATTAAATAATCAGTTAGTAGATGCAGTAGTTTTCCAACACAAATAAGGTTCGTAGTTAACCCGCTTACATCCGTAATGAATAAAATAATCACTTATTAATACATGTAAAGGCATTTATTATAGAACATAAATAATATTTACTGCCGTTGGTGAGCACGTGCAACGTGGATAGTAATGTGGAAAAGCCCGAATAATGGACCTTCATACCTTGCACTGACACTGCATCCACGTAGAGTGCTTACATAAAGATGTAACTAGGTACCCAGTGTCTTTTCTGCTTACACATCTACACTGTGCCTTCCCTTGCAAGGAGGGGAGATAAAAGAAATTTATTGGCGAGATTAAACCGACCGGGCGATTGTGTGGTGTCAATCTGGTCCAAGGAAAATACGCGAGTTGTCGTATTCTTGTATTCTTTGTTCAGTGGATGGAGAATAATATTAGAAGTACTGGTTTGTTGTGAGCTTAGTGTTGGTACTTGTGATCAAGCACTGGTTGTTGTTATGAACTTTAAGGCTGCGTTTCCACCACAGATGTACGAGGTAGCTGAGCGGTGCGATGATGCGTTGCGACGCTGTGTAATGACGTGAGTGTTTCCACCAGAGATGTGCGATGATTTCATTCGAATTATTCGACTTCACAAATTATTCGAACCATTCGAATAACTAGGGCAAATTAGTTACTAATTTGGTTAGTAATGGCGAGTGGCGTCGAATAAAGAATTGATTTCGCGTCGACTGCCCGACTCGCCATTACTAATTTAATTAGTAATGGTGACTGTCCGAGTCGGGCAGTCGAACTCAATTCGTTATTCGACGCCTTGATCAATTCGTAGAGGCATTAGTAATTACTAATTAGTAGTTGTCATTCGACTTAGAAGATTAGTATATTACTAATATTCAAGTCGAATGACTAAATTAGTAGTCGTAAATCATTCGACTAGCCAGATCATCAGCTACGAAGCTGAAATTTTGCATGGAGGTTCCTTTCAAGACGTAGGCACCTGCTAAGAACGGATTTTTCGAAATTTGTGTTCTAAGGGGGTCAAAGGTCATTTTTATAATAACTTTTAGAAAGTAGGCACTCTCTAAGAACGGATTTAGCAAATTCTTATTCTAAATGGGGCCGTGATCGAGTAAGTAATTTATTAAACAAGCATTCTTAGAAGGAATAGGATTTATAGGTTTTCTCATAATAACTTTAAGATCATCAGCGACCATACAGCGGGGCAATGCAGCCAGCGTCTCGGGGACGCTTCCGACTGGTATTGATATGGATCAGTTGAGCTACCTGTAGATTGTTTGCAACAGTCTGCATTTAGATCAATTGTTTCAATTGTAAATATTAATTATTTTATAATTTTCTTTGTGACTAAAGGCCAAGTAAAAACAACTTCAACCAAGTAAAAAAAAACTTTAAGATTGTAAAGGATTGGTTGTAAAACTTTGGCGTTGGTAATTATAAATGAATACATGGAAACCAACATTACTTGGGGTACCTATAAGTACTTATTACTAAAGTCCACGCGAATGAAATCGCGACGGGTCAGCTAGTTTCAGATAAGCGAGCAAGACTAGGGTAGGGCCACCGTCTAGTGATTGCTATTCTTTCGCCCGCGTCACCTAGGACACATCCTTCGCAACACATCCCTTGAACACATCTTTCCACTGTTTTGTTTGTACAAAAACCTCGCTCCGCGGAGCCGTTTCCACCAGAGCTGCACCAGAGGCTAGGTAAATGCAGTGACTCAATTGGTTGATAAGAACACATTGCTTGCTACGCATCTCTGGTGGAAAGGCAGCCTTATATTCGTACTTGTGACCATACATTGTGGGTGCACCTTGTTACAAGTATAAAATATTTTATGTTTGTGCTTGGATCAAAAGCACAACGTTTCGCAGTTCCTATTTGCACGTCATCTATTCTATCTCTTGTAATAATTATTTTTTGTGGTCGGTCACCTGTAAAAATGTTTGTTTTTATTAATTTCTAGGTTCTGCAAGTAATTTTAATAGCAGATAATAAGTTTTGCACACATTTTATGCGATTTGCAATCTATGCTAAAACAAACTTTGTAAGATTTGTAGTGTTGGATTCTATCGACATACATTATTATTGTTTACCTATATCATAGGTTCTCAAGACATTTTTGTAGAAACCATTTTTTTACCAGAAGATATTAGTACAGGTACTTTACCAGAACAAATATCCCCTGCTTTCAGATCTGCACAACCCTGAACCTGATATAAAAACGCACTAGCATTTACAACGACCAAACTCGTTATAACAAACTCGTTAAAATTAGCCAGTTTTCTACTGAAACAAGACTTAATTGCCGATAGTTATTATTAGTATTATATAAATGGTATTTATCGCGTTTATTACCTATTTTTCCCGACGTTTCAAAAGGTTCAGATCGCTTAAGTTTGAAAATATTTATTACCTATGGCTGTGTATTATTATTAACGTTCTAATAAATTGCACCATCAGCTTTCCTCCACATTTATCTTCCCTCCTCAATGTTCCTATAACCGCGAGGGTGAAGGCATTTTTGCTGACTCAGCGCACGCGGTTTGAATGCAGATCGGTCTGTAAGCTTACAAAGTTAGACCAGATCTTAGGCTTGAATAGACCTTTAATAGGTTAAAAGTTTAAGCTGGTCTAAGTTAGTTTTGAGTGCAGGGTGGTCTAGAGAGATTCTGGCAAACATCTTTACTATGATGATCACTCTGGGAACGAGGCGTGCATTTATACATAATTTTAATTAATAAGGTACCGTACCTATTAAGTATTTTTAAGGTTGTACTAACGCTCTTTCTTTCAATTTATAGGTTTCTGTGTGCTTACTAACCCAATATAGTTATCTGAAACAAATATATTTTATATTTTTTTTTATTATTTACATATTTATAGGGTTTAAAACAGTGTTTGACTAGTACATACTGCGTAGCAAACCTACCTCTAGGTTTCGTTGACAAAATCATGAAAATGATGAATCTGAAATTAAGAAACGGTTTTGAGACAATTTCGAGATCATGGAATTTCATTCTCGTCAAAATGAATCTAGAAGTTTACTTAATACTTATTTTTAAAACTTTAAGTAACCATCACAACGCACACCTCCAGTTGCTGAGCGTGTCACAGATGGCCGCCGCCCTAACTGCATTCCGCCGCTGAGGCTGGGCAATGAACGGCTTACGGAACTTTTTGATCTTTCGCGATTTGTAAACAAATTCAAGATTTCTCGGATATTAATTATCGCGTAAGCACCTTGTATTTTCCGTGTGATTCCACCACGTTACAGCGATTGTGTTCACAAGCCACGATTGCTGAGGAGAGTTGGAATTTGAAGCCTCAGGACCTGCGCCTAACCTCTCACCGATCGTGTCGATCTGTCGTCCCATCGGATTATGAGAGTGAGGGAACAGAGAGTGCCCCTGTGTTTGCGCACACACTTGTGCACTATAATATGTCCTGCGCATCTGGCTAGTCTCCGAGAGACTGGCCGCCGTAGTCGAAATTCGGCTAGGAGGACATTATATTTCATTTAGGTATTCTATTTGTGTGCTTAATGTAAGCCGTTATTTGTAGTTTTCAGTAGGTTTTCAGTTTACTCAGCTTGTTCACACTTTTTATGTAACTATTACTTATATTTTTTTATTTTTTTTCCTTGTTGTGTAGAGCAAGTACCTACTACTATATATTAATTTTATATCGTCACTTTTCATAGGCTAAGAGAGTCCGAAGCGAATCACTGTAACCTCGCCACACAGGCTCTTCGGAGACCTAGTGCGAGGGACAGAGCTCTGCTAAGGTACAGCTACATGATAGTCTTGATAATATTTCTAAGTTAAGTCTAGTTAAGTAGTATGTACCTAACTTTTAAGATTTTTGATTTTGTTAAATAAAATTTTTTCTTTTTCTTTCTTTTTTCTATTATTATTTTTAACCGTGAAAAAATCTTATTATCCTCCTGCTTCGATTTCTTTTTATAATTTGTGTGTATGTGCTGCTGGTTTTCCTTACAATAAATAAATAAAATCGTCATACAAGCAATATAACAAGTTTCTTTCTATGTGATAACATCAATATTTTTGACAGTCAAACAAATCCATTCAACCAAATTGTTACACAACCAGAAGCCAGTCATTGAAAGCGTTAACTAATATGTTAATTCATGTTAATTATTAAATACACGCTCATTTAGTCAGATACCATCGAAATCAGGCGTAGATGTCATCTGGAACTAGATGATTGGGACATCCTGCTGGTAATTTAGGGTTCTGTCGGGACGGAAGGAACAGCGGAACTGAGGGGTCCGTATCTGTGTTGTAGTCAGATCTGATATTTTAGATACTTTTATGGAAAAGTGAAAGCTGTGTTTATTTTTTAGTACGCACATAATAGGGAGCGCAAGTATAGCGCTTTTTTTTATTTGGCATTATTTTCTTAATGCCATGTGGACAAGAGCCAAGTTTTTGCTACTCAAATTTGGTTCTTGTTAGCCTGGTAAGATAATTGGACATTGAGAAATTAAAAAAAAACGATTTAATAGAATAATAATAGATAGAATTGAGGTGTGCGGTGAGAGTGTCATGCCAACCTATACCGGCAAAGACCCATGCCATTATAATGACCAAGAGGGATGATTATATTTTTCTCTTTTTTTCTTTCTTTCTAAATTCATGTCTTATTGCCAATCTATATATATAAAAGAAAGTCGTGTTAGTTACACTATTTATAACTCAAGAACGGCTGTACCAATATGGCTGAAAATTGGTGGGTAGGTAGCTTAGAGCCAGGAGACGGACGTACACCACATTACATGGACGTACAAACATTATCCATGTTTATAAAAAAAAAATGGCGTACTTTTAAGGCAAAGCCTACCTTAGATAATAGGCTACTTAATACACCGAAAATACGCGTGCGAAGCCGCGGGCGGAAGCTAGTACTATATATTACTTATTGTCTTATTGAAAATACTGTAACACTGTTACTGTTCACAGCTAACGTGGTATAGGAAAGATGCTGGCAAAAGTATAACTAAAACTTTTAAATCCATCATGGTTATCAACACTAATTTTTTTTTTTAGTTATTCCGTGTTCATGGCGCATGAAACTGTGCCGAAATATTGGAAAGCTCAAAACTCAAATCATGGTAAATATCCAGTTGTAAATGACTGTAGTAAAAGTATAATTTTTACTGGTTGGTGGCAGAAATAAGCATTTATATTGCGTTAGTTTTGTTTTAAATAATTTAAACTATTTTTAGAACAGTTTTCTTAAATCTATTATATGTACCTTTACTATAATCAAATATATTATGTAGAGAATTTTTGTTGCACTAAGCTTCCATATTTCTATTTCTATATGTAATGTATTTTGGTAGGAGCATAATTAAGTCATCAACATATTTTGAAAGACCTGTAAGGGCTGTTTAAACTTAAGAGACTATTTGTGTATTTGTTGTGACAAACATACAATATTATTTATATATAACTGTTGGTCTTTAAATAAATAAATAAACAAAGACGAGGTGCTTATAACCTTTTCAGTGGCACCACTTCCACCACAGACGAGTCCAGATCCAATCATCAATTCCAATCAAGAGATGGCGCACCTATCTCATACAATGACGCTATCAATAATCAATCTCAGACTGATTGCCTTCCGCATCTGATTAAGATGTAGATAAGCTGGATCTAGGATCAATCTGTTGAATTAGAATTATGATTGGAAAATTATTTATTAATAGATAGATAGATAATACTTTATTCATCACCATAGAAAACTAATTTTACATAGAAACATGTAGAGAAAAGCAATGGAACTGCAGCTTTATCGCTTAAAGCGATTTCTTCCAGGCAACCAAAACGATGGGAGAAAAATAAAGATGCTACTTAACATAAATCTAAACTACATATTAATACTAATACACATAATACCTACTAAACTAATACACTAATACATACAAAACTACTACTACTACTTAGTAACTATAGTGAACATGCTAACTAGTGATACGTGGCATTCAAAAAGTAATAAAAAACTTGTGATGAAAAGTGTGATGTGATGTGGACTTCTTAATACCCAATGTCAAATCGTTTTAAAAGCTGCTCATTCAATGCATTTTTTTAATTCAAATTCAAATTCATTTAAAAATTGCGGATATGTAGGTACAGGTACACATATAGGTAGCTTAAGTTCTAATTATTATAAAGTAAAAAAAAGTAAAAAGTATTTATTCTATGTCGCAAAAATTACAAGTGAAGTTGGTACAAAGAAATAAAAGTTGTGTTAGTACATACACCCGGTTGGGTGGGTAGGGTTCAATTTTTTGTTTGTACAGTGACGCTCACCGATATGTAAACCCCCTGTTTAAACTTTCATTGGTCACAAAGCACATGCCCAAAGCACAACTCTATAGCTCACGCACTGCTGAGGCTGGGCAGTGAATGCGTTAAGTTATTACTGTTTAATTTTAAATTAGATTGGCATACATGATTTACCTGACATTGAAATAACTATTTGATGCCTATTTATTTTAATTTAAACTGAATTTTGTTATTTTTATATAAATTATTTTGCAGTGCTCTACAGGTTGCATGTAGAAGATACTTATTGACCTATGCTAACATTAAGACTTAAGCTGTATACATGTACATGTGAGCAAAAACAAATAAATATGTAAGAACAAAGTCGATTTGTATCGACACACAAATATTTTGAACACAGAGAACACATCTTTCAGTAATAATTTCAATGATAGACGGCTGTTACATTCAGAAAATAAACATTTTTTTTTTCAATATTATAAAATCAAATCTAATATAATTAAGAGTTTTTGACTTGCTGAGGGGTCACCAATTATGAACGCCACTGTACGTTCGATTTTGCATTGTCTTAGTTAAGCGTTTGGTTAGCAGAATTGGACCATAGAAAAAGGCGATTAAACCTGCCAGTAATAGATAAAATAACAACAAAACAGATGTGACAAAACTACATTTCCAATAACAAGCTTATCAGCAAGAACGTAGGGGGGTTGTCTCAGATTGTTGTGGGGGGGGGGTTCCGCCTGTCTGAACTCCTTGTCTTGCCTCTCACGCTCACCTTAGCAACCTACGTGAAACAACGAATATATATATATATATGTTATAAGATTCCAAGATATTTTATGTAAACAAAGAAATTTACAATGCTTTATATGCTTTCATCATTTAATCATCCTTGTAATAAAAGTAATAGTCCTATATAAATATAAAATAACGACACCACGTGATGTATAAGTTCGGTGGAAATATATGATACAATACAATAATTGTACATCACTTTATGCAATAGTGTATTGTTTTGACAATAAACTTTATTGCACTCCAAGAAAATACGTAGCAATTTTATTTTTATTTATTTTATTTTATTAATATACGGAGGTACTTTAATTAATTAGTAAAATACCCTGTACCTACTTAAATACAATGGGCGGTATTATCGCTTAGTAACGGTGTCTTCAAGGCAACATTATAAAGTACATTTGAAAATTTAACAAAAACTGATAACATAACAGAAAACATAAAGATAACAAAAAAACTTCAACAACGCATAATGGCACACGCAATAAAAAGGTGCAAATTCAAGTTTGAAAAGCTCACTTTTCAAACTCGAAATTGCACCTTCTTGACCTTTTCGCGAGACGAATGAAATGATGAATGACATCTACCAAAACGTGGATTTTGCAAACATCTGCGATTTGCTCCGATGATAACGATATCCGACGACAGTGGCGTAAAATATTTTCCACTAATATTTCTTTGGTTGTGTTAATCCTTTGTTTAAAAAAAATATCTAGAATCCTAGAACCGAGTAAAGGTATAACGGGCTAAGGTGGCAGTGAAACAAACCATGACATTACGTGCGATGCTCTGTCGGGATCGAAGGAAGCAAAATTACCTCTAGTCATTATCGCAAAACTTTTAATAAATCTATACTAGAGGAAAGATTTGATTGTTATTGAATAGGTCCAAAATTACTGGACCGATTTGAAAAATTCTTTAAAGTTTTTTAAACTTTAAAAGTTTTGCCATAGCTAATAGGATAACTTAAACATCGTTATTATCGTTTAACCGGCTGTATGTAACCGCCTGTTTATTATGTATGTCTGTCAATTTTTCCGTCATTTATTGTGGTAGTGTACGTCCTTTAAAACTGCATGTTAAACTCCGAATATGGACCAAAACCTACAGGACACTACCCGTTGACCTAAAATCATTTTATATGAATTTGGTAAGAAGCAAGGACTTATAGCTGTATAATATCTTTTTACGCTTGAAGGAGTAGTTGTGTTGACATAAAACTAAATTTAAATTATATTGTATTATTACCACAATCATAAGAAATAAATGGTTTCAATGGTTCGAGGTATTTTAGAATAAAGTTAAAATTATAAAATATCATCATCAGTAGTTAGATTTAACCTACTGCTGGATATCCTACTTTCCTCATAAGTTTGCCTGTTTAATCCATAATTATCTAAACAATGGTGCTGGTTATTCTAAAACAACATTATGTAGAATTTTAAACGCAAAGAAATCGATTGAAAGTATTAAAAAAGTACTGCAAATCACTAACTAACTAACACTTACTAATTAAGCACGTCTCGACAGAGCCTACAGATTTGCTTCCTTTGGAGTTGAGACCCATGCGTGAAGTGATCTCCGGGTTTTTTTAAATTATCTGAGCATCTGGTCGAAGCGTCGCGTGACCCGAGGGCTGATGAGTGTCTGGCACAGTGCATCAGCATTGCCATACAGCCAGCGTCTTGGGGACGCTTCCGATTGGTATTTATATGGATTAGTTGAGCTACATGTAGATTGTTTGCAAAAGTCTAAAGCTAGCTCAATTTTTTCAATTACAATTGAAAAAATTGGTTCTAATTTTTATGTATTATTTGATTATAATTTTCTTTCTTAATAAAGATTAGTAACATATAAAAAGTAACTAACATTTTCTTATCAAACTTTTAAAGCCTTCGCGATTATTTTAACATTTTTAATGATATTTATCGGGTATTTATTGCGAAGGTACCTTTTGCTATTATTTCCCCTACGTTTCTTCCGCGTTACAGCTAACGTGGTCCACGAATCGATAATAATAACGAAAATAGTAGTAATAGTAACAAAAGGTACGCGATAAATACCCGATAATTATCACTAACTACATAATTCACTTTCCTTTTTGCACTATTTTAACCTCGGCTTTACAATTCAGTTTTCTATTGCTATAAAATAGACAAATTCCAACCACAAAGAGAAAACAATGGATAATTTTGCATACGAACTAAGGGTTGATTTCTGACAATTTATTGCTGTTGGAATCGCTATTGTTTTGATCTAACTAATGACCGGTATACAGGATGCTCCGATAACGTCAATGACGTGGAACACCCTGTAATGGCAAATGAGGTTAGCTAACTATTGCAAATTGCTGATTTCGATACGATTCCTGGGAGATTGAAGGTAATTTTAGATATTCATCCTACTTTACAGAATTAGCTAGTAATGTGAAACGAAATTCTTTAAACTATTCCATGAATGTTTGTACGATCTGCAGATATTTGTTCAGAGTGTTCTGGATATTTTCTATGTATATATAAGACACTATATTTAAAAAAAACTGGACAATTCACACAGCGTTATCTAGCCCCAAGTTAAGCAGAGCTTGTGTTATGGGTACTAGATAACTGATATATTATACATAATACAATACACAGATAGATCTTTTATATTATAATAAAAAAGATCTATCTATGTAGTCCAAAAGGACCCCGATCCCGCAGGGACCCGGTCTTTAGAGACCAATTTCGATCAATTTTATGAGACGTTTGTTATTTTGTTATTTTTTCCATAGTTTTTCAACTTGTATTGTTATCATAAAAAGTGCTTACACGTCATTAATATTAATAAAATTCGGAAGATAGGGTACGTATAAATGTTTTAGAAAAAATCAGCAAAATCGTTCTCATTACCGCTAAAAAATGCTGAATAAATTGTTCATATGTTTTTAGTTTACCATTTATTAAAACGTATTTTTATAACATTTGTTTATTTATATGCAATCATAGATAAATAGAAGAAGAATTATTGAAAACTAACCCGCAACTTCGTCTACCAAGGTAGGTAGGCGGTAGCTTATGCAGTAGGAGTTGTAATGAAAGACAGAGTATAGAGCACTTTTTTTTATAAATGTTGCCAAAAGGCAATTAAAATATGCTACAAACTAGTACGAACAATCAACGTAGGCACACAAACAAACAGATTCCTTGTATAATGGGCTTCCAGGGCAACTACAAAGCCAGTATCATTTATTCCATTTTCAAAAATGGTTTAACACTTTTTCCGTTGATAGTACTTTTTTGTAAGATTGACTTTTAATCGATAAAGTCAAAGTACTTTATTAGAAATCGGGTACCTCCGAGAACGGGCCCCTCGGGGACTAACCTGAATTTTGGCGACCGACTAAACTTCACACTGTCTGTCACACTGGTGTGAAGGTTTTAATAAAAAAATCTCTATTATCACACTAATCACACTAATATTATAAATGTGAAAGTTTAGATGTATGGATGGATGCATGTTTGTTACCTCTTCACGCCAAAACTACTGAACGGATCAGGCTGAAATTTGGCATACAGGTAATTCTGATCCTGGAATCAAACATAGACATCCTTATATATCAGTTCCCATGGGATAGAAAACGTTTCCATAGAAACAACACGTGCGAAGCTGCCGGCAGAAACTAGTATTATAAATACAAAAGTTTGGATGGATGTATGGATGGATGTTTTTTATCTCTTCACGCCGAAACTACTGAACGTATCGAGCTTAAATTTTGCATACAGGTAATTTTAATCTTGGAATCAAACATAGGCTACTTTTTATCCCATAAATCAGTTCCCATGGGATATAAATCGCCTATAAACGTTTCCATAGAAACAACGCGTGCGAAGCCGCGGCCAGAAGCCAATATGATATACCAAACAAAATACAATGTAACACTGATGGATATTTTAAATTTTTCTTAGGAAACACCCATAACATCTGCAGATTGTACAAACATTTGTCCCGAGGCGGGAACCGAACTCGTAGCCTCTTGCGTCGAAGGCGGACGTTCTCCACAGCGCCACTGAGGTCATTTCATTAACTTCATAAAATTACCTATTCATCCAAAGATCAAAAATGTTAGAGATAAAAGAAAATTCTAAGAATTTCTTTCCTTTGCGTGATCATCTATTTTAATTGAATTTTCCGTTGATTGGCATTGAAAGTTTAATTTGAAGAAATATTTCGCCGAAAGTTTATTCAGTATGAAGATAATTAAATTTTGCTTTTTAGGGTTCCGTGGACAAAGGCAGAAGCCTACGCCGTCATTGGTCTGCTCGCCCGTCAAAAGCTTCTACCACTTTATGGAGCAATTTTTATTTTTCACAGAATACGTGTAACTATAGCCACAAGGCAATAACTGTGACAAGCATCATACGGAACCTTTATTGCGCGAGTTCAACCTGCACTTGACCTGTTTGTTCTTATTTTCTCTGGAATTGGTACATACAAAACTAATTATTTTGTTATATTTTCGTTTAAAAACTTCATTTTCTCTTTCAGTAATTTAGTTACAAAAGCTATCCGTACCTACAATTTTATCTAAAAATGATATCTGACGATTTTTCTGACGCGGGTGGATGATGTGAGATCTCATACAATTTCATACAACGAATTAAAAAAATCAGGTTCATCGGCGCTTTTCATTCAAAGTCAAAGTCGACGACAAAAATTATTTTATTTCCTCATATACAAAAAAAAATCCATCAATGGAAAAAAGTGTAATATACCTACATAAGCTTTGCAACTAAAAACTAGCCTGAAGTTATGTTTTCAACTCATTGTGTTAAAAACCTCATTTTCTCTTACAATAATTAAGTAACAAAGCTAAGTAATTATGCGAGCAACGAAACAATCTAGGATGGCGTAGAGTTATTAGTGTTCAGAAGAGACTGAAAGAATTATGTGCTACCTATTTTTTGGAGTTGGCAATACTAAGTGAAAAGTAGAGTATATAGCCGAAAGAAATGCTTGTAGGTACCACTAAAAGCAAACTCCACGCTTTATATTAGTTCGATGTCCTCCTAGCAAAATTTCGGCTGCGGTGGCCAGTCATGTGTGCAAGGACATTTTATAGTGAACATTTGGGGGTGAAGGTGGATTTCCCCCAAAGAGGAACAGAGGGAGATCTCCTCTGAACCGGGCCCGACCCATCTGGTCCACTGAGCCCGGTGGTCTTTCGACCGACAGTTGATGTCGGATAGTTGTATATAGCCAGTTGTTACTGAATCAAGTGTTTGCGCGATCCAGGATACTTGTCTCTTTTTGCTTCTTCCGATTGTTTTTAGATTGTTTATAATGACACGACATCTAACGGATCTTTATTGAAGCACTTAGGGTTTTTACATGCTTCGTCGTTTTTTCGCTGTTTGCGCCTCTATTGACAAGTTAGCCTTGTAGTTCGGCCGTTGTCGCCTAGAGGTCGCCTACATCACTCCCTTTCCAGACCGAAGGTCGATATAGTTCTTGATACCAGCATGTCCAGTGTCCAGCTTAGCTCATCGTAGTCTTCAGTGAGTCGAGACTGGTGCGATGAGCAGGTTGAGGACGGGAGAGCGCTTGTCATCTGCGGTGAGTCGAGATGTGTCCCAGTGAGTCGGGACGAAGCGCGGCGCTTGTAGTCTGCGGTGAGTCGAGACGGTCCACGGTGAGTCGGGACGAAGCGCGGTGCGGTGCTCCAGGTGAGTCTACGGTGGGTCGAGACGGTATGCCCAGATGATGCCGCTAGGGAACTCCACGAAGCGTTATCGAGGAGGGGAGAAGCCTGCAGAACCAGGAAGTCAGGGCGGCTGCGATGGAACTGCGGAGGCTGAGGGATGATGCTGGTGCGGTGCGAAGTTGCTGGTCCGGAAGGTAGCTTGAGGGAGAGAGAAGAGACGAAGGTAGATGTCTGCTGCTGCTGATGATGATGATGATGATCGTCATTGATGGCTGGAGTGCTGCGCTGCTTGATGAAGGAATCGTGTTCAGAAATCCAGTCGTCGGGTTTCGGCAGGAGTCGTCCGAGGTAGTCGACGGCTGGCACGACGGAGGTCACCAGTTTGGGGGTAAAGGTGGGTTTTCCCCCAAATAGTAACAGAAGGAGATCTCCTCTGTACCGGGCCCGACCCATCTGGTCCACTGAGCCCGGTGGTCTTTCGACCGACAGTTGATGTCGGATAGTTGTATATAGCCAGTTGTTACTGAATCAAGTGTTTGCGCGATCCAGGATACTTGTCTCTTTTTGCTTCTTCCGATTGTTTTTAGATTGTTTATAATGACACGACATCTAACGGATCTTTATTGAAGCACTTAGGGTTTTTACATGCTTCGTCGTTTTTTCGCTGTTTGCGCCTCTATTGACAAGTTAGCCTTGTAGTTCGGCCGTTGTCGCCTAGAGGTCGCCTACAAACAAGTGTGTGCGCATACACAGATACCCGAAGGGACTGGGGAGAGGTCATGCGCAAGACCAACAGCTTAACGTGCTTTTGGAGGCACTTGCTGCTCTCAGGGGTGTAACACCACCATCTTCCTGACTCCGGGCTGCTACTGTGAAGTTTTGCTAGAAAAAAATCCAACAACAATTTTGGGCCGACTCGGGATTTCAACCCGGGACCTCATTATCAGCAGTCAAACACGCAACCGCTAGACCAACGAGGCTTCAGCTAAATACAAAAAGTGTCCTGAACATTTTGTCAATTGTACCTATAACCGGTTACGTGGGAGTGGGCTTATGTGGTGTCTTGGGGCTTTTAAGGCCCGCTTGAACATCAGTAAAGATTAAAGTTTCATGTTAGTTATCGGGTTTTAATGTAGAAGAGTTTTTGTAACTTAGGCAACAACCAGAGCCCTGAGTTCATTTTGACACAAGTCTCAAGACGTCATCACCGTGACTTCTGAATTTTCATGGGATTCGGTACAGCGCTTCTATTGTGTGGACAAGGAAATACGCAAATCCCATACAAAAATGAGACAACTAGATGACTTTTCACTCCTATCCTCAAACCGAACTCAGTGCTTTGTTTATCATAAAAAATAGTTTGTATAACTAATGGGCCTTATTACGAAAACTTGCTCAGTCATAAACTTGTGACCTACGTGACTTTTATGCCATAGAAAAGCGTTATTCAAGCATAGAACGATGACTTAGCCTTAGACCTAGCAAGCTTTCATAAAACGGGCCTAAATACCATATATGCCATACATGACAAGTGTCATTTCTTTTAAGTATTTGCTATCATTTTGACATACGCTGATTTTTTTTGGTTGGCATGTTTGAAATTCGTTATAATATAATATATAAATTTCTATATTATTTCTTTCACAGAACTATTGAGAAAAGCGGTGATATGGGATTGGGGATCGCAGTTTGGTGGTAAAAAAAATCTGTAGCAGGCGCTGCTAGCCGCCTCCGGTGGATATCCCTTAGACGCCTCTTACGACACCCGTGGGAAGAGTTGGGTGGTCCAAATTCTAAGCCGGCACCACGCGGGCCTTTAACAGAGCACAAAAGTCTAGTGTCATTTCTAGACAATTGTAGCTCAATCTAGTGACATCAGCGGCGCGGGTTAATTCCGTTAAAAGATTAACAAACCACAGACACTGTATATGCAAATGTAGAACTTATAGCCACGGAGCTCAGGATTACTTTGGCTTGCAGTTTTAACACAATTTTTATGCAGATGGTAGATAATAATGAAGAATTGTAAAAACTGCGTACTTATGGAACGGGATTGAGAATGACGTCATCCCTTGATGACTGATGTGGCGCGGCGGGCGAAAGTCTGCGTGCGACGCAGGTGGTTGCACGTTCGATTCCCGCCTTAGGACAAATGTTTGTAGGTACGATCTGTAGATATCTGTGCTGGGTGTTCTGGATTTTTCCTATCTATGTGTGTTTTGTAATTAAGTTTATCAGTTATCTAGTACCCATAACACAAGCTCTGCTTAGCTTGGGGCTAGATAATGCTGTGTGAATTGTCCAGCATTATTTATTTTATTTATTTATTTCTCTCTGTCCTGCTCATGCATGAGAGATGACGTGTAAGGTACACAGGTTATTAAGGAGGAGTAAATTGAAAAATAGCGCTGCTTGCATATTAATGCAT
The DNA here is from genome assembly GCA_949316285.1 of Eupithecia subumbrata. Taxonomy (NCBI): domain Eukaryota; kingdom Metazoa; phylum Arthropoda; class Insecta; order Lepidoptera; family Geometridae; genus Eupithecia; species Eupithecia subumbrata. The sequence continues at coordinate 5,318,412 of OX438649.1, forward strand.
TACAGCAAAATGCTGGATTTACTCCATTTGTCTTAATTTTTTGTTTTGAATAAATAGGTTTTAGTCTAGTTTTATTATGTGTAATTTTAGGGTTTCTAGATCGAAGATCGGTTTCGAAACCCTTATGGTCTCGCTTTGTCTGTCCTTTTTCCCTCCTTAATAACTCAACTTGAAATTTAAATAATAATACATTTCGTGCGCTTGTACAGATTTAATGAAAAAATAATAAAATAAAATTCAAATTTAAATGAACATTTTCCAGACAAATGTGATGTCGAAATTTTAAAAGATACCTACACGGTCATGTGGGGTATCAAATAAAAGGTATCAGTTTGTACATTTCATAACAGTTGTTTAAATTTCTGTTGGTTTCAAACTTTTTTAAATATTTCGAAAAAGTAAAAAAAAAATATTCAAAGGAATCGGTTTGTACGTTTCAAAACAGTTTTAAAAATTTCTGTAGGTGTCATAATTTTTGAAAAAAGTCGAAATTTTACCAATACGGGGGGTTTTGGTAAAATTTTAACTTTTTTTTGCGCGCGAGTTACACTCGCACTTGACGGATCTTGTTTTTTAATTAAGGCTATAAATGATTTTCTATTCTATTCTATTAAAGATTATGTACTATTTATTTCCGAAGTAAGCAGAGCTTGGTGTTATGGGTACCATCAGGTCAATTCAGATGTGTTCGTGAGTGTATCGCTCACACCATGCTCGCCGCGCATTGGTTCACTTTCTCTTTTTTTTTTTATGGAAAAATGTATTCTATGAACGGCGAAAATAGCATGAACGATACACTCACGAATACATCTGAATTTTTGATACCGGCACATATATCTGTCACATAAATTTAAAACTTTTTATTCACAGAAACCACAGCCTACTCGTACCTATATGCATACAGTCGTTCGACGAAGGCATTTTGACGTGGTTTTGACAGAGCAAATGTGCGGGCGGCAAGGGACGGGACGGGAGAGGGACGCTCCCGAGTTGTATACATCACCGCCTTAGTAACTTGGGACCGTTCTCCCCCCCTCCGACCCGTCTCTTGCCCCCGCACGATTGCCCTGTAAAACGCCTTCGTCGAACGACTGTATGCATATAGTAGCCATTGCAGAGACAGAAAACACAGATTCGCATCATATTATCGCAGATCATGCAAGTTTGTCCCACGGCGGAACTGGAACCCGCTACCTTCTGCTTCTCAGGCAAACCGCCCATTGCGCTACAGGGGTTGTAGATGGGTATGAAGAAATTTTAATCAGAATAATTTTATATTCATAAAACAAATATAATACCTATTTGTAAGATTTGATAAAAAAGTCAGATGGAAACCTCTAGATTTTTATTACCTTGCTATGTCAATATTTTTTTTTACCTACTAAAGCTACTTGGAAGGATTAGAGTAAGTACTTTATAAAACACTTTTACCTATGGTATTATTACTATTTTTATTAAAATTAAATAAATTTTTTGATATAGTAAGATTTCTGATATTAACACCCGGGATGGTAATAAAAAATATGGTCACGTAATTAGGAACATCGTAAGAAATTGTCCCTTATCCGAGTGTTCCGTACTCACATAAATTTTATGTTTGTTTTTACGAGGACTTTTTTATTTTTACGTCCTGGTAATTTGCTTTAATTAGAACTGATGGTTTTAATCAGAACTATGCAAAACAGAAAAAGATGGTAGATTATTTACCTTTTTAAAAACCATACAGCGAACACAGTGTTTTACGATTCCCACACTAAGAATTTACGACCAAGATGATGCTTGAACCTTCCACTCGTACGGGAATGCGAAAACCAAGTGCACCACCGAGGTCAGACATTGGCCCGTAGAAATTCCCAAAGGTTTTCGACTAGTCACTGTCACACATAATTTTTGAAAACCCGAAGAGTCTTCTGGTATCCCAAGGGCTAAGGGAAGCTAATGCGTAGCCTCTGTCACGACCTGCATAGGTATTTGCGCCTTGAGATCCTCAGCCAAAACTGCCGCTGCACCAGCCCTTAAGCCCGTCACAGACGTAGCTATAGTATAAAGCAATATACCGAGCTATACTGTGCTATAATGTATGTACATATATTATAGTAAGCTGAAACGATGTAATAATAATTATATAGTTTGCCTTTATTTCACGATGGTCGTCCTAGTTTTCTTGCTATACCATGCTATACTATGCTATGCAATAATATAAAATACAATATAGCTTGGTGACGTCATAGAAATATAAATGATAGCTGCGAAAGTTTGTATAGAAGCTGTATCGCGCTAAGCCTTGCTATGATTCATATTGCTATATATTATAGCTACGTCTAGAATCAAATCAGAGCTGTCTGTCATCTGATGCCGGCAGTGTAAATTAAAGCTCATTTTTGAAGGAACTTAATTGATATTTCAGGTGGGCGACAAGTAGAAAACAAGATGACAGCGCCTTAGTAGCGAATGTATGTAACATTTACCATGGTCGCCTGTCCATTGAACTTCCGTCACCGGAGCGAACGTTCCGGCAACGGCACTGGTGATAAACGGCCTAACGGATGTCTTGGGTTGAGGAGAAGGCGCAATCATGTCTCAATTTTTACACTGCCAATAAAAGCGTCTTCAAAATGTACGAAATCACTCACGGTACCCTAAAACCAATATTAACTCATCTCTACCAAAGATGAACGAATCGATAGATAAGTCAACCCATTTGTCTGATAATAATTCGCCGAAGACATTGACAAATGACCCAAATGCTAGCAGATGGCAAATCGCCTGTTTTCTTTTCCCAACATGATTAAAGGCTGATAAAGTTTGCAAGATAGATTGTTTTGGGAAATCGTGTGGGGTAAGTTTTGGATGCCATTGAAATCCCAAGTGTGGTTGAAGTGACGTTTTGTTTCGGAGAATACAAATGGGTTTTAGAATTGTAGTAATACAAGTACCTGGCTATTTGTTCTGGATGTTTAGGGTGCTTTATAAATAGAAAAAAAAACTATATTTGTATGACTATCAATTATCTAGTAACCATAACCAAACTCTGCGTACTTAGGGGCTAGATAATGCTGTGTGCATTGTCCAGCATAAATTATAAATAGTAAGTATGAATGTTTGTCACGCCGTAACCACTACTGAAAGGATCGGGCATTATGCACAAAAGAAGTTTTAGGGTGACAAATCAACATCGAGCTATGCTGCGCTGTACTGCGCTGTGCTGTGCTGTGTTTCTTAAGCTACGTTTTTTTAACAATCAACATCATGCTGTGCTGCGCTTTGCTTAGCTCAGTATTAAAAGCGGAGAATTTAATTTTCTAAAGAATATTGCCACTGTAGACGATTTTTTAAATATAGAGCTCCATAAAAAACATAGCACAGTTCGGCACAGCGCGGCTCAGCACGAAGGGTAGCGCGCCTCGCTCGACATTACTGCGTTTTAAAACAGAGCGTATCCTCACACAGCGCAGCACAGCATGGTTTGTTTGTATCCTCATTAAAATATTAGACGAGCGAGTTGACCAAACATAGCACAGCGCAGTACAGCGCAGCATAGCTCGATGTTGATTTGACACCCGTAGACCTCGATTAACTATAAATAATAATAAGCTACTTTTTACTCCAAATAAAACACGCGCAAAGCGGGGCAGAAACGAATATACAATAACCTGGAATTTTTGATCTAGAAGTTAAACTAAGACTTTCTTACAGTGAAAATTACAATTAAATAAATAGTGCTGGACAATCCGCATAGCGTTATCTAACCCCAAGCTAAGCAGAGCTTGTTTGTATGGGTCCAAGATAATTGATATACATAATACAATACACAACATAGATAGATATTTTTTACTATACATAGAAACATTCAGAACACCCACAAATATCTCAGATCGTACAAACATTTGTCCTGAGGCGGGAATCGAACCCGCAACCTCCTGCGTCGCAGGCGGACCTTCGCCCGCCGCGCCACCGAGGTCGTCGAATTAAATAATAGTAACAAATCAGAACAAGTCTTTACAATGAGGTTCCATAACGTTTTTAGTTGAGAATGCAGATTTATAGAGCTAGAAAATCCATAACACACAGTGCAGAAATTTTGTTCTACTACAAAAGTTGACGAAGTTATGACCAAATTACTAGCGAAGTGAACAGATTTTTTTTATTATTATTATTTATCATTCGACGGTTCTCTCAAAACTGAGTCTATCTGGTTCTGTTATTTTTTTCCTAAACTTATAGTTTCGGAGTAAATCACTAAAACCTGATATCTGCCTACGGTTAACGGGCGGCGACCGAGCGAGTGACGTCACACGTAATGGCGTAATGTTTATTAGTTGGATAATTCAAAAAGATATATCATTCTTATGTCATGAAGAATAACGTGAATTCTATTGATATTGCTATAACTTTACTGATCCTCATTGAAACAATCAAGCTAACTGCAGACTGTTGCAAACAATCTAGAGGTAGTTAAAACTTAGTTTGCTTTTGTATCCACCCTTATATAATTTTCGTAACTGAACGCTTCCATTCCTTCGAGGAAAATCAGTTCATTATTATGTTTCGAGATAATCCTATTCGCGTAGGAGCTTCGTTTTCCGATGTGTTTCTCTGCAGGTAGGTAGTTAATTTCAGAATTATATTACGGTATTATAAATACCTACAATTATAGGAGAGTCATGTGAGATCATCATAATCGTCATAAGTAATTAAATGAAATGATTTTAACTAAATTTCCAACTAACAGTACTTTCGAAAGAAATGAGGTCATTCGACGCCATGACAGTCTTGAACGTTTTCGAATGATATTGAAATTGTTTTTATTAATGCAAAAAGTCGTATAAATTCTTTTTTTATATCATGTCTTAGGAGTAATAAAAAAATAAATAGAAATAAATTAGACCTGGTATTTACAATTGAAACAATTGAGCTAACTGGACACAGTTGCCAACAATATACAAGTAGCTCAACTGGAGTAAAATAGATATTAAGGTATATTAAAACATAAACTTTTATTATCAGAAATCATTAAATTAAGGTATATTAACCAATTTCAAATTTAGTCAACTAACCTATTCTAGTTTCGATTTTGCTCTGATTATGTGAAAGTTCAAAGCATAGCCGCCGACCTTCTTAGAAATAAAACGTGAATTGCGAGTCGGACTCGCGCACTAAGAGTTCCGTAAGACCTTGTGTCTTGCCAAATTATCATGATTCTAAGTCAACGGGAAGTACCCTATAGGTTTTGGTTCATGGCGAGAACCAAAAAAAAATGTTTTGTGATTCTACTACAAATTTACCATTTTAGCATTTTCCCCTTTATTTGTGCTGTAAGACCTTGCTGCTCACCAAGTTTCATGATTCTAGGTCTACGGGAAGTATTCTATAGGTTTTGTGTGCATGCAATTCCCTTGGAAATTTCGAAATATTCGGACATAAACGGCTGTAACTTTTGAGTGCGTTGACTTAGAAGTTTTAATTATATTGCGGCTTCAAGAGGTTACTGAGAAATGAGGGTTGACAGACGGACAGACAGACAGACAGACGGACTACAAAGTGATCCTATAAGAGTTCCTTTTTTCCTTTTGAGGTACGGAACCCTAAAAATAACATTGTAACAATAAATAAACAGAAACTAAACCAAAACGTCTACAGACCGTTCTATTCTCTTCCCCACACTAGTCCCGGAGTTATGAATAGTGCGAATCTACGAGAATGGCCCGCCATTTATTTTGTATGACAATAGGCTTGATTTCAGCCCAGGTGAACTTGGACCTTTTGACAAATTGGACACAAATAGTGTTAGGTGGACTGTCGTCGGGTTAAGTTTATTTTTAAACTTACCTGGGAATTATTTGTTTTATTTTCTTTTTATTTAGTATCTGGCACAGCGCATCAGCATTGCCATGCAGCGGGGCAATGCAGCCAGGCGTCTTGGGGACGCTTCCAAATGGTATTATAAGGATCAGTTGAGCTACCTGTAGATTGTTTGCAACCGTCTGCAGTTAGCTCGATTGTTTCTATTTAAATACTAGTTCTGATTTATTTACATTATCTGATTGTAATTTTCATTATCAATTTTATGAGTAATTCATAATTATAAGCTCTATTACGATCAGAACCAGAAAGTGGAATTAGTTTCCTGCGTCTGTTTTCTCGCAAGAGTACAACCTCGGATTCATAAAATCCAGATTGAATATGTTCCTTCTGGGAAAACGTGCTCCTTCTTAAAGGTTTCACGTATTTGACGTAATAATAATAATAATGATAATAATAAAGGCAAGACACTCTCACTAGGAAGTTGGATCAAGGGCCAGATTCAAAAGGCGGTACTCCTGGACTCGGCGCGCATCGTCAGGAGGTTCCTCTCGCTGCAGCCCTGGTCACCGGCCGCTTGAGCCTAGCTTCGCGGTCGGTGATTCACCGTGCCGATATATTTTTTACTAAAGAATAGTTTTTTAATATCTTATTTTCTATACTAAAAAATGTTATCTTATTTTAATTATAACTTTATTTACATACACAATACAGGCGCATACATTACATTCATATACAATAGGTACATGTAAAGGAAGGTGTTATTACATAAAAGCTTTTTATAAATAGATCTTAGCTTTTGCTCCGGGTATTCCATAAAAACTGGGGCCAGTTTACACAATATTAATAACGTAAGAAACGGAAATATAATAAAACAAATTCCAATTCCTTCTACTTCCTCTCACAAAGAAGTGATAAAGTCCATTCCAGCTTCAGTTTAAATTATAAAAGCTAATTTCATTAATTATGGAACTTCACTGTCTCGTCGTTATTTCATTTTCATTCACTATAGTTAATTAGTAAATTAAGATTACTTTATGAAAGACTGGCTTTTGCCCCCGGCTGTACGCATGTAGCAATGGGATAAAGCGTTGCCCGTAGCAACGGATAAATAAATGCATATGTCCAGCGCATCTGGTTAGTCTCCGATGAGATTGGCCGCCGTGGTCGAAATTCGGCTAGGCGGACATCATCATGTACCTATGTAAGTTCAACTAGTTTGATCACGTAGCTAGAAGAATCCAGATGACCTGGAGAAACTGGTAATTGTGGACAAGTGGACAGGAAAAGATCACGAGGCCAGAAAATCACAATAAATGATACGAATATGATCTCATATCATTGGCGCAGCGGGCGAAGGTCCGCCTGCGACGCAGGAAGTTGCGGTTTCGATTCCCGCCTCGGAACAAATTTGTGTACGATCTGCAGAAATTTGTTCCGTTGGTTCTATGTATAATAAAAAATATCTATCTATGTAGTGTATTGTATTAAGTATATCAGTTATCTAGTACCCATAACACCAGTTCTGCTTAGCTTGGGGCTAGATAATGCTGTGTGAATTGTCCAGCATTATTTATTTATTATTTGGGAGGTTTTTCTGAGCTGGCACAACCTTCAGTAATGAAGTAGACGATGAAGAAAAGATGTGTGTGAATAATTTGGTTTATTTCAAAGCTTTTTTCAAAGCTTGCAAGCTAAATTTCTATGGAAGGCCCATGTCCAGACGACATCTTGAACATTTTGATAAATTGACTGATTTGTCTGCGTGTCATCATAATCACATTTTTTTCACTATGTCCCCAAAACTCAAACATTTTACTTGATTGTATATAACCAAGTTTACGAACACCTATCTGGCGATTCCTCTATGTCCCAAACTTCTGCGTAGATCCATCAATCAACATAAATAATGCGATCCTTTGTACGTCTGTCAGAGTTGGTTGAAGCTGCAGAAACTTTTATTGATGCTATAAGCTGTAATTCTAACAAATCGTCAACCTACATGCGAGTGCAGTGCGACAAATTATAAGGCTCCTTTATGCTTATTTTCCACATACGGTTTTTCGCCGTAAAAATTAAGGTTAAAGCTTTACGCACATTATTCGAACACCTCTACCGTAGCGCAAAAAAAATGTGCATTTAAATATGGAATTACAATCGTTATCTTTAGATAGATTGTAAATTGACAAAATGGCTTCCCGCAAGCTTCAAACGAGTAGACCGCGAGCCGTGTGTAATCTACTATCTATATTAAAATCATTTAAAAAAGTTAAATGTAAGTATATAAGTTAATATGGGCTTCAAGTTACGTAAATTTTACGAGTTTGATTTATTTATTTATTAAGTAATTTATATACATTGTCATTACAGTACAGCACCAAATCGACAAAAAATACATCAAGAAAACACTTACACACACTATAACATTAATTAAAAATTACACCAACAAGCTACTAACTATAACTTAATACTACTTATAAATATTCCTGTGCGTCCTATCCAAAAAAAATTTAAACCGTGTCCTTTAATTTTGGCAAGGACATAAAATATATCAACATCCTCATCAGCTGAGTTAAAGCAAATACCTAATATATGTGCTCATGAAAATCATAAAAATGTGCATCATAAAAATGTGCATTCCGATATTATTGGAATGCACATTTTTATGATGTGCGACAGCGGCGCTTTTCTGGTGTGACAACCACGGTCGTCACGTGCTCTGGATCACATAGGAAGATAGTTAACACAGACTTTAACCGTTCGCAGTACGGTTAAAGTCTGTGTTAACTAGCTTCTTGCGTAGCACGGGCACGTTTGATAATTACGCGTGCTTACCTACTCGTTCAAACCCGTCGCGCCAGGCACTTCAGTCACTAACCGCCTAAACTCAAACGCAACTTGGACTTAAACATGTCTCAAGTGACCAATTTTTGACAGATTTTCATTGAAAACTGTCAAAAAATAGCGAATTGAGACCTGCTCAAACGTAAGTTGCGTTTCAGTATTCGGGCGTTTGTCACTTCAGTATGAACGCAAACGGCGGCGCGGCTTCATATGTTTGATACTGTGTGCCTGCCATCGCGCCCGGCCGTGGTGCTCGCACTTGGCTCACAATAATATTGTGGTTGAAGCGTGTATTGTGTGTGTGTATTGTGGTTCAACCATATTATGGTTGAAGCGTGAAAAACGTGTGTGGACAAGAGGCATTTTTCATCATTCCTTGTAGATACATGCTGTGTAAATAGACAGTCTGTACTAAGAAACCACCTGAAATTAGCTGCGTCTCGATGATGTCCTAGTCGAACTTCGGCTGCGTCGGCCGGTCTCAAAAAAGACTAGCTATGTGCGCAGGTCCTAATGTGCACATGCGTGTGGGCAAACTCGGGTGAACTCTCTATTCCTTCACTCTTATAATCCGATGGGACGGTAGAAGGACATGACCGGGGAGAGGTTAGGCGCAGGATCAGCGGCTTTACGTGCTTACCGACGACGCAAGGGTTTCCGACACAGCCAACTTTCTGACAGAGGGCTGTTACTATGAATATTTCTTGCTAGTTTTTGGTAGTGATTTTTGTCCGTCTGTGTGTTTATTTTTGGCAAATATGCGAAACGGGTGGACCGATAATGACGTAGCAGATAACAGACAGATAACTGATGTCAATACGGGTAAAACTAAGGATTTCCTCGCACAGAGGATTTTATCAGCGCGATTTTTTTTCTCCCGTATTGTAATCCGCGTACTGCCCCGTTACTTACGCAGTTTTTAACCGGAAGTACTGGCAGCTTCATACAATTTCCTATGTTGCAGAATTCCGCGGAAAAAACCACGCGATGCGATTCCGCAGTGCGGAGTAAACTTAGGCTATTTAAAAAAAGATAATTATAATAGATTCAGGAGTTACTTTGCGCAAATCCATCGTATAATTATTAGGATAACGCAATATTTAGTAAAAAAAAAATATAAAAAAAAATCGGGTTCCGCGCAAAAAAAAACATAAAATAGTGAATTCGAAACAGAAGCCCAGCTTGTAGGTAGGTAATAATAATAAATCAATTGAAATAAAACTGATAATTGCACTATTTGGAAATTTGCTTGGCAAAACAAAGCACTTTTTCAAAAAGAATTCTTAGCCCTCTTTTGTTGCACTACACACAATTCGTGGGCAATTTCTTGAGTGCAAAGTTTTTAAGGTCCCAATGATGTTAGCAAGTTTTTTGTATGGACTACTTAGATGTGGTTCTATTGTCCCCAATTTAGGGGGGGCGCAAGTGTGGAGGGGGAATACTTATACTTTTACAAAAATAGAAGTATTGTTTTTGAAAGCCTGCTTTTGTTGAGAAAAAAGGGAATAGCAAAATATGAACGACGTTTGCTAAAAGTTTTATTGTAACTATAGTTTTTCTATTAGATAGGTATGAGATTTTCTACACAACCAAAAATAAAGGAGTGGTTACCAAAACAGTTAAATTATAGCCGTTCATTAGCGAATATGCATATTTATCTGTGCAAACTTTTAAAACATTGTTAGTGACTAAATACAACGTTCTAAGAAATTAAATAAGATCGCAAAACTTTACGACTTCGGCGGGACTTGAACCCGCATCCTTCCGTCAGTACCGGAATGTGCTAACCAACTACACCACGAGGTCAAGTGACGCTGGAGTCGAAAATCTTTGCGACTTTCTACGGACTGTAGCGCCGTTAGAAGCGCCGAATTCGTAAATTTTTGCGATGTTATTTAATTTCTTAGAAATTAGCCAGAGTGTGAGGCTTACGCACTATAAAATTATAAACTTTAAATACAACGTTGTTCATGCAAAATCATCGACAACACAACATAATTAGCTAACTGTAAAACCTGTGATCCTTGTACTTTCAAACAAAACCACTAAACTGAGTTTGTGTTACTGTTAAGCTAGATGGTATCCATTTATTCCATTCGTAAAAACTCTATGCATAACAGAGATTACTGTTTACCAATTAACAAATTTAACTATCAACACGTCAGTGCATTGATTTGTTTGTATGAACAATTTTAAGGAGACTACACACTAACTTAGTTTATGCTACAACTTCCGTTAACGACTTAAAAAAAGAAGGTTCTCCATTCGAGTGTATTTTTTTATGTATCTAGGTTACTCGTTATTATTTTCATGCTCATGTAACTAATCAAATGATGATGATTCTTTTTGAATTGTATGTAGAATGATCCATAGGTAATTTTATATTAATTTATTTTTATTTATTTATTCCATAATTACAATATACATTGTGTTTGTGTATATACAGATTTTGTTTTCGAGAGATTACCGTAAAATTTTAAAAAAATCCTGAAGATTTACAGAATTTGAAGTTGTGAAGTCTTGTAGGTCTTCATCTTTATCTTAGAGGAAAAATAAAGACAAGTCTGTGAGTAGAACACTTTTTGAAACGTGGTTAAAAAGGGGGGAATAATTTTCAAAAGGGTGGCTAGCCCACCGAGTGGAGTATCAAAGAAAAGGTGTCGGTTTGTACAGTTTTTTTATTTCTGGAAGTTACATACTTTTTGAAACATCTATAAAAACTCGAAAAAATTACCATATTCAGAGGGAGTTATATAATTTTATCGATCACCGAAGTATGCAAAGAGATCCATCTGAAATGTAGATTGGTACCCACTGTTTTTAGGTATTCATTAAATAGAAAAGTCTCTAACCGATGCTTTTAGTACATATTTATTCATAACACAAGCTCTGCTTAGCTTCATCATCATCATCATCGTCATCAGCCCATATTAGTCCACTGTTGGACATAGGCCTCCCCTAATGAGCGCCATAGCGCCCTGTCTTCAGCTTGCCGCATCCAGCATCTGCCTGCAGTCTTTCGCAGATCGTCATCCCACCTGGCCGGAGGGCGTCCTACACTACGTTTGCCGAGTCGTGGTCTCCACTCAAGAACACGTTTACCCCAGCGGTTGTCGGTTCTTCGCGAGATATGGCCGGCCCACTGCCACTTCAGCTTGCTAATTCTTTGAGCTATGTCGATAACTTTGGTCCTCTGTCGGATGTATTCGTTACGAATTTTATCCTTCAGAGAGACTCCGAGCATAGCTCTTTCCATAGCTCGCTGAGCGACTTTGAACTGGTGGACCAGCCCTACCGTGAGTGTCCACGTCTCAGCTCCGTAGGTCATGACGGGTAGGACGCACTGATTGAAAACTTTAGTTTTCAAGCATTGTGGTATGGATGACGAGAAGACTCGACGTAGTTTCCCAAACGCTGCCCAGCCCAGCTGGATCCTCCTCCTAGCCTCCTTCTCAAAATAATTTTTACCCAACTGCAGAATTTGCCCAAGGTAAGTATACTCTGAAACAATTTCGAGAAGGTGGCCATGTACGACGACCGGTCCCGGATCAATGAGGCCATTGATCATGACTTTGGTTTTATCCAAATTCATGCCAAGACCGATGCGTCGCGAGGCTGAGGCTAGGCTGTCCAGCATTTGGTTCAGCTCCTCTAGCGACTCCGCCATTAAGACTATGTCATCAGCGAATCGCAGGTGTGAGATGTGGTCGCCGTTTATGTTGATGCCCTTACCTTTCCAGTCCAGCGTCTTAAACATATCTTCCAACGCGCTCGTGAACAGTTTCGGGGATATAACATCCCCCTGTCTAACTCCTCTGCGCAGTTGGATGGGTTTAGACTGCTGGCCCTGTACTTGGACACTCATGGTGGCGGCCTCGTAGAGGCATCTCAGCACCTCGATATAACGATAGTCTACTTGGCATCGCTGTAAGGATTCCAGAACAGCCCAGGTTTCGACAGAGTCAAAGGCCTTTTCATAGTCCACAAAGGCCAGACACAGAGGCTGATTATACTCTTCGGACTTCTGTATAATCTGCCTCACTGTGTGAATGTGGTCTATGGTGCCAAATCCTCCGCGGAACCCGGCCTGTTCCGGTGGCTGGAACTCGTCGAGTCTCCTGGCGAGACGATTTGTGACCACTCGTGAGAACAGCTTATAGACGTGGCTCAGGAGTGTGATGGGTCTGTAGTTTTTAAGAAGGGTTTTATCTCCCTTCTTAAAAAAGAGCACCACCAAACTCCCGCTCCACGCCTTTGGAGTTCTCCCACTGTGAAGGACGGTGTTGAAGAGGTTCTGTAGCTCCTGTATAACAGGGGCACCTCCGGCTTTCAAAAGCTCTGATGTTATTCCGTCCTCACCGGGCGCTTTTCCATTCTTAAGCTGCCTCAGAGCTAACACAATCTCGTCTTGACTGATGTCTGGCAGTTCGTCGGTATAGTGGCGTAGTGGCTCTAGAATCATGGTCGTCTCGTCGGGAATGGGGGGCATGTGCAGCGTATAAACGGCCATAGAAATCCTCTACCTCGGCGGAGATCTCCGGCTTCGACAATACGGTCCTCCCGTCGTGCGTCTTTAGCTTCGTCAGGTGGTTCCTGCCAAGCTGCTGAGTGAATACTTTGGACCCTCGGTTTCGCTCTATAGCCTCTTCGATGAGGCGTGTGTTGGAGCTCCGAATGTCGCGTCGTACCATCTTCGCAATTTGCTTGTTCAGGTCTGACCTTCCTGACGAAGTCGCTTGGGTGGTTTCCCGTCTTTTTGTCATCAGCCCGAGAGTCTCATCCGAGAGTTTGGATTTCTTGCCTGTGCGCTGCTTTTTGCAGAACTTGATGCCCTCATCTCTCAGCGTTTCGACCAGATTGTGGAGGGTCTCGTCAGCGTCATCAGTGGGATCCAAGGCAACAAATCTATTCCCGAGAAGCTGCTGGAACTTCTCGGTGCCCGCCATGATTTGGATTGGGTTAGGTCGGAGCGTGGACTTCATGAGACGGTTTCTTTCAAGCTTCAAGTTGATATTCAGAGAGCCTCGGAGCAGTCGGTGATCAGATCCGGTATTGAACCTGTTGATCACTGAGACATCTCTGAATATGTGCTTGCTATCCGTCATGATGAAGTCGATCTCATTTTTAGTCACAGTGTCGGGGCTTTGCCATGTCCACTTCCTTTGAGGCTGTTTCTTAAAGAAGGAGTTCATTAAGAACAGCCCCTCTTTCTCAAGGAAGTTGACCAGCATTTGCCCCCTGTGATTCCTAATTCCATAACCATGCGGGCCTATTTGGGATTCGTTGCCAGTCTGGGTTCCCACCTTGCCGTTAAAGTCCCCCATAACAACGTTGAAGTGTGCCTTAGTGGTGTTGTGTAAGGCTTTGGATATGTCTTCGTACATTTCCTCCACTTCATCATCCGAGTGTGCCGAGGTCGGTGCGTAAACCTGAATAACTTTCATGGTGTACCGTTTGGACAACCGAAGGATCAGGTACGCTACCCTGGTCGACACACTGGAGATTTCTTGGACGTTGTTAGAGAGGGCTTTGTTGACGAGGAAACCTACGCCACCCTGGGATGTTTTATCACCCTCGCGAAAGTAGAGAAAATGGCCCGAGTCTAGGGTTATGGTGTCCTCCCCCTCTCTACGGACTTCACATAACCCCAGAACATGCCATTTAATGTTCTCTAACTCCACTTCCAACTGCGCTAGATGGTGGTCAAGCCTCAGAGTGCGTCCGTTGAACGTTGCCAGGGTCGGTTTGCGTAATGTATGGTAGCCTGAAGTAGCCCGGTGATTCCTAGCACCCCCTGCCCCGCCGTTACCATGGCCGCTACCATGGCCAGGAATAGCGAGGCGGCCGGGAACTGGGGGCCATTTTTTGGCTTTATTAATCATTGGGGGTAATGCCCATAATCCCCACGCTGGGCATGCGGGTTGGGGATCGCAGTTCGGTGAAGTTGTTCTGCAGGGGGCGCTGCTGCCCGCCCCCCGGTGCGTGTGTCCCTTAGTCGCCTCTTACGACACCCACGGGAGGAATTGGGGTGGTGCAATTCTATGCCGGCACCACACGGCGTGCCTGCTTAGCTTGGGGCTAGATAATGCTGTGTGAATTGTCCAAGATTATTCTTATTATTATATTTGTATAATTCACAAACGTTCGAAACCCTCGGTGCGCGAGTTACACTCTCACTTGACGGATCTTGTTTGTTTTTGTTATGTTATGTTAAGTAGTGTACATCAAATTATTTAAATTCATAATTCGCTAAGGCACAATAAGAACAGTTAAGATTTGGTACCTTCATAATAAATAAAGAAATACTTACAGTTTATAAACATGTAATTTGCAAAGATAAATTATTACATTATTTACTTAGCTCATAAATCATGTTTATGATTATGGCCATAAGATCCTTTTCACATGCATACGGTCACGGCACTGTTGCCGTGCTGCGAAGGAATACGCCCTAAAACAACATAAACAGTATATTATGTATCATCATCATCATCATCATCAGCCTATGTTAGTCCACTGCTGGACATAGGCCTCCCCTCACGAGCGCCATAGCGCCCTGTCCTCAGCTTGCCGCATCCAGCATCTGCCTGCAGTCTTTCGTAGGTCGTCATCCCACCTCGCCGTAAGGCATCCTACACTATGTTTGCCGAGTCGTGGTATATTTTGCAATTAGTGAATAAAGACGGATTTAAAGCGAGGGTTATAGATGAATCACGAGCAAAGAAAGATTCTAACGATTGAATCAGGACCGTTGGGAGTGATTCGTGATGATTGAAACACGAGCGTAGTGATCAAGTGTTAGAATACTGAGCGAAGCGAGGTCGAATATATTTGTGTGTTCTAAATTCAAACAACAAAAAAGCGATTTAAAGATTTTGTATTCTGTTTCAGCGAATAAAATATTTTTTTTAGAGGGGGAATGATATGAACGGTGTTGTTATTCCACCACAAATAAAAAGAATATACCAATATACCTAACTACTTTTAAAAGGAAAATAATTTGGAAGCGCAAAAGCTTTCTGGTAAATTCATACAGATCGCCTTATCGTCGGTTTTCGCTCCATCGCCCTTAGCGACTCACTTGGCACCTGACACTCTGGAGTCTAGACAGGACTTTGAATATCCATTATGTACTCGCTCAATATAGTTTTAGGAAAATAATAGGATTTAAAAAAATACTAATAAATTTTCTAGACAATTTACAGAGCATCTATTTTTCTTAGATCCCTTAATAAAACCGATCAAGTGCGAGTTGATTCGCATACGGAGGGCTCCGTAGCATCGTACAAAACTATTTTGCAAAATAAGCAAAAGAAAATAAAAATAAACACATTTCTTTAATGATAGAAAAAAGCCTTTTTAACTTTAGTGATCGGTACTCAACGTGGTATGGAAGTGGGCCCCCTTTAATAATAATATTATTATTATTTTTTTGAAATTTATCAATTAAAACCGGCTTCCTGAAGAAATTGTAACAGTTCCCTCTGTGAACAGCTTCAAAACAGACTCGACCACTGGTTACGAACGCACAATCTGACCACTTCAAGAGACAAACTAGTGTAGTGAAAAACTTTAAAAGTACTGTGATATAGACATATCAGCTCTCATCTGCTCGTCTATAAATCAATAATAATAATGATTTTATTTTTTGTTGTTATAGCGGCAAGAGAATTAGGTACAGACAGCGTCAGAATTCAGTAACCCCCCCTGCATGACACGGTGCAGGCTAGAATCCGATTTTTGTTTTTTTTTGTTATCTTTTCATTCTGTTTTTATGTTACCTAAATAAAAATATAATTTATTTTTGACTTTTAAAACTCAAACATTAAGAGATTAACAGGTTTGGATTTAAACATGCCTGTATTATGCAGGGGGGTTACTTAATTCTGACGCTGTCTGTAAACACTGTAAAATTTTCAACAACTGACAATAGGAAATTCTGCTAACTCTATGGATTTCTAGTAAGAAGGTGCGATATCTTGCATCATCGAAACTACGTTGGTTTATTTTAATTTCTTCATAATGAAGCGACTCAAAAAATAATGATCGAATTTGACGTCAGTGAAGTTCATTTAATCATTTATAATAATTTGTATTATTTGTTGTTATAGCGTCATGAGAATTAGGTACACACTGTGTAATTGTCAACCGTCTATCTTTTACGGTTCATAAATATAGCCAGCTGACAGACGGACAGACAACGGAGGCTTAATAATAGGGTCCCGTTTTCACCCTTAAGATTACAAAACGGCGCATTTTCCAATGCAAAGGCGACAGAGATATTATGAGGAATATAGGTAACTAGCTGCTGCCCGCGGCTTCGCACGCACTTTTCCGGGATAGCCCACCTACCTCTCTTCCAAATTTCATTTGAGGTCCGTTCAGCCGTTTACGCGTGATAAAGTAACACACAGATAGGGTTACTTTCGAATTTATAAATTATTATGGATTATACAAAATAAATGATCACGACCAGTCTAAAGCCTTCTCTATACCACGGTATCAAATCAAGGAATGCGTTTCAATCATTACCGGTTTCGGTCTACCCAACGCGGATGGACCGAAAATGATAAATTTTTAATTAACCGATAGCAACCGTTACATAGTTTAATGGCGCCAAAAGTTGATCTGGTTTTGGAGATAATGAAATGCTGTCAGTTGAGGTTTGTGATTTGAGAACCAGTGTGTTAGAGTAGTTTTTTTGTATATAATTTTTATTCATCCTAGAGGTTTAAGTAAAATTCTACGTAAAAATGTTACGTTCTCCCAGCGCTAACTCAACAAGTAATAATAATAATAAATCATTTATTTCAGGCAACATTCGTCTAGTAAAGGATGTAAAATACTTAAAAACTAAGGTTCAAATAAAATATATACCTTAGTTAGTCTAACATACATAAAATAAACCTATTTAAAAAAATGGCCTGTGCTGTGTTACCACCAAACGCAAAGACACGCTATTTCCAACCTTTTGCAATATAATACCTACCAAATGAACAAATGAGGAGCGTGGTGGTGGCTTCGAGAAACCTACAATTCTGGTCCCCCCAGACCAGTTTATTTGAAAAGGAATTTCCTCGCAGAAAACAAGGTGTTCACAAATTAAAGACCTCGACCAAACAAATCCAAAATAAATATAATTTATAATTCTAGAGGTCCCACGATGTGTTTAAATAACTTTAATTGATAAATATTAGCATACCGCTTCCTGAATAAATCTGTTCCTAATTATTTTTGGTACAAATTGTCTCAATTAAATGTGTGAAAAATAGTTATTTATGTCACAGGATTTGAACTGGCTTACGAATGATAAAGCACTTACGATTTGTGTAAGAAAAATTAAATAATTAGGTACGTGAATTTCCATTCTTAGTGATTTTACTGTCTTTCCATGATTGTCTTACAAGTTTCAACTTTAATTATATATCTATATTCTAGCTGAATTCGATGTAAAATGTTTGTCAATAAACCACGGGGAAAAATCTAAAATGTAACATGTTTAGCGTTGAGTTTCAGATATAATTGTTAGCATTATTTATTGAATTAAAGATCTCTATTCGACAAGGAATGTAACTTGCTTACTTATATGAATACACCGCAACTAAGTTAATTCTAGGTTAAATACAATGGGCGGTTTGTTTACAAACATTTCACATCCAGTTTCGCTGGAATTTAAGTATTTAAAAATAGTGTGTTGGGGTCTGAGATACCCCACGACACCCATGAAAGTTAATCGTAATAATATCCATATTTTTATGTGTTTACTATCAAAATCACCTATTTTTGACGCTTTGACCATAATTGCTTCTTTTATTTCAGAATGATGTGATTTAGAAATGAGGACCACACATTTTTCATAGGTCTTATTTATAAACAGCAAGTGTTTTTTTGTGTATTAGTTTTTTTAATAATAAAAGAAAATATATGCCAAAACAATTTTTACTTACGTTATTAAATGTTTATAATAAACTTGCGCCTTCCCATCTTCCGAGGACATCCGTGAGGGCGGGTGCGGCGGCAGATTTGGCCGAGGATCTCGAGGCGCAAATATGCAGGTCCTGACAGAGCCTACACATTTGCTCCCCTTGGAGTCGAGACCCTAGGTCCGTGGGGTACCGAGGCTCTTCAGGTTTTTAAAAAATTATCTTAGCGTCAGGTCGAAGCGACGCGTGACTCGAGAGCTGGTGAGTATCTGGCGCAGCGCATCAGCATTGCCATACAGCGAGGCAGCAAGTGTCTTGGGGACGCTTCCGACTGGTATTGATATGGATTAGTTGAGCTACCTGTAGATTTTATGCAACAGACTGCTCAATTGTTTCAATTGTATTAAACTAGTTCAAATTTATTTCTATTATTTGATTGTTATTTTCTTTCTGAATAAAGGTTAATTATAAACTGAATTAGGTATGTACATACCTACTGAATTACTCAGTACAATAAAGAAGGTAACTCTAAAAGTTTGTAAAAATGTATTTTAAGTACATATATGAAATTGGTCTTATAAACTATTCCATTTCAATTTCATTTACAAATACATGGGCTTAAAAAGAGCTGCTTCCCATTTGAACAATTTTATCATCATCATCATCATCATCATAATGATACATTGTTTTACTTCAAAAAGCCTGTCAACCATTCGTTCTATTTTTAGAATCTTGAACAAAACACGTATGAACAAAAACACTGAAATTCTTAAAACTCGTTTATAAATAAGATGCTACTTATACTACTACTTATTTTATGGTGTCGTTGATATAAATTTAACAAATCTGGCATTTATTACTTACAACAAAATAGGATTAAATAATTAATTAAAGAGATTTTAAGTTTCTCTCTAACCATGAAAAGTTAATCAGATGCCTATTCAGTTGTAATGTCTAAAAAAAATTAATCAGCAGGGCCTTAATTCTGCTAAACAATCACTTTACTATGACAAAGATATCGTCGTAGAATCCTACTAATAATATTAATAAGCCGAAAGTTTGTGAAATGAGTTTTTTTTACCTAGGATCTGTGAAACTACTGAACGTCGTCGTTTTCATCGTCGCCGTCGTAGTCGTCGTAGTCGTTGTCGTAGTCGTCATCGTCATAGTCGTCGTCGTCGTCGTTTTCGTCGTCGTCATAGTCGTCGTCGTGGTTGTAGTCGTCGTTGTCGTCGTAGTCGTCGTCGTCGTCGTAGTCGTCGTAATCTTAGTCGTAGTCGTCGTAGTCGTAGTCATCGTCGTCGTCGTCGATATTCGTCGTCGTAGTCGTCATCGTCGTCGTCGTTTTTTTGTCGTCGTTGTCGTCGTCGTCGTCGTCGTCATCTTCTTCTTCTTCTTCTTCTTCACCAATAAGAACACTCCCCGCAAAAAGTGGTCGACCGTAATTGCATAATTTTGTTCGGGCAAGTCAAGTCATGTCTTGTGCTTAAAATGTCTTTGGTCGAACGAAACACGCGCGATAGTCATGCTTGAACGACAATCGCGCGTGTTTGCTTTTTTAATGACGCAACATCATTTTAAGTCTGTAGTTAAAAAAAGTAATCAAGTAATCGTGATTGAAACTACATTTAGTAGTTAGTAATCAAAATGTTTAACTTTATTTTTGATTATTTTATGTAGTTTTTAGTTATGATTACTAATTACTTTATGTAATCGTAGTTAGTAATCAGTAGTTAGATTACATTTTGCTCAATACTGATTGGAAAACACAATTGCGAAAAAATACTATAAAAAAAATGAAAGTGCACTGTTTTGCACATAATTAAATGGTGTTAGGAACCCTGCTCTCTATAGAAAAGACTTTTGTGTGAATTGTCCAGAATTATTTATTTATTTATTTTATTTATTAAATATCAAGATGCGTAGGTGGTCTTTCCGCTATGAGAAATCACTTTCAGGTGACTAAGGTAGGTAACCTTAAATGAGCCTAGGTGCTTTAACCCTAGAAAATCAATACCGTGGCTCCGAGGAGTCTTAATATACCACGTATCTTCCTATGTTAGACAGAGTAATAAAATCTGTTCGAATGAAGGTATATGCAGGTATGAACCACCTTAAATAGCAAAATGTTCACACATGATTCATTAAAAAAAACTAATGTTTCGGGGACCAGTTGTGACATTATAACTTACTAGTTTCTACGGTTTTACACGTTGTTTTAGGGATGTAAAATGTGGTGTGGTATCAGTCATTCGGATTTTTTTTTATCTTAATAGACTCATTACAAACAAAAATAGAAGCTGCAACTTTTTTTATCAAAATTACTTTGTTATAATAACTCTTTATTTCAGTATTTTTATTTATTACAATCACACAATCAAGTCTTAGTGACAAGGTGAGTTTATACAATTTAAATATGATCACAGTGTATAAAGTTTCGTGTTTCAATGGAAGTCTGGCCAGGTTTCATAACTTTTTACATGACATGGAAATATTTAATTTACTACACTTTAACTCTATAGGAAGTAAGAAAAAAATATATATACATAAATACATCTAATTCTTTTTAGATTAAAGACATTTTTTTATGAAAAAGTCAGTAAAATACGTATCTACCGCCAACTTAAATACAAAATACCCAAACCCTTAACAAATATCTCGGATCTAAGTCTTCACGACAGAAATCGAACCCGCATCCAACACCGAGTAGACTCTTATAGGATGCAGAGCTACAGCTCTACATAATATTATTACTCCATCGCATTCACATACATAAAATAAAACTTGATTACTGACTCTGCTCTCTGTTAACACAGGATGTTCTAAAACTTAAACCAAATAATTCAGAGTACGGAACTTTTTAACCATTCATCATCATTAACCTATAAATATTCCACTGCTGGACATAGGCCTCCCCTAATGAGCGCCAAAGCGCCCTGTCTTCAGCTTGCTGCATCCAGCATCTGTCCGAGTTTTTCGCAGGTCGTCATCCCACCTGGCTGGAGGGCGCCCTACACTACGTTTACCTAGTCGCGGTCTCCATTCAAGAACACGTTTACCCCAGAGGTATTTAACATTATTTTATAGTTATTTGAGAGTAGGAATAATTTTACAGATACTCAGTTATTCCGTGATCATGGCGTATGTAACTGCGCCGAAATATTGGAGAGCACAAAACTCAAATCATGGTAAATATCCTGTTGTAAACAGGTGTTAGTGTTAATACCTAACCATGATGGATTTAAAAGTTTTCTCATTTAACATGTACGGGTCTCCATCTTTTTAGTTCGCCTATCGTGAACGCTTAAAAAACTAATGAATTCTAATATTTTGTAGACGACCTCTGTGGCTCAGCGGGCGTAAGTCAACCTGGGGCGCAAGAGGTTGTAAGTTTGATTTCCGCAACGGGTTAAGTGCTCGTACGATCTGCAGATATTTGTTCCGGATGTGTTTTGTATGTATTATAATACAAAAATACTAAATTACCACTGGAATTTAGATAAATTTCTTACTAACGATCTGCACATATTTGTTAAATAAATATGTGGAACAAATTTTGTTCCAGGCAATGAGGTTTCACCTCAGTTTATTTATAACATCATTGGTCCCAGGTGTGTTTTCTATTTATAATTAAAAATAACTTATCTAAAATAGAAGTCATGAGCCAATAACACATGATGTGCTTCGGGGCAAAATGATGCCGTGTTAACTGTCCAGCATCTTTATTTATTAAACTAATTTAAATAAATAAAACAAAATCGTGTTAGTTACACCATTTATAACTCAAGAACGGCTGGACCGAATTCAAAGATATTTGATTTATTGAATTTGTTTCCGCCCGGGATAGCAGAATAACCATCAAACCATTAGGGTTCCGCGCGAAAATTAAAATTCTACACGGGCGATGCTGCGGGCACAATTAATTGTTTATAAAACGACCCATCCACCAAAGTGGATTGAAGCGGATGAACATTGCAACTTGTTATATTACACAAGTTGCAATGTTATTATTTTACAAACTCCGTAATAAACAGTGAATATGTGGATCAGCATGTATACCGTCGCAATAGATTCATTAGGTGCCGCCGATGCACCTGCTTGCCTCCTCCAATACGAACCGAGAATAGGTTCCTACCTACCTTGCAGTGAATGTGCTATGCATACCTACCTCAATTCGTAGAAAATATTTTGATTGGGAATTCGTTTTTGCTTCGAAGGAGGTAAATTGTTTTAGGACGTTTTAGGATACGTCAATGTAATGCCGTAGCTCTCTCTCTCTCCTTTTACTAACCGAGGAGAGTGTCAATACACCAGCTAAACTCAAAAATTAAAATATATTTTGAATTTAAAAATTGTTTTATTTATTACTTTGTCGGATCTTATGCGAGTGAAATTCGCTCTGTAGTCTGTCTATATTTTAACAATGATGGACGTTTGCTAATGTCAATTATTTGTTTTCTAGGCGCAGCTAAGTCTCTGTCTGTGGTTTTCTACCCGTATGACGTCACATCACAGATAAATATGGCTGACAGCATTATCGCCTGTTTACGAAAATTAGACTTTAACCGTCGTACTACAAAAAGTTAGACATCTGTTGAGCGCGTGTTTAACAAAAGCGTTACCACAAAAGTGCGTTTTACGACGGTTTACAGTTAGTTTATAGTTAGACGGCTTAGACATAGTTTAAACGAGATTTAAACTCTTATTAAACCCATGTGTAACTGTTTAGACACTTTAGCTATACGCTTATTAGACCAGAGTGTTTACGTTGGTTTTTGTAGTACCTCTGTAAAAGTTTACTTTTCGTAAACAGGTATGAAATTTCGTAAACAGGTAGGAAAAAAAGTTTTGCGATTTTCTAAATCCTTAAAAATATTTTTTTCTCTAATCAGACAATATTTAATAATTTAAGACATACTTTGAAAAAAGACAACTAGCCTTTTCAAACATACTCGCCAGGTACTGGCCAAGTGGCCAGTGACATTCCTTCATCGTTCATGGCGCAAGCACCATGCCGAAATCTTCGAAAGATGGGCAACAGTAATCATACTGTTTTAAGTGATTTTAGTATTCAGTTCGCTACAAGCTACTGTCAAAGCTGGAATACAAGAGACAAGCTACTCAAGCTGGGAGAATGGGAGAACGCATTGAGCTTAAATAATGCGACACAAAGATAGGAGATTTACGAAACAATGATGGAAGCGAGGGGTTGGATGTGGTTGCGCGAGTGTGCACAGAGTTCAGCAGGGGTATTTAAATCATTAGATAAGTCCGGAAACGAATCGAATGAATTAATATAAAGTTTTTGTTTTTATAGTGCGTATACATACTGCATATTGCGTACTACCCTATGTGGTTGGCAGGTATATAATGCCATCGGCATTAAGCCCACCTTTTGTATTCTTTAGATAAATGTGCAATAAGGGATTTAAATAAATAAATAACAGGCTCCTTCCCATCTCGTAACCTTCCCATCTCGTAAACATTTTAAAACAACTGAAGAAAATTTGTATGTTTCATACATTTCGTCGCGTATGGAACCTTTTCAATAGCGTATTTGAGTACAGTCACCTAGAAAGATAGCTACTGAATAGATCACGGAACTTTTTGAATACCCATCCTACTATAGTAAAAGCCGAAAGATTAATCTTTGTTGGTGACGTTTAAAAACCTTTTATGACGGATGTCACCCCACCTAGTCACAGAACTTCCGACGCTGATACTTATCTGTTTTGCTTTTTGACGACCTCCGTGGCGCAGCGGGCGAAGGTCCGCCTGCGACGCAGGAGGTTGCGGGTTCGATTCCCGCCTCGGAACAAATTTGTGTACGATCTGCAGAAATTTGTTCCGTTGGTCTGGGTGTTTTCTATGTATAATAAAAAATATCTATCTGTGTAGTGTATTGTTTTAAGTATATCAGTTATCTAGTACCCATAACACAAGCTCTGCTTAGCTTGGGGCTAGATAATGCTGTGTGAATTGTCCAGCATTATTTATTTATTTATTTAAGCCTCACACTCTGGCAAATTTCTAAGAAATTAAATAACATCGCAAAAATTTACGTCTTCGGCGGGACTTGAACCCGCATCCTTCCGTCAGTACCGGAATGTGCTAACCAACTACACCACGAGGTCAAGTGACGCTGGAGTCGAAAATCTTTGCGACTTTCTACGGACTGTAGCGCCGTGAGCTCCACCTACAGGGGAAACATTAAAGTTTATCCATTCCTCTTCAAAGACTAAAGTTACATTTAGTTCGTTTGACGAGAGGTGTCGCGTTGCTCAAAATCTAAAGTTTTTGTTTTTATAGTGCGTAAGCCTCACACTCTGGCAAATTTCTAAGAAATTAAATAACTAATATAGCCCTGAATTAATATAGGCCTGCTGATG
This sequence comes from Eupithecia subumbrata, assembly GCA_949316285.1. Taxonomy (NCBI): domain Eukaryota; kingdom Metazoa; phylum Arthropoda; class Insecta; order Lepidoptera; family Geometridae; genus Eupithecia; species Eupithecia subumbrata. Next base: position 5,343,370 of record OX438649.1, read on the forward strand.
TGGTATTCGCTTGTTTGAACAATAACATTTGACGAAAAAATTCAAACAGATCTTCGACAGGAATTTTTTAAATTGCAAAATGTGTGTTTTCAAATCAAAAATTCTATCTTCACCTCACCTCAACAGCCTATAGTCGTTCACTGCTGGAGGCAGGTTTCCCCCTGATAAGATATAAAATTTTATATGATGGGGGTAATGTCCATAATCGTACTTGTTGGGGATCGCAGTTCGGTGGTAGATTTGTTCTGCAGGGGGCGATGCTGCCCGTCCCCGGTGGATAACCCTTAGTCGCCTCTTGCGACACCCGCGGGAAGAGTTGGGGTGGTGCTTATTCTAAGCCGGCACCACACAGCTTTCATGCTCGCTGCAAATTACTCCCCGTAACCGGTCAGAACTCAGCTTCAAACGATATTGATGTTAAAATTTTATAATGGTTCAAGGTAAAATCATTGTCAGGTTGTAATTACAATTGACAATTGACAACCTCCGTAGCGCAGTGGGCGAAGGTCCGCCTGCGACGCAGGAGGTTGCGGGTTCGATTCCCGCCTCGGAACAAATTTGTGTACGATCTGCAGAAATTTGTTTCGTTGGTCTGGGTGTTTTTTATGTAAAATAAAAAATATCTATCTATGTAGTGTATTGTATTAAGTATCAGTTATCTAGTACCCATAACACAAGCTCTGCTTAGCTTGGGGCTGGATAATGCTGTGTGAATTGTCCAGCACATTTTTTTTTTTTTTAATTACTTGTAGTTTACAACAGTCATTTAAAAGAAAACCATTTAAAATCATTACAAATACCAAAATACCACATCATTATTATTTGCCTTCCGTTCATACATCCATGTATGAGAGTTGGCAAAGTAAGGAAATGGATATAGACGAAGCCTTTGCAAGTTAAATGTCCCACATTCATCCTCTTTGTTGATAGAAGTAGGTACCTAAGGCTTTTGCATCTTTTCTGTAAGAATTTATACAGCGACTTTACATAAAGTTTTATTATTTCAGGACAGGAAATAGTTTTTACTATTTAAAAACTAAAAAAAACAAGCTTTTATATTATCACCTCGGACCGCAGTGCTTGGGAAGACAAGTTCAACGAACCCAAACTCAACAAAGAGTTCTTATGGCCACCTTCTGTCTCCATCATCAGACCAGCTCGATGGTACCATGACATTGCACACTAAAACACTAATTGATTTTTTTTTAACTCATGATGTGACTCAGTAATGTGTCAATAAATTATGAAAATAACAATAAAATAATAGAGATAACTACAATTGAAACAATTGAGCTAACTTCAGACTGTTGCAAACAATCTACAATTAGCTCAACTGATAATTAAAAATTAACTTTAGTACTCATTTTCTCAAGTTGCTACACCCTGACCGGGTACATAATTATAAGATTTACCAACTAAGTTTGTTAGATTAGTAGATAAAATATTCATGTATCTACCTATCAATAATATAAAAAAAACAGCGCTTGTTGGACACATCTGTCTGTGTATCCATCACAATGCTGTGTTGAAGCCATATTTGTCCTGCACTCTACTACGCTCAAAATTTAAATAATTACGTTACGTAGCATTAACTATTAAAGTTCAATTTAGCGTGTTCGTAAGGTAAATAAAAACATTTCATTTTATTGTACGACTGGTCAGTTGATACGTTCCAATATCAATAAATAAGGCTCAACTCCTAATAAAAGTATATTAAAAGCAACGTACCGTACAATGTACTTATTAGCTTCTACACGGACACCTCTAGCACTTTCTGTCACATTCAGTTTAATGTTAGTGCAACAAGATCAACTTTTGTGGTGGGACAAGTGACAAGAGATTTATTTATTTAATTTATCGGGAAATCAACGGCTAAAACTAACTTAATCAAATTACATAATATCATCAGAGAGCCAGTAAAGATTTTCACGTATAGTGACAATTTAACTAATGTAATGACATATAAACATAAAAAGTTAACAGCTCAAACGACAATGACATGGAATAAAAAGATTACCAATAACTATGTACATAGAATTTATGTAAACCTACGTCACTATTAAAGTAACTTCTGGTCATTCGCTGTCTGGCTGAATTTATGCTCGTACAGAATAGATCTAGGTCTAAATCAGAGATCTGTAAACTGATCTGAGTTCTATAACTCGGAACACCCGTGGGACGAAAATTTGGGTTGAAATAACAATACACCTTCATTTTTCATATCGCAATCGCTGAGAAATCAAGAATTGAATCGCATACCGCAGCGTGAGGAGGCATAGGCCTTGTGTCCTCACGCCGCGGTATGCGCCACAACGTAGTACGCGGAGAAGCGCTCATTTGATTCTGCCGGTATGTGGTACAAACTAATCCATTGACGACGCCACCGTGACGCCGTGACGAACACCGCAGCGTGATACGCCACGCTGTGCGTAGTGCCCACTCCCCACTTCATCACGCTTACCCCTGACGCAGATTTCGACGGATCAAAGAGCACTCTAGATGTTTTTGATACGATTATGTGTCCGGCACCGCATACCGCATACCGCAGCGTTGTGCGTTGAGACCAAGAGACCAAGCCTTAAGGCCTCCTGTACAACTGTAACTGTAGGTACACCAATTGGCCGAAACGAAACACGAAATATCGTGTTGGAGAATTATAAATGACCCTTGAAAAGTAACGAAGAGATTCGGACGAGTTGTCCCCTTCACTTTTGGTTGAGGGTACAACTCGTCCGAATTTAAAACCAAGAGACTTTAAATTTGGACTAGATGTACCCCAACTCAAAAGTACTTTGACAAGGTTCCTTATATTTCGGGTGGTGCGTGGATCCTTTATCCTTAAGTCGTCTTTCGAAGCTCCAAAAAGCCCCAAACAGCCGAAGGAATCGTCTGAATTTTTATAATTCTTCTAATTCGGCACGAACGCGACGAAGTTAGCTCAATAGGGATACAAGGCGCTTACTAGGGGAGGCCAACGTCCAGCTGTGGCTTGAAAAACTTTTCATGTGTGTGTTTAGAGTTTACATTTAGAGTTTTTTCAACTGACAAAACAAATTTTTTTTTTTTACTCCACAATGTCACCATAACTAAAGTAATTTAACACCACTAAAAATGATGAACGTTTTTATTTTGATCGTCAAAAGGGTCTGCAACATTTTTAGTGCTGTCATATTAGTTTAGTTTTAGTGACCTCTTTAATGACACTTAATCCTGTCATCTTTCAAAGAAATAAGTAAAAGTATAGGAATTTATTTTATCTCGCTCTCCTCCCCTCAAATCTACCACATTTCAGTAGCCACAGTAAAGCTCACAAGGGTGCCTACAAGACCATTTGAATTTTACCACACTGCCGCGCTGTAGTTGAACCACGGTTCATTTATGGAGGACATTGGATGTCATACTATGTGGGTATAGTATACGGCAATTACCTACGTTGTAGTACTTCTACAATTCTGTGTGGTGCTTAGAATTTGCACCAACTCTTCCCGCGGGTGTCGTAAGAGCCGACTAAGGGATATCCACCGGGCGCGGGCAGCAGCGCCCTTTACAAAACAATTCTACCACAGAACTGCGCTGTGAGAACGTACCATATCTATAGAATTTTCCTTATAATTATCTGTGGTATTTATAGAAATAAGAAACAATAAATATTTAACACAATAATACCATATTAATTTTACCTACCTGAAAATAATAGACATATTCCTTCATTTCTAACGTGCTTGAGCAAACCACGTGTACTGTATTATCCATTTTATGGTCTGTCAGGTAGTTGTGAAGGCTTTAAGGGTCACAAGGCTTCGCCAAGCGAAACTCTACATTATTCCCTGAACAATAGAGGCTAAAGCGGGCTTTGGGATATGGGTAGTCCAAATCCGATTAGGTTAAGATAGTTTAAATTACTTCAGGAGTTTGGAGCGATTGTGTTTTTTTGTTGGACTGGAGTTCTTTTGGATAATTCTGTGTTTGGGAAGTTTTAAGGTCAAGGCTGGTACCTAACTTTAATTCTCAACTTTGCAAGAAGTAAGTACGTTATTTTGGAATGCGCCATTTTTATGGCAAGATATACTTGTAAAATTAATTTCTTACAGCAAATCTTTCTGAGAAAATCTACCTAGTTACTAGGCATTCACCTTTCAACCGTCATAGTGACCATGGCTGAACCTGACCCCCCCCCCCCCCCATATGACTTCCACGGGCTGAGTTCGAGGGGTCAATTCTTTCTTTCACCGCAACCGCCGCAGCCAAAACTAGGTACAGACAGCAACAGAATTAAGTAACCCCCCTGCATAACACAATGCAGGTTAGAATCCATTTATTTTTTACATATTTGTTCTGTTTTTGTGTTCGAAAACTATAGTTTATTTTCGATTTCCAAGGTTTGGATCTAAATCTCCATGTGTTATGCACGGGGGTTACTTAATTCTGACGCTGTCTGCACCTACTTGTGTCAAATGAACCTTTTTACTTTTTTAAAATAAAGCCCACTATAACTGTGTAGAATACTTGGTAGCACCCGAGGCTTTGCGCACATTTTTCGGAATGAAACGAAGCCTTTGTCTCCGGGAAACAATTAATCTCCCCACCAAATTTCACTAACACACGTTCAGTCGTATAGTTCTGACTCGTGACATAGATAATTTTAAATCAAAGTCAAAGCCTATTTAAAACATTGTAATATTGTATATTAAAAGCGACGCGTGACCCGAGAGCTGGTCGATATCTGGCACAGCGCATCAGCATTGCCATACAGCGGGGCAATGCAGCCAGCGTCTTGGGGACGCTTCCGACTGGTATTGAAATGGTTCAGTTGAGCTATATGTAGATGGTTTGCAACAGTCTGCAGTTAGCTCATTTGTTTCAATTGTAAATACTACATCTAATTTATTTCTATTATTTTATTGTAATTTTCTTTGTGAATAAAGGCCTCTGTCATACATATTTATACAAAAACTTAAGTATTTTTATATGTTTCGACTTTTATATAGGTTAGTTTAATTAAAGCACGCCTTTTGATTTGTTACTACCCTATGTGGTTGGCAGGTATATAATGCCATCGGCATTAAGCCCACCTTTTGTATACTTTAGATAAATGTGCAATAAGGGATTTAAATAAATAAATATAAGGCTCCTTCCCATCTTCTATACATTTTAAAACACCTGAAGAAAATTTGTATGTTTCATACATTTCGTCACGTTTGGAAACCTTTTCAAGAAATAGCGTATTTGAGTACAGTCACCTAGAAAGATAGCTACTGAACAGATCACTGAACTTTTTAAATACCCATCCTGCTATAATAAAAGCCGAAAGTTTAACCTTTGTTGATGACGTTTAAAAACCTTTTATGATGGATGTCACCCCACCTGGTCACAGAACTTCCGACGCTGATACTAATCTGTTTTGCCTTTTAGTCTTATTCAATCCAAGATATGGATCTTGGATTGAAATAAATGCATTATCTCCCCGTTAATGGTGATGCGTCAGTAGCTACCCCCTCACTATAGAGCCTATGTTTTGACGACCTAACGCACTAAAAAAAATTACATTGATTAAGATCTTGTCTAATGTGATCCGCATCATGAATCCATATGAGCCTGATAAGATCTTGTCTTCTGTGACTATGAGAACTTAGTTAAATCGTAATAGCGTCTTTTACCAAGTAATTAATTGGCTTTTTAAATTGTAGTTATTTAATTTGATTCAGAGATTAAATGCAACAAAGTTGTTTGCTAACCCCGTGCAAATGAATATTTAATATAACAAAGGGAATATTTATTTTGACTTAGAGCATTGATATGTCAATGATTTGCCTATTTTTTTAAACCTAGTTGGTTTAAAAAAATAGGCAAATCATTGATAAAATGCGTCTTAGTTAGACTTTATTTTTTTCAATGTGACAGGTTGAATTAACTGTTGTTCCACAGAATACGAACCTCTTTGCTTTCACTGATACTTATCTGTTTTGCCTTTTAGTCGTCACAAGGTAAGCAGAGTTACTTTCGCTTTTTGATAGTTCATATATCTTTAGTGTTAATAACCATGATGGATTTAAAAGTTTTATAGTTCATATACTATGACTCAAACTCAGTTTTTTTTTAAATTGATGAAAAACCGACCGCGACTCGCCAAACGCATTGTGGGATGGGATGCCCTCCAAGTGAAACGTCGAACGAAACTCTGCTCGCTTATGCTGGATGAGACTGACGCTATGGCGCTAAGGGGAGGCCTAAGTCCAGCTGTGGACTGGTCTGGGCTGTTGAGATGATGGTAACGGCTTGTACCTTCTATGCTGTCACAACTATCTACGGGATTTCAAACACTTCCCATCTTGGATTGAAATAAAGTCATTGTCTGCCTTATAATGATGATGCGTCAGACGTACGCTCTCGGTTGTGCCTTCCGTGTTTTGACGACCGCAGGGCTAATGGGTATCTTAATTCAATTGTAGATAGGTTGGGATGTAATAACTTTGTGGTATCTATCAGATGTACGGGGAAAGAAAGTGTTTGTGTTAAAATAATTTTTTTTGATCATGACAAAAAAAAATTTTTAGTGCCACTGATGAGCACTATTGGACCGGACACTTCAAAAATTAATTTTCAAAGATCTAGTCAGAGAAATCTGTGTTTTGTTACTAGCTGTTGAAGTTTATAAGAATAAATAAATAAATTTATAAGAATCAGAAGCCATTGCAAAGTTTACTATACAGGGTTATTGGTAATTCACTGACACTGCGTAAACTACAGGTTCTTACCCATCATCACGAACACGTTCGTGAAGACGCCAGGTCTTAATTCTTATTTTTTTTTTGTAAATCGCCTCCCATACGCAATGATGTCCGAAACCCAATTTATTACGAAATACCGATCTCCCACTCCTATTTAAATCCACATCATCATCATTGGCTTATTTTACATCTACGCAAGATGATTTAAGTGGCATCAGCCTGGCTGGGACACAGCCGAACACACACACACCCACTGATAATTCAGGGCAGAGCCGTTTTTAAGTTGAGTTTCAAAGAAAACCTCTTTAATTAACGATTATTGAATGGAGGGGAGTACGTATACTAATATCATTCCATCTACAATAATTTTAAAAATTGAGACCTGACGTCTTCACGGACGTGTTCAGGACGGTGGGCAGTACCTGCAGTGCTTAATGGTGCCAGTGAATTACCAATAACCCTGTATACTGGTAGAAATTCTGTTTTCACCTAATTATAGGCTAACTAGCCTAAAATTGTTATGGAATTTTAAATTTTTACGTGAATTGTTAGGAATTAGTCGTGAATGCGCAGCGAGCATGAAACGTTACGCCGCCGTGTGCTAAAATCCGTCTCGTTGCGATCGCCTTCTTTCCCAGTACTGAATGCACGAACGCTCGCTATGTTATGCTACGGCTCCATCTGCGTCCATACGTATTAATTAACGCTTTAATTTGGGTGTCACGCAGACAAAAGTTTTAACGTGTTCATTTATTGACGACGCTAAAAATGCACCTTGGTATCTAGTACCCAAGGTGCATTTTTAGCCTCCTAATTAACGCGTTGTTGAACATTAACACTAACGTCAACGCTAACGCAGGTGGAGCCGTAGCATTAAATTTCGGCCCGTAAAGCCACCTTTACATTAAATCGTATACTTAATCATCGAGCCCAAAAGTAAGAAGAGCTCGTGATTTTTATTTTTACGTTTTTTAAGTTGAGGGTCTCAAGACGGACCACTTTTATTTTAAGTTTTCTTGTATTTCTTTATTCAAATCAAAGTTAAGTTTGGTATTAATATCCCAAAAATTATGTTTCCATATTTATCTCAAAATTCAAAACTCTAAGTTTAGGACTCTAAATTTAAAACTCAAAATTCGATACTCTAAATTCAAGGTTCAGAAATTTATAAATTACAATTTTATAACTCATAATTCTAGACTCAAAAATTCCCTCTATTTAATCAGAACACTTTCCCACCTCTCATCAGGATATTACAGAGGCAAGTAAAAACACAGCTACCGCATCAAATGTGTAATAACTAATAATAAACCGACAGCCACACTTTTTATAAACATTATTCTACGTTTTATTGACCTTGCTACTGTTATTATGACGATTCTGTTACTATTGCTGTTATTTTAGAGAGCATGGTATTTCGATCGATGTAGGTAATCAATAGAGTTAAATTTAGTGCTTGATTATGGAATTTTTAGACCACACACAGTGTTTACATGTAGGTAGATATTATCGGATTTTTTGTGTAGATTTTATGTACAGATTTTTTTAGCTTTTTATTGCATTTAATAATAAATTGGGACAAATGTGTGTACGATCTTCAACAGGTTATGTTCATATCTAGTTTGGTATCGGCGGGGCTGGTCATTAATTTTTTGGAAAAATATTGGGTACCTTACGAATTTGCTTATTTCTAGAATGTATAGGTACCTACACTAATTAGGGTAAGGATTTTCAGTTTAATAAAGTGGGGTTAATATGTTTATGGTACTCTTATGTTAGCTATGATCCGGGTTGAGGGTGTTCTGGATGTTCTATGTAGTATAATAAAAAATATCTATCTATGTAGTATTGTATTAAGTTTATCAGTTAACTAGTCCCATAACACAAGCTCTGCTTAGCTTGGGGCTAGATAACGATGTGTGAATTGTCCAGTATTATTTATTTAATTATTCAATTCAGTGCATTTTTTCATGTTAACTATTTTAGGATGAATAAAAATTTAATTTAATTGTTTCATAAAATAAAGTAAGCCTTTGAAAAACGTTATCGGTTCTAGATTTCGGCAGCCAGCTTTATAAAGACTAATTGATATTAAAAATTATTAGCTCAGATAATTCGTCCTACTGATAACATAAAGCGGTTGGTGAGGATTTTCTGTTGGTATTCCAAACGAATGCCACGGTAGGGCGTTAGTAGGGGAATTGTAGATGATTGGCGTTCGGAATACAACCATTGAAAGGGCCAACGTTGGGACATCGTTTTGATACTCGTATTCGTGTAAAAATGTTCGGGTAAAAATGTTAGTTGGCTGTCCGTTGGCTCGCTGTAGGCAATTTCACTACCATTTCCCTACCTGATCCCAACCGTTGGCATCAGGTCCCCACCGTTGGCCAACACAAATTACTACTAGGTTTAGGTATAGGAGTTCCTTACCTACCTCCTGAAACATATTCACGACTGGTTTACCATCACGAAGCATCGTTTCCAGCTACCGAGAAATGATGATTCGTGGGGGTAAACCTGTTGTTCCAATATTAAATGTTTATATTCGTCAAACCACACGTACTTACAATATTTTTCAATAATTCAGTTGAGCTACCTGTAGATTGTTTGCAACAGTCTGCAGGTAGCTCAATTGTTTCATTTGTAAATACTACTAGATCTTCTATTTCTATTATAAGATTGTAATTTTTTTGTCAATAAAGTGTTTATCGTTACAAACTAAAGCAGAATTAATTTTAGGTATAAAGTAAAAAGTACGGGAGGCTTCAAATTGTTGTTTCACAAAAGGTTTACAAACCTACGTAAAATTCTAATCCAAGCCAACTAGGTAACCAAACCAAAAACACGCAAAAAGTTCGTACAAAACTATTTTACCCAGATTCTTTGTTATTCGGGTCAAAGCAATTAACTTGTATGCTTTTATTCGCCTGTCCTGTGCCAAAATTAAAAAAAAATTGAATGCAAGCCAAACTTACTGCGTTAGATTAGTGAGCCTCTACCATGGCAATGTACTAATCGCATTCTCACACGAAGCGACTCGAGTTTAGTAAGAACTCGTAACTTACTAGATGCTTGCGTTATCATCACACGACGCGATTTATGCCCGGTACAGACCAAGCGAGCGAAGGCTAACGAACGAATTCGAAAGAACTAGCGTGGACGGCATTGCATTGCGGGCCTCCGTTCACCTTCGGCTGTGCTCCGACGACTGTCTCTACATCAAAGAAAAATGGAACTAACGTACCGATTGTCGATTCGCACTCATTTGCATTCGCTCGCTCTCGCTCGCCTCGTCTGTATCCACCATAGATGTGACAATTTGTCATCATCGTCATCATCATCATCAGCCTTAATCCACTGCTGGACATAGGCCTCCCCTAATGAGCGCCATAGCGCCCTGTCTTCAGCTTGCCGCATCCAGCATCTATCTGCAGTCTTTTTCAGATGGTCATCCCGCCTGGTCGGAGGGCAATTGACAATTTGTCATGTATTACGAAAATAAATAATATTTGAAATTTTGGCTGAAGAACTCCAAAAAGCGATTTGAAAGTAGATTTTACTAAAAATTGGAAGAAACTTAATACATATAGCTACTGCCTTCAACTAAAATATAATAAAAATAGCTGTTGTACCTACAACTAAAAAAAAATTACCACTCGTTAAATTGAATTAACCTTTCACTTGTAGTTCTGCTGGGTGTTCTTAGTACTGCTGTGTGGTACCGGCTAGCTTTGTGGTGTCCGCTTAGAATTTGCACCACCCCAACTCTTCCCGCGGGGGTCGTAAGAGGCGACTAAGGGATATCCACCGGGAGCGGGCAGCAGCGCCCCCTAACGAACAATTCTACAACCAAACTGCGATCCCCAACCCGCTTGCCCAGCATGGGGATTATGGGTATAACCCCCCATGTAAGAAAAGCCAATAAGGCGCTTATCAGGGGGAGGCCTGCGTCCAGTAGTGGACCAATACAGGCTGTTAAGTTGAGACTTTTAAATCCATCATGGTTATTAACACTAAAGTCATTGTAACGTTCGTAGCAAAAGACTAAAAATGAGGGTAGATCGATATGTCTGCCAATAACAACTCACTCGCAGTGCCGTCAGTTATTCCGTGATCATGGCGCATGAAACTGTGCCGAAATATTGGAGAGCTCAAAACTCAAATCATGGTAAATATCCCGTTATAAATGACTTTAGTGTTAAGTTGAGGTTGAGGTTGTATATTTCACTTGTTAAGTTAAATTTAACAACCAATATTCAACAAGTAAATCTCTTAAACCGTGGTCTAACCAGTCGTCCAATTGGATTATGATATTGAGGGAATAGAAAGTGCACCTGTGTTTGCATCACACACTGGTGCACCATAATATGCCCCAAGCCATCATGGTTGAAATTTGTTTGAGGACATCAACCAGATCACAGTAGACAACAAATCGGTCTCATCTAAAAGAAAGTTAAATAGAAGTATTCTAACTTGAAAAAACACGATGAATAGAATGTGAAAACTCGTGATAAAGGTACAGATGTTAAAAGTTGGCAACACTGGCTGCGAGCCAGCAGAATGACTGATTTATTTAGTTGCTGATGTTTGTAAGACTAGCTTAATAATGTCCAAGAATCCATTAGGATCTGTGATCCAAGAACTCCATCTTGCAGTCCAGGTTTTTATTATATTTTACGCTATTGGATATCGGTTCACCAGCGAGGGAACAGCAAGTATATTATACATTACCAACCTACTAGGTAATTACTTTTATTGAAATAAAGTATATTTCTCATAAACTAAATAAATAAATAATCACTTCGTCGTAGAACGAACACGAAGTTTTATCACGACCAGGCGAAAACGAATCTTCGCCTTGTAATGTGGCCGTAGCATAATTGACGAAGAAATCGAAAAACATAGGTACAAAAAACAATAAAACCGAACACAGGTCCTTCTCTTTATTTCGAAGTCGGTTAGTAAATTGGAACTTTTACAAACCTTTTTCAGCCACGCTTGCCCAAGGATTTTAGGCAGAGGCCAAACTAACGTAAATTTTTGATCCGGAATTCGCTCATAATGCCTCCGTCCAACAGAATTGACAGTTCATTTTATAGTTCTGAACGGGACTTTTATATGAAGCAACAATTAAGGTACTCATTTTAAGCGACTGACTGAAAAACTACGCTCGTTTGGTCTCAGCCTTAGTGGCTAAAATATGATGAGTGAGAAATATACAAATAGTCGTTTTAAGTTCTATAAGAAAGACTTAAAAATCCTTGCACATTTGGACTGAATTTTCTCATGGATCCTTACAATGACATCACCCACGGCAAACATTTAAAGATGCACTCATTCACACAAAAAATCACTGAAATCCATCCTTTTTCTAAAGTGGACTCTAGGACCTTTTCAAATAATAATAATATAGGTGTATTTTATTTCCCAGAACAAGTTGAAAAAAACAAACTACATTAATTGAAATTAAAGTTTGTGCGATTTCATGGCAGTTATTGGCTACCACAAATAAAAATACTGGTTACCAGCTACCTTCAAATGAATACAATAATTTCCTGCCACAACACAAGAAGTATTTGCAATATCCCTCCAGGTACGGGCAATGATTTCTCAGGGGATCTGCGCAGTGGTTATAGAGGGGGCAAGGGGGTTGACCGGGATTCCTTCTAAATTCTTAATAACAGTATAAAAAGTTCGACCTCAAGTTTTTTACGAACGATTTTTGCAGTGTTTTTCGAAGAGCGGTACCGCTAGTGTAAACAAAATTTAACTGTATAGGGACGTACACCCTATACAGTTAAATTTTGTTTACACTACTTACGGTACCTTCCTTCTTACTTCTAATTATTTTGAGAACTTAGTATAATTTGTTACCATTTCAATGTACACCATTGTGAGAAATAAAACCTATGTTAGCCAGAGAAGGAGCCCTCGCTTCTTAATACAAGTTTCGACTTAGCAAGAGCTGATCTGCAGTTAGCTCAATTGTTTCAATTGTAAATAGTAGTTCAAATTTCTTTCTATTATTAAATTTTAATTTTCTTTCTGAATAAAGGCTTCTGCCCTGTATTTTTAATTCATTAAAGAAATTATTAGATGAAATTTAGTATAATAAATCATAGTAACCTTCAAGCGAGTGTGATCTTTAAGATATGTCTCCAAAATTTACAATGGGTTTTTTCGGTTTTGTTTTGGCCCTCGATGAAATGATCTAACTGAACAAAAAATTAACAGATGATTTTGTTCATAATCATTACTGACATTTTCAAAAAACAAGCTCTCGTAGACACCATTTTTCAGGAACAAATTTTTAAATGAAAGCCGGGAAATTTTCAGGTTTAGTAGAATTTTTTATGAACTTTTTATAGTAGCATCCCGGAGTTAGGAAGTTAGCGGGCCACCCCCATGCCTCAGAACGCACGTTAAGCCGTGGGTCCTGCGCCTGACCTCTCCCCTGTCATGTGAGAGATTAGAGAGTGCACCTGTGTTAGCCCACACAATTCTGAACTATAGTAGTCCTGGACAAATGGTTAGTCTCCGTTAAGACTGAACGCCATAGCTGAAATGCTCAATTTTATTGTATGGAGAACATCGTCATATTTTATACAATAAAAGTAATTTAGTCAATATAGGTAGGCAGATTTTCCATGAAAGATACCATCACGACGTATTTTGACGACCTCAGTGGCGCAGCGGGCGAAGGTCCGCCTGCGTCGCAGGAGGTTCCGGGTTCGATTCCCGCCTCGGGACAAATGTTTGTAAGATCTGCGGCATTTGTTCAGGGTGTTCTAGATGTTTTCTATGTATAATATGTATAATAAAAAAAAAAGTATCTATGTAGTGTATTGTATTAAGTATATTAGTTATCTAGTACCCATAACACAAGCTCTGCTTAACTTGGGGCTAGATAATGCTGTGTGAATTGTCCAATATTATTTATTTATTTATTTATTTATGTCTGCCTGGCTTTTAACCCTATCTTATGATGACACAGAAATTCTTATAGCGAAAATAAATTAAATTCTCATTTACAGTTGCAAAATTTTTCTTAAATTATATTTATAAATACTATACACTCTCGCAACTCTGATCCCCTCATCGACTGGTATCTAATCGTTGCCCTGACTCTCATGAGACAGGTGTCCTCGAAGGTACCTACTGAAATTCTCACTGTAATTAGTATTTATTTATTTTTTCCTACTTCACCACTACATAATAACTGTACAAAAGTCGTATGTAATTTTTCAATTTGTATACCTATATGTAATCTACTAACTTTAATATTAATTTAGGATAACATAGGCTAAATACTTACTGTAAATATTTTTTATCTTTTTCATCCTGTCCAGAGGAGGGCGATACTGAACGCGACACAGTTTTATACTTTTAGCGTCAGTATCGTTGCATTATGTTTTAGTTTCTAAATATGTACCTACATGGTATCCAATAAACGATTTTTGTATTGTATTTTGTATATATCACGCTATAGATATCTTGTTTTTCCCCTCTTCGTTCCCTTGGGATTGTTGTTTCGCTGATATTTTGAGTGGGCCTGCTTTGATTTGAGTTTTAAGATTAAGGTGAAAAATAAATTAGTTATGAGGGGAATAGGGAAAAAAGCTACTCAAGGGACGTGATGTAGCTTATAAAGGAATTACATAAAGCGATGTAGCGAATATTATTAATAAAACATCAAGTGTGAGTCGGACTCGCATACTAAGGGTTCCGTAAGACCTTGTTTCTTGCCAAATTAACATGATTCTAGTTCAACGGGAAGTAGGTACCCTGTAGGTTTTGGTCTATTGCGAGCATTAAAAGTAATTTTTTTGCTTTTTTGCCAATAAGTAACAAATTTTTGGTTTCGGATTTTTTCCTACTCTTGTGCTGACCTTGCTGCTCATGATTCTAGGTCTACAGCAAGAACACTATAGGTTTTGTGTGCATGACATGTGATTCCCTTGGAAATTTCATAATTTTCGGACATAAACAGCTGTAACTTTTGAGTGCGTTGACTTAAAAGTTTTAGAGGTTACGGACAGTATTTGGCGTTAATTTCAACTCGATACGTCTACGCGTTCCTGAGAAAAGAGGGTTGACAGACGGAGAGATAGACAGACAGACAGACAGACGGACAACAAAGTGATCCTAAGGGTTCCTTATTTTCCTTTTGAGGTACGGAACCCTAAAAAGTGTAAAAGTAGGATAATTCTCTAGCAGCATCCAATGCTGTGTTGTGTACCAACATAGCAACGTCACAGAACATATACTTATAAGATAAACAAGCAGTAGACGGTTGGTACCCACAACGTACTCTCTCTGTTGTGCAGTTTCTGAATTAAGAAGAATGACATTTTATCTTATAGTCTCTCATGGGCAAGATATATGTATGGAAGGGTTTGGATGCGGTATATTTTGGGGCAAACCTAACGGGTTTAGCTGTCAGTATTCGCGGGATCCCCGTGGTAAAAAAACTCGAATTACATGAAATTCAACATTTTTCTTTGGTTCCTTGAATGTGAAAACACGGTCGAGGAAAAAATACGATAAGAAACATGAAAGTGCACTGTTTCGCACATCATTTGGTTGAGGTCTTAGGAACCTTGGGCTGTATTGAAATGACTTATGTTTTTATACGCAGATTATTATTAATTATTCGGTTCCTTGAACAAGTCTCTTCAAAGATATTAAATAACATCGCAAAAATTTACGACTTCGGCGGGACTTGAACCCGCATCCTTCCGTTCAAATCCCGCCGAAGTCGTAAATTTTTGCGATGTTATTTAATTTCTAAGAAATTTGCCAGAGTGTGAGGCTTACCTACGCAATATAAAAACAAAAACTTTAAGTTTCTTCAAGTTGTGTAGTTTTCTTGTAAATATGAAAAAACTTGATATTAGCGCGGCGTAACCGTTCCAAAATCGCTCCTATGAACGCGACCTCCTATGCCCGATATTCACAAAATGTCGCGTATTGCATTATAGATTAGGCGCCTACTGAAAGTGCTTGTTCCAAAAATTAAACCTACCTACGCACAAAATATCTCTTCAGAATCCACCGTAAATATGCATCTAATCTCTGAAAAAAATAACATTTACAGACGCATATCATGCGAGATCTATTCATTACCTTTTTCTGATTCCACCTCCTGGTTTAAATAGGTCCATTTACAACTAAGTGCTTTACTAAACAAAATAAAGTCACACTGTTAAGTGGAGAAAAAAATACTACTTTTATTTTCAACTGTAAACCACATCCAACGATTTCTACTCTTTGTCTGATCTGTGCTCAGAGACTTTGTTCTATGAATATTCTTTTAAAAATATAGCTTCAAAGGAACCATCTCGCTAGTTAAAGAGTAATGTTGGAACAGATGACAGCCTGACTACCTATGCATTAAATACGTAGGTATAATGCGTAGAATAAATAGTTTGAGTGAGAGTGCGAGTGTTTGAGTGTGTAAATGCGAGACCCACACCTGGTTGTAGTATGGGGCGATAATGCCCATCTGGGCACAGTGGTTGACACTCGCGGTTCCAGCGTGTGTCCTGTCTGTGTCCTAATCGGGGGAGGAAAGTTGATGGAAGAATGGGGTCGGCGAGTGTGTGGATCGGTGGGCTCGCCGGATATGTATAGGAGGAAGAGGGGACGCCAGTCGGGCCGCGGAGGTTTTAAATGTTCCCGTGGTTCGGCGAAAATGGCGAGAGAGGGACACCAGAGAGGTTTTAGTGGGTATTACGTTCTTTTCAGGACGTCGAGTCCTACATAATTCTGGTCCCCCCAGACCAGTTTATTCGTAAATGAATTTCCTCGCCGAATAAAAAAGAAAAAAAAAAGAAAAGGTATAATGCGTGGTAAGCTTAATTAGTTAACGTAGAATAGATAACGTAAGATTAGTTTTTAGCCTGTAGATTGTTTACCACAGTCTGCAGCTATCTCAATTGTTTCAGTTTTAAATACTAGTTCGAATATGTTTCAATTATTTGATTGTAATTTTTTTCACTATTTAAAAAAATATACCTGCAAAAGTTTAAAATTTAAGTACAAAATAGGGTTAGAACTAAAACACAATGGTGTCTATTGAGATAGCATGAAAACTAAACTGAACTTATTTGACAGCATAAAATTTTTGGTTTGTATTTTTTTTATTTCAAAATTGTTAGTGCTCTCATTAAGTATTATTTTTGTTTGTATGTTTGACACCAGAGTTAACACCACCGACGCACCCTAGTGAGACGTCTCAAGTAACAGAAAGGAAGAAATCTGTCAAAATTACCTAGATACATTCAGATGTTTTTTTTTTAATTTTCTGTCATGATCAATGTTTTGGAACAAAATCTGTCATCAAAAAAAATATCAATCTTGAATTAATAGATAGGCACTGATGACGCCAAGGAAAAGCTGATTTTAATTTTTTAAGCTAACGTGGACCATGGAAAGAAATTTTTTCCCCTGGAACACCCAGTTATCTTGAGGTAGACCACTGAAAGAAAAAAATGCCCCTGGTACAGCCGGGTGTATACTATGTAGGTGGACCACGGGCAGGGACTGATAATTTCTAACGATATTTTCCTTCACTGAATTTGTACAGATAGTTACTGCAAATCATATCAGCCTACACATGTTCACACTTGCACCGCTTAACATAGGCCTTATCCATACACAACCTCGGTGGCGCAGCGGGTGAAGGTCCGCCTGCGACGCAGGAGGTTGCGGGTTCGATTACCGCCTCGGAACAAATATGTGTACGATCTGCAGAAATTTGTTCCGTTGGTCTGGGTGTTTTCTATGTACAATAAAAAAATATCTATATAAATGTAGTGTATTGTATTAAGTATATCAATTATCTAGTACCCTTATCGCAAGCTCTGCTTAGCTTGGGGCTAGATAATGCTGTGCGAATTGTCCAGCATTATTTATTTATTTATAATTTATTTATACGAAAAAACAGATACCGGTCCTGAGCCGCCCTATCCATCGACTCCCAATGACCAAACAACAATAAATTATAGTTTACGTCATAAAATAAGATGAAAATCCCAAACCCTTCGCGTAAATTACTTATTTATTTGTGCAAATGAAAAACAAGAAGAGTACGTGTAGAAACTTGCATATTTACGTATTCTGTTTCAGGCAAGCTTTCGTACGAAAATATTTTATGTGTCTCGCATACCTACGTTACCTACCAACATAATAAAATTTGTATGTCATAAAAGCATCACACGATAATAAAATGTGAAAGTTCTATTTATGTGTGTGTAAGTTTGTTACTCCTTAACGCGCAAACGGCCGAACAGAATTTAATTAAATTTGAAACCAAGATAGTTTACATCCCGGATTAGGATTAGGCTACTTTTGATCTCGGAAAAGTGCAAGGTGGGATGATCAAATAATTCAAATTATGTTTGTTAAAAACGTGGGTAACATTACCACCGTGGGGCGCAGCTTGTAGCTACATAAATTCCGTGATTATTGTTTTTTGTGCATTACGGCTGAGTAGATGCACGGTTTAATTATCACTGCCGGATTGTTATGTATAATCATCATTTTTGTAGAACGCCTAGGCTAATTTCAAAACGGTTCAGTATTAAAAATTATAAGTAAATTAAAGTAATTAAAGTATTGGCCAGGTATTCAAAATTATAAGGTATTCCAACTAGTCAGCGTTCGGTTTGCAGTCGGCCTGGTTTTTCTACAAACGCACTATGGTTCTCACTAGGGGAGGCCTATGTCCAGCTGTGGAGTACTATAGATTGACGATGATGGTGATTCTACAAACGGACGGATTCTACGACCCGGCGGCGTCATCCTACAAACATTATAAATGCGAAAGTTTGTGCAGTATGTTTGTGATAAGACAACATCAAAACTACTGAAAGAAACGGGGTAAAATTTCACACTTGAGTGTCTGGCGACGGATGAATTTTCAAACGTAGTAACAAAATGATTTGTTATTTGAGAATATTTTCACCATGGTTTGCTATTATTTGTATTAGAATAGTATTTATTTAGGTTTCTGCCACAAGCTTTTTTCAAAATACCTATCTACACAAATACTAAGAAAATATTCATTCATTAATGTAAAAATGCGATTCGGTTTAATTTCATTACAGAAAGGTATTTTGAAAAAAAAAAAATACCAGGAACCTAGATAAATACAATTTTAAAACAAATAATAGCAGACCATGGTGAAAATATACTGAAATTACAAATCATTTTGGTATTACGTTTGTATAGGAAATTCATCCGTCGCCGGACCCTTAACCCTAGCTCACTAACCTTAATTTCGAGTATCGTTATCACTAACCATTCGTAAATTTTACGACGACTTAAAACATCAATATTTTGTTATTCAGTTTTTATTAATGAGACAAAACAACCATAATTAGAACGTTTAGCCTTCTCTGAGTAAAACTTAAGGGTCTATTTCGAAAATAACTTATAAGAATAGTAAGTAGACCCATAAACAATATGCTCCCTGCAAATCGCTTGTTTGCTACCTTACAGAAGTTCAAGGTCTTATGATTTTTTTTGTAGGATATTAGCTGCAAGTTTTAAAAGTTCTGGGAACACCTTGAATGGCTTACCTGAAAACCATAAATATTCATGATTTCACCAATGATTTGGCTTCATATTTGTGTGCAAAGTTACAGTCTGAATTTTTTATAACTCGTTATCTCTCGTTTCAACATATGTGCATCCGCAATAAGTGACTCCAGGTCTCTAATAATACAATTTAGGAAGGTATTAGAAACGGGTAGGGTGGCAGAGGTCGGGAACATACCGAAACACTAAATGCTCCAGGTACTCCTCGTCATTTTTACGAATGGTTAGTGATCTAGGGTTAAAGAACCTAGAATTACATTTAGATGACGTTTTATTCCGAATAATGCGTGCGAAGCCGCGGTCAAAAGCTAGTATATACAATTTCTGCGAGACACTCGCCTTAAGAACCGTTGCATAGTAAAAATACGCTAGGAAAATGTCATTTTGTTAGCAACCCACAAAGCAGATGATCCAAGCAATCAGGCAAAGCAATAAAAAGCCAGCCCTAGGGTATAAAATGCTTTTATCTTGAAGATGAAGCAAAAGTAAAGCTGAGGAGACTTAATGAGACAGGACATTACCTTTGAACTTGCTTACAATCTGTTTATTATTTACTAGCGACTGCCCTCGGCTTCGCACGAAATAAATAAATAAAATAAATAATGTTGGACCATTCACACAACATTAAAGTCATAAATAACGGGATATTTACCATGATTTGAATTTTGAGTTATTCAATATTTCGGCACAGTTTCATGCGCCATGATCACGGAATAACTGACGGCACTGCGAGTGAGTTGTTATTGGCAGATATATCGATCCACCCTCATTTTTTGTCTTTTGCTACGAACAATAAAACTGTGCCGAAATATTGGAAAACTCAAAATTCAAATCATGGTAAATATCCCGTTATTTATGACTTTAGTGTTAATAACCATGATGGATTTAAAAGTTTTATTCACACAACATTATCTTGCCCCAAGCTAAGCAGATCTTGTGTTATGGGTACTAGATAACTGATATACTTAGTACAATACACTTTATAGATAGTTTTTTTTATACATAGAAAACATCCAGAACACCCTGAACAAATATCTGTAGATCTTACAAATATTTGTCTCGAGGCGGGAATCGAACCCACAACCTCCGTTGCAGGCGGACCTTCGCCCGCCGTGCCACGGAGGTCGTCAATTGTTTGAAAGTTATTTATATCCCATGGAAACTGTTTTATATAAAGCCTATGTTTGATTCCACACTAAGAGCTTGTTAAAAATTTCAGCCCGATCGGTTCAGTCGTTATGGCTTAAAGAGGTAACAAACATCCATCCAAACACCGAAACTTTCGTGTTTATAATTTCAGTGTGATATGGTGCTACTGCCACTGCCCTCGGATTTGCTTGCTTGCTGATTAGGTAAATACTTATAAGTGGAGCTAATTCTGTCTAGTCAGAAAGATAGCACGAAAAAATAAATTTACTAATTCGACAGCGCTAAAATTCATGTCATTTAAAATATCAAAACTATAATGATATTAATATACTATGCTTTCTGTTTGGTGAATTGGGCCTAAACCAGAGTCATTCCCGCTCGGTAACACCCTGTCGTCAACACTGTTGACGAATGGGAAATAACCAGATCCTGAGTTTGGGCACTGGGAGGTGCGACACAGTTTTTAACTTATGCGCTTTCCAGTTTCATTGTATTTTAGGTACATTATGTATTTGTTCATTCTAAATAAATAAATATTTAAACAATATTTCGTTCGCTAAAGCCGGGTTTCTACCGCAAAAGTGTAATAAGCGGGAAATGGTAAGCGGAACGGACACATTTTAAATTAAATACGCTTAAATTTCCGCCAACAAAGTGTTTTGTCTGTTGATTTCCACTGCAAATGGAAAATGAGAGAGATGAGTGAACGGAGCGTCATTTCAACGCTTTCGCTTTCAGTGCTTACCGCTCGACTGGTGGAAATAAAAGTATGCGTGCGAGTTGAACGGAGTCCTTAATGGATTCTCTTCGCGGTGGAAACCGGGCTTAAGAAAGGGACGGTATTTAAGTGCTGTCAAATTTAGTAGTTTAGTTTAGTTTTTGTGTCATCTTAATTGACACCTGTTAGCTCTCAGGGAATACAAAAAAGTGAAAAGAGAGTCTAAGATACTGAAATAATTTTCCAAAGAAAAAGTACCCATATCAAAATTAGTATCGTAACTTGCGTTTTACTACGCCATGAAAGTCGTTTTCGTATACATTATGAGAAACGACGCTGCCATTCAAAAAATACAGTAGAGAAAACACAAATAATATTAACGAATTTCGCGCATTTTCTAAATTTATGAACGCAGCAAGTGCAACGCAAATAAGGTGGTTGTTTTTAGTGCTTTTCATTTGAATTCTTGTTTATTTTTGCATTTTTATGAATTGCGCGGAAATTGCCAAACTAAATGTGAATTTCTTTGTTGGCTATTATGTTTTATAGTTTGTAAATTGGGTATAGTTAGCGTAAATTGAGTCCATTAATTCTTTCACACTGATTTTTGCAGGGTTGGATCGGAAAATGTCTCAAATCTTTGCAAAATTTTCTATAAAAGATGGGTAGTTTTCTAAGATCATTTTCATGTAGCTTCAACGGTTAAGGTACCTTTACCACGCCGTCCAAAAATTCCACCCTGTATCGTCAACTTGGTCTACAAATGAAAATCATCCTAAATAAAAATGACGCGAATTGTTGTCATTCTTAAATATTTTTTTTTTCATTCTGTTCTGATGGACTAACCCCCGAACTCAAACGCAAAACATTCAAGTCGCGATTTTTGTCAGTTTTCCATGAAAATATTTTTTTCTTCATACAGGGTTATCGATAATTATAAATACACTAGCTGCTGCCCGCGGCTTCGCCTGCGTAGTTCCCGTTCCCGTGGTAATTCCGGGATAAAACATAGCCTATGTCCGTCTCCTGGTTCTAAGCTGCCTCCCCACCAATTTTCAGCCAAATCGGTTCAGCCGTTCTTGAGTTATAAATAGTGTAACTAACACGACTTTCTTTTATACAGGGTGTAACAAAAATAAGTAACCAAACTTTCAGGTGGGGTGTAGAATCGAACACTGAATTCAGGAAAAATATTGAAAAAAAATCCCGCCCTTTAGTTTTCGAAAAATTTTATAAATAGGTACGAAATTTTCACAACATTAGGCAATAGACTAATACATGTGTCTATTTGGAATAAAAAAAAAATGGCCTAAGTACCTGTATTCATCTCTTTTATAAGCCCATAACACCTTAACGGTGCCCTAATGAGCGGCCACCGCGGTCATCGACCCGCGACATCATTGCAGCGGAAGCGAACAGGCTGCACGGCGTGCTTAGATATGGAGCCTACGTACAACAAATACATTCCAATTTTCCTCTAGGAATTAAAAAATAAATAAATTATTTTAAGTCTTTACACACGTTCTATCGCGAAAATGCATACTTAGTAGGTACATTCATTAAGCATGCACCTTCCTACTAAAAGATATTCACTACTAGCTTTTATTTTTCATATCGTTGACTACCTAAGTACCTACCTTCACATTGACCTTTAAAAACACGGTGAGTAACTTACAATGAACCCCACAAAAGGTTGTTACAATTTGCATTTCCGAAGCACCAGATTGAGACAAGAAAAGGCACAAACTTTTAGCGCGCGAGAGCGAGATAGGTATACAAACTAAGTTCATCCGAATGTTCACCCAATGCTAGGCTTATTGTTAGTTTTGTCAAACTGTCATACCACAGAAATGTTATCATAGGGTCAATGGCCGTTTAGTTGCATCATTGCAAGCGCAAGATGAAGGTCGCGGCGGCGCTTATCGGTTTTTTGTGCGTAAAAATGGCTCGTATGCGTTATTCAGATATTGAATACCACGAGATGAAAATTGAAATGGAAAAATTGGAATGCATTGGCTAGCTTCCTACATAACTACAACACGTGCAGCCCGCCGCCGCGCGCGCTGC
Source organism: Eupithecia subumbrata (assembly GCA_949316285.1). Classification (NCBI taxonomy): domain Eukaryota; kingdom Metazoa; phylum Arthropoda; class Insecta; order Lepidoptera; family Geometridae; genus Eupithecia; species Eupithecia subumbrata. Next base: position 5,366,638 of record OX438649.1, read on the forward strand.
TGCGATATCGCGTGTCCGGTCGTGGGCCCCCCGTAAAAAGATGTTTATCTGTTATAAAGGTGTACACAAGGTACGTAGACCTTTTAATCATATTTTAATGTCAAATAAACACGTGCATCAGTCGTTTGCGTAATGTAGTGAAAATTCCGTATTTATTTTATTTTTCGAAAACTAAAGGGCGGGATTTTTTTTAATATTTTTCCTGAATTCAGTGTTCGATTCTACACCCCACCTGAAAGTTTGGTTACTTATTTTTGTTACACCCTGTATATATAGATAATGTAGTTCACGCAGTGTCAGTGAATTACCAATAACCCTGTATAGACTGTGTTTTTTTTTTCATTTTATTAATTATTGTATTGACTCGAGATTGACATTAAGATTGATAATTATTTGTATTCATTGTTTTTGTATTTTCATTGTTCAAGATTACAAAGTAGTAATACTTTGTGCCTATTTTGTTATTCTTATGTATCTGACTCCTGGACTTTTGAATTTCAACTGTAAGTCCATTTGATAAAATAAAATAAATCCATAAAAAATAAAGTAAAGATCCACAAAGCTACACCGAAGACCCAATACCCGAGGCTATATCTCAAGATAAGTCCCGTCAAAAAAAGTCATCCCCAAACAAAACAGAATAGATCACAAAGAAATATTGAAACTATCCCCAACCCAAATTCGATTTGGCAAGGATATTCACTGAACCCTTAAAAACCTGTTAAAAAGGGTCCTTAACTGAGTGACCGCAGTAAAAGGACCTTATCTCTGGCCTTTTCTTATCGAACTGTGTTTTTCTATTCGATTTAGCTTTCCAGAATAATCTCAAAGATTTTATACAAAATTGAATCTAAGATAGCCTTTTCACAATTTAGGGTGATCCAAAAAGGTTGAGAAGTGACACTGATACTTCATGGGATATGCTAAAAGTCAGGAAAATTTTAGCGGATCTCGTTGAAATATACAATACGAGACCCACCGGCCTAAAGCTCTGCTCACATTATCCAATACCGCTAGGTACCATACAGCACAAAAATGTTTATTCAAATGTAAGCTTAAACTCGTTATCTTTAAATACATTTTACAGTGACAAAATGGGTTCCCACAAGCTGGAAACCAGCCCGCGAGCTGTCTGTCATCTGATGTCATCGTCAATATAAAATGCATCTAAATATTACGATATAAAGCCCATTTTATGTATACACATTTTTGTTCTATGCGGCAGCGGTGCTTTACAGGTGAGCGACAAGCTTTACTTTTAATTTTAGTATGGCTGAGTTGAGTATGAGAATACTATTAAATGGTCAGACTGGTTGTATTGTACCTATTCACCACAGGAAAGTGATTTACCATGCCCTGGCTAGTTGTATCACGGGGGTTTTTACGTTTCCATGGTCAGACTGGTAATAAAATTTTTCCTTGGCTAGACTAATTATTCCATGCTCATGCTCTGTCTGGTTGTGCAACAACAATACCAGCCTATAACCAGTCCTCTGCACTAATTAACTTAGGTTAGTTTAAAGGGTAATACCATAATCGCCACACTAGTCCTAACCATGAGTTTGTTACAAAACATAAAAATACTTCAAAACCAAACAAGAACTAGACAATAAATATAATAGACGAAATAAAAATAAAATAACACTCCCCGAAGCAACCCTAACAACGGTTAGTAAAAGCCCCAAATAAAGATTAATAAAAATATATTTCCAACTACCGGAAAACCTTAAATCCGAACCAAAAGATCATACTTTTATGAAACACCTGAAAACTATTTATTACAAAAATGTTACTATTCAATTCACGAATTTTTCTTGATAGTAGTAGAACAAATAACCAAAAGTGTACTAGCTGACATACTATCACCTACCAGATTATGTTAGTAAGTACCTACCTACCTAATCACGACATAGACCTATTTATTTTATTTGAATTTATTTGACTTGCGCCAGGATAGGTTAACACGGTTAACTCAGAGCTAAATACTACTTTGGAGTTAAATTCGAATTATTTCTTGTACCACCAAGAGTTAGGAGCTAACCTTGTGTTAAATATTGAAATTTTTAACCCACTGATGTGGGAGGGTTAGGTCAACTAACTCTGGGCTAGTACTGTCAAAAATATGAAAGCTGCGATGTTATATAGGTTAGGTAATGTTGGTAGAGTCTGTCGTGTTGTTTTTTTTGTCCTGAACAATAAATGACTGGTTAATTGTCTGATGATAATGAAGAGATCATTGAATACATTAGTTTGGATTTTTTTAATTGAAGAATTGCAGAACGGTCCAATCATATCAAGTAAGTATATATACATACATTTTAATCACACTAATATTATACCTATATGCAAAGTTTACATAGATGTTTGTTCCCTCTTCACACCATGATTTCTGAGCGGATCGGTCGGGCTGAAATTTTGCATTGATGTAGCTCTAAGCCTGGAATCTAACACAGACTTTAGATCCCATAAAACAGTTCCAATGGGATAAAACTGCCCTTTAAATGTTTCCATTTAAACAAAGCGTGCGAAGCCGCGGACAGAAACTAATTAGAAAATAAACAACAGTTAATATAATGCGATCAAGAACCACATGTCATTTCAAATCTGACATGAAGGAATAGACTTATTCAAATTACTGTAGAGCGAAAGAGAGCAGTATACTTAAATCATTCAGCATTCGTCCTACTATATTTGGCCGGATGTAAAAAGAATGAATGAACATGACATTAACCTCGGGTTGGTTGACTCTGGGTTAATTTCCACTGGTGCATTATAAACTGTGAGCTGAAAATTTAAAACATTAGCACTGAGTTAAGAAGCCTCGAGTTATTTATTTAAATCCAACTTTTGGCACAAGTAGGCCGTATGTCATTATCAATTAGGACATAATGTGACTATTCCAAATCTGACATCGTGAAATGCGATCGTGCTCATAAATTGAAAACCTGATATTATTCAATTTAATTATTATCTATTCTTGCCTTTTATAATTACTCCTTATTTTAAAAATGACATCCCTAAAGTATCTAACGATAAATAATAAGTATTAAAGTTATCAATCTAACAAGAGCGAACCCAAAATAATTGTAGCGCCCTGACAGGGCTTTTATGCATTGTGTACCCACTAAGACTACCTACACCTAAGAACAATACCTGTATGTATAAAATCACAATAAATGATATGAATAAGAATATGAAATGAGTTGGGGATTGAAGAGTAAAAAAATTGCCCATGGTCTAACTGCTTGTACGACGCGACGGGTATTAGTGAAACGCTCTTTACAATTTCAACATTTCACTTTGTATTTCATTGTAATTCGTTTCAACAGAGAAAAACATCCATAATTTATTTTATAATTTGGTACGCATCACTTGTTGCTCTCAGACAGATAAAGCCCAAAAAAATGGTATCAAATATTCAAGCCGTAATTTATATCTGAATTTTTCTTCAAATACTGAAAGGCATTTTGAATAGATACAATTTTAGACATAAAAAAGTAACTTCTGATCGTATTTTATTCAAAAATTCAAAGACGAAACGAAAGGTGTCTTTTGAATAGGTTAAAGAAAAAGTCTTCGTAAAAATATGTTATTAAACTGATCAAAGTTGACCTTTCAAAAAGTTTTAAAGAACAGAATCTATAGTTTTCAATAATAGAAACTCCCTATCATACCTAGTCATTATAAAATAGTAAAATTTTACTATAAAAACTATCGTAGTTTGACAAAATCATTATGGATGTAAGCGGGTTAACTACGAACCTAATTCGTGTTGGAAGAACACTAACGTTTCACCCTTAACGAGGGACATCTTCAGGGTGAGTGCGGTTCTAGACGGACGCGCGTTCCGCATCTCTTCGAGTACTGATACACAAATAAGGTTCGTATCGTAGTTAAGGCGGGGTAGTTTGAGTGCGGACGAACTTTTAGGTTTTTTAAACAACTGTATCTCTACTGAAATGTAAAAGTACCACGAAAAGAAAATATTTTATTAAAGTTGAACATATACACTAGCGCTTTGTAAAGATAGAAACATGAATAATAAAAATTTTCTCGATAAAAAAAAATCACAAAGATGACACTAAATTGATTTTCAAACGGTTGTTACTACGAGGTTTCTTCTTGAAATCATGTCTAAGTTGTATCAAAAGATAGGGCATAAGATTTACTAGGGAATTGTAAAAAAAAAAAAATTATAAATTAGTTATTATTAATCTCTGTGGAAGAAAACTATCAAAATCTACCCGTTCAGGCGCTCGCGCCGGGCGGTCAGTGCCCGCCGAGACGTCTTCGAGGTTGGACGCACGCCGTTTGTCTCCCAAAAATTCCCCCCGCGTTTCAAATTGATGCAGTGCAGATAAAAATTATGGGTAACAACAAGAATAGTAGAAAATTGAAACCTAAGACACAACATAGAAAATTGTAACTCGTAAAATGCTAAGTAGATACTTCTCGTTACCTATGTATTTTATCAGATTGTTGGTATGTAGGTACCAAAGTAATAAAAGTTATATTTTGTAGATAGGTACCTAATTAGGTACTTACACAAAGAAATAGTTTCTTTGTCACTCACATAATTATGTAGGTATCCAGTTCGGTCCATGCACCTATGTAATGAATGAAGGTATAATATTTATTTACGATGTGCGTATAAATGATTTTCTACAATGCCGCTAAGTTCCAAACAATTGTTCCCTACCTACAATCCCACAGTATAAAAAAATATAGTAGGTAGGTAAGGTAAGTGATTTGTAACAAACAACAAATAGAATTTGTAATTATTTTTGGCAACAGATATGGCGCGGCGAGGTAAGGTCCGCCTGCGACGCAGGAGGTTGCGGGTTCGATTCCCGCCTCGGAACAAATGTTTATACGATCTGCAAATATTTGTTCCGAGTGTTCTGGGTAGTTTCTATGTATACTAAAAAATATGTATCTATTGTATTTTATTATCAGTCATCAAGTAACCTAACACTTATCAACTATTACTAAAATGACTTATAAAAATTTGTTATTATTATAGAATACCTATAGTGTGTAAGTGTAAATAAATGACTTAGGTACTACGTATTTCAAATAGCTTCAGTGCATATATCAAAGTCATTTGTTTCCTACACACTCTATAACAACGATGCGAAGTCTAAACGTAGAATGTCTACCTTTTATCAAAATAAAAGGTAGACATTCTACGTTTTACGGCTTTGTAAGAAACATTCATTCACTCATTGAAGCACTGCAAACAGTGCTTCAATGAGAAGAAACAAAGCCACTGGTGTTGCTCAGGCCTAAACAACTGATTCTTCTATCTATAGCTCCACGTAAGTATTTTATTCGATACACTAACTAGCTGACCCGACAGACATTGTCCTATTCCAATTTTCAATAACTTTTACAGAACCTACCTAAGCTGGTACCTACATATCTATACCTATCTACACCTACCTACCTAAATATCTACCTACCTACAATGTACATACATATATCTAAGCGACGAATATTTTACTATTTATATTATATATTATTTATATTATTATTTATATATTTTAGTGTAGTAGTGTTCGCACACTACTACACTACACAAATGGGCATTTTGTGGCCGCGTCTACTCGCTATTCGACTTTGCGATTGCGGACTCTTCTGTCACACCAGTTTGACACAGAACTATTTTTTATGTCATAGTCACACCAGTGTTACACGGAAGCGATTATTATTTCCCGCCCCGTCATAATTTTCCATTGTGTCACACCGTATATGGTTTTTGCTTCTGTGTCACACTGTTGTGACAGTGAGGAAAAAAATGCTTCTGTGTCACACTGGTGTGAAAGGGAGTCTGCACCCGACTCCCGACCCGAACGTCAAGTGTGCGGAGCATTGAACAAAATGAACGACTTGTACGAATATTTTCGGCCGCAGCTAGTCTCTAGTCGTCGAGCTATCGCGGCGACAAAACGCCCGGATTACGAGGACACTGAGTAGGTACCTACCTACGTAAATGTTTTCTTTTCAATTGTAAAAAAACACTTTTTCTTAGGATGGAGGAAATCGACAACTATTCTCTGAAAATTCACAACTCTGAACAACACAACAAAGGAAATGAATATAAATCTACAAGTGGACGGCGAATCGTATATATAAATTACCTTATGTCACAACTTCAAAAAAAGCGCAACATAATGAATTTATTTGATTGCAAAGTAGGACATTTCAATTGAATTGGAGAAAAACGGACAGGATTGCGAGAGTACGTCGATGCAAATGTTGCTGCAATCACTGGAATCATAGCTGCTGGCATTGGATTTGCACAATTCGAAGAAATACTTTCTGCTAAGAATGTGCCTGTTTTTCCCAAAAATATTACTCATGTTTACAAGACGTTGTTTATGAAAATTGGGAGAAAGTCGCTGCCAAACGACATAGTTTTAAAAGAAAATGACGAAAATATTGACATACCTATGCAGCCAGGGCCATGTAAACACATGGGTCAAATTCAAAGTCCAAACCAACCTCGTATCCAGTTCGGTCTATGCAAATCTAGGCGGCTACAATTTCATGAATTTTAATACCCATAGATGCACTAAAATTCATGAAATTGTATGTAAATTGTATATTATCTTATCAGACATGAAATCTTTTTTTTAATTGTATATAAATAAGATTAGAAAAATAATTAAAGTAGGCAGAAGTACTTAGTAAAAAAGTGTTGTTCTTCAAAATAAATATAAATGTTACTTGTACAAGTTGTATATTTTACCTCAATGTTCTAGTTGCCGAATCGAAAAGTGACTGGACTAATTTTATATTTTAATGACCTAGCATTGTGACTGTACCTAGATCTAGACATAAAAGTAATAAAAATATTGGTAAAATTGTTTTTAATATTACCTACCTAGGTAACAGCAGTTAGTAAGTACATAACATATGTACGTACCTGTACCTACTGCTGGATTTGCTATACTGTGGCACTAAGATATCTTACGCGGTCACGCTTGGTCCGCGCGCGGCGCGTAGCGCAAGGCCTGTCGGGAGCGTAAATGAATACGTCGCGCGCTAAACATGGGGGGGGCTGAGGTAGCGCGAAATGCCTAAAGTTCTTGGATAACCTCGCCTTAACACGCTTACATGTATGGACCGTAATGAATAGTAAAATTGTTTATTAAGAGTCATAACCAAATAATTATAACGACATAAAATAATTATTAAAACAAGACCACGTGAGGGCTAGCTGATACTGACCGCTCAGTATTCATTAGGTTTTTTTGCCCCTAATTCCGATGTCACTTAAAAATGTAACCCACAAATTCTTCAACTTCTCAACACTTCGGCCCGCACGTTCCAAAATCTTGTCCGAAGTAAAACAAAAGAAAGATTTTTTTGTTTAGTTCAAAAGTGTGATTAACCCAAAGTAAGGTGGACCTCATACTTAGATATCAATCTATCCATGAAACCAATGACGGAACTATTTGAAATCTAGTAGTTTCTAAAACAAATTATTGAAATTTAACCATGATTGAACCACTGCATTGAAGGCTAAGTGATTGAGGAGGTACCGTTGCACTGGGTGAGATAGCGATGCCAATGCTACGCTATAAAAGAGACTAAAACAACTAACAAAATAAATAAAAATGAAGGTATGGTGAAGTAAAAATAAAATACGCATGTTCGTCTATTCATCATAATAACATATGTAACATTTCTACACTAATACTCCCATAATCAGGTAGTGGAAACAGTCACTGGTTTGACTCAACTGGTTTGCGAGTCGATTGGGCGGAGTCAGAAACCAGTACAGAAAAGTCGTTGGAACAAACGTTTTAAAAGGCCGGAATCCGACCAAAACGGGGTTCAGTCGTTCAAGTAAATTCTTAGGGGTAACTCTGCCCGATAAGGAGAAGTGGAAATTATAAAATCAGTGAAGTACCAGCTAATTGTTTTATTTTAACAAAATCCATAAATACAAAGAAAGTTAGGACAAGTGTGTGTTTCAACTCAGAAGCGGGATCGGAGTCACTACCCCACAAAAAGGTACGTAAATTACCGTTCTTTTTTTTCCTCCACTTTAAAAATGTGCTTATAAAACCAAGTGCATGACTTTTTTTTAAAAAATGTAAAATAACGAAACGAATGTGGATTGCGTTTTTGTTTTGCCAGGGCTACCCTCTGGAAGCAATAACGTAGTAAAGTGAACACTTTTTCGGACAATGTTCGGACAAGTGCTCGGCACACAACGTACACGGTTATGGATTTACTTGCCAGGGTACACCCTGGAGTATATGCATAGCGGGTAGACGCTCCATTTTTATCGGGAGAATATCCCGTAAAACTGGATGGTTTAAAAAAAACATCATTGCATGTAAACCTTACACTTGTTATGCGTTTGTCTTGCCAAAGCTACTCTTTGGAGCCAAAAACATATCACGCACTTAGAATCTTTCATTTTTATCGGGAGAGTATCCCGTAAAATTGGATGGTTTGCTAAAACATCATTTTTACTAATAAATCACACTACTTTATGCGTTTGTCTTGCCAAGGCTACTCTTTGGAGGCAAAGACATATCCAAGAATTAAAAATCTTTCATTTTTATCGGGAGAGTATCCCGTAAAATTGGATGGTTTATTAAAACATCATTATTACATTACACTACCTTGTGCGTTTGTCTTGCCAAAGCTACTCTTTGGAGGCAAAAATATAAGAGAAAATCATTATATTTTCTGGAGAATATCCCTTAATAATAATGGTTAAAGGCACACGCATTATTTTAAAATAGATAAATAACTTAGATCGCATACACAAAAAAACTAACCTAACCGAACTTTGCTAAACATAGCCTTGCTAACCTAACTTCTACTGAATCTAACATGGATACTCTCAGGGCTCCAACTTTCTGCTTGGTTCTCGTGAATAAATGAAATTTAAACTTAGGCTTTACAATGTTTTATTAATCTATTATAATATAGGTATAAGTTTATTATATTTCCTTCCAGTCATTACACTACATTTGAATTGAATCGAGTTCATTGTTAACTTACATAAAAAAAATTCACAATTACACTGATACAAATAATAATAATATTATGCTCACGTCGACTCTACAGTTCTTCCGACGTTAACGATTATTATGATCGTACTTCTCACATACCCCCTCGAAGTTTCAGATGGATATCGATGACGATGACGATGGAAGGGAGGCGCGAGACGATCCTCCAGGGAGCCCCATTCTGCGGACGGTGACGGTCTCCGCCGAGATACACCACCCGATGGATAAAGCTACAAGCAGCCAGCGAGATCGCAGGTCAGAGAAATACCATGAAATAACTTTTAATAATGGGAGCCCTAACCCAGAAAGGCACAGTCGTAGTCGTAGTCGAGTCAGTCTCAGGACGTCTAACTCTAACAGTCGCAGACACCGTGAGCAGGAACGTAGGCGAAGTCGTACTCGTAGCCGTAGGCGAAGTCGTACTCGTAGCCGTAGGCGAAGTCGTACTCGTAGCCGTAGGCGAAGTCGTACTCGTAGCCGTAGGCGAAGTCGTACTCGTAGCCGTAGGCGAAGTCGTACTCGTAGCCGTAGGCGAAGTCATACTCGTAGCCGTACTCGTAGCCGTACTCGTAGCCGTAGTCTCAGTCGCAGTCCCAGTCGTAGTCTAGCAACCAAAAAGTTAACAGAAGAACATCAACTAGACAGACAACGCTTACGCGTCTTGGAAAGTCAAATAGAGCGGGAGCGCCAAAAAAAAGACACTGACTTTCGACTTAGGGAACAGGAATCTCGCAAACGGAGACTGAGCCTAGGGAGGGACGGTCAGGATAGGCCAAGGGAAGCCTTCATTCGGAAACGTGGTTCGGAAAATCCTGAAAGGGATGTTGAGGATGTCACTAAAATTCGGGAACTCCGCAGTCGGAGTCGGAGCCCTGGAAGGGACGAGAGGACCGGGAGGTTCAAGGAGCTCCGTAATCGGGGACGGAGCCCGGGAAGGAACTATGAGACTAGGAAGTCATCAGGGGTTGATTCAACATCTAAATTTTTTGAAGAGTTTCTAAAAGTTATGAAGGTACAGAATAATGATCGTGATGTGTTTCCAGCTCTTAATAATGTTATACCAGAGTTTGACCCTTTAAGCAAAGAACAGCCAATTACTGTTTGGTTGAGCAAAGTAGATGAATGCGCCGAAATTTATGCATGGTCCGACAGGCAAATCATCCACTATGCTCTACCAAAACTTTTGGGACACGCTAAGTTGTGGTACCAAGGGCTGCCGTCTCTAAAACGAAATTGGTCTGAATGGAAGGCGCTTCTTACCGAATCCTTCCCGGCAACCGAAAATTATGCAGAGCTATTAACCGAGATGTTAAATAAGAGGGTTCGTTTTGGCGAATCTCTCGAATTGTATTATTTTTCGAAGATAAATTTACTCAATCGCTGCAAAATTTTCGGTAGGGGAGCAATAGATTGCATAATTCATGGTGTTGACGATAGGGGAGTTAGAGTAGGAGCCCAAGCGGCAAATTTTGAAAAACCGGAGCAAGTTCTACAATTCTTCAAAACTGTTAAGGTACAGACAAAAGACTCTGGGGACCAAAAGGGTAACAAAAGGTTCACCAATAACAGACAGACTAACAAGACAAGCGATATCACAAATTCTGCAAAGCCCCGACAATATCCAGATAGCATAATGTGTTTTAATTGCAAAGAGAAAGGACACCCTTACACTAAATGTACTAAACAACTTGTCAAATGCTCTTATTGCCATCTGATAGGACATGCGCTGGCAGACTGTCCAAAAAAAACTACTAAGCCAGAATCAAAAGATAAATCTGTTCTGAGGGTCTTAATAAACGACAGGCTAGATGATAAAGAGCCTGTATGCTATGACAAAAATATGCTCCATGACCAATCAGATGACAATTCTAGCAGCAAATATAAAATCTTTATTAAAATCAACGGTAAACCAATAGCTTGCCATGTTGATCTAGGTAGTGAAGCCACTCTCATTCGTAAAACTGACGCGATAAATTTAGGATTGCGTTGGTCTACAGTAGATGGACCACTGCTGCGAGGTTTAGGAAATATCCCATACATTCCCTTGGGGAAAGTACAGGCTAATTTGGATGTTCAGGGCGTTACCGAAAGGGTTGTAGACGTTTTGGTTGTTGACGACCAACTTATAAATAGCGCAGTGTTATTAGGACATACCTTTACTGAACGCCCGAACGTTCGAATTGTTAAAACGGCGACGGAATTAAAATTTGAAAAGGTAGATGTTTGCAATTACACAAAACTACTCCTTAAGGCGGAAAACGACGAAACCATCGCAGTAGATGAAATGAAGGCAGTCAGGGTTGTTGCTGATGATCACTTAAGCGGTAATGTGTACATTGGTGGATCTGTGAGAGGATGTTCGGGGAGCGAGTATTTCCTCTTACCAGGAGAGTACGAACTACGTACAGGGACCTGTTTATTACTTGTACAAAATTTAGGAAGAGAATCTGTCCATATCAAGAAGGGCACCCTGATAACAAGATGCAAATTATTTGATAAATCACAACATGTACAAAACGTGACGGCCACAACCAACGCTGAGAAGGGAATCGACGAGTCATGTATAAACAATGGAGATAACTTATCACTTGATGAAAAGAACAGACTGGACGGCCTACTGTCAAGTTATTCGTCTTGTTTTTCTACTGGAATGCACGATCTAGGTTATACCACCGAAGCCGAGATGGTTATTCGACTCAAGGATTCTGAACCAGTAGTATATAGACCGTACAGAATGTCACATTCTGAACGGCAACTGGTCCAAGGTATGATCGATGAAATGATGGAGTATGGAATAGTTCGAGAGTCTAATTCACCTTACGCCAGCCCGATTGTTTTGGTGCAAAAGAAGTCTGGCGAAAAACGACTCTGCGTAGACTACCGCGCATTAAACAGTAAAACTAAACGCGATCATTACCCTCTGCCTCTCATTGAAGACTTACTGGATCAATTATCTGGTCAAAGCATATTCACAACACTTGACCTGGCCTCCGGGTATCATCAAATCCCTATAGCTGAAGATTCAATAGAGAAGACAGCGTTCGTCACGCCAGACGGACAGTACGAATATACGCGTATGCCATTTGGCTTGGCAAACTCTCCTGCGGTGTTCCAAAGGGTGATGCACAAAGTCCTCGCGAGGTTGAAATATGTCGTCATATATATGGACGACATTTTGATACCAGCGGCCTCATTCAATGAAGGGCTCATGCGGCTAGAAGAAGTCCTTCAAGTCTTGCAACAAAGTGGCCTCACCCTAAAGAAGCAAAAATGTAACTTCTTTCAGGAAAGCATAGAGTTCCTAGGGTTCGAAATTAGCAAGGATGGAATCAGACCTGGCTCACAGAAAGTTCAGGCAGTATCAAAATTCCCGCCTCCGACGAATCAACACGAGGTAAGACGGTTCTTGGGTCTCGCTAGCTTCTTTAGGAGGTTCGTCAAAGGGTTCGCATCCACGGCAAGACCATTGACTAGTCTTTTGAGAAAGGATGCCGCTTGGAGATGGACTTCTGAAGAAGAGACCGCGTTTCAAATTCTAAAGGACTGTCTAGTTGAAAGGCCTGTGCTGGCTCTTTACGACCACACGGCAGAAACACAGTTGCATACAGATGCAAGTAAGTTTGGTCTAGCGGGTATTTTACTACAACGCACTGGGTCAAATCCGTGGCGTCCTGTTGCGTATTATAGTCGACAGACTACTATTGACGAACAAAAATTGCACTCATACGAATTAGAAACCTTGGCAGTTGTGAGTTCGTTAAGTAAGTTCAGGATATATTTGCTCGGTATCAAATTCACGATCGTCACAGACTGTAACGCTCTGCGTTCCACATTCACCAAACGAGACCTTATTCCACGAATTTCCAGATGGTGGGTGCAATTTTTAGAATACGATTGTGAGATTGAGTATCGAGCAGGGGATAAAATGGCGCATGTTGATGCACTTAGCAGAAGCCCCATCGAAGGTGAGGACAAGCCATATACAATTGACATCCTAACAGTGAAACTAGAAGACTGGATCAATACAGTTCAATCTAGTGACACAGAAATAAAACGCATCAAAGAAGTTTTAGAAGATCCTGCTACGACCAAAATCGCCAGCATTCACAAGGAGTATAAGGTGAAAAATGGTAGAGTATTCCGGATTATTGACGAAAATACGATTCGATGGGCTGTCCCTCGTGGAGTCCGATGGCAGCTACTTAAGGCAAATCATGATGACGTAGGTCACTTTGGCTTCGAGAAAACTCTACAGAGACTGCGTTCATACTACTGGTTTCCAAAAATGCGTCGATTTACAAAAAAATACGTATCTGCTTGCCTGGAATGCGCCCATCATAAAACTCCCGCTGGGTCAAAAGAAGGGGAGCTCCATCCTATCCCAAAAGTTGAGGTCCCATTCCACACTGTACATGCTGATCATCTCGGGCCATTTGTTCGTAGTAAGCACAAAAACTCCTACATACTAGTCATTGTTGACTCTTTCACAAAGTACGTGAATCTAACTCCAGTTCGTAGCACAAAATCTAAGGCAAGCATCAAAGTATTTAAAAATTACTTTAGTTATTTTGGAACTCCTACCCGTTTGATTACTGATAGAGGTACAAGCTTTACAAGTAAGAAATTCAAAAGTTTTATTCAAAAGTTGGGCATCAAACATGTCTTGAATTCTGTTGCCACTCCACGGGCTAACGGGCAGGTTGAACGATACAACCGAACTATTTTGTCCGCCCTGAGTACCATGTCACATGGTCAAAGCCCCGATAAATGGGATAACTATGTTCAGGATGTACAAATAGGAATAAACTCTACCGTTCATGAAATAACCAAGAAAACCCCAACTGAATTATTATTTGGAAGGAAAGTAATAAATCCGACGGAAGGTGTTTTGCGCGATATTATAGACGACATAGATAGCGATAGGATTGAACAAAGCTTAGATGAAGTCAGAAATCAAGCCAAAATTAGAATTGACCGGCAACAACAACAGAGCAAGGAAAGATTTGATAGGCATAGAAAAAAGGGGCATGAGTATAAGGAAGGTGATCTCGTAAGAGTTATCCGGGCAATAGCTGGGGGTACTGGGCAGTCTAAGAAACTTGAACCAAAATATCAGGGGCCTTTCAGAATCAAAAAAATTCTTCCTCACGACCGATTTATTATAGAAGACACACCCCTAACTAAGAAAGGTAGACGATATGAAGGGACGGTCTCAATAGATAAAATATTCCCGTGGTTAAGTTTTGACAATGACCCGACGAGTTGCAATTCAAGCGATACTGATTCTCCTGAAGAATAAACTTTATAGTTGGACTAATACGGTCACGGTTCTGTAATTTTATTCGAAATAGATAGATGTTGAATCAATACCTTAATAATTAATTGTTGATAAATAATTAAGTTACTTAAAACCTTGGTTTGTATAGTTATATAAAACTAATTACAAATTAGATAATAATTGTATCATAAAAAAAAATGGATTAATATAAGTAATTTAATCGAATTATACTTTCTGTAATGTGATGATTGTGTTTGTATCTCTTACTTATACATATTATAAGTAGCTCGTCGACATCACGGTTCTGTAATTTTATTCGAGATAGATAGATGTTGAATCAATAGCTTAATAATTAATCGTTGATATATAATTAAGTTAATTAAAACCCTGGTTTGTATATTTATATAAAACTATTTACAAATTGGATATAATAATTGTAACATAATTTTTTTTTTATTAATTTAAGTGATTCAATCGACTTATACTATCTGTAATGTGATGATTGTGTTTGTATCTCTTATTTATACATATGTGGCTAAATTATTTGTAAACGATTGAACATGTAAAATTTACTAACGAGGGGACTCGTTTTGTATCGGATGGCCGACTGTAACATTTCTACACTAATACTCCCATAATCAGGTAGTGGAAACAGTCACTGGTTTGACTCAACTGGTTTGCGAGTCGATTGGGCGGAGTCAGAAACCAGTACAGAAAAGTCGTTGGAACAAACGTTTTAAAAGGCCGGAATCCGACCAAAACGGGGTTCAGTCGTTCAAGTAAATTCTTAGGGGTAACTCTGCCCGATAAGGAGAAGTGGAAATTATAAAATCAGTGAAGTACCAGCTAATTGTTTTATTTTAACAAAATCCATAAATACAAAGAAAGTTAGGACAAGTGTGTGTTTCACATAGATCTCAGTAATCTGAAGATATGGTACGTTCTCCCAGCGCTTACTCAGCAACTGGCCTGTTTACACATGCTTACAGTTATATATCCAATCTTATGCAATCATTAAAATGAACAAAGACGAGGGCATTGCTGTAGTCTTTTGGTAAATAAATAACACTAAAGTACGTCGTAGCAAGCACGCGTAACACGAACGCCGACGCACGCCCGGGTCTGACTATGACGCGAGGTGGGTGGACCTAATTGCACCTAAATTGTGCCTTCCACTTTCGAGAAGCCAGTACCTCATCTCCTCTTTTTTACAAAGATCGATGTTTTAATAGATTATAGTTTATGATTTCTAGCAAATTACAGTTCTGCTACTCTTTGTAGAACGCAGAATAAAATGAAAAATAACGAAATATTTGAATCTCATATACGCAATGCAATAAAGAACCTTTAGGTCTGTAGGTACTGATCCAAGTTTTTTTGCACACGTGAGATCAATGAGGACTTTTCAGATTTGGCTTATAATGGTGTCCTAAACGTTCATACCCATTTTCAGCTTTATGCAAATATATATATCTTGAGCGAACTTAGTTAATTCTAGTCTAAAGCACTTTTTTGTTTTTTGGGTCATTTTCTTTTTTTTTAAGGAGTTCCTTTCAGGAGTTCTTACCAAAAATAGCTTTTATCTATCAAGGATACCCCTCAAGGATCACGGGTGGCGCGAGGCGCGCGTTTTTCCCGATTCCCGCACTAAAATGCTTGTATCTCATAAAATACTAAGAATTTATTTATTCTATAAAAAGATATAGAATCTAGACTAATTATTCTTTCTATTAGTCTATTTATTATTTGTAGGTACATGCTTATTATTTAGAATTTTGTCGATAACTCATTATACAAAAATCTATAACTCATTCATTATACAAAAATGAACCTTGACGCCTCCGTAATAAAGTCGAACTGAATGTGTACAAAATGGCGGCTAAATGCGTGATTTTGTTACCTGATTATTTCTCGAACTTCAAACCGTCGATCACCATAGACAAACTTTTAGTAAAGAGGTTCGTTCATTCCGAATCGAATGAGACATAGATTTCAAGCCATAGTGTTCCTTATATTTTAAGAATAAGGTTTCAATTGGTCTGAGGTGTCGGGCCCGGAGCGGGCCTCGTAATACCTGACGGTATAAATTTTTTTCTAGCCCGCTCAGGGCCTCATAAGACTTTAATTTGTCATCAAAATGCAGTCAATTAACGGCCAAAATAGTATGAGTGATTCACTCCCGAATTCCACCTGTAGCACTAAGCACGCCTAATATTTAGCTCCGACTCGCTTAGCTCGCACTAATAGACCAGCACGTTACCTAAGCGGCTGTACAGTGTGGTGCCGGCGTAGAATTTGCACGACCCCAACTCTTCCTGCGGGTGTCGTAAGAGGCGACTAATGGGGGTAATGCCCCACTGGGGGCGGGCAGCAGCGCCTCCTGCAGAACAATTCTAACATGCCCTGCGTGGGAATTATGGGCATTACCCCCTTAAGGCTTGGTAGGCCAGCAGAGGCCGCAATATTGTGATTTTTACAATCATCTGAGAATTAGAAAATAGTGTTGAAAATTTTGAAAAAAATATAAATATTACTTAAGGTCTAGTCAAAGTCGCACCCAGTTACAATATTTAATGAACTACACTCGATAGAAAAAAACCCTTTTTCTAATGTTTTTTTCAATATGATGTCTAGCGAACTACTGATATTTTATTTTTTTTGTACTCAACTAAAGAGAGATTCAAGAGAGTTTGAATTGATAACATCATTTTCTTAATATGTTTATAAAACTACAAAAAACACGACCGCGGCGGCTTGGCAGGCGCGCGTTGTCCCTTACGCCTACTGCTGCACCTGGTGATGATATAAAAGCCAATAAGGCGCTTATCAGGCGGAGGCCTGTGTCAAGCAGTGGCCCAATATAGGCTGTTGAGGTGAGGAAGTGAGGTTACCTAAGCACGAAGACTATTATTTATTAAGCACCGACTCGCTTAGCTCGCAGTGAAACCAGCACTTAGCACTCAAACTTGGCTCGTTACGGCTGCATTGACTGAGAACTCAAAAGTGACATTTGATAGTTTAATTGAAGACTGATTTCCTCCTCGTTTGGATCGGAGGAACTTTAATTTGTCAGTTTCTGTTGGAATTGCAAGTGACTTAAAGTGGAATGGAGAGAAATGGTGCACTTAATGCATGCTAACTTAACTTAATTAATTGAGTTCCTTGTTCATAACAAGTGGTGAATGAAGACATGGTTTGGTATTCAGGGTTGAGTACTCTACACAATCGAGACTAGGTTTGAAATCACAACACATCACATCACTCTTATCGTATCCTTCCTATAAAGCCTAAAGTTTGTGAAATGTGGTTTTTGTTACCTAGTATCTCCAAAACTACTGAACAGATCACGATGAAATTTGGCATACACTTAGAACGTAGCCTAATTTAAACAATAGGTTACTTATCCGCAGGCAAAAGCTAGTAATATAATATATGCGAAAGTTTAGATGTTTGTTACCTCTTCACGCCAAAACTACTGAACGGATCGGGCTGAACTTTTACATCCAGGTATGTAGTTCTAGGCCTGGAATAAAACATGGTACGATTTATATATATATAGGATAGTAGTTGGTTATCGCAGTGCTGGTGTTAAAATACATAGAAGAATGCTGCTGCCCTTATTCTGGTTTGTTCCTTAGTCTACATTTACGACATCCACGGGCTAAGTAGGCGGGTTCGATTCTGACGCCGCAAACGTCACTACCAAACACACAAACTCATTCACTGGAATTGGAAATTGTATTTATCTGGGATACAATTTAATATCTAGGTAAAAACGTAAGGTATTGTTGCAATGTTAGAAAAAAGTGCGTGCGTTTTAAAAGTGAATTTATTTACAAAGATTTTGTACGTATTTTGGCATGCTCAAAAGAAGATTATTCATCTAGTAATAAGATTGATAAAAACCCTAAATTTCCAGTAATAAGGTCAACGAGGACCAGCCAGGTGCGCAGGCAGGACATATTATAATGCATAATTGTGCGCACAAACACAGGTGCACTCTCTATTCCGTCACTCTCATAATCCGATGGGTAAATTTCCAGTACCCAAGTAGTAACTGCAGCTCTTCTAAAATACTATTTTGAAAATAGAGTAAGGTAAAGAAGGTTGGATTAATACCGTCGCTTCACATACCATTTCTTTTTATTCCCTTTTTTCCTTTGCGATCCCTAGTTTCACTATTTTCCATCATTCTTGAAGCCATATCTCCTACCCTCCGCTTACATACGATCTTTTTAACCTACCTATCAGACTATTTGAAAGCTCTGCCTTTGACTGTTTAGTCATGGAGTAATATTTGTGAATAAGAAGACGCTAACGTCCTTGAATAATAATAATATATAGGTATTAAAACCTTTTTAAAAAGAAACTTTTATTCAAAATTTTGTCATTCTCGATGAGGTTACTTCGATAAGGAATTCCGATGGCCACCTCCTGTCTCCATCATCAGACCAGCTCGATGGTACCATGACATTGCATTATCGCAGAACTTACACAAGTATGCCTCATAAAAATTCAGCTTAATTGGTTGAGGTTGAGTTTGATCTAATCTAAAATTCAGTTACACGATTTTCTCCCACACTTACATACAATACTCCTGTTAGTATTGTATGTATGTGTGGGAGAAAATCGTGTAACTGAATTTTAGATTGTGGGAGAAAATTGTGTAACTGAATTTTAGATTAGATCAAACTCAACCTCAACCAATTAGAGATTAGCAAGATAAATAAAAGCTTATAAAAACACCAAATTATAAAAATAAGACTAAAAAGGCAGTTTTCTCAAAACATAACTAGTTTATTTTGCTGATATATAAAAAAATTGTTGCAAGAATAATAATTTTCGACCCTCAATCTACCTCAGATTATTACGTTACGATCGTAGTGTGTCCAGTAAATCCTTTCGTATCTTCAAATTGAAAAAATATGACATCTCAAAACAAAATTTCTACAAACGTCTACAAAACCTTTCGACCTATCAAGCCATTCCATTTTCTCAAACCCACAACTCCGTGTCCCGAAACGAAACCCTTCAAGAACCAATAGCTATACATAGTTTCTGAAACTGCTTTTGACAGTTCCTTCCCTCAGGATTTCCCAGGTTTTTGCATAATTTTACGGTGGCCAGATTGTTTAGTCCTGTGATCCTTGAAACCATGAATTTATATGGGAAATGAAACCTTATGGGTTCCGTAGCATGGACAGAAAACATTAAATGAAATGAATATATATTTATTCTGATAATACAGGTACCTATAAGAAAATATACAGATAAGCTTATGTCTAACCAGAGCAACAAACACGACACACAAATTATTAAAAAAGATATACCAATGTTTAAATTGCTTAAAAACTAATATGCCTAAGTATTTATTTTGGTCAGGCCGTGTGTGTTGATTAGTGCCGTGCGCCTGCGCTATTAGGAGAGGTACAAAATACAATAGTACGGCGGTTAACAACTGCCACGCATCACGCTGCGTTTTGCGTGTCGACTGCGCGTTTTCTATACAAACGGAGCTCCGTTTGCATAGAAAACGGGCAGTCGGCAGCGTGATGCGTGGCAGTGTTTTAACCGCCTACTATGCTAGGTGGCACTTACCTACTTACTTTACTGAAAAGTTTTCCTCATGTTGGCTATTTACCGGGACGATTATAATGTCCCAGTCGATTTAAGATAAGGGCTATGTGACTAGGCAAGCTCAGTAGGTCATAGATCTAAGTTAAATCTGTAGATATGGTACGTTCTCACAGCGCTGCAGCGTTTACTCAACAACTGGCCTGTGTTACAATTATACGCAAACACTCGCTCACAGTTACATTTCCAATCTTGTGAAATGATTATGACGAACAAACACGAGAGCTGCATTGCTGTAGTTTTTTAGTCGGAAAAGTAGATAAAAAGTAAGTTATTCTAGACACGAATAAAATTAATAAAATTAAATACCCCCCGATTTTCATGAACCATGGCTAATAATACTAGGTATAAAATTATCTATGACACAAAAAAAACTAAACGACAATCGGTTCATCCGTTTGGGAGCTACGATACCACAGACACATACACAGATACACAGACAGACAAGTTAAACTTATAACACCCCTCTCTTTTTACGTCCGGTGTTAAAAATAGTGGATGATAACAATTGGTGCTGTCATTCACTATTGATAACAATTTCTTGCTCATTTATAATATTTAAAGTTATTTATTACATAAGATGGTGTTCAAGATTCTAAATTCATCACGGTGCTTTACAGAGCACCGGCACCATTATCTAAAGTTCTACTCACTCTTTGCCGTTTTCAGCGTAAGGTTTGGGAACTACTTTAGTTTAAAAGACCGTTGGATCCAAAATGGGCCGCCCGGCACAGTTTTGGGTCCTTATTAGGGTGATTTCACACAATCTACTTAGGTACCTACTACTTACGGAAAAAGGTTCTAAAGTCAACCTTGGTATGCTTTTAGGGATAAAGAAATCTTGTTAAAGGTTTTTTTTGTGTTTCTTTAGTAGGTACCTATCACATCTGTCAACAGCTTGCTAATAAGCGATTCTTAATCAGGGGAAAGTTCTGAGCTATTTAAATAAGAAGTAATCTATCAGTAAAAGTAAGAAATCAGCATGGACACAGAATAATTCGTCGGCTCACTGTAAGGGCCTACATACACGGGCAGCTTGGAGCAGTCAGCATCGACTGCTTCAAGCTGCGACTGCATAGTGAACTACAGACTTCTATGTGCGTACATACACGAACCGCCCAACCAGTTGCAATGCAACTGCTTTACCAGGTAAGCATAAACCAAAAGTTTGGTAAAAGCAGTTTTTATCCTTCGTTTTGCGATCCGCCATCCGTCAACTTTGTAATTTGTTTTTCTAAGTAGACCTCTTGTTTACGCCCGTTGGCATAGAAACCATTAGTTACCACTGTTACCAGTGATTGTGAAAATTATCATGACTGATGATGTTTTTAGGGTTTCGAAGATCGGTTTCGAAACTCTTATGGTCTCGCTTTGTCTGTCCTTTTTTCTCTCCTTAATAACTCAGCAACTACTGCAGCTATCAACTTGAAATTTAAAATAATAATACATTTCGTGCGCCTGTACAGATTTAAAGAAAAATAAATGAAAATGAATACTTTTCATACAAATTGTTATGCCGAAATTTTAAAAGATACCTACAGTACAGGGTCATGTGTGTCAAATGAAAGGTATCGGTTTGTTCATTTAAATTCAAAAATTAAAAATTCAAAAAAAATTCAAAACAGTTTTTCAAATTTCTGTAACTTTCATAATTTTCGAAATATTTGTACAGAAGTCGAAAAATTTACCACTAAACCCTATCACCGAAGTATGCAGAGGAGAGATCAATCTGAAATGTAGGTTGGTACCTACTACTTTTAGGTATTTATTGAATTAAGAAGTCTCTAACCGGTACCTATAGAACAAATTTTTTGTATAATTTACTAACGTTCGAAACCCTCGCGCGCGAGTTACACTCGCACTTGACGGATCTTGTTTTTTATACGTTTTACGGCGTACATCATCAATTCCTCGAGAGACAACTATTATGGGACCACCTTAAAATCAACCTTTATACACCAACGAAAGAATCATCAAAATCTATTATGATATTGATGGAACTGATTCGCAATTATGGATAGCTTCTAATATAAAAGCCGAAGGAACGAGGGACGGGCTCTCATTCCGCTACAAGTCGTCGTGCTGTTTGGACGTTCACTCTCTTGTGTGTTGTTGTATCGTTGTGATAAGTACCTTAGTTAAGTCTAATTATTAGATAACTCATTGTTGTGATTGATTTATTATCCTTTGTTCAAGTAAAATCCTTTTTGGTTACAAAAATTGTGTTGTTTTTAAATAAATTGGCCTAAGAGTGTTAAAATCAGAAGTAAGGGGATAGTTCGCATTTCCCACGTTTATCCTGATAAGTATAAAAAGCAATTAAGGTGTAACTTGCTCTTATAAAGTTGTGCGGGTAGTTTTTTTAATACCACGCTGTGTTTTTGAAGAAGTTATTTAATTTTGGTGCATTCGGGCACCTTTATTGTGTTTTTACAGTGTAACAAGGACATGAGGACGAGCCGGTCTCGGTCTCGTCACGGAAGACGCTCGTCTGGATTGCGGAGCGAACGTTCGCGAGACAGGGGGTCTCGTGGCCGGCGATCCCGCAGTCACACTCGTGACCGATCTCCGCATCGACGTCTTCGCGGCCAGCGATCGCGCAGTCGTTCGCGACGACAGCGATCACGTAGTTACTCGCGCGATCGTTCACCGTATCGTCACTCCCATGGTCGGCGGTCACGTAGCTCGTCACGTCGGCGGTCGCGTAATCGGCCATGTCGTCGGCGTTCACGCAGTACGTCACGCCAAAGCTCGCACGGCGGTTTGTCTGCCCGACCCTCCCGCAGTCGCCACAACAGGTACCATTGCCGCCGTCGCCAAGATTGTGGCGATCATAGCTGTGACAAGGTACGTGCAAACCCAGTTAGCGAGGCGTCGCAAGGTACTCGTACACCTTCCGCGCCGCCACCGCCGGTGCCGCCGCCCGTGCCACCACCAAGTAATTGTGAGTCTTTTGACACTGTTATGTCGCGCTTAGAAGCATTGGGGCGTACACATCATTATTATGTGTCGAATTTTGACCCAAGTATTCATAATGTAGATGCATGGTTCAGTGAGGTTGACAGGGCAAAGATTTCAAATAGATGGGACGATCGCGAATGCCTTTCTCGAATAGGAGGTTGTCTGATAGGAGACGCCAAGTCATGGCTTAGGGAGTGGGTGTCTAACGATCGTTCGTGGACAAACTTCAAAGAGGATTTCAAACCTTTATGTTGTAAGAAAGTAGATTTTGCAGGCATTCTCTTTGAGGTTATGTCCACGAGCTCCGACAAATATCAAACATACGCCGAGTACGCCCGCAGATCACTACTGCGCCTACGAATAGTCCGCGGCCTTAGCGACGATCTAGTTACGGATATCATCTTGAGAGGTATAACTGATCCCCAGGTTAAGGCCACCGCCATCAACGCTCACTTGAAACCCAATGATCTGGTTAACTACTTATCTAGCTTTGTTAAAGCAGGTAAAAGTTCGACTGCGGATACTCGCACTAATCGCCAAGCGAATCAGAATAAAAATAACAGCCATGGCAGATCACAGGGTTTCAAGAAGCCACTTAGAGCTGATACGGGTAAATGTTATATTTGTGGTGAGACCGGGCACAAGCAGGCTGTGTGTCCTAAACGGTCAAACACAGATACTAATCAAACCCAGTCTAAACCGGGCAAAGCAGGTACAAAAAATATGACTTGCGCTTACTGCAAAAAACAGGGTCATGAAATTAAAAATTGCTTTGCTAAACAGCGTGCGGACGCTCAGCCACAAGATAAACAAAATGTGAACTTTTGCTCTTCTATTTTGCATAAGCGCAGTGATATCGTGGTAGGTATAATACAGGGTATTCCAATTGACATTTTAATTGATAGTGGTGCCATCGGCGTGTCCTTAATATCCTCCGCAGTTGTGAACCACTTTTCTTGTGCAAAGAAACCAGCCGACTGCCAAATCAAAGGGGTAGGTGAGTCTGTAACTCAAGTGGACTCGTATGTTACGCTTACGATTGAACTGGAAGGCATTTCATTGGAAGTAGACCTTCTGGTGGTGCCAAGTAAGTGCATGAATGCGCCCATTATTGTTGGTACTGACGTGCTCAACAGAGATGGCGTTACCTACATTCGTACAAAAAATAGTCAGCGCATTGTTCGTGCTCGTAGTCCACTGGCGGTGTCAGCCGTCGAGTCCTATGCGCGTCCGACGATCAAAACCGCGCTAACAGGTAACGATTTGACCAAGTTACAGGAAATATTAGCCGAATATGCCGAACATATGATCTCGGGTACGGCGACATCTACAGTCACTACCGGGTGCATGCGCATAAAACTTACTAGTGATGTTCCTGTCACTTACCGCCCGTACAAGATGTCTCATAGCGAAAAATTAAAAGTACGTGACATTGTGGATGAGTTGTTATCCAAAGGCATCATACGCGAGTCGGAGTCACCCTACTCCAGCCCCGTATTGTTAGTGAAAAAGAAGGATGGCTCCGACCGCATGTGCGTCGACTATCGCGCACTTAATAAGATAACAGTTAAGGACAGGTACCCGTTGCCATTAATTGATGATCACATTGACAGGTTAGGTAAATGTAAGTTTTTCACCACCCTAGATATGGCAACGGGATTTCATCAAATCCGCCTGGATGATGAATCCGTACCCCTCACGGGATTTGTTACGAGTGAGTCACACTACGAGTATGTTAAAATGCCCTATGGTTTGGCCAATGCACCTATTGCTTACCAGAGGATCATAAGTACTACTCTCCGTGATTTTATTAAGTCGGGAAAAGTTTTGGTGTACATAGATGATTGTTTGATTCTTTCCAACACAGTAGATGAGGGCTTGCAGACTCTAAGGGAAGTTCTGTCAACGTTGACACAAGCAGGTTTTTCAATTAACCTTAAAAAATGTTCATTTATGTGCACTGAAATTGAATATCTAGGGCGGGTTATAGCTGACGGGGAAGTTCGACCCTCGCTGGATAAAGTTAAAGCTCTTGTAAATTCTTATACCCCGCAAAATGTTAAGCAAGTACGCCAGTTTCTAGGACTAGCGGGGTATTTTCGCAAGTACATCCCTAACTACTCACTTAAGACGGCCTGCATTGCGAATTTAACACGTAAAGACGTGCAATTTAATTGGGGATCTGAGCAAGAGGTTGTTAGGCAGGACATCATTAAGAAACTAACAAGCGCACCCGTTTTAGCTATATTTGACATAAATTTAAAAACGGAGGTACATACAGACGCGAGTAGTTTAGGTTATGGGGCGATCTTGCTACAGATAGATAACGATGGTTCTAAGCGGGTAGTTGCCTACTACAGCCAGGTGACTAAAGCAGCTGAACCAAAGTATCACTCATATGAACTCGAGACCCTGGCTGTGGTTAAAGCCCTACGCTATTTTAGGCATTACTTGGTGGGCTTAAAGTTCACTGTAGTTACAGACTGCAATGCTCTTAAAGCTACTCAAACTAAGAAGGACCTATTGCCGCGTGTGGCAAGATGGTGGATCTACTTGCAAGATTTTGATTTTACCATAACCTATAGAAAGGGCGCCATGTTGCCACATGCAGACTACCTGAGTCAAAACCCATGTAGTTCAGTAAACAGCATAGACAGACCACGTAATTGGGCTCAGATAGCGCAGGCTGGAGATGAAGAGACGCGTAACTTAATTCAGGCTTTGGAACGGGGGGAACTAGATTCTACCCAATATGTATTGCGTAATGATGTGCTGTATTATCGATACATCCCTGTAGGAGAAGACCCAAGGCTACTCTGTTACATTCCGAAGGGACAACGCTTGAGTCTTCTCCGCATATTTCACGACGAACACTGTCATATCGGTATCGATAAAACACTAGACCTAATTCTAAGACATTTTTGGTTTCCGGGTGTAAGAATCTTTGTTAAAAAGTATATAGGTCACTGTATTACTTGTATCGCACACAAGAGAGTTCCTCGTGCTCCGCTTCAACCGATTTCTTCATGGACGAAGCCCGATGTTCCGTTCGACACGCTTCATCTTGATGCGCTGGGACCTCTACCTGAATCCAAAGGCTTTAAGCACGTAATGCTGGTAGTCGATGCGTTTACCAAGTACTGTGTTCTTACGCCTATCGTACGCCAAGACTTCAACGAATTGAAACAGGTATGTCAAAATGTAATCTCGTTGTTTGGTACACCTCGCTTGATGGTAACAGACAGAGGCCGAATGTTCGAGTCCTCGGGTTTTAAGTCGTGGATGCAAGATATAGGTGTTGAGTTACATTATATCACACCCGAGATGCATCATGCCAACGGACAGGTGGAGAGGTACGTAAGAACCGTCTTAAATATGCTTAGGATAGAGACGTCCTATAAAAAACTAGAATGGGCTGAGCAGTTATGGCAGCTTCAGCTGATTCTCAACCTGACTAAACAAAGATCTACCAAAACCTCGGCATTAAATCTCTTAGTAGGATATGAAAATGCTACACCGGCTATTCGAACATTGGTGCGAGATGTCATTCCTGAGCCTCGCCTCTCTAACCGTGAGGCCAGGAGAGAGATTACGAGGCAGAGGACGGCCGAACGGTTAGCTGAAAATCAGGTGGTAATGGATGCTCGTGTCAATCGGGACCGACGTCCCCCTCATGTGTTTCAGGAAGGTGACCTGGTTTTCGTGATCAAGTATGCTCAGTCAACGGGCAAGCTTGACCATGGTATGCGCGGCCCGTATCGAGTGCTTCGGGTCCTGCCTCATGATCGATATGAGTTGAGGCTACTGTCTGGGTCCTATGGGAAGTCAACCTTTGCGGCGGCCCAGTACATGATACCGTGGAAAGGCCAGTGGACTCCCGAGTCGTGCTCCGCCTTCTTTGAGGGTAAGGTGTTACCCGTTTGGCCCTTGAGGTATGACGCATGTGTGGCCCTTGAGGCAGTAGAACCAGTCCGTTGGATGGTGTCTTCAATGGCCATGGAAGCTGGTCGGCTTTGCAAACCGATCAGTCGCTGTGTGACGTACGTTCACAGTGTGTATTATTTAGCATGTTGTTTATGGTAATGGTTATTAAGTACTGTAGCAGCTGAGTGTGTTGTACCTACTTCATTACGCGTTAGCGATGTTCTGAGATTACACATGATTTTTTTTGGTTTTTATAAAAGTAGGTACTAGAATATTCAGCTGTACGTGTACTAGTAAAAGTAGTACACTAAAACCTTAACAAACTAACGACTCTACTATGGCATTAAATGGTCTAATGCCTTTTAACGACTGTATTGTCTTTGTTCACAGCAACGAGCGATGATGATGATGACCCAGAACAGGAACAGACCGAAGGCACCGCGCTTGACCAACCTGATCGTATATCACCACACGATCGAGAACCAGGGCCTTCCATAATGTTAGACCACCAGGAGCCGGGACCTTCACGACGCTTAGATATGCCTACGCTTGATTAAACCTGATTACCAACCATGTATACATACCCACTAGATCTGTCGAGACGCCAGAAACTGCAGGAGAGGCCGTGATGGAACTGATTCGCAATTATGGATAGCTTCTAATATAAAAGCCGAAGGAACGAGGGACGGGCTCTCATTCCGCTACAAGTCGTCGTGCTGTTTGGACGTTCACTCTCTTGTGTGTTGTTGTATCGTTGTGATAAGTACCTTAGTTAAGTCTAATTATTAGATAACTCATTGTTGTGATTGATTTATTATCCTTTGTTCAAGTAAAATCCTTTTAGGTTACAAAAATTGTGTTTTTTTTAAATAAATTGGCCTAAGAGTGTTAAAAATATCATCAAAATCGTTAAACTACAAATAAGTGAGTTTTATCAAAATATAAAAGTCATTGGAAAGAATTCATCGGTGTATTTAACGTAGTTAGTGACTTTTTGCCATTATTGACTACTTGCAGTAAGCGGACGAATTATGTAGTGATATAGTGAAAAAAATAACGCACAAAAGAGGTTTTTTTTGTCTTTTTTACTGTACTTCACCTACCTACCCGAATTTTAGAGAGTCAGTTCGAAAAGAATATTGTTCACAGTACCTATTTGGTAACTCCTTTTAACATTGACTAACAATTCGTCGGTGTCAATTTGTCACGCACTTTACCTGGATGAAAAGTAACTTCCAGGGAAATACGTCCCTGGAATATACAGGGTGGACTCCTTTCACGAATTCTCTCTTAACTGTCGTGGTTTCAGACTTGGCCATCACCGCCCTTCTCAAAAAACCACCCTGTAAATATAGTACAACGTCTACCTCCCTGTCAAATTTCATAAAGTGTCGGATCTATGAGAACTTTCCACATTTCATTTTTGATTTTCAGCTGGCTGCGAGTTTTTGTAACCTTGGATGTCTTAATTGACCGGACTATACATAAATAATAGTAGAAGCCAAAACGATAAATATTGTAAGAAAGACACCTCAAAAGTCGTAATATATCTTAAACATCGTGTCTAGTAGCAAATATTAATAAAAAAGAATACAGAAGTATGTCTGAGCGTTTGCCAAAAAATATCACGTAGCTCCTTTATAGGTAGACGTATTTTGGACGTAAAAAGAACTTTACGATTTGCCAGCGTCCTAGGGCTGTCCGTCGCAGTAGTTACCGTAAAGGCCGTTACATTACGTTTTACGTTTTCAGTAGGGCAAGCACTAGGATTTATTTTTAGGGTAGAATAGAAAAAAAATACGTCAATTCATCGAATGCGTAAATTATTTGAAATTCATTCCTTCAAGTTAATTAATGTACGCAATGTATGACGGTGCAATGTCATTATTGTCTATTCCTAGAGAACTATTCCCGTGTTTGACCTACTGGCCTATCTATCTGGGCATGGAAAAAATACATTTTAAAAATTTAGGGTGCACTTTAACTAGGCATAATCTAATATTTATTAATTCAACATCGATTATTGTTGGGAAGGTAGGGAGGGATCGATACTTTACCTTTCATTCTTTGATTAATTATATCATTCAACGATCGCATTCACTCTCGCTTGAACAGGAAGTTAAGTTGGGATTATGTACTTGGTCGACAAGTATATACCTCTACGTCGAATAAATGATTAACTGTGTGAAACATTACAAATTCTAATTTTGAAACGCATTAAAGTTGATTTCAGCTTTCATTTCTCTTACATTACTCTCCGACTGAGCGCTAAATGTCTGACAGCGGTCTTTCTGCGTTGAAATAGAAGGCATCTCTTTCTACACTATGCAAAGTGAGCAAGCCTTCAGACCCATATACATAGACAACGCACTGCAAGTGTCAAATCACTATAATACAAAATGTACTTATACATTACCCAGAACAGTACCAACTGTTTTATATTAGGTAGTCCGTTCCTTATATTAGAGCCGTCTGTGGTTTTGCCTAAAAGTAGTTAGATAATTTCAACAATTCTTGTAAAGAAACCGTGTTGGATTTCAACTATTGTAACGTAATCGTTACATACTTACGTTTTTATTTAATTAATAATTTAAAATTTAATACAATTCCGATTCCGATTAAATATTACTCAATTAATAGTATTAGTCGATTATAGACGACGGCCCATAGATAAGTTCGTCAACACGCCGCTAACTTCATGCCGTATCTGTTGCGATTGTCTATGGCCTTGAAATTGGACGTGTCACACTTTTACTGCGCAGGAGACGCACTGAGACGCCATTTTACGCTAATTCTGATTGAATTAGCGTAAAATGGCGTCTCAGTGATAATTCCTCGTTTTTTACTTGTATTTAAACTACAACAAAGTGAAAGTTTATAAGCCCCTGCTGGGTAAGTTTTGCACTGATTTGTAATGTAGGCTGTAAACATTCATTCCAATGCTCAAAGAATGACATGGGCTTTCTTTCACCTCGCCAATCGCCATGTCATCTCTTCATACTGTTCACGGGCTAAGGCTTTTCACTACATCTTCAGTTATTCCTTTTTATTTCGCTCATATTTCTCTTTGTAACATTTTTTGTAAATTCTCTTTTCATATTGTAAATTCATCTCCCGTTCTGATTGTGACTTCCACGGCATCATGAACACTTAGTGCTTCTGCTTTTTGTGCTGCCGTGGGAGCCCGTCATCCTACTAGGCCTGGCTGTAATGCCTAGCTTTATGCGCATTCCAGGGTTCAAAGTCCACCCTAGGGCAGTCTTCGTCTCCGGCCGGACTTCTCACGAGCTGCCCCCCTTTTGGACCTGGATCTCCACAGTCGCACACACCTTTCGCCGTCGGGTTGCTGCTACACCCGCGACGCACTAAAAGGAGAGTACGGTGGAAGAGGAAAAGCAAGGAGAAGACCCTCAAATCTTAACCTAGTAGAATCAGCCTTCTGTAGGACAAATAACCCACTTTCTAGCCCCTCTGGCCGAGTTAGTTTCTCTAATTAATTAAATAACATTATAGCCCTTCAGGCTCTCTATTTTATTCGTAATAATTAAATTTGTATTTAAACACACGTGTTTTTAATTTTTGTACAGTACGCAGCTAGGTTCTGTACCCCCCGGGTTTCTTAAAAAACCGGAAAGTTTAAAAACCGGACTTTCTCCAAAAAACCGGGACACTGTAGATATCCAAAATGACGCATAAGAAACTGTGGAATTAGATCCAACAACCTACCTTTGATAAGTGCAAACAAACCCGAAAATAATTAACATCAGTAAAACTGTAAAAGCTCAGAAGGCATCATTACTCAGTACCTACTGCATAAAACATACCTTTTTCGCTGTTCTATCTAGTTCTCTATCAAAAAGTAGAAGGTTAAATAATATGATCAATAAGAAACACTGGGCCTTCAACAATGAAGATTTCTTGAATGCGGTTCAAAGTATATATAAAAGGTCAAAATAGTTAAAAATAAGCTGGAGACAACCCTAACAAAGCTAAGATAAAAGAACGTATAGCATATTGTGTGGTTGATTATACTTTTGTTGCGGCAATATTTTAGCAAAGTTTAGCTTTAGATGCTTCCACTGAAGTGTTTGTAAAGAATGAATGAATTTTAATGAATGAATATCTTGAATTTATTCTTAATTTTCTTCTCAAAAACAAATTCAGATAACGTGAGCGTTATATCGTATTTTGATGATCAAGGAAAATCACGTGACGTTTTGATCTTAAAACTATCACTTTCATTATCCAGGACGCACATGTCGGTCAGCGCCAAAACGTAGCGGCGGCGGCGGGCGGCACGCGCCATTACGGGTCGCACCGCCAAGGCTGGGCAGTGAATGCGTTAAGAAGCTAAGGGCGGAAGTTAAACAATATTTAAATAAGTTGCTGGCGATATTCAGGCGATGTTCTGGTTTTTTATAAATTAGAAAAACATAAGACCATGTTGAAGAGAGGTATGTAATGTTTTATAAATAAATAAATAATGCTGGACAATTCACACCGCATTATCTAGCCCCAAGCTAAGCAGAGCTTGTGTTATGGGTACTAGATAACTGATATACATAACGTATTTGGTCACGCGTGAAAAATAAATCGGTTTCTTATTACGTTCTAGGTTCAACAAGTAGTATGTACCTAATTTTGTTATCAGATATATGAAGTTTTGCGCACATTGTAAGCCAGTTGCTTCTTTTGAATCTTTGCTAAAATAATCTTTGAATGCGATACTTAGAACATTGTTCAATCTCTTTGTCAATAGATTCCTAAACGACAGTTGATTCGTGGTTCTTCTCGGGATCATAGTATTAGCACAGCCTACCTATTACTTATACTGTGATATTAGCATCCCTAGATTACCCTCACCTTGTAGAGTCAAGTATAAATATTAGCCTGCAAAATAGAGTCTGATAATACATGGACCGATCCAAAATGTCAATGTCACTTATCTTCTCTGACGGCAGACCCTACGCGCTGATACACCCCTTCGAGTGGCAGGGTTTTCGCCAGCATGCTGCCTGCCAGCGCGGAAATGGGATGTGGTGCATTATTTCGCTGATTTCTTGATTATTATTTAGTAATACCTCTTAACATCTATATACATTTGGATTCTCTTTGAAATTTCCTACAAAACAGCATGTAAATATTCTGATATTGTTCAACGTAACTAATAAGGTTGAATTAAAATTTAATTAAAGGGATAGAGCGACACTCGGCAAGAAGTTGAAGAAATATTTGCAACTTTAAGCAATACAGCATTAATCCTTATCCAATTAAGTACCATAAATACATTGTGCATTTAAGATAGTTGAATATGGCCCTTTACAGCATGTAATTTAAATGAATAATCTCGAAGATATTACAGATTTAAAATGCAGGGACAATAGCTGTTGCAGCGGTACCGGCCGGGGAGCCGATTCTGTAGTATATTTAGCATCAGCATTGCACCCGTGCGAAGCCGGGGCGGGTCGCTAGTTCTGTCTAAAATCTAACGCGCCCTTGAATGGATGTATCGGACAAGATGGTTTTTAATTTTGTATATCACATTCACTGCGCAGCTTAGTGTTAGTAGGTAGGTAAATACCGCGCGCTTCTTAACACCCAATGTGTACATAGTCTTACCAAGCCTAGTCAAGGTGTGGTCTGAGCTTTATCGATTAGCTATGTGTAGTAGGTACATATTATTCTAGACCTACCTACCTACGCAAAACTTTTCACCGTCATAACTTTGACACAAGGATTCATATTAGTAAACTTTGTAGAACCTATCAAGGTAAACTTACAATGCGAATTATAACCTTATCGTCTTAGTTTGAAGGTCGTCTTTTGACCTAGGTTGTACAGATCGATAGGCAATTTAGTGTCTGTACGTGTTTTAGAACATTGATGGTTACTTTTTCTGTAAGCATTCTGGCGTAAAACTAATAACAATTATTTAGAAAGAACAAACTACCAGACTGTGTTAAATTTTCATGAGTAGCTTCTGAAATGACCAGAAATAAATTAAAGTTTAACCACAACCGCCATAACTGGTTTTTTTGACAATTTATCATGTCATTCTATTTTGTTGTGTGCACATAGGTTACTTTTATAGCCAGATCGTAAATGTAATATTTTTTGTGTTGTTTTATTAATGCGTGTCATTTGTTCCTAATGCTGCGGCTCCACCTGCGTTAGCGTTGACGTTAGTGTTAATGTCCATTAACGCGTTAATGAAGGCGCTAAAAACGCACCTTCGGTACTAGTAGCCAAGGTGCATTTTTAGCGTTGTCAATAAATGAACAAGTTAAAACCATATTAGCGCGTTAATTAACGCGTTAGGACGCAGGTGAAGCCGTAGCATAATTGTGTACCTAATAAACTAAATAAATAAATATAGTAGTACATCCTTTGAGATAAAAGGTACTTAGGTACAGAAACCAAAAATATCACTTTATTTCCGTGTCAGTGTTAAGTTTTATGATTTGATCTTTTCTAAGCGTACATTTATTGTATTTATGGAAATAAAGAGTTGTTGATTTGATTTGGTACTTAACTACTATACCTTTATTTACCTTACTATAGAGCGATTCCCTACTTCTGGGGTCCTATTCTGCAAAATTAATCGATTTACTATGACAGTCAACGTTATCGTCGTAGAATTGCGACCATAGATGGACACGTTTTGGTATTCTACTTTAGATGCATGAAACAACATAACAGTTGGAGGAACGCATGTTGCTACTTTTGACTAATGCTACGGCGCGACCTGCGTTAGCGTTGACGTTAGTGTTAATGCCCATTAACGCGTTAATAAAGGCGCTAAAAATGCACCTTGGGAATTAGTAGTTAAGGTGCATTTTTAGTGTCGTCAATAAATGAACACGTTAAAACCTTGGCCACATCTGCGTGACGCTCAAATTAGCGCGTTAATTAACGCGTTAGGACGCAGGTGGAGCCGTAGCATTATGTGCAAAAAGCATCGAATGTGTTTAGTGCTTTTCAGCGAGCCATGAAATAAGAAGTTGAAGTTGAAATTGGTGCTTTTTGATA
Source organism: Eupithecia subumbrata (assembly GCA_949316285.1). NCBI lineage: Eukaryota > Metazoa > Arthropoda > Insecta > Lepidoptera > Geometridae > Eupithecia > Eupithecia subumbrata. The sequence continues at coordinate 5,400,499 of OX438649.1, forward strand.
GCAATGAGTATTATCTGAAGGCTCTATGACGATAGGTACCATTGCTGTGAAGCGATTTTAAGCAGGATTTGGTCCCCAGTTTCCCAATGAATACCGTAGACATGTAACAAATAACAAAAATTGCTATTCATTACAGTTTCAAGTTTACCTAGCTTATTAGATAGTGTCCCTATCAATGTAAGAAAATAAGGGTGTGTCATAAATAAAATAAACATTTACATAGGCCAAAGTTTCATTTTATTTAGAAAAGTATTTATACATTACACTAATTTACAATGCTTTTTCAATTCAACCTCTGTCTACTCTCACTCCTTAAAAACATGTATTTCATCGACTTGGCAGCTAAAATTGTTAGTAACCACATCATTAGTTAACTTAGTAATAACTTACATTTTAAGAATGCCTGTGTTACGCTTGAGATGTGGTTACGACAAAACAGCTTCCCCACACTCTATTACTAATTAAAGTTTAACCTCTTATAAAACAATGCTAAAACTTAACTAAATTCAAGTAAACGTTAAACTAAACATCAACTAATTTAGTGCACGTTAAGTTAAAACATTGTTTTAAGTAAGGCGTTAAGTTTAAAAAGCATTACATCATATTACATTTAATAACAAGTCACTCGTAGTAGCGTTAGTATTTACAAAAATTTACTCTATGTATCACAGAAAAAATAATTTTTATTTCTAGCATAATAGTTTACAAGATATTTTAATGCGATTCAAAACAGTTCTCGCTATTTTAAATTAGAATTTCACAAAATTTATGATAGTAATTTTAGTTAGCAATAGCATATTATTTAGTTTATCTTCGAAAATGGAAGAATAACTGTAAAAATATGCATTTACATAAATTCATTTATCTACAGACGGATGAGATGATTCTAAGCAGATTTTACATTTATCTAATTTACTAAAAATGTTTAAATTGCTATTTTAAGGGTGAAATTTGAAAAGGTCTATTTGGTATTTTCGGTATAAAAATACCTATCGTTTTACTGGAAAAATCATTACGAATTATTTAAATAAGGGCTGAAACCCAAACTGGCAAATTGCTATGCCAATCATGAGGCATAGCAAGAACTAATAAAGTATTTAAATAAAAGCAAGGGATTTGATTACTTTTATTTATCAACACTTTTTTTTAAATAAAGCTTATAAGTGTTATTTTTTTAAACAAATTAATATGTGAAATCGGAAAGTTTTACTGTTTTATTTCGTGATTTTCGGAGATTTTCTAATAAATTTAAAATAACTAGGTCAAAAAAAAGACATAATATAAGAAATCGAAAGCCTAATAGTAGATCTAAAACTTAATTGAAGTTATAGCCACAATAAAATAATAATCACAATAAATTGTTTCAATAGTAAGATAAGTGCTTCAACATTAGCTTTTTATAAATGCCAAAAAATACAATAACAATGTAAAATAATACGTTTTCAAGATCGTAGCTATTATAATTGTCAGAAAACGTGTCTCAAGAATTTTTAGTGTAGGTAATTCTAATCAGTCTTAGATTGAAAAATTTAAAACAATTTCACCATCTACAGAGTATTTGAGCATCATAATGATAAGCCGTAATATATCTATATTATGTATTTTGATATAATTTGACTACGATGAATGAAAAAATACTTTGCTATAAAAGGAATGGAAGGTTTGTGCTCTTTGAAAATTTAATCTAGATGAAATTGATAAAATTGTAAATAATTATATGTTTATTCTAATGATGTTTACCACAAAGAAGAGATATGTAGGAGATATGACGAATGGCACGAAATTGTCATAGTTTTTAAAGCTAAATCTAATTTTTTGATCGATGGGCTATCTAGGTGCTACAACTATTTTTTTGTTACAGCTATGTTACGGACCTCTATTATTTTGGTAAATAGTATTTTTTACTGTGTTATAATAAGGCCCTGAGTAAGTAATTATGTACAGTCCACGAAGTGTCTACGGATGTTACCAACTGTACTTACCTACTGCTAATGTTGTCTTTTCTATTTTCCTATAAAACGTATAAAATATTTAAACATTTCTATGAACTAATTAAATTTCTATAATTTACAAACAATACTAGTGAAACTGGATGTTTATGAAAACTATCATTAAAATTGACGATTTGAGAACTAAACTTTATTCAACTATCTACAAAATTGACAATATCATTCCAAAGAGTGAAAAAATTCCGTCAAGCAATAAAAATGTTCGCAAGCGACTAAGGAAAATTTTGAACTAATACTAATTTATGTATCTATTAACTTTACAAAATGTACATAACAAGAGTATAGTATCAGTCAAACATTTTTTGAAATTGACAAAATTCAAACAAATTGACGAGTTTAGGCAAAATTATTATTTTAGGCCATATAACTTTTTTACCTTCCAACGTAACAAAAACAAAACATTCATATAAAAATGCATCGAAAGTCTTCTAAGGTAAGATTTTGCAGGTACTATACATGCGTGGCTAAGGGTGATTGCAGACCATTACCTGAAAGAAAAGTTCCAATTGAAATCATACCTTAAGCTCCGTCCGTATGTTGGCCGAGTCATAATCACAAAATCGTTTATCTTGTTTGTATGACAGTCTGACAGTCTGGTAAAATCGTCAAGACTCGGCCAACATTTGGGTGCGCATTTTTTTTAACAACTAAATTTCAAAAGTCTGCGTCACGTCGACTAAAATTATGATTAGGTATAGCTGTGCTCATTTGTATTAGAGTGCATCATTTTTATTACTATTCAAAACGAAAAACGGCATATATCCTTTTTACCATAACGCCATTACATTACAGGCAAAAAAAAAACTGAATCAAAATCAGTATTAATATTATTCATTCAATTACAAAAAAGACTAAAATCGCAAGTCAGCTAGTCAAACATAGTTTCAATTAATTTTGCTTTCATGACTTTTTATAAGAACTTACCTTTTTTAGTAACAGTAGCGTTGCTTATGGTCCTATTCGAAGGCGCTAGTATGTAGTGCGCACCTGGTGACTGAGGCGTTGCTAGCGATGTGGCTACACCGACCTGTGTCAAAAATAAATTATATGAAAAATAAATCTGACACAAAAACTAATTTCTTTGAAGTTGTGAATGATGTCTACCGTTGGGGGGTGATACATTTGAAGATATTGTAATCGAACATGATATGAGTAACGATGATGCAAAAAGTGTAATTTATATGAAAAGGTTAATGAAGGCAAAGCGAAAGACACCATTTTATTAGTAAAATCACTGCTGACAATGATGCAAATAATGTTGAGCATGACGTAGCAATTGAAGAAAACGTCAAAAAAGCAGTTAAGAAAATAAACACAACTTTAGCAGCAAACGAAGATGTAAATAGCAAAGTTATCAAACTTACTGTGGATAGCGGTAGTGTGCTATCGTTGGACATAGTAGACGTCGTGATTGGACTTGTGGCGCATTGCGGCGAGGCGACGCTTGTCGGCGATGTTATTGAATGCGATGATGTACCTGTACAAGAAATAAGATGAGGTTATTCTTTTATCAAAGTTTTATTTATCAAAAATACTTTGTCCCGTAGGAATGACACTGTGGGAGCCAATCACAGGCAATAAACTGAATAATAGTTAAAAAATATTTAAAATATGCGACTTCACAAATGAATCGCCTCTTTCATATAACCTTTGTATAAGCGAGGCGCCCAGATCCCTACTGGTCAGATAAATGAAAATAAAATGTATAATTAGCACAGACGGCAGCCGTGGCGCAGGAAAGAAGCCGGTGGCGATTTCTATTGTGTTGGAGGGCAAGATGCACTTCGGGGTTGATGCGCTAGGATAGTAAGTAGTAAGAAGTTATAATACAAATGACCGCTATAATGTTGAAGACTCATAAAAGAACAATGGACATAACAGAAGAAGTCTTACCTGACGGCATAATCACAGAGTTCCTAACAGAAGAGTAAGGCGGCGGGGCGGGAGTAGACGCAGGTTTGGCCGTGTTGACTGTGAAGCCTCCTCCCGTTCTTAGATGAGGGTTGCCATATGTGGCTGCGTATCTCACGTCAACACCGTGGATGAGGCCGTTTGGCACTCGGCTTATGGCTGGTGGGAAGACAAAGAAAAATATTAAGTTTTAAAAATAGATAACAAAAAAGATTATTAATTTATATTATGAAAATGCAGAGTTGATGATTGAATGATCTATTTTTGTTATTTCAAGTATAACTTGGTGAAAAATCATCTGTAGTCAACCAATTCAATACAATTTCCATCAGTATCCACAAATTCAATGATTCAGAATAGGATCAAAATACCAAAACGGCAAATTTAAATTTTTTTTTGGTCATTCGTTATTTTTTCTTTCAAATAAAACAACGGGGCAGCGAATTGGGGAGTGATAAATACCCAATATACTATGGCTTTGACTAAAATTCACATCTAATTAGGTTCAAGCCAGTTTATTTTCAGAATCTCACTATTCCACAATAAAGGAAGTCATTCACACTAAGTAGCTACCCATCTAGAGGAAGACTTAGCAACTCTGAAATATCTTTTAAAAATATTACCAAACAAAATGCAACAAGAAAATACAGAAAGTCTTAAAACTGCAGCCTTTCTAGACCACTTTAGTGCATTAAAAATGCTCTGAAGTAGCATCCGCCTGATATTACGAATTTGTTTCAGTCGCCTCACCTTGTAGGGCAGTTTAAATTATTCAACGTTTACTCGCTGCTGGAAAAATTTTACAAGTTGCGATTTAAAGTCGCTATTTGAATATTCTTAGTCTTTTTTTACATTAACATTAACGTAGACATTGAACATTGGCAAAACTTATATTCTAAGTACACGGTGCACACAAGTACGTAAGAAAGAAAGAAAGAAAGACATTTATTTATAACAACACAGTAGGTACAAAAAAAGAAAACACACAGGGATATAGGTACATAAAGTTGTTATAAAAAGGCCCTAACTCAGCATAATGCTGGCTAAGCACCCGTAAAGGCTAGCGTCCACTAGGCGGATCGGGTCGGGCCGCATCGCAACGCAAAAATACGCCTGCCTATGTTTTGTATGAAATATCGTCTATTAGCGACGGATCGGAGCGCGGCGGGCCGCAACGCATTGGCGGATCGCTTCGCAGGCGTATTTCTGTCGGCGGCGGTGCGCTGCGACCCGCCCCGATCCGTCTAGTGGACGCAGGCAGGCGGATGTGAGCGCACGTGCCGTGCTAATAAAAATAAACGAAAATGAACGAAGAACTGCTTATTTCTTTATTTTTTTATTTTTTTGCTCTTCCTCAAGAAGGATTTGAAACCATAACATCTCTTTGTCTGAGCTGTCCATGGTAGCGCGATGTCAGTCCAAGGACGAAAACACGTCTGTAAGATCAAATCCGCTTAGGCGGTCCGCCGCGCCCCGTACAGATGGACGCAAGAGCATCACAGAACTGCGGCCCGTTCCGATGCGACCCGCCCCGATCCGTCTCTAATGGACGCCAGCCTTAAGAGGTCTAGCCAGCGCTGGTCTGCCGTTAGGACCCGTACAGAATGTCGTCACGAACGGACCTACGCCTACTAACGTACAAGTTTTGTCAATGTTTATTAATTTTTCTATGGGGTTAATTTTTTATTAATTTTCATCTAATATGGGGTGCTCAATCGGGCACCTCATAGTAGCATCAGCAGGTGATAAATATTTTTCCTCTCTATGATCTTTTCTAGGTCGCTGCTTAGCAGATATAAAAGGTACATGGATAAGGTTGTCGCACTCATTTCATACTCTTAACGGATGATCATCTAACCTCGAGCCGTTCAGTAGTTTTGTATAAAGTTTGCTTTAACCAACCACACACATCATCAGTGTAATATATCTCGATACATTTCTCTGACAATAAGAGTCGCCTTGCCTCTATTGTTCTACCTTCAAGGCTCAAGGCATGGATGTGGGTGCGGGGAAACCGATTAATTTCCGAATTGATAATGTATGCGACAACATCTAAGGCTTTATCATAATTACATAAACCTGTATTGTTAAGTCATTTTTGATAAAAAGTGCATTTACCATGTTTTACCAGTAAGCATATGTATTTTTTCAGAAAAGCTACTTAATGTGTTATTCCTGTATTATCTGTTCTATTGGCTAGAACGTCTCAATTTGGATTCAAAAGTCGCGTCTGTATTTTACTAACTGCTCAGTTGTGCTTGCATCAAGCTATTTTAAGAACCTTGGGGCACTTCGGGCTTCCAGTGGAACTATTTGTGACGTGAACAGTAATTATTAAAGCCGCTTAGCTGAATAAGCGTGCAGCAATAAACGTTTCATTTGTTGTCTGGAACCAATTCTATTTCTATTGACAGCGCGTAAGTACAGGTATTGTTTTATTTTTTCAATGTTGGTAGTCGCGTAGTTTTATATTCTCTTTGGTTGGTAGTATGTAGTTATTACTACTTTACTACTGTGGTACTTAATTACTTTGACTCGATGGAGTCACAAGCTCTTGGCTTTAATGATACAACGTCGGCTTTCGTGATGCAGCGAGCAGAGGTCCGATTGCGACGCAAGGGGTTGCGGGTACGATTCCCGCTTCGGGACAAATGTTTATCCGATTAGCAGATATTTGTCCCGGATGTTCTGGTGTTTTCTATGTGTAATAAAAACATTATATCTAAGTATGTAATGTATTAAGTATATCAGTTATCTAGTACACATAACACAAGCTCTGCCCAGCTTGGGGCTAGATGATGTTTTTTGAATTGAATATTATTTTACCGTTATCAGATCCCATGAAGGAAGAAAGCCCCTAACTCAATTAACTCCACATCTTGGTCTTAAAGTAAAGCTATTTCATGTTTTTACTGTACTTCAATTTGAACACCTTCGCTTTAAATACAAAAATGTCGCCGTCCCTTTTATTTACATCGAAAAGAAAGAGACGCCATAATTTCACGGGCTGTCAAATAGCTTAGTAAGTAATGCAGCAGTTTATAACCGTGGCGGTCCACGCGTAAAATCGGGTAAACTTATCCAACTCAGACCGTCAATTTCGTAAGAGCCGACTAAGGGAACCAGAGGATGGCAACTTCCACCTGTGTATTTTTAACATCTCCACTAAGATCTCCTGCCAAGCGTGATTATCCTCAAACGCAACAGCCTGTATTGGTCCACTGCTGGACGCAGGCCTCCCCCTGATAAGCGCCTTATTGGCTTTTATCTCATGGAGGTAATGCCTATAATTCCCACGCTAGGCATGAGGGTTGGGATCGCAGTTCGGCGATAGACTTGTTCTGCAGGGGGCGCTGCTGCCCGCCCCGGGTGGATATCCCTTAGTCGCCTCTTACGACACCCGCGGGAAGAGTTGGGGTGGTGCAAATTCTAAGCCGGCACCACACAGCGTGATTATGATAAAACCGAAAAACTTGTTTGGGGGATGTTCAGCACTGTACTTATGTGTGCTGATGAGGAATAGTCCAACTACAGTGTCGCTACTAGTATAATACAATACAACAATACAACCTTGGGGCTGGTTCATCTATTACCTTTTCACGACGAAACAGCTTAACGAATGATAATGAAATTTAACAGGAAGATAGATCATATCCCGGAGAAGAACATAAGTTATTGTGGAAAAATGCGAAGCCGCAGGCAGAAGCTATTAAGGAATAAAACTTACCTTCACTACTAGGCAGTCCTAAGCTGTTCAGAGCACTGCTGCTGTCTTGTCTCTTTCTTTGAAGAGAGTTGCTTTGAGATTGGACAGTTGACGGCGTGTCCACGCTTCGTGGTAGACTGCCGTTTATTGACCTAGGAAAAAGAAGAAATAAAATGTTTAACTCAAGTATCAAAGTGCTTTATTTCCTTTAAACCTTACAGGACTCCTGGACACGACACAAAATTCAAATTACACAAGTAAAACAAGGAAGTAAAGTGACCACTTAATTTTTTTGTACTTGTTACTATAAACGTTTAAAACGAATCAACATGTAGCTTTAAAATTACGTAGATAATAATATTTAAAATTTTGCAACGTGATGTAAATTGTAGGAAATTTCGACATCGGCATGACTTTGGCAGACAAATATTTATTCTGATATGGGATAAATTTTCAACTGATTAATACATTTTCAGTATTTATTTATTAACCGTACTATTCGGATTACCGTATTAAACGGAATTATCAAAATCAACAATCATGCCAATTCACAAATGCTTTCCAAATGTGCAGATAACGTTTTCTGTTTTGGTAAAAAATCATGAAAAATTAAAAGAAACCATCTGTTAAAAAAACTGCAGTCGTTTGAACTTCAAACGTCTATAGTTTTTTTATGTAATGAATTTGATTTATCTTAAAAGTTTTTGAAATCATTCCTCATACCATACCGTGTCCTAGTCGACACATAAGGACCACTACTTTGTCTTAAACTTACCGATTTGGCGTCAATTTATCACTGCTATTAGGGGACTGAACGCGGAGGGATCCTGGCGTATAGTCGTGTCCGTAGTGGACGTAGGTTTGATACCCGTTGCCGAACCCGTTTACCTATGGAATGGTAGATTGGTCAATAAAGGCGATAAAAGATTATTGCAACTTGAAACGGTGTTGGGAGACGATGAATGGTGGCTCAGGACCGTGACAGTGGACGTAAGAATAGGTAACGTGATGATTCTGGATGCATTGGAACTAAAGGATTCTTTTAGACTATTGGCGATAAAATAAGTCGTTTCATTATTTCAGATTATGTTACTTCTGAGACTTTGGACATTTGAGAGTTGTTATTAATTTTTTTACAAAAATTAACAAGAACTTCGTCGATTTCTCACGGACCCCGTCCCATAATCAAAGTTTGGTTACAAAATTTCCTAAACTGCAAAATTTAAAAATGTATATAAATCGGTCGAATAAGTTCTAAAAGTGAAATATATTAAATCAAAAAGAAACTGTTGTACTTCAATATCCTATATTGTCTGACAAAAAACCTACATCGTCCGTATAATCTAAGCCTCATCTCACCATAAAACAATCCGCATAGGTGGGATATAATATGGTTGCTGCTATGCCTATACTCTAGTATTTACTGTGATCATTTTAGTCTACATACAAAGGTATAATATAAAACACACCTATACGGCTGGTAACCACTCCGATCATATAGTTTACATATAAATAGGTTAGTATAATATAAAACACATCTCACCCTATAACAATCCGCATAAGTGGGATACCGAATACTCTATACTCGTATTTTATCTGATCACATTAGTCTACATACAAAGGTAAAATCTAAAACACACCTATACGGCTGGTAACCACTCCGATCATATAGTTTACATACAAATAGGTAAATATAATATAAAACACATCTCACCTTATAACAATCCGCATAGGTGGGATCAGTATAGTCGTTGCTATACCTATATGGCTGGTAGCCACTCTGATTGATGGATGACATGGGAACGGTACCCGCCAAAGGGATGCCACTGCCAAGCTTTGCGTTTGAGCAGAGCGTGCTGTCCGATCCTGTATTTGGGTAGTCCTGAGAAAGTCGTGATGTTAGGATGGATTTGGATAGAAAAATGACTCTTATATTAGTTTATTCTGGTTTTACAATACTACCTATTTATTCAGATATTGAAAGATGAATGAAACATATGAATTATGAACAAGAGTGTGTTGAAATACTTCCTGTTGCTGGGCTCAGTAAATACAGTCTTTTTTGTTGTATTTTTTCAGTCAGACTTAAGTTTATCACAATTCTTGGGCCCAAACAAAAGTATTTTTTTTCTGTTATGTATCATTCATTAACCTAACAAAATCGTCAAAAAATTGGACCACTATTCATCCCGATTTTTAGCATTCAAAGCTATAAAGCCGCGGGTGTGACCCGGGTGAGTTATTTAAAAATGTGCCAGGCGGAATGCAAAAAATGCAGAGACATTTAATTGCAAATCTATCGCGACACGACTAACCTGTTTTAACCAGTTGGAGACTGGTTTCTGTGTGAATGTAGTTTAATGCCATAAAGGGAACTATTCACGGTAGCCTGTCTGTGTTAGAAAGGCCGGACATTTGCGTTTCGGTGTTTTTGAATAGCTTCGTAATTTTAGTCTCGACGTGTGAAAGTCGTCCAAATAGATAGATTGCCTACCCATAATTTCTGCTTGTTTTGCTATCAAGGTTTCCGATGTTTTTTAAGCCTGTTAAAATTTCTTTAAAAGTTCTTGACTGTGAGTTGCATTGCCACAAAATATCTTCATAAAATATCACTTTACGACATTTCGCTATAAACTTCATTCGATAGTTCAATAAATTCTCCACAATCGACATAAAAGGTCCAGAATAGCAAAATACAGCGGCTTTTTTGCAAAGAAAATATGATTCCATACTTCAAAACAAGGTTATACAAATGTCATGTATATTCAAGATGTCGTAAATACAATTTTCATTACGCATAAAACATATTTAACTTTATTTATGTAGTCGGTTAAAATGTCCGATGTTGCTACCGTATTTTGTATTTTTCGTGAGTTTTAGTGTTTTGTTTTTGTAATTTACTTTTCGCGAGTGAGATATCCCTACATTATTACATTGCTCTTGTCTTTAGCTTTGTTAGCTTTGGGACCATTGTAATTTTATTTTTTATTTGTAGAAAAATTTTAACACAGACCGTTACTAGAATATTTTAGTTTTAACATTTTGGTAAGACGATTGTTATATACTTGCCCGTGGCTTTGTAGGCATTCACTAGCTAAAATAGCCTAAAATGTTGATCCAGGTCTAGATCTACATTATATTTTATACAAAATCCAATCCTTGATTTGCGTAAAAAGTATCCACACTACCGTATTCTGTAATATTAGTGTGTAGCTATGCGGGCTACTTACCACTTCACATGTCCCATTCGCTTGTCGCAGCTCTAGTTTCAAATCACTTATGTTGCTATTCCTGTCATTCTCCTTGAATAGTTCTTCAGCTGTCACTGTCACGTCGGGTTTTTCTGTCACCTGAAATATAGGCTTGTGTATAGGGTTTTGCAAAGATATTTTAGTGTTTCTGTGAGTTCTTGCTTATTGTTTTAGTTCATTGATTTGAATAAGTAATATAGGTACGATCTCTGTAAGTCAATTTATGTCAGTTACTGAGTAATTTGCACGGATTATTATCACTGCTCATTGGCTTAATATCAGCACAAAAACATTAAGTGAGCGACAAAATGTAACAAAAAAAATCCGGGGGGTTAAAGTCAGTCAAAGTCCATAATAAAACACGACACATGACATTATTTTGTTTTAAAAAAACTTTAAAAATAACACAATCCTAAAATTAATTAAAATATGATTTGAAAAACTTCATCCTGGCTTCTATAATATAAGTGTTAGTAATAATGTAAATAAGCTTTCTGGTATTTATTAATTTGTAATTCTGCTAATTTTAACCGTTTGGTTTCCCCCTAAATAAATATAAATAAAATGTTTATCTATAAGAACAAACCTGGGTCTGCTTATTTTTCCTCTGTTTTCGTTGGCACAGTATCACGAGCATGATCACAGCTGCCACCATGATGGTACCTGACGTCACTCCGAATAGAATCAGCAGAAGAGGGAAGGATTCTGTTGAGAAAAATCATTATTTAGTTTTGGTATTTCGCAAAAGGTTTCAAACGACGTCTCCGGTTAGAGACAGGCTTCCTCTAAAGATCTCCACAAGGACCGATCCAACGCTGCTCGCATCGAACGATTTTACACTCTACGTCTTCCGGTTCGTAGTCGCCTTGCCACTCATGAGCTTTACGGTCCGCTTACTTGTACTTTTAATATTAGTAAAAGGCAGTTTTCTGAGCAATTCTTGGGTTTTTAAAGTCTCCTATCCAACCAAGAGACAATCTCAAGTTAATTCTAAAACAAGCTTCTTAAAGCCCTATCACTCAGTCGAGCATACTGAATCTACTTTATCAGTAGATTCGGCTAAAGTGATTTCTGAGACTACTCAGACAGAAACAAAGTCATAAACAAACAAACAAATTGTTTTACCTTATTATAAAACTTTAAATTAGCGCAGAAGGCGTAGAAAACTGCAATCTCCATACAAAACGGTCTCTACAAATTTTTTCGAACGATATTAACGTTTGGACTCCCAAAAAATCTTCATCGTAAGCATCAAAAATACACACAACGTTACTAATCTATGACATGATAATATTAACCATAATAAAACGGCAGAAAAGAGCAGAATTTATTATAAAAGAGGTAGAGACGAATAGCCCGTGCTTATGTGCGGGCTATAAAGTTAAAACGGCCTATACATTTAGGATAATGTTCGGCCATTGGCAAAGTAATGGAGGTTGAGCATAGTACTTTGATCCTGTCAACTTTATATTTATTATGGTGATGTATGAGCTTTTAGCTTTTTATTTGCACATAATTATATTGTTAAAATATCATTATGAGTTTTTGCAGGCGACCTCCGTGGCGCAGCGGGCGAAGGTCCTCCTGCGACGCAGGAGGTTGCGGGTTCGATTCCCGCCTCGGAACAAATTTGTGTACCTACGATCTGCAGAAATTTGTTCCGTTGGTCTGGCTGTTTTCTATATAAAATAAAAAATAATATCTATCTATGTAGTGTACTATTGTATTAAGTATATCAGTTATCTAGCACCCATAACACAAGCTCTGCTTAGCTTGGGGCTATATAGATAATGCTGTGTGAATTGTCCAGCATTATTTATTTATTTATTTACCAATTCGGTTTTGTTTTAGGGCAGGGATTTATTATCAGTTAAAGAAATATTTTTTTCTATTACATAGGCTGAAAATAAATTTAGTTGTTTCGGGTCGTGGCGGTCACGGCGTAAGAATAGACGCCCCTACGACTCAGCCCGTGGATGTCGTAAGAGCCGACTAAAGAAATCTACCAGAGGAAAGGCAGCAGTTTCCTGTGTATTTTTACTTTCAACTGCGATCAGCAATACTCAATCATTTATTGCATTCTATAGGTACACAGTGTATACAATGTTTATAATGTATGATCTGGTCGGGCTGGCGCATGGTGTGATGGTGCTGCCCAGCCCCCGTCTCGCGGCGGCGCGACCTGCAGGGGCGGAGGAAAACTAGCATCTGCGTCCTGGGGTATGAATGTGTTAACAGGCAAACAGTGTAATATATCAAGTAGGTAATCCCTTTTTGTATTTTGTTAATGTGTTTATTTGTAGGCTGTAATGTTAGATATTTAAGGCCAGGTATTCCTGCAGCAGTAGGCGTAAGCCAAGCCGCCGCGCTCATGTTTTTTGTAGTTATTTAAACATGGTGACGAAGAAAATCATTTTATCAAGTCAAACTCTGCGAATTTGTTTAGAAATATTAAGTGTCCTTAGTTGAGTATAAAAAAAAGTGTGATATCAGAAGTTCGCTAGTCATAGTATTGAAAAAACTAAAAAACTTTGGGATTTATTTCTTTCGAGTGAAATTCATCAGATCTTGTAACTAAATGCGAGGTTGACTAGACTAGATCCTAAAGTAATAAATATCTTTTTTTCAGAATTTTAAACACTATTTTCTAAGTCTCAGATGATTTTCAAAATCACAAAAATGCGGGCTCTGCTGGCCTACCAAGCCTTAACCTGCTGTCAAGCAGTAATGTAAGGTTGTAATATTTTTTGTTATTTTTGTCTGTAGACTGCCACCTTAACTGCCACCCGTGTTGATACGCGCCAAATATCCTGTCGGTATACCAGCGCTACTCTACTTCTTGTGGAGCAACATTATGCTGAGACAGGATCGTTTTGGTTCGCTGTGTGCTGCACTTTACTGCTATTAGAACTAAAATAGTAATTTTTATTTGTAATGTTCACAAACAATTATAATAGTTGCAAGTTGTACTAGAGAAGTAATAAATACATTTTCTTTCTTTCTTTCTTTCAACTATTACTATACTCTATCAACTATCACTATAGACCCTGCCGGGCACACAATATGTATGGAAAGAGATCTGACAGCCAGGCGAGGTGATTATGTGAAACCCTTGTTTGGGGGAAGCACGTTAAGTAATGGACTGAAGAGTGCTGAATAGGAGACATTTGTTCTAGCGCAGAGCCGTAATAAGTGGGACTATAGTTTTAAGGCCAGCAATGGGTGAATCAGGTCACGGATGGATGATGATAAGACATTTGTTCTGGAAAAATACTATTCGTAATGAACCTTTGGGATTCATTCAGGTTCAGTTCTACGTTTTTTGACGATATTTAACTGATTTTGTAAACGACCGTTTTAAAATGAAATTATATTTATTTTGTTGTGTCTTGTTTCCAATCTGTTATTAATCTAATCTCCTCATCTCCTTTATGTAAGCGGGCTTCCATTACTCAGTAAATATAAGAAACCTCCCAAGTCAGAAATAACTCATTAAATGCAGTACATTTCCTTTGTGAGAAAGGAAGCTCCTAATGACTAACTAGTCAGTTCGTATCTTCATAATTAGATCATGCAATGAATAAACATAACATTACTCATATCAAAGCAAAATATTATGTGTTAAGTATAATTCAACCTAATAAGAATGTTTCCACATAGAAACAAAATAAAAGAATCTTGGTATACTTGCTCTTAAACCAAAATGATAGCGGAAAATAAAATCCCTAAGCCAGATCTAAACCTTCGCGAAACCCAAAACAAAACTAAGATGAAAATAAAACACCAGATTAAGGTGGAAATATTTACTGCCGGCAAGAAAATATCTCGGATAGATAACACATGCAATTTAGATAAAAAAATCCTATTCAAAGATAAGGACGCGGGCATGAAATAAGGGTTCCCCAATTTCACAGAATAAAACTTTTACAATGTAGAATGTTTTATTTTAGGCGAGCTAAGCTGGATTATAAGTTTGGTAAGCTTTCTCTAATGTCACGAATGTAACGATAGTAAAACGAACGATTATTAGTTACTAGTTTATGTCCGCGGCTTCGCACGTGTTGTTTCTATGGAAATGTTTTCAATCCCATGACAGTATTATAATATCTGAGTCCATGAGAATTGATCCTTTGCAATTTCAAAACATTTATAACAATGTAAGAATAACACGTAAAAAACACGAATATGAACAAAAAAGTATCTACTCTTCAAAAAAGGGAAAGTATGATATTCAAAATTCAAAAAATCGTAGAAAAACCTAAAACGGTGTCTAGAATCACCCCTTTTCGGCTAAGTACACCCTTTCCGTGGCACCCTGTACAGGCGCTTAATTTGCGTAAGGCATATTGTATGCGAGTGGTGAATCACCTCGTCGTCAGAGAGGTGACTCATATACTCCAGTCTATCAGTTTATTATGGCCACTACTCCAAATCTGAATAAACATGCCATAACCATTCCGCATAAGTCAAATTTTGCAGCGAAGACATTCCGTCCACTTTTACTTTGAGACTGCCCATTCCCGGCAAGACATACACCTACGTTATTCACTTCCAGCCATATTGAACCGTAATTAAATAACCATAAATTCGTTTTTACACCAAGAGCCTACAAAGTACCACAGGGCCACGTCTCGGAGGGGTCGTAAACTCAAAAAAAGTATCGTAAAAAGTATCAAAGTGCTTAATAAAAGTGATCATGAGGGTAATGTCTTTCGTCATCTTCTGACTTGTACAGTACATGCTTATTGAGGCTTTTTGTGGATTGGATTAGGGATTTCACTTGAAAAATGTGTTCTATTTTCTCCCTAAAAGAACTTGATATGTAGGCCAGATTTACGGCAGCGTCACTTAGTTGGATTCTTCTCGGTAGTCGTTTCACAGATCTTTTTGATTCTTCAAACGAAAAACCCACAGGAATGAAATACTGGGAAATGGATTAAAATAACGCAGGTAAAGTAACGTAGGTAAAATAACGTTATACGAAATGCTATGTTAGAAAATGTAATATTATTGGTTTTACGTAGGAATATAGCCGTTAGCAAAATATTCTATCTCTGGTGCTGACAAATATTTCTTGACATAAAATCAGACTCAGCGTTATGGAAATCATAAACAAAAGTACCTTTTTCTGCCCTTTGTAAGCTTTTTTAGCCATACCAAAGCTACATATAATTTAACAACCTACATCACAAAATATGTTGAAAAAAAATTGCTACAACGAGCAACTTTGCAACGTTCAAAATAGATACCTAACAATGGGTGAAGTCTGTCAGTCACACGTGTCCAAGAGTCTTGTAAGGTCTAAAGGAAATGAAGCACTTTGATATTTGATATTTGAGTCTTAGTCAAATTCTACAAGTGTAAATTTATCATCTATCTATGCTAGCCCAAGCTCAGCATTGCCTGAGGAGGCCTATGTCTAGACAAAGGCCTTCCGTGCCTAATTGGCTTTTTTTTCATTAAGGGGTAATGACATAATCAACACGCTCAGCCAAATATTAATACAAATATTGGGAGATCACAGTTAGGTGGTGGATTTCTTCTGCAGATGCCGTGCCATGTGGTGCTGGATTAGAATTTGCACCACCCTAACTCTTCCTGTGGGTGTCGTATCTGTCGTAAGAGGCAACTAAGGGATGTCCACCGGGGGCGGGCAGCAGCGCCTCCTGCAGAACAATACTACCACCGAACTGCGATCCCCAACCCGCATGCCCTGCGTGGGAATTAGGAGCATCACCTCCCCTGAGATAATAAGGCGCTTATCAGGGGGACGCCTGCGACCAGCAGTGGCCCAATATAGGCTTTTGAGGTTGTGATTGTTCTGCAGGGAGCACTGCTGCCCGCCACCCTGTGGATATCCCTTAGTCGCCTCTTATAATACCTGCGGGAAGACTTGGACAAAATACAATATATTTTATTTAAATTACTCACTGTTTGGCCTGAGGACGATCTCCATAACATCACTGCCATAGTCATTGGAAACGTTGCATTTGTAGGCGCCGAAGTGACGGGATTGGCTCTCACGGATGATCAGGGTCGAGTTGACGATGCCACCGGGTTGTAGGTCTTCTAGGAAGGCGTAGTCCTGGGAAATAATGTTTTGGTAAACGTGTGTTGTATGGAAAGTAGAGTTAATTTTTGACGGCTGATCATATTTTTTTTCGGTTTATTAAAAATTTCTTTGTTTGAAATGAAATAACGGATTTTGGGATATTATATATATTTTTTTCATGGTCAGTGCGTGATCTGCCATACTTTTGTTTGGTGTCTAGTTTCTTCCCGCAGCGTCGCGAGCGTAGTTTTTATGCAAATTATTAAAGATTTTTTGCACTATCTCATGGGAACTGTTTATCGGACTTTGTATTATTCCAAGTACTACTGCTACATCTATGCAAAGATCAACCCATTCCATCCAGTAGTTTTAGCGTGAAGAAGTAAGTTTTTATCCAATATTAAGGGATATTGGATAAAAAGTAGCCTAGGTATGTTTTATTCCAGGCTTAAAACCAATTGTATGCTAAATTTTAGCTCGATCCGTTCAGCAGTTTTGGCGTGAAGAGGTAACAAACATCCATAGATCTAAACATCTAAACTTTCACATTTATGATATTAGCGTGATGCAGTGTGCTTTATTAGTATTAAAAAAATCTTTAATTCGTTAGCCTCACCTGATCATGAATAGCATCAATCTCCTTTCCATCGAAGCTCCAAATGATACTGTCTATCCTGGGCACGGCGAAAGCAGCGCACTCTATGTTCACAGTGTCGCCTTGGGAGCCGAATTGTGTCTGGTTCGAGATTATTTTGGGAGGACCTAGAACAAAGAAGTCATTTAATGGACTGAACCAAAATAAAAAATATAAATTTTATAAAATATTTTACTTATAATATTTTGGTTCAGTCCATTTATAATTTACATAAATTGAGACAAAGCCAAAACTACTGAAAAGATCGACCCAAAATTTGTATGTGCAAAATTTTGGGTCGATCTTTTCAGTAGTTTTGGCGTTGTCTTCGTCCATATAACTACATAACGCGAAAGTTTGTCCTTTCGCCATTATTCTACTAGTATTTAGAGGTAGGTAAATATCTAATAGCTAATTATTACTTAGGGCTAAGTCAATTGACGACCTTAGGTTTGCAGTGGGTGAAAAACACAGAAGCTTGTCGCTTCAATTCCAAACACTGCTTGCGTTGGAGAGAGATAAAGCTGTGTGCAAATGCATTGTTTTTCGTTTCTCACAAAGTAGTAATAGCATCATTTAAGTGATTACTTCCTACGATTGGATATCGGAAGACCAGCGTTGGTTGTAAGTGTAACAAGGTTACTATCAAACCATGATGAGACAGATACCGTTTTGAAATTCAATGCAAAACTAGGCATGTCTCTCTTTGTCTGGTAACTTTTATTTTTAGAGCACGTTTATTTTTGTTGTAAATAAATAATTCTTATTCTATGTCAAATAACGAAAAATACCAGTAAGCCAAGCACAGCAATTATTGTCTAAGCTAAGATAGACATTGAAAAATTAAGCTGCATCGTCATTGAATGCCTAAAGTATTTGAAAGAAATCTTTTTACACGTTATACGGTAAACATTGCGTGAATTTTAATAATGTACGCAATATTTAACAATGTGGTGATATTTTTATCTAATTCTCTACCCTTCGAGCATACAAAAGCTTTATTTTCCAAAAATATATTTACAAACTACATGAATTATTCTATGTTAAGGAGTAGGTATTATTCTTACATAGTACTTTGGACCAAAATCATTTTCTCGGCTCTATCAGGAAGTTCATAATTGCTTACCGAGATTTTATATTAATAAACATATAAGACAGTAAAAGTATAAAAGGATTCTAGCCCAGACAACTCACTGCCTACTGCTTTAGGTATACATATTATTTTTAGTGAAAAAGTATGAATCGTATCGTTCTTTACCAAAGCGTATGCCTATAACCATCAGTAGAAAACGCTTAGCAACGAGTACCAACTAATATATAGTATACCAAATTAAATACACCGATTTTACAATCCTCCGAAAACTTCCGTCCATATTTTCCACCTAATTAACTAGGCAGGGGGCGCCACTATCAGGGAAAACGCCGGAAATATCAAAATGAAGCCTTCTAATGATTAAATCGGCTAGAAAATTGTTAATTACCTGGTAAGACTTGTTTTCTTTTAACAACCCACAAGAATTATAGGTGCCTACCTACTTACACAGACATGCCAATGTCAAATAATATGATAAGTCATTTCACTACCTACATACCTTACTAAATAAATAAATAATGCTGGATAATCCACCCAAACAGCATCTCTGGCCCCAAGCTAAGCAGAGTTTGCTTTATGAGTACTAAGATTAATGATAAACTTATTAGAATAGATAACATTACATACATGTATAGATGAAAAGCTTAAAATTTTTGTTGAAAGTGTACTTAAATAGTTTTTTCCACAAATATTTTTATCGAAAAATACAATCGCGATCTCATCAAAATGCCAATCATGGCTATTTACATGGATCTTTTTTGAATATAAAGCTGAGCATGTCAGATTATTTTAATAATTGGATTGCTTTGGCTGTTACATTTCTTTTGATCTTCCAATGAATCCAATAATCAACATTGACCGTAGCCTTTTACTTACTTTGTGTTATTTTGTGCCACTCTTACAAGAAGTCATTTTCATTGTGAAAAGCAGATTAACTACAAACCTAGTTTGTTTTGGAGGTACACCAACTTTTCATCTCTTATCGAGGAACATTGGCAGAATGGATTCGTCAATGTACGATAGTTTTTAACTTACTTCAAAACTGGTAGATTTTATGTTCGGCTGTACGTGTTTTTTATCTATGTTCGTCGATTTTTTAATGTGAATGGTCGCGAGGTACTCCCATAAATTTCAAGGAATTGAAGCTAGTTTTTAGTTATTTGAAAACAATTAAATTATACGTTATACTAATACATGAAGTAAAAATTCTCATCGTTGTCTAAAAAGCTTCATTAACTATTTTATCAATTTCCAGATTACATTATGGATATCAAAAGTGGCCGGACGGTCCAAAAATAAGCCGGATACGCTACCCTCCCCAAAAACACACCCATAAGTAGGGTGGAACTGTTCCGACTCCGTTATAAATGGACAAGGTCGCCCCTATCAAACCCTTTGTAACCCAGTTTGATACCCCAACCAGCTATTATAATTACAAATTAGTTTCCAACAAACACACATATTCATGTAGGTTTTTAATAGTTTTGACCCGCGGTTTTGGAGGAATTTGGAAGGGCTTTTCCGCGTGGTTGAAGTTTTAAATAGTTTGCAATAAAATTATGATGGTCACGTAATACAATGAAATTGTTAACATACAATTGGGTGTGACTGAAAGGAATGCGTGGAGAGGAAATACATATTTATCTTTTTCTATCGATTTTAGTGTGGTATAAAGTATTTTCTGTTTTTGGGATAATTATCAAATCAGTTTATGATAAATAAATAAATAAATAATGCTGGACAATTCACACAGCATTATCTAGCCCCAAGCTAAGCAGAGCTTGTGATAAGTTTTAATGATGTCGATATTTTTCCTATCGAAAATAATAATAAAAATAAAAATAAAATGTTTACTGCAATTACTACGATCGCAACTTACTATTTGCGTTTGTAGGTAAAACATTTATTTTTAACAATATTTTTTTAAACAAACCCGATCAGAACACATTATCATGTAAGACGGTAGGATTTTAAACAGCCCTTTCAGACCACGCCGTATTCGCTACCCAGAGCGTTAGCGAAAGCTGAGTGGGTATGCGGTAATCCGTACACAACATTTACGGCGTGATACCGCTATCGCTATGGGTAGCGAAAACCGCGTCGTTCTGATAAGGTTTTTCATAATAACTCTCATACCTACGGCAGGAAACGATCCACTAAAAACTGAAAAATCTGCAAATTATCCCGCTTCCCACTGAATCCTTTGTTAAATATAAAATAATAATTACCTACACTCGAAGGTTACTAGTTATTTTCTTTTATTTGTGTATTGTAACCTTGAGCTCAGCCAAACCAAACAGACTTGCCTAAGGCCACGTGGCTTGACCTACAAAGTTCTAGAAAATAATAAAAAACATTACTGAATTGGAAATTTATATTCAAGACCTGCCCCTTAGTTCAGTCCCAAACAAACAGTTTAGTATCTAGTGTTTATATTAGGTTCTGAGAACTAAAGTTAGATGTTCAACTAGACTGATAACAATAGATTGTGGAACTAAGTTTGTACGTGGGTGATATTTGAGCCTTCAAATAATAGTCCGAACGCGATATTTAATGTCCGACAGCTTTTTTTTCAGTTTGAAATCGTTGCATCCCTTTCTGAACGTACGTGGATTATATCAGATCAGACTACGAAATTAGCTGTGTCTTGTCAGCTTAGAATTTTTTAATTTGCACCACCCCAACTCTTCCCGCAGGTGTCGCAAGAGGCGGGCAGCAGCGCCCCGTGCAGAACAATTCTACCACCGAACTGGGATCCCCAACCCGCATGCCCAGCGTGGGAATTATGGGCATTACCCCCATGAGATAAAAGCCAATAAGGCGCTTATTAGGGGAAGGCCTGCGTGAAGTAGTGGATATATACAGATTGTTGAGGTACCGGGTATTTTCTGTGTACCGAATACCCACTCCGCTTTCGCTGCCGCTCTGGCTAGCGAATGACGATAACCTTGGTCTCCACAGGCCTTTATAAGATTCTGATAACAACAATGACAAGGCTAGTTATTCTTTATATTTACGTACCTAATTACTGTTTTTGTTGAGTCACTTACTCAAGGCTATAAGTATGTATGTAGGTAATTATAGTTTTCAAAAGAAACGTAAAAGAAAACAGTCACATTATTAAACGTACCTACAGTAACAATATCTTGGAATGTTAGTGTACCAACCTACCTATTATTTCGCTTTGTATTAATAATGTATGTAGTATGTATTTTATTGATAATTTTCTTTTAATGTTTGTGCTCTGCCAATTCTTATTCAGCTAACATATTTTTCTCCATCAGGTTGCTTGGGAGAAATCACTATTTGCGATAAGGCTACTGGTTATGTTCTAAATTTAGATACAAGGTTTTATTTATGTTTTAAAAGATAAAGTATATTCATTAATTCATACTTAGCTACCTGAAGTCAAAGGTGGTGAAAGTGCTTTATTTTCTTTAGACCTTACAGGAATCTTGAATACGTCACAAGTTTCACATTATTGTAAAACTAAGAAATCAAGTGGTCACTTACATTTTTGTCTTGCTTTTACCTCTTGACCGTCTTGCTGCGAACCGTCGCAAACAAAAAAGAAAAATATGCCAGCCTTGTTTTAAGCTTCTTTCACAGACTATTATATGTACATAGTATGGGTAATTATCAGAACACTTCAACTGCTGATCATGCCTCACCCTAACAAGGAACCTTCCTTGTCTCCTCAGTGGCTTAAGTACCACGTTTGGGCGGGAGCTTGGTGATCGCAGTGGATGTGTTAAAATGCACGGTAGTAGTAGTAGTAGTAAGATGTTGCTGTTTCTCTGATAACTCAAATCTTACGACATCTAGGTCCCGAGTAAAGCGAAAAAGATGTTCAAATTCTTCAAAATGTATACCTCGTTTTTGTCTCTGCATTTTAAATGGATTGAAATCAAAACTAACTTTTATCGGGAAAATTAAACAACCATCGCCTACTAGGAAGAAAACTTTTAAGCATAAATGATAATAAACTACAAGGGAATTTGTATAATTTAATACCCAGAACCATTATTAAATAACCAGAACTGAAGTTTAATTGGTTCTATTGGTTAAGGTATTCTGTGAAAGCTAAGTTTTTGCTGTAGAATTTATATAATATTAACTTGTTTCGTCCACTGCTACTCGAGTAAGCGAATGGGAATAATAATATTTAATTCAATTAATTATATACCTACCCACCTTTCACCCGACTGACGAATGGATACGGGATATCTTTTCAAATAAACCTTTTACCTTTTATCTCATTCTACCCACACACGGATCGAACAAAGCTAGAAGCTCTAATCAAATGGGTTAGGGTACATCTCGCCCGCAAAAAAACTGGCCAGTGGGCGAGTTGTTCCTTTTCTAAAGAGCATAGTGGACCACTAGCCCGACTCAAAAATCAAGAGCGGGCCAGATGGCCTATTCAAATTCTCAAAATAGGTACTTTTTTGTGCAAATTGATACTCTAATTCGGTGTATTAGAGTACACCACTTGACCGAAACGAAACACGAAATTTTGTTTGGAGGATTAAAAAAGGCCCCCTGTTGTCCCTTACCCCAAAGTGAAATGGACAGCTCGCCCACGAGTAGAACGTCATTACTTTTTGAGGATCCGGTATCGAAATTGTATTAAACAGTATATTCGGTACGTACTACGGCCCACACTCACTATTTATTTGACTTTACAAAACCTTTGGAATACTGCTATAAGTAAAAATCACCACGACAGATAGTAAATGAAACCTTTGTAGAGCTACGATACTACCTACTGCATTAATTGAAGGCAAGAAATCTTCATCATCAGCCTATGCTACTCCACTGCACACTGCACAGAGCCTCTCTTAAGGGAACGTAGGATATTGACTACATGACGAAAACTTCCTTCCTGTGAACAAGCGTGGTATTTTGAAGACCTCCTTCCCCCCCTGAACGGGTCACGCAGTATGGATACGTTCCATAGCGCTCTGTCTTCAGATGCACCCAGCATTGTTTCTGGCAGATGGTCATCTCATCTGACCACAGGGCGTCCTACACTACATTTGCGAGGTTGCGGTCTCCACTCAAGAACATAAGGAAAGTTTTTTTGCAGTTTTTATCTAAATACTGGTCCATTATTAGTAATATTTCAATATTCTTTTTAAACAAAGTTTACTTACCTTTGATATAAACAGACGCGTCAGCTTCAATCTCCTTGTACCCATCCACGCTTGCCTTGCAAAGGTACTTGCCCGTCGTATGAGTGTCCACTATGAGAGTTAGGTTTGGTGTTTTTCCGACACGCTGCAAGAATACAACCAAACAAACATTTTTAAAACTATCGTGGACTTTATATTACCACTTAAATAAAGTTTTGAAATAAATCATTCGGTTCCTCTCTTTTAGAACTTATGTTTAATCTAAACAGACTGGGGCAAGTTATGATAATAAGTTATACATAGATTCTCTAAGAAAGCACCTGGTGATAACCGTAAAGAGGGGAAAGTAATCGGAGAGTATTTCAGTCTATTTCGTCCAAGCAAGTTTATTGCCAAGCAAGTTTATCAAAACTAGCCATCTACATTTCCTTGTTACAAAACATGTTAATCTCCGTCACCTCAACTCCGTCTCATCGGATCTATGTGTCATCTTTTTCGTGCCAATCATCGGCAATGGTAAAAGTTTAACTTACAATATCCTGGTCCTCTTCAAAGTGCATCCACTGTATCTCTGGTGTAGGGTAACCATCAACGTCGCAGCTCAGTGTTACACTGGAGCCGATTTCTCCTTCCACGTCCTTTGGATGAGTTCTAAAGGATGGTGGGTCTAGAACAATGGCTAGAGTTAGAGCCAGTTTCTACTGTACGGTGCGAAGTTAAGGAAATAAATACAAACTTAATTCGAATACAAAAACGTTAGTATTCAAAAATAATGTTACTAATAGCGTTGTGACTCTGTCTGCTATCAAGCTACAAGCTACATTTGGAATATTCAACGCTAGAATTTATTTTTATACAGAGCATCCTCAACCTCAACCTCAACAGCCTATATTGGTCCACTGCTGGACGCAGGCCTAGCCCTGGTTAGCGCTTTTTTGGGGGTTATACCCATAATTTCCACGCTGGGCATGAGGATTGGGGACCGCAGTCTGAAATCTCCGGTAGAATGGTTCAGCAGGGAACGCTGCTGCCCGCCCGCCGATGAATATCCCTTAGTCGCCTCTTACGACACCCGCGGGAAGAGTTGGGGTGGTGCAAATTCTAAGCCGGCACCACACGGCTAGAGCATCATCTAGTACCAAATCGCAGATGGTGGGCAAAGAAAAATTGTGTAATAATAAACAAAACATGGTGTCAAAATACACTTCTGGTAGTCCTTATCAGCCCACATAGAGTGGAACATAGGCCTTCCACCGGCGTTGTCATAATCACCACGCTTGGCAGCCGTTTCGATGATCCCATTGGAGTTGTTTAACATACGCAGAAAGGAGCTGCTGTGCTTTCTCTGCTGTGCTTTCCCTTGGTTTGCTCTTAAGACATCCACCAGCTAAGTTAGAGGGATCGATCATACGCCACAACCATCACCGCATCACGACTTCTGGTAGATATTCGAGATTCTATGAGTCTATTGGAAACCGCGTGAGATGACATTCATCTATTTTCATCATCATACTAAAAAGAGAAAACGCCTTTGTTGATGATGACAATAATATTAAATAAATATAAAAATGCTGGACAATTCACATAGCATCACCTAGTCCCAAGCTAAGCAGACCTTGTGTTATGGATACTGGTAACTGATTAAAATGCAATATATGATGAGCTTGAATCAATATTACAATATATGATGAGCTTGAATCAATATTACAATACGATCTTCCAATTGGCGTTCTATAGGCTTCTTAAAACTTAAATCTAATGAAGATAAAACTATCGAATGCTACAAAATAATTAATGATAAATAGTTCTGGCGCCTTTGGCCCTTTTAAAACAATGAATCAAAATAAACGAGGATATAAATTAATATTTTTTAAAACTAATAAGCTACTAATCTTAGAATCTGTCGTTACTGGTTCTCATTTGTTTGGCCTGAGGTAATCGGTTTTAGATGAATAAGTGACTAATGTTAAATCTTTTTGATATAATATTGGTTTGCCCCTAATAACGAGCATCATTTTGTGCTCCGGGCCTTTTTGCCCAGGGCGTAATGGAGTTGCAATGGATTTTTAAAGCAATGCTGTTATATGCAGTTGTACTGTTCATTTTAAACTGAAAATAGTTACCGTTGTCTCTAAAGAAGGCATCACTTTGCACTTATCTAGTGTCTTCTCTTTAGTTCCTACATTTTATAGTCTATTGTGGAGTGAACAAGCAAAAAAAAAAAAAAAATTAGAATCGTCGTGTACATTTTGTGTTCCAAAACACAAACTGTAACAATTTCTTCGTCATTTGATTTAAAAAATAATCATTTTCTACAATATCCTTAAAAGTATGGTCAGTTCTATATACCAACCAGTTGACTAAAGATTAAGGTTTTTAATGTCCAAAAGAATAGTAGTTATTCTAACAGAAATAGAGTTCAACTTACAAGTAACTTCCAAGGTCTCCGTCTCCTCGGATTTCCCCACATCGTTGAAGACCACACACTTGATGATGGAGTACTGGTATTTTCTTGTAATGTTGTGGATTTTCTGGAAAAAATAGCTAGTTTTAATCCGTCCTAAGCATTCCAATAGAAAAGACTGGCCCGTGGTCTAAAGCCTTGATCTCTTGATCAGTACGCAGTACGCTGGTCCTGCGCTATCAAACATCACAGTGCTTTATTTCTAAGGTTTTTGTTATTATAGTGCTTAACCCCACACGCAGGGTAATTTTTAAGAAATAAAATAATATCGTAAGAATTTTCGATATCGACGGGACTTTAACCCGCATCCTTCCCTCAGTACGGGAATGTGATAAACAACTACACCACGAGGTCAAGTGACGTAGGAGTCGAAAATCTTCGGGACTTCCTACGGACTCTACGCGCCGTTAGAAGGATGCGGGTTCAAGTCCCGTCGAAGTCGAAAATGTTTGCGATATTTTTTGATTGCTTTATTTCCTTTAGATATTATTATAGGGCAAGCACGGGGATTGTTGTCTAGGGTAGAATAGAGAAAAATTACGTCACTTGTCATCGAATGCATAAATTGTTTTAAATTCATTCCATCAACTTTAATAATTTACGCAATGTATGAAGATGCGATGTCATTATTGTCTATTCTACCCTAGAGAACAATCCCCGTGCTTGGCCTATAGATTTCTTGGACACGTCACAAAATTAAAATTACAGTAAGTGCGGTATGCTTATGCGGACACATAATTGTATGAAAGACGTCTCGAGTGCTCTTCTGTTCGTTCGAAGTCTACGTCAGCTTTAGGGGACAAGCGTGCCGCAGTACGCAGCGTACTTCATACTGCGGCACAGATCAAGAGATGCTTTTGAGGCTTTACTCAGATGTACAATGGGTTAGACCACGGGTTAGTGTGATCCCTTATCATAATAAAACAAGTAAAACGGGAATACAGTATATTAAAATGTAACGGACCCTGGCCTGAGTGTCTGTGCAAACAAATAGATAGGCTGTAAATTGATATAAATACAACCTGGTGAAACCTGAATCAAAATTAAAAATCCACCAATCCCCAAACTCAATGGCAGTAAAATTTATAATAAAATCTAGGAAAACATAAAATCTCTCGAAAAAAATTATATGTTCGAAAACAAACTGAATGAGACGCTCATAAAAAATGTTTTACGAACTTGACGACTTCTTCAACGATTCTTTTAGCGACTCGCAAATTAAATTATAAATTGTTATCGGTAACATATTAGTTCATCTTTAGTAGAAAGGCACGATACCTGTCAGTTTTCCATTGCAACACCCTAAATGGGCACATACTGTGATCTTAACTTAAACTCACCTAACCACTAAGACCTGATTGTATGAATGCAATCTATCTATACTTATAATAAAACTGTAACAGGTCCATTTCTGTACACTGAAGATATTTTGAAAATTTTTTTTGGAGGGCACTCAATTATCGATACTGAAGCCAAAACTGCAATTTTTTTCATTCATGTCTGTCTGTCTGTCTGTCTGTCTGTCTGTCTGTCTGTCTGTTTGTTAAACGCGCATCACGCCGAAACTACTGAAGGTATTGAAATGAAACTCGGCACGATTTTAGGTCATACTACGAGGAAGGACATAGGATACTTTTTATCCCGGAATTCAGTCAGGTTCCCCTGGGAGAGGGGATAAAAGTAAAATTTCTTCACCGCGCATGACGCCGAAAGTGCTAAATGAGTTGGAATGAAACCTAGCACGATTTGATTTCATACTACAAGGAAGGACATGGGATACATTTCATCCCGGAATTCAGTAATTTTCCCTGGGAGAGAGGATGGAAGTAAAATTCTTTAACCGCCCATCACGACGGAACAACTTAATGAATTCGAATGGAACTCGGCATAATTTGAGTTCATACTACGAGGAAAGATACATTTTATCCCAGAATTTAGTAAGGTTCCCCTGGGAGAAGGGATGAAAGTAAAATTCCTTCACTGCGCATCACGCCGAAACTACTGAATGAGTTGGACTGAATTGGTACGATTTGAGTTCAAGGAAGGACATGGGATACATTTTATCCTGGAATTCAGTAAGGTTCCCCTGGGAGAGAGGATGAAAGTAAAATTCTTTAACCGCGCATCACGACGGAACTACTTAATGAATTCGAATGCAACTCGGCGTGATTTTAGTTCGTTTCGTACTATGAGGAAAGATACATTTTATCCCGGAATTCAGTAAGGCTGCCTTGGCAGAGGGGATGAAAGTTAAATTCCTTCACCGCTCATTACGCCGAAACTACATAGGTAATGAGTTGGAATGTAACCTGGCACGTTTTGAGTTCATACTACAAGAAAGGACATGAAAAGACACATTTTATCCTGAAATTCAGTAAGGTTCCCCTGGGAGAGAGGAAAAAGTACTTAACAAAAGTACTTAAGTAGTAAAGTCTTTAACCGCGCATCACGACGGGTCTACGCGTCGTCCGATTTCATGCATTCTTTTTGTTAGAAACAGTGTTGCAAGATCGAATATGACTAAATCAGTATAAAGTCGAGTAGAAAATCAGTAGATTGATGAAATAATCTGTAGATTGAAGAAAAAAATTAGTAGATAAAGGGTAGGTAAGTTCCTATCTGTTTATTTTTCCAAGACGCACCCATTAGTTAGGTTCCTACCTAGGTGGGTCTTGGAAAAATAAGTTAGGTTCCTGCCTTACATGATATATGGTTGACGGGTCTACGCGTCGTCCGATTTCATGCATTCTTTTTGTTAGAAACAGTGTTGCAAGATCGAATATGACTAAATCAGTATAAAGTCGAGTAGAAAATCAGTAGATTGATGAAATAATCTGTAGATTGAAGAAAAAAATTAGTAGATAAAGGGTAGGTAAGTTCCTATCTGTTTATTTTTCCAAGACGCACCCATTAGTTAGGTTCCTACCAGGTGGGTCTTGGAAAAATAAGTTAGGTTCCTGCCTTACATGATATAATGGTTTAGCTGGTCCAGTTAACAGTACTACCGAAGTTTGGTTGGAGTCTTACTCCAACCAAACTTCGGTAGTACAATTAAATTAATTAATTATTGTGGTCCATTTAAACTAACTGGACCGCAGAAAAATATTTTTTATTGTGGTACACAGCCAACTGTACCTACCTACTAGCGAAAAAAAATTACGGTGGTCCAGTCAAATGGATCAGGAGCCAATTCTGCAAAACAATTGCTTCAGTATGACAATGGAATCGTCGCAGAATCATCACGTAGAATCCTTAGATTAATAAAACTCCAGATAGTGCGCGCGAGATAAATTAATATGTAGTTTCAAACTTGACGCGCGTCTCTCCATCTGCATTCATCATAATTTCTTTCATCCAAGGTGGAATACCAAAACGTGTCATTCTGTGACGATAGCCCTGTCATAGTGAAGCGATTAGTATAGCAGAATAGGGCCCCAGCTGTGAGTAAGTCAAACGAGTAGGACACTTCTTAACACTGACGCTGGCCGAGTCGTAGCTAAAAGTCGTGTGGATAAAGAATGGGATTGAAGATGACAATATGCTATCCCCCGTAGACCCTACACGATTTTTTGCACGGCGGCGTTTCATAACGTTTCATAATATGAGAGACTATGGTTAAATGTGAACTTAATTAGTCGGCAGGTAAGGCAATCGCGAACGAAGTCGCGGGTACAGCTAGTATTATAATATTGTTTTACTGAATAATTGAATCGTTTTGCTTATTGACATTTGTATTGAATTATTTTGTTAATTGTTTTACTGAAATTGAATTGTTTTTGCTTAGTGACATTTGTATTTAATTATTTACCTGGTTGATTTATATATTTTTAATTATTTAGATGACTACTCTATTGTATTAGGTCTGACCTGTAATAATGGATGTTATGTTTTAAATAAAATACAATACAATAAATAAAATACTGAATACTGAAATCCTATTAGTACATGTAATCTGGTGTTCATACAGACACTCAGGCCAGGATCTGTTATATTTTGTAAGTGATCTTATATAAGTAACCCGTGATCTTACTGCTAAAACTGGTTAGAATACAGCAGACACATCATTTTTGCCTTAAGTAGTCCCAGTATACATCAAACCGTTTACCCCTTTCTACCCTTTTGAAATCCTATACATCGATTACACCCTTTTCATTAACTGTATAAATAAAAGTTTCAAATAACATTAGGAAACGAATTTCGTTTTTCCAAGAAAATACCTACAACTCGGAAATAAAACCATTCAATTCAAACTTTTACGCCTATTTAACAGACCAATCAAGCAGGCTTGTCAATTCATCAAGCCAGCTTGTCAATCAATCAGTTAAACGTTATTCAACTTTTATGCGTTGATCCATTGAAAAGTTTATTCATAATTGACCCCGTTTTGATGAAAAACCCGACCTACATTTAACGGAAGACTTTGTAAATGGACGATCAATGAAACCACTTCATAAGCGAATTAATTGATGAATTCATGCTTTGTAGGGTCATTAGGAAAATGCTTACAAAAAGATTAGAGACATGAAATAATTTATGATGAACCATAATAATTATTTATAATCATCTTCATCATCATCATCAACCTATATTACTCCACAGCTAGACAAAAGACTCCACTAGTGAGCGCCATAGCGCCCATAGCTTGCCGCATCCAGCATCTTCCAGCCTGCAGTCTTTCGCAGGTCGTCATCCCACCGGGCTGGAGGGCGTCCTACACTACGTTTGCCTGAAGTTTACCCCATCGGTTGTCAGTTCTTCGCAAGACATGGCCGGCCCACTGCCACTTCAGCATGCTAATTCTTTGGGCTGTCTTTAACTTTGGTATAATATTATTAGCTACCAGAAATATCATCATAAGCCTTTGTTAGTTCACAGCTGGATATAGACCTGCCCATCAGAAATATGGCGTATGTTAAGGTACTTTGTCAAAGTTCCGTCCTGTAAGTAAACACCAAACACTGATGATCCTAGCCTCCTAGCTGATTTTCGCACACACGGCGGCGCGGCGTCTAGTTTTAGCATAGACTAGCCATATGCAAAGGACATGGCAGTGCACAAGTGAGGGCGCAACACAGGTGCACTTATATTTCCTCGCTCTCATAATCCGATGGAACGGCAGACCGACACGACCGGGGAGAGATGAGGCGCAGGATCAATGGATTAACAAGTTCTCCGCGACACGGGGGTGTAACACCGCTAATTTTTTGACGCGGGCTGCTACTGTGATTTTTTTTGCTATAATATCCCAATTACAATTTTGGCCCGACCCGAGATTTGAACTTGGGACCTCGTGACCAGCGGTTAAACGGACGAGATGTAGATACCCTAACCCGGTTAAACACGCGACAGCTAGACCAACGTTGCTGAACACTAAAAGTCTATCCGCAGTCGCGCGAATCACGGGGTGAAATCGCAGTGTAAAACTGCCAAGACCTCCACATTCTTTGTCGCATACACGAGAGACAAATATGCGAATCCACACCATACCCATGGGTATGGTGTGGATTCGCATATTTGTCTTGTTATCGAGTTTGGAGAGGCTTTAACAATAGTGGAAAAATATGTTTTGTGACTTACCAATTCCGTTGTATTTCCGCTGATAAGCTCGTCGTTTATGTACCACTTGTATGTGAGGTTGGATGGATTCGCGTCTGCTTTGCACACTAAAAGAATAATAACATTTGTTATATCAAGATTTCTATAACTTCAACAGCCTGTATTGGTCCACTAAAGGACGCAGGCTTCCCCCTGATAAGCGCCTGATTGATTTTAATACCCATAATTCCCATGCTGGGCATGCGGGTTGGGGATCGCATTTCGGTGGTAGAATTGTTTTGCAGGGAGAGCTGCTGCCAACCCCCGATGTATATCCCTTAGTCGGCTCTTACGATATCCGCGGGAAGAGTTGTCAAATTCTAAGCCGGCACCACACAGCGGTTTCTATAAATTAAGTCTTCAAGTGATCATTATAACGATATTGCGACGATCTTGGCCCTAAGAACAATGGACAATTCTGGGACGATACCATTGTCATAGTAAACTAAATAAACCAATCGCGGTTAGCAGAATTTGGCCTCTGGTTGACATTGTCTAGTTTTCTTAAAGCGGTAAGATGTACGGAAGTATTTGACTTAACCCACTCGCACAAATTCTCAGTTTCAAAATCACTTGAGAAAAATGTCAGCCAGAAACCATAAACTCGCATTATCTATCTAAAGACATCCATGTTATGTATTATCCATCCATACTAATAATCACAGCCTACCCATATGCATACAGTCGTTCGACGAACGCGTTTTGACAGGGCAATCGTGCGGGGCTCTAGGGACGGGTCGGGCGAGAGGACGCTCCCGAGTTACTAAGGCGGTCAATTTATTTTTGAGGTAATGTCGCCACATTGCATTTAATTAACTTTTTGTATTATGACTTATATAATTATTTTATTTTATATAATTTTTTAACTGTAAATATTCCGACACAAATGTATTTGTTTGCGAATATATATATAATATATAAAACACCTGGCAAAACCACGTCAAAATGCCTTCGTCGAACGACTGTATGTAGGTAGGCTGTGCTTATATTATACTTTCGAAAGTAACTCCTGTCTGTCTATTACCATTTTACGCCTAAACGGCTGAACGGATCAGAATGAAATGGTATCCCAGGGACGGACATAGGCTACTGGAAAAGCACGTGCGAAGCCGCGGGCAGAAGCTAGTTCATTATTAGGGGATGATATCTACGATCTAACCCTAATAAACATGAAGATGATGAAAATCATGGTTCTTACCTATGACAACATTTTGTCCTTCAGGAACCCGCCGATTGTATCCCGATTTGATCTGGATTTTTATCTTTGGTGCGTATTTTACCTGCGGAAAAACAAACAAACAGTTAATAATAAATTTATATTTATCAAAAACCAACTCAAGTCAAGTGTTGTCAGTTCTTTGTTGTTGGCAACATTGTGTCTGGTTTCCCACTTTTCTGACTGTTCCGGTACATGGAAATTTTCATGTAATGGGACCTCCATGTCACAAATAATAACATGAGATAACGTCCTGTTACAAATAATAACATGAGATAACGCACAAGCACAACGTTGAGAAACTCGAATACATTGTACGTACCGCGTGTTAATACTAACTAGGCAGAACGCACAAAGTAATTACTTCAACTCGTTAACTAAAGAAAATGTCGATATTGATATTTAATACATCAGTGTATACATTAAATGGTTTTCTTAATCATAAATTCTTTTTGAACAGCGACTAATTTATGGTTAAAGGCTACCTATATGCATCGTGATATGCATACAGTCATTCGACGAAGGCGTTTTGACAGGATAATCGTGTGGGGGCCAAGGGACGGGTCGTCGGAGGGGACGTTCCCAAGTTACTATGGCGGTGTAGTATGCAACTCGAAAGCGTCCCTCCCCCGTTCCGTCCCTTGTCCCCCCGCACGATTGCCCTGTCAAAACCACGTCAAAATGCCTTCGTCTAACGACTGTATGTATATAGGTAGGCTGTGGTTAAACTAAGGATTATATTATTTTCTAATTAGCCTATTAAGGGTCCGGCGACGGATGAATTTCCCATACAAACGTAATACCAAAATGATTTTTAATTTGAGCATATTTTCACTATGGTCTGCTATTATTTGTATTAAAATAGTATTCATCTAGGTTCCTGCCACAATTTTTTTTCAAAATACCTTTCTGCAATGAAATTAAACCTAATCGCATTTTTACATCAAAGAATGAATGTTGTCTTAGTAATTGTGTAGATAAGTATTTTGAAAAAATCTTATGGCAGGAACCTGTATGAATACTATTCTAACACAAATAATAGCAAACCATGATTAAAACATTCTCAAATTACAAATCATTTTGGTACTACGTTTGTATGGGAAATTCATCCGTCGCCGGACCCTTAAGTACCTATGTGTTAGATAGATTCTGCCCTCTGTAGAAGAAAAAGCACAACTGCTGTAACCTAAGTTTCGAGATAAATTGAAAAAACTTTACGCTTTAGTGCAATTGCTTTAGAGATGAATTACGAAGTTGAATCTTTTTTTATCATAAGTACTATTGATATAGAATTTTTACTATAAAATATTTGTATAGAGAAAATTGAAATTAAATTAACTATTTAGAAAAAATTATTCCTACCTCCTATTTGATATCCCTTTTGAGTTAAGGAATGAAGAAAAAAAGCACAACTACACACATGTGTTTTTTTAATGTACTATGTAGTAATTTTAGGAAGCAAAAAAAACACAAACACGTAATTGTGCTTTATTCTTTAGTAATCTTTAAAGTATCCTAGGGAAATAGTAATACAAAAAAACGTATAAAACTTTAAATTATTTGTTAAGGGTCCGGCGACGGATGAATTTCCCATACAAACGTAGTACCAAAATGATTTGTTGTTTGAGAATATTTTCACCACGGTTTGCTATTATTTGTATTAGAATAGTATTTATTTAGGTTCCTGCCACAATCTTATTTCAAAATACTTATCTACACAAAAACTAAGAATACATTCATTCTTTAATGTAAAATTGCGATTCGGTTTAATTTCATTTCAGAAAGGTATTTTGAAAAAAAAATGTGTCAGGAACCTAGATAAATACTATTTTAATACAAATAATAGCAGACCATGGCGAAAATATGCTCAAATTACAAATCATTTTGGTATTACGTTTGTATAGGAAATTCATCCGTCGCCGGACCCTTAAAATCAAATCACATAAAGAGTATTTATTTATTTGCGTAATGCAATATATCTTAAGGATCCGGCGACGGATGAATTTCCCATACAAACGTAGTACCAAAATAATTTGTTATTTGAGAATATTTTCACCATGGTTTGATATTATTTGTATTAGAATAGTAGGTATTTATTTAAGTTCCTGCCACAAGCTTTTTTCAAAATACTTACTTATCTACACAAATACTAAGAAAACATTCATTCTTTAATGTAAAAATGCGATTCGGTTTAATTTCAATTCAGAAAGGTATTTTGAAAAAAAATTGTGGCAGGAACCTAGATAAATACTATTTTAATACATATACCTAATAGCAGACCATGGTGAAAATATGCTCAAATTACAAATCATTTTGGTATTACGTTTGTATAGGAAATTCATCCGTCGCCGGACCCTTAAGGTTTTATGCAGAACAATTTGGCAACAATTTAAAAAAGGTTTAATCAACTTTGCAAGCAATTTTACTTAATACTAAGGTTTCATAATGTTTTTTTACGTAGGTACACTCAAGTGTCATAATCATTTATAAGATCAGGAACCTCGTCATTATCAGGAAGATCTTCCCAAAATCGCTTAGATAAGGGCGCGGTCTGGCTATGCTGATTTTCCTGGAAGCCACACAGTCTTCAAAAGTGAAAAAATCACAGACCTTCATTTCTTGGACTTTAGACTTTGCCACTGTTTGCTTTTTCTACTGCGGTTTTGAAATCTCTGAAATCGTATAACTTTAACATTCTTTTCATTGAAAGTTCCACCTGATGATGAAAACTGTCCGCAGACATAAATGTGTGCCCCAGGTTCGAAATAATTTAAAGTTATGGTTTCAGTACATAGCTCTCCTGAGTTGGTCAAATAATTGAGGTATGAGAAGAGGCACCA
Organism: Eupithecia subumbrata; assembly: GCA_949316285.1. Lineage (NCBI taxonomy): Eukaryota > Metazoa > Arthropoda > Insecta > Lepidoptera > Geometridae > Eupithecia > Eupithecia subumbrata. The sequence goes on from OX438649.1 coordinate 5,436,405, forward strand.
ATTTTTATTTTGTCCAGCGCAATTATGAAGCCTCAATGTGACATTCTTTATGTACAAAGAAAAAGCATTTGTTTACATTTGTGTTTATTTTGCTTAGTATTCAATGATATGCGTTTTCAGAATAGAATTCGATCATTTCGTTCAAATCGTATACTAATAAAAAAAAACATATGTGGTTACTTATGTCGTTTTCTGCGTCTGATGTCAGGGTTATGTTTTTTCTTCTTCAAACAGGAAGTACTTTTGAGAAAATATAATGCACTTGTGCTTGTCTAACTTCGCTCCTATGGGAAATATCGCCAATATTCATAGACAGAAAAATCACAAATTTTTCGCTGATCCCGGGAATGTATGTAACTCAATTTGACGAAATTTGTCACTTGTGCTTTTTCTCCTACAGAGGGCAGGATTGTATTCTTTAATCAACCTTTTTCATAATTTAATTTAACATTTTGATGCATGTTATCTTAAGCAAAGACCTTATTGTATTATCATAGCTGTAAGTTTCCTAAGAATTAATGAAATAATTTAAATTAAAATAAAATGTGCGGAATTTTTTTAAAAACACCAATTACATTTATAACCTTGCATTACAAACACCTAGTAACTTTGACAAAAAAACATTATCAACTGCCGGTTGATTTTGGCGTGTGATGACAGCTTAGAATTTCCACCACCCCAACTCTTCCCGCGGGTGTCGTAAGAGGCGACTACGGGATATCCACCAGTGGGCATACAGCAGCGCCTCCTGCAAAATATTCTAATACCGAACCGTAATCCCAACTAGCATGCCCAGCGTGGGGATTATGGGCATTACGCATATGATGAAAGTTTATAAGACTCTTATCAGGAGGAGGCCTGCGTCCATCCGTGGACCGATGAAGACTGGTAGTGTAGCTGGTTTTTCGTGTGCTGATCAATCTGGTCATGCAATCATCAATGATCAAATTTCTTGCCAACGTCAATTCGGGTTGCTAGAAATTGATATCTTTTTTGACGCAAAATAGATATCAATTTCCATTGACGATATCAAAAGATTTGATCATAAATTATGATTAGTTACTCTTTGTACGAACAAAAGGCTGTTAGAATTACAGGCTTCTTTTACCCTAAATACCGTAAGATAGTGATCATCTCACAATTTTCGCAATTTCAAAGCCTAAAAATTTATTCTCCCAACAAAAGCTAAAAAAAACCTTCAACAATAGACTGATTACCCACTGCTAAACGAGCCGTATCTATAGCCCAATCCATAGCCGTATCTATAGCCATGCTAGTTAACGACTCGCTCGTTGCCTATCACGTTTATTTATGAGTATTTTTATACGGCAGTTAGGGCTATGAATTTGGTTTATGGTTCCACTATTTAAACAGAAATGTTTCGTATTTATTCGACACTAGTTTGAATAGATCTGTTGTTATTTTTGATTGCTCTGCAAACGAATGGCTGACACTTTTTTCGATCTTTGTATTGAACACTATATTTTTCAATGCAAACAACCCTACCGCTGAAAATCTGACCTGACTTATTTTGAATCCCTGACTCAACTATTTTAAAAAAGTTTTTTTGAGCGGAAGTAACTTTTGCTCTTTATTTTCGGTTTTCTATTACTTAGATAAAACGTATAATGCAGCTTATTAAACTCAGGCATCGTTGTTATATATTTCGACTCAGAATTTTCAGAATGAGAACTGTTGTTTAAACGGAGTAACCAGAGCTAACCCATTTCATTACATAAATTAGTATCTAATGATGAGAGAGAAACTTTGCTTCTCCCTCATCTTTAGATACTAATTTGACATCAGTGAGAGAGTTGGTAGACTTAAGTGGGAGTGGGCAGGCCACATAGCCCGTAAAGAGACATCATGGTGCAAGAAACTCTTAGAGTAGAGACCATGGGGGAAACAAAGACCGGTGGGACGACTACAAATGAGATGGAAGGAGGACATCAAAAAGAAAACGGGCAGCAACTGGACATTAACTGCCCAAAGTAAAAGGAAATGGAAGAATTTGAAGGAGGCCTACACCAGTCTACTGGTCGACAAAGGCTAGAAAGAAGAAGAAGATGTATCTAAAGATAACGCATAGACAGACTTTCTGTAAAAGTAAATGTACATCATTTTAATAAAATGGGAAGACATATTAATATGTATTCATCATCGGAAATATACCGTACCCACATAATTCTTTCAACAATAAATTCATTGCCAACACGAAAAATATTTTAGTAATCGTGCATGTCGCACGGTGAAATTGGACATAAAAATATGAACAATTTTTAAATTACTACTCCGAATTTTACGAACATTATTTATTATTATTTTCAGTGGAATTACAAACGAGTAAAAATTCAGTGACCAATTTTCATTTTCATTTAATGCAATAAAAGTTATGAAGCAATAAAATTTCCAAATTTGTACGAACATGCAATCAATGGGTATTTACAGATATAGAATAGTGTGATTGTAACATATTTTTTGACGTGTTCACTTTCCTGTCACCTTTTCTTATAATCAATCATGATGTGCAGTGCAGTGATGCATCTGCCTCGAATGATTGTTAAATTCCTTTATTTTTTTTTAAGTTGTCGATCCACTAAACCTCATAACAAAATTTAATAAAGTTTTTTATTTTATAGTGCGTAAGCCTCACACTCTGGCAAATTTCTAAGAAATTAAATAACATCGCAAAAATTAACGACTTCGGCGGGACTTGAACCCGCATCCTTCCGTAAAAAAGAAATTTGCCAGAGTGTGAGGCTTACGCACTATAAAATCAAAAACTTTAGAATTTGAGCAACGCGACACCTCTCGTCAAACGAACTAAATGTAACTTTAGTCTTTGAACAGGAATGGATAAACTTTAATGTTTCCCCTGTAGGTGGAGCTAACGGCGCTACAGTCCGTAGAAAGTCGCAAAGATTTTCGACTCCAGCTTCACTTGAACTCGTGGTGTAGTTGGTTAGCACATTCCGGTACTTGAAGGATGCAGGTTCAAGTCCCGCCGAAGTCGTAAATTTTTGCGATGTTATTTAATTTCTTAAAAATCTAATAATATGAAATCATACTAATAATATAAATGCAAAAGTCTGGATGGATGGATGTTTATTACTTAACCACGCCAAGACTACTGAACGGATCTGTTTTGAAATTTTGCATACAGGTAGTTCTAGGCACACATAGGGTACTTTTTATCGAATATGATATAAATAACCTTTAACCGTTTCCATTATAAGCAGCGCGCGAAGCAAAAACTTGTACCTACCTAATATAAACTTATCGTGATGTCCAAATGCGGATTCACTAAGCTAGTTTCATATAAACTCGGTTTACTTTAAATCTCAAAAACTTCATGTTACATTGTCAACAATCAATATGCAGCTTTCATTGTGTGAAAGAATAATCCTCTATCTTCTCATAAATATTCCTAATAATACTGAAAATCGATTTAACCTGCGGTTATTTTGATACTACCTAACTGGCGTCACAATTTACATTTCTATGTAAAAGAAGTAAAAAAACCAATGACCAAATCAAAAAGATACTACCTACTACCTAGAAAAAGTAGTAGGTAGGTAATACATTTTTATAGCATTGTAAACTTTTACATTCATTTACATTCTTCGTTCGTACATTTCCGATGTTCAATTGTTCATTCCATGTTCAAACGCATTTGACAGCCACTAACTCACGATAGATTTAACTTTTGTTTCGCACGTTGTAAAATGGGAAGAGCTTTGTGGAATGTTCGAGAGCTTAGATTGATGTTGCTTCAGTTATATTTGGTGGCTAGGGAATGGATTTTGATTGATGATGATAAATAAAGAATCAGGTAAACAAATCAAAGAAATTCAATATTATTTATTTCCATAGAATAACACAGGTCGTCGGTAGAAAAACACACATAAACTATACTATACTATACTTTGAAAAAGATTTGCTACAACTATGTTTAGATAGATAGATAGATAATTATTGATAAAAAAAATAGATCGGAAAGCTTGAAAAGAGGGCGCTTTTTACTTGGGGCCGTCTAGTTAATGTAGCAAAGTTTGTGCTTAATTTGACATCCTCTATTTCTCCACAAAAGAGCCATCTAATGATTTCTAAGGTTTTTCTTCTTTGAAAATACCTACTCGATATAATCTACTTTTTTCTTTATGCAAGTTACACCTTCATCAGAATATTAAACTATCATCACCTGACACTAAAAATGAACAAAGAATAATACATCAAAAATTTTCAACACGTTCGTTCGTAGAAGTGCCATCAAAATTTATACCCGAAAAAATGGGCCGGGTCTCTATTACGTGTATGAATGGCAACTCTCGATATCAAGCAGCATTGTCGGCCATCTGATCATAAAATGTAATTGGGTCGCTAGTAAAAAGGGTTTTTATTTTACGACCGAAGAAAAATACATGATAAACATGCTTGGGCCGGGGCAGGGAGGTAGAGTTGATGGATCTGGTATGTTTTCATAATTGAAGTGGGGTTAAGCTTATAGGTCATTCTTAAAATAGCAAAAAATGTAGAAAAAATGTTTCCTGATACTATTTCAGGTTTATTTCACAATTTTTATAGAAGTCTTATTTGGGTTTGTATTGTAGGCGAGGCCAAAATCGTGTTTTGGGGGCAGGGTTTTGATTTTTTGTGTAAGGTGTCTCATCATTTATTGCATCTATAAATTATAGGTACATGAGTATTTTACTATTCTAATACTCTAAGTTGGTATTTCTCATAATTGCGTACCCGGTGAGGTTGTAGCAACTTAAGAAGATGGGTACCAAAGTTAATTTAAATTATTTAGTGTCACATTACTAAGTCCTAACATCAAAAATTCAATAAGTGTTAAAGAAAATGCTTAAGCACATTCTTAAGTAGTTTATTAAAATTAATGTCGGATGAATCTTTTAAGTCTTCAGGTAATTTATTGTAATTCATTGCCGCCATGTTATTTGGGTCTGTGCCATAAATATTTAGTTTTGAGTCAGGTATTACTACTATATTATGATCAGAATAGATGTCTGTTTATTCTCTCGCCTAGGTATATCAATTTCCTTTTTCTAACCTATATTTTTACACTTTTAAGAAAACGTCTTCCCCAAACACTTTTATGAATCGCATAGGCTAGGCACCAGTCTACCCAGAATGCGTCGAAATGCCTGAGATTAAGCAAACAATACTTATCACACTAATCACACTAATATTATAAATGCGAAAGTTTGGATGGATGGATGGATGGATGTTTGTTACCTTTTCACGCCAAAACTACTGGACCGATCGGGCTGAAATTTTGCATACAGGTAATTCTAATCCTGGAATCAAACATAGCCTACTTTTTATCTCATAAATCAGGTCCCATGCGATAGATATCACCTTTAAACGTTTCCATAGAAACAACGCGTGCAAAGCCGCGGGCAGAAACTAGTAGAGACATAAAACCTTGTATAAAAAAGGTACTCTTACAAAGGTCGCTTTATATAGCCTAGGCAACGGTAGCCCAGCCAGATTTTCTATAAGAAAATAGATATAACTATCCATTCTATCGTACCCATTGATAGCGTCAATAGTAATAACAAATCCACATCTAGCCCGACCTTTACCATGTCCAGAAATAACGAAAGTAATAAAGGAAATATTAATATTAATGCCACATCCAGTAAAATGTATCCGAGAGCGGAATAGTAATTTCCTTCTGAATCTTGCGAGGACAACCGTTTTATAACTCACGACTGTATTGATAAAAATGCGGAAAGGCGTAGTAGTACCGAACGAATGACGTATAAACGCGAGAGGTCGATAAAGGATATTTGGATATCTACCTCTCGCAAAGACATTTGTCTTTTTTTGAACCATTGAAGGATTTTTATGAGTACGAGAGTATCCCTCAACGACCGAGTCCCCTCCGATGTCACTCTTCGTCATTCTTCTAGACCATGGGCAAGTATTTTAATTACTAACGTTGAAGTCCCATACGTTCTAGTCCTAGTTCACTCAGATTCAAGTACAATATCAATGTTATGGAGAAATGAGTCTAATTTTTATCTAAATAGGATTTAAAACCGCCTTTTGTCCGTTGTCTAATTGGTCCATTTGAATCTTGAAGGCAGGACATGGAGGACCAATGAGACCGCTTGATGCTCTAAGGGTTGGTAATATGTTTATTTCTCATTATAACTTATTATTAGGTTGATTAGGTTTGTGTCAAAATAAATTAAAATAACAAATTTTTTGACAAGTGCGTCATCTGATCGGCAATCCGAATGACGTCATTCGCAATCAATGGAAAATTTGCCTTCAAGATTCCTCGCTGGCATTGCCGACAGTCCGCTCTGTACGGTGCGGATCTTGTATGGCAAACCATTGATGGGGCGAGTGCGGATTGTCCGATGCCGGCCTGTGAACGCGCACCCTAACGTTTCAACTGCTAACGCTTGAGCCTTTGCTTACTGCCAACACTTTCTACACCGTGATCGCAGCTCTGATCACTGCTAACTTAGTATTCAATATAATTATAAGTCTTTGGTTTTCCTAGACATAGAGTATATATGACTGAGAATCCAAAATTCGAGCCAAAAATGAATCTTTATAATATAACTCTGAAATTAAATTAACGAAATTTCATTCAGAAATTTAAGAACCAACAAGAAAGACGCCAATTTTTTGCATTTTCATCTATCAAAAATTAGAAATCAATAAGATTTATTTCTTTAGGCTGACTTAATAAGCCCATACTTTTACAAGTCGAATTTAAAACACTAAAAAATATTATCAAAAACTATATATTTACATTTTGTCTTCACTTTAGCCAAACTAATGAACAAAATCGCTCATCTCTGTTGTTACTACACCTTTTCCTCCCTCGCACATTATTCCTAAACCTACCAAAGCACAATATCCTCCATCACAATATCATGACAGCGTATTTTCTTCTAATAACGGTTCGGTTCTTCAAGAAATCATTTATTATGTTCGATCGCTATAATTGGTTGAACCATTCATTCTCTCTAATGGTTTTTCGGTGTCACTGTTTATAATAAGTTAGTAGTCAGGTTTTATATTTTAAAACGGTTTCATGTTAAAATGTAAAACGGTTAGCAGTAAGTAGATAACGCGTAGATTAGGTATGTTTTTTTTTGTGTCGGACGGAATACGTAGTCTAAAGTTATTTACAACGGGATGTTTATCATGATTATTTATATACATTATTCTGGGATCATGGCGCATGAAACTGTGCCAAAATATTGGAAAGCTCAAATCACAAATCATGGTAAATACCCCGTTGTAAATAACTTTAGTTTTATTATACATGATGGATTTAAAAGTTTCACACAGCGTTAACTAGCCCCAAGCTAAGCAGAGCTTGTGTTATGGGTACTAGATAACTGATGTACTTAATACAATACACTGCATAGATAGATATTTTTTTATTATACATAGAAACATCCAGAACACCCGGAACAAATATCTGCAGTTCGTACAAACATTTGTCTCGAGGCGGGAATCGAACCCGCAACCTCCTGCGTCGCAGGCGGACCTTCGCCCACGGCGCCACAAAGGTCGTCTCTTTTTTGTTTTATTTTTATTGTTTTGATAATTCATTCACTAAAATAGCTTTAGCCATTTTGATGCTTCGAGGTCAAAGAGTGTCCGTCAACCACATAGACACGCTTGAAAAATATAACCCGCAACTCGCGGTTAAAGAAACACCTTCACAGGGAATAATTGATAGAAAAAAACAACGCTACCTACTTTTTAAAGAATTCGTAAACCCAAGCGGATTATTTCCTACTGCGCCACTCAAATTTTCTTTTTATACTAATTTAAACAAGCGCAATACAATACTAGAGTATCAAATAGATTGGTACATTCACCGTCTAAAAAATATGTACAAATAAAGACTCCAAAAACCCGTGTACATGCAAAACCACAAAAACCGCCAAATCTCACAATAATTAATTCGTTAAGCCCGCTTGACTCCAGAAGGCGCTGAACTTTCGATGAGTAGGAAAGAACACTAATTTCACTTCATCACGTAATGTCTGAATAATCGAGTCGAGAGTGGGCTCGATTATAATCTTGATTTAATACTAGACTATTTGTTTTTGTGACATCGTATGTTCAGCGCCTTCTGGAATCGATTGGGTTAATCGGCTTTATAAGTGTTGTAGTTTAACGGATTCTGTGGACTTCAAAAACCTGTACACACAATATTTTTAAGTTTTTATCTGTTCAACTATTTTAGGGAGTAACTGTACCTACACTACACCCCATTCTGTGAGGTATGTTAAATACTGGACTATTTGTTTTTTTACTGACTTCGTAATTGTTGAGCGCCTTCTAAAGTCGAATGGGCTTAGCAGCTTTAGTAGTGGTGTGGTTTAGCGGAATCTGTGGACTCCAAAACCCCGTGTACACACAATAGTACACAGGATTTTGCAGTCTTTATTTGTTCAACTCTTTTATACAGTGACTGTACCTACACCCCATTCTGTAAGGCACGTTCAAAAAATATACGAGTAGCTATGTATTGAAACGTAAAAAACGAGGCACCTCGTTTGTTTGGCTGGCTCCATAATTTCTCTCTCGCCTTCATTCTTTACGTTCCGTGTCGATTTTTGCCTATTTTCTTAAGGCGCTGTATTTGCGACGTTCTCTTTTCTTTTTCGTTTTAAAAATTCCGTTCAGCAAAGGGTGCGTAAAATCTGTTCAATATGAACTTATAAAACTAGGTAGCGTTAAGGAAAAAATCTGCTGCACCGCAAATAACGCTTTACACCGCAAATATGCTTCACGTCTAAAAAGTTTTTAGAATGTTAATGCTCAGTGAATTTTGTCTTTCATTGACGATAGGTAGGTATACCTATTATTACTATTATTTTCAGCCGTCCTGTCCCACTGCTGGGTAAGGCCTCCCTTTTCAACTTCCTCTCCTTGCGATTTAACGCTGTGCCAGCGAGGAGGAATAGCTAAAGCTGGATGCCATGATGGATTCTCTTCCTATACCTATTATGTATTAAGTTTAGTTTATTTTTTACAAGGGCAGAAGCTTTTATTCACAAAGAAATAAATTAAAACTAGTATTAACAATTTAGCTAACTGCAGACTGTTGCGAACAATCTACAGGTAGCTCAACTGATCCATATACCAGTCAGAAGCGTCCCCAAGACGCTGGCTGCATTGTCCCGCTGTATGGCAATGCTGATGCGCTTTGCCAGATACTGACCAGCTCTCGGGTCACGCGTCGCTTCGACCAGAAGCTCAGAGATTTTTTTTAAAACCCGAAGAGCCTCGGTACCCCACGGACCTAGGCTTTAGTTTATTGTAATGTAAAGTACTTTGTCCGCATTTAGAATAAAATTGAGATATTTCAATAACCTCTTTTTGCCGTTTTCTCACTCTCACTCACTAACTATAAGGTTTTCAAACATGTCCACCTATACTGGCAAAGTTAAAACACGGAAACAAAAATAACGACATTAAATCCAATGAGGACACGTTAGGCCCTAAAAAAGGGACACGTTAGCCCCTGGAAGGGTCCACGGAACCCGCGACCGGAATACATAAACCGACAGAAAACAATGCTAAATTGACACTGCGTGACGTTACGGTACCCTAATTACTCAGATGGAATGAACCTTATGACAAGGGTAGTGGGTTGAAAATCAGGTGGCATTTGAAGGGAGAAATAGAATTTCTTTTCATGGATTCAATGTTCTGTGAAATTTTATGAACATGGCATCGGTAGACGCTGACTAAGATTGGTTACAAAAATAATTATCAGACAGGTTTTGCGACTAATTGGGATAGTAAAAGAATAGCCATCTCAAAAATACTTAAAAAAGTGCATGTTTGAATCCTGCCGCTTATTCCGCGGGTGATAACTAGCCCATAGCAAACTCTAATTTTGTGTTGTTTTCTTTATTTGTGTGGCATAATAAAGTATTTACTCTCTCTTTCTATCTACATATATACGAGTACCTACCTACTTGTCTGTTTGATTGTATTTTGTGCTGTCCATTTGTAAGCCAAATAAACCATCTGTCTATCAATCTATCTATGTTTGTTAAAATCAGCCCTATCACCTTTGTCTGAATGAGCAGAAACTCACACAAAACCAAGTTTTCCAATATCTCAAATGCCAAACCATCATCCATTACGTGAAAACTTCCGAAAGCTCAAAAATACGGAAAGAACAAAACTCCAGCCAACTCAATCGAGATCATCGATCAAGTATTCCTGTACAGTCAGCAGCAAAAGCAAAAATAAAATCTTTATTCAGAACCGATGCGAGACAAACAGACAATAAAAGGTAGTAATGTGACCTGCAGAAGTAAAAAATACTGCGTTAAATATTACAAGATCATACTCTTGATACTTTTCAACAAAAATGATCTTATAGGTAGACCTCACAACCGGCGGATCTCTGCAGAACCTTGTCACAATAAGAAAACAAACGCCAAACACAGTAACAAACGCCACTTTTGGCGTTTCTTACTGTGACATGGTTCTACAGCGATCCGCCAGTTGTGTGGTCTACCTATAGCTGAATTTTGGCCACGGCGGCGGCGGTGGTCAATCCCAACGGAGACTAGCCATAGAGAGTGCTCTATTCCCTTACTCTCATAATCCGTTGGGACGGCAAACCGACAAAACCGAAGAGGTCAGACGCAGCACCGACGGCTTACCAAAATATCTATACTTTAACATGTGACAAGAAAAACCGTTTGGAGAGTTTTGCTAACATCAAAAATAACCTTACGTACATAGTCCTATACCTGAGTTCAGACCATTTTCACCCGCGGAGATCGTTTCTACTATTTTATTGAAGCTCAATGCAGCGTCAAACGAAAACACAAAATGTCAGAAAAACAATGCTATGTACGTACCTATCAAACCGATGAATATTTAGCTCTCGCCTTTTCAACCCATTTTGATAGAGATGGAAAATTCTTTATTTTAAAACGTTATACAGTTTGTTTATAATCATCTTTAGTCCTAAAGAAGGTAATAACGACGACCTCCGTGGCGCAGCGGGCGACGGTCCACCTGCGACGCAGGAGGTTGCGGGTTCGATCCCCGCCTCGGAACAAATTTGTGTACGATCTGCAGAAATTTGTTCCGTTGGTCTGAGTGTTTTCTATGTATAATAAAAATATCTATCTATGTAATGTATTGTATTAAGTATATCAGTTGTCTAGTACCCATAACACAAGCTCTGCTTAGCTTGGGGCTAGATAATGCTGTGTGAATTGTCAAGCATTTTTTTTTGTTTTTTTTTATTATTTATTAATAATTTGTGTGACCTTTTTCAGGCAGCCAAGGACTTAAAGGACGCACATAATCATTTAGGCACAGTATATCTTCCATGTTAGGTATGAATTCATAGACAACAGATTCAGAAGAACTTGCATTATTTTCAGAATTGGCATTTTAAACTAAAGCATTTTTAATGGTAAAAACTCCAGAAACCTTGATGTAACAAAAACCAAGAGCCAAACACCCGATATCCAAACAGTCGACTGCACACCCCCGACTTCTAATTTCCAGTGGATATACAAAGATTTGTACTCCCGCTTGTTTACCCAGCACTCGGCAGTTCAACCTGAATCGGTACGTATTTTTCAAATAGGTACACATTAAGCTACGTTTGTATTGTTTCAGGCCAGTTATCGAATACTGGAAGTGACATTGTTTTAGTGAAATGTTGGTTTAAATTGCGAGTTAGATGTAGCAACGCGTTTTACTATTGCACCAATGGGTGCAAGGTTTTTACGGCTTCTTTTATAATATTATTTCATGCCAGCTAGTGTCACAATTCTTTGCAAAGGCAGATAAAATATTATATAGTAATACTTAAATACAGAATGGACAATCTTCGCCTGACCCACCTTCCTCACCCCCCTCGTCGAGTTTTATTGCTCATTATTAGTTTTTAAATTTATTTTAGAATATAAATTTTTAAAGGCAAAATATTTTTAGTTATTATGAGAACCCTAGGGTCCTGTAATACAGCTTAGGCTAGTTCGGGATCCTGTGGACTCAATATTATATTGTAATAGTTCCATTATGTCAGAAATCAACGATTTGATTTGATTTGAATCTGTTTGAGCCAGTGTCTTTTCTGATCGACATGTTTCATAACAGCAGGGTGTCAAATACCACCTATCCTGTCAAGCCTTCCAAATACCAAAACAAATGAACTATGAAAGGCTCTAAAGGAATCATTATCATCATCAGCCTATGTTAGTCCACTGCCGGACATAGGCCTCCCCTAATGAGCGCCATAACGCCCTGTCTTCAGCTTGTCGCATCCAGCATCCGCCTGCAGTCTTTCGCAGGTCATCCCACCTGACCAGATGGCGCCCTACAATACGTTTGCCGAGTTATGGACAAGGAATAACTTACCTCTATCTGAATACTGGCTGCCCGGTAAGCCCTATCGGCTGTGTTCTGAGCTTGGCACGTAAAGGTCTGGTTGTGGTGCTCTTCTTTTGGAGTCATGTCGATTATGGACCTGTTAAAACGGATCTTGTTAGTATAAAAGAGCCTGTACAAATAGTAATGCAAATAAATGTTATATTTCTAGGTTCTACAAGTAATAGATAGCAGTTAAAAATTTTTGCGTACATTGAAAGCCAGCAAATGTGATGTCTTTCTAAAACAAACTTAGAATCAAGTGTAGTTTTGGATCGTCGTTTTGGAGTCTACCGAGATTGTTATACGATAAAGTAAACGAATACGATGCAATGCGATACGGACTGTGGGAAGACCTCCCACTCGATGGACCGACGACTTTGTAGCGGTCGCAGGGAGACGATGGATGGAGCGGCTCAGGACCGTTATTTGTGGCGCCGTTTGGCGGAGGCCTATGTTCAGCAGTACTGTGTTCAGCGGTCTGATGATGTTGATAAAGTTCATCGACTAAAATAATCATCATCTCAGCCGATGGATATTCACTGCTGGACATAGACCTTCCGATAAAGAACGCTACTATAAAGTTATATGACGGGCCAAATTCAGTTTTCACAAGTAAAGCGAGAATGTACACCACAACGCAACTTTCTAGCAACTCCAGAAAACATATCAGAACTTAAGTAAAGTTATCGGATATTTAAATGGAATAGGATATTATAACAAGGTGAGGTGACATTGTGAAGGTTTTGGAACACTTGACTTGAAGGCAACGTTTAGGTTCTTACTCAGGAGTAAAGCAGTGTCTGGTGTATGCTCCTGACCATATGGATTGATTCGATGGCTTGCAGAAAGTGACATAGATCAAGTTATATTTCATCATCCCTTTGAAAGTCCTCTGGACATAGAGCATAATAATATGGGGAGGGCAAATACTCACAAACTCCACTCCTGGGAATGCGTGTGACGAGTGATTTTTAAGGGAACCTTATTATGTAATTTAAATATTTACTATAATAAGACTAGAATATAAGGTACTCTATTGCATTGGGTGTGCCTGTTGGGATAGATGTACATGTTTTGAATAAATAAATGTATGTGAGTCATCTAGTACCCATAACACAAGCTGTGCTTAGCTTGGGGCTAGATGATGCTATGTGAATTGCCCAGCATTATTTATTTTATTTCTTATTGAATAAAGTGGTAGATGAACACGGACTATTTACCTGGCAGTAAACCTCTGTCCATCTGGTAAAGCTTCAACAGAGTATGTGACTCCTTGCGTTAGAACACCAGCGTTACTGTCCACCCATGTGATCTGCAACAAGAACATGTACAAAAACATAAAAGTTTGTTTTTTCTCTCTCACTTTAAAAGATTCTGTAAGTTGAAAGTATTATTTAACTAGTTTATGCCCGCGGCTTCGTACGCGTTGTTTCTATGAAAACGTTTAAAGGTGATTTCTATCCCATGGGAACTCATGTATGTGATAAAAAGTAGCCTATGTTTGATTCCAGGATTAGAATTACCTGAATGCAAAATTTCAGCCCGATCCGTTCAGTAGATTTGGCGTGAAGAGGTAACAAACATCCATCCATCCATCCATCCAAACTTTCGCATTTATAATATTAGTGTGATACCCGCGTGGCGTAGATTATGTTATTTCGAGTATGTATAAAATACTTAAATGATTAATAATTCTTATATTAAATAATTTAAATTATTAAATCATAATTATAATTTTACTATTTTAAGTAATATTTTACCAATAAATTGATTATTCCTGATTATTATTATTGGAGTGTTCCTATAAATAAGTGGTTGGCGGACGCTTTTTATTACCTCTATGCATCAAAAAGCTGAAGCAATTACGATAAATGAGATATAAAATATTCGCCAGGTCTCTTTTATGGTTTCTTAGTTTCATTTTGTAGAACTTCGCCCACTCATTTGGCAAAAAAAAGTAAAAAAGCGAGTATGAGTCGGTTTTTTGAACTATTCAATTAATCACTTGTTTGTTTATTGCCTGTTTAAAGTGGAAATGGGCAGGTCGAGTTTTTCTTACGTCGCCTGGGAATGACTGGGAGCTAAGATAACCACCGGAGGGTCTCGCAAGATATTTTGTCGAGACCCCGGCGCAGTTGGCGGGACAAATTAGATGCACATTGCTAAACTTGTCTATTAACGGTCTAGTTGGTAGCTTATTCTTATTCGTAACAATATTTTCAGTTAACGATATTAACCCGTTTACATTCGCAATGTATTCGTCAAACTACGACGGTTTTCATAGTAAAAATTTTATTTTTTAGAGATCAATAATAAACTTGTAAAAAGCATCAATTCCTCCTAGGAGAGATTTTGCATAGTAGTGGGGTCTTGTGCGGCTTGAATTTCTCACACGCGACGCTGTGTTTTCCAGTACATTGCAGCCGGTGATAAAAACAAAATTGGTTTCTCAATTGAAAAAATTGCCTACTAAACACACAAAAATAGAAACACAAAGCTTAGGCATTTGCCCCAAACAAAAAACAGTGGAGAGCATTAATAATACTCTTATCGGTTCTGAGAACTGTGTTCTTATCCTAAAACTAAAAGCTATACCTACCTATTTATTATGTATGTTACGGTAACTCGTGACATATTTATACTCAACGTGTAACATTAAAACGTCACGTTCCATTTCACTCAGCTTCTCTACTTGGAAAATCACTAGAATATTCCATTTGAGTTGGCAATGCCACAGACCAGAAGGAAGTAGCTTTGTCACTTTGTAGGTTTTTATGAGATGGTTATTCTAGTTTGTCCGTATGTTCAGTTATTCCATATTCTATAAACAAAACACTACGCAAAACCATGTGTCTTACGCTGGGTTTCCACTGCGGGGCGCGGGCGGAGCGGACCCATTCAGAACTAAATGTGCACAACAGTTAACTGCATACTTGTATTTCCAGTAACAGATAGTTGAGCGGAAAGGAATGAATGAACACTTTATTGTACAAAATTAATAAAATAACTTATATCTAAATTAAATACGGGTTTTGCTCCAACTCGAAAAATAACAACTAACAGGCTAAAGGTTTCTTCGTCGCTTCTTTACTTTAGTCTACATACCGAAGCAACAGAAATCCAAAATATTACTTTATTTCCGTGTCTGTGTTTAGTTTTATAATTTGACCTTTTCTAAGTGTTCATTTATTGTATTTATGGAAATAAAGTGTTTTTGATTTCATTTTTTTAAATCTATACTTATAATAAAACTGTAACAGGTCCAATTCTGTACATTGAAGATATTTTGAAAATTTTTTTTGGAGGGCACTCTATTATCGATACTGAAGCCAAAACTGCAATTTTTTCATTCATGTCTGTCTGTCTGTCTGTCTGTCTGTCTGTCTGTCTGTCTGTCTGTCTGTCTGTCTGTCTGTCTGTCTGTCCGTCTGTCTGTTTGTTAAACGCGCATCACGCCGAAACTACTGAAGGTATTGAAATGAAACTCGGCACGATTTTAGGTCATATACTTATAATAAAACTGTAACAGGTCCAATTCTGTACATTGAAGATATTTTGAAAATTTTTTTTGGAGGGCACTCTATTATCGATACTGAAGCCAAAACTGCAATTTTTTTCATTCATGTCTGTCTGTCTGTCTGTCTGTCTGTCTGTCTGTCTGTCTGTCTGTCTGTCTGTCTGTCTGTCTGTTTGTTAAACGCGCATCACGCCGAAACTACTGAAGGTATTGAAATGAAACTCGGCACGATTTTAGGTCATACTACGAGGAAGGACATAGGATACTTTTTATCCCGGAATTCAGTCAGGTTTCCCTGGGAGAGGGGATGAAAGTAAAATTCTTTAACTGCGCATCACGACGGAACTACTTAAGGTATTGAAATAAAACTCGGTACGATTTTAGGTCATACCACGAGGAAGGACATAGGATACTTTTTATCCCGGAATTCAGTCATGTTCCCCTGGGAGAGGGGATAAAAGTAAAATTTCTTCACCGCGCATCACGTTCACGCCGAAACTACTGAATGAGTTGGACTGAATTGGTACGATTTGAGTTCAAGGAAGGACATGGGATACATTTTATCCTGGAATTCAGTAAGGTTCCCCTGGGAGAGAGGATGAAATTAAAATTCTTTAACCGCGCATCACGACGGAACTACTTAATGAATTCGAATGCAACTCGGCGTGATTTTAGTTCGTACTATGACGAAAGATACATTTTATCCCGGAATTCAGTAAGGTTGCCCTGGCAGAGGGGATGAAAGTTAAATTCCTTCACCGCTCATCACGCCGAAACTACATAGGTAATGAGTTGGAATGTAACTTGGCACGTTTTGAGTTCATACTACAAGAAAAGACATGGAATACATTTTATACTGGAATTCAGTAAGGTTCCCCTGGGAGAGAGGAAAAAGTAGAATTCTTTAACCGCGCATCACGACGGGTCTACGCGTCGTCCGATTTCATGCATTCTTTTTGTTAGAAACAGAGATGCAAGATCGAATATGACTAAATCAGTAGAAAGTCGAGTAGAAAATCAGTAGTTTGATGAAATAATCTGTAGATTGAAGAAAAAAATTAGTAGATAAAGGGTAGGTAAGTTCCTATCTATTTATTTTTCCAAGACGCACCCATTAGTTAGGTTCCTACTTACTAAGGTGGTGGGTCTTGGAAAAATAAGTTAGGTTCCTGCCTTACATGATATATGGTGGTTTAGCTGGTCCAGCGAAGTTTGGTTGGAGTCTTACTCCAACCAAACTTCGTGTACAATTAAATTAATTAATTATTGTGGTCCACTTAAACTAACTGGACCGCAGAAAAATATTTTTTATTGTGGTACACAGCCAACTGTACCTACCTACTAACGAAAAAAAATTACGGTGGTGCAGTCAAATGGATCAGGAGCCCAATTCTGCAAAACAATTGCTTCAGTATGACAGTGGAATCGTCGCAGAATCATCACGTAGAATCCTTAGATTAATAAAATTCCAGATAGTGCGCGCGAGATAAATTAATATGTAGTTTCAAACTTGACGCGCGTCTCTCCATCTGCATTCATCATAATTTCTTTCATCCAAGGTGGAATACCAAAAAGTGTCATTCTGTGACGATAGCCCTGTCATAGTGAAGCGATTAGTATAGCAGAATAGGGCCCCAGCTGTGAGTAAGTCAAACGAGTAGGACACTTCTTAACACTGACGCTGGCCGAGTCGTAGCTAAAAGTCGTGTGGATAAAGAATGGGATTGAAGATGACAATATGCTATCCCCCGTAGACCCTACACGATTTTTTGGACGGCGGCGTTTCATAATATGAGAGACTATGGTTAAATGTGAACTTAATTAGTCGGCAGGTAAGGCAATCGCGAACGAAGTCGCGGGTACAGCTAGTTTTAAATAAAAATGTACAATAGGAGGCTTTATTGCTTAAAGAAATTTCTTGAAAAAGCAATTTCTTGGAAAGGACTAAGCGGGCAGAAAGCTTTGAAATGATCTCCGCTGACTCATCTCTCATTTCCCGTTCATTACCCTTTCGCGGTAGACACCCTATTTTTGGAAGTTAGGATTGTGCAAACTCAGGAATTTATAATCCGAATCGATTGATATCCAGGTACTACGAGATTAAAGCTGCTAGCAGAAGATTGTAGAATCTAGGTCCACCAACTGAAACTGATGCCTCTGAAGTCATGCTTAGATAAATTAACAGTGTATACTCATTCACGGAGTGCTGTACTTTTGTAATATCAAAAAATTTGGAGCGGAATTTCTATTCCACCTGTGTTATATTTTTTTCCACCTGTGTTTTATAATTTTCCACTTTTGAGAATATTAATTGTAATTCGTGTACAAAACAAGACTTTATAACTGCCTAAGCACACATACAAATAAAGACAAATGCGTAAGTATTAGGTACCCTAAAAAGAGTTCTCTTTCACCCAGAAAACCTTATAGGAGACAGAGACAGGGTACCGTACCCATAGGTAAGGTACTCTGTCTCTCTCTCTCCTATAAGGGTTCTCTTATATGGCTCCTACAAGTCTTAACTTCTGAACATACCAATCAATGCATTAAGTGTTGTAGTAGCAATCATCATTCATCATCGGTCCATGCTATTCCACTGGATATTGGCCTCATTTAATGAGAAATCTAAAGTTTTTGTTTTTATTTTAGTGCGATTTAGTGCGTAAGCCTCACACTCTGGCTAATTTCTAAGAAATCAAATAATATCGCAAAATTTTATTCCGGTACTGACCGAAGGATGCGGGTGCAAGTCCCGCCGAAGTCAAAAAATTTTGCGATACTATTTGATTTCTCCTCTAATGAGCTCCATAGCGCCCTGTCTTCAGCTTGCCGCATCCAGGCATCTGTCTGCAGTCTTTCGCAGTTCATCATCACACTTGCCTGGAGAGAATCCTATCTATTTTAACGAGTCGCGACCTCCACTCAAGAATATGTCTACCCCAAATTATCTATTTATATATCGAAAGTGACCAGCCACACCATCCATCAGCTGCCATCACGAAGTGAATAGATATACTGCCCGAGAGACTAAACACAATTAGGGGTCAAATTGAAAATGAATCTGTGACAATATTGAAATCTCTCGACGCAGTGTTCTGTACCACTTGGATTTTGAAACTTGTTGTTAATGTTTTCAATGATGAACGAACTTTTTGGCTTTCAATTTCGAGACTGATGGTCGAGGATTTCATAATGCAACTGAAGAATAATTTCCTTTTTACATAAAGTACCTACCTATTTCTCACTTTTAACTTTACGCAACGACTAAACAGTTTTTTTTCCTTTCTGACTTATATCAACTCAAGAAAGCAAATTAAATTTGATGGCTTAGGTCAAACATTTACATTTTTTTGGATGGGGTTCGTCATTTATTTGTCTGTTTATTGATGGTGATGAGAAGGCTTATTGTGAACATGCCACCATATTCTCAATGGTAGCTCCAAGTACCTAAATTCAATGATCTTACTAGTGGTAGTAGCAACGCGGTTAAAATGTCATTTTAAAACTATTATGCTGATATTTTTTAAAGGATTTCGAAAAAAAGAGGAGGGAAAACCTGAAGTTTGCAATCAGTGCGTCCTACCCGTCATGGCTTACGGAGCTGAGACGTGGACATTCACGGTAGGGCTGTTCCACCAGTTCAAAGTCGCTCAGCGAGCTATGGAAAGAACTATGCTTGGAATCCCTCTGAAGGATAGGATTCGTAACGAATACATCCGACAGAGAACCAAAGTTATCGACATAGTTCAAAGAATTAGCAAGCTGAAGTAGCAGTGGGCCGGCCATATCTCGCGAAGAACTGACAAGCTGACTGGGATAAACGTGTTCTTGAGTGGAGACCGCGACTCGGCAAACGTAGTGTAGGACGCAGTCTGTCCAGGTGGGATGACGATCTGCGAAAGACTGCAGACAGATACTGGATGCGGCAAGCTAAAGATAGGGCGCTATGGCGCTCACATGGGGTGGCCTATGTCCAGCTGTGGAATAATATCGGCTGATGATGACGATGATGATGACGTTCCATACTTACTCACAGAATAGACTGTCGCATATTCTCTAGTACCAAATGGTTATGTTAACAAATCGCAAAAGTTTCAAAAATGGTGGTTTCATGTCAAGTGGCACGTCCAAAAGTTAGCAAGTATCATTTATTCTGCGATGCAAATTTTAAGTTTCGGTAAAATTTAGTTGGCCCGGACTGAATTAGAATTTAGATTGCTCTTCGAGAGTTGACCCCGAAGGTTTGTGGATTATTGATTTCTGATTTGAGGATTTCGGAGAATAATTCTGGTTATGACTTTGAAAATGAGAGAATTAGAGTTGGGTCTTTATTGTCTTTAGGGTCGACATGACACTGGCAGCTCATTTTAAATTAGCAATATTTTCTATTTTTCAGGTGGGTACTGACTGACGTTACGGGGTGTAATGTAATGTGTTACACAGCGAGCGTTCGTGCAGTCAGTACCTGGAGGGCGATTACGGTGTGGTAAGGCACGGCATTACGGCTCAAACGTTAGCAGTTGATACGTTAGGGTGCGCGTTCACAGGCCGGCATCGGACAATCCACACTAGCCCCATCAATGGTTTGCCATAGGTACAAGATTCGCACCGCACGGAGCGGACCGTCGGCAATGCCAGCGAGGATTCTTGAAGGCAACTTTTCCGTTTAGTGCGAATGACGTCATTCGGATTGCCGATCAGTAGACGCACTTGTCAGCGGATTGTCCGATGCCGGCCTGTAAACGCGCACCCTAACGTTTCAACTGCTAACGTTTGAGCCGTGATGTCGTGCCTTACCACAGCGAGATCGCGGCCCTGGTAACAAAGCGCCTGCAGCGAGCAACGAGATTTTTGGACACGGCGCGCGTAACGTTACATGCTCGCTGCGAATGGTATATTACGCCCCGTAACACGGTCAGTACCCGGCTTCAAGTATCGCTTACTTTAATTTATTTTTGTTTCATAAATACTGGTAACTTTACACAGAACCAGAAAAAGCCAGTTCTGCCAAACTAGGCCAAAGTTTTTCATGAATTAATTATTTAGAAAGCATTTCAAAAGGGTTAAGACAAATTATTTCCCATTAACGAATTGACAGTGATTTGTAGGCAATCTAAAATAGTGCCTATCCTTTAAATTATAGGATCGATTTTGCTGAAGCAATTAATACCTCTGCTGGACGTTCGTCGTGACGTCATCAGTATTAATTTAGCTTTTGTGATGTGGCCTTCATGGTGTAGAAGGTTAATAGAAATTCATAAAAACTTCTCCAGGTTAACAATATATGTATAAAAATAGTTCCATCACGCAAGTAGGCTCAGTTCTAGGACAGCGCATCAGCATTGCCTTAAAGACATTTGTCCAGGGCGTTCTGGATGTTTTCTATGTATATTAAAAAAATCTATCTATGTAGTGTATTGTATTAAGTATATCAGTTATCTAGTACCCATATCACAAGCTCTGCTTAGCTTCGGGCTATATAATGCTGTGTGAATTGTCCAGCATTATTTATTATTTATACAGCGGACACGACGACTGGTATAGATATGGATCAGTTGAGCTACCTGTAGATTATTTGTAACAGTCTGCAATTACCTCAATTATTTCAATTGTAAATACTAGTTGTAATTTATTTCTATTATTTGATTGTAATTTTCTTTCTGAAGAAATGCTCGTAATAGTAAAAAAATCTAATTTCAAATATCAATAGGTAATGGTATTTTATGAATCTGGATTAAATAAAAACTAAAAACTGAAAGTGAAATTCATAAAACCATTATATTTTCCATTGACATCAATACACTAATTGGAGTGGTCCCTCTTTGTCCCATTTCAGAGGGACTCATAATATTAATTAATCAATGTCATGGCCTAATGGAATTCGCAGGCTTGTCCCAAGGGGGGGTTTGTGGTGAGCGGAGCGATAAGAGAAGCGAGATCAATAAACAACTCTTAACATGGGCCTTGGCCCATGGGGACTACGTAGAGAAAAAACTCAGGTTCAGTGATAAAAACTCTGTAGTTTTCAGTGTCCACCTTTTCAATGTCGCCCAGTTACTGTAGACATGTGCGTCATGGGGTCTCAAAGTGTTAATAACAGGTGATTGTAATATTTTCACATTTATATATGTGAAAGGATGAAACCTAATTTGTATACTCTTGTACTAGACCTGTCCCCGAAACATAAATGTAAAAAAAGCGTGAAGGAGCTACTATTAGCATCACTAGATTACCCTCATCCTTGTAGAGGCAAGTATAAATATTTGCCTGCAAAATAGAGTCTGATAATAGATGGACCATTTAAAAATCTCAATGTCACTTATAGGGACGAGCGACACTCGGCAAGAAGTTGAAGAAACATTAATGGAAGAATATTGGGAATTATTTTTTATGGAGAATTTTTATATGTAAAACACAACGAAAATAGGGTAAATGGCAATGTTCTGAACCGATTATTAAAGTAATGTATTACTTGAGAGTGGTGTTGGAACTAATTTGCTTATAGGTACTACAAACGCTCATCGCTCCGCTTCCCACCATCTCCCCAGCACGTCTACTATAAGGTTATCTATGCTTACCTCGCCCTGTTCATATTTTTCACAATTTCGCCCGAATCACGCTTTTCTTGAATGACAAAGTGATATTCTTAGAGCTTTGTCGGGAGTGAATAATAATGACGTCCATTTTTCGCGCTTAGTGCTTGTTCTTTTATGGATTTTTTTGTACTTTTATAGATTTTTTTGAGGATTATTATGATTGAGGCGGCATGACACAGGTTTTTGGAAATCTTTTATTAAACTTTTATTCGGAGGGATGAATTTTCGAGATGAAGAAAGTACTCATTGTTATTCTGCTGTTGATGATGGTTCGAGCCAAAATGAAAGAGTTCCTGCGAGATTTTGTCTAGTTAGGTATATTTTTCTGCTCTATATTTTACGCAGTTTTTAAATCTACAGATACCCGGGTGTTCACGTGGATAGCAGTGATTTCATAAAGAGGTGTAAAACTCGTTTAAGAGTGAAAGGAGAATGGTTTCTCTGGTGTTTCTATGGCCTCCTCCAGGTCTTCACCTCAGAAAGGTATGCGCTTTATTCTAACTGTGCACTTGTTAAACTTTCTTAAGCCCTGTTCAGGCCTACTCGGAAAACGGAAACTTAAATTTCCTTTTTGTTTTCGTGCTAAACCTACTCTTATGTCTTAAATACATAGCCAAGCAGTGTTCTTTCTCATTCTGACAATAGGTCAATCGAAGATATCTTGCTTTTAACTATTGTTTTACTATAAAAACTGACGTAGTTTTATGAATTCATTACGGATTATAAAGCGGGTTGGGGATCGCAGTCGATAAAGTTGTAATTCTAGCTGACTGTATCACTCATTATAAAAATGTTTACGAGATGGGAAGGTTGCGAGATGGGAAGGAGCCTTATTATTTTCTTAACTACTAACTTTTAGCTTAGAATTGAAAGATATTTAATTTACGCAGCGCGGCTTCGGCGGACCCTAGGGGTTTTTGTACAAATATAAAATACCTGATCTATTATTTACTTATTTAGTAGGAAGTTAAGGGTTCGTTTTCAACATTTCTTACCTCAGCCGGTGGCTTTCCCCCAACAGAGACGCACTCCAATCTGATATTTCTGTCCTTGGTGGTAGAGTAGAAACTGCCCTGCAGTATTTTGGGCGGCTCCGGTGGCACGAGAACGGTAAGACGAGCATACCTCGACCTGATTGCCGGTTCACCTGGACAAGAGAGGTTTAGTTTTAGTGGGCTGCGAACGGGTTAAATCAGACGCTGAAAAAGTCTAAATACATTTTGTAAAACAAAACTTTATATAAAAATTCAATCAAATAATATAAATAAAATAAATAAATAAATAAATAATGCTGGACAATTCACACAGCATTATCTAGCCCCAAGCTAAGCAGAGCTTGTGTTATGGGTACTAGATAACTGATGTACTTAATACAATACACTACATAGATAGATATTTTTTATTAAACATAGAAACACCCAGAACAACGGAACACAATTCTGCAGATCGTAAACAAATTTGTTCCAAGGCGGGAATCGAACCCGCAACCTCCTGCGTCGCAGGCGGACCTTCGCCCGCTGCGCCACAGAGGTCGTCAATAATATAATATATAGTCGTAATAGAAACAAAATAGGACTAATATTTGAACTGAAACATTTGAACTAACTGCAGAGTAATTTTTAAGTTGTATATTCAATACATGTAGAACTTTATGACATTAAAGTGAATAAACTGCAGACTGTTGCAAACAATCTACAGGTAGCTCAACTGATCCCCATCAATACCTGTATTGCTGCGTTGCCCCTCTGTAAGGCAACGCTGATGCGCTGCGCCAGATACTCACAAGCTCTCAGTCATACGAGGCTCAGATAAATTGTTTAATTTTTGTTTAATAACTCAGTTTACCTACTTAGGTTCTAATCTTGAATAACATATCCTAATTTATTTATAGAAATTGGCCAAAAACACTCACATGTACAAAAATTACGCTGTAATAAAATTAATGATAAACATGGCTACATGCTAACATGGCTAAGTGTTAACTAAGTGTTGTATGTTCACACCGAGACAAAGTACCTTGTCGTATTAGTAAGAATCATCAGCTTAAACCTGATGCAGGCTCGAACTAGTGTGAGATTCATTGGTAAAATCATATTCTCCAAGCCCTCGGCAATAACTTTTTTCTATTAGTTTTAATAGGCCATAATAATAATGTAGGTATCATATTAAAATGTTCACTCTACCTACCTATCTACGTGTCTGCTGCAAATAAATATATTTTATGTTATTTTTTATGTTTATGGCTTACCTACTTTTCCAAAAGCATTGGTATTCGTGGTTAACAATTGTACATTTTTAGGAATTTTTGGGGTTGACCTGTCAAAATGATTCGTAGGAACTTCTTTTAGGGACAACTTAGGACCTTCTTTTTCGAGTGTACCCTTGGCTACTTTAACCCAGCTAAATAAATAAATAATGCTGGACAATTCACACAGCATTATCTAGGCCAAATGATTTTCTTATTAAAACACTCTCATCTATTCTGTTAATACACAAGACTGTGGCCCATTCAAAATAACATAAAACTTGATCTCAGCTTTGTTAAATCTTTGAAACATGAAATTACAACAAGGAAACAAGATTGAGTCGTTTGTCGTTTTTGATTTTATTACAAACTTTTGAAAATCTCTCGAAGTGAACACAAAATCCTTCAGAGTTTCTCTTTCGAAGTTGCCAAGAGATTTTGAAACTCATCAAGACGTAATTACGTTAAATATCCTTTAAGCAGCGAGTAGTTGTACAAAGTTGGGAATAGAATGAAGTTATGGCATGGATTTAGTTACAGTTGATGTGTTGATAACTTCACTCCGGGATAAGAATTTATTATTTTTATAGCTACAGCCATAACCACTTTACTAAAAACCTAACTAAAAGTCAAGCAAGATAAAAACCTAACTAAAAACTCTGCTTGGTTTTTAGTTATGTGCCTAAGAAATTTAGGCCCTATCTTATTTTTACTTATTTCCCTGCATAACTGCCTGTATTAGTTTATCAGGTATCTAATACCCATAGCACAGGCTCCGTTAAGCTCAGGGCTAGGTGATGATGGTGTGTGAATTGAACAACATTATTAATTTATCCATAGTTTTTCAAATAAACCACACGCGAAAACAGGCCAAGTCGCTAGTTTAGATAAATTTGTAGGTAAACCAGAGCGTCAATGCAGTGACAAAGCTAAAGTTTTATCCAGCAAAATTAATATTCGCCAACACAATAAGTCAGAAGTTTACCGTTTCGCGGTTTCGCTAAGTTGCATCCTAGTTAGGGTTGCCAGGTGAGAAAATTTCAGTTTACATTACTTTTTAATTACTTTCATGTAACAGCGATCTGTATAAATACAGATTTATTACTTTTAAATACATTTATGTTATAGCGATCTGTATATGTGAAGCAAATATTAGTGCAAAATTAATTATTCCAGCCTTGTTTTTCAACCTAGTTCCATACAGCGGGGCAATGCAGCCAGCGTCTTGGGGACGCTTCCGAATTTTGACACGGATTAGTTGAGCTGCCTCAAGATTGTTTGCATCAGTCTGCATTTAGCTCCATTGTTTCAATTGTAAATACTAGTTCTTATTTATCTTTTTACTATAATTAGTTACGTATTTCTATTAAAGTTATTGTAAGTTGTAAGTGTGTGGCAATAACATTTAAAATTATATCTAAGTTAAAGTAAAAAAATTACAAGTTAAAACTATAATTTTCCTAAAATTAGTCAACCCTAATTTAAGATAATAACTTAAACTAAATGAAACTTTACGAAACCCGGTATTTCACTCAGAGATGAACTTTCTGTAAAACAGGAGTAGTTAGGTATTGAGCTTATCTGAAGTGAGTATAAAAACGCTTATAAAATAATATTCTGCTTAGCTTGGGGTAGAATGTGCTGTGTGGATTGTCCAGCACTATCTATTTAACTATTTATTCAAGACGAAAAGCATCTTTATAAGTTTTTCCTGTTTTGAGCATGACGTTTTAGGGCGCATTGCGCGCCGTTTTGTGAAAAGGATAGGCATAGGATTTCGCGTTCATAGGAGCGGGACAGAGCATACGTTTTCGGAACGGCGTAAGCGCAAAAACTATGTTTTTGATTATTTACAAGAAAACTAAACAACTTATAAAGAAACTGTATTAGGGAACCAAAAAATTTGTAATAACCTACGAATCAAAACAAAAATAATTTCTATAGACCGCAGGGTTACTGAGATCACGACCAAATTAGGTGCAAAACAGTGCACTTTCCTGATTTTTTTTCGTCTTTTTTTCTGCAATCGTGTTTTCCAATTACGGAACCGAAAAGAAAACAATGAAATAAAACGTTAAGTGCGAGTCGGACTCGCGCACTAAGGGTTCCGTTTAGTTGTAAGACCTTGTTTCTTGCCAAATATAATGATTCTAGGTCAACATGAAGTAGGAACCACGTATATTTTGATCGAGGGAGAGAATCAAAAATTGTAGTTTTTTGTTAATAAACTACAAATTTACTATTTTCGGATTTTTTTCATTTATTTGCCTTGCTTCTTGCCAAATTTCATAATTCTAGGTCTGCGGAAGTACTCTATAGGTTTTGGTCCATGGCGAACATTTAAAGTATTTTTTTAGTGAATAAATTAAAATTTATGGTTTTCGGATTTTTCCTTAATTTTTGCCTTACGACCTTGCTGCTCACCAAATTTCATGATTATAGGTCTACGGGAAGTATCCTTTATGTTTTGTGTGCATGTGATTCCCTTGAAAATTTCAAAATATTCGGACATTAACTTTTGAGTGCGTTGACTTAGAAGTTTTATTTATGTATATCGCGGCTCCAAGATGTTACGGACTTGAGTATTCGACGTTAATTTCAACTCAATACGTCCACGCATTTCTGAGAAAAGAGGGTCGACAGACGGACAGACAGACAGACAGACGGACAACAAAGTGATCCTCTAAGGCTTCCTTTTTTCCTTTTGAGGTGCGGAACCCTAAAAATGTTGAATTTTATATTATTCTAGTTTTTTTCACGGGGACCCCGTGAGTACTGAGATTTAGGCCTAGTTTGACAAGCAAACCCGCTAGGTTCACCCCTTTACTATGTAGTCCAGTAAGTGAGTTGTCAAAAGTGGGGATTGGGTGGAAAAGTCGTCGACCAGAAAGTTTGACTTCGGAACTTTGTTTGGACTAGTTCGGAGACAAACACACTAAAAGTTCCCCACTCCAGTGAGGTGAGCCCTAGGAGTGGGGACACAAAGAAGGTCCCGTTTTTTAGATTTTTGCATGCATTTTGTAAACGTTGAAAATTTTGTTATATATCTATACTTTTTGGTCATACCTACGTACGGTCCTTGCCTTATAGCTATGCCTACACAATACGAGGCATGGTTGCTAGGGAAGGTAATAGGTACTTTATTAAAATTGATATTATTCGGTATTGTTTAATAAATACATTGTTTAATAAATAATAATACTTCGTGGTTTCGGACTTGCCCATCACCGCCCTTCTCAAAAAAACAGCCTGTATACTTAATAACGTAGATTGAACCTATAGTAAAACAGTTGATCTATGAGATTAAGCGAGTAACTCGCATAACATATTGTTTATTCTTAATATGCGCAGAAAAGAACCAATGATTGACGAATTAATCACTGTACGTCAAAGATCTTACACGGTGCATGTTTTTCAGTGTACGACGTGTACGTACAAATGAATTTTAATCATTACGAATTTTCATGAGTTGGGTTTAAGGTCTCCGACCCACTTTTTTATCCGTCGTCGTCCAAAAACATTTTCATATTAAAATATTCTCTAACATCTTGTCTCGACCTCACTGGTTGGATCTTAATTTATTTTTAATTTCATCCTTCCATTTCCTTTTTCTTATTTTTTAATTTTTCCATTCTAATTTGCATTCCTCAGCCGCAAGATCTTTTTGAAATATTCCCTTTACTTTTGGGTCCATTTAATTTGAAACGTCACTTTGAATCATTTTGTTATTTTTTACAGCTTTCTTGCGCCAGAAATGGGAAAAGGTATCATTTTTGAAAACTTTATACTTACATCCAAGGAAATTTTATATCGTGACTCTCGGAAATGGTTTATTGAGTAAACATCTCAAAGAGAAGTACACAAACCATATAAAGCTTGCGAAGTAGAAGAAAGGATTTCGCATGAAAGATTAAATTATTCTCGCATTGCTTTATGCTTGGGTTTACAACATCTTTCAGTGTAATCTCCATCGTCATCATGAAACAAAGCAGTCTTTCTTTCGTTCATGAGCCAGCTTTGCCATATATTTAACTTTTTATTCTATAGTTAGAATAAAAAGTTAAATATATGGCAAAGCTGGCTCATCTGGTTCGTAGTCGAACTGTATTCGCTTTTGTCAAAAATTTATGCTACAAGTCTTATTTTATTTTAATCTGTGTTTTCTAGCCAAAATCCATGCGATTCCTTTATTATATTACAGGTAAAATCTAGATGGCGCTGCGTAAAACCAGCATCATTATTATAGTAGGTCTGACGATGAGTCTAATTCAAACAATGTCAAAGCTTATGGTTATTAATAAAGTAAATAATACCACTAACCCATCGATGGCCTCATTATCCAATTCATATTGACACAGGCTTATAACTGGGTTAAACAAACCTAATAAATCTTTCAACTTCAATCCTTTTGATGTTATCCAACTTTACAATCAGAATAACAAATAGATCAACACAAAGTTACCGAGTGGGAACTATTACCCCTTTAATTTTGGGACATAGTGTTCCCGTAAAGTATTGGTTTAATGCATGAATGACTAAAATAAATAAATAAATACTAAATAAATACTGCTGGACAACATTATCCAACATTTGGATAGACCTTATTTTGTTTTCACCCTTACCAAAGATTATTTTTGGTGAAAAGTCATTTACAAAAGTAATTTAGGAAAGATCACGGTCCTTCCCTTAAAATAACGAAAATCTTATCCAATCTTTTCTACGAATTCTCAGTACTGACTTTATGGGTATAGGTATTACTTTATTTCATTACACCAAGGTAGACCTCAGAATTCTCGCTCATCTAGTTTTGAGCCACCATTAATCATTTTAAATGCCAAAGTTTCTCAACAATAAAACCGAGTTTAGACATTGCTGTCTTTCAACAACAACCAAATTTAATCTCGGCCCAATACATAGTTATTATTTTGAACCAACACTTAATTCCCCCATCTCAATTTCAAAGCGAAAAGGCTAAACAAAGACCAAAGACTAATACCTTTAGAGATCCGTAGATCTAACCTAAATCCTGTAGACAAAGGCTGAATGGCTTACGGAACCCGGCGACTTGAGATAAGCGAATCTAAAGACGCTCAAAGAGATCTCACGAGACGTAGGACAAAAGGGCTATGTAAATTAATTTGAACCTTTTGAGACATAAAAGGATTGATTCGAGAGCTTTTGAAACTAAGTAATAACAAGTGGTGTTGGGGTCTACACATAAATCACCCAAAAAGTACTGTTTTCGTAATTTCTGCTTCTTAATTGTCAAAAAAATACAATCAAGTATTCTATAACATCTAAACCTAATTAATCAAATGTATCGTATTTTTAAAATGGCGTATTATATTTTTCCACAATTAATTGATGCCAAGTTTATAACTAAAAAGTAAAACTCAAGTCCATCTCCAATAATAAGTCACATTGCAACTATTAAAATAATTATTGTTTCAATTGTTAGTAAACAAAATGTCACCTCACTACAAAGCTGATGATTAATGCAAACCGTCAAATATGGCTTCTTAACTAGTAGTGACGAGTCACTACTGTACCTTTTTTAAATTATTAGTGCTGTTCATCTACACGTAATAATCATCAAATCATCAAACACCTCGATAGTGTAAGCAGATAGATGTTACGACACCTTACAATCAGCTAAGTCTAAAGCCGGGTGCCGACTAGTGTTACGAGGCGTAATGTATCGTGTCACCTGCAGTCAGTATAGGGTAAAAAAACCGCTCGCAACGTGCAACTAGATAAATGAAATGATGAAATGCAACAAGATGCACACAGCGCGTTACGTTTCATGCTCGCTGCGAATGGGATATTACGCACCGTAACACCGGTCAATCACCAGCTTAACATTTCTGATAAAATTTGTCTGTTATATACGAGTATAAAAGTAAGATGCAAAAGCATACAAAACGTTGAAGCATGAAAAATAGTTCTAAAAAGTTGAAACAAATCTGAGCATATAAATTCAGAAAATAACAAATAACGTGCCGTTATTGCACGAATCAATCAAACACTCAGTTATATGAAACAGAGTACACAATCGATTACTCAACAAGTCGGACGTTGAAACGAAACTCGCAAAGATTTTCAATTTATTAAAGGCAAACCCAATTTCCCAAGTTCAGTGAGAAAACAATAGTTGTACGTTTTGTAGGAGAATTTGATGTGGTGCAAGTGAAAAGATTTAGCTGTCAAGAAATCGGAAAAATCCGAAGCCTGTTGGGGAAATACCTGATCTCCTTTTCAAATTTTGCCGCCGAATGAAAGAAACCCAGTGGAAGATATCGATGAAACCATTCTTATCCCAGAGGAGGTACGACAAAAACTACTCCTTAAATCTTATTTCAAAGTGAAGTGTTTACTGGTTTAGACTGTCAAAGTCAGGCTTACAAAGCTATCACAAACGTCATTTGTGCATAATAATGTCGCTGCCGAATCCTAGACTCAGCCGTAGAATGGCTAGGCCGATTGCGAAAGAAATTCTCATTTGTTGGGAATACATAATTCATTTCACTAGACAAGATGTCTTAGTTATGTTTAGCCATATTCTTGAACATTGATCGTTCAACAATCGACGTAGTCAATTAATTGAATTGCGCCGTTTTGCAATCGGCCTAGCCATTTTGCAAACGGGCTGATTCTACGATCCAGTAGCGACATTTACATGTTATGGAGTCTAAACTCTCAAATCGGCCATCCGCCCGCCGATAAGTTGAATAAACACAGTCGGCTGTCAACAATATTAATACATCTATTGGCCCTTTCCCACAGCCGTCCAGTTCTGCAGAAATGGTTTTTTACTGGATCCCGCCAAAATCATTCGTGTGTTTAACCACAGTAGTTTGCATCCTATATTTTGCAGTAGAGGAATGAGCGGTTATTAGATCTTCTAAGTAAATTCCACCTCTTCCCGCCCAAAAAACGATGTGCAGGATGTGGAAACACTTTCATTAAACTATACGTGTAATTAAACTGGATTCTTTTTTTTATGGACGACTGGATCCAGTTATTAGTGGCAAAACCGAATGACAAATATGAACGGATCGGTTTTTTGCAGGATACCGTAAACAGGATACTTGTGTGACTGACTGCTATCATTGAAACACTTACAATACTAAACGGATCCTGCAAAAAATCGTACCTGCAAGAAATGGAATGTTGCCGTTAAACGTCGCACCAACTCGCCGCTGGGCTGAGTCACCGACTTTGGTGTGTATACAGTGTATAGACTCCACTAGCGAAGTAATTATCTGTGTAGCCCGCTAACCGCTACCGCTTATGAATTGTGCTTGCAACACGAACATCTCTTTTTCACTACGTTCCTGCTCCAATAAAACGAGGTACTTTGTAAAGGGGAGTGTAATTTCAAGAGCCGATTTATAATTCAAAATATTGGAGAAAAACATGGTTCTGCTAATATTTGATCATTAATTTCGGCCCTTATTACTTTTTAAATTATAGCTCTTAAATTTTGCCGTGATATCGAAAACCTGGTTTCATTACTCTTTTGGTAGGTACTTATTAATTTATGTAATTTAGTTTTGTAATAATTTTAGGTAATTATTTTGGTTCTACAGAACCAAGTTCTTGTACTTTATTTTAAATCTGAAAGGTCATGCATAAATTGCACAGAAATACATCGAATATTTCTGTGATAAATTGTATATTTATTATTGAATTTACTTAATTACTACATACAAAATGTATCTACCTGTGTTATTTCTGTGCAGAACATAATTTTGAGAAACGAAACTTGTGTTTTGAACTAGTAACATAATTATTTATAAAACGTATAATATTTATCATCGGACAGGAAGAAAGATAATGCCCTGTTCCTGTTTGAAGCCAAGGACCGACCTAGTTAGATAAATCTATAACTGTACTGTATAGGGTGCCACGGAAAGGGTGTACTAAGTCGAAAGGTGGTAATTCTGGATAAAGAGGGGCACAACTTTATTCTACATTTATTTTCTACTTTCGAAAAAATTACAGACGTTTTTTCTTCATATTCGTGTTTTTTTGGGTATTCTTACATTTTATTGTTATAGATTTGAAATTTTAAAGAAAACAATTTACATCAATTTCATGAAAAAAGCACTGGTTTTTCTGAAAAAAACAACCAAAAAAACATTTGTGAAATATTTTGTAATGTTTTAGCGCTTTATAACTCAATAACATTTTTTTATTAACAGTAATTTTCAAAATTATTATTCTCAAAATAAATATTGCGAAAGTGTGTACAAGAACACGAAAAAGAAGACAAAAAGCGTTTATTCGGTGCAAAAAAAACGATAAGTATTCAAAAAATCATTATTCACAAATTGATTCCCTCGGGATCACCCTCTTTAGGCTTAGTACCTTTCCGTGGCACCCTGTATAAGTAGTTATTCTGTGAATACACGTAAACGGGTATGCCGTGATAAATGCGTCCTGAAGACTATCAGAAAGTAAGATACCTACCTATTATACCTTTGTCTTTCAGTCAGAGGTATTGGTACTTTTATTACATTATTCCTATTCTTTATTCCTTTATTAGAAATATTACACTAGCCAAACTCGATGTGATACGATTGTAAACAAACCACGACACAAAAACTAAAACTCACTTGCTTGACGTCGAGTTCCAGATTTAATTGTAAGCAATACTTATGGAATGATCAATAGACAAATTCCGTACAGCAACAGAGTGAATTTTAGGTTAAGTATGAGTGGATTGTTTACAAGCACTGTACATCGAATTTGGCTGGAAAATAGAATGTATATTTTGGTACGGAATAGCCAGTATTTTGTTTCCCAGCTTTCTTCCACATTTAGTTCAGTTGGGATATGTCATTTTCAGCGTTAAAAATTTCTCTTTGCAAGTAAATCTTACCTTTTAGTCCAGTGCTGACTTGACATTGGTATTTAGCGTCATCATCCAGGGTGACGTCACGGATGTCCAAAGAATAGTCTCCTGCAACAAAATTACAATTTAATTTACTTGCCATCAGCATGCATACGTCCACTGATGAACGTGCGTTATTATAGTTGGTACTCATATTCCGAGAAATCAATTAATATCCTAAAAAAAAATCGACTTCTATGGGACTTGAACCCGCAACTCTCAACCCTCAGTACGGGAATGCGCTAACCAATTGCGCTACGAGTACAAGTGACTTATGAGACGAATTTTTTTGGGATATTTTTTTACTTCTATCGTAGATTGTGATTTGGATTGGGGTGTTTATTCATATAAACAAATATTAAAAACTAGCTGCATTCTTACTACCCGTTGTCCTATTACCCGTTTTCCCGTAGGAATGAAGCATTTTCCCACGGTAAAAAGTAGCCTATGTTCATCAGGAATAATGTGGGCTTCTAAAGGTAAAAGAATTTTTCAAATCAGTCCAGTAGTTTCGGAGCCTATTCAATACAAATAAAGAAACAATCTAATCTTTCCTTTTTATATTAGTATTGATTTATGAAATTTTAAATGGAATTTGATATCTTAAAATTTAATAGGTGCTTACAAAAAGTAATTAGCATCCACCAAAATTTTGAAAACAATAACAACAATCACTTGACTATCATAACTAAAATTACATTTTGATTAATAATTAAAACCCCATTTTCATTCTAATTGAGGGTTTGAAACTATTAGGTACTCCAAAGTTTTAAACTTTTCTATTGTTTAGGAAGAAAAGGTTACCAAAATCATTTTTATAGAAATTCTAAAATTTATTATTATAGTCTGGACAGCGACAAGGTGAACTTGATTTTTAATCTAAGGACGTTCTATAAAAACTTACTCAATTACGGTAGAAGCATACTACTGTAATCTTCAAATTAGGTCTAAGTTACTTTCATATGAAAGCAATTTGTGGTCATAGAAATACGTAGACATCTTTGTTTGGTACCATAATTGTGTCTATATTCTAGTAGATCCTGATAATGTTAATTTTTTTTGGCTTCGACTTTTTTTATCGAAAGACTCGGTTGTTATATAAATTATGAAAAAAGTGAAAAAAACCCAGACTGATCTTTTATTTTTTTAATTAATTACTTTTCAATTGAACTTCTTTCTGCTGTGCTCACTATGTCATAGGTACTTTTATATTAAATAATTAAATTAAAAATTCTGCCGACTGCCCATTATGATAGCGGTATAATGAATGGAAATTAAATAACTAAGACTTAGATTTTAATATTAGTTATTGGTCGCCTAGCCTTTTCCATTATCAAGGTACATTTCTTTCATTGCCAATGCAACTTGCTAAAATTTCCTAATACCTATCTCAAAGGAAAACATTATTCTTTTGACAGAATAAACGTCATTTCCACAAAAGGTACTGTCATCGAGAAAACACTCAGATCCTTTCCACATAAGGTACAGTCAAAGAGAAAATACAGATCCTTCTTGATATTATTATTAACAGATGGAGCTCACGCACAAAAAGTTGATTCATTACACGCCCCGGCCAAAAGACATGTAATATTTCTAAAGCAAAAGGTTTTCCTCGTGATAATACCGACATTAATTAGGTACCAACAGCTTTTTCGTCGTGATGGTACTTTTAATTAGTTACTGTTATCCTCTTTGGTATGTAGATGGGATGATTATGATTTATTTGAATTATGAGGGTCTTGTTGAGCTGAGCAAGATCTACCTAAAGGTCGTAGGTTCGATTCGAACATGTGATAAGTACGAGGTACTCCTACTCTGATATTGAATTTGAATTTAGTTATTTAAGATTGGGCGCATAAGGTCCCGTTCGCAAAACGTCTCCTTTGTAAATGGTCCCTTCTGTAAAATTACCCATTAGAAAAGCGCCCCATTCTCAAAATATCCTATTCCTTTCGCAAAACAGTCCTTCGCAGAATGTATTTCTTCCAGGACGTCCCGTCTTGCAAAATGATCCAGTTGCAAAACGGCCCTTTTTAAGACTCTCAAAAAGGAATAGGTACCTACAGAAAAACTCAACCTTCATGGATGAGAGACTTCATAATCTTAAATTTTAACCAACTTTAACGTCTTGGGGACGCTTCCGACTGGTATTAATATGGAACAGTTGAGCTACCTGTAGATTGTTTGCAACAGTCTGCAGTTAGCTCAATTGTTTCAATTGTAAATACTAGTTCTAATTTATTTATATTATTTTATTGTAATTTTCTTTGTGAATAAAGTCTTCTGCCCATTTGTACCAACTTTACGCAACATGGACAAGTCCAATTATTATTATCATATCTACAGGTGTTATTATTATTTTTATTACATCATACATACATTTTTGCATTGTACAGCATC
Organism: Eupithecia subumbrata; assembly: GCA_949316285.1. NCBI lineage: Eukaryota > Metazoa > Arthropoda > Insecta > Lepidoptera > Geometridae > Eupithecia > Eupithecia subumbrata. Next base: position 5,472,482 of record OX438649.1, read on the forward strand.
AGTGAATTAATGATTAGGTACTAATTTATTTCCTCCCCCAAGCCGAGTGGTCATCGTGGGGGAAAGAGACCACAACCCTCCAACAGAAAAAACGAACGAAGAAAACGGTAAACATCCCGAACTAACAAATTCAAAAATCTATGTAGCAGCCCTCAACGTACTCACCCTGAAAAATGAAGAAAATCTCACAGAACTAATATATGCGCTAAAACAAATAAAATGGGACATAGTCGGCCTAAGTGAAGTGAGAAGAGTGGGTGAAAGTATCTCTTCTCACCCAGACTTCCTACTCTACCATAAAGGAGAAACCCCGGGCCTCTATGGAGTGGGATTTATAGTTAAAAAACATATAACAAATTATGTAGAAGGATTTATAGGAATTTCAGAGCGCATTGCGATTATGAATCTGAAACTACCGGGATACAAAGATCCATGGTCTATAGTACAAATATATTCGCCTACAGAACAAGCAAACCTAGAAACAATAAATACTTTCTACCTAGAGCTTAACAAAGCAATCCAAGAATACGCGCATAAGAATCTTATAGTAATGGGAGATTGGAACGGTCAAATTGGAGAAAGGCGTCCAGGAGATAATACGGTACTAGGACCTTACACATACAGCAACAAAGCCAGAAGTAGAAATGGAGAAAAAATCATAAACTTCGCCCTAGAAAACCATCTAACAATCCTTAACACGATGTACAAGAAGAAGAAGAAAAACATGTGGACCTGGATCTCGCCTGACAGTAAAACAAAAAACGAAATTGATTTTATAATGACCAACAAAAACAGCTACTTTACTAACTTCGCCGTCATCAATAAACTAAACTTTAATACTAATCATAGACTAATCAGAGCTGAACTGAAAACAAAGCAAACAAAAAAACCAAGACCAAGACAAGACCCAGGCAATGCAAGACTCGGAAAACACCAACTAGAACAGATAACAACTGCACTAAACAACGAATTTATGAACTTCAAAGACAATACAAAGGATCTAGGAACACAAGAAAAATATAACTACATAGAAAAAGCTATTAAGACACATACACAACTCACTACAAATAATAAAACTGAGACTCGGAAACACCTAACAACGAACAGTATAAAACTATTAGAAGAAAGAAACCACCTAATCAGCGAAAGAGACACACAAGACAGGAGAAAGCATATAGCAAAAATTAGTAAAGAAATCAAAGATAGCATAAGAAAGGATAGAAAACAAAGCAGAATGGAAACTATAGAAAAATGTATAGCCAAAACGGGTGGAATCAAAAAAGCGTACAAGGATCTAACAAACGCAGTGGATTGGGTAGTAAAAATGAAGAACGATAGTGGAAAATGGAACCATTGTAGGGAAGGCATAATAGAAATAGCTACATCTTACTACAAGAAACTTTACGAAAACACAACACAAGACGAAATCGATTTGGATGAAATCTCAAACATCCCTAACATCCTTCTTGCTGAAGTAAAAGAAGCTATAGATACCCAAAAAGAAGACAAAGCAGCAGGACCCGACGGCATACACAACGAAATCCTAAGACACAGCAAAGAAGTCCTGATACCTGTTCTCACGGAAATGTTCAATAATGTAATAAACACCGAAACAATTCCCCAGCAATGGACAGAGTCAAACATTATCCTGCTGTACAAGAAAGGTGATAAACATGATATCGGAAATTACCGCCCTATTAGCCTTATGTCCAACATTTATAAGGTTTTCGCTAAGATAATCTTAAAACGGATCGAAAGAACACTAGATGAACATCAACCCATTGAGCAAGCCGGATTTAGAAAAGATTACTCGGTGATCGATCACATTCATGTAGTGCGGCAAATACTAGAGAAGTACAATGAATACCAGCTTACATACTACATTGCATTCATAGACTACAGTAAAGCTTTTGATTCTCTTCTGCACGGAAAAATATGGGAAGCACTATTAGAGCAAGGACTCGAACAAAAGTACATCCGATTAATTAGAAACGTATACAATCATAGCACGGCGAGGATCCAATTAGAAAAGAAAGGAGTTCCATTCAGAGTTGGAAAAGGTGTTAGGCAGGGAGACCCGCTTTCTCCAAAACTGTTCTCGGCGGTACTGGAATCAATTTTTAGAAGACTCAATTGGGAACATCTCGGAATCAATATAGACGGTATACATCTGACACATCTAAGATTCGCTGACGATATAGTGCTATTCGCGAAAACATCGGAGGCCTTAAGCATAATGATAAATGAGCTTGCAACAGAAAGCGAGAAAGTAGGGTTAAAGTTGAATCCAGAAAAAACAAGAGCGATGACAAATGGAAGTGCAAACACAATACAGCTAGGAAATATCAAAATAAACTACACTGACGATTACATATACCTGGGACAGGTCATAAGTCAAAAAGAATCCATGCATAAAGAAGTCGAGAGGAGAATAAAAAATGGCTGGAAGAGATATTGGAGTTTGAGAGAAGCTATGAAAGATAAAAAACTACATATAAATATAAAAAGTAAATTATTCAACACCTGCATACTACCTATCCTCACTTATGGCTGCCAAACATGGGCCTTAACTCAAGAAATGACAAGCAAACTCGCAATCTGCCAACACGCGATGGAAAGAAGCATGCTGAATGTGAAGAAATCGGACAGACTGAAAAACCGAGTCATCAGAAATAAAACAAAAACGACCGATGTAACCCTAAAAATCAGAAGACTCAAATGGCGATGGGCAGGGCATATGATAAGAGGTAAAGACAAGTGGAGTAAAATCACTACAAGATGGTACCCCAGAGAAGGCAAAAGGAGAAGAGGCCGGCCTCTGAAGAGGTGGGACGAGGATATAAGGCTAGTCGCAGGAGTGATGTGGAACAGAGTGGCTCAAGAAAGATCCGAATGAAAAAGGTTGGAGGAGGCCTTTGCCGATTGGCAAACAGATCTGCAAAAAATAAATAAACAACAAATACTAGGTTAAGTTTAATCTAATTTTAATTTAGTTAAACTTTTATTTTCTTAAGTTAAAAAGTGTATTTAAGGTCTGAATAAAAGGCTATATTATTACTAATTTATTACAAACCCGTATTAGTAATATTAAAACATGACATCGAATTTTAAAATCCGGAATAAAATCAAACTTTATTTTTATTTTTTTCCTTGTAAATTGCTGGAAATGTAACTCGGTAATGTATGCGTAACAAGGGGTTTTTTAATGTTGTTTAGTGAATTATGTTTTGCCTTTTCAAATTTGAACAATTTCTGACTTGCCTTGTATAACCTACCTAAGATAAAAATGGTAAATAAATAAATACAAATACATTTTACGGAGATATGCTTGCTTACTCTAAGCTCCAAACGAGCCCACGCGCTGTATACAGTTAAAGGGTCCGGCGACGGATGGATTTCCCATACAAACGTAGTACCAAAATGATTTGTAATTTGAAAATTTTTTCACCATGGTTTGCTATTATTTGTATTAGAATTGTATTTATCTATGTTCCTACCACAATTTTTTTTCAAATACCTTTCTGAAATGAAATTAAACCGAATCGCATTTTTACTTTAACTAATGAATGTTTTCTTAGTATTTGTGTAGATAAGTATTTTGAAAAAAACTTGTGGCAGGAGCCTAAATAATTACTATCCTAATACGAATAATAGCAACCATGATGAAAAAATTCTCAAATAACAAATCATTTTGGTACTACGTTTGTATGGGAATTATGGGAAATTCATCCGTCGCCGGACCCTTAAGAGAGCGCATTGCGCGCCATAATATGAAAAGGATAGGTATAGGATTTCGCGTTCATAGGAACGGGACGGAGCATATGTTTTTGGAACGGCATAAACGGAAACATGATGTTTTTGCTTTTCTACAAGAAAACTACACAACTTATGAAGAAACTGTATTAAGGAACCAAAGAATAAGTAATAACCTATGATTTAAGATAAAACTATTTGCTATAAACCGCAGGGTTCCTGAGATCTCGACCAAATTAGGTGCAAAATATTGCACTTTCATGATTTTTTATCGTTTTTTTTTTCGTAATCGTTTTTTCCAATTAAGGAACCGAAGGAAAAACGTTGAATTTTATATAGGTAGGTAATTCTAGTTTTTTAGCACGGGGATCCCGTGACTGCTGAGATCTAGACCTAGTTTGACAAGCAAACCCGCTAGGTTCGCCCCTTAAGCCGTCGTCACTGTAAAATCTAGGTATCAAAGTGTTTCAGGCTTAATCCCATATTTAAATGCTCATTTTTATGTTGTGCGGCAGCGGTGTTGGACGTGTTAGCGCCAACCTCTTACACTAACCTTCCTCATCGCTCCCAATCATCTTGTACCGGTCGTATCCACTCAGGTCCCGGTTCAGTCCGAGTCCGAAGTCGTCCTTTGTCCACTGCAGCTGACCTGCCTTCTGCTCCACTCTGCAGGGAAGGGTTACTCTAGATCCTACTACTGCCGTCTGTGGACAAAAACATAAAGTTATTTATACAAGAAATCAAATAATATTTCCCAAAAAATTTCGACTTCGATGGGACTTGAACCCGTATCCTTCCCTCAGTACGGGAATGTGCTAACCAACTACACCACAAGGTCAAGTGACGTAGGATTCAAAAATCTCTGGGAATTCCTACGGACTTTAGCGCAGTTAGCTCCACCTACAGGGGAAACATTGAAGTTTATCCAATCCTGTTCAAAGACTAAAGTTATATTTAGTACGTTTGACGAGAGGTATCGCATTGCTCAATTCTAAGGTTATTCAAATAATATCCCAAAAATTTTCAACTTCGCCGGGACTTGAACCACGAGGTCAAGTGACGTAGGAGTCGAAAATCTCTGGGACTTCCTACGGACTCTAGCTAAATTCTTAGAAATTACCCAGAGTGCTTACGCACTACAATAACAAAAACCTTGTTATTGTCTTACTTAGCCTGTAAGTACACCCAAATGTTGTTCACTTATAATGTTTTTTAATGTTGATCTTGTAATGTTTTTGAAAATCATTGTGGTAGATCGAGAAACATCTGCTAGTGAATGAGGCAAGCTGAAGACAGGGCGTTATGGGGCCTATGGTATGCGTTTGAAGGTCATCAGAATTCATAATTCATTTATTGTTTGTGAATCTGGTAATATTACAGACATTTTAGATCGCTGGATTCTGCCACTTGGGCGTACAAACATTTCAATATACTTATTTATGAACATTGGAACTTCCTAAGATTACAAGTAGATGTATCTATCTAACGCTAACATCGTCATTTTAGCCAGCAAGGTCCACCGTTGGACACGTTGGACATAAGCAAATAAATATAAATAAATAATGCTGGACAGTGACATCATCTATACCCAAAGCTTGTGTTTTAGGTAGATAACTGTTATACTTAATACATTACATTACATAGTTTTTTTATTTACTAAGTAAACACCCGTGCCTCGGAAACCACGTTAAACCGTTGGTCCTGCGCTTGACCTCTCACCGGTCGTGTCGGTCTGCCGTCCCATCGGATTATGAGATTGAGGGAATAGAGAGTGCGCATCCTGCTAGTCTCTGACAGGCCGCCGTGGTCGAAATTCGGGTAGAAAGACATTATTATTAAACACCCAGAACACCCGGAACAAAATATCTGCAGATCGTACAAACATTTGCACCAAGGCGGGAATCGAACCCGTAACCTCCTGCGTCACAGGCAGTTTCGCGCGCTGCGTCACAGAGGTCGTGATATGAATAATGAAAGTGATACTCAAATTCTCAAAAACATCTGCAGCATTTTTATGCAAACTCTGAATTTCAGATCTGGATCCATATTTTCGATTCCCAAAAAAAGTACGAAGTCCAGCACATCCAATATCCTACTTTACGAGCTGAAAATAAAGAGAAAATCTAAAAATAATCGAGTGCACGTGTCGGTAGCATCTGCTCACCCCTTGGGCTTAGGGGTTGCCATGTTTCGGAGATAAAAATACTTGCGGAAGTTAGTGGACTGGCAAGCTCGATATTTTGAGGTTATGACAGCTTTTGGGTATGTTTGGACTAGTGCTAAAAAGTTTGTGAATAGTACAATGTTCGAGTCACTACGTCTGACTGTGATATTTTTTTCCGCCTTTTACCCTCCGATATGGATAGGAGATTTTTTTGGCTAACATTTAGCTGTTTATTTAATCCTAATCTATATCTTTACTATAATATTATTAAGAGGTATGATTTGATTGTTTTTTTGTATTGAATAAGCTTCTAAAAAACTGGGCCGATTTGAAAAATTCTTTTACGATTAGATGCCCACATTATTCCTGATGAACATAGGCTACTTTTTACTGCGGGAAAATGCTTCATTCCTACAGGAAAACGGGTAATAGGACAACAAAAAATGCAGCTATAGTTCGACCGAAACCGCTGTACCGCTCCCTAAGAAAGTGCGGCGAAGTGGGGGCCGAGGAAAAAAAGAGCAAGAATACACATGAGATCGATATTGTCGGATATATCTTACGATATCGTACCAATATAAACAATATTTTTGTTTTATATATTATATCGATACCTATGTTTATATTTTTTATAACTAAATTATCTACAGATATTCTGACAGAGCTTCTGCTTCTTGTATCACATTTCTTGCGGTTTTTTCGCAGTACCCCGTAGCGTCTGCCACGATTTTGGCAATATTTGCATCACTTTTATATTCAAAGCTCTCTGTCTGCTTTTCTTTTCTTAAAATATTCGGCCACTTTAAAAATTATGGCCTTGACATCACGAGATAGCGCTCGACCCATCTTTGGATATTTATCTCATGTGTATCTGACATAGACCGTCCGGTACAAAGGCGACCTACTGCCGTGAGCGTTGACGGCAGACTGATGGATCGGAGTGGCCGATACTTCCCCCCCGTCTCGCCGCGCGCATACCTCAGGAGCGGTACAGCGGTTTCGGTCGAACTATAGTAATATTATAAAGCCGAAAGTTTGTGAAAGCCAAATTTTTGTTACCCAGGATCTTCAAAACTACTGAACATATCAAAATGAAATTTGGCGTTCATTTAGAACAAAGTCTAACTTAGATAATAGGCTAATTATTATACAGAAAATACGCGAGCGAAGCCGCGGGTAGAAGGTAGTCCTTAAATATATTTATGCGATCAGTGCAAATTCGCGTCTAGTCGTGTCGTTATTATACAGACTTAAACTAAGGTTTTTTGTTATTATAGTGCGTAACCCCACACCCAGGGTAATTTCTAAGAAACCTCGTGGTGTAGTCGGTTAGCACATTCCGGTACCTACTGACGGAAGGATGCGGGTTCAAGTCCCGTCGAAGTCGAATTTTTTTGCGATATTATTTGATTTCTTAGACTTATACTAAGGTTATGATATTTTATGATTCCTCTTCTTTTCTTGTTATCATGTAATCAAAAGATAACATGTGAACCGGGTTTTGATATTTTTTGTTATAATATCATATATTTTATTCTTATTGTTCTTTAAAAGAAGCTCAAACATCATCAGGGAGTTAATTTTAGTCAAAAATTGTCAGAGTATTTTTTTTCAAACTACTTTTTTGTAAACTACAGACGTTTGCCGAATGTCCAGCGACTTGTGGGCAAAGACCATGACAGAGTGGAGCCCACCCAACGGTAGGAGGCGTCGTGGAAGACCCAGGATGAGATGGCGAGACGATCTTGACGCACACCATCCATCCTTTCCTGTGACAGCGTTAAATCGCGAGGAGTGGCAGGAGAAAAGAGAGGCTTTTGCCCAACAGTGGGACAGTAACGACTGAAAAAAAAAACGGAGTGACTGGCTATATAATAAATGGCTATAGGCATTAACCACAAAAGCTCTCTAAAATTTAACAGATCTGAGTCGCCGCGCCGTTTACGAAGTCGACATAGATTACATAATTTTCAACACTTCGCTCCCCCTAAAACTATTTATTTGATCTTTGATTGATATTTGATCAGATAGGTATTATTCATAATAATTCGGTCACTATTGAACATGATCACAATCCTAAATAAAAATGAATCACACACGTGTTAAAAGTCATAGTTTCTATTTAATTAATTTGATTTCACGACATTCATGGGGTAATTTTAAGAAATCCTGATCTTATTTTTTGGCCGTGGTTGTCCAAATATCTGATAAGAAGAATAGGGAAGTTTTACCTGATCTTGCGGCTCCATCGCAAACTTCTGCTCAACGTACGCACCACACACACCCACAAAAAGCATAAACACAGTCCGCAGCAATAGAAACAAATTCACCCCCCTACTTGTCCTGAACACACGCATTTTCACTGCATACGTTGAACGGATATAAAGTCACACATTGTTTCATCGCATTAGAAGTTTCAAATTTTAGAACGCGTTCGAAATTTTAAATCACATTGTCGTTCACATTTCCGGTGTGGACACGAATTCTGGCGCCATCTGAAACAAAAGAAAGAATGCTTGATTGGCGTTCGAAAATAGAATAGGAAATGAGTTGACGTGGCGGTCGGAAGGAAGTAGTAAAGGCGTGCGTCACTTTGATGTAGAGGGCGCGACCGAATGGATACAAGAAGTATTTTGTTCTCTTTTTAAATAAAAAACAAGGAGTATATCTAAAACAACTAAGTACCGTTTTCGCAGTCTGTTTAAACTTTATTTTTTAAAGTAATCGTCTTATTATCGCCTATTTTGATGATACCCAGTAGGCAGGGTAAGAAGATATGAAGGTATTTTGTATTGATTTACCACAAACATTAATTGTTATCTTGAAGAATATAAAAATCTATCAAAAATCGGTATTTTAGAAAATATAAGAAACTCGTTAAGTACTTATAAAATAGACAACAGCAAATGCCTACGAGATTACAATAAATTAATTTAAAGTATTTTATGTGATACGAATTCTTTGATGTGAACTTGATTGGTATTATGGTCACGAATATTCAATTGATACCCGTGAAATTTGGATTTTAATATTAATCCGATTAATTAATTGGAATTTTATTGATGCGCGGTTTCCCAGTGGTTTTCTGGTAATTTTACTGATTAATGAGATATCAAATGAACTATTGGAGGAACTTCTCTCGAAATTCATGATTAATTTTTGTTTCACAATCAAGTGTATTATTTTAAGTAGCTGGTAGGTACTTGGTATGCGTACATTTAATAATTTAATTTATAATGTAATAAATATTATAAACGCGAAAGTTTGTAAGTATGGATGGATGGATGTTTGTTACTCTTTCACGTAAAAACTACAGAATGGTTTGTAATGAAACTTTACAATAATATAGCTTCTAAATCAGAATAACACAAGCCTACAATTTATAAAGATATTGTACGAATTGTCTAAAATAAGACGATAAGTCTAAAGTAAGTAGGAATAAATCTACCATTTGCGAGCTATTCTGGCATACGCTGCCAAAACCGCTAGAGTTACATTATTATATGTAACGTATGATGAAAATGTTTATCGTAAATAGTCTATAAAAAGCCCGTCACTGTATATAATTATCTATATCTTATGTGTGAGCCATTATAGCCAAAACAGTGAACCATAACTACAATAAAAATTGATAATTTATTTCAAATGCACATTTGGTAGTAATAAATTGATTCCTAAATGAAAATAGATACTTTTATCGCTTCTGGTGTTCAAAGTAGATAATATAAGCTACTAGAAATACTAATCCTGTCGCGGGCACCAGCTAGTTTAATAAATAAATAAATAATGCTGGACAATTCACACAGCATCATCTAGCCACAAACTAAACAGTGTTGGTGTTAAGTGTACTAGATAACTGATAGGTATACGCAGGCACATATTTATGCCTCTGGGCTCAAAGGGCGTAAAGGACATTTGGCCTAAAATAAAATAAGAGTATTTGTATAAAGAAAGAAAGAAAGAAAGAAAGAAAGAAAATCCATTTATTGGCTCACACTAAAATAATAATGATAACACAAAAAAAATCCTTTAAATATTTTTATAAAAGTATAATTCCGGTGTGAACCAAAAGGTCCTGCTGCCTCAGCTACATGTTACTCAACATAAATTTGAGCAACGCTGTATAAGTAGTATTTAGACCATATAAATTCCTTGTTTTAGACATTACTAGTGTATGCTCGCGGCGTCGCACGCGATGTTTCTCTGAAAAGTTTTAAAGGTTATTTCATGGGAACTGTTAAATGGGATAAAAAGTACCTATGTTTGATTCCAGGCTTAGAGCTACATCTATGCAAATTTCAGCCAGTTCAGTTCAGTCGTTATGGCGTGAAGAGGTAACAAACATCCATCCAAACATCTAAAAATCCAAACTTTAGCATTTTTAATAAATAGTGTTCTTGTTGGTACCTACATTTCATTATTTTATAATAAAGACTTATAGGATTAAAAGATAGACGAAAATGAACTTTACAACAAATGAGCGATAAAAGTACTTATTACTAGAAAGATGAAACCTGAAAAGAGCTCTATCTACACAGGCACATTATGTGCATTACGGGCGCTGTAAGTGTAAATCCGTAATCCACACCGTTCGTCACGAATGATTTCTTAAATTATCTTGTATTTTTGCCTTTAAGTTTATGCTTATATCTTTTCTAATAAGTACCCACATAATGTATTTTCTATGTCTTTTATATCCTGTTCTTTACGGCCAAAGTATTATGTTCTCATTCGAACACAGTATGTGGTTCTACACTGCTATAACTACTTATTGGTAATTATTATTCCGTGTGAACTGAGCGTTATCATCAACAGCTTTTTTAATCGTCACTTTGGGTGATTGAAAGATAATTGGCGCTAGTGTTGGGGTGAAACCGGCTTTTACAAAAAACCGGCTGAAGAAGACGCGAGAATTCAGATATAGAAATAGGTAAGTTAAAAAACGAAAGGTGACGCGGAGCTACTGTCACGTCGTATCCCGTAGTTGATTAGAGGAGTGCTACATTTTCAAGATGCTTGTAGTACTTAGGTAATACTGACTCGAAGTCGCAGACAAAATACTTTGGTAGACATTTCCTTGATTTTGACGATAATTGAATAGCAACGTACGCTAGCTTTCGTAGATATTTTTGCGATGTCTAATATAGACGTTTAAGTCGTGAAAAGACATTCCTCAAACAGCAAGTGGTTAGATGAAAACTGTAAAAAACTGACTTAGTCCTCGCTTTTTCACTTTTTTCGCAAAATGAAAGAACGAAGTCCTACACAATGTAGCTTAGAATCATTTGTGACAAGACTAGGAATTCGATACCATATTTATCAAAATCGCTTTAGCTATTTTGATGCTTGGACGTAATAAAGATTATCCATCAACCACACGAATGATTTCCCTCAAGTCTGACTTTTTCGGTAATTCCCGGTTTTGTCCCATCCCTTTTACACGACATTATCTCTAAAATTTAATTTTATTCCCGATACGACCGATAAGCAAATTGAATTGGACTGTTAAAATACCAAGATAATTAATAATTACCCCAAAGTATCCCAAGTGCTTATGGATTCCTACCACTCGAGGAACACGTGAATTTTATAGTCAACATACTTTTTGATCCGTGGAGATATCCTTTGAAGTTTTTATTTGAAATTCCTCGAGATAGATTAAATTAAATGATGAGATTTCATAATAGGTCGACATTCTAAAAGTAACAGATAAAATCCCAAATACTTACTATTTTGATAAAATATTTTAAATTGGAATTATGATACCAAAAATTCTACCTATTTTGGACAAGACTAACATTATTATTTCGGTAAACTTTGTTCTTACCTAGATGGAACACCCTCACTGCACAACTAAAACCTTTTTGCAACCAACCTCAACCAAACCAAACTCACCAAAATACACCAATCACAGTCCTTCCTATTTCAAATTCACTGTCACACGTTGTTCCCGCGCGCCCGTCACGGTTGTCTGGCGCGCGTTTCAGATTTGGAATTATTTTTAACCTACCCCCTCGGGCTTGAATCATTATGGCGGGAATTTGTTTAAATTTAGAATGACAGTGCCAGTCGTTTCAACGTCGATCTTTGTAAGGAAAACTATTATTTTTAGCTTCACAAAGTTGTCGCTAAGCAAGAAAGCTCCTTTACTTAGTAACTGTAAAGTAAATTACTTTAAAGATATAAGTACCTACCGATATAATTTATAGTAATATCAAACAAGGCTTTATAAAACGGGTTATGTCTATGTCTTTATCTAAATACCCAACAATTTTAGCTCGTAATTTTATTTACACAACTACCAAACGGTCTCGGAACTCATAAATAAATAACCGACAAATACGTAGTCGGCAAACACCTACTAGTTACCAGAATGTTCCAAATTATAACTCCCGAACTGTTTGATACCCTATTAAAATAAATAAGAAACGTTCAACTCACATTAACTAAAGTAAATCGGACTTAACCGTTGTATTAGAAAAAAAACTGATCGACTTGTGAATGTAGCTCAAAACTGAAGCAGCTTCTACAGTACCTACTTACCTTTTCTGCTGTACCATTTTCCTTGCAACTCTTATGTCGTATCATAGCGATTGAAATCTCATCTTTATCAGCCTATATTATTCCACTGCTGGACATAGGCCTCCCCTAATAAGCGTCACCCTGATAGATATCCAAGCCAAGATTATCATAATAATTTTATTCGGTATCTTCGTGGCGACTCTGTGACTGAAAGGGTGTGTATGTATAATTGCACCCAGAACCATATGACACAATTTTTTTGTTGCTTAAACGAATTGTTTTAGTCGTTAGTCGAATTGTTTTAGTGGAATTTTCCGCAAAGCGGGACGGGTGGACCTAATTGCACCTAATTTGAGCGTTCCACTTTCGAGACGCTGATACCTCATCTCTCCTTTTTTATTTAGATCGATTGGAAAAATACAACTCGTAAATAATAAATATTCTCTTGTTCTATTTACATAGAAAAACTCTACGTATTTGTAATTTGGGACCAAATAGTTAATCAAGCTGTCACTTAACCAGCTATTTTAATCTCAGCTGTGTCATGTCGGGTATCCGAATGCATTCCATTTCCGAACGAGTAGTTTAAATTTGGAGCGTTTTAAACTAAACGAGAGTGCTGCGATGGAATTAATGTTCTAACTCAACGCAAGAGAGCGCATTTGAGATCGATTCGTCAATTTGTCTGTAAGAGTGCCTGAAATAAAGGGACGGGAAACATCGAATTGAATTGTCTGAATTTACGGTGGACATGATACAGGACTACGCGGAATTGGTGTTCAAACCTGAAGCTTATATTATAGTGACGACGATGAAGGCTTTCTCGATTATTATCAAAAACTAATATCAAATAACTAAGCACCTTATGCTCCACTTTCACATTCACATGGATTCGGCCAACAATTTTGTCAAATCGTTGTTGGTGAACTACATAAATTATTTTACCATTACCTACTTATAAACCAAGTCATCGCCCTTGGCTTAAGCTTTTTGTCACCATCTTACTTGATTACCTTTATGTAGTTAGATATTATATCATGTGTGGCAAGCTGGCGTGGTGCCGGCTTAGATTTTGCACCACCCCAACTCTTCCCGCGGGTGTCGTAAGAGGTGACAAAGGGATATCCACCGGGCGCGGGCAGCTGCAGAACAATTCTACCACCGAACTGCGATCCCTGGCACCCGCATGCCCAGCTAGGGGATTATGGGCACTACCCCTCATGTGATAAAAGCCAATAAAGCGCTTTTCAGGGGGAGGCCTGCGTCCAGTAGTGGACCAATACAGGCTGTTGAGGTTGAGGTTGAGGATGTGTGGCAATTGGCAGTAGGTAGGTGCTCTATTGCCATCTGCCCCACACGATAAAATCTTCACTACATAAAGGTAATCAAGTAAGATAGTGACAAAAAGCTTATGATGAGAGAAGACTAGGTTATTTTTTAACAACAATACGTTAAACGTTTTTTCAAGATCGTTGGCGCGTAGTCCATATTTTTCTCCTCCTTCATCCGAACCTCAGAAGCTTAGAGCTTCGGGTCGTTATAAAGCTAATGTTTCAATAGAATTCGGTCATTACAAGTTTTTCAAGCGTTCAAATTTCGAATTCAGGGTGTTTTGGGTGAAAATTACGGTTGTTTGGGTTTGTATTTGGAATCTTTTGTTTTGTTCTATCGATTTAACTTTGGAACTCTTCAAAAGAGGATGTTTGTTATTTGGCATACTTATTGAGTTTCCTTCCTTAAAAGTTTGCCCCGAAATGTGTTAAGAAACAAAATGTAAGGTATTGTTTACACAATAATAAATTATGTAGGTAAGGTAGGCTTCTTCCTGCCTAATTTTGTACCTATTCGTTCCCTACTTTTTTGTGCTACCTATAACTTAAAACATTAACCAAATTATAATTCAACTATAAAAAAATCAAATCAATTACAAGAGATATTATATTCTCAAGTCTGGTTAAAGCACCGCTTAGTCATTAGCCATATTTGTTTAAAGGTAATTTCGGCCACTTTCGGTGAAGAGAGTGTAATTTTACAAGGAAAAGGCTTTACTAAAGGCTATCATGTTATTAAGGTAGATTTTCGTGTGTATGATAGTACTTAATAAGAGTGTTGAGACATACGGGGAATTAAGTTGGCGAACGAATGACTTCTGAGAGATCACGTAAGCATTTACATTCACTACGATAGCGATTTAGACTGATAGAACGCGGTCTAAAGTTAACTAGACCAACGGCTAATTAATCTCAATACTTACTTATTTAAAACTAGCTGCATTCTTACTACCCGTTGTCCTATTACCCGTTTTGCCGTAGTAATGAAGCATTTTCCCGCGGTAAAAAGTAGCCTATGTTCATCAGAAATAATGTAGGCTTCTAATGGTAAAATAATTTTTCAAATCGGTCCAGTAGTTTCGGAGCCTATTCAATACACACAAACAAACAATCAAATCTTTCCTCTTTATATTATAATTAGTATTAGTATAGATGAAGTTTACGTTTACGTAACGCGATAAAGTCTCGCTACGAATTAGGTATACAAACATGAAGCGATTTAAACTAGCATCCTATACAGGGTTACTGGTCGAGTCGGCCAGTCCTTGCGGGGATTAATAGTTTCCATCATTACTGACTATTGACTATGAAACACCATACCGCAAACTTTACCATTTTAGAGACAGTACCTATTGGACTTTAAAGTTTGAAAAAAATATCCTGTTTTGTCTATTTTGCTACTTTTTTTGTAATTTGTTAGTAGATTGATTGATAGTTGAAAATAGAAAACAATTTTGTAAGTATTTCTTTAAATAAGTATGTCGTTGAAATATTGCCGACATAATATTATTATTATGACTTTGAGAGGTCTAAACCTGGAAACAATAAATTTAAGGTAAAACTTTTACACCAAAATCAAAAGATTACTTATAGAT
This sequence comes from Eupithecia subumbrata, assembly GCA_949316285.1. Lineage (NCBI taxonomy): Eukaryota > Metazoa > Arthropoda > Insecta > Lepidoptera > Geometridae > Eupithecia > Eupithecia subumbrata. The sequence goes on from OX438649.1 coordinate 5,487,847, forward strand.
TATTTATTCTAGGCTTCAATTTATCCTAGTTAAACGCGAGCAAAAGCAATTGTTTACTTACTAGTCGAAGTAGATGGCCGTGTGTATCACCTTTTTAACCTTTTTTACAATCCTTCTGGGAACGGATACACAGCATCCGCTTAATATCGAAACATACCACCTGTTAATTCTACAAGCTACAATAAACTTTATTTGTTAGCCCTTAAAGCTGAGTTTAAATCTAAAAATTTAGGCTTCTGTCGAAATGAGTCAAATTGGTGCCTTAACCTTTCAAAAATAAGGTTCTGTTTCAGAGATAATGATAGATTGGGTTTGCAATTGAATCAGTGTTTTTGTATAAAGGCAGCTTTTTCCTTTAGATATCGTTTCTACGAAAGTATAGGTACCTATACCTACCGTAACGTACCTATTACGTACCGTGGGTATGTCGCACTAATATTATAAATGCGAAAGTTTGGATGGATGAATGGATGTTTGTTACCTCTTTACATTAAACTACTGAACGAATCGGGCTAAAATTTTGCACACTTATAGGGAATTGTAATCCTGGAATCAAACATGGCTACTTTTTTATCCCATAAATACGAGTATGTGCCCATGGGAACAAAACGTTTCCATAGAATCAACGCGTGCGAAACCGCGGGCAGCAACTAGTTTTTTTTTATAATTGAAGAGCATTTCAAGAAAAAACATTTAATCAGAAACGGTTTTTTTTGACGACCTTTGTGGCGCAGCGTCGAAGGTCCGCCTGCGACGCAGGAGGTAGCGGGTTCGATTCCCGCCTCGTTTGTACGATCTGCAGATATTTGTTTAGGGTGTTCTGGATGTTTTTCTATGTATAATAAAAAATATCTATCTTTGTATTGTATTTTATAATGTTTAACAGTGATCTAGTACCCATAACACAAGCTCTGCTTAGCTTGGGGCTAGATAATGGTGCGTGAATTGTCCAGCATTATTTATTTATTTATGTTTTTTTTTTATTTGCCTTATATAGGTACAGGGTTATTCGTGGGCAGAACCTGCAGTTTTCATAGTGTCAGTGAATTACCAATAACCCTGTATAAGCATTTCGTTACACCTGCCGCTAAAACAAAGCAACAAAATCCTAATCAAAAGTCACGAAGACCTTCCTAATAAACACTTCCATAAAGTAGGTACATTCGCTTAATCAAGTCATAAAATATTGTACAGTCACTGCCATCAGTCACCCCTAGGTCGGATATCTAAATTGACCTGTCCGTAATGAAATTTCCTCCGTTTCGCTACCTAATTCCGACGCGATTGTACTTTATCGATCATTGACACGGTTTTTGTAAGAATTGTGGTGACTTTTTAACTTTCTTTTCCTCAAGTAAGTAGGTAGGTAGGTAGTCAGGGGAGCATTATCATAATAACCAGGATTTTCACGTATCTAAAAAAGAGAATTGTAATTATCTGCATGGAAATATAGTAATAACAAGAATAAATGTTTATTCAGAACATTTTTACATAAAGGATCTTAATACCTATTGAAACAATGACACTACCGAAGCTTTACAAACTATGTGGTAGTGTCAACGCCTAGTTCCTATATTTCTGAATAATAAAATAACATTTACTAATTAATAATATTAAAGGCTACATAATTATTACTCTACTTATGGTTTCTGTTACTGGCAGACTGACAAATTCATATAAAACATAATTTGGTTTGTGAGTGTTGGTTTATGTGTGTGTGTATTTGGTCTCCCGAGGCGCCAGTCTCTTAAGTCTGGGCAACAGGAGACCCAGGGTTTGGTTGTGTAAAAATTAATTTGATAGTAATTACTTTTAACTTTGTTTTCCTCCATAATACCAATGAGAAAGAGAATTCTCAAAATCTGCAATTTCTCCGAAATCTGCGTCGAAATTTTATTTTGAAACGTCAAATGTAAAAACATATTACTCAACAATGGTAGTCCAATCAAAGTAGGCCTATTCTGGTGGCTGGTCTACGGCTGTGTGGTGTCGGCTTAGAATTAGCACCACCCCAACTCTTCCCGTGGGTGTCGTAAGAGGCGACTTAGGGATATCCACCGGGGGCGGGCAGCAGCGCCCCTGCAGAACAATTCTATTACCGAACTGTGATGATGCATGACCAGCGTGAGAATAATGGGCATTGCCCACATGACCATGAGATAAAAACTAATAAGACGATTATCAGGGGGAGGCCTGCCTCCAGCAGTGGACCAATATAGGCTGTAGGTAAGCCTAAATACTCTAAAATATTGAATATGCACTAAACTATAAACTTAGAATAACTTTTTCCATCATAAATTTCTAATTCTAGGTACAATATTTTTTTTTAATCTTTATTTAATTATACAGGGTTTAATCAACATGAACATGCCACTCTCGAAATTATACTTAATACCTAATTTAAAAAATTTTAACATCCTATTGGCTTCCTCCGAGAGCGGAGTAGCCAAAATATTGTTGACTAAACCAATAGAAAACAAATCATAGTGCTTAAAAATCATAGCTTTGTGTACATTTGTCACTTCTAATTATAACGATATTAAAAATTCAATACATACTCGACGTAACAGAAAATACGTCGGTCTATATTCGGGTATTCATTACCATATTGATTGATATTTCGTTGCCCCGTGGCTCAACGTCACAACATATCAGTTTACTGATTGAAATCCATAGATGGCCTGAATATGTAATCCGAATGGTGCAAAGGGCATCCAATCCACCATCAACTTGCGGCTAGCTTCACGCTAAATGAAATCCACACTACTTTTAGCAACATTCCGTGCGTGGACAAATTAATGCGAGGTGTGAGTGTGTTTATCATCCTTATTTTTAAATTTGTATTTTAGGTTTGTGTAAGATTTAACATCACACTATCACATTACATCACACTTAATATTATAAATGCAAAAGTTTGGATGGATGGATGGATGGATGTTTGTTAGGTACCTCTTCACGCCGAAACAACTGAACGGATCAGGCTGTAATTTTACATACAGGTAAGTCTAACCCTGGAATCAAACATAGGCAACTTTTCATCTCATAAATCAGTTCTCATGGGATAGAAATTACCATAAAACGTGTCCATAGAAAGAACGCGTGCGAAGCCGCGGGCAGAAGCTAGTTATTTATATATAAGCGATAATAAACAAGAATTATAGCTAGTTATTAACCGATTTACTGACGCAGGATTACTTGTATTTTTGTAGGATTGTTATGTTAATTACAGTACATTTTATGTAAAATAGGGGAGAATTCAGGGTTCTTACCTACTTTAATATTTTTAGGGTTTTGAAGATCGAAGATCGGTTTCAAAACCCTTATGGTCTCGCTTTGTCTGTCCTTTTTTCCCTCCTTAATAACTCAAAAACTACTGCAGCTATCAACTTGAAATTTAAAATAATCATACATTTCGTGCGCCTGTACAGATTTAAAGAAAAATAATTGAAAATAAATGAAAAATGAAAATGAATATTTTCCATACAAATTGTGATGCCGAAATTTTAAAAGATACCTACAGAGTCACATGGGGTATCAAATGAAAGGTATCATTTTGTACATTTCAAAATATTATTTGAAATTTTTGTAGGTTTCATACTTTTCAAAATATTTCGAAAAAAGTCGAAAAAATACCCATTCCCCCCCCCCTATCTCCGAAGATTGCAGAGCGATCCATGTAAAATGTATGGAGAGTTTATAGACATGGATCTATATTTTACAGGAAAAATATAGAGAAGTTTGAAAAACGAACACCTTTTGAAAAATGGTCATAAAGGGGGGGAATAATTTTCAAAAGGGGGAGCTACCTCACCGAGTGGGGTATCAAATGAAAGGTATCGGTTTGGACATTTCAAAACAGTTTTTCAAAATTCTGTAGGTTTCATATTTTTTGAAATATTTTGAAAAAAGTCGAAAAAATACCCATTCCCCCCCCCCTATCTCCGAAGTTTGCCGAGCGATCCATTTAAGATGTATGAAGCGTTTGTAGATATGGATCTATATTTTACAGGAAAAATATAGAGAAGTCTGTAAAATTAATACTTTTTGAAAAATAGTCAAAAAGGAATAATTTTCAAAAGGGGGGCTACCCCACCGAGTGGGGTATCAAATGAAAGGTATCGGTTTGAACATTTCAAACCAGTTTTTTTAAATTTCTGTAGCTTTCATACTTTTTGAAATATTTCGAAAAAAGTCGAAAAATTTACCTTAACCGAACCACCCATTTAACCGAAGCATGCAGAGAGATACATCTGAAGTGTAGGTTGGTCCTACTATTCTTAGGTATTCGTTAAATTGCGATGTCTCTAACCGGTACTTTTGGTACATATTTGTTGACAAACGTTCAAAACCCTCGGCGCGCGAGTTACACTCGCACTTGACGGATCTTGTTTTATATTAGACTAACCTAACATTCATTGCTGTGTGGTGCTGGCCTAGAATTTGCACCACCCCAACTCACGGGTGTCGTAAGAGGCGACTAAGGGATATCTACCGGGGGCGGGCAGCAGCACCATCTGCATAACAATTCTACCACCAAACTGCGATCTCTAACCCGGAGGCCCAATGTGGGGATTATGGGCATGAGATAAAGCCAATAAGGCACTGTAATACATAGTTGTCATATCAATGTAGTAATGACGCGTGACCCGAGAGCTGGTCAGTATCTGGGCACAGCGCATCAGCATTGCCATACAGCGGGGTAATGCAGCCAGCGTCTTGGGGACGCTTCCAACTGGTATTGATATGGATCAGTTGAGCTACCTGTAGATTGTTTGCAACAGTCTGCAGTTAGCTCAATTGTGTCAATTGTAAATACTAATTATATTATAATTTTCTTTATGAATAAAGGCTTCTGCCCTGTTAATAAAAAAAAATATAGTAATTGTTTGTGAAATAAAATACATGAAGGAATGCAATGAATAAATCATACGAAGTTAGGCAAACTTAATACAAGTACTTATTAAAAATAAACCAGCAAAAGTATCCTGAGAAAATTCTACAAAAATCTAATAAGCATGAATTATTTAATTACAAGTAAAATTTATCGCTTTTCAGTTTAATTACTATTAACTAGATGGCGCTGCATGTAAAGTAATTTTTATCTATTGATACGAAATTGTCATCGTCCCATGGGGGGTCTACAGGAAGCCAACTAATTTTGTAACACTCTATCTTAGAGATAACATCTATGTAAACGTAATTAATTTTATTAATGGAAAAGAAATAGTTATCGAAGGAAATTGGTTATGGCTCTGGTTTCCGAACGAAACTTGATAGTATTTTTTGAGTGGTTTATTAAAACAGTGGCAAAGTTGTTATAACAGTGGTTTGGTGATTTTCAATTAATGATGAGATACTTTGTTTTTATGTTTCTAAATGTATATATTTAAAATAACTGTCACCCTGAGAAATAGCATTATAGGAACCAGTCCAGGACAACCATGTGATAGCTTCTGCCCGCGGTTTTGCTCGCACTTTTCAAGTAACCTAACGAGTATAAGAATTTATAAGAACAAAATAAAATTGGATATGGAAGGTTTGAATATGGAGCCGGGTGTAGATACTGTTAGTTCCATATGTAGGATCTTTACAAGAAGATGACTCTCACGCCCTACAGCATCTACAAGCAGCGCACCCCCCACCACCCCCACCCCCGGCGCTCACGTCGCGGGCTCAACGCGCGCTCGTGCGCAGTGCTCGGAGGGATGCGGAACGCGCGGGTTTAGAACCGCACTCACCCTGAAGATGTCCCTCGTTAAGGGATGAAACGTTGGTGTTCTTCCAACACAAATAAGGTTCGTAGTTAACCCGCTTACATCCGTAATTAAAATATTTTCTTCGGATTTTCATGAAACATGGCTAAGAACACTCGGTATAAAATTATCTACAACACAAAAAAAAGCTAAACGAAAACCGGTTCATCCATTTGGGAGCTTCTATACCACAGAAAGGTACACAAATACACGACAGGCACGTTGAACTTATAACCCCTCTCTTTTTGCGTCGGGGGTTAAAAATATTCCTAACCAGTCACGTTCTCTTCTCTTTCCATACATATTGTGTGCCCAGCAGGGTAAACAGTGATACTTAATTAATTATATAAATTATACCTAAACACTTCTGTACACCTATAGAATACAATAATAATGAAATGAAATGAAAATGAAAAATATGTTTGGTGCTACTTAAACAAAATAAGAATTTCAGAATTATAACTCATCATATTATTTCTGTGTAAGTAGAGATAATTTACTTACTCAAATTATTGAGTATTGAACCTAAATCCGTCCTTGGAATACCTCCCTCCCAATTTGTATGTGTTCTGCCGTTTATGCGTAATACAACAGACAGAATTACTGTTGCTATAAAATATTATATAAGTATGGATGTCTGTTTGTTTATTTTGTTAGCCTAAAGAAATAAACTGATATCTGATTTCATAAAGATAACAAGCTGTGGCCTCTTTGTATCTTTAAGAGTAAGATAATTAAACAAAGACATAAATATCTAGTGGTTAAGAAATAATTGTACCAAGACTATGTAAAAAGTTTTTCTCAGTTCAGGTTAATTAAAATGTTAATTAAAAAGGATTCTATGAGAGACAGCCTTTGAGCAAAGATATACATTTCTTTACCGTTGGATGAGCCTAAAATAATTATAGTCAAACCATGACCGACTCAATAGACTCACTGATGAGCAGTAGTAATTTTAAATACTTAGTATGAGCAGGTACCTTGCAGATACTAAGGTCCAAAGTCTCGAACACCGTCGCAAGGTTGCTTGTCTCTCGATCTTTTAGGTATAGTTCATCACATCATCATTTATCCGACGCAAAAAGAGAGGGGTGTTATAAGTTTAACGTGTCTGTCTGTGTATCTGTCTGTGGTATCGTAGCTCCCAAACTGACGAACCGATTTTCGTTTTGCGTCATAGATAATTTTATCCCGAGTGTTCTTAGCCATGTTTCATGAAAATCTGTCGCGGGGTTTTTTTTTAATTTTTAATGTTGTTCTTGTAATGTAACATTCTTTCAAATTAAAAACTAATGCGTTACAATATAAAAATATAATAATAGAATAAAAAAATATTTAGACATCATCTGGACACCACAATACTCGACTTTGAGACTGCCAAGCAACAAAGACAGAGTCCTGCCAGAGATGTTGCCTCTCTGAGCTCCCTGCATAAAGTCACTTTCTCTGATTGCAACGCAAATCACATTTTGTTGGATCTTGTCGGAGGAAGTTTTACGCGGAATTGTTACTAAAAATTGTTTTATCCTAATAATTATTATACAACAGAAATAAAATAAAAAGGAAACAGTTCGGAGAATACTCAAAGGAACTTTATGATCTGATCCCACCATCTGTTTTCTGCTCCAGGACAAGCAGACGGACGGCGCAATGCCATTCTTATCTGGTGGACCTTCCACTTCCAGCTTTATCATTCGCACCGCTTTCGAACCTGGATCTCTTCAAGACAAGAGTGAATAGGTGTTTTCTGGACCTTCTCTTCGTGATACACCGTGTCAGCCACATCGTCACTTTCCATCAGTCAGGTGTGGTTGTGGTCAAAAGAAGGTATATCGACACAAAAAAATATTTGCCGAAACTTAATTAACTTAGTTTTTTTCTTTTTACAAAAACCTGAGCAGATACCTAATTATTCCGTGTTTCCGATGTAACAGATTAACGGCAAAAAAGTTTAAAAGAAAATCCACAAAAAACCTTAATAAAAAGCCTCTAAAAAGTCGCTAAACAAAACACCACCCTGTTCAATAAATTTGCTACCTCACTCACTCACGCAATCTATCTCTTTCACACCTCAGTTTAATCTCCGGGGATGCCTTGATGGGAAAATACCGTAGTTAATCTATTTTTTGCAATCGCAAGGTGTTCTGTGGTTAGGAATCCGTATTAAAACTAGATTGTATAGAGGATGTTTGGTTTTATCGAGAAATGTTAAATGACTCTACACATTTTGATATGCAAATGAATAGATTTTATTAGTCAAACGTTTGAATTAACTAGTCTTAAAATAATATCAGCTATTTATGTAGATATTGATCGACATAGATCACCTATATAATCTAATCACACATCTTCCGATTATAAAGATCAGCGTATGTATAGGCTTAAAGGTACACAATAACCAGACAATTTTTTTTGAAAAAAATAAAATGTTGAACATTATCTATCACATATCATTATATCATCATCTTATCACAGCCCCAAAGTAAAATAAGGTTGGCTACTTATGAGATGATACCAACGTAACAAGGTACGTATTGCTAATATTTACTTTTATTTTTATCTATATATAATGTTAAGTTATTGTTTATTTTACATTACTTTTGGTACACATCCTGCATTTCTTAATTTCACATATTTCTTTCAATTAAAGGTTGCCTAGAACAGATCGCTTTTAAGCGATAAGGCTGCCCATTGTATATTTCGTAATGTCCCTTTGTAATTTTTTTTTCTTTTGTACAATAAAGCATTTTTGTATTGTATTGTAATTGTACATAGGTAGGTACACCAGACCCGGAACAAGGTAGAACATACTGTACCTTATACATATTCTAAAAATTATCACACAAATTTTACTGAGTTTCTTTAGGGTCGTCGCATAGTGAAATAACTCTCGTTTCTCGTAAACTTTTTTTCCCTTTATTAAAAAGTCTATTACGAAGACAAAATGCCAGAGCAAAGAAAATGTCTCATTTAGTCGCATATTTCTGCTGCTAAAAAACTAAATGAAAAGAGCTTCTTCACTGTAGATAGAATAAAATATATTTTAACTAGAAAACCACCTACTTATTATATAAGTAGGTAGTTTAATATATATATAATAAGATTTACTTCTACTATTATTGTAGATATCTACGCAGAGAGTTTATTTGATCAAATGTATAGGTATATACTTTGAAGCTTCGTTCTTGCCCAGTCTTAGCGTATACTTCGGAAATATCAATTTGTCCTATAATTAATTGAATTTCATTTATTTAGCAATGTTGATAAGGTATTTTTCAGTAATCGCTGGGATGTACTAACAGCTGTGAGGTGCCGGCTTAGAATTTGCACCACCCCAACTCTTCCCGCGGGTGTCGTAAGAAGCGACTAAGGGATATTCACCGGGGGCGGACAGCAGAACAATTCTACCACCAAACTGCGATCTCCAACCCGCATGCCCAGCGTGGGGATTATGGACCAATACGGGCCGTTGAGGTTAAAGTTGAGGCAAGGTACTCCTATAATGTGAAAGAACATTTTTTATCTAGTTTTGTCAATACACAGGGTCACAAACGTCGCGTTTTTCTAATTAATAAGTATTATGTTATTGTAATATTATTCTAAATATTCAAGGCTAATTTTTACGAAACACATAAACACAAGGCCTTTTTAGTCTGCCAATTTTATAAATTAAATCTCAGCTAATACCTGCATATAATTAAATCTAATTAGTGCGTCTTTGTAGATAATCAAATACCTTTTCTACTCTGGTAACGGGTAGTAGCTATCTGTAATACAGGGTCACTAACGCTTTTTTAATATCCAAATGTATTTATCATCAGCTAGCATTTTTTGTAATCAATCAAAAAAGACTTTCCTGTTTTTTAATAGTATTTTTTTTTTTCATAATCCAGACTTGCGAACCTTTAAGAGTATTGCACCATTGCTATGTATATCTAGGTATTTTTTATCCTTCAAATACCTATTCCATACTGGTCGTCGCAGCGAGGCTAGTTTCGAAAGCTGGCTGCAACCGGTTGAGTATCCGCTGTTGCACCTGTCCTGTGCATCGACCTTAGTAAAAAATAAGTCCCACACTCGCTTCTCAATTGTTTTGATAGGTGGCGCTGGTTTGGTTGGTGAGGTTTTGTTATGGTTGAGGTTTTTTTTATCTTTTATTGGAGGTATCTATTTGAGAGAGAATTTTCGGATCGTTTTTCTATGATACGAGGTCGAGTTTCTGTATGTAATTTTGAAATAAATAAACCAAAAAAATTAAACCATAATTAGATATTTAATTCAAAAGACTACGATTACATTGGCATTGGGTAAGGATTACAGGAACTTATGATTTGACCCAAGACTCAGATAATAATAAGGAAAAAATTATCTATCACACTAATATTATAAATGTGAAAGTTTGGGTGATTGTATTTTCGTTACCTCTTCACGCCAAAAGTTATAAACGGATCGAGCTGAAATTTTGCATTAAGCTAGTTCTAACCCTGGGATAATAATATATACTTGGCTTTTTGAGAGGAAAGTGGATAGGCAAGCGCAATGGACTTAATTTATAAGAAAATAATTAACTGCATATGTATATTATTTAAATCTTTTAAATATGCTGGAAAGCGACCCGATAGATTTTTCATAAATAAGACATCCTGTATTTTATACCAACATTTTCGCCTCAAAAAGCTACCCTGTATAATAAAGGCATATCCCGAAAAAATTCGAGTGTAGCCACGGCCACAAACTAGTTCGTAATAACGAAGCATTGAATGCTTCGTTGTACAGTCAGGTATGTACCGAGCTTCTGAATCGCAACAAAACCGAAATCACCAACGTTCCCTTCAACAATAACGATAAAACACAAGGTAAACCGATAAAAAAATAAAGGTTTTGTTTGCGTAAACACAAAGATGTTGCGGAAAACATCCTAAAGATATAACGAATAAGCGGAAAGCCTCGAACAGAATAGTCATACAACTCATACAATATTAACCTGTGACTGCGTCGTAAAATGGGAACGGGTGCCACAGAGCATACTAGCTTACTTTTTCGCTTCGACGACATCTAGAGGGAATAGAAGAAAACACAGGTTTTAAGATACCTACAAAAGTCAGTTACTGTCATATTATTATTGGACCTAAAAGATTACTACGATTAAAAATAGGAAATTTCATCTAATTCCAAATTTCAGCCACACATTATTACTGTATGTTACACGGTGTGCATAAGCGAAATATTATAGAAAACTACAAATTGTTTTAATAAATAATTTATAATGGTGTTTTAATAAATTTTTATTATTTTTGCTTTTTTATTTCCAAATGAAATATATAATTATATTAGGCCTCAAAATTAGGGTAGTTTAATTATTAAGAGTAAATTATTTGGTGGGTTTGAACCTTGGACCCAAATAACAATAAATTTTATAAAGGTCGTAAGCACCAGGAATGGGTTCAAGACAATGTCTTTAGAATCTAGGTTACTACTTCTGACCGCCACTGTACCTAACCTACACCATTAATTGCATATACAATTGAAAATACATTATTGTACACCAACTAAATTCAATACAAAAGACAAGACACAAGTACAAAGGGCGGTGCAATATATTCTGTGCAATATATATTATGTATAATATTATAGATCATACAGGATATTTTGGAATGCAGATTCATACAGGATATTTTGGAATGCAAATAATAACGTGAAATAGTTATGTCAGCCTATGTCTCATTTTGTTTTTGTTTTTTGGTCATTTAATATTATTAAACTAACAAATAAAAAGCTAACCGTAATATATTGTATGAATTATGAGGGTTTGGAAATGTTGTTCATAAATTTACCCGGACTAAGTAAGCAAGCAAACATTTTAAATGATCGGCCTGGACCCTTTTATAAGCAAGCAATTAACTTTGCTTGAACAATGATTGATTGAAAATGTCAAATCAGGTAAAAAAAGTAAAAACCGAGTGAAACGACGAAAAAGTTTTTGCTAAAAAGTATGCGAAATGGCAAAGGCTGCCATAAAAGTGCCACACGTAACAAATAAGATAAAATCGACAAACTCATCGAGGTATTCCGCTGGTAGGAAAATATAAAACGCATAATATTGCCTATATGTTCCAACTACATGACAAAGTATTTCCGGAGAATAGTAAAGAAGATAGCAGAGCAAATTTATATAGAAAATGTTAATTTTATTTTTGTTTTGTGACTTAAAATTCAGAAAGCATTGTTATTCATTAGGATGAATAAATGTTGTAAAATATCGAATTTAAATCCAATAACCGGATCATGCATTAAATTATGCTCTAGGTAAGTATTTATTACTCCGAGGATGCTCCAAAGAAAATAACAAAAACAAAACCAGTTGCTAGAGTACATTACGCGTGGCGCAGCATTTCTTTATAAAAAGACCCTATATAGCTTTTTCCTTTCAACAGAAATTGGCACTTACAACCCAGACATAAAGACCAAAACGGCTGTTTCGGAAACAGATTCGTTCGCGTGGCTGTCAAGTCGATACCCTAGCTTTATATCGTCTTAGATTCCCAAAACTTTCAAAGGAAAATCCACTTTATTTTAGAGGGGAAGAGACGGTTTTTCTAAAATGGCGTCTTAGTTTATGGCCTGCAATGTTTTGTGATCCGAGGCGTCATTTAGCTACCAGTTTTGCTCAGTGCCTTAAGGCCTAGTTACACTACGCGAGTTACTATCCCGACTCTGGCACTCGCATAAAGGGTGACACAGTTGACAGTTAGCTTATTTCACTTTGTGTTAGCATGTACCAAACATATCACAGCAGAACCTGAGTGGAGTGGGGAGTGGCCACTCCGGTGGAAGCCAAAAATTATTGTACTACTACTTTTTTATGGTAATACTAGTTTCTGCCCGTGGCTTGTCACTCGTTTTTTCTATGGAAACGTTGAACGGTAATATTCCATGGGAACTGATCTAAGGGATAAAAAATAGCCCATGTTTGATTCCCAGGCCAGGTTTCTTCGTCGCTTCTTTACTAAAGTCTATCAAAAATATCACTTCATTTCCGTGTCAGTGTTTAGTTTTATAATTTGACCTTTCTAAGTGTACATTTATTGTATTTATGGAAATAAAGGGTTTTTGATTTGATTTGATTCCAGGCTTAGAATTACCTATATGCAAAATTTCAGCCCGATCCGTTCAGTACCTAGTTTTGACGTGAAGAGAGAAGAAGAGATAGCAAGCATCCATCCTTATATCCAGACTTTCTATAATAGTGGGATTATTTTGTTGCTGCTTCCACATCAAATTTCTCAAAAGCTTCTTCCATGTCAGTTCAGTCATCATGCTAGTCAGACTTGACTACATGATAGTAAGCACTGTCTTATGTAAACAGAGCTCTGCTACCATTTCTATCGCCTTAAACCTAGAAGCGTGGACGTACAGAGCGCAAATTGGTACTGTATGTTTTTACGATTAGGTTCCCTTTTACGACGACGGAAAGTGGTAGGTTATGGTTATTAGTATTTGATGGTTGCCCACTCCATTTGCAAATGAATATCTTGGGTTGCCCTTAAATCTTTCAGAAATTTATTGGCCTTTTGTCTGTAATTATCAGTTAAGATGTCAGCTATTTTAAAAGTTAATACTGTATATGTTAAGTAATTTAATAAATGCATTATGTGAACATAAAACTGACAGAAAGGAAATGATTTTGCTACTATGGGAAAATGAAGACTGATATTTTTTACTTGGTTTCTTTAAGAGCTTTCAAAAGACCGTTTGCTTTTGGTTTCATTTTGCTTCGTCAAAGCCTTTGGTTTAATTCAGCAATTAGAGTTGATTTTTAACAGAAGCTCTGACAACAGATTTGACCTCTCTGTTGGCTGTGTGCTGTGTGGTGCCGGCATAGAATTTGTTAAATCCCAACTCTTCCCGCGGGTGTCGTAAGAGGCGACTAAGGGATATCAACCGGGGGCGGGCAGCAGCCCCTCCTGCAGAACTTCCGCCACCGAACTTCGATTCCCAACCCGCATGCTCAGCATGGGGATTATGGACACTACCCCCGTGACGCCTATCTGGGGAGGCCTGCGTTCATCAGTGGACCAATATAGGCTGTTGAGGTTGTCATAAAGCTTCGCTTACAAATTTAATCCTATCTAAGCCTGCAGCTTTCCGATAAAAAAATGCCCGAACTTCAGTAAAATTCCACCCAGAATTTCATTCATCCATTAAATTTTTCGATTATTTCCAACAGCCGTGTGCTCATTCCCGGACCGTGACTGGGATTTATTTAAAAGGTAAATAAAACAGCATTTCAGTGATTGGATAAAAACCAAACAATTCGATCTCGGTGGTGGGTCGAGGAAAATATACAAGCGGCCATTGCTCTTTAGGGGCCCGTAAATATTTATTTGAACGTGTGGTGAATGCTCTTTAAGATGGGACTAGTAATTCTTCTATTCTGTTGCTAATGGTGAGATCGGCTAAGCTGGGTCCTGATCGATGTTACGGGGTAATGTACCATTCGCAAAGAACATGATACGTTACGCCGTGTGCTAAAATATGTCTCGTTGCGAGCGCCTGCTTTCCCCGTACTGATACTGACTGCCTGCTACTGAGCTTAGAATGGTGCCGGCTTAGAATTTGCATTACCCTAACTCTTCCCGCGGGTGTCGTAAGAGCCGATTATGGGATTTCCACCGGGGGCGGGTAGCAGTGCCCCCAACAGAACTATTCTACCACCGAACTGCGATCCCCAACCCGCATGCCCAGCGTGAGGATTAACGCACTAACCCCATGAGATAAAAGCCAATAAGGCACTTAGGGGGAGGTCTGCGTCCAGCAGTGAACCAATATAGGCTGTTGAGCTGAGGTTAGGATACTTAATTCCCGAACGCTCTCTGTGTAACATGTTACGCCCCGTAACGCCGGTCAGTTCCCAGTTTTGGGAGCGAGCGGAGCACTGATACAAAAATGTAGCATTCGTCAGGGGCGAACACATCAAGTGGCGATCACAATATACCTACCTATCGTGACACGAATGCCATCTAAGCTTAATACTTTATACAGAACCCTATCAGAAATACCCAAATAATTGGTATAAATTCATTTTTACGCTGAACCATCTACACAAATGTGAATAAACTTGCTAATTTTTACCAACACTCGAATCTTTAAAGCAAATAATCAAAATCGCACGCTTCGCCAAACGAATGCGGTTTTTATTTGTTTAACCGGTTTACAATCAACGCTCTAAGAACGGCATAGGTAAAGAAAAAGCAGCTGGTTTATTCAATTAGACTGCAACAGCAATGCAAGCAATCTAACAACGCCACAAGCCTATGACATTGAGATGATCCCCTGGATTTGTTCTCCCGATGGTTTCTGCAGTTGCTTATAATTACCCAAAATTCTTTTTAGAGGTCCCCTCCGCACACTATAGAGACCTACCTTAAAATTTCACGTCTGTAGATTTCAGATGAACCGCTACCCTATGAAACTTAAGCTTGTTTGTTTCTCTGTTTGTATAGATGTAGTTTTTTGTACTACTTATTGTCTTTTTGGGTTCAAATAAATGTATTTTCTTTCTTTCTTTTGACTCCAGAGACATTTAAAGGGGGGGAGGTGCCACCGGTTAGCTACCACCCTGTAGGTAGTGTTTTAAAAACCAATAAGCTGGTATAGGCGTCAGAATTGACCAACGAGTTTGACGCAAGCACATATCTTTAAAGTGTCCGTATTCAAATTAAAAGTTATCACATCGCTTGGTTCTTGTTAGGAAGACAATACCAAAGCTAGAGGTATAGATGTGTGAAGTGTTCTAGCTACCCACAATGAGCTGTATTGTCAAGTGTCGATAGTGCTGTGAAAATGTGAGATAAGAATCTTGTTTTATCTTTTCCTCTTGATCACATTCTTGATAATGTTGTTACAACGGTATTATAGTTTTTTATTGAATAAAATTATCTGCAGATATTAGGATACTTTATTATACGTGGAAACGTATTAGATACCTAAATTAGTAAGGGGTACAATGTAAGCTGAAGACAGGGCGCTAATGGCGCTATGGCACTCATCAGGGAGGGCCTATGTCCAGCAGTGGACTATAATGTAACCTACATTATAGTCCACTGCTGGACATAGGCCTCCCCCATAGGATGATGATGATGATGATGATGATAAGTAATGTAAAAAAAATATTTTTTTTGTAGTCTTCTTCAATTCTACTATTATCTGATTGTAATTTTCTATGTGAAAACTTTTATTCACTAAAAAAATCACATACACATACAAGTATATCTATTAAAAAAAATCTAGGTATCTAACTATGGACCTTAATTTAGAAGTACAACAAAAGATGATGTTGAACATCACTAGTGAATGCAAATGGAGTTTTCGTGCACAAAAATCGGTTAACCGATTCAATCGATTCCGTACTTGATTAACACGCGATTCGATAAAAAGCTCCGCTCATTCGAATTGTTTCCTTAATTTATTAACATTTTGTTGAAACCAGTTCGGGTTTTGTAAGATTTTATACTCGAGTTGCAAGACAATGAATTTAAAAAGTTTATTTAACAATGAACGAAAAAATTTGCGGGGATTATATGAATGAGATTTTGACTGTCTTAACTTCAACCGCCTCATTTGGATTGATTTTTATTCTTAAATATATTTTTTTAATGTGTGTAACGTTAAAAACGATTAAGTTGATAAATTAATAAAGGAATCTCAAGAAAATTACAATAAAATAATAGTAATAAATTAAAACTAGTATTTACAGTTGAAACAATTGAGCTAACTGCAGACTGTTGCAAACAATCTACAGGTAGCTCAACTGATTTTTATCTTTTATTCTTGTTTATTGAAAAAAGCTTAGAAGGTACCGACGAGGTATACGAATAAGGGTGCATTTCCACTGGGTGATTGGCCAGTTCAAGGTCCACTTCCCTCCACTCCGCCCAGCACCGCGTCAGTGAAAACACACCCTTAGGCAGTAGTTATAGTCAACACCAGAAACTGTTTAACATTGCCAGTATACCTATTGTTTGTGTCTACTAAAAAGTAGGAAGGGTACCTACTTTTTAAAATAAGAGTAGGAGATAGGCCAATTCACCCATTATCTGCGATATAATACAATATATTCCATATTTTTGACATTTTACTTAATTTATAATAATTTAATTTCATGTTTTACATTCAAAGTATGGATTGGATACGTATGTTTTGTAATTTCCTTGTTTAACCCCCGATGCAAAAAGAGAGGGGTTTTATTTATAAGTTTAACGTGTCTGTCTATCTGTCTGTGGTATCGTGGCTCCCAAACGGATGAACCGATTTTCTTTAAGTTTTTTTAATAATTTTATCCCGAGTGTTTTTAGCCATGTTTCATAAAATCTGTCGGGGGGTTTTTAATTTTTTTTATGTTGATCTTGTTTTGTACTACTTTTTTCTTGTTTCCTACTATTTCAATGCTTTTTAGTCGTATAAATGGACTGTCAGTAGTCGTATAAATTGTAACAATGTGCACCTAAAAATAAGAAAAAATCCGACACAATTGTTTCGGAATAAATAAATGAAATGAAGTAACTTCTCAGGTACGTAGAATGCAGTTAAGCCTGGATTTCACTTTACAGTTCTTCTGTTAAAAAGTAAACCTTAATCAATTAACCCCTACACCCCTTAAGCAAAGTAAAGCCTCCACGTTCAGACTTTATGTAAACACAACATAAATTAATTGCAACGAGAGTGGAACAAAGAGTGAACTTAAACAAATGTGTTTTCGTACGGTAGCACTTAATTGTAATTACTGTGTTCGCGATTTCGCAGGAAATTAGCGGTTTGAAGCGTACGAGATTTATGTATGTGTGGTTACTTGAGCCATGGCTTAAGTATTAGAAATGGTAGTACGCTCAAAGCGATTAGAAATCGTTTTATTCGTCACTAGGGTCTTTCGCTCGAACTATTCAGCCGGCTTTTGACTATGGGATATAATATAAATTACATCTTGTGCTATATATTATATCCCGCGATTGCTATTCACACTGTAAGATATATATTTTGGAACACACATGATCAGTTTACACGTCTGCACACGAACGCCAACATTCAAACGGAGGGCGAAGCGGGGGAGGTGAGGTGTCCGGGGACGTGAGGTAAAATATACACCTTCAAATGACCTTCAAATATCGCTCACTCGGTCGAAAAAATATTTATAGTTTGGGATGTAATATATATTATAGCACAGTGTAAACGGTCCCATACAAAATGTATGGTGAGCGATAAAATATTATATCTCAAGATGTAATATATATTATATTATATCCAATAGTGAAAAGCCGGCTTTCTGATAAATTGCACAGAAAAATACCACCCGTTGACATACCACAGTGTCGAACCAGAAAATTCTGCTCTACTTTCATAATAAGCACGGCGAGAGAGTGGAATGAGTTTCCTGTGTCTGTTTTTCCGTTAGAGTACAATGTAGTCTTCAAATTCAGAGTAAATAAGTTCGTTCTGGAAAGCGTGCTTTATCTTAGGCTACATCTACACTTACTTGAATGAGATGGTTGCCAAACGCTTGACCCAATAAAAAAATCTAAAATCCGGATTATGTTCTACTTTCTCCATCATCCAGGACGGAGCAGTGTGGGTAGACCCCCCCCATAAGACTGGACCGACGACCTGGTGAATATCGCGAGGAACCGCTGGATGTGGACATCACAGGACCGGTCATTGTGGCGATCTTCGGGGGAGGATTATGCCCAGCAGTGGACGTCGTTCGGCTGAGATGACGATGATGTTGCAAGGTGGTCATGGCCTCACACACACTCAACTCCGGAAGTCTCCCCATACATCTTTCCACTAACACCCAAATTACCACTATAAAATCGCCCTGCCATGCCATATTGGTATTTATTACCATACATAACGATACAAAGCCCGATAAAATCGATTGGACGGCCCGCAAAAACTATCGTAAATTATATTTTATATTACTTTTTACGTTGTGCTCCCAAAATGGTACGACAATAACTCATGTATACGACCGATAGTGTATGGGATTTACTCAGAAATTGCAGCTTTTTTTAGTTTTATCCAAATTTTTCTGTGGGTGACGTAATAAAATGTATAATTCGTACTCAAATTCGAAGATAAGCAAGTCGTATTTGTTTTAAAGAGTAGGTAAATATTTTTTTGTTTTTCGCTATAACTGCAAAAATGATCAAGTCCATAAAATTTTAATCAAAATACTTTTAGGAACAGTTTTTTTTAGTTTATCCTTACAATTTTCATAAGTAACTATCCAAGAAAAGGTTTGCTAACATCCTTATAAATCGTTGATTAGAACCGTCCTTTGGAAAGTTCCCCACTGTAATAAATAAAATAATTGATGGAACTCAATTTATTTTTCTGGTATTTTTCCTTTGATGTTGTATTTTTACATGCGTACCACATCATCCTCTGTAATTGGACATGCAGTTGGCGTAATTGGTAGGTATCGGTACGTTTGATGTTACATCCGTAGAGATGCTACTTTAGGTTCGGAGTAGAGAAGCCTACTAGAGAGGCAGCCAGTAAAGTGGCGGCCACTTTTTAACAAACAACTCATATTACTTACCACTCGCAGCTTTTCTTGACGCAGCAACAACATTTTTTTATGGTTTGTCTTTTGCTCTGATATTCCTTTCTTTCCGCGCTTAAACCACTATTTATAGATAAAATACTAGGAAAACTTAGTAGATAGGTAACTATGGTAATCTCACTAATATTATAAATGCGAAAGTTTGGATCTTATATGTTTGGATGTTTGTTACCTCTTCGCGTCAATATTTCTGAACGAATCGGACTGAAATTTTGCATAGATATTGTTTAAGACCTGGAATAGTTTCTCATAGTCATAATTAAGCTACTTTTTATCACGGTAAAATGCATGCGTAGCTGCGGGCAAAAGCTAGAATTTTATAAAAGACCTAGCCACCTAGCCATCTAGAATAACTAGTTCCTCCAGCATCGTGGGAGACGAGCTTTATTCTCTAACCGCAAAGGAATCTAAATTGCCATTTGAGTGGGTGTCGGCGGGGATTCCACTTTTTGTTGTCATTTGACAAATGTCTTTGGGGATTTCGTTTTCCGGACCTAAAATGGTAAATGGTTAAAACATGCCTAATGCCTTCGTTTGTCTCAGCTGCCCAATAAGAAAAAGAATGGTTCCCTATACGTAGCTCTCATTTCGTTGCGAATTTATTCCATATAATTTTTATGCGAATCTGCTGAAGTCAACTAGAAATCGAAATCTTTCCATAAAGTACGCATCAGACCCGCCAAGGCAAGGAATTTGAACCTACATAAATATGTTGGCCGAACTTTACATAATAATACTAGTTATAATTCCGTCAGCAATAAATTATTGATTAAAAGTTAAGTAGTGATTTGGATCGGGCCAGTGTCAAGCACCGAAAATTATGGCACTTTCAGAGACAAATAAATTCGAGCGCCTAAACACCGAAACTCGTTCAAAATTTATAGATATTTCCCATTTCACGGTAAATCAATTCTTTAGTAACTTTACGATCCGACATAAAGATTTATTTTAAAGATAAATTATTCTGCAGATAAATTTGGGAATAATGAAGGCACGATATTATTGGGGACGCGATATTTTTGGGGTAGTATTCAGTTACGAGTTGGAAGACTCGAAATGCCATCCGAAAGTTGCCTGAAGGAAATCGCTTTAGTCATAAAACCCGCCTACATCTTAACCATTCTCTGAGACTCGTAACTCAGTAAGAACTTAAGGACTTAGGGGTGTCCCATTATCGTCATAAATATTAATAATTTTGAAGAATAGGCAAGTATGATTAATAACCATAAAATGAAATAAGTAATTAACATGATTCCCTTAAGCCCCACGTCGCTCGCCCATTGATTTAGAAATTGAAGCATAGAAACGTTACATAATAGAGACTAGAACAGAACTAAATTTACAATGACATAGTCTTAGACACTCGCGCAGCTATCCCTGTAATTAATTATGGAAATAATACCTTATGCTCAGTTACTATAGACACCATTTTGCTTTGTAATAATAAATTCAGTTGCTGATACTGAATGGATGGAAGATACAAACAAAAGAAAAGCTAGATTTTGTGAAAGGGAACATATAATACGCATAAAAGAAGTCACAAGACAAGTTCTATGAAAGCCATTCCCTGGTATAAATAACATACCACCATAACTCCAAGCACTGGCCTATTTAAAAATTGTGTGCTTCTTATCATCGTCCAATACGGTATGTATAAAATCATGAGTCTCTTAAAAAACTTAATGTAATAAATAAATTATAATTTAATGATCCATAAGTTGCCGTTGCGGTCGCAGCCGGCGTAAGAATCGAAGTCGACTAAAAGAACAGTCCGAAGGAAGGACAACGGATTCCTTCTGTGTATTTTTAACCCCCGACGCAAAAAGAGAGGGGTTATAAGTTTAACGTGTCTGTCTGTGTAGCTGTGTATTTGTCTGTGGTATCGTAGTTCCCAAACGGATAAACCGATTTTCGTTTAGTTTTTTTTGTGTCATATATAATTTTATCCCGAGTATTCTTAGCCATGTTTCGTGAAAAATCTATCGAAGGGTTTTTAAAATTTTTAACTTTGTTCTTGTAACACCTCAACTGCGGTCATCAATCTGTCAATCAAGCGTGGTGATTATAGCAAAACCTTCTTACTGTGAGGAAAACAAGTTCATCGGTGAAGGAATGTGTGCTGAACCGAGTCAACAACACGCAGCGTCGTTTCTTCTGTTAATTTGACAGCCTGTAGTGTATATGTATCCATAAACTTTACTTGTTAACCCTATTTTATGCAAAAAATTATGTAAAGTGAGAGTTTGGGATAAATTTACAATAACTACACATTTAGTTTAACGCGTGTGACGAATTTACTTCCAATGTATAGAGTATACAAAAATGTGAAAAATATAATTTGTGGCAATTGTACAACAAACCCATATTATTATAAACCAAGGAAAAGCCCTCCATTGCGTGCATGTAGATGCGCTGTCATTTAAATATATTTTTGTTAATGAATAATGATGATGATGTAAAATGAAGATAATCATTATAAATTAACAAGAATTGGCAGTTACATGTCTGACCAAACTGGTTTGGATGGAATCCCAGTAATATTGGCCACAAAATCGTGGGCGTACAGAATATTATGAGATTTGGGTTTCACTGGAATGGTAATAAAATTGATTTTGATGATGTTGACTTTGTTTGAGCATATGTTTGCTTTCAGTTTAGATTCAGAAGGACTACCGAGTCAATCTTTACCAGACTTAGATAAACGCACGAATCGTGCACAGAGATCCGAAAGAAAAGAAAAATGGTGACAATTCTTTCAATTACGCAGAATTGACGAAATGATGAAATTCATGATGAGAAAGAAACTTTTGTGGCTGGATTCAAAATTAAGCTTGTTGTTCTACAACATATGCTTGTTCACATGTTTTTTTTGTGTTTGAGCTTCAGGTAAAATATTGTCATCCTTATTTTAGGTTGGCAGGTACATGAATAAAAAAAATTCAATGAAATCCATAATTTAGTTCGAAGAGATGAAATTCACAAAGAAACTAAATATATTTTGTGATGTGTGAGTATCTAAGGTTTTTGTGCGTTGCAAAAAAACACATAAAACTATTAAGAATAGCTGGAAGTCAAGAAATTGCTAATTTATATAACAGTCGATTGAAAGTATATAGTTTATAGTATTGTAGGTACCTAGATGATAATTTGGTCTTTTCCTCGAAGTAATTTTATACTAGACCACTATGTTAGTTATTTCTACGTAACATAGTAATAAGTCTCAAACCTAACATTACGGTTCGGCCAATCTCGTTACAGAAGAGGGTCAATCGACCACCAGTTGATCAGTGATTGGTTTGCTTGATTGGATCATTTGACCAAGGTGGCATTTGACTCTATTTCACTCGACAGTAGCTAAAGGTAATAAGTATTGTTGTGGGTACCACTCACTTGTAAATCATGACTCGAGAATTGAACTTACCTGTAGATTGTTTGCAACAGTCTGCAGTTAGCTCAATTTTTTTAATTGTAAATACTAGTTCTAATTTATTTCTATAATTTTTTTGTAATTTTCTTTGTGAATAAAGGCCCTTTAAAAAAAAACTTAGCTTTTACCTCTCCTAAATCACTAAGATTTATTTCAAAACAAAAATCCTTCAAAAACAAATTGGAGTATTTTTGGAAGGTATGGTATGTGAAGAGACGTTGACATCTCTGGTCGGCATATAGATTAGTTCAAAATTAAAATGACTTTCCACTACTATTTTTTTTTTTTTACTACATGGAAAGAGATTATTATTATTTTCAATAGGATTAAGTCTGGGTAGCCAGTCACCTCAGTGTACGAGCCCCACTGCCTAGAAAATACTATAATAGTTTAACTTTAAATTAGTAAATAATTGATTGCAATTTACGGAAGTTAAATTTTTTGACTACGAACTTCCTCCTAGGCCCATTAATCCAGACATTACCCTAATATATTTAATAGCTTTCAAAAATCCACTATCCACCGAAAGAGCACCTCTATTTTTAACAGTCGTGGATTAAATACACAAAATCTATGGTCCCATAAACAAATACATTGTGTAACAAGTCTCACTGCAATAACATCTAGGCAATCAGTATTCTTGAAACTAGCGTTGCGGAATGAGGTCGCCATTGAATGAGAACCATCTCATCCGCCCACGCGGTGACGAGGCTTGATGGAAACAGCTGGGTATTTCTTCATTTTATTTCAAGACTACACTTTTTATTTATTGAAGCCTGGCACCCGTTCGCCAATACCTTATTGCTACGACTTGTTGAAATTAATGTTGTCGATGTCTTGGGATTTGATTTTTGACCCGAAAATCCGACAAATTCATATGTACTATAAATAAATTCATCATAGGCTCACGGAATTTTATAAATAACCCTTAACTGGCTATGTTACAGTTTTTATAGTAATGAAGCTACATAAAGAATAGAATTAAAATGAAAAAAGGCTTTTGCCCTGTTAAAAAAAAAAAAGAATAGCGTCATTATTTCTGTTTTGAAGTTAACGTATGTCAAAATTGTAGAAATGATTATGAGTATACTGCATAGCGCAACTGAGTATTGTGCTTTAAACACCACGTTAGTCAGTTTGACTAACAACGTTGTCGATTGATTGTAACCGGTCTAATGAAGCGATTAATAAACCAAACAACCTCAAAGGATTTTTTATTCTAACCGAGCCATCTTTGCGGAAGAATAGAGGTTGTCATTGGGATGTAATAGCCAACCATACAAGGTCTGTGCCATTTTAATACACAGACCCCAAACCATAGCATCCTTTTTTCAGTCTGTTAGAACTACGAGTATTTTTGACAAAAAAGAAAATCCTCTTTTTTTGGTTTTCCAAAGCGTGCTTGCCTTTACAAAGATGAGGTTATTCCGTCCTTTTACGACTTCCACAGGGTAAATTGGAGAGTATCATTTTGGACCGAGAACTCAACGGTAAACTCGATTTAAAAACTAGAATCTATCGAGATTCGTCAAGTTAGAGCGTAACTCGCTCGCCGAGGGTTTCGAACGTTTGTACAAACAAATATGTTGGTAGGTACTAAAGGTACCGGTTAGAGACTAGTAAAGGTACGAGTTGGTAGCGGACGACATGAGGCAGCAGCGGACGACGTGTCGCAGCGTCACTACTGGTTTCTATGTATTTCTATGGAATTCCCTCCGTAGTTAGCGATACGTCGTTAGCGACACATTTCATAGAAATACATAGAAACCAGTAGTGTCGCTGCGATACATCGTCCGCTGCTGCCTCATGACGTCCGCTGCCAACTCGTATCTTTAGTAAAGGGTACCTTACAGTGAAAGTTTACCAGCTATTTCAATTCAGCTACACCTCTGCCTTAAGGGGTCAACCAAATTGGTTACTTTTGTTGTTGAATTTCGTTTTCTACGCGTCTTTTTATGTTTTGCTACCTTAATGTTTTAATCCAACAGTTGGTCGTATTAAAATCGCTTTTCATAAATAAATAAGCTTTACCATTTAAGAATTCAATTTACATTTTCTTTTGCGATACAATGGAGTATTGCAGCCAGCGTCTTGGGGACATTTCCGGTTGGTATTGATTTTAATCAGTTGAAAGACTTCCAGATTGTTTTTAACAATCAACTGATAGCTCAACTGTTTCACGTGTATTTACAATTACTCTTGATATTCTTAGTACATTATTGCTTTTCGAAAATTAAACATTGATTTGTCACTTTTCATTTGATACTAGCTGCTGCCCGCGGCTTCGCCTGCGTAGTTCCCGTTCCCGTGGTAATTCCGGGATAAAACATAGCCTATGTCCGTCTCCTGGTTCTAAGCTGCCTCCCCACCAATTTTCAGCCAAATCGGTTCAGCCGTTCTTGAGTTATAAATAGTGTAACTAACACGACTTTCTTTTATATATATAGATTTCACTTGAGAAACGGTCACAATCTTGCAAAATGATTTCATATTTTCCTATCAATGACGATAAACATACTAAAAATGAACACCCATTAGGAAATCATTATAAATATTTTACTGTCGTCAACACCCTCATAAAAACTAGCAAACACTAAATCATTTCATCGGCCTATAAATCAAAGTAATCTTAAACAAGCATTGTGTTCAGAGCACAAATACTACACTTTACCATAATGCCTTCTTATCAGTACCTACTGAAATTGCTTTATTAAATGCAACCTGAGCCGTTTATCGGTCATTTTACCTTATACATGACGTCACTGACCCTATAAAGGCGGGTACTGATCGGCGTTACAGGGAATAAATGCGTAACGTAACGTGTTACACAGCGAGCGTTCGCGCAGTCTGTACGGGGAAGGCGCTCGCAACGAGCAAGGAGACGGATTTTTGATGTTTCATGCTCGCTGCGAATGGTGGGTACAGTGGCGGCGGTTAGAAGTGGTGACCTAGATTCTAAAACCATTGTCTTGCAGCCATTTGTGGTGCTTACGACCTTTATCAAATTATTTGTGCCCTAGGTTCAAATCCACATAGTCATTTACACTTAATATTAACCTTAATTTTTAAGGCTTAATATATTTTTATCTATTTCATAAGGCAAAAATTCACAGCAAAAATAAATAACATAATTTATATTAACACCATTATAATTATAAATTATTGTAGTATAAGTAATAAGGAAATAACTTATCAGTTATCTAGTAGGTACCCTTAAACACAAGCTCTGCTTAGCTTGGAGCAAGATGATGGTGTGTGAATTCTGTAGGGTTCGCTTCGAGAAAAGGTTTCATTCTTAATTATCGAACCTATTTTCTTGTTTGTATGACATTATTTTAAAAGCTAGTAGTCTTTTTCGAATATGACAGCTAAAAGAAGAAAATAGGTTCGATAATTAAGAATGAAACCTTTTCTCGAAGCGAACCCTACTTTTTTTTTTTTTTTTTACGTCTCCTGCATAATTTTTTCGGAGTTTCGATGTTTCATGATCGCTGCAAATGGTACATTTATATCTATCTATGTAGTTTAATGTTTTAAGTATATCAGTATGGGTACTAGATTACCCATAACACAAACTCTTAGCTTAGCTTGGGGCTAGATGATGCTGTGTGAATTGTCCAGCATTATTTATTTTATCTATTCATTACGCTCCGTAATACCGGTCAGTACCTGGCTTTATAAAATAAATATCTACCTTATTACCTGGAGTGCAAGGTTTGAAATGCTGGTGCATTTGTAATTGAATGCGAGCTTTTGAATTTGCGTTGATCGGATTTCTTCCTTATTGGGTGCTTGTAAAGGCTGTTATTTCTATAACAGGATTGCATTGATTTGAAAGTGGAGGAAGCCATGGACACTTCCAAGGACTACGATAAATTATTATCAACTTTCTTTATGTATTATTAGGGTTTTGATTTCTAGTGCAGATTGTAATTTGAGGATTCTCAGAAATATCTACAATATTTTTGTAAAATTGGATGATACTTATTTTCAAAAAGCGCTGGTCAGATAAAAAATCCAGAACACCGTGTACGTAAAAGCAACAGAAACAGCTAATCCACACCATTCCTAAAGCCGCAAAACCCACAAGACATCAGAAAACAGCGCTACTGTTTTCTTGTAAGTTTAGCGGCTTTCGAAATAAAAAAAAATAATGCAGAGCATTATCTAGCTCCAATCGGTGTGGTTTAGTGGTTCTGATGCTTTGTGGACACGGGGTTTTGTAATTTTCATGTGTTCATCGCTTTTTAGCGGTGACTGTACCTAGAAAGATGGAATTCAGAGAAATACTTATAACAATGTGTGTGGTTTAATATTGATCCTGGGAACTTTATATGAAACTAAGTTTAAGATACAATTTATTCGCTGTACTTAGTTCATTTCTACCAAAAATATTTTACCAATGATTTGAATCAAAGCCAAACCGATCTTGCATAAAGTACTACGAAAGTTTGTAAGTATGGATGGATGGATGTTTGTTACTCTTTCACGTAAAAACTACTGAACGGATTTTAATGAAACTTTACAATAATATAGCTTATAAAGAATAACTCATAGGCTACAATTTATAAAGATATTGTACGAATTGTCTAAAATATGACGATAAGTGTAAAGTAAATAGAAATAAATCTACCATTTGCGAGCTATTCTGGTGTGCGCTGCCAAAACCGCTAGAGTTACACATAATGTGATATATGTATGATGGAAATATATATCTTAAATAGTCCTACAAAAAAGCCCACCACAGTACATATCTATATCTTATGTGTAAGCCATTATAGCCAAAATAGTGAACCACAACTACAACAAAAATTGATAATTTAAATTAATTTAAATTTAAATTTAAATTGATTCCTAAATGAAAATAGATACTTTTATCGCTTCTGGTATTTAAAGTAGATAATATAAGCTACTCGAAATACTAATCCTGCGCAGACGAAGTCGCGGGCACCGCTAGTCTTGCATAAAATATCAGATTTCAAAACTTAAGAATTTTTTTATAATCCAAAACGTGTCCGTAACAAACTAAGCTATTGCCACCTTGCTCATCGAACCACAAAAACTAATTCAAAGTAAAGCTTTGTTATTTGTATAAAAAAAACAAAAACTCTTAAGTTGTTCTGTCCAATCGACCGTAGACCGTAGTACCGTACCGGGGTAGAAATAAAAGACTAAAACTTTTTACGACTTGTAGACAAGCAAGACTGGGATGATAATAATGAACAAGGATTTTTAAAGTCTTTGAAAGAGGTTCCATGGACCAAAACCTATAGGATAGAGTCATGATATCTGGCAAGAAACCAGGTTACAATTATACGAAACACGCGGTGCGCGAGTCAACTCACACTTCACGTTTTATTTGTTTCTGAGAAGACTCGGGTATACCTGATAATGAACGAAGTTTCCATGAAGGAGTCCTTACTTACGTCCTCACGTGTTCTGATATATGTACCCATGAACCTATATCTAACCTGGACTGAGCACGTGTTTGATAAAAAGAGCCGAGTGAGAGGCCCTAAAGTAGCAGTTCATCTCTTTCTAGTAGGATGTCCATACATCTATACTTTATTATAAATTCTAACGAAACTGTGATGTGTTGGTGATAGAAACTTGTTCTGTTGGAAAATGATACTTGAAAATAATATAATAACTTGATAATTAAGTTACTACTAGGTTGTAGTGGTATTCACTGTCTGCTAGCCATTATTAGTTACTACTTTCATAGTGCGCAAAAGATTTGAATACATGTGTTTAACATTCTTACTGTACTGTTGCTGCGTAAATTGGAAAGCTTTTTAAAAAGTACATATTCTAGAAGTACCTAATTTTATCAAAATCTCTGTTCAAAAGCCCTGTGACATCGTATTGTTTCATGGACACCCTATACCACGTTGCAACGTGCTAGACAGGGACAAACTACTACTTTCAAGCCCTCTCACTCGACATATTTTTCTAGTCTGAGATGTCACAAAGAAAAATGAGCCGTCAACATTTAAGATTACAGGGTACTTTTGAATGAATGAAATATGTTCGTGCGCGATCCAGTTAACTCTAAAGATTCATGGATATACCTAGGCAGGTGGTAGGTATATTATTCATCACATATCATACTTGCAAAACAACTCTTATGATTGTAGACGTTCTCTTCCAAGAAACAACGCGCCATTACTAAGTTGCCATAAGTGGCCATATTATTGGTTATTTTACAGATTTCCTGCTCTCAAAGCTAATTCAGTTTACCTATTCCTTCCTACCTACAAACCTTCTACTACAACCTTCCTACAAAAAATAAGAAGGCGAAAGTTTGTGAAGATGAGAGAATTAACAAAAACCTTAGAATTGAGCAATGCGACACCTCTCGTCAAACGAACTACATACATTTAGTTCGTTTGACGAGAGGTGTCGCATTGAACTAAATGTAACCTCCTTGAACAGGTTTGGATTAACTTCAATGTTTCCCCTGTAGGTGGAGCTAACGGCGGCGCTAGGGTCCGTAGGAAGTCCCAGAACTTTTCGACTGCTACGTCACTTGACCTCGTCGTGGTGTAGTTATTTAGGACATCTCCGTACTGAGAGAAGGATACGGATTCAAATCCCGTCGAAGTCGAAATTTTTTGGGATATTATTAGATTTCTTCACGCACTATAATAAAAAAACTTTAGATGAGAGTATGTTTGACTGAAGTCGTCGCCATAATATCTACTGATTGGATTAAGCTGAAATTTTGCAGAAATATAGTTCTCAATCTGGAATAACATATATGATACTTTTACTGCCTTTTATCTTGGCAAAAACCACTGGCAACAGCTCGTTTTACATTAAATTAACCTTTTAACACTCCATAATTAAAGAGAAATAGGTTGGTATACTTAACTTCCACCAACTTAATGCTGATAAGATTCAGTTTCCAACTTTTTACTAGCTAATTGTGAAGTTAATTTCTGGGAAACTCTGGTTTCGCCCGTCATGGTCATGATTAGGTGGAATTCCTTGGAACCAGCCGGTGGAAAAGCTCTTTGGATATTTATAAATAAAAAGTCCGTGTCGATGTAATATTTAATGAAATAATATTTTGGCTTCAGCCGTCAGGCCGTCAGTTTAGTAAAGTATATGGAAGCTTCAGGCGTCTGAAATGACTTTACTAAAATAATGAAATTAAAGTTTGATTCAATTATGATGGCATTTTGTAGTCTTGTCTGTTTTAGGACTTTTTACATTTTTAAAGTAGGTAAAAAGTGCCTTATTGCCTCGCCTCCTGTTCAGCAGTGGACGTGTAGGGGTTGAAGATGACGATGATAATGATGATGATGAAATACATAGGTGCCTGATTTTTCGAAAATATTTTCAAATGTATTTCACGAATGGTTATTAGCAATAGCCTTTAAAACCTCAGAAAAGCAGTATAGTAATTAAAACCAATTATTAACATTTCGCAAAAACATTAATAACAGTTAGATAATAATAATAATGTCCCCCTAGCCGAATTTCGACTACGGCGGCCAGTCTCTCGGAGACTAGCCAGATGCGCAGGCATATTATAGTGAACAAGTGTGTGCATATTATAGTGAACAAGTGTGTGCGCAAGCACAGGTGCACTCTCTGTTCCCTCACTCTCATAATCCAATGGGACGACAGATCGACACGATCGGGGAGAAGTTAGGCAGTTAGATATACACAGACTGATGTGACATTACATTACACGCCACAAATAATAGCAAACCATGGTGAAAATATTCTCAAATAACAAGTCATTTTGGTACTACGTTTGTATGGGAAATTCATCCGTCGCCGGACCCTTAAGACTAATAAATAAATAATGCCGGACAATTCACACAGCATTATCTAGCCCCAAGCTAAGCAGAGCTTGTGTTATGGGTACTAGAAAACTGATATACTTAATACAATACACTACATAGATAGATATTTTTACTATACATAGAAAACGTCCAGAACACCCTAAACAAATATCTGCAGATCGTAAAAACATTTGTTCCGAGGCGGGAATCGAACCCGCAACCTCCTGCGTTGCAGGCGGACCTACGCCCGCTGCGCCACAGAGATCGTCTCAGACAAATGTGGCGTGTAATGTCATATCACTGTGACTCAGACTTGTCAACGATTTTAAATCCTCGGTCTGGGTATATCTAGCCAATTTGAAAACATTGAAGTCAGTAAAAAGGACAATGTCATACCCTTTACTGTATCAACTAAAAGCAACATAACAGTTCCGAGTCCTGGTCGTAAAAAAACTATTCGTCTTGATGAAATACCTAAGGTTGTGTAAAGGAAGGTCCAGTATTAAAACGCTTTTATGTCCGTACTTTGCTGTTTTCTGAGATATCTAATTTGAGTCATAAAAACCTCTGTGGTGCTCTTGTTGGCTGGTACGAGTAAATTCTTAGTACTGAGTACAAACGTATTAAAACGTGGTTTCTACCAATGCGTTGGTAACTCACCAACACACTGGTAGACTAGAAACCAAATGTGTCATCTTGAAGTCAAAGTTGGCTGACACCTCTCCACAAGAAGGATCAATAACAATGGTCAACCGAAGGGAACTGCAGGACTGGTTTGTAACAATCTTTGGAGGAGGCCTATGTCCATGTTTGATCGTCTTCCGGCTAAAATGATGTAGATGGTGATGAAGCAGTAGGAGTTTTTCATGGAACTGTCAATAAAAGGGGTCAAAGAGAATCTTTTTCATAATAAATCATTAAATTTTTCATTTTTGCAGATTCTAAAGTCATAAAATTACCTCAAAAGTTAAAAGATACGTAGAAAACTCGGGGAATACCAGTAAGGGGGAAATTCGACTTAAAAAAAACCAGTTTCACCCCTTGAAGATTATACATAAGGGAGAATCTAGCTAGACACACTAGCTCATTATCATGTAAATTAAGTTTCCATGCTTATTGTCGACCTTTCTAGGTCGAAACAAAACATTCATTTTGTAATTGAGTACAGCACTAATAGAGTACAGTAAGAACAATCGCATTCCAAACGGTTATACAATAAAAAAAATGTATATTTTTCCCACATCATCGCCTAGTTTACTACACCTACCTACTATTGTGGTTACCACAGTTTTTATATGAAGCTAGGTCAGGTTTAGTTAACTGTACTTAGCCTTGTACGAGGTGTAAAAGAGTAACCATGATTTTAGAATTAATGAGTCGTTTTCTTCATAAGTTTTCTAAAATAGATCAAGCAAACTGCGGGCGCTTTAGCGTGGCCAACGCGTCCGTTTTTCAGTTTTGGTCTGCAAAATTATATGGCATGGAACGTGCATAGTTTTATTTGATGACCTTCTCGCGTCTCTGAGATCCCCGCCATCTATTGAGTTCTACGGTAAATTAGGAGTCTTATCTTTTTTGGCAAACGTCTCATAGAACTAAAGAAAATTGAAACTCCATTTTTTTTAAGTTACTTACTTTACTTGTAGTTGTAGTAAATAATTGATTTTTATATTTTGATTAACATGGTCTTAGAAATGATAAATTTAAGATCGCCGTATTCAAGCATTAGCATTCACTATACTTATAAAACACAACAAATGTCTGAAGTAAAATGTCCCCGATTGTTTGCAAAATTCTACCATAAAGATGTTGGTTATATCGCTAAACTTCAGGTGGTTTGCTTGTTCCCTCTCAAATTTATTAAAAATACCCTTTTAATAAGGTAGGTGCCACGGAAATGAGGGGAGGGGAAGAGACGCCAATGTTGTTCTAAATTGGCAAGGCATATGCATTTTCCTTTACCTTCCCCGAGCTTATTTAGCGCTACCATCGTATTTTATTTTTTGCGAATATTCCTTTGTAAAATCATTCCTCAGTAATTCTTGCTTATTCAAAAAGGAGAAAAAAATGCTTTTGATTGATAGATAACCTCTTAGAATAAAATTGAATTGTTACCAAAAAATCAATGTAAGGTTCACAATGTTAAACTTTTAAGAACCTAACTGGGATCAATTTCTGCTATACTACTTTATGTATGGAAAATTTTGGTCTTACTATTTTGATGTAAGCTACCAAGAAATTTAAGCATTTTCTTTACACCTTATCCTTCATCTCACCACAGATATTATAATACTATACTAGTACCCAATATCTTTTGTATACGTTTCCCAGAATTCCTCCAAAGAGGACGCCAGTTATTCTCAGGTTAACCCTTAAAGCCCATCCCATTGTCGGAAACTTTTATTATAAAATCTTCCCCAAGGAAAATAAGGGTCGATACAACCCCATATTCATGTTGTCATGTTATAGTCTAATGAATAAATGATACAACACAGCCGTAAGGGATATCGTAGGAGCTCAAGGCAAATAGAACGAGTATTGATTCGCCTTAAGTTCATAATTAAATTATGGTATTTCCTAAGTGAGAAATGATTGAGTGGTTTGGTTGACTAAGCTCGGAAAAAACTTGGCTTTGATTATAAAATTACCACTGGGCTTTGAGAACGACTCAAATGACAATTATTTGTCAATTTACAATAAAAATCTATTAAAAAAAGTTATGATTGAGTGGTTTGTTTGATTAAGCTCAGAAAAGGATAGCCTTTTATTATAAAGTACCACTGAGCTTTGAGAACGACTCAAATGACAATTATTTGACAGTTTACAATAAATCTATTAAAAATAGTTATGATTGAGTGGTTTGTTTGATTAAGCTCGAAAAAAACTTGGCTTTGATTATAAAAATACCTCTGGGCTTTGAGAATGACTCAGGTCATTATTTGTCAGTTTACAATGAAAATTTGACAAAATTAGTTTGGCGTTTTGGGGGTTCTGCAAAAATTTAATGGTGGTGTTCAGTAGGTTAATTCCGATTATTCGTGTGTTTTTAACCCCCAACGCAAAAAGAGAGAGGTGTTATAAG
Source organism: Eupithecia subumbrata (assembly GCA_949316285.1). Classification (NCBI taxonomy): domain Eukaryota; kingdom Metazoa; phylum Arthropoda; class Insecta; order Lepidoptera; family Geometridae; genus Eupithecia; species Eupithecia subumbrata. Next base: position 5,521,523 of record OX438649.1, read on the forward strand.
TTTAACGTCTGTCTTTGTATCTGTGGTATCGGAGCTCCCAAACGGAAGAACCGATTTTCGTTTAATTTGTTTCTTAGCCATGTTTCATGAAAATCTGTCGAGGAGTTTTAAAAAAATTTGTTCTTGTATATTCTAATAGCGCCACTCATTAGTTGCATTTTGATTGCGAATCAAAAAACAAAAGAAATGCATCACCTTTGTGTTGTGTAGTAGATAAGGTAATTAATATTATTTTCTTCCTTTCGTCAATGATTGACAAACTTACGAATACATCAGAATTATTTTTAAGCTATATATTATTTCGTTCTGCTGAAAAGCATCTGAATCCAGTCCTTTGACTGCCTGGGAAGCTATATCCATTTTTCACTTAACTGTAGGCGATGTTTTATTCTCTCTCGCGCTAGGTTTTGCGCCATATCTTAAAACCCATGAAAAATAAGGTTTCCCACCCACTGGGGCAATAATGCTCTTTCTACAGAACCTGATCCTTTGATATTTTAGCTTTTAATAAGTTGTATCCTATTATATACTACCAATCCAAACAGACGAACATTTTATGTTGCACATTACACAAATTACGTCGCTCTATGTAGGGTTACCAGTTTTTAGTAAACTTTTGGGACATTTCTTAACTTTTTATAACTTAAATAATCGGTTAGTCTACATCCAAAACGTAACATACTCTAATTACGTAGGTACTCATTTTTATTTTATTTTTGTGTCATCTTCTTATGATTAGACAAGACGAGAGAGTAGTAGATTTAATTACACACGACCACAAGCACTTGAGCACACTTTCTTCAAGCTTTGAGTAGAAGTGAACGAAGAAGGTTAAAAATAACTGCCTTTTTCCTTATCGGTTTCAAACTTATTTGGCCTTACAGAATGTTTTAAGCTTTCGCCCATGTAGGCTAGGCACCTATTGTTCTGGGACAAAATTTATAATTCCAAACGACAAAGTCAAACAAAACCTCCACCTCACCTCAACAGCCTGTATTGGTCCACTGCTGGACGCAGGCCTCCTCCCCATAAGCGCCTTATTGGCTTTTATCTCATGGGGGGTAATGTGCATAATCCCCACGATAGACATGCGGGTTGAAGATCGCAGTTTGGTGGTAGAATTGTTCTGCAGGGGGCGCTACTGCCCGCCCCCGGTGTATATCCCTTAGTCGCCTCTTACGACACCCGCGGAAAGAGTTAAAATGGTGCAAATTCTAAGCCGGCACCACATAGCTAAAGCTAAAGCTAGCAAAGTCTAAAAACATCCCTAAAATTCGTAAGATTTGGTGACACTAGGCTCAAGACGTTTTAGTTAGAACATGTTTTGAGACAACGTACAAATGTTGTGATTATGTTAATGAGTTTTGGGCGAAATAATTATTCTGAACGCATTTGAGGTTGGGTACACAATTTCGATTATAGCTGAACGTAATTTTATTATGATACTTGGTACTATTATTATGATACGCAGTACTCAGTAATAAGGTTCTTTGTGAGAAACCATTCTGTGAACTTTTTGTCATGAATACCTCTTTACATATTATAAGAGATAATTATTGAATACTAGCTGCTCCCCGCGGCTTCACACGCGCTTTTTAAGTTGCTTATTTCAGTCCCCAGGATACCGTTTACCTTCCAGCCAAATTTCTATAATGTCCGTTCAGTCCAAAGACAGTTTTATACCAACGTAGTCATAGGATCTTTGGTTCAGCCGTTTAGGCGGGAAAAAGTAATAGACAGACAGAATTAGGTACTTTGCCCTGTCAAAACGCCTTCGTCAAACGACTGTATGCTTATTCGTAATAATATCTAAGGTCAGTATCGGGAATACCGTCTACTAGGTAAGACCGTCTGCGCGCAATATGTTACGTTTTATAATACCTATGAAGCTTTAGGTAGGATATGTTAAAGTGTGTAAATGTCGTAAATCATAGTATAATTATGTTTGATTTAGAATAAAAAACTATCGTAGTTTGACGAATTCATTACGCTATTAGAACACCTCAATGGCATTCATCCGAAAATAGCATTCACTGTGGAGTATGAGAAAGACGGTGCTCTGCCTTTTCTTGATGTTTTGGTTAAGCGTACACACTCGGGACGATTAACACACACGGTCTATCGCAAACCAACACACACAGATATGTACCCTTTGTGAAGGGACTCACGGACAAGATCGGTCAGTTGCTACAGCGGAAATATAGCATTAAGACGATCTTTCGAGCTCAAACGCAACTGCGGCAATTACTGCGCTCTCCGAAGGATAGAGTACCACTGGACGTCCCCGGCGTATACATGATCCCATGTGACTGTGGTAAATGTTACATCGGTGAGACAAAGAGGAACATATCCACCAGGCTCTCGGAACACATACGCGCCGTAAAGAATGTTGACACCAATAGCTCGGCGGTGGTAGAACACTGTATTGAGGAAGGACCATCGCATTACGTACGTTTCGACAAGGCCCGTGTCTTGTCTAGGGAAAAATTCTTTGTTCCCCGCAAGATACGCGAGGCGATAGAGATAGATCGATGGCCCAACTTCAACAGAGACAGAGGTTGGAACCTACCACCCGCCTGGAAGCCGTGTCTTCATGAGAAGTCGAACAGCAGTATGGAGCCGGGTGTAGATACTGTTAGTTCCATATGTACCCAGGGAATACCAACACCCGACACAATAGGATCCTTACGAGGAGATGACTCTCACGCCCTACAGCATCTTCAAGCAGCGCACCCCCCACCACCCCCACCCCCGGCGCTCACGTCGCGGGCTCAACGCGCGCTCGCGCGCAGTGCTCGGAGGGATGCGGAACGCGCGCGTCTAGAACCGCACTCACCCTGAAGATGTCCCTCGTTAAGGGATGAAACGTTGGTGTTCTTCCAACACAAATAAGGTTCGTAGTTAACCCGCTTACATCCGTAATGAATTTGATTTAGAAATTCATTTAAGTCATATTCTTTTTTTTGTGTGATTGCACCGAGTGGAAAGCTTTGGAGGCCATACCCAGAACTCCCGTATCAAATATTTGCAGATCGTACAAACATTTGTCCCAAGACGGTAATCGAACCCGCAACCTCCTGCGTCGCAGGCGGACCTTTGCCCGCCGCGCCAAATCGTTCGTCAAATCATCGGTCACCATGTTCGATATTTTCTATGTATAATAAACAAGAACAAAATTAAAAATATTAAAACCCCCCCGTCAGATTTACATGAAACATGGCTAAGAACACTCGTGATAAAATTATCTATGACACAAAAAAACTAAACGAAAATCCGTTTGGGAGACACGTTAAACTTATTACACCCCTCTCTTTTTGTGTCAAGGGTAAAAAATATATATTTATGTAGTGTATTGTATTAAGTATATCAGTTATCTAGTACCAATAACACAAGCTCTGCTTAGCTTGGGGCTAGATAACACAGTGACAATTATCTCTAAAAAAAAACTTTGAATGCTGACATAATAGACCACACTACCAATGAATTTTTACGTGTTTTGTACTATAATTACCATTATGAACTAAGCCGAGGCAATAGGTTGTACTGAATTAATAATCAGTAGGTAAGTCTTAAATATGCTGTGGGAGCTTAAATTATAAATTGCTTTGGAAAACCATACAATTTCAACTTTAAAAGGGTTATATGAATCGTTGTTCTATATAAATAAATAATGCTGGACAATTCACACAGCATTATCTAGCCCCTAGATAAGCAGAGCTTGTGTTATGGGTACTAGATAACTAATAAACTTAATACAATACATTACATAGATAATTATATTATATTTTTTTATTATACATAGAAAACACCACTATTTATGTAGTGTATTGTATTATTTGTATTAAGTATATCAGTTATCTAGTACCCATTACAGAATCTCTGCTTAGCTTGGGGCTAGATAACACTGTGTGAGTGAATTGTCCAGAAGAAATAAAAGAAAGCTGACACAATATAATTTTCACCCATGAATTTTTACGTGGATTGTACTTTAACTACCATTATGAACTGAGCCGACCTTATGCCACAACCTGAGAAATGTCACATATTCTCAACTGTGTCTTTAAATAAATAGAACTCAGGTAGGTTCTTTCATACCTGATCCTTATTCTTACGACTGCACCTTCATAAAACCTTCATGCAAATTCTCAAAACTTAACAAGTCTACCCAAAGTAAAAACAAAACAGAATTACCACCAGAAATCCATGTAGGTGCTCGCCTAAAAATAATATTTATCCAACATTCATCAGATAAAGTGGTAGGTAGATTTTCAGGTCTGGCTTAAAAATACATTAACGATTTCACTCAAACTAAATACTAACCTTTACAGTCACGAAACGCTAAAGACCAATCCGTCAATCCACATACAATCCGTCACAACACTGAAAATTCACTAAATACAAGTCAAAAATCACTAAATCCCAAACAAAAATCACTAACCCAAATTCTAATACCGTCACGCACCAAAACTGTCACAATTGTATTTTTAATTGACACTGTTCGACATTTGAAATTACACGATTTGAATTCGAAATGCCGCGTAAAAACGCAAGGAGGTTGGCTATGGAGCGTCGCGTTCAGACCCGGCCAGTGACTGGGGTGGACTAGTCGCTCGCTCTCCCCGGCCAGGCTGTCGGTCAAAGATGATTTGTACAGATGGGCTACTTTGTGAAAAAAGTGTCTGGAAAAATGCTGACGAGACTTCGTTCATTCGTTGGTTTGGTGGGATTTAAATAATTACGGAGTTATGTTTTGCGGCTCGCGTTTGATTGAAATTTTATATATTGGGGCTATTTTCGTATTCTAAGTTTGTAAAATGTTTTCATCTGTTTTCAATAACAACTTGCTGTAATAAAATTTAAAATCGAATATTATAAATAAGTTCATCAATTTACCCACTGTTTATGTAAATTGGTAGGAACATTTCAAATTATTTTAAATTACTAACCTACTTTTCTAGCAACTATTGATGGCTTAAAAATATTTCACATAAAATTCAAAAATTCATTATAATTCATGGTATTCTCTAAGAAGTTGATTCAAAAATAAATTAACGGAACATTAGCCTACCTAAACAATAGTAATGACAACCTTTTAATTTTATTACGCAGTATCCATGACAAGGATGAAAAAGTTACTGACAAATAATTATTCAATTTCAAATTAGTTTGAATTCCAAAATAGCTTTGGATTGGTTCATGATCACTTACCATCAAAAAACTGCAACAGCTATTTCGGTAAAGTCCTCACTGAGACACTACTCACGCACACTACCACACAAATCCCGCCACCCATCTACGAGTTTTCCCGACAACCTTCTCTTTGACTCGACAACGACCTTAATCTGAAATCCCTTTTCAACTCCTCGTGCCTCTCATTATTGATCTCTTTCACTCCTCACTACCGGTGCAATAATGCTTCTTCCTGCTTACACCGGCGGTTTCCGTGTAGCTCTGTCTCTTTTCCTCATCACTGCAGAGCCTCAAAAACGAGGTAGAAGCTCCGTACTATCAAAGTGTGCGTACGGAATAAGAAATTTTTCCCTTACGCCACAGTCTAATTTAATTCGGTTCATTTGTTTTGCGACAATGCATTTTTTCGCGCCTTTTTCACACTTTTTTGACGTTTTTTGATGGATTTGTTCGAATTTGATTGTTTGACTTCGAATAAGGTTCCAGGTGTGAAGGTTAGTTAGGGTAGGTTTATTTTTAAAATTAAATTTACCTTTCCGATTTGAATGTTTGAGCTTTTTTGACGTTTTTTGACAGATTTGTTCGAATCTGATTGCTTGACTTCCTAATAAAGTTCTATTCTAGGTGTGATGGTAAGTTTGAGGAAGGATTATTTATAACATTATTTTTACCTCTCCAGCTCCGTTTTGGGCGTGAGTTCGGTTTTTGTTTGCATTTACAATAGATATTAAAAATAAGCCTTTTCTTTAAAACCTCGGAAAACGTATAAAAACCAAAAACTGGTAACTTGAAAAGTAAGTAATAAATCGGAAAAGCGTGTTGGAAACACAGAAGTTCCAGTCTCGACAAAAAGGGGTTAGTACTATAAGAAATGACCTTGTTTTTGTTTTTATAAATTATAGTGTACAATGGTAGATTTGTGAATAAAACATAGAACTCCTTGTAGAGAAAATATTTTCAACGATCTAAGGAGGTTGTACTGTTTCGGTTTTATTTTTTGTGATATTTCAAAGGAGGTTTTTCTTTTGCTAACGTTATTCTAGAGTTTTTATTCTAGATTATTTGTGTAATAGTGAAGGTAGGTAAAAGTACAGTTATCTTTCTAGCATATTAAAGATAATAGTTATTTATGTACGAGGTAATACTTACTGCAAAGAACCTACTTCATATTCCTAAAAAAAAAAACAATTATCGAAATGAATCTTTCCTCAAATAAATGGCAGCTATTTGCGCCACTTAACAATAATTATACGCACATTAATAAATTTCCATCAGGGAAATGTTTTTATTTTGGATAAGTAAATTTGGTGTCATCAAAGGTTATTTCATTCGATTACATTATTTCATTCAAGTGTCTATTAGTAGCACTCCAACTTAATTAATATTTATGCGGCTTTTTCATCAGCATTGTAGATTTATCAATACACATAAATACATAATTACATAGGTATAACTCTTAGGTAGGTAGGTAACCTATCTACTTACATTTTATATTCCTTTCTAAGTAGGTATTCATAATTATAATCTACCGACCTACCGACTTACACGTTTTTAAAAAAAGTTACCCAATTGAAATTCCGAATGCCATTAAAACGTATGTAAGCTAAATAATATTTAAGACATTAAAATGATTTTTGCTCACAGAAAAATTTGGTTGTTACTGAACTGTTAGTAGGTAAATGTCAAAGGTAGGTAGATTAAATGGTGAGTTTTTCGGATTTAACCCCCTAAACCTAACCTGCCGAAAATTGCACTTTTTCGTCTCTGTACGACATAACTCGACAAAGTCCACAGAGGTTTGTTTGCAAACCTGTTGTTCGTCTCGTCTATTAGGTAGATATTTACTCGAGCTTGATGCTGGCAAATCTTCTTAGTGGCTTTTGTGCTATTAGTAAAACCAACCTTACTTAGTCTGTTTTAGAAATTCTGTGTTATTTTACTACCTTTGGTACAGTTGAAAAGTTAATGGTTTTTGCGAACGTTTTTGCCTTGCTATTATTAAATACTGACTCCATCCAGGTCAAGACCTGGTTACTTTCAGGGATTTCCAAATAATACAATTAGATCAAGCTGATTACTTTAAATTCATGTGAAAGAACTAGTTTTCAAATAATAATTATACTTTTAGAATAATTTAAATGACGCGAGACAGTTTCTCGATCAGTTACAGCTAAGGAATGAATCCTCGTTCTACCCGCAAATACAATGACAGATTATCAGCAACGTCTAAGCGATTCCCAAAGCTGGGGGTACCCGCATTTTGGCCTGAATATATAAAAATAGTCAAGCGGTAGATAAACGTCCTTAAAAAACTGACAATCAATTTCAAGCATCGCTAATACTATGCTGATTTAGACGTTATTAGAAAGAAACTAAAAATTCAAGCCATTTGGCTTTTGTTTTTTCAGTACCGCAAATTGTTACTTCTTTCTCTACAAAAAAAATTACTCAGGCAAAGCCATTGCCTTAGATACATTTACATAATGTGTGTTTTGTTTACAAAGAAAATTACAATCAAAAATAGAAAGGATTTAGATCTAGTATTTACAATTGAAACAATTGAGCTAACTGCAGACTGTTGCAAACAATCTACAGGTAGCTCAACTGATTATTTATCCTAAGAACATAAACATAACATATTTAACTATGTCTTATACAATTTGTATAGTAATTATTCTAATACACACTAATGACTTTTTTGTGTAAGTTAGTACGTACATAACATATTTTTGATAGAGTGCGCTCGCATAGAAATAAAAATTTTAAAAACTTATTACGAAATAAATTTATATTAAAAAATAGGTAGGTACTTAACTTCAAGTTTAACATAATAAAAAGTTAAATAAAATAGAAGAATAAAAATAGTGTTTTACCTATTTGCAGCGATGCTGCCTGCGGTTGCACCGCTGATGGACCTGATGGTGCGCATTGCATGCGTTAAGTATTTTTAAGTAGCAGAACTAAAATAATTAAATTTAATAACATACTTAAGTACTTATTATTATTTAATATTATTTACGTATTTGAATGTATACTACAATCAGACTTTATAATCAATATCATCTTCTCTAACAACCATAATTTATTAAAAACCTGTCAAAGAGTCGATACATTTATTTTCCAAGATATTAAAATAAAATTACTCGTATGCAGAAACAAATTACTAGGAATGACGTTTTGAATTCTACACTGCAATTTCATGTAATTATACTTTGACAGCCCCGAAGCGAAGTTCTGTTCCCGCAATTTTTCCACGCGATATCTTTTCTCTCTTTCTTTCTCGTGTGATTTATCTATCTCTCTCTGTCTACCGGCACGCTTACTGCCTTGCATTCGAAACCTGATTGACAACCGTTTTTGCATTGGGTTAAAAAAAACCTGGTGTTGGATTTAAGTGGTGATATAAATCTCTTGCTGGTAGTGAGTGGATAATTTAATTATTGCAATATTCAAAGATATTTTATTAAGGGTTAACCATTTTGTAATTTTTTTTTTTTCGATAGGTTCCTACTTATAAAAAGTTTTGTAAAAGATCTTAAATCAGTTTTATTGGTTTCGAATTGTTATCCAAGTAAGTCTTTAAGTCAGGTTGTGAATGATGATGATGAAATTTCAATGATAGATGTGGCGAGTGGCATCCGAAAGATCCACCTGCAACGCAAGAGGTTACGGGTTCGATACCCGCCTTGAGACAAATTATTGAAGTATGTTTATCAGTAAAATAGTAAGTAGGTGGTAGATTAGGTACCCATAACACAAGCTCTGTTTACTTAGGGGCTAGATGATGGTGCTTGGATTGGCCAACATTATTTATTTCTATTCAAATATAATTATAATAGCCGACATCTGTGCCGCAGCGGGCGAAGGTCCGCCTGAGACGCAAGAGGTTGCGGGTTCGATTCCCACCTCGGGACAAATGTTTGTACGATCTGCAGATTATCTATTCCGGGTGTTCTGGTCGTTTACTATGTATAGTTAAAAATATCTATCTAAGTAATGTATTGTATTATGTATATCGGTTATCTGGCACCCATAACACAAGCTTGGGGCTAAATAATGTTGTGTGAATTGTCTGGCATTATTTATTTACTATAGATACTCGGCAAGTTAAACTTGTAAATTAATACAACCTAGGTATCTACCGTAAGCTACACGTTTTCCACGAAAAAAATATATTTTAATCACCACAACTTTGAGCTTCATAATAATAAAATATTTACCCTGTGTTTGCATGTTGTTCCTCGAGGTAATACATCAAGCAGCTAATTTTAATGTATTCGATGACTGCGATAATGGCTTCTTACACGTCACAACGAATATTTTGAGCTTGAGAATAAAACTAGTGGCTGCTCGAGGCTTTGCTTGTTATTTATTCCTCAGCCGAAGGTAAAATGTTAACATTATTTTTCCATTAGTCTGAACTTATGACAATTGACTGGTCAATAAGTGTTCAATTAAGGGCGTGGGGTGGAATAGTCAAAAGCAGAAAGTTTGACTTCGGAATTTGTTTGGACTAGTTAAGACGCTACCCAAACAGCGACACCGTAGAAAGTACACTTTTTCGTCGCACCGTTAGCCGTTCTCCGACATATTACAAGCCCAAAAAAAAAACAGTGTATAGTCAAATGTATGGAAAAAAGACTTATACAAAAATATTTTATAAAACGGTCTAGGATCTTGACAAAAAAAACACCCAAAAAAGAACAAGAAAAAAATTTTTCGTCTCGAAATGCTCAATATTTTGAGTGACAACCATTAATTATTTAAATACTATATGAAAGGAAATTTTATCAAGAAAAGAAATATGTAAAAAGTTTTAAATAAATAAATCCATTAACATAATAAAACCCAAAAAACACATTTTTGTAAGGCGTTTAGCGAAGTAATTGCAAAAATGATAATATTTTGCCAATAGAATTTCAACCTTATTACTCAAACATCCCTTTCAATATATGCTCAAAATAGCTTCCACTAGCTTCATTCGGAGGCTGGATGCCTCCTCGGTCGGACGTGAGGTTATGTAACTTTTTTCGCGATGACAGCTGGGTTCGACGGACGAATTACGATTTTCGACAACTTTTGTTTTGCGGGTTAAATGGTTCATTCGTCATTGAAATAAAGTCTATATTTGATTGAAGCTAAGCCAAAAGAAATTTGCAGGAATTTTATTCATTGACAGACCTACCAATTAAGTAGAATAGGTTTATAGTGGTTTTATCTCTGGTAGCTAGATAGGTAGGTACTACTCAACATGTTTAAAGCACGAAAAGTATTGGTCGAGTTAAAATATGTTAAATAGGTAGGGCGATTTTGATGACCTTTGGGCCTGCGACGCAGGAGGTTGCGGGTTCGATCCCCGCCTCGGAACAAATTTGTGTACGGTCTGCAGAAATTTGTTCCGTTGGTCTGGGTGTTTTCTATGTATAATAAAAATATCTATCTATGTAATATATTGTATTAAGTATATCAGTTATCTAGTACCCATAACACAAGCTCTGCTTAACTTGGGGCTAGATAATGTTGTGTGAATTGTCCAGCATTATTTATTATTTATTATAATATAAATAAACAATGCTGAAAAATTAAAATAGGAGCCTACGTCCAGCAGTGGACTTATATAGGCTGATGATGATGAATTCACACATCATCACCAAGGCCGAAGCTAAGCAGAGCTTTGTTATGGGTACTTACTAGATAACTGATTTACTTAGGACCAACCATTTGCATTTTTTTTCTCGTAGTTCTACCAGTAGAACTACAGGCAAATTTAAATTACTCGTAGTTCTATCGGTTTGTTCTCTTAGAGAAGAGAGATTCTCAAAAGGACAGATACTCAAAAATAATAATTTACTTTAAATTTTTAAAAACTCATAGAAAAACCTCAACGGAGCGGTTTGTCATAACTTTTTTGTTATTGGCAATATATGTACATTGACATCAATATAATATTTTTTTTTTAGCGTAACAAAGAAGTCAAGTAAAGGAGATGTTTAAAGACGCTAAAAACGTAATAAACATGCAAAACAATTGTATTTCCAATGACAGTTGTCAAAATTATTGTTAATCACTCATGTTAATCATAATCACTCATGAGTTCTTGGAAGGCAGCAAAATAATAAAGAATACTTTATATCGGTATGAATATCAATTTGGATAGCAAGGCATGGTCTGTTGTGGTTTTTATGATTATTTTGTAGAATTACAATCTAAACTAAAACTATCTTCATGATTGTTGCGTTTTATTTCCGGAAAATAAAATTAATTATGGAAGCGAGTAGTACTGAGATTGTGTACAAAATTATATCCGTGAAATTCATCATTCAGCATTCCAACATTCACGTATTTTATTTTACGAATATTTTTATAGAAATATATTTATATATTTTTATAGTATCGATTTATAGATTATCTTTTAAAGGGAAATGTATACGATTCTACAACAAAACTCCAAAAGAGTTAAAAGTTATCAAAAAATAATTTCAAACCATTTGTAAAACATATCCTTGACACTTTTGTAATCCATTTAGACCTCAGTTGTTTTGACTAAATTAGTATATTTTTTTAATGTATAAAGTATTATCATAATGGTCGGTGATATTGTCGGCATTTTAACATGCATGAAGATGATATAATTTTTTTAAGTGTTTCTGATTTCTATGAATAACTATCGATGAATGTAATTTTTATTATAATTGAGAAGCTACAATGAGCGACATAGGTTTTATTAAGGTATTTTACATGCAACGATAGCAAAGCCGCGGGCAAATGTTAGTTAACATTACATTATTACCTTGTGATTGTGCTATCAACCAAAATAAAACAAAAGTTTGCCTCTTCTACAACAGATAAATTTTGCATAAGTCTATGTTAAAAATAAGCGCCTCTGCCGACCACATTTGGTAATATTGACATGCAATCTGACAGTCTTAGTTTTCCACGGCAGCGCCTTAAGAGACAAACATTACCAACAAGTCTCTACCCCTGTGAGGTGAGCTCTAGGTTAAACAAGTCAGTTTAACTAGTTCTTTCACATGAATAAAAGATCATAGCTTGATCTAATTGCATTATTTGGAAATTTCTGAAAGTTACCAGGTGTTAACCTTGATGGAGTAGGTATTTAATACAAAGGTTTTTTGTTATTATAGTGCGTAACCCCACACACAGGGTAATTTCTAAGAAATCAAATAATATCGCAAAAGTTTTCGACTTCGACGGGACTTGAACCCGCATCCTTCCGTATTTAATACAGTGTATATAATTTTATCGGGTTTCAGTAGTAGATAACTCTTTTCTGACACAAGAAAGTTTGCGGCTGCTTCTCAGTCAAGCTGATGCCACCTACATCATCTTTCGTAGATGTTATGAGGCCAATGGAATGAAGATAACTAAATTTCCTATGACGCATCGTTTACAAGATGTGAGCAAAAAACTAAAAATTGGGACTTTTTTGTGCCCCCTTAAAGGAGCAGGGACTTTTTGTCTCGTAACTAGTCCAAACCAAGTTCCGAAATCAAACTTCCTGCTTTCGACTATTCTACCCAACACCCTCTTTTGGGCACTCATTGACTGCACTAATGGCAAAATAACGCTTACATTTATCTTCGGCCGAGGAATAAATAATAAGCAAAGCCTCGGGCAGCCACTAGTTTTATTCCCAAGCTCAAAATATTCGTTTTATTTATTAATTATTGTTTATTTAATTAAAACGGTCGCTGTGACGTGAATCCATACAAAATCCTTAGTTGACTGAAAATTAGCAAAGTCATAAGGTGAGTCAACTATAACTGATGTCAATCATACCTATCTTAATAATTAATATTATAATTGCGAAAGTTTAGAAGTTGAGATGTTTTATGTGTTTGATTTTTACAAGATAGGTAAATCTTTATTCACAAAGAAAATTACAATCAAATATTAAAAATAAATTAGAACTAGTATTTACAATTGAAACAATTAAGCTAACTGCAGACTTTTGCAAACAATCTACAGGTAGCTTTACTGATCCATAACATCGTCTGAAGACGCTGGCTGCGCTGTCGAGACCTGCATATTTGCGCCTCTTGAGATCTTCAGCCAAATCTACCGCCGCACCCACCATCACCGCCCTCACGGATGTCTTCGGAAGATGACTGTGTTTGTTTCCTCGTCACGCCAAAACTACTAGCTGAAATGTTGCATAGATGTTATTTTAGACCTACAGTACCTACAGCCTGTAATTTAACTAGCAAATCACCAAAAAAGAACACAGCTATGCTGCTCGATGGCAGAATAAATGGTGGTTATACCACCCCAGAAACTCTTTTAGAAGTTATGAGTTACTGCTACGCTTTTCCGTAGATATATTTAATACATTACGGATGTAAGCGGGTTAACTACGAACCACGAACGTTGGTGTTCTTCCAACACAAATAAGGTTCGTAGTTAACCAGCAAGTCAACATAAAGACCAGCGTAAAGCGTTAGTAATGTCGCTAGATGGTTATATTCGTTTTCCCGCCAAAGCCAACCCACCAGGCTGTATCAGCAAGTCGGCGAGTGAAAAAGTCCTTTACATTGTCAGAGTCAACATAAAGACCAGCGTAAAGCGTTAGTAATGTCGCTGGATGGTTATATTTGTTCGCCAACTCACCAGGCTGTATCAGCAAGTCGGCGAATGTGAAGAGCCCTTTACATTGGCAGAGTCAACATAAAGACCAGCGTAAAGCGTTAGTTAGCCAGGTCAAAACAAGCGCTCGGACGAAGTGTCGCAATAAGCTAACTACTTGTATGGGAACAGACGCTCGCACCCACACTGTAGTTCTGTCTATTCTGGGTTAGTTACGGCTGTAGAGCTTAGAAGGTTTAGAGTTGTTATGAAAAAGTTACCTAGCATGAAAAAAATATATATTTAAATATTTTTATAGTCTTTCGCGCAATCGTAACAAGTTCGCATTAAAATTGGCAAGAAAAATAATCACAACCTTTTAGAGATGGCATTTTTTTCTGAACTTTTTCAGAATCTAGATATAGCGCAGAAGGACCTGAAAGCTTTTGCCCAGCAGTGGTCACTCACAATGATTGTATTAGGTAATTTTTAAGTCAGGCATGTTAAAAGTATAATAGAAATCTCTCTCTTTTACGCCCGTGACGCAAGCAGTTGCGGGTCCGATTCCCGCTAATGTTTGTACGATCTGCAGATAGGAATTCTGTTTGTTTTCTATTTAGGTACCTACCTGTAGTAAAAAATCGATTTATTTTTTACAAAAAATATGCAACAAAAGCTTTGTGTTTTGTAATTCATAGGTTCATCATAATTATCATCATCACTCTATGTTAGTCCACTGCTGGACATAGGCCTCCCCTAATGAACGCCATGACGACCCGTATTCAGCTAGCCGCATTTGCAAGTCGACATCCCCACCTGGCCGGAGGTCGTCCTACACTACGTTTGCCAGGTCGCAGTCTCTACTCAAGAGCACGTTTGTTTAGCATCGCTATTTTATTCTGACAATCTTCTTCCCGTTCTCAATTCTACAGCTCACCTGGCGTTAGTAGATGCAAATCGAAACATCTACGTCAAGCAAATTTATCGTTATGCAAAATCTCTTTGAATGTAGCTACACTGCAGTGCAACGCATATCTGGGACGTGGTGCCTCGATAATATCGGCCGTAGTATATTATAAATACACTTGGGGACACTAGAATCGGGTAAACTGCGTTTGACGATTTCGCTTCGCCTTATTGGGCCTCGATTCTTGCTTTGGGACTATTTGTTGTTTGGTTGGGAATATTGAGTTGATTTGGCCATTTAGAAACGATATGACCAATGGGTTGGATAAGCGGTGCATACAATAGGTTACCTTTTGTTTGTAAATAAAACGTTGAAGATTTAATATTGGAAGAATGTTTTTACATAACCGTAACTTTTAAATGTTTAACGGTCGCTCGGAGAAGATATAGCAAGACATCTTTACGAAGAGAGCTGGTCTGATCTGGATGACAAAGGCCAGAGAAAGAAAAATATAGAAGGGGCTGGAGGAGGCCTACGCCAAAAAAGTAAAACTAACATTTTCAATATCTATAAATAGATAGTTACATAAGAAGTTACATATTATTATGAAGTAGAGAATAAAGACTAATTTTATTTTATTTTTGAACGATTATATACTTGTAGTAGTAAGACGTATCTTACATAGGTTATAATAAATAAATAAATCATAAATAATGCTGGACAATTCACACAGCATTATCTAGTCCCAAGCTAAGCAGAGCTTGTGTTATGGGTACTAGATAACCGATATACTTAGTACAATATACTACATAGATAGATATTTTTATTATACATAGAAAACACCCAGACCAACGGAACAAATTTCTGCAGATCGTACACAAATTTGTTCAGAGGCGGGAATCGAACCCGCAACCTCCTGCATCGCAGGCGGACCTTCGCCCGCTGCGTCACGGAGGTCGTCATGATTATGTCATGATGCATGGTTATGATATCTTACTTCACCAACAGGTACCTATCTTAAACAGAATATGAAGAGTTAACATCAAAATTTACATTAAGCGATTCTGATAAAAATGAACACTGGGCTAAATGTTCATTTTAAACATTGAAAAGGTCAATGGACGTCATTGTTTGAACTACTAAATTAATGTTGTAAATGAAAGAAGGAAGTTGTAAACAATAATGTTGTCCTGCATTGTATAGAAACAATACAGCATAAGCTGCCTACATAATAGCTGAAACCATGATTTATAATGCCTAGGTTTAATTAAACCTTCAAGGTCTGTGCGACGTAATTCTGACATGATATCAACGAAGACTCACAAAATTCAGCGAATGAAGGTCTTCAGTCTTTGCCTGAAGGTAACTAGACCAACCCAAAAACAAAACATTTCAAGGGCTCAAAATATTTAATAGTAATAATCACTCATGGGGTACTAGATTCTATACCCGTGACTTCGCACGCGTTTTTCGAGCGCAAAAGTATTCCATTATCATGTTCCCGGTCTACATCATCAGGATATATACGGTAGCTTTCGAAATTGTGAAGAAACTCAAAAAACCTCTTGTGAAGAGGTTTTTTGAGTTTCCCCACAATTTCGAATGATACATCCTGTAGTAACGTAGGTAATGGTTTAGCATCCTGACCATGATAGTTTCAAAAATCAAAAGTATAACTTAGATATAACCATATAACTATTTAAATCTAAAAGTTGTCTATTCCTAATGTCCTGCAGTGTAAACATGTTAGTATAGCTAGAGACGTGTCAAAGGAAACGAAGCAAGGCGAGGCCTTAAAGAATTTACCCTTCACTTAGAATGGATTCAATATTGGATCCTAGATGACGCAATGTTTCGGCTCAAGTATCCGAATTTAGATTCGATATCTATCGAATGCGACATTTTCTGAGAACGCGCGTAGATTTTGCTCGCGTGGATCTGTAAGAGGTGATTATTGTAAAGGGAATATTGCATGCCATTTTTATTATTTATCAATTTATCATGATTTCCTGGACTTTTAATGCTTTTTTAAGGCATAGGGGGCTTGGTAGAATTGAAAAGGTTTTCATTGTTTTACAATTTTACGGGATCTAACTACCTAATGCTTTAGCTAAGACATCATGCAGAATTTGCAATCTGATCATCTGATCTGTCATGTACCTACGTAGGTATTAAAAATAGGATTGAGTTTTTCAGTAAGTGTTAAATCAAATTAAAGTATGTGATTCATAAACCAATAAATTGGTATTTACGAGTTTTTAACACCGCCAGGTTCACTTCTCTATCGGAAATTAAAAAAAGAAAACGTTCGAAAAAGGTCTTTTTGGGTAATAAACCCGATCCGGAAACGGTAAAATCGAACGTAGCACAAAACCGCGAAACTCATAAAAGGAACGAAAATATCAGAACTGTCAACGAGTTCGCCATTTTGAATTTCCACGCGTTGCTAAAATGGCCGCTTGTTTTATCCTCCTAAATGCGACAATAAATGTCAAATCGCAATCGTTATTTGTAAAAATTATGGTCTTTTTTGCTACGTGTTCAGAGCCGGTAATTAGGGGTCAAGCTTTTGTTGCTTTTGGGGTTCCGCAAAGTTTTTCTCCAGTGAGAAGATCCTTTGTAGTAGGTACCTACCAACTTATCAACAAAAACAAAGTCTTAAATTGTTCTTAGGCATCTTATCCGAGCTGATTATCACTGAAACTGTAGCTACTTTTGATCAAAAATTCACTGGTAAGAATACATCACACTTATATTACAAGTGTAAAAGTTCAGTTGTTTGTTCGCTCTTCACGCAAAAACTATTGAAAAGATGAGGGTGAAAATTTGCACTAACAAATAAATATATCAATTTGAACTGCCAATGTTATTAGTGTAACGAAATGGTTGATAAATAAAATATAATGAAATACTGAAAATAATAAATGAACGCAGTTCAAGACCACGCATAACATTATGACCACGTATTATGTATACTTAAGTATAGTATACGTCTAATACCGAGAAGACGCGTGCGAAGTCGACAGAAAACAGGTAGGTAGTCGACAATAGCCTAGGTACTTAAGTTGTTATCTCATCATCTTAGATCGATCGTCTACCTTATTTTAATCGTAATTTTTTCTGTCTGAACGCACACGAGTGACAGCGACAAATTGTTCAATTCGATGTTATTATTTTGCTACGGAACCCACCTTACACTCAAAAACAAACCTTCGCCGTTTCCTTTTCACTTCTGCTTCGCTGAAACCACAATTGGCAGTAATTTTAGTATTTACCTGCTCTCGTTAAAGTTGTAGAGTGCAACCTTTCGCAAATTATGAGATAATTTCCACGCATTATGTTAGTAGGACCACAAGGTACGAAAGAAAGTGCTTTAATTGGTGATTTATTGTGATGTATGTAGTAGGTATATTTTAACTGTAATAATTATTATAGTATTTTATTTATTAAATATAACTTTCATGATCACACAGATTCTCTAGTACTATCCAATGATCCTATCCATCCACGGGTGTCTGGTTGAGATCGCTCTTGAGCGATAAGACCGCCACTTGTCACTTAGATTTTAAGCTGTTTTGTTGTATTGTTTCTATCGATAAGTGTGCAATAATGTTCTACCTATCTATTTATTTTTGTCGTTGTTCTGCCTTGTATGTACGAGTATGTAATGTACTGATACATGTATAAGGCATCAACAAATTTCACCACAAATACATATGATTAATTCTTTTGTCGATAAAAAAAATCTTTATTCACAAAGAAAATTAAAATCAAATAATAAAAATAAATTAGAACTAGTATTTACAATTGCAACAATTGAGCTAACTGCAGACTGTTTCAAACAATCTATAGTTAATCGGTAGCTCAACTGATCCATATCAAAACAACTCGGAAGAGTCCTCAAGACGCTGGCTGCATTGCCCCGCTGTATGGCAATGCTGATGCGCTACGCCAGATACTCACCAGCTCTCGGGTCACTGTCAACCGGCGAGACACCCTCTGCGCCAGTCAACAGTCCGGCAAAACTGTCATGACATAACCATCAAGAGCATCATAGGCCTTCCGAAAAAAATTGGTTGCCTGTAAAGTCGGTATACGGGCGAAAGTTTTACGTGACAACGACTTTGAGTGGTAAAATAATTATGTCTGTCTCTCTCGCTCTTAGGCGGGCTAACCATGCCCGAGTGGAAGGGACGCGTGCCTCTCACTCGCTCTCATTGTGAGCGCATAACGTGAGCGGAGCGTAACGCAGTTTCTTGAAGTGTCACCCGGCAAACCAATTTATAAGACGTTATCACGTCAAAAATATACACAAGACTCCTCCAAGCATCAGTTCTAAGTACTTCTAGGCTACGCTAGTAGCGTCGAATAGTCAACGTAATATGCATGTATCAAATAAAAATAGGGACTTATTGCTTCGGTATAGCGTTAAACCTGTCATGCCGACGCCGCTGGAAGGCGCGAATATACGGCACTTTGCAATATTGCGTTTTCCCTCTGAAAAAACATGTACCCATTCCCCCTTACAGGTGTTTCAGTGCGTTTTATTTCAGGCCTACGACCTCGGTTAATGGCCTGTCCTTTTCTATAAAGATTGCGTGAAATATATTATTAGTCTGGCAATGATGATAAAAAAATATTAAGACTGCCTATAATGTCACAACAATGTATAAAAACCCTCAGGTAGGTAACTATATCTTCAACCTAAAATTATTGTCACTGTTTTCATAAATCCATATTTATATTATTTATATATATTGTTGGATCTTGTCGGAAGAGGTTCTGCGCGGAATTGTTACTAAATATTGGTTCATCCTTATATTATAAATCCATATTATTGATTTTTTACCTGACTGCGCAAGAAGGAGGTTATAATCAGATACCTTTACAGAAAAAAATTACTAAATTTGATGGTGTACCTTAATAGTATTTTGATTTCTAAAAAAAATATATGTTACTGCATACTGTATGTATTTTATATAAGCTAATAATAAAATTTTAGACAACATCGGTGAATAAAAACAAAAATATCCAAGCACTGCATAAACTTAATAATTTAAATGCAAAACGAGGATGTACAAAATGCACTATATCAAAACGTTATAAGTATCTCAACTACACATCCGGTTGAGCAACAGCAACGGAAGTGATAAAACGACTATTAATATAATTTATCGTGGCTATTCTAAACCCTATTTCCATTAGAATAAGACTACTGGTTCTCGTTAGGAAGATACTTGAAATTACTTACAAGAATTGAAATAAGTACCACTGGATAGAATGCAAATGGCTGCTATAGATTGAATGGAGTGTGTTTATTTTTAATTTTCTGGTAGCAAAGTATCTCGGGGTTTCTACTTTAGTTTTTATTGGAAAAGCCACACAAGTATGAAATACCTAGTTATTTTAGGTACTCATATAGGTTCTAGGAAATGAAAATGTTAAAATGAACAGCTATCCAAATACCTAAATTGCTGTAAAAATTGTGGGACTTCTTTTTATCTCAGTATTTATGGTAGGAACTGTGAAAAGAACATTTTTATCATTTTTCCGGTTAGTTAACATCATCGATGTAAGTGAAACTCGGGAGATTAGGCTAGCTAACTAGCTTCTCGTAGGCGGAACACTCAAATTAGGTCCAATTAGGTCCACCCACCTCAGTCATAGTCGGACCACCGCTGCACCGGGGCGCCGGCGGCGTTCATGTTTCGGGTGCATATTGTTGTCTCAGTCGCACTTTGGTCGAGGTACATCTTTGTTGTTTATTAGTATTGCAAAAGATTGGAAATAGCGTGAATTTGTATTTAGTTGTAATTGTAACACAACACAGGCTATTTGTTGAGTTAGCGCTGGGAGACCGTACCATATTTACAGAATTTCGCATAATCTATGGTTAAAATTAATCAATGTTTTAACGTCACGTTAATTTTACCACAATTCCACATGCACGAAGGTCCAGAAGAACTCACATCACTCTTGTCGTGAAGAGAGATCATAATGGGAAAACAGATTTAACCAGCAGTAAACTTTATTGTAAAGTACTTAATTTTTTTCAGGAGTTTGACATTCAATAAGTAACGTGCCGCTGGGGAGAGGAAAGATTCTCGAGTGGCGACCGCGATGCAATGCGAAACGAAGTGTTGAGACCATCCACTCGATGGAAATTGATAGATAGATAGAAAATTCTTTATTAAACCACACAAAGACGGGAAACAATACAGAGAAAAAAGCTTAGAATACAGGAAGTATAAAAGGTTCTTCCAGGCAACCTTGGGATGGACTGGACATGAAAAGGACAGGACAAAATAAACGATGGCACTGAATAAATCTATTTAGATGACAGAATAGAAAATTCTTATTCCGTGATTTAGATACTTAAAGAAACCAAATACTTACAGTACATACTATAATACCTACACTACATAGACTACAAACATTATAATAAACTTACATAAACATAAAATAAGGTTATCTAACTTTTACAAGGATAAATAATGCCGATGAAGCAGTTTTTTGAAGATAGGGAGTGATTTTGCACGTCTGATATCCAGAGAGAATTTAAGCAATTGAGAGAGTACAAGCTAAAGCTACCCGTCTATGGAATGCTCTCCATTCCATAGACGGGTAGCTTTAGCTTGTACAGTGAATGATTTATCATAGAAAGAGGTGGTGTGAGCAGGGACTTTTAACATGAGAGTTTCAGAGGAACGCAAAGAGAGCGAGTGAGAGTCTGAGAGGCATTCGAAGCGCTCCTTGAGATAGGAAGGGCTCGGAGGATACAACAAGGTATTGTACAAGAGGGATAAATGTGAGTATTCCAGCGAAGTCGGATGGGCAACCACTTGAGTTTAGCGTGATATTCGGAAACGTGGTCATATTTGCGAAGGCCAAATATGAACCTGATGCTGAAATTTTGGAGGCGCTCAAGCTTGTTTAATTAATCTTCAGTGAGGTCCGGATAGCAAGCGTCGGCGTAATCGAGAATAGGAAGCAAAAGGGACTGGGCAAGCAATTGTAGCGGTCGCAGGGAGTCGATGGATGGAGACGGCTCAGCATAGGTATTTTAATTAATTCGATTCGTTTCCGAATCGAATCCGACGGATTTATAAAACGCTACTTTGATTTCGCCTCGGGTTGATGATCGAAATAAGGAGCTTCTCCTCATTGACATGGAAATTAGTCAACAGATTCGCTTCGAATTTTCGATGATCAACCCGAGGCGATTCAAAATAGCGTTTTATAGATCCGTCAAATTCGATTCGGAATCGAATCTAATGAATTAAACCTAGATGAATGAAAAGAATGAAAATAAATAAAAAAATGAAAAATGAAAATGGAAAATGAAAAGAATGAATTAAAGCTGGACCACTATTCGTGGCGTCCGTATAGGGGAGGCCTATGTGCAGCGGTAGACGTGTGTAGGCTGATAATGGTGAAGGAAAGTATCAATTCATAAGGTACCTAAGAAACTATTTGGTAAACCATGTCACTATAATGATTGATTGACCTGATTTACCATAACAACCCACTGTCAATCGAGGTTGGATTCCGTGAAATAAGGTGACACACGTACAGGCAGATTTATTTGATTTTCATTCAATTTATTCCTATAAATGTTCGTAGGAATTTTGACAGTAAAAACATAAGCACCTATGAATGACTCGTACCTAAGTGGACTTAAAATCTATAAATCATCTTTATTAACAAAGAAAAGAATTAAGTCAAATAATAGAAACAAATTAGAACTAGTATTTGCAATTTAAACTATTGAGCTAGCTGCACTTTGTTGCAACCAATCTAGGTAGCTCAACTGATCCATATCAATACCAGTCGTAGCGTCTCCAAGACGCTGACTGCATTGACCCGCTGTATGGCAATGCTGATGCGCTACGCCAGATACCATCTTTTTTTACCTACCATCTTTTCTTTATATTTCTTAATATATATATACAATTATTATCAAGCGAGGGGATGACGATTATAATTTTGATGTCCTCCTAGCCGAAATTCGGCCACGGTGGCCACTCTCATCAGCAACTAGCCATGCGCAGGACATAGTGCACAAGTGTGCCCGTAAATTAATTTTTATAATCAAATTAGTGTTTTAATCGTTTAATTAATTATATTTTATAACATTCAAATACAAAATTGTAAATATTGTTCATGAATAAAACATCTATCTATCTATCTAAACACAAGTACACTCTCTATTCCTTTACTCTCATGTATATCGATGGGACGGCAGACCGACACGACCGGGGAGAGGTCAGGTGCAGCAGGTGCTTTCCGAGCGGTAGCAAATTAATTTCCGAAGTACCGTGGTGAAACACCACAAAATTCCAGACTCCGAGGTGCTACTGTAAATTAATACAAATGTCATGCATTTGACTGAACTGACTGCATAAAAATGAAGGCACTTCAATGGATGCATGACCATTGGAGTAAGTCTGAAGCCTGCCTACACAAACACAGACTGATCTAATCAGTATTGTGTGGGCACACACGCGTTTATCGAATAAATGGGTTCATTAGGTGGAATTTAAGACAATTGGTCTTGGTTCTGTGTGTACACAGTGAAGTATTAAAACGGCTGGGTTAATCTGGATTTCGATGCTGTCATTATTGTCTCCTCTCTGAGTTTTATTCGATCAAGTTTTGAATACGATTAAATCGCAAGAGAAGGAAATCGAAACTATAGAAAAAAATATAAGACAGCAAACACAAACAGTTTAGAGGTGTTCAAAATGACCAATGGACGGATAACGATAAAATGGGTGAAAGGGGACAATCTTGAAAAATTGTTACGGACATAAGTGAGAAGTAAAATCCTAGCGTTTTTCAGAACTAAAATACAGTAAATATTACAGTTAATAATGCTGCTGCTGTGTGGGTACACAGCATCATCTAGCCCCAAGCTGAGCAGAGCTTGTGTTATGGGTGGATGACGGATACACCTATTACATTACATTGAAAATGTTTAGTAATTTTTCAAGGTTTTTCTCATTTTCTGTGTTCTGAATTAATTTTGTTGACTTTAGACTAGACAAAAATAAATGAATGTGGTGCATTATACTTATTTTATCAAGAAAGATTACAATTTAGTTGAAAAGTTAATGGAACATGGATCCGCGGTCCAAACAGGCCTCTTGAGACTTAACGGCTTCGCAAAACCTGGAAGACCTATTACTTCTTTGGAGGTTTAACATTACAATCAATCAAAAATAAAAAAAAAACGATTTAAATAATAAATAATGCAGGAACGCGAACCGCACTCATCCTGAAGAAGTCCCTCGTTAAGTTATGAAACATTGGTGTTCTTCCAACACAAATAATGTTCGTAGCTAGCATTAGCTACTACTAGCTATGAATACTGAATAATTCACACAGCATCATTATCTTACCCCAAGCCCAAGCTAAAATATATATTTTTTAGTTTTTTTTCACGAATATTTAAGGTTTTTAGTTTCGTTTTCAGCCAGTCTCTGTTGTGCACATCATTGTGGTAGTGCACCAGCTGTTCTCCATGCCCTAACCTGAGGGTTCGTGCACTGGCAATCAAAGTAACCGGAGCCGTGATCTTGGATTTAATGAACGATTCTGATTAATTGTTTAGTATCCGCGAAGATTTGGCGGTAGGCATTTTATTGGGTGTCTGTCTTTGTTTACTTGGATTTTTCCGTTGTTTACTTCGAGTTGAATTTATGTAGGCAGATTTCTATTTATTGTGAATACTAGTTCTAATTTAATTTTTAAGTGTTCTAAAGTTGTATTTTGAGTTAATCCGCATTCGTCCCACTTTGTTCGGACCAAAGTAGTCCGCGAAAAATCAAATTTTATGCAGAAATAGTTCTTCATTCGTCCCACTTTTTCAGTAGACCATTGACAACATGGTCTATTTACCCCACTTTTTCAAATATAGACCATGTTAGACCATTGTGCATAGACCGATGTTCTTCTTCAAGGCAGGCTTTTCTTTGGTAACGTATTCAGTTTATTTTGTTTTCAAATTTTATGTTGGTGCGACACGGTTCTTGGTCATTGTTACCTTCCCCAAACCCCACATATTGGGGATGGCATCAGCACACATAGGTACCTACGTCCACTGATGTTCATCAGTGGACTTCAATGGACGGACGTACCTATGTGTGCTGATGAAAAGTCGCACTACAGTCATTAACAACGGGATATTTACCATGATTAGAATTTTGAGCTTTCCAATATTTCGGCACAGTTTCATACGCCATGGTCACGGAATAACTGTTTTTTCTTTAGTGTTATTAACAATAATTTAATCATAATGGATTTAAAAGTTTTATTGGAAAGTCGCAGTTTAGAAGTGGGAAGTAGACATTATAAGTTATCATACAAAGTCATTATACAAAGGTTCAGGCTTCAAATTTTTCTTTTATAACAACGTTGTTCGCTTTTTGTTACGTTACTCTCACAATAGGTAAAGGGATAAACAAGGTACTGAAAAGCGTGAAACAATTTTAAAAAGTGGCCATACTTGTCCATAGTTCCGTACATAACTCATTTAACATTTTCTTCTTTCATGACCATAGACGCACATGAAACAGGGGTATGCCGTCGCTACTCGGTGGCGCACCCCGCGGGCACACCAGGTGGGCAGTGAATGCGTTAAACAAACTTACAAACAAAGACAGAAACTTACTTTTCCCTCCTTAAGGTAACCAGCACAAAAAGACTAAAACATCTTTCACTTTACAGCAGAAAAGTTTCAAAACGAAAATTATCACCTCCCCCACTTTTCATCAAAATCGCACAGCGTTGGACCGTTTAAAAAACAAAACGTCTGAAACTTTTCAAATAACCACCCAGTGCGAATGCTATTAGCTTTCCGGTGATCTTAGCAGATCTAGAAGTTCGGACAGGGGCGGTGTTAGGGTGGAAACGGGGGCAGAATAATTGAATCATCTTAGTATTTACGTTTACGCAATAAAATATTATATTAGAATGTTCTCAAACGACTGCCAACCTTTTGATTACACTGTACTGTGTTCAAAATATGAAAAGAAAACAATGATTATGAGATTCGAACAGTGACGGATTGAGAAATGGGGCTAAAGAATAACAGTTATTCTTTAGCCCCATACATTTCTCGATCCGTTGGGTTTCAAGTATGAATAATTAAAATGAAAAATCTATAAATCTATTTCATTATAATTATTCATACTTGAAACCCATCGTGGGACAAGTCTCATAGAAGTTTCAGTGTAACGCTTTAATTCATTGAATGTGATAATTTAGTATTTTAAAGTATTCTAACCGATAAAGCCCCAGGTCAATTCTTAGGCCTCAGACTATTGTTGCACAACAAGTAGTGTAAAATAACAAATAGGCTGTTGGGCTAAGCGTAAAAAAAGATATAGGTACCAACAAGCTATAATTGACGATCTTTTACTACTTTTCAAAAATTCAGGTAAAAGTAAAAGTTCAGAAGTTAAAAAACAAAATACTGCTACCCCTCCATAACTCGGGCTTTGAATCCCTAAAGGGAGTTCCAGGGACCTCAATAGAATTCATCTTAAACCTGTTCAAAATTCTCAAATAAACACAAAATTCAAAGTTTAAGTCCACCCCTGTGCCGCCTGGCCGAAATTTGAGCTTCCCAAAAGAAAACTTAGATTGGACTTTTGTGGGGCTTGCCTGGTGAATTTTGTTGTTGTAGGCGGTTTTACGTGAAGCGGTGCGATATTAAAACGTCATAAAAGTGTGACATTACTTACGATATCATTAGGATTGGCATTCATGTTAGATATGTAGATCGATGGAAAATTCTATAATGCACACTTTTCAAAATAATAATGTTGTGAAAGTTTTTTAATTAATTGTTCTGTGATAGTTTTTAGAATATTTTATTTGTCGTCTTTTTAATTCAGTTTTTCCAAGCAAAACAAAATGTTTTGCTTGGCGACAGAACTGAAATGAGGGCACTTTTTACGTGGGTTGCCAAATTATAGTGTTAGACCATGCTTATTTGAACATTACAACCCAACGACAAACTAACTCCTCTCCGTTAAAAATCCACGCCAACTGTTAGTTCTAAGGCAAATAGGATTTATTTTCTTGCTTGGAAAACACCTCATTGATAAAAACGATGATTTTTTTTATAATCAATATAACTTCGTTTGACTACAAGATCACTTGATGGGAAGTGATGATGTGGCCGACTTTGTGTCATGAATGTTTCACGTAGATCTAGAAGCACTTATTCAATCTTTTTATGCGTTTTTACTCTCACGAATTTCACCGCACCGTGTAAAAGTCACTTTATTTTCTCCGAAAGTTGTTTCTAAGGCAACTTGAGAAATTAGATTTTCTAGACCTCGTTAGTATAATGGAATAATTGTCTGTTTACAATTTACTTTCTCGGCCGGGGTTGCGCATTTTAATTCGCTTACAAAGTTTTGGAAACTTATTTTAACTGGCTTTATGTCGACGAGGTCGCTTGCACTGCTTCGAGGTCTATTTTATTCAGGTGAATACTTAATACTGTTGTACCTTAATAAAATGATTGATAGGAGTTAGCGAAGCGAACGAAGATCTCAATCGCAGCTTGGGCGATTCGGCGACGGGTTTTTAAGATACAAAAATTATACAGAAAAATAATAGCTTAGTACAGAGATAAAAAAAACCACTTTCGTAGCAGGCTACGAAAACGGCAAATACTTTCCGTTCTCGTAACTGGATATCAAGCAAGAAAAAAAATCCATGTTCGTAGCTGGTTATCAAAGATCAGCTACGAACGTGGACTAATAAAAAAAACTCAATTAAAAATACATTATGAAATTATGAAGACACTTGCGAACATTTTTGTGCATATAAATAAAATCAATCAATTAAAAAAGACTATCATGAGGAAGGTTTATTTGTGTTGGTACACAAATAAACCTTTTCAAACCTTTCATTTCAAAAAAAGCTGTTATTTTTTTTACGTTTTTAGTTTTTGTGTTATCACGAACCATGTCACAAAACTCTCATTTTGCAGAAATTCTTTGACTTCGATATTTCTTATATATTTCTATGACTTCGAAAAGAAGCAATTGTATGACTTTCATTCTTCAGAAACTGAGCTGAAGTAACATAACTACCAATTGCCACAGATTGTCCGATGCCGGCCTGTGAACGCGCACCCTAACGTTTCAACTGCTAACGTTTGAGCCGTAATGCCGTGGCTTACCACACCGTGATCGCCCTCCTGATCGGTCCACCTTATAGGCGATCTACCCTTCCGTCTTACCCTCCACCTTCCGGCGCGACTAGCCGTTCAATGGAGTTATTGTCTCGCCTCGATACGTGCCCGAAAAACTTCAAAAATACGAGATAGTACATTTCGTCCACTTGCGACGACAGTGTGACATCTTAAAAATCGTTACTTTACAGAAAACGACTATTAAACTTTTAAATGAACATAGTTCTTAAATTGTTGTCAAAATAGCCGTATTATGTATGAAGTGAATAGAGTTTAACTAATAATGAAATGAAATATCAGAAAGAAAAAACATATTCAGACATAAATTAACTTTTTTTAAGTGTTTGAAAAAAAAAAGGAAAACTTATTACGTTGTCCTAGAAAAAAATCAAGTTTTTAGAGTGGTAAGTTTAGTTGTTACGTTGAAGATGATGTAAACGTTTACGTTTAACTAGGTTATAATATAAGTAAAACATTATTCTTGAAAATTAGTTTTTTATTGTACGAATAATCTAATCATTCAATATAGTGGTAACTATTTTAATAATAAATTCTGTAACCTTCAATTACATATTGAATTAAAAAAAAGTTAAGTATGAAGACAATACTGTATTTTTCACATGCTGTGCTATGCTAACAGTTCTTTTACTTATTCTAAAAAAATATTTTTACTAAAGCAAACGTTAAAATGTAACATATTTTACTGCAAATAACAATTTCGTAAACTATTACTTGAAAATATTACGGAAAACCTGTCAAGTAGAGACTTACCGCCGAATACTCAAACGCATCTCAGATTTCGATTCACGTCTCAAATGACGATTTTTTGACAGTTTTCAATGAAAATGTGTCAAAAATTCGTCACTTGAGACGTGCTTATATCTGAGATGCGTTTGAGTATTCGGGGGTTAGTGACTAATTCCTTAAAGAAATGACGCGCTTTGGTGCTATTGTTCCGTCAGAATCAATTCTGACATACCGCTGGGGTGGTTTTACCTCTTCCATTGACTGAATTATAAATGACCACTGTCTTTCAATTTCACCCAAATCCCTACATATACTCTTTTAAAAGTTGTTGTCGTTGAATCTCCGTTATATTTGCGTGGCATTTAAATTTACAGGTTTCTTTACAGTTTTTTTAAGTTTCTTTAAGTATTCGTTCTGGAATATCCTTATGAGTTTTTGCAGAGTTTTTATAGGATTTCCCACTATTTCTCAATTTTTTTGCAATATACTTCTTCCAATTTGTTTCTTGTCTTGGCCTTTTTTTCCCTTTTTTAATGGGAGTTTCAACGATAGTTGGAGGATTGTCAGATTCTGTCACGGTGACGACTCTAGGTTCGATTGAAGGCGATTGATTTTCGGTCCTTATAGCATTAGGTACATCGATTAGAGTATATATATATAAAGAGTATTTCATCGCAAGTAAAAAATACTGATTCGATGACCTTTCTCCTTGGTTTGTCCTTTGCTGGCTTGTCACAGCTGTAGGAACATCATGACTTACAGTGACGACGCGAGCTTCAATTTGAGGCGGTTGATTTTCGGTATTCATAGCATTAGGTGCATTTATTGGTATTTCATCAGAAGTAAAAATTACTGAGTCGTTGTCTGACCTTCCTGCTTGGTTTGTTGTTTGCTGACTCGTCATAGCTGTAGGGGCATCATCAAATAAATCATTGAGTGAAAATACGCGTCGGCGTTTTTCTTGAACTTCTTTATAGTTAGGGTCTTGTACGGAATCATCACTGTCCTCGGAAAAAGATGAAGAACTTGAAGAGCTGCTACATAAGGAACTTGAAGAAGAACTCTTCAAAATACTGCGATGACAATGAGTTTGTGTTATTTGTTGATCATCTACTGTTTCGTTTTCGTCAACAGTTTTTAAGTCCGGGTTTATTACGAGCTACTGTGGTACTTAAAAACGATGAACTCGTCGATTCACTGAGATTGGAATGAGTTTGTGTCGTTTCGTGGTCATCAACTATTTCAACTTCGTTAACAGTTCTTGAATTTGGGTTTTCACGAGTAACTAGGTTGCCACTAGACAAACCTTCGTCCATTTTTGATTGTGCTAGCCGCATTATTATTTTAGACCTTGTCCCCATCTGTAAAGATAACTGAAGTTTCATATTGCTGCTTAGTTCATACAACGTGACAAGTATACATAATCATTAAATTTTATCAATAGGTATTCTGCAACAACAGGACATCAATAAATGACCCACAACATATTTCCAGTATAATAAAAACGTGTATCATCTTCAACGTTACAATTCAAGATGACGCAGTGATACTGCGAATTTCTTACAAGAAAAACGTGACATTAAAAACATGTCTCGTTAGCTTCGCTTTATGTTTTACAAGAACATTGTGATAAGTATGACGTGCCACATTGTCGAAAAAAGAAAATTATTAAAAGAGACTTACCATTATCAACTAAATCGTGGTATCCTCGTGATGTCACGTTCTTCATGAAAACCGAGAGCACTTCAAACCTCAAAGACCAGGTGACAACTGAACTGTCACTGTGTTGAAGCCAACTAGATCACCAAACGAGACAGCGCTATATAGTGATAGGTTGTCTCTTTCTCTTAATAACTCTGTTGTTTTTGTAGTAAAAAATATCCCGTTTTTGTAGATAATAGAACGAGAGATCGCGATTCAGAATATCAGTAAAAAAAAAAATCGTATATTTCGAGATGTCACACTGTCGTCGCAAGTGGACGATTTGTAGACAGACGCTCTGAAATGATGTATGATGAGTAAATAATACGACTGTAGGTTCTTGAATTAATATTTATTGCTGAAAAACCAGCAGGCCTAGCCAAATCGCAAACGAATCATATCTATTCTCTTTCTACAATTGCTAACGCATTAGCGGTTGCGTTTGTAGTTAATAGAATGTTGGTAGCCAAGTTGACGCGACTGTATGAATCGCTCATTCTACAACACGGATAGAATACAATCAAATCTTTGTCTATGGTTAGCGTTCTCAAATGTCAAAACGATGTCAAAGTCACAGGTAGAGCCTCTACCTGTGACTTTGACATCGACTTTGACATCGACACCACCTCTACTCACAGGTTTCACTTGCTGATCTCATTCATTTGTGAACTTCGTAATAGATGTTTTGAATTGTTTTGTGCTATAAAGTGAGTGAAATTAGGTAAAAGCTCTCATTTTACCAATTTGTGACACTACATTATGTGCATACACAGGATTGGTATTACAGTTCGCGGCTTTATTAGAATCCATGGAGAGGTACGTAAATTATAAGTTACTTAGCTTCTGCCCGCGGCTTCACACACATTTATGGAATAAAAAGTAGCCTATATGTTATTCTAGGTCTAGATCTTTATTTATGCAAAATTTTACGCCAATCCATTCAGTAGTTTTGGCGTTGTCTTCGGCCAAACATTTTCCCAATGGCACAGACTTTCGCCTTCATAATTTTGGTAGGATTAAACCAAAATCTTCCTTTGTTTTAATCTTCCTAATACTCAGTAACACGAAACATAAACAATGACGCGGTATGCAACTTGAACTTGAACCGTTCACATACTTATGAATGAAACATAGGTATTGATCGTGTTTACTAACACTTTGTTTATAAAGTACCTAGTCCATTTGTGTTTCTAAAATAGTTTTAACTTTTGTTGTAGCCGAGGTGATATAGCGAGGGAGGCCCCAACAAGGGGCACAAGGCAGACTAACTAAAGGCTATGGCAAGAGCTGGCTGAATCGCTAAACTCCATTGGTGGGAATGTCACAAGATCAACGGATAATATAATGGGATTGACTGCTGATGTCGGTCAACCTACAATTGAAGAGAGAAGAGAGGATTTAATGTTAGTTCATTTTTTGCATAAGATCATCGCTATGTTGTAAAGTGTTTTTTTTTTTTTTCTTATTTTGGTTTTGTTACTAATATAATATCTCATATTTTTCAGGAAGGAACATCTCAAAGAAGCTCTCTACCACCACTGATCGAAGATTCCATCCCTGAGTTTCACTCCTAAATACCAGCCACAGATGTGATTAAGTTGGAACTTTCTGCAATTTTGCTGCAGATAAGATCATCATCGCTACCTTCAACAAATATATTGTAAACATTAGAATATAGTGTTTTTAGGACCAAATAAAAACAAACAAAATGTATAATACTTTTATTCAAATTTATTTATTCAACTAAATATAACTTAACAGACTTACATCCAAAACGTTATACTTAGGTATACATTAAATTATATCAGGTATATCTAATAAAATAACACCTAATTTTTTTTACTTTCTTTTTTCTTCAACCTTTGTATGGACTACTACACTGCACTGTAAGAATTATTTGTACCTATGGTTGTACCTACATCACGAATACCTAGTCGCAAACTTTGCCACTTTTTACCTTAACTTCCAGTAGAATCTCGTTTGTTCCTTATAATGTAGTTTTTTTGTCTTGAAAGTAAGTTTATTTAGACGAAATCTCTGCATTTATAAAGTGTACGACATTTCT
Source organism: Eupithecia subumbrata (assembly GCA_949316285.1). NCBI lineage: Eukaryota > Metazoa > Arthropoda > Insecta > Lepidoptera > Geometridae > Eupithecia > Eupithecia subumbrata. The sequence continues at coordinate 5,553,929 of OX438649.1, forward strand.
TGTATGGTGTCTTAGCACACTCACGTTATATGTACGTGTTTTTCGGCAATTTTCACGACACTTTTTCAATAAGGGCACATCACAAGGAATGCATTTTGAATTCATAATAGGTAGTTGCCCTGTAGTAGGTATTTGCTAAAGGGCAAAAAAGTCCAAAAATCTATTATAATTCACACCTCTCCTTCACAAACACTCGTATTTTAGAACAGCTGATGCCAAATCCGCCATTTTGTTAGCGTTTTCTACTGGGTCTCGGCGAACGCTCGCCTAGCGATCACAAACTTAGAATTCGTTTCGTTAGCGGTTGTCAAAAGTGCGGCTTGTCTACCATTTGTATGGGGTATAGCGATCAAGCTAATAGAATCGACAACAATCTATTCTACTCGTGTTGACGAAACGCTTACTTGTAAACTTGGCTACGGTTTCTCGATTCGTTTGTTCTGACCACGTGACTTTGCGTTTTAGAAATGTGATTCCCATACATTTTCTGCGTTTTCTATAGCGTTAGCGATCATAGATTTGCAACTTGGCTAGACTAGCAGGCCTTTTATACAATTACTTATTTCTAATTGAATACTATTTAATTATATCTTACATAGAGTAAAAACTCGCTGCTGTCTCAGCAGAGGGATAGTGTCATTCAACAATTTGACAATTTGTGTAACCAAAAACCGATCTATGTGTGTTTTGACAGCTCGTAAATACAGTGCTTTCACTCACACATTCGTATGATTGAATGTTACAAGTAAATGGCATTTTCCCTAAAAAAATGGGTAATTTTGTCGACCTCAGTGGTGCAGCGGGCGAGAGTCCGCCTGCGACGCAAGTGGTTGCGGGTTCGATTCCCGCCTCGGAACAAATTTGTGTACGATCTGCAGAAATTTGTTCCGTTGGTCTGTGTGTTTTCTATGTATCATATAAAATATATCTGTCTTTGTATATAATGTATTAAATATATCAGTTATCTAGTACCACAAAACAGTATACTGGTCTGTGCTAGTACCCATAACACAAGCTTTGAGTAGCTTACTTTGGGGCTAGATGGTGCTGTGTGGATTATCTAGCATTATTTATTTATTTATTTTTTGCTTTTGCTTATTAACTGGTGGGTGTCAATTGTTAATTCTCATATTTCAAAAAAATAAATACGCACGAATGAGGTTTTAAAAAAACAAGAACATTTGTTCGTAGGGAGAGTTTGGATGTTTAGATGTATGGATGGATGTTTGTTACTTTTTAACGCCAAAACTACTGAAGGGGTCGGGATATTTTTTTTGTAAACAGGTAGCTTTAGGCCTGGAATAAAACATAGGCTACATTTTATTCCATAAATCAGTTCCCATGGGATTGAAAGAAATAACCATAAGGCGTTTCCATACAAGCAAAACGTGCGAAGCCGCGGGCAGAAACTAGTATATTATATATTTCTACCTACTTATATGTTAGAGCTGAAACTAGTTTGATACAAAATTAATGAAGACCCGTCAAGTGCGAGTGTGACAAGCATGCCGAGAGTTTTAAACATTTATCAACTGATGCCAATATGTTGTAAATTACACACACAAAGTATTTAATACTACACCTGCAGGAAAAGTGGCTTATTCCTTTCTACACTGCAGAAAATACAGCGTTACTGTCGTACTAAACTGCGGCTAAACTCTATGCAAAACCGTTTATAAGTTTTTTTTTCAAGTTAGTAGCCGGTAGCTATTAAAAAGGTTTTACTCCAAGTCCGCCAAATAATATTGGCTTTTCCCGTTTTCGAAACAAACATTTAAAAAAAGAACCAAGTGAAAGCGCACTCGCATCTATTGCCACAGATTACTAGATAGAATATCCTCGAGTGATTTTGAAAAATACTAAAACGATGTTTTTAAGTAGGTTACCTATGAGTAAATTTGGAGAAAGTTAAATTCCTACCTTTCACACGAGACACCTTTCCTCTACTACTTTATACTTAGTACCAAACCGGGGTATTTTTTTCCCCCACGCATAGCAACATTTTCACGAAAACTGCTTTGAAAAATTTTCCATTTGTTTATGATTTTAAATGGCTGTTTTACGCAATATTACAAGTTTAATATTAGTACTCACCCATGAAATTACCTTTTTGCATTGTTAGTTTTCTTATTAGTGGTGTTTGCACACCCTTGCACCGCACAATACACCATTTTTATATTTTTTTGTCGGAGCTGCTTTCCGCGCCATTTGAAGTATTGTACTAGGGGTTCGAAATTGAAATTGCGACGTTCAGTCGCAATTTTTTAGACTTACCTCGTTTGTGTCAACTATCATTCTAAGCCTACTTATTCTAAGATATCTTATCTAAAGTCGGATCAAGTTAAAGTAATCTGATATGTTTGACATTTAATAAAATACAATTCTATTTTCAAACGACGAAAAACAGAGGTTTTCAGGTCGACGCGTATATATTTATTTTATGTATGACCAAGCACAACTTTTTACAGAGTAGTTCGATTTTGATAATTATTATTTTATTGGATAAATATGTATACCCCGAAGTTGTTCCCATTTAAATATTTGTAATAAAAATCCAACCCTAAGGATATGAAAACAGGGGATGATTGATTATTCACTCACTGATTGTAATGTTTGACCACGCATAACTTTTTACAAAGTAGTCCGATTTTGATAATTATTTTTTTATTGGATAGGATACCCTATCCAATAAAAAAATTATTATCAAAATCGATGATGACCTCGATGTGTCATTAAACTAAGAACTTAGACTCCAAGGATGTTGCCACTAGAAGAATTTGAAGTCAGTTTATCGTTTTTTAAAATACGCCAAATTATTCTTATCTGCTATTTGTCATTGAGAGACGTCTTATGATAGGTATATCTTACGTTAGGTACCTACACTACCACTCTTTCACACCGAGTTCTTGTAGGATGGAGACGTTGGTGCGAAACTCAGTCTAAGATATACCAAGCATTCTTCTCCAGCACCACATTTCTAGAGCTTTATTTCTATATTCTTCTCATCAATAGGCTACACCGTAAAAAGCTTTTTGGAAGGTGAATCCTCAGCTATTTGGTCGTTGACTGTACTTAATCTTAATAAATACCAAATCTACCTTACCTAAGTCAACTTACCTTAGTTAACCTACCTAAGCAATAGGTATTACGTGATTGCTCACTTCACCCCTTAAGCACCTATAATCCCTATTTACAATTCCACATAAATATAAATTACCAGTGATTAGTTTACGTAATCAAGCTCTGTTTACCGAGCGATGCTAAGGCAATTACTTTTGTGTGTATAATTTGAATTAGCTATTTATTGCCTCCGCAGGATTTGTTGTGTGTTGTGGTGTCGGTTGTGTGCCACAATAGAGCGATTATAGCTAAGCGCAGGCCTTTCCAAGCTGAAATGAAATATTATTGAGTTTTGTTCCAGCTCTAAAACTAACACTCTAACCGGGGAAAGGTTTCTTGTTTGTTCTTTACAGTGAACAAAAAAAAGGGACCACTTTATTTCCTAGTTTTACTTACGTATTTTGAAATTTTGTGGCGTGCCCAAGAAGTCTAAAGAAAAAAAAAGCACTTTGATATATGATATCTGAAAACGCAGAGGGATTTAAAGGAATCGGCAACTGTGTCTAGCCACCGTGAAATGATAATGCTTGGTGGTCCTACAGAACCCACCTTAAACTAAATGTTTTATGTATCCTATCCTCAACCTCAACAGCCTGTATAGGTCCACTACTGGACGCAGGCCTCCACCTGATATGCGCCTTATTGGCTTCACATGGGGGTAATGCCCATAACCCCCACGCTGGGCATGCGGGTTAGGGATCGCAGTTCGGTGGTAGATTAGTTCTGCAGGAGGCGCTGCTGCCCACCCCGGTGGATATCCTTTATTTGCCTCTTACGACACCCGCGGGAAGAGTTGGGGTGGTGCAAATTCTAAGCCGGCACCACAAAGCATATTATGTATGTAATGTATTAATTATATCGGTCCGTGGGGTACCGAGGCTCTTCGGGTTTTAAAAAAAATATCTGAGTCAAAACGACGCGTGACTAAAGAGTAAGTATCTAGTATCCATAAACACAAGCTCTGCTTATTGTGGGGCTAGATGATGCTGGGTGAATTGTCAAGTATATTTTTTTAAATATCGTCAATTACAGACCTTCTGACCAATCATATTGAAATGAAGCGGTTTAACTGCTTATTGTCTGACAGTCCTTACCAGGCATGTCAAAAACTAGAAAAAAAACTACTAAACGCTTTGGAAAAGGAATATCGAAGTTTCGTTTTCGTGCAAAACCAACTTTTATGTAGCTTGCATAAGATTAGCGTTTGCTCGAAAACGAATCAGAAACTAGGAAATCAAATAATGTCCCTAAAAAAAATCGACATCGATCGAAATTATTAGGATACCTATTATTTGATTTCTTATAAATTACCCTGAGTGAGAGGGCTTACACACCACAATAGTAATAGATTAAATAATTAACCTTACTTACAGAAACACGATTTCGTTTTTCAGAGTACGAGCCCTCTTCGGTCTGAAGCTTCGCACAGATAGATGTACAGTGGCGTTCATCAATAGGTATCCCCCCCTATTAAGACTTAACAGGGGGGTTACTTTTTGATGAACGTCACTGTACATCTATCTGTATAGTATCTGCATCGATAAGAAATTACTATAAACTTAAAAGTCAATTTCTATCGATGCCGAAATATTTTGAGAGTGTTTTAACAAAAGGAAGATGGCAAGCTGTTCTACATAAAAACAAACGGCATCAATAAATAGTTAAGACTTTACAGGGGGGTTACCTATTGATGAACGTCACTGTACATCTATTTGTTTAATACCTGCATCGATAAAAAAATACTTAAAACTTTAAAGTCAATTTCTATCGATGCCGAAATATTTTGAGAGTGTTTTAATACAAGGAAAATGGCAAACTTTATGTAGGAACATAAAAACAACAAATGTAATAATGTAAAACCAAAATAAATGCTATGACGAGACTTAGAATCCATTAAGGGGTAACCAATCTACGAACGCCACTTTACTTACCTATTTCTAACCCTAGAAAAGCATAAAGAAAACTACCACATATCCAGAAAAATTGCATGCAAAACCTCAGTATTTTAAAATGAGACAGTAAAAGCTATATTTACGTCTTTGAAGAAATCACTGCACCACATATTTTCAAACATACCGACTGTGAAAGTGTAACAGCAGTTCATTTCGAAATGACGGTCATCAAGACGAGACAATTATTTTTTTCCATCTACTAATGGACATGTAATCTATGCAGGCTGGCAGAGTAGTGGAACCGATAGAAGTAGTATAGTAACTGCATTCGAATAGGCGACAACGCCGCTAATGTGCATAGCGTGAGGTCCGAATTTAAAGCCGGGTACTGAATAGTGTTACTTGGCGTAATGTAACGTGTTACACAGCGAGCGTTCATGCAGTCAGCATACTCGCTGCCAAATTATTTCAGAGGTTGTGCCTCTGAAAAAAAAAAACCCAAACGGACTCCAAATATTATTTAAAAAAACACACCCTAACAAACTTAAAAAAAAAAGATGAATTTAAGTGAGCTTAAGAGCTTAGAGAAAATAAAACTGGGGTCTTTAGCAATGTAGCAGGCACAATTTTTTTGTATTAACCGCCAAGGTCTATTGGCCTTAGAAGTTGCAATTGCAAGCTATTTTCACTTTGAAAAGTCTAAACAAATTTTAATTCTCATTTGTATAAATGGTTGGGTTTTACCAGCGACCTGTACTACTGTTGGCGACATTACAACACAACCTCGTGCTTCTACTTGTTAATCAACATTTCACTCATCCGTGGTAGAGACAGCTCATGAGCGTCATTAAACTAGATTCTTGCAAAGTTTCATTTGCAAATAGAAAAAGGAATAGCTTTTTATGCAGAAAAAACATGGCATATTCTAATTTTGACGATAAATGTACCTATTAACTGCAGTGTGACTTAAACCGACAAGTTTTAATTTTCTCAGCTCAAACCACACACTAAAGGCTTTGTTGGTAGCACTATAGGTTGCAGATACTTGTAGAATATTGACACAGAATTTTGTTGTTACTACCTCAACCTCAACAGCCTATATTGGTCCACGGCTGGACGCAGGCCTCCCCTGATAAGCGTCTTGTTGGCTTTTACCTCATGGGGGTAATTCCCATAATCCCCACGCTGGGCATGCGGGTTGGGGATCGCAGTTCGGTGATAGAATTGTTCTGCAGGGGGCGCTGCTGCCCGCCCCCGGTGGATATCCCTTAGTCGCCTCTTACGACACCCGCGGGAAAAATTGGGGTGGTGCAAATTCTAAGCCAGCACCACACAGCAACTAAACCCACTTCAAATAGGAAGAGGTTCTTAAAGTTTATTTTGTAGAAAATTAATATCAAATAATTTATGCTTACCTAAATAACTTACCTACTCTCGCCCGCTGCACCACTGAGGTTATCAAAAGCAGCCTATGTTTGATTCCAGGATTAGAATTACCTGTATGCACAATTTCAGCCCGATCCGTTCAGTAGTTTTGGCCTGAAGAGGTAACAAACATCCATCCAAACTTTGGCATCTATAATATTAGTGTGATGTGATATTCCAAACATAAAATATTTTATCAACAAATCAATTTTATCAACAAACAAATTTTTGATATCAATGCCATTGACAGAGTGTTGCACCTTGCACCCTTCTGTAAACTATTTTGCTATCTAGGTAATAATAATAACAATATTTCCAACTCTTAAACCTATTTTTTCGCAAACTTACCGTTTATTAGAAGAGATAGAGGTAGATGACACCGAAGTGATGGTCAGTTTTGACGTAGAGTCACTTATTACGCACGTCCCTCTAGAAAAGTGTATGAAGGTTGTCGCGTCCAGAATACAAGAAGACGGTATCCCTGCAGAGTACGCCAAGCTTTTGCATCATATTCTCTCCACAAACTTCTTTAGATAGGTACAGAGGGCAATACTATCTTCAAATTGACGGAGTAACAATGGGTAGTCCAGTTACCGTTTATTATATTTGTAGGTTCCTTCAATTCTTGAATTAAACTTGAGTCTAGAAAAAGTCTAAATAATTCCTGAAATTAGATTCAGTTATAAGTATATATAGATTGAGATATATGTAGATTATATACGAACTGCAGGACTACTTAGATATGTACGCAAAATTTTGTATAGGTACCTACAGAAACGGCAAAGAAGATGGTCTCTGTATTAAATTGAGACCTTATTTCAATGGTCGACTGTTCGACACAAGCCGACATTATAACAAACGACTAATAAAACAGAAGGCTTAAGAAATTCACGTGAGATTTTTTTCCCTCCATAAATTTTTACTTGTTAATAATAGGTGTTGCCAGCTACCTAAAGCCTGGAGGCTGTTAAATATCTCTCTCGATCTGTTGTTCTCGTATTATTTACGAAAAAAAGCTTGTAGGTATTTATCAAAATAAATGACAGGTGTTTCTCAAATTGCAAGAGAGATGGAAGATACTTACTTTTTTAAGTTTTAGGCTTGGCGCAAACGGACCACCGACCACAGCCACCGGTGGCGAGCGACAAGTTATTTACTCGCTTTTTCATACTTTTTGTACGAACGAACTCAACGAACACGCGTCGCCGGCAGAGGCCACTCGCTACAGCAGTGTCCGCAATTCGCCACGCAAGATGCCGACTCTCGCCACTGTCGCTTTGCCTTGCCCCCTCGGCTCTCACTCAGTTAACCGCTAGGCGTCCTACGCATCGCACGCACGCATAAACTGGGTTCGCTTCCGAACACCTGTGGCTGCCGCGCGCTTCCGCGACTGCTGTAATTGTGGCGGTGGTAGCGCGCGACAGCCACCATCGGTGGCGATGGACGGGGGTGGTCCGTTTGCGTCAAGCCTTAGACCTAGGTACTTACTTACATTATTTGTACATTTTATAATCTTTTGTGTATCTCAATAATAAAATATAAAGTAAAAAAAGTTCTGGAACTACGGACACAAGAATATTGTTTTGAAACAGATAAAAATTATATTAAAATATCTGTGAATCTTTCTATCTATAGACAGGGCGCTATGGCGCTCATTAGGTGAGGCCTATGTGCAGCTGTGGAGCAATATGAGCTGATGATGATGACCTGGACTTTATCTACAAAAAATTAGAAAACATATTTTTTAATGTAAATTTTACATATCTTAAAAAAACAATACTCAATAAAACATTCATTCAATAGATTTTAATGGAATTTTACGAACAATCAGCTTATTAATAATGATGAATGATTAACAGAAAATAATAATGATGGGACTATTCTATCATTTATTCACAAATGATATTCATATAGGAATGCTTATAAAATTAATTAACTTCTTAGTACAATATAGGGCTTTTTCCTCAATCAACTTTCAACTTTATCGAGTTCTAAATAGAGTAGCTATAAAATTATCAATTGGAAAATAGATAAGTACAACTTACTTCTAATTATGAATTGATAAATTATACAAATTAATTAATAATTGGGTTTTATTGTTGCGGTGTTTTGGTAGGGGCCTTTTAATTTGTGATCAGGTTAAGCCTCTATTGATTCATAGGTGTTCTACGTTCAATATTTAAATTCATGTTTTCCTAGCCGAATTTTCGGCCATGGCGGGCAGTCTCAAAGGGTCCTAGCCATGTGAGCCATATTATAGTGCACTAGTGTGTGCGCAAACACAGCACTCTACATTCCCTCACTCTCCTAATCCGATGGGACGGGAGTCCGACACGACCGGTAAGAGGTCAGGTGTAGGACCAACGGCTTAACGTGCTTTCCGAGTGTAACACCGCCAACTTTCTGACTCCGGATTGCTACTGGGAATAAACAACGGTTCAACTCGGGATTTGAACCCGGGACTTCACTGCCTCGTTGGTATAGCGGTCGAGGATTTAAATTGAACAATAGCGTAGAACATAATACTTTATAGAACATCTTTTGTTGACTATAATCTACGATCGACTATATCGACTATAACAGTGACGTCACGACCGACAAAGTAGCGACAACTGCTGTGTACTGTTTATCTGATTAAAAAATTCCTAACGAACATTCAAGGACAGGTTATAGTTTATTCTGTACTCAAAGGTGCCGTGCGCTATTTGTGATAATAAATCAAAGTTTTTATGGTGTAAACAAATATTTATTTACAAAACAAAATACAGTGTACAAAGTGTGGCTAAACTACCCTCATATTTTTAAGGGTTCCTAAAAAATTGTCCGCTAGTGCTAGTTTATTCGACTCAAACATGGTACAAATGTGTGTGGCGTGCAACAGGCGTCTGAGGGGCGCGGATGGGGTAGTTTGCTCTCAATGCGAATCGCTCTCGCACCAAGAATGCGTGAGAATCCCTTCCGGTGTAGTGGTGCCCCGCGACTGGCGCTGTGGGAAGTGCCAGATGATGGCCCCTAAGGGAAGGGACCCTAGTACGCCCGTGCGCGTCGCCCTACCGTACGCAGCGCAGCACGGGAGCGAGGGGACAGCCAGCCAGAACCAGGTCCCGCTACAGTCGGAAGAACCTGGACTCGCGAGCGTTGAGTCAATGTCCTTGGACCAGACGGCGCACGACATCACGGCCGAGTTCCACGAGCATGAACTCCAACTTACCATGCGTCCCTTCAAGGAGGAGCTCCTCTCAGAGATGCGCAGGATGCAGGGGGGCATGCTGGAGGAGCTGAGAGCGTTGAGGGCGGAAGTGTGGGACCTCGGCACCGAGCTCAAGGAGACGAGGATGGAGATGGCGGATTTCCGTGTCTCGCTGAACGGCGTCTATGCGCGCGTGGATGGGCTGGAGCAGCGACTCGAGGCCGTTGAGCAGGAGCGCGCCGCCCACTTTGCTGAGCCCGCGCCGCAGGCCGCCGCCGTCGTGGCGAGACTGCAGAATGCCGTGGCACACCTGCAGCAGGAGCTCAACGACCGGGACCAGGAGGCACTTATGGCAGACCTCGATATCGGCCAGCTGCCAGAAGAGAAGGGCGAGAACGTCCTCCATTCCATCACCGTCCTCGCAGCCAAGCTGGGCGTCCAACTGGAAGAACGCGACGTCGTGTTCGCCGAGCGCGTTGGGGTGGCGCAGGTCGAGGGTGCGGGGGGCGATAAGCCACGAGCGCGCCGAATCGTCGTGCGGCTGCTGCGCCGCGACTTGCGGGATCGCATGCTGCAGGGCGCGCGGGTGCGCCGCTCGCTAACCGCCGGTGACGCCGGCCGCGCCGACGCTGGCCCGCGCATCTTCGTCAACGAGAGGCTGTCCCGCCTCAATCGGCAGCTGTTTCATCGCGCCCGCGAGGAATGCCGCAGGCTACAATGGCGCTACACGTGGACCAAGAGGGGGTGAGTGTTCGTGAGGCAGGCGGACGGCCGGGACGTGTACCCCATACGGTGCGAAGCGGACATCCAGAGGGTTTTTGGTTAAATGCACCCATTTGGCCGTTATCTGTAAGAAACTGCTACATTAGTTTGTGTTCTTTGCATTTATTGTTTTTTGTGGTCTGGAATACCCATCAGCAACTTACCCATGGTCCGTCTAGTAATTATCTATCTAGTTTGCATGAGCTAGGCCTTTTCTATAATATTAGTTTTTGTTCTTTATTTTTGGTAATTTGTATGGGTTGGATTATAACTCAGCCACCAACCGATGATACCAACTTATCTAGTTTTTATGTGCTGGCCTTTTCCTACTTTTACATTCATATTATAATTACTAACACTATGTATACACCTGTTGTTAATCTCTGTCTCTGTGTGCCACTCAAAATATGCTACTTTGCTAAATATGCTATCAATTATGATTTGCTAATATATCCTAATATTGTGCTATGTCTTCGCCTTAGACGTACGGTACTCATCCTATTTGTAATCACTCTCTGTTTATCAATTAGGGAATGGAAGGCAGGCAAACTTATACTTATGCTATGCTTTTTTTCCCCTATTTCTAATCACCTTTTCAATAATTCATTTTTTTACAATAATTTATATTTCTACAATATTACACATTTTTACAATTTTTCACAATTTTATTTTAATCAATATTTATCATGTATTCATGTTCCCATTTATCTACCTTTTTGGATACTTTATAAATATACAAATAGACCTAATTTTGCGACCCTCTTACTTCCAAGTAACTTAATACAATTTATTATATTATTATGGAACAGATATGCTCTTCTAAAACAACACTTCCTTTAAAAAATATGAAAATTGGCTTATTTAATGCTGGGTCACTTAACACTAGGCAGGAAGAGTTCATAGTTTCTCTTGAGGAACTAAGTCTAGATATCATGGCCATCAATGAAACATGGCTGGGTGTGGGTCAAGAGGAAACAGCTCCGAAAGTATCTGGTTATAGATTTATTCACCGGCCAAGACCTAAGAGCATCAAGAATGGCCGGGGTGGAGGGGTTGGCTTCTATATAAAAAAAGGCATCAATGCACGAGTCTGTCCGCACCCTGTTGTTGCCTCTGTTGAACAAATGTGGCTTCGGATGAGTTTGGCTGGTAAGTGCATTATAATAGGTACTGCTTACCGGCCACCGGACCAATATGACATCCCCAGTTTTTTTGATGCCATAACTGAGACAATCACTTCTTTTGCTAAGTGTGATCACATTATTTTTTTGGGGGACCTAAACATCAATTTGCTTATGCGAGGAACCAAAGTTAATTTATTAGAACAATTCCTACACAGCATGAGCTTATCTCAAATCATAACAGATCCCACTCACTTTACATGTAATGGCGGGACCCTAATTGACTTGGTGTGTACAGATGCAAAGCCAAAGAATATTACAATTAAATACACTCCTGAACTGGGGAATCATGCAATGATTGCAGTGGAATTCAGTATGAAAAGGGAAAAGATAGCTGCACGCTATGTAACTTATCGGCCTTTTAAAGATATTGTTTTGGACCTGTTCACGGCTGACCTAAACTCTATTAAATGGGAGTATTTCGGTGGACATGTAGATATCAATGATATGGTATCTACTTTCACAAAGGCTATCTTAACTCTTTTTGACTTGCATGCACCAACAAAAACTACAAAGTTTAGACATCCCCCCTATCCTTGGATAACTGAAACTATTAAGGATATGATGAGAATTAGAGACATCTACTTTTCTAGGTATAAGCGTAGCAGGTGTGAGGAGCTAAAATCTTGTTACAAGAACATGAAAAACATTGTGGATAGAGCCATGGAGAGTGAAAAAGCTGCTTTTTTTACTCACAAAATTAACAATAATAAGAAAAACGCCAAACTGCTATGGAAAAATTTAAAAAGCAATATCCTGCCCGCTAAAAATTCTAATGCTGAAATTCCAGTCCATCTTAATGATCCATCTGTTATAAATACTCACTTCCTAAGTGTTCCTGGAATGGACCAAGTAGATATATCCCTCTTAACGTTTTATGAACATCATAGGTATGGCGATGGAATGTTTTCCCTTCAGCCAGTATCGGAGTTCTCAGTTCTTAAGATCATTGAAGGTTTCAAATCCAATGCTCATGGCTTGGATGGCATATCACTAGAAATGCTGTTGCTGACCCTCCCCCAGTCCCTCTCATCAATCACTACCATTGTGAATAAGTCCTTGAGCAGTGGTATTTTCCCAGATGCATGGAAGGCGGCAGTAGTTAAGCCTATACCTAAGAATAATCAGCCCTCCTCTCTCAGTGATTTAAGGCCAATAAGTCTGCTCTCGTGTATCTCTAAAATATTAGAAAAAGTAGTGAGCATACAGATGATTAAGTTTCTGGAAGATCATCAAATTTTACCTAAACTGCAATCTGGATTCCGCAAAGATCACAGTACGTCCACTGCGCTCCTGGATGTAGTTGATAATCTCCTAGTGGCCCAAGATCAACGCCTATGCAGTATTCTTGTTTTGTTGGATTTTACGAGGGCATTCGACTCCATAAATATCACCCTGTTGCCATCTAAACTCACTTTTTACGGTTTTGACACAAACTCAATCAAATGGTTTTGTAGTTACCTTAGCAACAGGAGTCAATGTGTGGAACTCAAGTCTCCTGATGGTAGTCCTCTCAGATCATCCTTTGAGCCGGTGAACCGCGGTGTACCACAGGGATCTATCCTCGGTCCAATCCTTTTCACTCTTTATAGTGCTGACATAGTAGATGGCATCTCCTCTTCTCGCTATCATCTATATGCCGACGATTTACAGCTTTACCATTCATTCCTGCCTTCTGATGCTTCTAGCGCTATAAAAGAAATAAACTCCGACTTAGACGCAATTTTCAAATGGTCAACAAGCAACTCTCTTGTTTTAAACCCAACAAAATCTAAGTACTTGGTAATAAGCACTAAAGCTATTTCAAAGAAATTAAACAATTTTAGCTTTAATATAAATATTAATGGGGAGCCAGTTCAGTGTGTTAAGGAGGCTCAGAACCTTGGGCTTAGGATGGATAGCAACCTCCAATTTGAAAACCATGTTGCAAGTAATGTACGGCAATGCTTTTACAGGTTAAAAATTCTTTACAAGATCCGGCCATATTTATGTGAAAGTATTCGCATCACTCTTTGTGAGTCATTAATTCTGTCTAAATTAAATTACGTTGACGTGGTTTATGGTCCGTGTCTTTTAGGTAGGAGTGAAAAGCTCATTCAGCGAGTGCAAAATGCTTGTGCGCGCTTCTGCTTTCATATTCCACCACGTACGCATGTTACCCCTTACCTTAACTCAGCGGACATGCTCAAAATGAAAGCTCGCAGGACGCTTCATCTTGCTATACTCCTCTTTGGCCTAACCAAAAATACGATACCCCATTACCTACACTCTAAGCTCACCTGGACCAAAATTAACTCCCGTTACCCAAGACGTGAGTGCACCAATGTTTTTGTAACGCCCCAACACAGAACTGTTGCATTTAGAGGATCATTCAGATTCGCATCCTCTAAATGCTGGAACGACTTACCTCCGCCACTTAGAGCTATAAAAAGCATTTATTCCTTTCGACGTAAAGTAAGACAACATCTACTTGAGATTCAAAAATGTATACAATAACACTCTTTCTTACCTTCCATTATCCTGTTAACATCATATCTTTTATTATTTGCAAGTCAGGACTGCTCATCCAGCGGCCTGCCTGTCTTTGGGCACGTCTTTGGCCGGAGAACACATTCGTGTTTTTTTTTGTCGGTCTTTAGAAGGCTGCACGAAACATGTCACAATATGGGATGCACTTTCACTTTAAATTCACGTTTACTTATATTTACTGGCCACAGAACGAGATAAATTAATTTGGAAACAAGAAATGTAAACGAAAATAACATAAACAGTCAGTAGGTTTTTCTCATGTTTTGTTTTTTGGATTGTTCTGCTTTGACTTGACATTCGTTCAGAGTTTGACTTCTTTCTGTTCTTTCAGTTCCAAAGAACTGTCAAATTGTTTGCGTCTACGGCCTAGAGTGGTTTTACATAGGTCTCGCTCAGTTTGCATATTGTAGAAAGAGATGCCCTCTATTGCAACGCAGAAAGACTGCTGCTGTTACTGTTAGGTGTTAGACAAAAAAGCGCTCAGTCGGAGAAGTACAAGCTGAAATGAAGATTAATATTTTGCATAACTAAAATAATTAGGTATTTATGTACGTTTAGGTAGTCTTACTGTTCTATCGTATTTTTTCGATTGTGAGGTCAACTCATGGTAGGTTCCATCTGAAAACCAGCGCTGCTTTGCATTAATGTAAGGTAGCATGAAGCTGAGGTGGAACCCTTTGACCTACACTGTTACAGCTTGGAGCATACTGACACTCGGTACCTAACCCAACCAGGTATAATTAGTAGATTTTTATTACCTTAGCTATATGGTTAATATATTTACCACTTATATACTTTTATACTTACCCACTGTACCTATAAAAGATTTTATGTAATTACCTACCTATGCAGATATTACCCACACACTGTAACATGGTAAGTAGGTGCCTACCTAGGTGCCTACCTACCTAGTCCTACGGGTGGGTGTTCTTAAGATTCAATCATCAATGTACCTAAGTCTGTATAATTATTTACCTATGTTCTGTGCTGTAACTGAGTTGTTTAATAAATGTTTCTCTATAATATCGTGTGGTCTATACATATAAGTGACTAGCTGCGCCCCGCGGCTTTGCCCCCTTGGAAATTTATGTTGCCAACTTTTTTATAAGTTTTTCTCCTGACAATAACAAACACAACAAAAAAAGAATCAGCGAAATTAGTGCAGCCGTTCACACGTTTTTTATATATATAAGTCGCAGATGGTTTAACACTCTCATTGCCTATCGCAGTGAATGTGTTAAAGGGTCCTGTACATCCTCCTTACTTATATTGCAATGCGCCTATAATCTATGCGGATTACCAACGTCTATTGTTTGACGTTAGACCAATTCTACGAGAGGACAGAAGGAACTGAAATAAATAATAAATAAATAAATAATGCTGGACAATTCACACAGCATTATCTAGCCCCAAGCTAAGCAGAGCTTGTGTTATGGGTACTAGATAACTGATATACTTAATACAATACACTACATAGATAGATATTTTTTATTATACATAGAAAACACCCAAACCAACGGAACAAATTTCTGCAGATCGTACACAAATTTGTTCCAAGGCGGGAATCGAACCCGCAACCTCCTGCGTCTCAGGCGGACCTTCGCCCGCTGCGCCACGGAGGTCGTGAAAGAATCAGCTAAGTGGAATTCTGGTTTAATCATCGTAGCTCAATCATAATCATAGTACTAGAAAGTCATAGAAACCATGTAGAAACGGTCTCGCGATTCGTGTAGTCACAGGCCCTAGCCTTGTGTATGTATTTCAAGTCCTATTTTCAACTGACATTACCCAATCATGTCCACAAGTGAGACAGATAAAGTACCTACTCCGTTATATAGATAATAAAGGTCATGTAAGGTATCCGCGGAATAAACCGACCCCGCAATATTTGGCTTCTCAGATGGGTGATTAGCTACTGCTCGATAAAGGTCTTCAGAACGAACTTTGAAATGCATCCTGCTACCGGTGGAAGTCTTTATTGGCTATGCAACTGTATGTAGCAGCTCAGAGTCAAACAGTCAGTTCACTATCGCCAAATTTTCTGAGTCTGAGTCTGAGTCTCATAAACTGACTGTTGGCATACTGAGTATATTTTTCACTTTGGCATACCTATGTAGATAACCATAAGATGAGGTTGCCAGTTCAGAAACGGCACAGAAACATTGTGTCTTACTTTTGTTTTGTTATTTTCTGATCTGAAATGAACATTTTCTGACTGCTTTTATTGGGGATCAGAAGAAGAATTAAGATAACTGGCATAGCTGTCACAATATATATAGGTATATTGGGATAGGTTAAGGCAAAAAACAGCCAGAAAATTTTCGTTTCAGATCTTAGATTAACAAAATAAATTTTCTAATTCACTTCAGTGTTTTCATTTTTTAAAATCTATTTTTAACAGCATGAAATAGAAGCCGCCATGTTATTACATCATAAGGCTGTGTAACCTAAAAACTGTCAACCGATCAACGTTTAAAAGCTTTGTCCTTTTAATATCTTCGTAACCAACGCAACCGCATTTGTTTACACATCCAACTGACGTCATGACCACAGAGCAACATGGCGTCCACTGCATCCAATATTTTCGTCAATTTCACGTTTGCATTTATAAGGCATCTTTCGAAAGAATAAAAATTTAGTTTCTTTTTTGTGGTTTACTAGCACTTACACTTTTCAAAAATGGGTGTTATAGGTTCTATTACCTTATTGCGAAACTCAAGTGTCAGTGGGCAAGCCATTTATCTTGTAGAACGCAAAATATACTACTGGCCGCCACCGCAGGCCGCATCTGTCTAGGATACTAGGAGAGCAGGGATTGATTCATTAACTGACTCAGCTTACCTCCGATTTTCTATGGCAAACATAACATAGGAAATTGCACGGGCCGGGTAGCTATACCCGGTAACTGAATCCTGCCCGGGTTTATATTCTATTACGGGTATTCTGATAGCTCTAAATGATAAGGTCTATATGCGGACTGCAGTCTGTCATTGTAGCGATATGTCATTGTGACACTGACAACTGTCAAAATGATGTTGAATCTAGAATTTCAACACGAAAAGCCGCTGGGAAGTTTAGGGTGCTTTTGGCGCGAAAGTTTGGATGGATGTTTAAGGTTTTTGATATTATAGTGCGTAAGCCCGATCTCTCAGGGTTATTTAAAAAAAATCTTAAATCTTCACGACTATTTGTGGTCGTGCATTTTTTTTAACTAAATCACTTTATGGAAAATTTATAAATTTTAACATTAGTATACCTACCTACAACCTATTTCATTATGGAAAATAAAAAAGGTAGTAACATATCGATATTATTAATGTAATAATAATAACACATTTACACATAAAATAAAATAAAATATTCTAGACTCGTGCGCTAGAGTTTTTGTTTTTTATAGTGCGTATGCCTTATTTAGAGTAAGCTTAATTTTTATGAAATCAAATAATATCGCAAAAATGCGCTTTTCGGCGCTTCAGTCCGTAGGAAGTCCCAAAGATTTTCGACTCCTACGTCGCTTGACCTCGTGGTGTAATTGGTTAGCACATTCCGGTATTGACGGAAGACTGCGGGTTCAAGTCACGTCTAAGTCAAAATTTTTTGCGATATTATTTGATTTCGTGCGCTAGGTTGAGCAAAGTGAAAAGACAATAATGAGAAAACTAGACCACTATTTAAATACTATTTAATTTGCTTATCAGAAAAACTATGTTGTGAGTTTTGTTGGTTGGGTGTTTTCTATGTATAATAAAAAATATCTATGTATGTAGTGTATTGTATTAAGTATATCAGTTATCTAGCACCCATGACACAAGCTCTACTTAGATTAGGGCTAGATAATGCTGTGTGAATTGTCCAGCATTATTATTATTATTGTTATTATTTCTTCCTGGGCGTATCTATATCCTACTCCTCTTACTAATTCTCATACTACATTATAAATGTGAAAGTGTGTGTGAATGGTTGTTACAACGTATCTCTGTAACTCCTTAACCGATTTCGATGAAATTGGTATCTATACATATATGTAGTTTAGGTTCTATTATAACAAATAGGGTTTTCTAATTTTCCGTAACTAACCTATGAGGGGGTTAAAAAGGGTGGTAACGTTTTAGGAAAGAATATTTTTATTTGGATCTCAAAACTGGGTAGGTACCTATTAATAAACTATAGAGTAAGTAATGAACCACGTATTTTTTTTTAAAACCCCCCTTGGGGGTTTTATGAGCTTATTTTTAAGCTTTACTTGTTTTATAAAAGCATTTTACCCGAAAATATGAATTATTCCCATCTGTCTCCCTGCTCTGTCCTTCTAGGGGGACGAAAAAGGAAAAAAATCGATCTGTCCCCCATTTAACGACGATGGGACAAAAAAAGGTTCTAATTGTCCCCCTGTTAGTAACGAGGTGACAGATCGAAAATTAAAAAATGTTCGATCTGTCTCCCTTTTTGCTACGATGGGACAGATAGAACTATTAATAATATACCTAGTTCTAAGAAATAAATTATACGAACAACGTCTTTATGAAATAGCACTTTAGCTCTCCCTAAAATTAGCCTAAAATCTAGCCCAAACTGTAAGTGTTGCCATTATAACACTTTCCAATCCAACAATTTCCTAATTGCCACCTAAAGGCTAATCACAGAGTGGCAACTCCAGTAGTCCAGATATCGTCCGAGCAGTCATTTGTAAAATTACCCGTTTCCTGACTTACTCAAAGTAAAGTTTTTTCAGTATGTGTGGTCATGTAGTGTTGGTTTGTTTCTTGTTTCTTAAAGCAGACTTGCATCCCTGTGTATGTCAATTGTCAACAAAATCTATTGTAGTTTGACAAATTCATTATGGATGTAAGCGGGTTGACTACGAACCTTATGTGTTGGAAGAACACCAGTGCTCGGAGAGATGTGGAACGCGCGCGTCTAGAACCGCACTCACCCTGAAGATGTACCTCGTTAAGGGATGAAAAGTTGGTGTTCTTCCACTTCCAACACAAATAAGGTTCCTAGTTAACCCGCTTACATTTGAATGAATTTGTTAAACTACGATGGATTTTATAGTAAAACCTAGAAGAAAGTTTTCCTAAAATTTTGAAAAAAAAAATTACTTACCTCTCTGTATATTCCCTATACTCTGTCATTGCGTGCGACATGGCCTTATTGTCGCCCGTTTTTGTAACTTTATTCAGAGCTCCCGGCGAAGTTTTGAAGGTCACAGGATAACGTGAAAATTGGCCGAGATAACCCTATCTCTGCTTTGAAAGGGGATTTTTACTTTATATGCGAAGACGTTTTATTATGTGACGTCATGAGACGTCTGCGTCGGTGTGATTCACTCAGTTTTAGGATACAGGTTCAAAACTTTTTGATCTGAATGAGTTATAAAGGTACAGGAAACGCTTACCTCAACCTCAACCTCAACAGATGCAATCAAAATTAGAATGGCAAGATGCGTGAACATTGAGAGCTTCGATCGCACGAGACAAAAAACCCTACCACCATGTTGCTTCGGGTGCGTCACCAACTGATCTCTAAGAAACAGATATCAAAATCATTTTCATAGTAACGTCGTCGAAAAAACCGATCGGCCGTCCTTCGTTTTGTGCGATCTGACAACATCATCCGTCAACTGTCAACATAGTTCGTTTTTCAAAATAGACCCCTTGATTCCAATTCAGGGCTTCTCCAATGCCCTTCCGAAAAAAATCTCCTAGTTTATTACTTCTTAGATTTGTTTTTTTATTATTATTATGCCGAAAAACATCCTTCATTGTTATTTTTCTCACAGACAATGAAAAAACTGCTTATCATTAACAATTAATAAGACTCGTAAGCGTTTCAGCTGTGTGGTGCCGGCTTAGAATTGCACCACACCAACTCTTCCCGCGGGTGTCGTATAAGAGGCGATTAAGAGATATCCACCGGGGGCGAACAGCAGCGCCCCCTGCAGAACAATTCTATCGCCGAACTGCGATCCCCAACCCGCATGCCTAGCGTGAAGATTATGGGCACTACCCCCATGAGATAAAAGCCAATAAGACGCTTATTAGGGGGAAGCCTGCGTCTAGCAGTGGAATAATACAGGCTGTTGAGGTTGAGGTAGAGGTTGAAATACCAAAACCCTGATAAAATTTAGGTACCAAAATGTTACCAACATAGCGATAACAAATATTACCACTCCAACAAAGCAAAGTGCTTCTAACACTGCAGTGTAGCACTTTCCTAATGTAGGTGTGCTAAGCATAACTCCGTTTCGCTATTCACAACTAATATCTATGCGAGGATCTGAGGTAGTAGTCATGGATGCATCTTGTTGGGTAAGCGCGAGGTGTCGAGATGGGTACCAATCCGAAATTGCCATGGTATTTGGCGTAATCAACGTTGATTTGACGTGATAGAAGGCAAAAAATGTTTATTTTAATTTAAAAAATATCAAAATACTCCTTATTTTCATAAATACAATAAATCTAAAAGATCATTTATTAACTGACTACCGAGCTGGTCTGATCCTGTAGGAATTATTGCCGTAACACCGAATCTCATGTGTGTGTACAAAGTGATAGAAAGGGCTGGATCATGGTAAATTAATAAAATGTTTTTGAAATTGTAGTATGTGCTAAATACTTATGAATCCGGATCCAAATGACATGGCGGATTTCGTATAGCAGTGGAATACGGCCTAGAAGATAGCGATAAGCCAGCCGATTGAACCTCACTTTTACTATCTATTTCTTATTTTATTAGTTTTTCAGTATTCTTCTATTCGAAGCGGTAAACGCTTCTACTGTCCAACAGAAAACGCTTCCTCTATAAAGTAAAAGGTTAAAAGAAATCTACTGGTAATAGTAATCTTTAAGTATATAAAATAAAAAAGAATGAAATTTATTAAGTAATTTCACTATCTCATGGAATACCCAGTCTCTCCATTTCGCCTCCAGAAACCGAACCCTCAACGTTTTATAAATGCTCCAGAATTGATTAATATGTTTGCTGCTCTGTGAATATTTATAGCACTGGACGGATAATATTAAATCTGCAGTGCATAATATTACTCACTGTTAGGATTCAGAGAATTATCACTATTGCTATAGTGCCCCAGTTTAAGTGTGAAGTGGACTTTCTTCTATTCTTGTGTACCTACTTAAACTCCGCGCAAAATCAGAATGGGTCGGAACCTTGTCTAAGTAAATACTGTATTTCATATTTCTGGTACAATTTGCACGTTTTAAGAGATGGAACCTTGTCAAATTAAGCAATAGTGTCCGAAATGGTTTCATCCGACTCAAAGGGCTATCCCTAAAGCGAAATGTCCACTGGCAAGGATCTTCACAATTTCTTGCAGTAGTCAATAATTATTATTGTCGATCGTTTTTACTGACTGAGATTTTTCTATTTAACTACACGTGTGACTTGCAGCAAGTTTGGCAAGCCACTAAAATTTACAGAAGTCTACTTGCGCGAGCGTTTACACGTTGGAAGTCGCTTGCGCAAGTCAACTAAAAGATAAATTTATTCTCCCAGAACCCACACTAGAATTATACAAAAACAGTCCTTATGTTCGTTAAATTGAAATCTTCAGTATAATCCCATTAATGCTAAGAAATCTGAAAAACACATAGCTCTAAGGTACTTGCATACACTGATTTTTTTTGGGGCATATAGGTCATTTCTTTGTAATTTTAGGGTCGTATAGGAATTTTATTTCAGTAAATATAAAACTAGGACAGTTAATCAACACAGCTTTAGAAAGTACCAGAAATTCTAAGTACTTTCTTCCTAGGTTTCGTCTAAATAGCATCAAAAACAAAAAAACTACAATCAAAATAAACTTTTTGTTTTTGTTTTTTGCGTCTCCTGTAAAGTCGCCTTTTGTCCTTTACGCCAAGTGAGCCCAGAGGTATCGATATATAACCAAACTCAAATTTATTTTCCTAAATAAAACTTAAGAATTTATGGACGACTAGCTTCTGCCCGCGGCTTCATACGCGTATTTTCGGTATAATGAGTAGCCTATTATCTAAGTTAGGTTTTGCTCTAAACGTACGCCAAATTTTATCTGGATCTGTTCAGTAGTTTTATCTTGATCTGTTCAGTAGAAGGAGGCAAACGTGCCATTCTGCGACGATTCTGCGTCGATGTAGTTCTCATAGTAAAGTGATTTATGTTTGATGGCTCTTTTCGACCCAACAACGTGGAATTTGCAGTCTTGTGTATGTGCTTGGCGTCCTAGTCTAGTTATTGCTAAAGACTAAGTTAATGGATGACCCTGTCCCTCAGCAGTAATTCCCATATTTATTCCAATAAGTTTTGAAAGTCGTTGCCGGCTTATTCAATTTAAATAATCTTAATTATTTAAATAAGAACGTTAATCCTGTGGTTCACCGTCAAAAAATGGATTATAGCCCAGCAAAATGGCTTTTCTAGGGAATTTGGAGTTTTTTTACTAGGATGACCTAATAAGAAAACTCCGAGCTCCCGTAAATGTAGTAAAGAATTATTTCTACCACATTTACGAGACAAAGGCAATCTACATATCTGGTGACTGCAAAGTTTCTCGTTTGCGCTGACCCTAAAAAGCCGGCTACCTTCACGGTTCGTTATTTTGTAAAGCAACCGAAACCAAGCCTAGTGATGTAGAAAATTTACCGAAATTGTTCCATCAAATTCGGCTTTGCGAATATCTATTTCCGAGTTACGATTAATTTACTTCTGGAACGGAAAACGATTACTAGATTCTTTGCGTATGTTTTGTAGATCAAACAAAACAATCAACTTGAGTTAGGTACGTACACCTGGTTTTTCATTCATAAAGAAATGAACGAACTTCTGATTATTTTAATAAGCATTGAATAGAAAAAACGCTGAAGTTCAGCATTTTGGCCAATTTGTAAGAAATCGGTTTCTACGAGAGTATTTCCTTTCTTTCGTACAAACCGATTTTCTTGAAAAACCTATGATTAAGAACCTGAGTTTCGGAATTTGCAATTGAATTAATGCTAGAATAGTTGCGAAAATATTTAAATTATATTTCTCTGGAAATATTTGAACATTTCGTCTTTACAATGGGAGTTGCCCTGTCGATCTAGCTGGGATTCGGCTTAAATTCGGCCTAGATGCTCTACAATACAGCCCTATTCAATCCAACTGCTGGAGGTGTCAAAACAATAAAGCCACTGGCCCGAAAGTATGAATTGATAACGAGACGGGCTCTATTGATTTCTACTGAAATGTATAAGTAATGAATTACCGAATGCCGGACGTGGCCTTTGTCTAAAATACAGTACCTAACCTACGTACTAGTAAATGTAAGCTTGTTATATATTTTCGTATTAATATTTTTCATTTTATTTATTAGCTTCACTCATCTTTCTGTATTTTTTTTACTTTTTCTATATAATCCTTTATTTGGCCTTAAACGTTTTTTTATACTGTTTTATGTAAAACCGCTGTCGGATCTCTTATAAACTAAAATTAAAAATATACTTTAGTAAGTTGAGCTACCTGTAGATTGTTTGCAACAGTCTGCAGTTAGCTCAATTGTTTCAATTGTAAATACTAGTTCTAATTTATTTCTATTAATTGATTGTAATTTTCTTTAGCAAGACAATTGTGTCAAGTCAGATGTTAACAAAATACTGAACTAATTTTGACAGCACTAAAAATGTTGCGGTCCCTTTTATACCGAAGAAGATAGCATAATTTTTAATACTGTCTTAATAGTTTAGTTAAAATTATTATGATATATATTGACAGCAATATCTGCCTCATAATTCCTTATTTTTATGTTTAAGTTTATTCTGCTGTATTCTTATTTTATGATGATGCTTCCTAGCCGAATTTTGGCTACAGCGGCCATTCTCAACGGACTAGCCACGTATGCAGGATATTATTATAGTTCACACTATTCATACAAGTTTTCTCGTGAAAGAACACACTTGAGAGAGTTATATCTAACTCTCTTATTCGAATCGGCAAACCGACACGAACGGAGAGAGGTCAGGAACAGGACAAACGGCTTAGCGGGGTACGGTTGGTTTCCCCATGCCTCGGAAAGCAACTTCCTGACTCCATCGTCGACTTGACTCGTCCCGGGTCGCGCCAAAATTTGTGTTTGGCTTTTCTGGCCAGAAAAATTGACAATAGCGGCAACAATAATGGTTCGATGACGACCCCTACATCAGTTCAAAATCACTTAATTCAACCCGAAAGCGACTCGAAAAAAAGGCGCATCAGTGACTAGTCAGACCTATCGTATTTGCTACATATAGCAGCAGAGAACATTTTGTTAATAAGTACCTACCTACGTATGAACTACTACCTAGTTTCTGCCCGCGGCTTCGCATTTAGTTACCATACCATGCTGAAAGGACTTTTTCTGACAAATATTTGAAAGCGACGACGACGTGACGACTTGAACTGCCAGGTAAAAAAAAATATTAACTTTTACTGACAGCTAAACTTTCTAATTTCAATAGATAATTATATGCAAACAAAAATGGCGTTTCCCATGAAATTTACTTCGGCCGCCATAATTTTTTTTTATGAATTTATCACTTAAAATGGTAAGTTTAGCAGAAACTGTAGATTCAATAATAATGTACAATTAATTGTATAAATTCTAGTTTAGTAGCCTAGCTGGTTCGGCTTATAGTAACTGTGATTTCAAGGTGGCCTTGCTGGAGAGTGGCCTCCCTGGCAAGGCCATTTTAAATTTTCGATTTTCGGGAAAAAAAGGCAATACAATTTTTTTTACAAAGTGTATAATTGTGTACAATTAATTGTTCATCTTTCCCTGTATTTATTTTTCTTATAGAGTGAGTGGCATTGCTGGGGAGTATCACACAAAATTTTGCTTCGTTTCGTGCGTCTTTCTTTTCCCGCCGCAGGGCATTTTGTTTTGTACCCGCACAAAACAAA
This sequence comes from Eupithecia subumbrata, assembly GCA_949316285.1. Classification (NCBI taxonomy): domain Eukaryota; kingdom Metazoa; phylum Arthropoda; class Insecta; order Lepidoptera; family Geometridae; genus Eupithecia; species Eupithecia subumbrata. The sequence continues at coordinate 5,578,939 of OX438649.1, forward strand.
ATGCCCTGCGGCGGGAAGACGCACGAAACGAAGCAAAATTTTTTCACGCCACAGATATAATAATATTTTACTAGTACCACTGCATATCCACTCAATTTTCGCTGCCACTCTGGGTAGCGTATAAGTATGACAAAGCCCTTAAAATGATGACCAACGATGGTTGCCAATCTATGATCGAAGGCCCTCACCTCCTCACCTTAACAGCGTATACTGGTCCACTGCTGGACGTAAGCCTCTCCTGACAAGCGCCTTATTTAATTTTCTTTATTCAGGATAAAAACAATTGTACAATGCAGACTTATTAGATAATGTACTTATTCTATGTGTTTTTAAATGTACAACCAATCACATTATCCACAAATTATACAGAAGTAATTACTTACTACATAGTTGGTTGTTGTTTAATGGTAGATTAATTGGTTATAATAATTTAGGTTTTTTTTATATTTTAGAGTGATAATTTTAAGAGCAATTAATTTTTACATATTATTATGAGAGAAAAAGGAAAGGGTTGTAAATTTAACTAAGTGTTATTAATTTGTAACAGTTTTAGAATATTTTTCTTAAAACTAAGTTCAGACAGTAGAAACAGGTCAATATTAATGAATTTCTTGTTGTAAATATCAACGATGCGGCGCAGAGGCGAACGCAGGACAGCGTTGGTACCACTGGTAGGCAAGTGGAAGAGGCATTGCCTTCGCGCCGCACTACGTCGTAGTACAGAGCGGGGAACAACATAACTTAATTTATTAACGAGCTGCGGGCAGTCCAGTTTACCATGGCATAGACCATGTAGGAGCATGGCTTGAAGAAGAACACGTATTGGACGTATTGGAGTTTATCCCAGGGGAATGTTCATAATCCCAAGCTGAGCATGCGGGTTTAGGTATCGCTATTCGGTGGTAGAATTGTTCTGCTGGAGGCGCTGCTGCCCGCCCCCGGAGGATATCCTTTTGTCGCCGCTTACAACACCTGCGGGAACAGTTGGTGTGTTCCAAATTCGAAGCCAGCACCCTAAATAAAGTAGCAAACTGGATAAAATAATGATGCTGATACCTAATATTACATTTTTTGCTCAACGACAACCTCAAAATCATGTTAGTCTTGTATAAATTGGCACAATATTTCTTCAGTTACACGTGTCAAATAAATTCTATTTATTTAGGCCGTAAAATATAAATAAGCCGCAAACACAGAGAAACATTCCCTTTGAAATACTTTTACTTTCAAAGAAAGTGGGTAAGAGTGTGTATCGTTGATTCGAAGAAGGATTTTCTGTTTTTTGTTATTTATCGTTTTGAAACAGTCTTATACGTTGGAAGACCTCCCACGTGAATTTGATCAACATTTTGGTGTGAAATGAATATCCAAAAATAATGCTATTGGGACACACTTCATATTTTGTCAGAAAATTAAATGAATTATAAAAGCTTTTCTGTCAAAACTGATCCAAAAACGGTCACATGTGAATAAAGTTATCGACATAGCTTAAAGAATTAGCAAGCTGAAGTGGCAGTGGGCCGGCCATATCTCGCGAAGAACCGACAATCGCTGGGGCAAACGTGTTCTTGAGTGGAGACCACGACTCGGCGAACGTAGTGTAGGATGATCTCCGGCCAGGTGGAATGACGATCTGTGAAAGCCTGCAGGCAGATGCTGGAAGCGGCAAGCTGAAGACAGGGCGCTATGGTGCTCATTAGGGGAGGCCTATGTCCAGCTGTGGACTATATTTATGCTGATGATGATGAATAAAGTTATGTTTAATTTATTATAAAAAAATACTTAAAATGCTTCCACTGAAAAGTCGCTTTTTGTCGGTTACACCAATTGAACCTCTAACCGAGGACATATACCTACATAAGTCCACTGCTAAAGGTGCCTCCTCCTAAGCCCCCTTGGGATTTTGCCATAATCGCTTGGCGGTCGGATTGGTGATTGGAGTAGATGTCAAAAAAACACAGAAGAAAGCTGCTGCTTTACCTCTGGTAGGTTCCCATATCACCTATTACTTAATTCAGTCCCACGTCAGAAACTGAACCTGCAGTATTCTGCGTTTAAGGCTCGCTACACCAGGTGAATCATCTAAACAAGAAGGAAAATCTTGTCTTCTATAAATACTCAGTCCACGCTTTTATTTTCTTTACCTCAATGAACGAATGTACCTAATATTTCATAGACACTCGACTAGACTAGACTCATCCTGATGGAGTCTCTCGTTAGGACGCTTTCATTCATGAAAAATTTGTCAAACTATGAATTTTTCTATATACAGTAATAAAAGATAACCTGCCAGCGCTATAAATATCAAAGGTTTCGTTACTCCCGATATTTTTAGAGTTGGTAGATTCGCCTTTATTTTCAATAAGAACAAAATAAAAAAATTTAAAAACCCTCGCATAGATTTTCTTGAAACATGGCTAAAAACACTGATATGACTGGGATAAAATTATCTATAACACAAAAAAAACTAAACGAAAATCGGTTCATCCATTTAGGAGCTACAATACCACAGAAAGATACACAGATACACAGACAGACACGTTAAACTTATAACACCCCTCTCTTTTTGCGTCGCGGGGGTTAAAAAGAAACACTGTCTATAAAATATTGATTTTTTCAATCGGTAAAAGAAATTAAACGCGTGCACAATGTTACAACGGAACCCTAAAACCCAGAATTTCTGAATAGCAAGATTTTTTCTGAAGTTACCTTTACGAGCAAATAATTATATTCTGTACTCAAATCACGTCGGCAAGCTTGGAAACCACGTGTGAATTTCATGTGAATATCAATTTTAGCCTTAGCACGACGGGACAGGTTGGAATTAGGATGAGCTAGTTTTAGGCTTTATGCTCATTTTATGCTAGTTTAGTAAAATGGCTAAAATTATTATTAACATAAAAATACAGTAATATTTTTTCGTCATGCTGTGCTATAATATAAGTAGTAGTAGAAGTATCTACCTACATAAGTGTAGGTATGAAAATTTACAAGTATTATGAGTTTATTCATTATTTTTTTCTATACTACAAGCTATGCTTAGCGCGGGGCAGATAATGTTGCATGAATTGTCCAGCATTATTTATTTTATTTTTTATTATTATCTTCTCGCTACGAGGGAATCCACAGGGGCATGGGATATGACGCCCACCATTTCTTTTATTTTGTATAAACCTCCTCGTTCTTTGTTTAGTTTTGTATGCTTTGTATTCTTCTATACCGACGAACTGCCAGACATCAGTCAAGACGAGATCGTGTTAACCCTGAGGCAGCTTAAAAACGGAAAAGCCCCCGGTGAGTACAAAATTACTTCAGAGCTTTTGAAAACTGTAGGAGCCCCTGTAATACAGGAGCTACAGAACCTCTATAACACCGTCCTTCACAGTGGGAGAACTCCAAAGGCGTTTGATGGTGCTCTTTTATATAAGAAGGGAGATAAAACCCGACTTAAAAACTACAGACCCATCTCACTCCTAAGCCACGTCTATAGACCCACGTCTGAGCCACCTCAGGAGCAGCTTATATTCTGTTCTCACGAGTGGTCACGAACAGTCTCGTCAGGAGACTGGGAAGGGGACGAGGAACAGGAAGCCAATACGTGGATCCAGCTAGGCTGGGCAGCGTTTGGAAAGTTACGTCGAGTCATCTCGTCATCCACACCGCAATGCTTGAAAACGAAAGTTTTTAATCTGTGCGACCTACTTTTCATGACTTTTCATGAGCTAAGACGTGGACACTCACGGTAGGGCTGGTCCACCACTTCAAAGTCGCTCAGCGAGCTATGGAAAGAGCTATGCTCGGAGTTTCTTTGAAGGATAGGATTCGTAACGAAAACATTCGACAGAGAACTAAGGTTATAGATATAGCCCAAAGAGTTAGCAAGCTGGAGTGACAGTGGGTTAATATAGGTTGATGATGATGTGTGAGTCGAAATAACTAATATTCTATTTTATTCTATTCAAATACGTACCTAATGTTACTTAATATTGGGGAATGATCGAGTATTAGTGAACCAACATTGTTACTTCTAACTACGTCCCTGCTCAAGGTTTTTGGGTTGCCAACGGCAAAAAAACGTGGGCGTAGGATTGAAGGAAGGCTTATTGTTAGAAAATAGGTTGCTCCAAATAGTGGAGGTATTTTACCGAGATATTTTATGAAACGTAGCGTACGAACGAAGCCCTATGCGGTTGCGGCGCACGAATTGACCCCTCGAACTTAGCCTGTGTATTACTCAAAGCCCACAGGGGAATCTACCAGCGGAATAGCAGCGACTTTCTTCTGAGTATCTTTACACCTCCAGTGCGCTTGCCAAACGTAATGATTATGGCATAATTTATTCCTTGTCTGATTATCCGGGTGTTTAGTCGTTTCGCACCGCAAGCGGTTCGAACCGCGGTGCGAAACACCCAAGAGCTCTTTTTAAATGGGTCCTTTTACACCGAGTTGTTGGAGCGGTGCGTATGGCCCAAGGTATCTTTAGGAATGGGTCGATTCGGACCACTGGATGAAACGAATCAATACTCATTTCGTAGGTCCGATTTGGGCTCAGATAAAATATTTAAGGATTTCAATTATTTATTTGCAAAGATGAGTAGAACAGTGATAAGAGAAAACCTCGGTTCATCAAATGGACTGCCATTTGATGAACCGAGGTACCGAGTCCGCATACGAGTAGTTAATTAGCATACATAAAATAAATAAATAGTCACTGGACTATTTACTTATTTTATTCTGTTCTTATTTGCTGTCTGAAATAATAAAAAAATATTTTTAGGGTTCCGTACTTCAAAAGGAAAAAAGGAACCCTTATAGAATCACTTTGTTGTCCGTCTGTCTGTCTGTCCGTCTGTCAACCCTCTTATCTCAGGAACGCGTAGACGTAGTGAGTTGAAATTGACGTCAAATACTCAAGCCCGTAACCTCAAGAAGCCGTGATATAAATAAAGCTTCTAAATCAACGCACTCAAAAGTTACAGCCGTTTATGTCCGAATATTTTGAAATTTCCAAGGGAATCACATACACACAAAACCTATAGGGTACTTCCCATAGACCTAGAATCATGAAATTTGGTGAGCAGCAAGGCTTTGTAGCACAAGTAAAGGGAAAAAATCATACTACAATTTTCGCCCCTCAGGGGCTGCGTTCTAAAATCACGCAAAAATAACCAATTAGCGGCGAATATTCTATGAGTGAATCACTCACTGTATGACAAAAATTTACTTGGAGGTTATGGATAAATTTGTGCGTCTACGGATCAGAATCTACGGCGCTTATTAGGGGAGGCCTATGTCCAGCTGCCTATGCCCAGACAGGATGTCCAGCAGTGGACTAATATAGGTTGATGATGATGATGACTCAAAGGTAACAAGGAGGATCTACGAAAATCCCTTTTTCATCATCATAAAACACTATAAAACATTACACATTTATAAAACGAACCTTATTAACATGCAACAAGGGCCTATTATCCATAGATCGCAATAAATCTTCAACCTGTTGGACCCAAAGCTGTACCAACTTAACTTTTCACGTGAATAAAACTGGAACTAAAACATTTTCTTCAAAATCCTCTCTGATTCTTGCAAAATAAGCGATACTAGCGCCGCGGTACAGTAAATATACAAGTTGGTAGCACTGTAAGCTCCTGTCATATTTCTATTGTGGATTTTCTGCAGTTCTTCCTTTTTGTTGAATGCGAAATAGCTTAGCAATAAAGATGAAATGCATTGTAAAAATTGGATAACATTCCGTCGCAAAATACATAGACGGTAACCGTGACAAAAATAACTAGATAATATCTAATTATTTTTGTTTACTTTTGGAAAAGGCGTTGATAGATAGATAGAAAATACTTTATTATACCACACAAAGAAGCTTAGAATAGAGGAAGTATAAAAAGCGGTATTAACGCTGAGACCGACCTCCCATTCCAGGCAACCTTTGGATGGACTGGACATGAAAAAAAAATTGACGGTGGCACAGAATAAATCTATTCACATACTTAAAGAAAAAAAATACTTACACTACATACTATAATACCTACAAAGCCTATAAACATAGCGGTAATCACATCACACCAATATTATAAATGCGAAAGTTTGGATCGATCTATAGATGGATGGATGTTTGTACCTCTCCATGCCAAAACTACTAAACGGATCGGTCTGAAATTTTGTGTCAAGGTAATTCTAACCCTGGAATCAAACATAGGCTACTTTTTATCCCATAAATCAGTTCCCATCGGATAGAAATCACCTTTAAACGTTTATAGAAACAACGCGGGCCGCGGTTTTTTTAGCCGCGGGCATAAACTAGTTCTACATAAAGTACTTTTACAAAAATTGTTTAGAACTTCTGCAATTTACTCCGATGATACTATTGTCGTAAAATATTTTCCATACACACTTTTTTGGATAACGTATTGGACTCTGATCTAGAATCCAATACGTTTTTTTAGAAACAAAGGCGTCACCCTTTGTTTCTAAAAAAACGTATTGGATTCTAGATCAGTGTTTAAGGTAAGTTGGGGTGTAATCAGACGCGGGTAAAGGCCGTATGAAATTAGCTTTAGCTTATTTGGCTATGTGATGTGATCATACTTGCCCAGACCGAAGGTGAAGGATCTGCAATAGTTTTGAAGCCGCTCAAGCTTAACAAGCTTGGGTTAGATCAGGATACCTGGCATTAGCGTAGTCAGAAGTGACTGAGCGAGCGCAATTGTGTAAAATTAAATAAAATTAATTAATTTTACACAATTGCGCATTTTACGCAGGGAGCTCAGAGAGGCAACATCTCTGGTAGGACTCTGTCGTTGTTGCTTAGCGCTCTCTGTGTCAAGGTCGAGTATTGTTGAGGTGTCCTGATGATGTCTCGTGGAGAGACGAAACTAGTTGACGACTTACTTTTGATGAGTTTTTTCATTGTGTGGTTGGTGTGGTCTTTTCTTTCGAAAATTAAGTTAGGTAGGAGGGTAATTTACTTAATTTAATTAATTTTAAGTCTATTGTTTACTTTCTCTTATTGTAAGTAGGAACAATTTGTGGGAGGGCGGACGGTACACACAAATCACATTTTGTTGGATCTTGTCGGAAGAGGTTCTGCGCGGAATTGTTACTAAATATTGTTTCATCCTAATATTATAAAATTAATTTCGTACAAGTAATTTTTCTAATGCTTCCAACATTTTCTACTACGCCATTCATTTACGACACGAGTTCATACGTTCTTGACCAGCGTTTAATCATATTCCAACGCACTAGGTGTACATTCTACCAAACCTTGAATAACCAAAACAATAAGCACCATTAGCAGTATCGCCAACCGATTATCGCATACAAGCAACCACTAATGATAAATGCAGCGTACACACGATCGAACTGAACGGATTAAGGGCCAGTTCACAGTAAGGCTTAAGGGGGTCCAACGCGCGCCATTTTGTGACAAGAATAGGCGGCGGATTTCGCGCTCGTGAGAGCGGGACAGAGCATGCGTTTTTGAAACGGCGTAAGCGCAAAAATCAAGTTTTTGCTTATTTACAAGTAAACTACACATCTTATGATTATGAAGAAACTGGTTCTGGGAACCAAATAATTAGTAATAACTAGTAACCAAAACATTTGAATAGACCATAGGGTTGCTGAGATCTTGAACAAATTATGTGCGAAACAGTGCACTTTCATGTTTTTTATTGTTATTTTTTTCTCTTCTTTCAAGGAAACAAAGAAAATGTTGAATTTTATCACAGGGATAATATGTGAGTAGGATGAAGGTAGGTAGGCTAGGTGAGCTCGGAGGAGGTTTCGAGTTCGATTCCCGTAGCTTGAATAATATAATACACACCTGACCCGATCACCTGCCCGGTCATATTCTGACCCGGTCATCTGACCCGGTCATCTAACCCGGTCACCTGACCCGGTCATCTGACCCGGTCTCCTGACCCTAAAAAGTAAATTGCCCATGACGAACAATATGCATAGTTTGGGCAGTGAATGCGTAAAAAAATCAAAGTTTCTAAGCCCGCTCCCGCTTCCGCGTATCACCACATACCATCCGAAATGTGATCACTTAGTGAACATTTACAATAAATTAACTCTCTCCTAACGTGAACAATTTAAGCGATGCACATGCGTTTAATTATCATTAGTTAGGTAATCTACTTTTATTTCTTATTTTAAATAAATTAGTAGTCCACTTTCTTTGTTGCCTCCATTTGAATATCTATGTTTTTTTTTTTATTTTAAGTTCCGTAGGTACCTTAATAGAAAATAATAAGCCCTTAAAGGATCACTTAATTTTCCGTCTGTCTGTCAAGGCCTTTAAGAACGCGTAGAGATTTAAGTAAGTTGAAATAAACATCGTACACATATTGACCCCACTAGATTTCAGAATTAAAATCGGATAAAAAAATATATAAATCCACCGGGGGCGGTCAGCAGCTCCCCTGCAGAATAGATCCATCACCGTACTGCGAACTCAATGTGCATGCGCAGAGTGGGGATTATGGCTTTACAATTAAATAAATAATAAATATTTTTTTTAATAAATAAAATAATAAATAATTTACACATAAGACAATTTACACATCATTATCTAGCCCCAAGCTAAGCAGAGCTTGTGTTATGGGTACTAGATAACTGATATACTTATACACTACATAAATAGATATTTTTTTTTAAATTGAAATTGAAAACCAAAGTCACTGATATACTCACTCGCATAGACCGCCAGAAATGGGGCTGGACTGGACACATGCTACGCAACAAAGCAAACAAGTGGAACACAACATGGTACCCAAGGCATGGCAACAGAAGCTAGGGGCGTCCAAAGACACGGTGGGAAGACTTACCCTTGGGCCATATTGGACAAGAGTGGCCGAGGACAGGCCTCAATGGAGGCAGTTGGAGGAGGCCTTTGCCGAAAGGCACCCCAAACTGAGAGACATTTTGTAGAAGTAACATGGAAATGGCAACAGAAATCAGTCAAAGAGTAATTGTAGTAAACTAACTTTAAGAATCTTTTCAATTAATGTCACACAGTTTTGGAAATAAAAGGCTAGGTATATTATTATTATTATAAATAGATATTTTTTTAATGAAAACATCCAGAACACTCTGAATAAATATCTGCAGATCGTACAAACATTTGTCCCGAGGCAGGAATCTAACCCGCAACCTCCTACCTTAGCCACTGAGGTCGTCAAGTGGTAATTAAGCGCTTATCAGGTCCAGTAGTGGACTGGTAAAGCTTGTGATGTTTGATGTGAATCTGTTTATGGTACTTATAAAATAAATTTCTAGTAAGCTGAGTGGAATTTTTGGAGGGGCAGTAAGGGCTGGTAACTTAACCATTGAAGCTACAAGAAACTATCCATCCTTTTTAATAAAAATAATTATCCCATTTCACAAATTTTTAAAAAAAGTTACGGATATCGAGAAAATGGGCGTTTTTCACAAAAACTTTGTTGATGCCAATCGATCCTGTTTCTTATACTGATCAAAAAGTTATTTAGGACCAACTAAGGTTAGATTACTAAAAAGGTTAACAAGAACTATATCCAGCCAGCTAGAACTTCCCTTTCTACCAATTTTATAATGAAGACCTTCTTATAATGAAGGTCTTAACCAGCTGTGTGGTGCCGGCTTAGAATTTGCACCAACCCAACTCTACCCGCGGGTGTCGTAAGAGGCGACTAAGGGATATCCACCGGGGGCGGGCAGCAGCGTCCCTGCAGAACAATTCTACCACTGAACTGCGATCCCCAACCTGCATGCCCAGCGTGGGGATTATATGCATTATGTGATAAAAGCCTGCGTCCAGTAGTGGTCCAATACAGGCTGTTGAGGTTGAGGTCTTCACGGACGTGTTCGTGATGATGGGCAGAACTTGCAGTTCTTGCAGTGTCAGTGAATTACCAATAACCATGTATAGACCCTGTATAGAATTTCAACAAGCGATAACGGTAGTTAAAAGTTTTTGTCTTGCATAAGATTTGGTACGATATCTCTTTATAAAATGATACATAGCTAAATAACTATTGTTATACAAATTCCGAGATGTAAAATATAATGTTTCTGACACAGTTTCGTTTGAATATTAGACCTATAATTAATTATGAAGCCTCAGGCGGATCTTTGGATTGTATTTTAATTGGTACGTATGCTGCAAACATTTATTTTTGATAAATTTAGTTTTGACGGTTGGAGAGGGTTTTTATCTTGTAATAGAAATAGTCTGATGCAGGGCTTTCAAGGTTTTGAAGTTTATGTTTTGCCGCCATCTTTTAGATTTACGTCTAAAAATAGTAAGTTATAGATTTATCAGTAAAGGATTTTAAAACGGAACAAGGTTCACTTAATTTATGTAATTTATACGGACTCCCAGCAAAAGAATCACCAAGCATGAACATTTTATCAACAGAATATTTTATATTAACTCCATGTGTCCTCTCAGTTACAGGGTAACTACTTGACAATTGTTTTATGGACTAACTAGTTTATGTCCGCGGCTTCGCACGCGTTGTTTCTATGGAAACGTTTAAAGGTGATTTCTATCCCATGAGAACTGATTTATGGGATAAAAAGTAGCCAATGTTTTATTCCAGGATTAGAATTACCTGTGTGCAAAATTTCAGCCTGATCCGTTCGGTACTTTTGGCGTGAAGAGGTAACAAACAGCCATCCATCCATCCATCCAAACTTTCGCATTGATAATATTAGTGTGATTAGTGTGATATTATAAATGCGAAAGTTTGGATGGATGTGTCTATGATGTGCATCACATCACATAACATTAATGTGTGATGTGATGTAACTAAAAAAATAAAAATAAACTTACCTACTCCGTCTCAGCGACCCAAAGCGTGTCTAGTTCTCCTATAAGGTGTCATCTTTTTGGCATATCCTATGCTTCCTGCTTCCCGACAGTTCTCCGCTTATAAAAGTCTTACTAATCCACTTCCAGCACGTCTTTCCAGATATATTTCTGAATTCACTGTGTTAGAAGATAAAATATTAAATAATTTGTGAACGTACCTATAGACACAACTCTAAAACATCTCACAAAAATTTTCACACAAGATTACATCAAAACAAAATAACTGAACCAGTTCTTATCGTATTGTGTACAAGAGATAGGATTAAAATTCGGTCATTGAGCATAGTAGAATGAATGTTTTGTAGTCAAATATGGTCAGATTAAATATTATCGGTGATCTCAATCTTTAGTTCAAATTGTTTCATCTTTATGCTTTCCTAAGCGTATTAAATGACCATTTTCTTAAATTTTTATTTAAGGGCCAGAAGTTTTGTTATAACATTTTATATCAATTTTTATTTAAAATGGCAGAAATTGGAAAAGGTCTACCAAACCAACAGGGTGACACGGTTTGACTGAAAATGATGATATTATCTAAATAACTAAATTCCTATCTAAAGTTAGCGTTTAGTTGTGTAATTGGATTTTTAAATGGTTAGAAAAATACCTACATAATTTACCTACAAAATTTAAAGAAACAAGCTCCCGAATTTTTATTTACCTTAAATAAAAATTCGGGAGCTTGTTTCTTTAAATTTTTTTTTTTTTTTAAACACGATCAATTCGATATGTATTCTATATTTTATCCATTTCAATCAAAACATTGACTACAGAGCATTGTAATTTCGCATTTCCATTGAATACAAAAAACAAAAAAAAAAACAATCCATTCACTTTACGTGTCTTCTGAGTGACAGGTCGACAGTGTCTTGACAGTTGACAGACTTGACATGTTATGTACACTGTGACAGATTCGAATAGTACTATTGTGAGTTTTTTTTTATTTTTATCCAGATTGTTTAAAATTAGCTCTCAGGGTTCCGTAGTGAGATTAAAACTTTTTTTACAAAATTAAAAAGGGGGTTTTTAGTACTTTGTCAATCGTTGGCCGAAATTTATCCATACTTCAGTTATATTTTTATAGGAGTTTTTTAGTTTTTTGTAAAAAAGGTAAAATGTGTGTTAGGAAACATTAACTCAGTCTAGAGGTATGCTTTGGCAAAAAATAAGGGAAAAACAATAAGATTCGTTCCAGCTAACACGGAATTTGTGAAGCATACATAACATCATAAGCATAACTCTAGTTTATTTATAAAGCTACCCATAGAACAATGCTCACTAAAAGCACATAAAGCACTTCTCATTATTATAATGTAACACGAATACATCTAACGAAGGCATTAGTGTCATGTAACAAGCATTACTTACGGTGGAGCATACTGAAACCATATACCGGTATAAGATGAATATCGGTATGCAAGGCTGACAATAAATTTATTGTACCTCGTATAACAATGGCGTTACCCTCTAATGAAAGGTCTAAAATGGCGGTTATCAGGGAAGCCCTACGTCTAGCGGTGAACGAATATATCCTGATGTTGTGATGTGTATCATTGGTCAGTGTCATTGAAAATGAAAATACCTGTCTTGGTTTCTATGTTGTTAAACGTTATGTATGTACTATTTAGGTACTGGCCAAAGCTTAGAAATCAATTTATTATTTCAGAAACTGTAATAATTTCTACGTACGCTCGAGTGACGAAGCACATGAAACATTAGACTACTATATAAAAACTTACAAGATAAAATCCCAAAATAATATTGTTTTACAACATTCAATGTGTTGATATTATAAAAAATATGTTTACTTAGTGTTTCTTTAAAAAAACTGTTTTGTCGGTACCGGTTTATACCGGTATACCAATCTCTGTCCTAAAGCGCTAAATGAACACAAATTGCGTACACATGTTCGGAGGATCCGTCTAATTCCGACTTAATCTGCATAGTTTCGCTAATCTAAGCACCCTGTTCCAATAACCCTGTATATTACCTCCTATCCCCTAGATAGACAGAGATGGAAAATAGATACGTAGATGGATCGGTGAATCAAGGGGTTGATTGGATTAAGTAACTGGTTCACGTCAAAGCAATGGTACTACATAAATGAAAAGGTACCGCTGGAGCGACGAAGTTGACAGACCTAAAAGAACTTCGTGCCGTTGTCGTCGGACTGGATTCAAATGGCAAGGGATGGGACAGCTGGGAATTTTTGGAGTCGAAAGTTGGAGACCAAGATCCAAGAAAATATATTATATTCTTACTGGCTGGGATGTTAGTAAGTATAAATCTTTAGACTTATGAAGAGAGTGAATTTGTTTGTGAGAAATAATAATTTTATATTTGTTATATAATCGTTCTTGCAATAGCATTTTAAACTGCTACGATTATACTACTCCAAAATTAATAATCAGTCAACGTTATAGCCGCTTAAATTGAAATTCCGTTTCAAATATAAAACAAAAGTAAGTCCCTGCGTCTGGAATGAGGGATTTTCGATTTTCATTAAAAAAAGTTAGTTCCATATTCCTCGATAGATGGCAGTGTCTCAATTGGCAATTAAAGTACCTATATCAATGTCAAATGAAAGGAAAACCAACTTTTTCAAGTTTCTAGTTTGTGTTTCCAATATAGCATCATTTTTTGTTGTTTTTGTTTTCCTTTCATGTGACATTGATATACTCAAATTGCCAATCGACGGCCCTGCCACCTATCGAGATATTTAGTACTATTTTTTTCTTCATAAAAATGCAAATCGAAAACCCCTCATTACCCGGCTCGGCCTCTTACACCCACTTCGTGGCACCTTGTATAAGAAGTTTGTCTGTTAACGATGAGACAGTATAGCCTCCCCTTAACATAGTGTAGCGATCGACATGCATGTTACAGCACTAGATCGATCAAGAGGCTAATACGCGTTAACTGACTATGTACTGTGATACTATCTTAACATGGAGTTGGTAAAATGTGGATGTGGCAGAAGGAGAGAAGAAAATCGTGAGTGTTTGAATTATCGTGTATGCTTCTAAGGTAGATAGAGAGAGAGTGAGAAAGATAATTTATTTTACCGTTTTAAAAAACACATGGATACGTAATAGATAGGTATTTTTAGATAAACCTTGAATCAATTTTTTTCATCACTAGCGTTCGACCTTTTGGGTTTTAATGGTTTTGAATAGGTATTGAGAGTTAGTTTTAGTTTAGTAGAATAGATGACTTTTTAGTACCTAGCCAATTGCTATGCCAGGCCCAGCTGTGGTGGAAAGTGTGAAGATACTTTTCCATTCCTAGGAATGGCATATTTGCAGACATTTCTTCCGTTCGTTTTTGTTCATTATTTTTATTTATAATCTTCTTTATTTAGCAAAAAATAAGATAGGTACCTACCTAGTTTGTTCCATCAACGCCCAGTGTCCTTTCAAATTACTAAATTACAAATAAGTGATTTACAAAGCTACATACAGCCGTCTTTGCATACAGCTTATTTAGTTTTATTTCATGTGCAGTGCTTCAAGACCATTTTGGAGCATTAGGCTATTAGGCAGCACATTCTGCCGCCTGCTCGAAAAAGCCTTTTGGACCACATTCTGCCTTCATGCACACAACATTGTAATAATTAATGATTTCTATCAGGTATTTATCGATACTGCGTCCATTCTCGGCTGTAACTTCGAGTACAGTCAGCTGCACAGATATGTATACACTCCCAAAATTTCACATATAAGTATACTCGTTATTTTTCAAAGACAAGTACACCACCTGCATTTCAAATGAATATAGCGATGTAGGGGACATAATATTAGATGTACATCTATAATTATATCCCCGTGACCACGATCGCTGTAACGCGGTAGAAACGTAGTGGAAATAATAACAAAAGGTACGCGATAAATACCCGATAAAATCATTTATCATCTGTTAACATAAAATCATCTATCTGTTAACAAATCGCAAAAGTTTAAAAACTTTTACAGCATGCCTTCTCCAAACTATCCCACATTTATGTCGATGCGGTTGGGTAGCCGACCCGTCAGACGGGTTTGACAAATTATTTTTATTCGAAGCCTCACATTTGCGGTCAGTGTGGGATATTCGAGACTCGAAAGTTTTTGACCGTTTCGACATCAGTCACCTACTGGAATAAGTGTCCTACTATCTAGTTTATATTACAAGAATTTTAAAGAATACAGCCTGTTTTGAGATCCTGGGTTTGAATCCCGGATTGAGCCAAGATTTGTTTTATGGCATAAAAGTTTGCATCGCATAACAAAAGATTGCAATTCACTACGTAATTCTTCCGACTGGTATTGATACGGATCAGTTGAGCTACCTGTAGATTGTTTGCAACAGTCTGCAGGTAGCTCAATTGTTTCAATTGTAAATACCCTCCTACATAACTTAATTTACGAAAGAAAAGCTCTCTGTGTCAAGGTCGAGTATTGTTGAGGTGTCCTGATGATGTCTCGTGGAGAGACGAAACTAGTTGACGACTTACTTTTGATAAGGTTTTTCATTGTGTGGTTGGTGTGGTCTTTTCTTTCGTAAATTAAGTTAGGTAGGAGGGTAATTTACTTCATTTAATTAATTTAATTAAATTTAAGTCTATTGTTTACTTTCTCTGATTGTAAATAGGAATAATTTACTTAATTTAATTAATTTTAAGTCTATTGTTTACTATCTCTTATTGTAAGTAGGAACAATTTGTTCCCACAAAATGCCACAAATTGTTCCTTGGGCGGGCGGTACACACAAATCACATTTTGTTGAATCTTATCGGAAGAGGTTCTGCGCGGAATTGTTACTAAATATTGTTTCATCCTTATAGAACTTCCTATGTAAGGTCTCGCAAGGTATTGGTTCCCCATTCGGATTTTCCTAGCAAGATTTTTTTTATTTCCATGTTCATAATTAGGTAATATTAAAAGTTAAATAAAAAATTGTTTTAGTGACACAATGATGGTGGTACAGACAATAATGAGTCCATAGGCTCCTAAACTATACCTTGTTTACGCGTTTATTTTCCTTGACCTAATGAAAGAATGCACTTTATAGACTAGGTATTTTATACTGAACCTAATAGACTATAATTATTAAACCATAATCACAGCATCCATCTCTCTAAGAGACTAATAATTATTGTTTATCTTGTTTCTTTTCCCGCTATCACCGAGTGACGTGAACGAAGCGCGCCAAGTTCAAGCTGTACGGCGCCGTCGGACCGAGCCGAAGGAGCCACGCATCGCGACTCAATTTACTGCAACTTTCAATTACCTGCAACTAGTATTTACAAATTGAAACAATTCAGCTAACTGAAGACTGTTGTAAACAATCTACAGGTAGCTCAACTGATCCATACTCAATACCAGTCGGAAGCGTCCCCAAGACGCTGGCTGCATTGCCCCGCTGTATGGCAATGTAATCAATTAGTTTAAGAAGGTTCCTTAAGACCGAAGCTTCAAGCTGACGCTAGTAAATTACAACAGGTTAAAATTATGCCCCGTAATTATTTACGTATAAAAAAATTAAAGGACGTGATTTATCTGCAAAGCAATCAATTAGATCAACATTAAAATAAACGATATCTTAATTATTAAATTCCCATCTGAGAGCAACTCACGCAGTAATTAACTTGCTTTTGCCTTCGGCTTTACTTGGGTAACAAGTTCTTTTTTTATTGATACAGCCGTCAGTTGAGGCGCCTTGTTTTGAACCATTTTATATTTGAAAGAAAAAAGGATTACTTAAATTTATGTTACTTCGCTAAAAAGTAGGTACCGATGTAGGTATATAAAAAAAATCATCAGACCCTTTTTGTATTTTTCCTGTGTTTTATGATGGAATCTCAAATATTTCCTTTTGTTACAACCCTGTAGGCAAAGTCTTAAAGTTAAGGAAGGCTATTTTTTGTAGAAAGAGTGGATACATTCGATACTACAAAAATATACCTAGGAAAATCAGAACAAAACAATAGGTTCCCTTAGCGAGGTATCTCTTTTAGATAATCGAAGGAACGTGTTATTCCAGTTTTCCCCCTTGACAAATTCCCCTTAAGGCGGAAAACTGAATTTGAAAAAAAAATAAGTTCTTCTTAGGGGTTATTAGTGGACGAAACTGGAATAAACCGAAAGAACCGATTTAAATACGCTAACTAATTATACTGATAATATGGATCAGTTGAGCTACCTGTAGATTGTTTGCAATAGTCTGAAGTTAACTCAATTTTTTAAATTGTAAATACTAGTTCTTACGCTAACTATACTGGTAGTGATATGGATCAGTTGAGCAACCTGTAGATTGTTTGCAACAGTCTGCAGGAAGCTCAATTATTTCAAATAAATTAGAACTAGTCTAATTTATTTTTATTATTTGATTGTTATTTTCTTTGTGATTATAATAATAATACTCTTTTTCTAAATTATGCCATAAACGAGACACCCGAACATTACCATTTTAATACGTATTTATTACAATAGTCGACTTCTATTGTAACTGTCAATTCAGAACAAATGGACCAACAAAGATGATATCCCTGTCACGATTGTTAAATTAGCTAGCAGAGCTTCCGATACAACAAACTATCTGCCTAAAATATCTATTATAATGTATTGTATTAAATACTAGCTGAATTCTTACTACCCGTTGTCGTATTACCCGTTTTCCCGTAGGAATGAAGCATTTTCTCGCGGTAAAAAGTAGCCTATGTTAATCAAGAATAATGTGGGCTTCTAATGGTAAAATAATTTTTCAAATCAGTCCAGTAGTTTTGGAGCCTATTCAATACAAACAAACAACCAAATCTTTCCTCTTTATAATATTTTTAATTAACTTTTATTTTAATACACATAAGGTAAAATAAAAGAAATAAATTAGAACTAGTATTTACAATTGAAACAATTGAGCTAACTGCAGAGTTGCAGACAATCTGCAGGTAGCTCAACTGATCCATATCAATACCAGTTGTCGCGTCCACAAGACGCTGGCTGCATTGCCCCGCTGTATGGCAATGCTGATGCGATGTGCCAGATACTGACCAGCTCTCGGGTCACGCGTCGCTTCGACCAGACGCTCAGATAATTAATGTATATTATGTATATTATATAATGTATATTATTATTATATTAAATATTATATACAATATTACTTTATAATATTAGTATATGGTTATGGGATAACACTCTTGAGGCTTAAGGGATGAATCTAACGGGTTCGGTTGTCAAACTTGGCCGAGATCTCTACCTGCTGACGGTCCGTGGTAAAAAACTGAAAATACAAAATACGAAAATCTGAAATACTGAAAATACGAGGCTCTTCGGGTTTTCAAAAAATTATCTGAGCGTCTGGTCGAAGCGACGCGTGACCCGAGAGCTGGTCAGTATCAGGCGCAGCGCATCAGCATTGCCATACAGCGGGGCAATGCAGCCAGCGTCTTGGGGACGCTTCCGACTGGTATTGATATGGATCAGTTGAGCTACCTGTAGATTGTTTGCAACAGTCTGCAGTTAGCTCAATTGTTTCAATTGTAAATACTAATTATATTATAATTTTCTTTTTGAAAATACATAAAATTCAACATTTTTTATTTTTATTTTGTAATGATTTATGATTTGATTCGTTGGTTTCTTCATAAGTTGTGTAGTTTTCTTGTACATAATTTATATATCAGTCTGTATGCGAGTGTGTGTGTATGTGGTGCTCCTGAGGACACCGGTCTAGTAAGAGTCCGGGAAACAGAAGCTACAAGGTGACTATGCATGTGTTTAAATGTGTCATTCGACCGAGGACGATGATGACACCCATTTTGTGCCACCTTGTTCTCAATCAATATAAATCCTATAATTTCCCCGACAGTACCATACTAGCGGCAGGCTAAATCGTGAGTAGCTCCCATAAACTAACTAAACTAAAACTGGAAAGTTGAAGTTAGCACTCAGACTATTTGTCGGTTACTAACAAACGGGGCGTAATTTACACCGGAGGAAATGGTCATTAACAAAATGGATATAATTTTTACTAGGGAGGGATGTAATAAAATACCAACATTATCATTATCTGCACAAAATACCTACCCTAGGATTTTGTGTTTGAGCAACAAGCTGAGTCAGGACCTGTTAGACCTACACACACGCGCTCGTCGGCTTGCTGAGTGGGCTACTTAGTACCAACCTTTATTAGATTATTATTATTTATTATTATTATTTATCATTTATTACTTTATTTAGATATAAGTTATTTTATTAATTTTGTGCAATAAAGTGTTCATTCATTCATTCATTCATTCAACCGAATGCTTAGGTAGATAGGTCCTTGCGGTTAATAAAGGTACCTACGTATTCTGTTAGTATTGTTCACTTGTGTTTTTCTAAGTTTGTGTTACTTAGTAGTATTTTATTTTATTTTATTAGTAGTATAGTGTTTAGTAAATAATTTTCTTTCTTTCTTTCTATTCCTATACTAATATTATAAAGAGGAAAGATTAGATTGTTTGTTTGTATTAAATAGGCTCCGAAACTACTGGACCGATTTGAAAAATTATTTTACCATTAGAAGCCCACATTATTCCTAACGAACATAGGCTACTTTTTACCGCGGGAAAATGCTTCATTCCTACGGGAAAACGGGTAAAAGGACAATGGGTAGTAAGAATGCAGCTAGTACATTATAAGTAGATGCCTGAAGCATGAAGGCAATCTGTTGTTTCGGTGAGGCGTGGACGAAAGTCATGACAGGCTGGACGGATGTCTCCCCTTGTGTCCGTGGCCGGTGATAAACGTTGCATGACACCAGCGAACCAATATTTAAATAACCATTTATCAGTTGTTTTTTCCCTCATCAAACGGGACAATAGAGTACACTACATTTTCGTAGGTGTTAAATACTGAAACTTTTGGGGATTATCTACAACGACTACCATAAAGTTTCAGGAGTTGGAATTAAAACCATAAATTTAATACTGGTTTCGATTCTTTTCGATGATTTTAACTGACTTAAAAAAAACAGGAGTTTCTATGTTTGGCTCTACCTGTGTATGTTTTTATATTGTTCTCTGATTTTAATGATTCTTTAGTCGCATAGAGAATGATTCATAAATAATAGATTCACACGTTACTTTGCGGAAATCCATTGTATAATATTAGGATAAAACAATATTAAGTAAAAATTCCGTGCAAAACCACCTAAATGATTCATATAAAAATCCAATTTGCACGCCTTGTCCCGCATAACTTTGTAACTTTTATGGCATTTAAAGTCAATTTTTATTTTTTTCAAACTTTTCGAGTTTGGCATTATCTGTCCGTACACAAGTCTAAAATTACTCTCATTTGGCCTCAGCCCTGGCGTTACATTTCGGTGTAACAACCAGCCAAATAATTTGAAACTGACAAAAGTTTTAACGTTAACACTGGAAGACTTTATTTACGGTGCGGGCAATACGAGGTTCGCAAATTACGCCGTTAACTACGTTCTATTACTACGTTAACTACGTTCTATTTAATTATGTTTCGCTACAGTTTAATTTGTGACAGGAATGCGGATGATAACGTTGTAAAGAGGTTGTATTTTTGACGTTGTAAAAAGCTGGTTGTTTAAGGTTAAATGGATATCTTTTAGTTTTTAAAGAAGTAAATAGCTTTATTCACAAAGAAAATTACAATCAAATAATAGAAATAAATTAGAATTAGTTTTTACGATTGAAATATTTAAGGTAACTGCAGACTGTTGCAAACTATCTACAGGTACACCAATAACACTGCTAATACTAGTTCTAATTTATATCTATTAGTTTTTGTTGACTTTTAATTTATTTTGTCACCGCAAGCAGTAAAGGCGGGTCTTTGACTGCTAAACTAATCGCTTCACTATCACAATGGTTCGTCACAGAAATGACACATTTTAACTTTTTTGGAATAAACTACAGATCGAGGGACGTGTGTCAAAAGTGTCAAGGATGAAAAAAATATATCAATATCTCCATGTGAATAGCACCGCACGCTAGAGTTTCTTTCGTCGAAGGATTCTTCGTCGCTATTGCCATAGTAAAGCAATTAGTTACCAGAATAACGCCTCTGAGTTCTGTGGTAAAAGATGAATTTACTAGACTTCCTTGGTAAAGATAAACTGTCTAAATAATTATTATGTGAATATGTACTTCTGTTAACCTTTAAGGCGTAGTGGTCGAAGCTCTGCCAAAGAGGCAAACGGTTGTAGGTTCAATTTCGGAATCGTGTCCAGAACAAATATTTGACTCAACTGCAAATATTTTTAGATTAAGAATTTTTTTCTTGTTTCTGATATTCGCTTTCTTTTTGGACATTTTGTAATTTTTGATACTATCTGTCATTTTTGACATATGATGTTATTTGAGTTACCTATTTATTTCGTCTAAAATAATGTTTGTAAAAAACCTTTCCCAAAACCAAACAACCACAAGAAAGTGCTTAATTTCGCAATCAATTATTGAGTGTAGCAATGGCGAACTAAATGAGTTACACAAAAGGGAAGTCCCATTGCTCAAATAATCCCAGTTGCGCAATGGGGAACTAAATGAGTTGTACAAAGGGAAGCCCCATTGCTCAAGTATTCGCAGTTAAGCAAACTCAGTTGCGCAAAACGGAACTCGCGTATTTATTGTATTTAAAAAATGTACCTATGCTTTAAAGTAGGTAAATCAGCTGGTTAATAATAGCTCAGATGAAATCGTGATCATGCATACTATTTTCATCGCTCATCAAATTACTGTTTTTTGTTTTTATTCGTAACAAAGAGCAGCGAAAATAGTGTGATTGATACACTGAAGAATACTAAAATCAAAATACATTATTTCCTTTAGACCTTTCAGGTCTCTTGGACACGTCACAAAATTAAAATTACATAAGTCAAACTAATTAATAAACTCTATACTTTGATTTTTTGTTCTCTTCAACCTTTTTAAGGTGGCGAACAAGAAACCGAAAGTAAAAAAGAAAGTTAAAGTCGAACTCAGTTTTTACAGCGCCCTTGGGTGCATTACTTAGCTAGTGACAACCTAACTAACCCTTCACTTAGACCTAAGAATGCATGTACATGCAAAAATAAAATAAATAAATTACCTTTACCTACCCTGTGACTTGTACATGTGAATTAAGCAACAGTTAAACCCAAGCTCTACTTACTTTGAGGTTAGATGATGCTGTAAAATTCCAGATCTGATTTCAAAATATTATAACATCTCTGTCACGACATAAAAATTAACATGAAAAATGTTACGAAACAATACTCTCTCGATAATTGAGTTATTTCGTTCAAAAAACGGACAGACACGTGCTTGCCCTCAGGCTAGGTGTTAGGACCGTGCGGTAGTATAAGAGACGCGATTAAATCTGCTGGTCTATTCAAATGTAATCGTGAGTGTATGACATGAGTAACATGACATGAGTAACATAACGAACATGAGTAACATAACGTGACATGAGTAACACAACGAACATAAGTAACATAACGAACGTGACATGAGTAACTTAACGAACAACATATGTTAGGTAATTTTTTAATCGTAAACAAAATGCAATCCGTAAGCTGCGAAAATAGTATGCGTGATAGGAAAGAATAAAAAAAACATTTATTTGAACACAATACGAAAAAAATTAAGAAATAAACAAACGGAAACAAAATCAGTATGTACCTATCAGGATTTAAGTGACACGATACAATTAGGGCTCTAGTATTATTGTGTGCAAGAAGAATTGTTCACGCACGTTTTTTTTTCGCCGTTAAAATCTGAGGTTAATTTGCCGTGTGTAAACACGGCGCCGTTATAATGGTGCTTCCATAGTGATCCGTACAACACTGAAGACCATGCCATTAGTAATTTGCTTGTTTGGCGCCGACTCAAAATTACTTAGGCATACTTACATTAGTTTAAGAACTTAGTTATTAAGGTTAAATAAAAAGGTGGTTTATTATTTTTGGCTTTTCTTTCGGTTTAATTTTTTTGTTAAAAAGTATTTATGTTATATAATGGTTATCAGCGCTCCCACTGGAACAGAAGGCTAAGCATAAAAAGTGTTTATTATTCCAGTTAACATAAAAAGGATTTTACTTGTTTATTAATGACGAAGTGTATTTAAATTTTTACTTTTGAATGATATGATTTTAATTAAACTTTTAGTGAGAACAAAACGTATTGTTTTTAAGGTATTAAATAAATAATGCTCAACAACGTGGACAGAAAACCAGGCAAAGGTTGCCGCAAACCGCTGTAGCCTACAGTGGTTTGCCGCAACCCTCGCCAGGTCTGTAGGTAGCGCAGGACCGATCATTGCGGCAATATTTGGGGAAGGTCTATGTCCAGCTGTGGACATATTATTGGCTTTTATCTCATAGAGGGTAATGTCTGGGTAACCAATAATGGGCATGCGGGTTGGGGATCGCAGTTTGGTGATAGAATTGTCCTACAGGGTGCGCTGCTGCCCGTCCCCGGTGAATATCCCTTAGGCGCCTCTTACGACTCCCGCGGGACAGTATCGGACACGGTCAGTGTAGTGTGTCATGATGTGAACTTGGTCATTCCTGATTCTGAAGACGAATTGAGGGTAGTCGTGGATACTGCCGTCAATTCTCGGCTGTGACTCGGAGTACATCTAGTCGCCCCGTGACCACGATCGCTGTAACACGGTAGAAACTTAGGGGAAATAATAACGATAAAATATAAATAGGCGATAAATACCCGATAAAATCATTAACTATAGAACTGACTCTCTGATGTGTTCCTCTCGATCTCCACAATTGACTCTAGTTCTGGTATTGCCGACAGCTTTATGAGCATTCATTAAGACCGCCACTTAGATTTAAAGCTGTTGTATTGTTTCTATAGATAAGTGTGCAATAAAGAATTTTCTTCTTCTTCTTCTTCATTCCTTCCCTCTCCGATACGCTATCATCACACTTTATTGATGTGGCAAACAATTTCAACCTTAGTGTTACCTGTTCACGACCTCTGTGGCGCAGCGGGCGCCTGCGACGCAGGATATTGCGGGTTCGATTCCCGCCGCGAGACAAATGTGTGTACGATCTGCAGATATTTGTTCAGGGTGTTCTGGATGTTTTCTATGTATAATAAAAAAAAAAACTACCTATACATACAATATACACACTGAACAACAAAGAGGCAAATCACGTTCTATATCGATTGACATAGCTCAAAGAATTAGCAAGTTGAAGTGGCAGTGGGCCGGCCATATCTCGCGAAGAACCGACAACCGCTGGGGCAAACGTGTTCTTGAGTGGAGACCACGACTCGGCAAACGTAGTGTAGGACGCCCTCCGGCCAGGTGGGATGACGATCTGCGAAAGACTGCAGGCAGATGCTGGATGCGGCAAGCTGAAGACAGGGCGCTATGGCGCTCATTAGGGGAGGCCTATGTCCAGCAGTGGACTAATTTAGGTTGATGATGATCGATTGACAGGGTAAACAGTAAGCCGAGAGCAATGTTGCATTAATGGTGTTTATAAATACGGATTATGAGAGTGAGGGAATAGAGAGTGCACCTGGTGCAACCACTGCACCTGTGTTTCCGCGCACACTTGTGCATTATAATAGGTATAATGCGTATATCAGTTATCTAGTAAGTACCCATAACACAAGCTCTGCTTAGCTTGGGGCTAGGTAATGCTGTGTGAATTTTCCAACATTATTTATTTATTTATTATTGTTTATTCATATAAACGACCAGAGTATTCCAGCACATTTCTCAGACATGTTAGCTTTGTTGTCCGCCTGTATGTGAACCCCCTTTGCCAATAATTAGTAGCGTTCATGTCAAGCCCTACATTTAGATAAGTTGTTAGTTTTTCTCATAAACAATTAATAAAACCTACTCTAGCCAATAAAACTCCGCAATCGTGATATAATTATACATGTGGGACAAAGCACGGTGTACACACGCGAGCATTCCGTAAAAATAACTGTATGTATTGTCTGTTCAAGCCTTTACAATGGATAGTCGCACGGAAACCAGAACGATGGGTTATTATCTACTTACGTTTATCAGGTTATCTGTGAAAATTCCTATTAGAAACGTTTAAAAATCTAGAGGTTTCTTTTTCAACCCCCGACGCAAAAAGAAAGGGGTGATATAAGTTTAACGTGTCTGTCTGTATATCTGTCTATGGTATAGCTCCCAAACGGATGAACCGATATGAGATGATAGATAATTATATCCCGAGAGTTCTTAGCTATGTTTCATAAAAATCTGTCGGGTTTTTATTATTTTTTCATGTGTTTTTTACTTCAACAGGTAACAAAGATGAGAATTTAACAGATTCATCACTCTTGATCAATCTAGATTTCATATTTTCTATGATTTCCATCGCCTCCGCTGGCTCGGCCACTTCACCTCACCTCACCTCAACAGGCTGTATTGGTCCACTGCTGGACGCAGGCCTCGCCCTGATAAGTGCCTTATTGACTTTTATATCATGGGGGTAATGCTCATAATCGCTCAGCATGCGGGTTGAGGATCGCAGTTCGGTAGTAGAATTGTTTTGCAGGGGGCGCTGCTGCCTGCCCCCGGTGGATACTCCTTAGATATTCTTCTTACGAAACTCGTAGGAAGATTTCAGTGCTCGACGCTTTATGTAAAAATCAAATGTAGTCAAATTGTGTCCTATTCAATCCCGCGCACTCGCGCAGCTTGAGCAGTAGCAACCGCCCCACGGTACCAACGGCTCGGTTTTAACATTGACTTAATTATTTTCAGGTTTTAATTAGGTTTTAAGAATTTTGAAACGTTATTGAGCGGATGTTGGGGCTCAAATGGCGTTGGGCAGGACACTTGGCCAGACGGAGTGACGTCAGGTGGACTAAAGCACTGACAAAGACAAGAATTATTTAGTTGAAAAATTCACATCAATATTTTTATGTTATTTTTTTACATGGATATAAATATTATGAATTTGAAATAAAATTATTTCCAACCGACTAAAAACAGAGGAGGTTTTCAAGTCGACGCGTATATTTTTTTTATGTATGACCACGCATATCACTTGATTTGTACTTTGTAAAGTTATGAAAGTTATCATGACAGATATCAATAAAACCTTTAACATTATAATGTAGTTTTGAAATCATAGCTCTACATGTTATTTGTTTCCTCTGTACCTACAATTAAGATGAGTTGCTAGTTATATTGCTTGGATATAATTATCCGTTAATATTAATTGGAGAATCCACTGGCTGGCCCAAAACACAGATTTTAAACTAGTCCAAGAGCTTCAAAAAACTACCTAATTTAATATAACAATATTAGACTCATATTGGTGTCAATTCAGATGTCGCCAAAACTATACCAAACTAATCTGACAAAACTAAAAATAATGCCATCCTTTTTATTTCGATCGTTATGAATGGGACGGCAACGTTTTTAGTGCTGTCAAATAAGTTTAGTTTTGGCGACTTCTGAATTGACGTCAATGTCTGTTACACTAGCTATAATGTCAATAAATAACATTTTACTTTACTTTACTTTACCTTACGAATAAAGTATTCGAAGGGTTTTATTGAAATATGTCTACTCTACATTATAACCAGTAATGATAGGTAGGCGTATTCTACCTTGAGGTTGATCGTTTCGTGTTGGCGCAAGATTCAAAATTGTTTGAATAAAAAAAAAACTGCGTTTTTTATGGAATAAATAAATAATGCTAGACAATTTACACAGCAATATCTAGCCCCAAGCTAAGCAGAGCTTGTGTTATGGGTACTAGGTAACTGATATACATACATTACATCGAAATATTTTTTTTTTATACAAAGAAAACATCCAGAACCCTGAACGAATATCTGCAGATTGCACTTACATTTGTCTCGAGACGGGAATCAAACCCGCAACCTCCTGCGTCGCAGGCGGACCTTTGCCCGCTGCGCCACACAGGTCATCAAAGAGGAATAAAACTAGATAAAAAGTAATTTGGCCCAAATCGTAAACAATTTTCTATTAACTAAAAATAGAATTGAATCGAAGTTGGTTTTTAATGGGTTCAAATAAAATAGTTTACAATTCCAAAAATCCTTGTAGCAAAAAGGTTTGAAACTAAAGGAAAAGTAGAAATAAATAAAAAAAACCACAAAAACTGAATCTAACGCCAACACGAAACGATCAACCTTAATACATTTCTTTTGATACCTAGTCTCATAAGTTACGTAATGAATCCAAAAGATATTTCGTATTTTTCTGAAAGGGAATATTCCAGTTATATCAGAAGCATATTAATATTATAATAAGGAAAATAATTTGGTTCCTATCAAAGGCAAGGTACACCATATATTTATTGCGTACAAATAAGTTCTTTATAGGCAATCATATTAAAGATGGCGGCTCAGATCGTTACCACATAATAATAGTACTACGTCATTAAAGATTTTACCCAATGTTTTTTCAGTAATAAATAGGACAGAAGTCTTTATTCACAAAGAAAATTACAATAAAATAATAGACATAAATTAGAACTAGTATTTACAATTGAAACAACTGCAGAGAGTTGCAAACAATCTACAGGTAGCTCAACTGATCCCTATCAATACCAGTCGGAAGCGTCCCCAAGACACTAGTCCCATCGGACGTCCCGCGTCGAGACACTTGCGCCTTCCCATCTTCCTTGGACATCCGTGAGGGAGGGTGCGGCGGCAGATTTGGCCGAGGATCTCAAGAGGCGCAAATATGCAGGTCTCGACAGAGCCTACACATTTGCTCCCCTTGGAGTCGAGACCCTAGGTCCATGGGGTACCGAGGCTCTTCGGGTGTTTAAAAAAATTTCTGTGCGTCTGGTCGAAGCGACGCGTGACCCAAGAGCTGGTCAGTATCTGGCACAGTGCATTAGCATTGCCATACAGCGGGGCAATGCAGCGAGCGCCTTGGGGACGCTTCCGACTGGTATAAATATGAAAGTTAATAGGTAATTACTTTTCCCGTTACTAATATTGTAACGATTTCATAATTTTTTGTGCAATGCCTGTCACCATTCTCTTGCACTTCTGGGATGTCGATGAAAATAGTACATTGTACATCTAGGCGGGAAAGTGCCCAATTCCTATCGTGTGTGTCATTAAAACACACGAGGTGAAAAACTTTTTGTCATTTGAACTATTATGAAAATAAGCATAGCTACCGGCTGATACTACAGAAAATTAAAAATAAATACGAGTAAGTCCCACATAATTCTGGTCCACCCAGACGAAACCTCGCTGAATAAAAAAAAATGTTGCAATAGCATCTTATCAGAACCAGTGTCCCTGGATGCCAGGGCGCTGATGGAAATATATCGTGCAATTACAATCAGATTAGTAATGTAAGACTTAATTCATAAGGGTGACATAATTAAATAAATAAATAAATAATGCTGGAAAATTCACACAGATTATTTAAAATCCTGTTTAAAAACAATGATAATAAGAACAAATAGAGAAAAGTGGACGTAAGATGTAATGGAATGGTATCCTAAGAACGGAAAAAGACGAAAGGGACGTCAATTCAAGAGAGGGGAAGATGATCTACCAAAAGGTTGGAGGAGATTAGCTCGTGACAGAGATGAGTGGAAGAAACAAGGGGATTCCTATCTAAAAGGATAGCTAAAAAATTAGTTTTATATTATTATGTTTAAGATAGCACTTAATAAAATAATATTAAACTATAATAGGTAATAATAGGTAACTAATGTAACATGGTCAGCGAATAAATGCTTTTATGATTCGATTTGATAAAATAAATAAGAGATTAAAAAAAAAATGGAACACCTATGCTACAGATAATGGAACCTTAGGTCGAGGGCATAAAAGCCTTTACGCAATGAAATCAAAACCAATACATTACTCAGACTTTTCCAAGTTTCTTTTTGTCAAAAACTCAAAGAAACCTCAATAACTTTAAACTTGCCGGCACGTGCTTGACCGTTTATTAGAAGTTCTTCGACAAGTATTTTATCATTTAACCTTCAAAGGAACTCGGAGAAGTTTCTTTATCGAAATATAGACCAATGTTTGAAAATCTGGAGTTAGGAATTCTTTGAAAATTAAGAAGGTATTACTATTTTTAAAACATAACTGTTCATCAGTCCCTCAATAAACATCTTCAGATTTAGAGTCTTTAACCACTTTCTTTCGCAAGAACAATTCGGTCCGTAAAATATATATTTATTATTGTGTATATATACTTAGTAATTTATAATCTGACTAGTATTTATATTTTTTTATGTTTGTACGTGTTTTTACTTATGTTCGTGGGAAAGACACGAATTATTAATTATAAATTGTCCTGATGATTATTATTTTTCTATAAATGTTGTAATCTAGCACTACCTACTAAATTGTTGTCCACACAACCCAAAGGTTAGCAGGTAGAGAATGCTATCTAGCATTATGGTCGCCCATGCACAACTTTTGTGCAATAAAGTACTTATATATTCTATTCTATTCTATCAGTAGATACTTGAAAATGTTTATTTTTAAAGAATATAGAAAACGTCATACACGAACGAATTATTTATGTTCTTATAGCAGTGTAGAGCCACATGGTTAATTTCGGTGAAAGTCCCCATGTTTTCCCTAGCATTCTGCTGCATTAGTAGAAGGTATCGGTGGCTCGCTGTAGTTTGTAGTCAAGATGTTTGTTCCACAGCAGTTTGCTATCTAGTATGACCCCTAGATATTTGACTTCTGTTGTTAACTTTATCTCTGTGTTGAACAGTTTTGGGAGTTTCAGGTTCCCTAGATGTCGCATGTGTGTAAACATTATTAGTTCCGTTTTTGTAGGGTTCACTGAGAATTCATGGTCGTTGCACCATGCTTCGATGGTTTTGAAGGCGAGTTTAGTTTAGGCGAGCTATTTCAGTTTAATATATCCCATTCACTGCCCAGACTCGGCGGTGCGACCCGCAGGAGCACGCCGCCGCTACACGGGACTGGGAGAGATCATTTTGAGTCTTTGGCCGTGAAAGTGCTAAATATAATAAAAGGCGCATACCACATCCATTTCCTAAAATCTCCATGACTCTGGCCGAGTGAAACTTTTGCGCCGAACTCCAATTAATTATATTTGATAATGAGCGAGTTATACAACTTTGTACGTGATTCGGCGGTTCGAATTGAGTCGATTGAAGAAGGTGATGAAATTGTTCAAACCTATAGAACGTAGGTAAGGTAGCAGGTAAGGTTATCGACGTTATCGTACATGGTCAAACTTCCAATGACGGTTTTAAATGTGTGTATAGGGGTCAGAAGTGGTGACCTAGTTTCTAAAGACATTTTTTTAAACTTTCGCGATTTGTTACCATAGTTAATGGTTTAATCGGATATTTATCGCCCCGTGACCACGATCGTTGTAACTCGGTAGAAACGTAGGGGAAAAAATAACAAAAGGTACGCGATAAATACCCGATTAAACCATTAACTATCTAAAGACATTGTCTTGCAGCCATTCGTGGTGCTTAAGTCTTTTTTAAAAAGATAAAAGATAAGGAAACTTAAATCATAATGCATTACAACTAAACTGTTGAAACTTTAGCTGTTAGGCCGAAATTTAGAATTAGGTGAAATTTATCTACTATTATAAATCGTATACCTTTCAAGCGAATATGATATTTAAGGTATGTGTCGATAAATGATCGCAACTGTACCTACCTATACTAACTACACGACGTGTACTTATAGGTATTTGCAATTTATAAAAAATAAAAAAAAACAATAAAACAATTCTGGACAATCCACTCACAATCATTTAGCCCCAAGTTAAGCAGAGCTTGTGTTATGGGTACTAGATCACTGATATACATAATACAATACAATACATGGATAGATTTTTATTATCCTTAGAAAAAAACCTAGAACACCCGGAAAATCATTTTTCCCAACGCGGGAATCGAACCTGCAACCTTCTGCGTCGCAGGCGGATCTTAGCCCACCGCGTCACATCGGTCGACAATAATCAATTTTGCTAAGCAATACAATACAATACATTATTCTTTCGCTCACCAAGAAACAAAATTACAGAACACAAAAACAAATACAATGGGCGGACTTATCGCTAAGAGCTATCTAATCCAGGCAACATTTGGATGGAAAAAGGCCTTGAAAAAGTGTAGATGGTGCTGGTATACCCGAAGAATTATGTTAGCTGGCAATGTTATGAACTCGTGCCAACATCCCTAGTTTATAATAATAGTAGTTTAGAATGAATCACCCTGTATGTATACATTTATAAATAAAAAACCGTCTGATTCATGGTAAAAGAGGGAAACCACCAAGGGTGCAGGATTTGATGAGTCATTAAACAAATATCCGATGTGATTTCTCAAAATGCTATGCATGGAATCTTCGACCAAAGTAGGGTAACTTGGTAATATTGTGACCATAATTTAAACCACCTAGTCACTAGAAAGACGAAGAAAGCAAGAAAATCAATTTACTGGCTCACACGTAAAAGATACAAAAATCATTTTAAAAAAATGTGAATCAAAAAAGGTCCTGCCTCAGCTTCATGTTGCTCAACTTCAAAAATTGAGCACAAATACTCAAAAAAATTACAATTTATATCATAAGAATATGCAGGTCTCGACAGAGTAAAAGAGAAAAACTAGTATTTACAATTGAAACACTTGAGCTAACTGCAGGCTGTTGCAACCAATCTCCAGGTAGCTGATCCATATCAATACCACTGAGAAGCGACCCCAAAACGCTGGCTACATTGCTTCGCTGGATGTTTCATTTATCTTTGAATGTCAGTATATCTATGCTTAAGCATGGTACGTCCATGATTAGTTGAATTCGTTTTGTGGAGTGGACTTTACAAAGCACGGACATTCCCGACGTTGATGTTCGACCAAGGTTCCTATGGGGTGTGTTCCGGCTTGAAGTATTTAAAGATGGTATAAATTACACAAAATGCAAGTATTTAAACATACTTAAACTTTCTTTTTCTTCTCATCAGCACACATACCTTAATCCACAGCAGAACTTGACTCCAATAAGGGTTTTTTCCATAATCACTCGGTACCTTGTATTTTATATTCAATTCCAAATGCACAAATCGTAAAACCAGAACCGTTACGTAATCCTAGGTAATCTTGCGGCCTGGTTTTTGACACCTACGCAAAAACGCAAGGCTGTTATGATGTTTGTTTACATCTCCGTTGGATTTGTATGGATTTATAGGATTTAATATTTTGCTCAATAATCTATACAATCTATACTAGTATTATAAAGAGGAAATATTTGATTGTTTGTTTGTATTGATTAGGCTCCGAAACTACTGGACCGATTGGAAATATTCTTTTACCATTAGAAGCCCACATTATTCCTGATGAACATAGGCTACTTTTTACAGCGGGAAAATGTTTCATTCCTACGGGAAAACGGGTAATAGGACAACGGGTACTAAGAATGCAGCTAGTAAAATATAAATCGATATCGATGTATCATAATATTATCGAGAGTAATTCTACAAATGTCTCTACACTACAAGATAAGTCTATTTGAAATCCATGGTCCTGAGTCTGGTTGACGATAGTATCAGTGACGATCAAATCAAATCAAATCAAATCGTTTATTTCTGACACAGTAAAATGTTCACAATATTATGTTGAGTCCGCAGGATCCCGAACTAGCCTAAGCTGTATTACAGGACCCAAGGCTTCTCTTAATAATTAACGAAATTGTGTCTACAATTAACAATTTAAAATGTATCTAAAAACTAATACTTAATGGAAACAAAACTTAATGCGATAGATAAATACGATGTCTCATTTTTGTATGGGGTTTGCGTAGCTCCCTGTCCTAACGATAGAGGCGCTTCACTAAATACCGATCGGAGAAAATTTAATTGATCATTTTATCCTCCGAGCCAATAATTTGAGTTTTGTTATAGAAGTGACAGATTTGATAGTCTGTAAAACCCAAGCATGTCAAAGCTTAGCTTTTACAGACGCTAACAGACAGTCGACAGACATGGAATCTCTTGAAAAGATTCCTATGATTTTCTGAAAAATCTTATCTTACTATAGAAACATTAACTCGTTCGCTGAAAAACGTTTGAAAATATTCTAGCAAGTGGCCTACTCCTGATTAATAATTCAATAATGTTTGGCGCAGGACAGAGTTTGAAGGCAAAACCCAGCAGTAGATGAAGTCAGGTGGCGGAAGATCATGATGAACGTTCGTCCATGTCTACATTATTCCAACGTGACAATGTCAGCAACTACATTCATCTAATCCGGCGCCAAAGGCCTAAAACCGTCTCTTGCGCAACGTCAGTTTCCAAATTTGAATGATTGAATTGTTTACGCGCACTAAAAATCCTTATATGGGTTTGGTTGTGGTCTATTGTTACTTTTTTGGGCTTTTGGGGACCAGTAAGATAACGGGAAATAGGAATCTCCCGTAAGGTGCAAGAAACTACTTTGTAAGGGACCAGCAATTAGAAGAATGGTAGAGTCATATAACAAATATTTCCTAGACAGTCGACATTGATTTTATGGAGTGAGAGTCAATTTAAAAAGCTAATTTACACAAACGATATTGTAGCAGTTTAAATTTGTTTTAATGTACTGTATTTTACTAAAATCTTCTTCTTTTATATTTCAACCAAGTAATTTATTTTCCAAATCTTAAAATATTATCTAACATCCTAATTTTTCAACGTTTGCTCTGTTTGTTTATAAACTTTAGCGTTACTTTATAGTTTCATTATTATCTAAGATTGTCATATTATCATAAACATACATAATCTAGATAAAAAACTAAACATTTTGTAGCCGGTTGCTTTTCCTAAAGAAATAATTCTCGTTGAGTAAATATGAGTACGAGATTAACACATCTAGAGTCAAGCACATAATTCACAAGTCATACTGATAGTTCTGTCATAGCGTCTATGATAATTTTAAAAATATTGGGGAAATACCCATGACCCCCCCGAAAGGCATGCGGGTTGGGGATCGCAATTTGGTGGTTAATTTGCAGTGAGCGCTGCTACCCGCCCTTGGGGTATCCACCGGGGGACTTAGGGATATCTTCTTTAGTCGCCTCTTAAGACCCCCATGGGAGGAGTTGGGGTTGTGCCAGTTAAGCCACACGGTAAGCACCACAAAAGAGCTTTACATATTTTTAATTTTCTAATTGTTTACCATTGAAGTCCGAGACGATGGTCAAAAGATCATGGGAAACCAGTGGATGCACCATACAGGACCGATATCATTGTGGTGGGTTTTAGGGGTGTATGTCCGGTCCCCAACTCTTCCTGCGGGGGTCGTAAGTGTGTGATATCCACCGAGGGGTGGGCAGCAGCGCCTCCTGAAGAGCAATTTTACCATCAAACTGCGATCCCCAACCCGCATGCACAGCGTGGGGATTATAGGCATTACCCTCTGGGAGGTCAGATTCAGCAGTATTTTTTATATTTGTATTTTCTTTATTAATTAAAAACTTTATTAATTAAAAGCTTCGTTTGACACAATCACACCTGATGGTAAAAGTGACGACGTGGTTGACGATGTATCACGAATGTAGAAGAACACAAGAAGACACCTAATTCACTCCTACTATTAACCATACTTTCCTTGCTTGCTTGGTTCGCTATTTGAAATATATGAAAATTAAGAACACGCAACTCAATACGTGCGGAACCCAATAAATATTTTGTTTTATTTCACTTTTTTAAGCTTTACAAAATAACAGTCGAGTGAATCATACATAATTGTATTAATTTTATTGTCCGTGATGACAAAACTGGATCCACCTACACGGCAATAACGTTGGAATTCGACATAAAATTTTGCAATTCCAGTTCGATGGATGGTGAATTTATTGATGAAAAATCACTGCGATGTCATGTTGCATCATCATTATTTGAGTTTAAATGTAAAATAAATACCAGCCTTTCTTGTCATACGATTATATAAATAAATTATAAACCATCCGTTACGGTCTATTCGTAAAATACAAAAAAGAAAATCTGAATCTGATTATTTATATCTGACCACTTAGTTGCCGCAATGAAACATCCTTTTTTAACTTCATAATCATCATCATCAAATACAAATACAAAATAATTTATTTTCCATTAGGTTACAAACATAATAATGTTAAAATGTTATCTCAAAATGTTACATTTGAATGTGAGAGCATTGATTACCTATGATCCCCGCACTAGGCCTGTTTCGCGGGAGACCGAGTGAACAATGATTGATTACCATGACATTAGGAGAGCGGTACACTAGCAAATAGATCAGATGAAAAATTTATGACAAATGCAAAAATAAAATAAGTAGGTACCTACTTAGAATGTGAAACACATGCAGTAAAAAGAAATAATTTTATATAGATTATCGTCAACCTATAGTAACCTGTAGTAGTCCACAGCTGGACCTATGCCTCCCCTAATGAGCGCCATAGCGTCCTTCAGCTTTCCGCATCCAGCAGCCTGCAGTCTTTCGCAGGTCGTCATCCCACCTGACCGGAGGGCGAAACTTCAAAACAACATGTACCTACCTACTGCCAATCTATTCTACCATCGGCCTATTTTAGACAGTAGACACCTTACCTACCAGCACACAAACATCCTAAACTGTGTATGGGTGCCTAAACTGCCGAGCTTAGAGCTAAAAGCTGTGGACTAATATAGGTTGATGATGATGATGATGATGAACATCCACGGCCTCAGTTGGAGGAATTGATTCTGACGCCTCAACAGCCACGGCTGATGGCTAGCCGAATTTCGACCACGGCGGTCAGTCTCATCGGAGACTGGCCAGATGCGCAGGACATTATTATAGTGCACAAGTGTGTGCACAAACAGAGGTGCTCTCTTTTTCCCTCACTCTCATAATCCGATGGGACGGCAGACCCACACGACTGGGGAGAGCTCCAGCGCAGGACGGCTTAACGTGGCACTGGGCACGGGGACTTACCGAGGTACGGGGGTGCTACTGTGAATTTTTCTTATTAGAAAAACCCCAATAACAACTATTGGCCCTACCCGGGATTTGAATCCAGGACCTCATAATCATCGGTTGATAAACAAGCTGACTGCTAGACCAACGAGGCAGTTTACACAACGTAGTACAGCCACTACTATAGGTAGACCACACGATTGGCGGATCACTGTAGAACCAGGTCACAGTAACAAACGCCAAAAGTGGCGTTTGTTGCTGTGTTCGGCTTTTGTTTTCTTATTGTGACAAGGTTCTACAGAGATCCGCCAGTAGTGTGGTCTACCTATAGATATTTTACAAGAAATTAATCATTAAAATTTACTGAAATTCGACGTTCTTTTTTTAATGTCCTAATAGCATGCTACGGGTACGGCATACGGCGTAAAATTTTCACTCTGTAAAAATCCCAAGTGCCTTTAAATTTATATCTAAAATTTTGTGTACCTACTCTCAAAATAAATTTATTTATTATAGCAATTTTCTCTTTAATTAAACCACCTCTTTCCTAAATGGTAACTCCCAGTTTTCCCCTAATTTGGAACTTTTGAACTTTTTAATGTTTGCGCGTTACGTTAAAGTTTGCTAATTTATTTCGAGGATTTCGTGAACTAATTTTGGTTACCAACAATGTTTATTTTTCTAACTTAAAGTAGCCTAAAATGTTGACAATTGTACTCTGTAAAGGCCTATTTAGACCTACGCAGTATTCGCTACCCAGAGCGGTTGCGGTAAGTTTTGTTTGGGTTTCGCGCTTGATGTCGCGCAGTCCGCTGTATTCCATCGAGCATTTTAGAGACAGTAGGAGTACCGCATACCCACTCGGATATCGCTACCGAAGGTAGCGAATACTATGTAGATCTACACAGGCCATAAGGCTGAATAGGAGGTTAAAATTCATTGACCTACCGTTATTATCTTAAATCTGTCATTGAAGATAAACCTGTCAGAAACTTTACAGACGGAGTCTTCAATGCAAGCGACCGACATTCAAGACTCTGAAATAGCTTCAAGCTTTGTAGATGCTGATGAAAAAGAAAAGAGGAAATAAAAGCGGTCAAAAATATCTCTATCTCAAATTAAGGTAGTAAGTATAAGACCAAAGCTGTTTTTCAGATATCTAGCTAGAGTGGACGTAGAGGTCACAGTTAGGTTATTTCTTATACAAGTAACAACAAATTCAATGAGAGTAGC
Source organism: Eupithecia subumbrata (assembly GCA_949316285.1). Taxonomy (NCBI): domain Eukaryota; kingdom Metazoa; phylum Arthropoda; class Insecta; order Lepidoptera; family Geometridae; genus Eupithecia; species Eupithecia subumbrata. Next base: position 5,615,954 of record OX438649.1, read on the forward strand.
TTTGTTCAAAGACGCTGCCACCACGATGAGGCGGACTCAGTCGATCAATCGATCAATGGAATATCATCGATAAATGCAAAGGCGCCACTCGCTAAGTGGCGCCTTTGCATTTATCGATAAAATGCAAAGCGTTGCACATTAGGAGTGTGGCGTTATTTTACTAGATACTAAAAGTTATTTCTTGATTCAACGAAATGATCACGCAGTCTTATATTCTTCAAGCTTCGCTGATCGAAACCCGGAAAAAGTATGAAGAGAAGTTTTTTCACAACGCCATGCCTGAAATAAACTCGTTCCTTAGCGGTTTTCAACGTTTGCTGAACGTCAATATTCACGCAATTAGCTATATCTGTCATAAAATTCTCTACGTCCTAGTTTTTAACGATTTTAACGATATATAGTTATTTATTTAACGGTTATTGTTGAACATTAGATAGTTTCGTTAAGTGAATGGAAATTCTGTTAACGACACACTCCTAATGCATATCCCTATTGTAGGTATTTGACATTTTATGGCCCGGTGACTCAGTTGATAACGCGGGCACTATTAGGTATTTTTATCTATATTTACTTACCTTAAACTTGTGTACTGTAATAATGTCCTGCTTAGCTTGTCTTCGTTGAGACTGCCGAAATAAGCAATTAGTAGCTACTTATTTAAACTTGCCCTCAATTCACATATTTTCAGACAGATTATTTAAGCCAGACACATAAATTTCAGCAAGAGTATTTAAACCATTATAAAAGAATTTTAACGAACCAAAAGCTAACGGCACAGAATTACAAGCATTTTCAGTTCTAGATTACAATAATTACATTGTATTGAATAACTTTGTTAACATTTCTGTATAATTGTACGATGTTATGGATGTATATCCATAATCAGTTGTTACAGGAAATTCCTACAAAAAATTGTTATTCTGTCTTTCTGTCTATTTGATACATTTTCTCGCCTAAATAAATAAATAGATGAAGGCATCATAAACCTGTCTCAGTCGGTCTGTTACCTTATAACAAACTTTAATTTAATTTGCCCTGTTAGTTGGTGCGGGACAAATCTTTCAACTGAATATTTAACCGATTAAGCTGTTAGGCACACATATTAGGTTATGGTACCATGTACCATCTAATGTTAAAATTCATGGTCTTCCTTTTATTTCTGACACTATCTTATTTAGCAGAAAATAATCCTTATGATGAAGCCTTTCGATTGGTATGATAAAGCTATGATTATTTTTCTCGTGTAACGCGTTCGATTCCCGGTTCAACTATGTAATTATTTAAATATCTATGAATGCAGTTTAAACTGTTGTTTAATGTTCCATCTACAATATATTCAAGGTACTTTCCCTCCATGTGGCATATTCGTGGGACGCCCTGTATATTGGCGTATTCTTTAAGGTTTTTTTTTCAATAATTATTTATATTATAGAAGTTTCTACTCACGACCTCGCACGCGATTTTTCTAAGGAAATGTTTAAAGGTTATTTATATCCCATGGGAACTGATCTTTAGGATAAAAGGTAAGCGTGTTTTATTCGAGGCATAGAACTACCGAACGTGAAGATACGTGAAGATATCTCTTCACGTAACGATGAAGTGGGTATGGGTGTTTTTTTTCTTAAAGGAAAAGAAAAACTCCCACTCCACACAACATCTCACTTCTGAGCTTTTATAACGGTATCCTTACAAAATTAAAACATTTTAAGGTCTTTCTACAATCAAATAACGGTGCAAATCCTATCCTACTAATATATAAACGCGAAAGTTTGTAAGTATGGATGGATGTTTGTTTATTACTCTTTCACGTAAAAATTACTGAATGGATTTTAATGAAACTTTATAATAATATAGCTTATACATCAGAATAACCACATAGGCTACAATTTAGAAAAGATATTGTGTGAATTGTGTTTAATATGACGATAAGTGTCAAGTAGGAAAAAATCTACCATCTGCGAGTTATTCTGGCGTGCGCTGCCAAAACCGCTAGAGTTACACATATGTAATGTTATGTGTAATCCATAATGGCCAAAATAGTGAACCATTACTACAATAAAAATTTATAATTTATTTCAAAAGCACATTTGGTAGTAATAAATTGATTCCTAAATGAAAATAGATACCTACTTGTATCGCTTCTGGTATTTAAAGTAGATAATATAAGCTACTCGAAATACTAATCCTGCGCAGACGAAGTCGCGGGCACCAGCTAGTCAATAATAAAATCAGTAGACGATCTCGTAAATGATGAATAAAATCATATTAATAGCCATGTTTAATTACGATATACTTACATTTGTATTTAATTTCTAATAGCGTATCTCAAGTGCTATGACGCTCATTAGGGAGGCCTTTGTTCACCAGTGCCCATACTACGGGCTGATGATGATAATGACCAGTGCCATAATATGGGCTGATGATGAAAATGACCAGTGTCATAATATGGGCTGATGATGATAATGTCCAGTGCCATAATATGGGTTGATGATGATAATGACCAGTGCCATAATATGGCTTGATGATGATAATGAAGGTATCTCAAGTCAAACGAGGTACAACTACCCAAGTATGCCATAAGGCTCAAGTTTTCAAATATGCAATACCGCATGCTACGGCAAAAATTCAATTTCTTAACCTGCATAGAGGAATGAAATCGGCAATTTTCATATTGGATCACAGAATACGCCAAACTGAAAAGTTTCTGTGCCAAAATGGGATCTCGTTATGAATTGTTTTGATCAGAATTTTGTTTGCGCTTTCAACATTTAGGAAAATCTCTTTATTACTTACTAGCGGCCCGTCCCGGCATCGCGGACATTTATTTTTTAAACAATTAAATATAGCCTTTGTTACTCAGGGATAATGTACCATCCTAATGGTTAAATAATTTTTGAAATCGATCCAGGTTTTGAGTTTATCCGTTACAAAAGAACAAAAATACAAATCTTTCTTATTTATAATATTAGTGAATTTAAATAAATAAAGATAATTCAAACTATCATCTATGTCATGTTAGTATTACTGCATTGCCATACAGCGAGGCAATGCGGCCAGCTTCTTGGAGACCCTTCCAACTGGTATATGGATCAGTTGAGCTACCTGTAGATCGTTTGCAACAATCTGCAGTTAGCTCAATTGTTTGAATTTTAAATACAAGTTCTAATTTGTTTCTATTATTTGATTGTAATTTTATCTCTTAATAAAGATTTGATCAGTTATCTATACCATAACACAAGCTCTGCTTAGCTTGGGGCTAGATGATGCTGTGTGAATTGTCCAGCATTATTTATTCATTTGGATTGGATAAGGTTGGCGAGAGATAGAGTAAAGTGGAAGGAGTTGGAGGAGGCCTTTGCCAAAAGAGGGCAAACAGACGAAATTTCGATGTCGTAACAAAGCAATAGCGGCAAATGTAAATATTTTTTCGGAATAAAAGGTTTGAAATGAAAAAAAATTAATTTATTTATTTATTTATAAAAATATCTTATACAGATAGCTCACTCATTTGGAATGAGTTTACTGTGTGTTTTTGTGGTGTTTTTTTTACAAAAGTTCATGCAATATGATTGCATAGTAAATAGTCATATTAAAATTGTATTAATATTAAACAGTTTATTGGCAAAAACACTGTTTTTCACTAAGTACCTACTCATAGTGTGCGTGTTATCGCACGCATTCAAAGACAAAGCCACAGTTTTTAGTGTCAGTATGTGCCGATTTAAATCTTTGCATACAACTACATCTATCATTAGCGAATAAAACATATACGACAAAACGGACCTGTTAAACGGACTGTGTAAAATTACCCTTACATACTTTTGATCGTAGCGATAAGATACAATTTCAAAAACCTAGAGACATCTCACCTCTGAGGTATCTCCCACTTAATAATCAAGCTCCATCCAATTTCATATTCCCACCTAAAACTATCTTCATCCAAAGAATATACGAAGCCAATTTAAAACCTATCCCCAAAGAGCTATAATAATAGAATCTCATGTGCTAGAAAATTGGACTTCGCAGCGTATAGTGCAAAGTGAGAGAACTAACTTTGTAAGGAGGTATTATAAACTTGTATAGCAAACTGGTTATGACAGCGTGTGAAATTATACATAGGTTGTGTTGCCAACATGGAAGTTAGTAGTTTTAAGGAGCTCTGACTTCGATGGTTTGTTTTTAATGATATTATCTTGTTCGGGTTTCCAAAAGCTCTTTATTTGATGTCATGATGAACTTTATTTTCTACAATTAACAATATCGGAGCGTTTGGTCGAAGCGACGTGTGACCCGAGAGCTGGTGAGTGTCTGGCGCAGCGTTTCAACATTACCATATTTTGCCATACAGCGGGGCAATTTAATTTTTTTATTGTCTTTGTTTGGTTTACTAATGGCTTGCAATGCAGCCAGTGTCTTGGGGACGCTTCCGGCTGGTATTGGTATGATTCAGTTGAGCTAACTGTGCATTTTTTGCAACAGTCTGCAGTTAACTCAATCGTTTTAATTGTAAATAAATAAATAAATAAATATAAATAATGCTGGACAATTCACAGAGCATTATCTAGCCCCAAGCTAAGCAGAGCTTGTGTTGTGGGTACTAGATAACTGATATACTTAATACAATACACTACATGGATAGATATTTTTTATTATAGATAGAAAACACCCAGACCAACGGAACAAATTTCTGCAGATCGTACACAAATTGGTTCCGAGGCGGGAATCGAACCCGCAACCTCCAGCGTCGCAGGCGGACCTTCGCCCGCTGCGCCACGGAGGTCGTAAATACTACTTAGTTAAAAAAATAATTTATGAAATTTTCTTTGTTATTTTTTTTCAGTAACAATAAATTGTTACTTATTTGCATAGATTTAATACTTTTATTTCATCTAAGTTTATAAGACAAGTAGGTACATATTTTAGCCATAGACATACTAATAAGGTTAATAAAAACATTTAAATTTAAAAGGACACACAATCTGCCTTCACAGACGCATGCCACTACGCGCATACGCATACCAATTACTCATGAAAGCACAGTCCGTGCCCAACCCCTGCTATAAAGCTCGGCGCACTTCGATCCAACACCATCCAATCGGTGAATAATAAACATGCACAAGACACACAGCTTAGAACTTACTCCTTTTTTTGAAGTCGGTTAACGAAAACAAAACTCATCCTCAAACTCAAAAATGCAATGTTTAATATTTTCAATCATATTTTCAGTCACATTGGGTGAGTTTCAGATAATATCAGCCTGAAACAAAATATCCCTGAAAAGAAATCTAGGTCGAATAAAGCTTAATTAAAAAGGTGTTGTGGTTCGCATCTATAAAATCCGAAACAGACCTATCTATTCAAAATCAACCATAATTATTCACTACTGCGAACGAAAGTCCTTTGTCACTGTCTCATTGAAAAATGACACTATCCACCTCAATAATCATTCTACCAGATAATGGCGTCAAAGTAGGTTCCTATAATGTCGTGTCAACAGCCCGGCGTATATTTTATGCAAATTAATGAGCTTTGCAATCCATTGAAGCGTATATTTGGACTTTACGGAGTGAAACAAACAAAACCACCGATATATAAGGATTTTGGTGGTGGAAAATATTACCAAAAGAATGTCAACACGGAAGGAAATAATGCGAATACAGCACGCGAAGTTTTCGAGTTTCAGGAAGCAAATTTGGATTTTGTGTGAACTGGGATACAGTTTGGAATTGAACGGAATACGAAAAAGAAATTAACACAAATCAATTCAACAAAGATGTAACTTCATTTGTTTGTCTGAATAGCGTCTATCACCGTGACACTTATAAAGGAATAATGGCATTGCAAAAATGTCACGGGATTGGTGCCCGTTTAGAATGTTCAGACGGGCAGCAGCGCGTCCGGACAGACCCACCAACTGCGATCATCGAACCACATGCCCAGCGTGGGGATTACGGCAGTGCCTCCAAGGATAAGAGTCAATAAGGCGCTTGCCAGGGGATGCCTGTTGTCCAGCAGTGGGCTGGTTATCCTGGTGATAGATAAGATGAGTACATAGGTACTCGTAAGTAGATTAAGGTAGGATGAAGCTAGGTATTTGTATTCCTTAATATATGTATTTAACAGGGCAGAAGCCTTTATTCACAAAGAAAATTACGATAAAATAACAGAAATAAATTAGAACTATTATTTACAATTGAAACAATTGAGCTAACTGCAGACTCGACTGTTGCAAACAATCTACAGGTAGCTCAACTGATCCGTATCAATACCAGTCGGAAGCGTCCCCGAGACGCTGGCTGCATTGCCCCGCTGTATGGCAATGCTGATGCGCTGTGCCAGATATTGCCAGCTCTCGGGTCGCGCGTAACTTCGACCAGGCCTCGGTACCCCACGGACCTAGGGTCTCGACTCCAAGGGGAGCAAATGAGTAGGCTCTGTCGAGGCCCGCATATTTGCGCCTCTTAAGATCTTCGGCCAAATCTGCCGCCGCACACGCCCTCACGGATGTCCACGGAAGATGGGTATTACCTACCTATATCCGACGAATTCTCAATACAAAGAAACTCATAAAAGTTAACTTTAAAAAATTAAATGTTGTAAGATCTGAGTAACGTACAACATGGGTAGGCGAATAAAAGAGCACGCTTCATTCTTTTACATCTTTGACATCTCTACCTATATCTCTCATCTCTATATCTATCATCATGACTGTTAGAGTAGGTATTTAACAAAATTCTTAGAGACATAAGAGATCTGCCTACTATTAAATTTAAGACACAATTCCGTAGGTGACTCATATGTATATAAATCTTAGATATTTTTTTTTATCAATATATTACCTAGTTATATAAGTTAAATATTTTACGTCCAAAATAAATGGATAAACTGTTGTTCCACCTAGCTTAAGATCATTTTTGTACACAGTTTCTACAATAAATTTCATTTCATTTCTTAAGGTATGTAATACCTACTAGGTTGATTAATTAAAATTATAATTTTAATGTAATGGATTTAATATAATTGACGCATAAAGCTCACCTCAGACATGTGTCAAATACACATAAAAGCTTTTATGTTCACAACACGTTCCGGAAGATATAGGATATTAGGTATCTTTTCGAATCAGGAGATGTTGTCTTCCGAAGGCTGATAATGGTTGTTGCCATGTTATGATAATGGTTGTTGCCACGACCTTCTCATTCACTCATTTAGTCGTTCACTCTCTGCAAAGATTTGTTTAAAACACCACGAATAATTAACGAATATTGAGTACCAGTATTTTTAGTAAATTTATGAAACTATCAATCACGCTTATTGGTGATTTTATAATAACCTTCGATCAAATTATAAACGAACCCGATACTAACTACAGGAAAATAAATGCCCAATAATTTTAATACACAAAAATGCCGTCAATTTTAATGATCATTTTTCTCCCATAATTTGAACAAACCATACAAAATAGTTATTTTTAGAGAAGTTTCTGTTTTACAATAGGAATCTTCAATCGTTTGGACCTAGCTATCATTAATTGTTTTCCAAGTGAATATTTTATAAGAATAAAATATTTATTTTCGTAGAAAAAAATATATGTCATTTTAGCTGGCGCGATTGTCTTTTATTTTTTCATACAATAAACCACGCTGACGTCACAAATATTTCGATACCGGAAGCCTCACTTTAGTTTTTTTCATCCGCAGATGCGAACTACGGATGCAAAACTCGGCGTGTAAGCGCTACTCTCGCTTACTTACGAAAGGCCCATTTAACGAATTTTATGACTCTGACTTTTTTAAGGTGTAAAGGCGAAAGATAAATGTTTGGGCGAAGACGACGCCAAAGCTATTGAACTGATCGGGTTGAACTTTGCATGTGTGAAATTCTGGGCCTGGAGTTACAAAAATAATGGAATACCTACTCTTCTTTTATACCGGAAAATTCGTGAAATTAAGTATTTTGAAACTTGTTTCTTTATTGATTATATTTTTGATTGTTTTGTGTCTCGTCTTATGCGTTATCTTCCGTCACGTCACCAAATGGCTCCCTCGGAAGACCAGCGTGATTGCAACGCGTTTATAACAAGCTCATGCTGAGACTGAGACCGTTTTGTGTATCTAAGCGACAGAAGCTTTGCCTTTTATTTTTATATAATGTTTAAATAAATAAATAAATAATGCTGGACAATTCACGAGTCCCTATTCCGATTTCATCGTTTATTTATAACATAAATCAAGTGTACAATTAATTATAAGCGTAAAAAGTTGTATGACTAATGTGTTTGGCCCTCGGGAAACCGGCACTTTTTTCGGTTAGCATTCTTGAGATATTTGGCTGGTTTGTGTGTCCTGAGGAAGCTCGAGTTTTACGTGAGTGCATTTCTTATACGTAGGAATACTATTTCCAATAAAGCCAACATCTTTTTGACTGACACGTAAGTACTTACAGCATTTTCGGACACATAACCTATAGACATTGTATTTTCTGTCTTGAGCTTGTTACGGTAAAAAACGATTCAACCATTCAAAATGAATACAAGAAGCGCCTTGTTGCGCCAGGCAGAAACCAAATTAAACCAGGCTTTACTAGAACTGGAGTCGGCAAAGAGACAGATTGCACAATTAGAATTAGAACGAGATGACAATGAAAACATTCTCCTAGAAGCTTTAGACAATAACAAAAAATTAAAAAATGAGATGTCCGTGTTATTTTGCGAGAATAATTCCATTACTGAGGAACGGGATAGGCTTCAGACCATAATAGATAGGTTCGATGAACAATGTGGCATTGAGTTTGAAACGGCCCTGCACAGAACCTCAATCCTGCAGAAGGAATTATGTGATGCACACCACCACATCACCCAACTAGAAGAAGCGGCCCAGAACTCTGCCACCGCGAAAACTCAAACTTTATTCGATGAGCTGGTATCGGCTAACTTACCATCGGGCCATGTTTCTGTTGCCGGCTGCAGCATGCACACATTGCATAATATTGACTTAACAAAAGATGACTCAGTGTGTAGTGTGGAGGCTAGCAGCAAAAACAACAAACACAATATTAGCAAAAATAAGTTTAAAAAAAATGTTAAAATAAGTAAGTTCATACAAAAAACGCAAAATTTATTAGAAAATCAAAAACATGAACTATCTGAAAACAAATGTAATAGAAAACTTGTTGATGAATTAGAGCTCTGTACAATACAGCTACATCAAAATCAGCTGCAATATGAGGCTGAATTGCAAGAGCTGAGATGTAAACTTGGACAGGCCGAGCACTCCCTAGGGCACTACGTCAGCCTTTATGAGCAAACTACGGAACAGACAAGGGAACTCAACCTTGCCATGGATGCACTTCTCAGTAGCCAGGTGAGTCTGGAGGGCAGGATTCAGGAGGGATGCGGGTGTTGTGGACCCAATTTGGTCGGTCACAACTCAAGTCCGGACAGTACTGTCTCAGTCGCATCCCACCTGGACCTCAGCACTTCATGCTCAGGTAGTAAAACCATAATGTACTGCGATGAAATTGGAAAAAATATGGGCCAGTTTTTAAACATGAATATGGAGCACTCTATAAATAATTGCTTACCTAATTGTAATCTTCATGATATTATGCACAGAATTGAAAGTGAAAGTTTTCACAATAACTCAAACTTAATAATATTTCTTGGAAATAGGGGTAATGTGAACAAATCAGACTTAATTAAATATATGGACAAACTATGTTCCCTACAGTTAAATAAAATTGTAATGTTCACATTCCCCTACAGCGACAGCTTGCCAAATTTAGAAAATAACATTAGATATAAGCTAAATATGACATTGCATACTATTTCATGCAATAATAATATACATGTGATTGACACTAACAGTACTGTTAGTAAAAAATATTGCTTGACTAAAAAAGGTAATTACTACCTTTCAAATTATTGCAAAAAACAAATAGCTGTTTCGCTATCCTATTATTTTAATATTACAGCCAAAAATTTGGCTAAACAAGATGCTTCTTTTGAGCATTGTAATAAATTATCAACCAAGGCCTTGGAAGTTCTTCCAAGCCATTTAAATTAGATTTAACGACAATAGAGGAAGTCTCTAGCCATAAACAGTCAAATAATATTGGTTACATAAAAAGTCAAAGAAACCAAACCTGTAAAATAAATGCAAAGTTTACTAATTTGGTGCATCAAAATATTCAAGGATTAAAAAGTAAATTACTAGAGTTGGAATTGTACATGAACTCTTTTCATATTGACATCATCTGCTTAACAGAACACTGGCTGAAAAGCTATGAGCTCATGTTCAATTTCAGTAATCACCAGGTTGGTAGCTATTTTTGCAGATCACATGCTATTCGTGGAGGCTCATTAATATTACTGAACAAATTCATGAAATTCAAAGACCGTAAGGACATAATTTGCTTATCCGTTGAAAGCCACATCGAAGTAGCATGTGTAGAGTTGGAGCAAATTATTGTAGTAAGCGTATACAGCCCACCATCAGCTTCTTTTGAAATATTTGAAAATGTTATGGAGGACATTTTATATAAATTATCAAGATCAAATAAAAGTATAATGGTATGTGGAGACTTTAATGTTGACCTTTTAGAAGTTTACTCCCTCAGTACTAGATTGATTAATTTGTTAAATTCTTATAATCTAAGGCCAATATTTATGGAACCTACTAGAATAACTGAAACCTCAGCAAAATGTATTGATAATGTATTTGTTTGCCAAAGTGAAAAAATTGTTACTAAAAAAATAATAAGCAATTTAAAATCAGACCACTTGGGTCAACTAATAAAACTAGAAAATCAAGTAAAAAATAATAATTGTAAAAAGAAAATAACTTACATACCTGTGAACACTAATCGATTTGAACGGTTGAAATTGAATTGGGATTCTAAACCATCACTTATTCACTCACTTAACAACCCAAATGAGTCGTATTGTAATTTTTTCAACAAATTTACCAATGCGTTCAATTCAATATTCACACCCAAATCGATTATGGTCTCAGAAAAACTTACCTTTAGTGAGTGGGCAACAGTGGGTATACATAAAAGTAGACAAAAGTTGTATGAACTGTATAGTGAAAAACAATACAATTTTAGCCAGGAGTTCAAAGAAAAAGTAAAAAATTACTCAAAAATATTTAGAAAAGTTTGTCAAATAGCAAAATCAAATTATATTAGCTCGAAAATTAGAAATAGTGAAAATGTAATAAAATCAACTTGGAATATAATAAAAAGTGAGACTGGAAAGATCAGTACATACGTTAATGATTACAATTTAAAGATTAATAATTACTCAATCAAAAATGATGTTGAAGTGGCCCAAGCATTTGAAAACTTTTTTACTGAAATTCCAATCTCTACTACAAAGTGTTTAAACTCTTCTCGAGTAATTGCTGAGTCATTACTAATAGAAAATGTATCTAAATGTAAAAATAAATTTAACTTCACCCATGTTGATGAAACAGATATTAAAAAAGCCTTTAAACTTTTGAATATAAAGAAAACTGCAGATCTCTGGGGCATTTCCGTTACAATTATTAAACCTTTGATTGAAACCATTGCAACAGATCTAGCTTTTATATTTAATGAATCTATTGATTGTGGTGTGTTTCCTGATCTAATGAAATGTAGTAAAATAATCCCACTGTATAAATCGGGTAGTAGGTCTGACCCCACTAACTTTAGACCAATATCAGTACTGCCTACATTCAGCAAAGTTTTTGAAAAACTTATTTTACATCAATTGCTTAGGCATTTTAATGGCAATGACCTGCTGCATTGTAAGCAATTCGGGTTTACTCGCGGCAGATCAACTACTGATGCCGGTGTAGAGTTAGTATCGCATATTTTTGATGCTTGGGAGAAGTCGCAAGACGCTTTAGGCGTTTTTTGCGACTTGTCAAAAGCGTTCGATTGCGTACACCATGAAACATTAATCAGGAAATTACATCACTATGGAATAAGAAACACCTCTTTGGATCTTCTTACCTCTTATTTGAGTGATAGGATACAAAGAGTTAACATTAATGGGAAACGGTCTTCGGGGTCCGTAGTTACAATGGGTGTACCGCAGGGTTCTATCCTTGGTCCTTTCCTATTTTTAGTTTATATCAACGACCTTCCTCATCTGGTCAAGAATAATCACGAGATTGTATTGTTTGCTGATGATACTTCATTAATTTTTAAAATGAAACGACAAAAGACTTATTTCGACGATGTGAATAATGCAATCTCAAAAGTAGTCCATTGGTTTAGTGTCAATAATCTTTTGCTTAATGAAACTAAAACGAAATGTATAAAATTTGCTCTACCTAATGTAAAACACGTTAAGATTGATGTAAACGTAAAAGGAGAAACGTTAGAAATTGTAAACAGTACAGTATTCTTAGGAATAACCTTAGATAGTAAACTTCAATGGGGCCCACACATAGATAAGCTATCGAAGAGACTTAGTTCTGCAGCGTATGCAGTCAAAAAAATCCGTCATCTTACAGACGTTGATACTTCTAGACTAGTCTATTTCAGCTACTTCCATAGTGTTATGTCTTATGGCATACTGCTGTGGGGGAACGCTGCGGATATTAACACCGTATTTGTGCTGCAGAAGAGAGCTGTTCGTGCAATCTATAATATGGGTCCCAGAGAATCCCTGCGTGATAAATTCAAAGAAATAAACATAATGACAGTACCATGTCAATATATTTATGAAAACTTGTTGTACACTCATAGAAATATCAATCTATTCCCTAAAAATAGCGACATACATAATAGAAATACTAGAAATAAGGATAAACTCGCTGTGCCCACAACTAGGCTACACAAAATTAATGTATCTTTTAAAGGGCAATGTATACGCTTCTACAACAAAACTCCTAGTGAGTTGCAAAAATTATCAGTAAATAAATTCAAACAAATTATAAAAACCTTGTTGTGCAAAAAGGCTTACTATAAAATATCAGATTATCTAGAAGATACAAAAGCTTGGGACGGGTTTTGCTCCAACTCGAAAATTAACAACTAACAGGCTAAAGGTTTCTTCGTCGCTTCTTTACTTTGGTCTATATACCGAAGCGACAGAAATCAAAAATATCACTTTATTTCCGTGTCCGTGTTTAGTTTTACAATTTGACCTTTTCTAAGTGTACATTTATTGTATTTATGGAAATAAAGAGTTTTTGATTTTGATTTTTGATTTCACACAGCATTATCTAGCCCCAAGCTAAGCAGAGCTTGTGTTATGGGTACTAGATAACTGATATACTTAATACAATACACTACATAGATAAATATTTTATATTAGTATAGATTATTCTTATGGATTGAGTTACAAATTAAATATTCATTCTCATTCATTGTTTCATTGTTGACTTGATATCATTAGACACAATTTTATAAGATGAGCGCCGAATTAACACATGCATGGTCACCCTCCCAATTTGTTGACGTAGCAAACGCGTCAGGCCAAGTAGAGCAGCGTAATCAATTGTCATTTAATTAATACGCCATTCATCATTGGTAATTTATAATCTACGACAAATCAACTATTAACGAGGTTAACCCAGTAGTTAGGAGTCATGAGCCTGGTTCTATTATTGTGTGAATAAACCTGTGGGGTTATCATTAATAATTTATTATCTTAATAATTCAGGAATAGAAGCGACAAGGATATCCATGACACTAATTGAAAGTATAGGTGTTTTTGACTCCTCTCGTCGAAACTACTGAATTTATCGGACTGAAATTTAGGTAGATCTGCCAAGAAATGTAAGTTCAACCAAACCGTAGTCATTACCTAAATCGTCCCTAAAGACGGAACAAGGCTGATGATGTTGTGATCTAGCAATAAACAAGATCCGTCAAGTGCGAGTGTTTCGAACGTTTGTCAATTATACAAATAAGTAGAGACTTCGCTTTATGACGTATTCACTGCCAAGCACATCTGCGGTACACGTTCTTCAAAAGCTGCATGCGTCACTGGCACTCAATGTGTTAATGATTACCTAAAAATAGTAGGTAGGTACCAATAGTACATTGTACTAGAGAGCTGGTTCTGTTTGCTTTCGCTGAAAAAGTCTTTTTTCAGGTTCGTGTCAGTAAGCGCTGCCTTCATTTCTGCATTCAATGCGCATTCATGCGAGTGGCCGTGGCTGTCAATTCTCTCTATTATCTCACTCTCTATTCCCTCACTCTTATAATCTGATGGGAGATGACAGATTAACACGACCGAGGAGAGATCAAGCGCATGACCAATGTCTTAACGTTCTTTCCGAGGGTGTAACACCGCCGACTTCCTGACTCAGGGCTGCTACCGTAAATTGCCCTTGCTAGAAAAACCCCAATAACAACTATTGGCCCGACCCAGGATTCGAACCCAGGACCTCATATCATAATCAGCGGTTGAACAAGCTGATCGCTAGACCAACGAGGCAGTTTATACACACCATAACCATAACCATCATCAACTTCACTCACCTTTCTGTTGTAAATCTTCACTTTTTCTATGTACTCCTATAATTGGCCTTATTTTAGCTTAAGTCTTATACTGTTTTATGTAAAACTAGCTGACCCGGCGAACTTCGTATCGCCTAACAGTCGATTCTTTAAAATTAATTTAATTTTTCTTTTTTTTTTTAGAATTTTTCTCTCCGAAAGAACCATCCTCGTACTTCAAGGAATACTAAAAAAAAGAATTAGCGAAATCGGTCCAACCGTTCTCGAGTTTTGCGCTTAGCAACACATTCAGCGACTCATTTTTATGAATAAATAAATAAAACCTCATTTGTTTGGGAGAGGCAGTTCTCCAGAGTACCAACGTGTGTTGATGAGTGTACGTAGGTACCTACAATCTTGTGTCATTATCGAAGGCAAAGGTACCAGTGACAGTTCTCGTCCCGTTAAGACGAGTAGGAAGCGAAGCCACAAGACATTTCTCATGACTGCACTTAGATCTAACAAGATGTAGATACGATAATGTGTAGTTTAAAGTTGATCATGAGCGACCAGTTTGACAGGTGGAGTAAATGACAGTGTTGATATCAGAAGCCTATTTACATGTTTCAATAAATCATCCTTCGTTGAGAATCGGATCACGATGATTGCATGTATTTTGCATTTAATCATCTCCAAGTTGTTCTTAAAGGAGGGTACTGACCGGTTTTACGGTGCGTAATGTACCTACCATTCGCAAAAAGCATGAAACGTTACCTACACCATGTGCTAAAATGAGGGTAGGTACTAACCTGTTTTACGGTGCGTAATTTACCTAACATTCGCAGCGAGCATGTAACGTTACACTATGTGCTAAAATCAGGGTACTGACCGGTTTTACGGTGCGTAATGTACCCAACATTCGCATCGAGCATGAAACGTAACGCCATGTGCTAAAATCTGTCTTGTTGCTCGTTGCGAGCGCCTTCTTTTCCCGTACTGACTGCACGAAAGCTCGCTGTGTGACATGTTACATTACACCCCGTAACACTGGTCAGTACCCAGCTTAATTTATTTATTTTAGAAGGAAGAAGTTTATATTGTAAGAACCAAAAAACACACTTTCTTAAGGCGCTACCCCGACCCAAATCAGCGCCCTCAACTATTTTATCATTATTCTGTTCAATGAAGTAATTTTTAAAAATTGATTGGCCAGTTTGTGATACCTATCATACGCTTATTTTTAATGCCACTGTAAAAGTTTTATTTTGTATACTTTAAGCAGAGATGCGAAGTTGCTCTTTCTGGCCACTATTGTGGCAAAAAAGAGTAACTTCGCATCTCACAAACTAAGACTTTTAAAGAGACATTTAAATTAGGCTTAGGAAAGGCTCCACAAACTGGCCACACGATTTTTGAAAATTCCTTCGTTGAACAGAATATAAAGAGAAATAGGTGGGGGCGCTGATTTGGGTCGGGGTAGCGCCTTAAGCTATTATTATAATTCTATGTTAAAATAGAAGAAGTTATTTTAACTCTCCAGAAAAATCAAACATGTGAAATGCCTTATCTATTGAATTGTAAGATCTATGTTGCTCCCACGATATCAGAAACTGAATGAGCTTGAACAATGCCTTTCCGTACTGTTGTCGCATCACATTGAAAAATCAATGTCATAAGCTTCCGTGAAATGAAAATGTGCCTTCTAGGGTACCACATTTACCTATACCTACTTAAAATAATTATACAGGGTGGGGCAACATTTTACTACCAGAGGGGCAGCTTTGATTTTGAAGAGTTTTTTCTTAGAAAACTAAGTATAATAATGAAGTAGAATGGAAGTAGAAAAATGAACATTATTGCTATATTTTTTTTGTTTTAGTAAAATGCTTGATAAATGACATAATTAACATAGTTTGTAGAGTTAGGATTAAAAAAAATGTACACTAGCATATACGTTCATACTGGAAACAGGTGTTTATTAAAGAAATTTTAAATTGGAATTGAAGTAGAATGGAAGGATTTTCGTTTTTTTATATTTATAACCTATAATAATCTTGGGTTATTAATATTAAAAAAACGATAATGATAAGTAACAACTAACAAGTTGGTCTTTATCGTCTTTATTTAACTATAGAAACACTTTTTACAAAGTAGTAGGTCCAAAATCAAATCACAAAAAAAACCATTTCCATATAATTTCTATGAAATTTGAAGAGCATCTTCATCCTTTTATCTCCCTTTATCAATTAAGTCGGGCTTAATAGCCCTCAAATGAATATCTGTATTCAAAAAATACCCTTTTACACCATAAACATTTAAAAACAAACCTTATATTATTACAACATTTAAAAATTTTATGAAAAGATGTCAACCCCCGTGTGAATTCACGTTTTCATTACCGAGGATGGACGTGGACACAGTGGAAAATATGCAGTAGGTGACCCAAGTGTATTGAAAAACAAAATATTGATGGAACATTACGTTAGCTGACGTTTTTAAGTACCTACTGGTAAGTAATCACGTGTTGCCTCGATAGCCTGAGCTACTAACTTTTTGTTTAAATAAGTATTTTCATCGCATTCATGGCATAACAATAATTATAATATCTACCAACTCGTGAGCCACGTGCTGCCCAAAATGCCATAAATATATCTTCTAGTTTTAACTTAAAATAAAGTATGACAACATGACGTCACAATACTCCTGATTTTGGTTTCTTTGTACGAAATTACTTGTACGTTATAAAGTTCACCTGGGTGTTGTGACATAATTGGGTAAGGGTACCTACATCTGGTCCGAATCTCAAACTCATCCGCGGACGAGATGTCCACTTCACTTTTGAGTAGGGGTACATCTCGTCCGAATCTAACGTCTCTTAATCTTACTCTTATAGGTAGGTATCGAAGCATCCATAGAAGGCGAACATGGCCCAAGTGTCTGTTGGGCGTTTTGGCACTTGGGTAGACTCGGATAATTCTATAGTGATCATTCTGTAGGCCAAGCTCAGCGATTGTGGTCCAGGGATAGACAAAACTTAAATTGAAATGAATATTATATTTTATTTTCATACATAAAAATAACATCGCATCATCAGTCATTGCGTAAGTGATTGAAGTCGATGGAATTAACATCAAACATTTGATGCATTCGATGACGATGCGTCATATCTTTTTTATATTCTGCCCTAGACTACTATCGCTGTATTCGGCCTACTGATTCCCGCATACTGTGACCAACCCTCAATAATTGCAGCGCGGTTCGTTCCATCGCTAAAGGGTTAATTTAACGGTCGACGGTCAGTGGCAGCGCACTTTGTCGTCAGGTGGTGCGATGTAGTGCTTACAGTGACAGTCGATACATGCGTGTATGGTAACCAGAACATGTACTTTGGCTGCTGATGTTTTGAGTTAGGACACATCTCGTCCGAATCTAAAACTCGTCTGTGGAGGAGATGTCAACTTGACTTTTGAGTAGAGGTACATCTCGTCCGAATCTCAAGTCTCTTGGTTTTTTGGGTCTTTAGTCGTTTCGCACCATGAGCGATTTGCAGCGCAGTTCGAACCGCTCGCGGTGCTAAACGACTACGATATTTTAATAACCCAAAAAGGCTAATCATAAATATCGGGTCGTTTGCGTCAAACGTAGCCCGTGATGAGACAGAATTATAAATCTTCATAAGCTGATTCTACCAATTCTTTTCCACTTCAGGACAAGCAGACGGACGGTGCAATGCCATTCTAGTACCCTTAGCACAAGCTCTGCTTAGCTTAGGGTTAGATGATGCTGCGTGGTTGGTCCAGCATTATTATATTTATTTATTATTTTCTGGTGGATATACTTTCCACTAACACTAAGTGGTTTTCTTCCACCTTCATCATTCGCACCGCTAAGGAATGGAACTCACCGCCTACTTCTGTTTTTCGGCCAATTACAAACTGGGTTTCTTTAAGATAATAGTGAATAGGTATTTTCTGGATCTTCGTGATACGATGGTCAGAAAAACCTCACTTTGTAGTCAGGTGGTGCGTTCTAAAGCTAAATGTTAAGTATGCGCCAATCAGGTACTTAGCTAGTCGAGACCCTAGATCCGTGGGGTACCATAGCTCGGGATTAAAAAAAAAAATCTGAACGTCTTGTCCAAGCGACGCGTGACCCGAGAGCTGGTATCTGCATCGGCAGCTCATTAGCATCAGAACAGCTGAAGCCACCAAATATTGGGGTCGGGCCCAACTTAAATCTAACTTGCTAACAAAAAGATAACAATGATCTTGCTTCGACATTGCGTTCAAATCTTGGTATCTACTTTGAAATTTAAATCATCGATGATCTTTCACTACACTAAACCTTATCCTGTTTCAATAAGGTTGGTATTGCAGCTGGATCGAAAGCTTTGCAGATCCTTACTAACATTTGTAGAAAATCTTTTTCATTTTATTGATGCTAATGCGATACAGTTGACTTTTAGCGTAATGTTTCGATTTAAAGCTGATGGTTGAAGCGTTTAAACGTTTACGACATTATAAAGATGAACACAAATTTATCTGAGCTAAGTGCACCGAGTGTTTTGGACTTCCGTTGTAAAAGATAAATTCTGACAATTCTTTATCTAGGCCTCCAGGAATAAGGTTTCGTACGAATTCATATAAAAAATTGTTAAATTCTGTTTATGTCGCCTTCAGGGCTAAAGAAAGGGCGTAATCTATTGTTCTGTAACGGGAAAAGAACAGAAAACATTGTGACTATCAACGACTCAACTATGCGACGGCAGCTGTTTTACTTAAGGTGAAATGAGACCCAAAACCC
This sequence comes from Eupithecia subumbrata, assembly GCA_949316285.1. Lineage (NCBI taxonomy): Eukaryota > Metazoa > Arthropoda > Insecta > Lepidoptera > Geometridae > Eupithecia > Eupithecia subumbrata. The sequence continues at coordinate 5,635,196 of OX438649.1, forward strand.
ATGTTTTGAATGTTCGGAAAATCAATTTTAAGGCAAAAAACATATTTTTTGACTTTTTGATAAGCATCAAAAGTTTAGGATTCTAGTTAGTAAAATCGTAAGTTATGGGAGCCGAAACACGATTGACAAAACTGGACTCGATGCAAAAAAATCGCTAAGTTTCCTCTAAATCTTAATTTTTGCACAAATACTTCTACGGAAGAAGCAGTTTCATTTGCTATTTACTTATAATATTTCAACAAAATCTCGTCGCCGTGTTCCCTAATAAATACTTCAGACGATTATGCTTTTAAGTTTTCACGAAAGAGTATTATTTTAGAGCAAAAAACCAATTTCTAAAAAACGTCCAGTGAAATTGCGCGCGGGCTGGCCATTTCGCGGCTCTCGCCTTCCTTTCTCGCCTTCCCCGCGAAACTTCCGCTAGTCCTTGTCTCGCAAAACCGATCCCACTTCGTCTTAAGTAATTATGTCATTTACTTTTCTGGTTCCAAACTAAACAATGTAAAGTACGGACAGGACACTCTAACCAGCCCTAAATTATCCAGTCACAAAACAAAAAAAAAAATACAATAAAAAGGAAAAAATCTAACAATGAAACTTACCCCTTGACAAACAAAGACTGAAAAAGTCGTATAAATGAGTGAGAAATAATGGCTTCTAACACAATTACTCATAATTTACATAATTGTCGACCTGTGGACTGCTTGTTCGTTCAATCTTCATTGTTAGAAAGACCATTCAGTCCACTGTTGGTTTGTGGACTCCATGTACTTAATCTAAAATATGCTACTTGTATCTGTTTTCTTCTTTCTTTGTTTTTCTTTTCTAATACCTACTGTGTTCTTTGTACGTACTTATATATGATTGTAATGTGTCGTGTTATGTATTGTCCAAATAAATGTATTTTCTTTCTTTTCTTTCTACTATATCGTGGCGTGGACAAAAGCGTAATGTGGCCAAGTAGGCAAAGAGACACTTACCTGTGTAACACTGATGTGTTCCACAGCGAGCGTTTATGCAGTCAGTACGCGTACGTTAAAGAAAGCGCTTTACCTGTGTAACACTGATGTGTTCCACAGCGAGCGTTTATGCAGTCAGTACGCGTACGTTAAAGAAAGCGCTTTACCTGTGTAACACTGATGTGTTCCACAGCGAGCGTTTATGCAGTCAGTACGCGTACGTTAAAGAAAGCGCTTTACCTGTGTAACACTGATGTGTTCCACAGCGAGCGTTTATGCAGTCAGTACGCGTACGTTAAAGAAAGCGCTTTACCTGTGTAACACTGATGTGTTCCACAGCGAGCGTTTATGCAGTCAGTACGCGTACGTTAAAGAAAGCGCTTGCAACGAGCAATGATATGGATTTTTTTGCACATGGCGTTACGTATCATGCTCGCTGCGAATGTGCACATTACGGCCTATAACACTGGTCTGTACCCGACTTTAGACGATGCCTCTACTTCTCTACTGTAGTTTTTAAAGATTCAAAGATTTATTTGCGTCAAATATGGTATAGAGGTAGTATAAATACACATAATGTGGTCATGTCTCGCTATGGCATGCAAAAATACAATTAAAATTTTAGATTTAGATTTTTTAGCTGATGTACTACCAAAAGCTTAAAATTAAATAAAAATTAAAAATGTTTGTAACTAGCTGATGCCCGCGGCTTCGCATGCGCTTTTTAAGTAGCCTTACTATACTGCTTAGCTTGGGGCTAGATAATGCTGTGTGAATTGCCCAGCATTATTTATTTATTATTTATTATTATACACTCATTTATTCTTTAATCTCGTTTATAAAATACATTTTTTACTATAGAAAATAAAATGTTATAAAACTACTCTACAGTAAAAAATATATCAAAACGGTGAATCACCGGCCGCGAAGCTAGGCTCAAGCGGCCGGTGACTAGGGCTGCAAAAAGAGGAACTTCCTGACGATGCGCGCCGAGTCCAGGAGTAGGTACCGCCTTTTGAATCTGGCCCTTGATCCAACTTCCTAGCGAGAGTTTCTTGAGATGTTGATCGAGATTCTTCGCTATTACGCCGTTAACCGAAACGACAAATTATTATTATTATATCCGTCCCCGGTAGGCCTACCATTAATTTACCTCTCTGCCAAATTTCGTTAGGATGTTTGTAAGTGTTTATAGATCCGTCGGATTCGATTCGGAAACGAATCGAATGAATTAATACCTGCCGTTCAGCCGTTAGGCCTGAAAAGGTAACAGACTGACAGAGTTACTTTCCACTTTATAATAATATTAGGATGGATTAATTAATATTCATCTTATACTATTATCCAAGCCAAGCCTCTCAATACGTCCATCTACTTTGTATAATTGGATTTTTCATTGAGAAAATGGGGTGTTTCCCTCCCCCCATTTAGTGCTTTAAATAAACTAATATTACCAACTTATAGTGGGTATTAAAAATTGCAATTTACACCTTCTTCAGCCAGTATTCAAGAATTGCGTGATCGCTAATGTATTTCCATATCATAAAGTTGATTAACTACTGTCAAGAAATTAGCACGTTTTTACAATTTTATTGTTTCTTGGCACTCGGTGTTACAAAGTAAGGAAGTCTATAATAAATTACTTAAGATTTTTTATTGAACGGTACACGAAAGTTATACTTTATGGGTGGTCTTACTGCTCAAAACAATCTCTTACAGATTATTTTAGGATGAAAGTTTGTAGTTATCGTATTGTTTGTAGCCTGTAGAAGCTACGGAGCAAGCGGTTTTTTGTTTCCCTTGAATTTTGTAAGGGTTATAATAACTATTCACGAAGATTTGGCGCGTTTATTTACCTACCTATTTTTCCGACTTTTCAACCGGTTTTACACACCGAAAGTCCTTACTTAAAGTAAAAGTAAAAATGCGTTTATTTTGTATCCAATACATACATCTAAAGAGATAAAGGATTAATATGCAGGTCTCGACAGAGCCTACACATTTGCTCCCCTTGGAGTCGAGACCCTAGGGCCGTGGGGAACCGAGGCTCTTCGAGTTTTAAAAAAAATTCTGAGCGTCTGGTCGAAGCGACGCGTGACCCGAGAGCTGATCAGTATCTGGCACAGCGCATCAGCATTGCCATGCAGCGGGGCAATGCAGCCAGCATCTTGAGGACGCTTCCGATTGGTATTGATGTGGATCAGTTGAGCTACCTGTAGATTGTTTGCAACAGTTAGCTCAATTGTTTCAATTGTAAATTCTATTTCTAATTTATTTCTATTATTATATTGTAATTTTTTTTGTAGATAGAGGTAACAAAAATGGCCAACACGTAGCAGATGCTATGGCAGAATGTGGTCACGGGAGCATCATGAATAGTTATTTAATGGGGTTCTGATTTCGTAAGTTTCAAAACTTTTTTGCAATTAATTATTAATTTATTTATTTTTATTTAGGCAAACCACAGCTGTGTGGTGCTGGCTTAGAATTTAAACTACCCCAACTCTTCCCGCGGGTGTTGTAAGAGGCGACTTAGGGATATCCACCGGGGGTGGGCAGCAGCGCCCCCTGCAGAACAATTCTACCACCAAACTGCGATCCCCAACCTGCATGCCCAGCCTGGGGATTATGGGCATTACCCCATGAGATAAAAGCCAAGAAGGCGTTTATCAGGGGGAGGCCTGCGTCCAGCAGTGGACCAATACAGGCTGTTGAGGGGAAGTGAACCACAGCGATACAATTTCCATATAAAAACTTAAAATAAATATAACACAGACATTAAATAAACAAATGGAACAGCAAGGTAAGTCAGAAATGTTGAACAATGTAAATTATCTTAGAAGTAATAACTACAAAGTAAAAGCAAAAAGTATAACTATTATATAATTATATTTATTGTATGAATAGATATCTGAGCATACGTGTGTGTGTTTGTGTGTATTGAGCCATGATGTTGAAATCCGTTTCAACGACACAGAACACGTCGCTTAGTCTCAAGCCATTTTCGAAGTGTAAAACTGTGAACATACAAAGAAAACCCAAAACCATCTTAACCCAGTCCTTACCGACGCCATTTGTCATGCGACATCTGCTTCGAAATCGTTCACACTGGTTCGAGGTGTTAGCAAACTTATTGAATGTTACACGCTAAAGGTAGGTAGGTAAGTTCTGTTTGGATTCACGACTGTTTGAGACTCGAGAAGTTATCAGGTAAGTCGAAGTTGGAAGGATATTTGCTGGAAACATTTTTTTTCAAGAATTTTTTGGTGTTTGAGATAAAATGTGGTCTGAAAAATCTTGACATTGAAAAGTTATTATAGGTAGGTAAGTACAACTTTCAAAGAAATTATGTACAGACAGCGTCAGAATGAAGTAACCCCTATGTGAATTGTCCAGCAATATTTATTTAATATTTATTTATTTATTTATTTATTTATGTGCAATGCAGGCTAGAATCAGATTTTTCTTTTTTTTTGTCTACGCGTTCTGTTTTAATGTTACCTAAATACAAATACAATTTATTTTCGACTTTTAAAACTCCTACGATTAACAGGTTTGGATTTAAACCTGCATGGGTTATGCAGGGGGTTACTTAATTCTGACGCTGACTGTACCTTCATAGTTAACAATCCTTAAAAAACTTAAATGGTTACCTGGTATCAGATACCTACCAGTATAACTAAGGACACATTTCATCGAAACTTTAACACTTTTATTGCCCCTAATTAGCGTGTCCTTCTTCAACTCGGTGTATCTGCAGCCTTTCGCCTCGCACTGCATGGCTAGGCAGTGAACAAGTTAACTTAGTGCATCCATAGACCATAATTCTACATAAAGCTATTCAGCTAGTGTAACCATCGATATAAGTAAAATCCGGGAGATTGGGTACTAGCTCCTCAAAAGTGGAACGTTCAAATTAGGTCCAATTAAGTCTACTCACCTCAAGCCCGCCGCCGCGACAACGTGTTTCTCGTGCGTATTGTTGTGTCGTCGTCTGTCGCACTTCAGCCTAGTTACGACTTTCCATCTTTGTTGTCCATTAGGTAGGTAAGTAAGGGTAGTATATTGCAAAAAGATTGGAATTAGGGTGTCTTTGCGTTTAATTAGTTGTACAACACAGGCCATTTGTTGCGTTAGGTAGCGCTGGGAAAACGTACAATATCTTCTGAATTTTAGTTATGTACATGTTTGAACTTTACTTGAATTTACAGCTCAGTCAGAAAATATTTACTTACCTACTTGGAAAATCGAGACATGACATACACAATAAGTCTTGATTTATAAAACTTTTTAAACTTTCGCGATTTGTAAACATAGTTAATGGTTTAATCGGGTATTTATCGCGTACCTTTTGTTTTTATATCCCCTACGTTTCTACCGCGTTACAGCGATCGTGGTCACGGGGCGACTGGATGTACTCGGAGTTACAGCCGAGAATTGACGGCAGTATCCACGACTACCCTCAATTCGTCTTCAGAATCAGGAATGTCCAAGTTCACACTACGACACACTACACTGACCGTATCCGATTGCAGTACAGTCGGATTACGACGCACACACATATTAATCACAGGATTCCACGAGGAAGAGAGACGAAAACCATCTTCACGGTTAAAATTCGGGTGTTTCTTGATCTCAATCGCCTCTCGAACCATCCTTTTGTAATAGTGGCGTTCACGGGATAGAACTTTTGGGTCATGTAGCTCAATCCAGTGGTTGCTTCCTGAGTCTAGCAGGTGTTCCGCTATCGCCGACTTGTATGTTTGCCTATTTTTGACCGCTGCTATGTGCTCTTTCACCCTTTCGGCAATGGTTCGTTTAGTTTGCCCTATGTAGTCTGAAGACGAATTGAGGGTAGTCGTGGATACTGCCGTCAATTCTCGGCTCTTGATTTATAAATTTTATAATTATATCTTATCATATGTATGACCTAACATAGATACATTGACAGACGACTCTTAAAAGTAGTAAGGGCAGAAGCCTTTATTCACAAAGAAAATTACAATCAAATGATATAAATAGAATAAGAACTAGTTTTTACAATTGAAACAATTGAACTAACTGCAGACTGTTGCAAACAATCTACAGGTAGCTCTTATGACAACTCTTTACTTATAAAAGATAACATACAATTACAGATAGATTTAGAGAATCGCTGTAGTAAAATGGTAGGCCTTATCGCTATGATATGGATGGGATCGATGGTATGGACTCTCATGACATGGATACCTTAAGGCGGTAGTAACACAGTAGATAAATAGTATATATCTACTGTGGTAGTAGCACAGTAGATATATATCTACTGTGGTAGTAGTAAGGGCCCCACGGCACACTAGCGTCGCCACCTATTTTATCTTATTATTATGTTGAAAAAAGGAAATTTCAAAAATTACGTTGGTAAGTTTGTGATATCTATTATAAGCTGTTTTTTAATGCCTCTACAATTTTTTTAATTTTGTATAGTTTAAGCAGAGATGCGAAAATAAAGTTTGGTGGCCACAAAGGGCAACTTCGTATCTCTGCCTAAACTATACAAAATAAAACTATTACAGAGGCATTAAAAAAATGTTTATAATAGGTATCACAAACTGACAAACGTAATTTTTGAAATTTCCTCTCTTAAACGTAATAATAAGATAAAATAGGTAGCAGCGCTAGTTTGAGGTAGCGCCTTAAATACCTGCATACTTTATTGATTCAAATCGAATTAGAATTAAAAAATTTACAAAACTTTCCGCCGACAATCTTGAAAATGTTTCGATACAGTTTTAAAGCAATAAATGTAACGAGATTGTCAACTTGAGTCGGATCAACGGATTTAAGTTGAGACTCAGAGACGTCTTCAGCTGGCTCCGTTTGATGCGGAAAGGATTCCGAGACGTCGATATTATTTGATTGTTGTGAGGATTCACGGAAACTCACTAAGTTCGGATTAAAGGAATATCTGGAGGACTCATTTTCAGGTCGGTTGTACAGGATGGCGCAAAAGTGTCTACCGTCATAATCATAATGTGAAGTGATGAAATTTTTGCAATTTAGGCGTCGAATAGGGTATATGCAATTTTTCTAACATTTTAATCAATTATTTAGGTTAATACATTACCGAAATTAAAACACACACAAAATTTTAAATTATTGAGGTAAAAACAAAAAATAGAACTCAGTTTCAAAAACATCAAAAAATACAAAAATAAATATTTATATTTCCAGATATATTTCTATATGAATTCATGACAAAAAGTTAAAAAAAAAAATTAGCTTATTTGAAGTCACATGCATATAATAAACCCTATTGCTTCTCAACAAGCCATGGAGCGATTCAAAGAAATGTATTCATCAAAATGTGAATCATTTTCATCAACATTAGTCTCTTCCCAACCCTAACGTAATTACTGGGTGAACAAGACTGAGGCTTCCTTTGTTTCTGGCCACCCTTCTTTGTCTTATAATTTTTGCTTCTAGGTATATGGTGTATCTCCCCAGAGACACCAATGTGTACGATTCACGTGATTTTTTCGTTTCTCTTTCCATCACAAGAACATTTTAAAAACTCCCCGACAGATTTTCATGAAACATGGATAAGAACGCTCGGGATAAAAATATCTATGACACGAAGAAAACTAAACGAAAATCGGTTCATCCGTTTGGGAGCTACGATACCACAAACAGATACCCAGATACACAGATAGACACGTTAAACATATAACACCCCTCTCTTTTTCCGACGGGGGGGGTTAAAAACATAGGTAACAATACCATGCAAGACAATTGGGATAGTTGATGCTATCAGCCTCAAAAAGTATCTTCTTACCAAAATAAGATAAATACCTGGATTGGTGGTAGGTAGGTTAGGTACCTACCTAGTTAGTATGGTGCTCCATACTAAAGTGATGTGATGAGTTAGTATGAAAATTGTGTAGTGATGTAAGGTAGGTCCAAAGACGTATCCAAAAAAGTGTAGTTAGAAGGTCTTAGGGTCCCCACTTTCACCAATGGTGAAAGTTATTGATCCGGGAAGCCAGAATTTCAATTAAGTATATCCAGATTGTTTTAATCAAAACCGACGCAAAACAAATGAAACTGCATTTATAAACCTATTCCAAAAACAATTGAAGGCACATTCGATTGGAACCAAACCCCACGAACCGAAAACCTATCAAAAATCACTTACAAACGATTACGGCCAATAAAAACGAACTGTTCTATTCCAGTTATACCTAACTAGTTACGACCGGAACTGCCGCCATTTTGCCCGGCTGAAACAAATAATTGTTCTTTATGGACAAAATGTATGCATATCTAGTATCTACCCTCTACCCGGGCAAGAGCACGCTAGACCACCATTCATTGTTAATTTATTATGATATTCAGATGTAATTTGCCTTTGTGCATAACCTTTTTGCAGGGTTAAAGGATCGAAACAAAAGAAAAGAAAGATAGGGTTATGTATAATGTATAAATCTTTGTCTTTACGTCTATAGTTAGTATAAAGTAGTTATATTTTCTACGAAGGTCACGGATTCAGTAAAAGAGACCTAATCACCCCTGTTGAGATTTTACCCAATTTTTTGTGTACTTAAGTACCTATAATATACCTACTTATCTCTAAGAGACCTGTTAAATTAATTATATTCTCTACGATGGTCACGGAATCAATTGAAGAGACCTAACCACCCCTGTTGAGATTTTACCCATTTTTTGTGTACTTAAGTACCTATATACTTATTTATTTATTTGTTAAATACAGGCACAACAAACAACTATATTTTAAACTTAGGTATAAGAATTACATAATAGATTTTACTTATGTCTAAGAGACCTGTTAAATTAAAATATCAGATTCATTACTCAGTCATATCATAACGTAGGTACATAGGTACTCAGTTTAGCATTTCCCTGCCATTCCAACCGCATGGGTTCTGCGTTATAATGTTCCGCTTAAAAAAACGGCACAAAAACAAACTACCTACTCCATTCGATGGCAAATGGCAACAATGAGCAGTGTAGTGTAAATTTTTACAGTCAAACACAACTCTGAGAGCAATCAAAGTTGTACGCGAAAACTGAATTCGCGAGTCATGGCGGTGCGAGCTCGCGAGTAATTACTCGCGCGGCGGCTGAGTTGCGGCTGAGTGCACGTGTTCCGTGAACAAACACAGGTGGATGGAGACTTCATTGGAACTTAGAGATTGTTGGCTGGAAGAAACATAACTTATAATTATGCTGAACAATTCATACAGCATCATCTACCCCCAAAGTTACAGTACAGCTTTTGTTGTCATGAGCAATACCTAACCTATACATAATTGGAATACGATATACCTAATCAAGCCTTATTTAGTTTAAACCTTTATTAACAAAGAAACATACAATCGAAGAAACAAATTAGAACTAGTATTTACAATTGAAACAATTGAGCTATCTGCAGATTGTTGCAAACAATGTACAACCTAGTTCAACTGATCCATAACAAATCAAAACAATCGGAAGCATCCCCAAGACGTTGGCTGCATTGCCCCGCTGCTGTATGGCAATGCTGATGCGCTACACCAGATATTCACCAGCGCTCGAGTCACGCGTAGTCGCGCGTCGCTTAGACCAGACACATAGATATTTTTTTTAAACCCGGAGTGCCTCGGTACCCCTCGGATCTAGGGTCTCGGCTCCAAGGAGAGCAAATGTGTAGGCTCTGTCTTATAGTTTAATGTGTAGGTATCAGCTAGCCAGAAAATACTATAATGTATATGTATAGCACAAATAAATAGGAATGTAAGTGCGTGAGCTACGAACCATCCCTTTTTTACGATCAAAAAAGTTCACATAAGTAATTAAAAACATGTAACAGACTATTTTCATAGTCTAATATTATAAAAATCTGATCATAACCAAGATTTTTTGAGCCAACAATGTCAACTCCACTCACCTCACTGTTCCTGAAAACATTAACATTCACAAATCCTAGTTGATGTCGCCCGCTAGAATCGTTTGCATACGTTTAGTTAATTGTTACTCCAGTCAATCTGACCTACTGCTAATTGTGTGCTACTACCTACCTACATGGGGGGCTTACTTTTACAGCCATGTCAGGTTTTTGACGTAAGTATTTACTTTTCTAAGCCAATACCTACATAATGTACATACCAAATGCTGATAATGTTCATAATGTTTCAATAAAATTTTAAGACAAGTGTTTTCTTTTATCTTGAAATTGAATTTCATGATGTGTCATTTTTTTAAACTGCGTTTTGAAATGTGAAAGGATGAATGTGGTAGGTCTTTTTTCGATTTTATTCTAGTTTTATTTTAATCAATTACGATTCATCAATTTACTTTGAAAGTTGTACAAAAAACAAAATCTATCAAATTCTTACTTTACCTGCCTCTTATGAAACAAAATGACATTTTATTATTGGTGCAAAAAGTTGTGGAGAAGCTGGGATTTGAACCCAGGACTTTCCGCATGCGAAGCGGACACTCTACCACTGAGTTACATCCCCAATTGAAATGAAGCACGAAATTACGGAACAGGTTCGTCACAACTTTATACTTTGTCTGAAAAATTATTACAGGATTCTGTAGGAGCAAACGGCGAAGATTTTGTTCCAGAATACCTGATATTGAATGTAAACTAATTATTTTCTAGGAAATTTGTCGTAATTTTGTTGTTTAACCAAGAATAACAAATAAAATATTCTCGTCTTGAAAAATCTACAAGCTTTGTTTCCAATTAATGACATTGCTTGCTTTTATTATAATTGAAAACGTGCTGTTTGGTATTTTAAAACTCTTACTGGAAAATCATTGTATCGACCAAGTTATCTTCAAAAATCTCGTAGTAGGTATATTTTGCTTGCAAGAAACAAAAAACCCTTTACTTTACTTATTTGTTTTATTTTTGACCGGTTATATCTTATCAAGTTCACTTAATTGTTATTGTAACCGAGCTACTAAGACTTTAACATTTGACCTTTTGTATTAAATTACCTACCTACTTTATCATCATTATCCTACCATTTTATATTTGTATAAGTTTGTACCAGAAGGTCATAATGTAATATCTACTTACTTACTTATCATAGCAATGCGCAGTCAGTGTCTTGGGGACGCTTTTGCTTGGCGTTGATTTGGATCAGTTGAGCTATCTCTAGATTGTTATGATGATGTTGATGATCATGAACTACTCGTATTTACGACTATATGCAACTTACATAAGGGTTTTGTCGATATAGGACAAGTTCTTTTTAAGTCATTTGTTTTATCTTTCCTTCTCTTACTATACCAACTTCTGGTAATAAATAGCTTTATCTGTTTCTGACCAATTCTGTATTCATCGACTTCTGGATTAGTCAACCTTTGGCACAGTCAGCATAGGTACATCTACAATGAATTTACGTAAGTAGGTAAACCATCGGGGCGTAGACCAGTCGGCCGCCCTAGGTGTCGCTGGATCGACGATGTTGAAGCCGATCTCCGCGAACTCGACGCCCATAGCTGACGAGAGACAGCTCAGAACAGAGATTCGTCGCTGAGCCGCATGAGTAAGAAAAACTTCTAGAAAGACCTACAAGAACTTCGTGCCGTGGACTGAAACAGAAAGGGACCGGGAAAATTGGCTATCTCTGCCTCTCTGGTGTCGGAGGCCAAGCGCAAAACCACTTCGAGTCAATGCGCCACGCCAGTAAGCACTTATAGCACAATACACACGACATTGAAAGCAGGTGCTAATTTGTACGAAAATAAATAGGTTGATTCCCACGGACCACGTTTTTCCGTCTTACGCCGGAATACCCAAACGCAAATCAGATTTGAACCGGTCTGAGATGACGAATTTTTGACAGGTTTTCATTGAAAACTGTCAAGCTTGAGCAACTTGAGGAGTGAATAAATGTGAGTACCTAGAGTTTGAGTATTCGGGGGTAGTTTGGGTAGTCGGCACGGGCTACGTCGCAACCACCAGCCACACCCCGCACTAGCTGCTGGCCCATCGCAACTTCTAGCGTCAACGCAACCACATCGACATTTTGTAGCTACCACAACACAACTTATCGATCAAGGTATCCGCCGGCCTTGCTAGGCGGCGGATGAATGATCGAAGACGCAACTACAAAAAGACGCATTGACACTACTCACACGTAACCACTGCTTAACCACTTTTTGTCGCTGTGATTTGGTGTGGTTGTTGTGCGTGTGAACTGTCCCTAAGTAAAATAAACTTCTTTGACAAGGTAAACGTACATCTTTTCTAGCTATAGGTAGACCACACAACCTTGTCCGTGTCACAATAAGAAAACAAATGAAAGCCTTACAAACCCCCGTAGTGTCATTTGCACCATTGACCAGTACCATTGATGGTGCAAATGATACTATGATGTACCGTTTGCACCATTGCTCCATTGCTACCATTATTGATGGTGCAAATGATACTATGATGTACCGTTTGCACCATTGCTCCATTGCTACCATTATTGATGGGGCAAACATATCCAATGGTGCAAATGGCACTTATATTTATTATTAATAACAGAGTCAAGTTTTCAACTACTTAAGAGAGTTAAAAGCACTTGAACAATATAAGTATATTAATATATATTCTCCTTTCTTGAAGTGTTAGAAACTATTTGAAAATTCATTCTAATGACTGACATTCATTGCGTTTGTTTCTTGTGTCGTTCATATGATTTGATTGTCATAAAAAGCAGAAAAATGTGCGAATCCGATTTAATTTTTCTGAAACAGAGCCGGGGCCGACTTTTATTACACAATGGGTATCAATACCATTTTCACACAAAGTATAAAAATTTAAACAGAGTATGGAGGTGCCGCTATTACAAGAAAACAAAATGTAAGGGGACGATTACTATATCACAGGTATGTGTAACTGTCTTTTTGCCCGCAGTGCCACTAGCTGATGCTATTTATTTTTCCATTTATTTAGCTGTATATTGTGTATAAGTATATATAGTATAAATATTTTTAAAGTTCGTATCTTATGTTTTGTTTCTTTTTTAGGATGAATCAAAGGTGGTTAAAAAAATTAAGCATTCTGATAACTGCAAGCCAGATGAAAATAAAAACACGGTTTGTGAAATAATAGGGTCCTTCATAGAAAAGGCTACTACTTCAGAAGAAACAGTTCCAGCCGTTTATAAAAAGACTGTAGCCTCAATCAAAAATAAAGGACTTAACATTGTTCAAAAAATACCATCTTATGAAAAATTCAAATCTGTGGCATACAGAAGAATAAGAAAAATTAATTCTGTTAAAAAAATGGCATATAAAGATGTTACAGAACTTGAAATTCCTCTTGACCATAAGGATTTTTGTTTAGCTGATTATAGTCATGAAGACGAAAGAATTTTAGTCTTTGCATCGGAAGAAGCAAGAGAACTGCTGAAAATTGGTAAAATCTTTTTTTGCGACGGCACTTTCAAGAAATGTCCGAAGCCATTTACTCAGCTCTACGTATTTTTCTGTGACTTAGGAAGCACTGATGACAAAAACTTTGTTGTCCCTGTTGTATATGTGCTTTTGACCAATAAAAAAAAAGAAACATATATTCTCATGATGAATCTCATCAAATCTCAAATCCCAGAATGGGGTCCTTCGAAAATTATATCTGATTTTGAACAATCTTTCATTAGTGCAGTCAAAGTAGTGTTTCCTATGGTTGAACATCACGGTTGTTTTTACCATTTTCAAAACCAATTGCGGAGAAAAGCTAAAAGTCTCAATTTAAAAAAGACTAACGCTACAAAAATTGTTTCTCTTTGCACCATCTTACCTCTTCTGCCAGAATCAAAAATTGAAGATGGATTCAGATACATCATAGAAGAGAGTGATGCTAACGGAAGTAATAAAAATTTGCAGCAATTTATTAATTATGTGGCTAGATTTTGGATGCCGAAAAAAAAACTGTGGTGTTGTTTTGGTGAGAGGCATAGAACAAATAATGTATGTGAAGGATGGAATGGACATATTAATAACTGCTTGAAAAGAAGACCCGCGACAGTGAGTCACTGCTTAAAAGTGCTTAAGGAGGACGCTGCATTTCATGCAGTCAATGCTCTTACACAAGACCCGTACAAAAAGCGATCAAAGGAGGTTAGGGATCGGAATAATTATATACAGTACGTACAGATGCAATTAATTAATAGTGAAATAGATATTCCACTATTCTTGGAAAAATTAAGATAAAATAATTAAGCATTATTTGTCATTGATTAGCTGTCATTGATTCTTTGTTATTAATAATAAAAATATTTTATATTATTAATAAGCGATTCATTCTTCCATTATCATTAGTAAAGTTTTAGGGGATACAGTATTTGTTCATGGGGAGAAAAATTCTGATCCATCTCTTCCCTGAGGGTCTCGGGGCGGGGCGGATGGCCAGTAAACAGAGCGATAGCTCGAGGAAAGCCTTGAGGCAAAATAAATATATTTTTTAATAGTGTCATTTGCACCATTTGCCCCATCAATGGTGTAAACGGTACATGACAGTGTCGTTTGCACCATTTGCCCCATCAATGGTGTAAACGGTACATGACAGTGTCGTTTGCCCAATTAATGGTGCTGGCCAATGGTGCAAATGACACTACGGGTACAAACCTAGCTATAGGTGCTTCTACCTACTTACTCTATAAAAACCCCTCAATCCCCTGTACTAAGAACAAAAACAGTAATTTCTAAAGTAAAGTTAAAATTGCTCGTGTCCTGACATTTTATCAACACCTTGAGTATTTAACCTTTTGCGTAACGACGGAGAATTGAAATGTCTTTTCCTTTTACGCAACTGGTTTCAAATTTGTAATTAGAAGAGAGAAAAAAATGACGTAGGACCAGCGTGAATTTTTAAATAAGCATGTAATAATCTCGATGGTCTTTCCACACTACTGGTACGAGGATTCAAATCAAATCAAATCAAAAACATTTCCATAAATACAATATATTATGTACACTTAGAAAAGGTCAAATTATAAAACTAAACACCGACACGGAAATAAAGTGATATTTTTGATTTCTGTCGCTTCGGTATGTAGACTAATGTAAAAAAGCGACGAAGAAACCTTTAGCCTGTTGGTTGTTATTTTTCGAGCTGGAGCAAAACTCGTCCCAAGCTTCTTTATCCATTAGATAATCTGATAAGATCAACCGTCAACATTGTCTCATAGTTAAATTCGAAAAGATTCTTACATTTTAAATCCAAACACAGGTACACCTACGTTACCTAAGTAGCTAGGTACTTATACTAACCATCTACCTACTGCCTACTTCTGAAAATACAGGTACATAGGTAAGTAGGTATAGAAAATGAAATGTCATCATAAAAATCACCCAGTTCTGCAGGTAATATAAAATCCACATAAGTGTGCCATACAGCAATACACATCAGAAATAAAGGAAGTCCGTTTGATATGAATCGTTCCAAATTTAAATAAGCAACTTGTGAGGTCTCTTGCGGAGTAAAAAAAACCTTTTTGATGTCGGCTTTGAGTGACATTTTGTGGGAAAATATACGACTTTTCGAAAGTCGAGTATTTATTGCGAGTAATGCTGGCATTACTGAAATATTCATGGAAACAAATAAAGCACTTTGGCGTTGAATGTATAAACTTATTGGTATCTACTTAAGGCTAGCGTCGATAGGCCGGCATAGGAAGCTCCGTACAGATCGCATTAAATGAATTCTAATATTCTTTGTATCCTCACCTCACCTCAGCACAAAAAAACTGACCTTTAATTCCTTTACACTTACAGGGTTTTTTTTAGGTTTTGTTGAACAAATAGTAATCCTCCGGAATAATTTTTTTCTGGCACCATTCATTCCTTTTTTTATACAAAACCAAACGAATCATCATGGACGAATCATCGTCTATTTTTCGGTCTACAACTGACCGAAAAATCGGTAAACGTTCATAAAAACATACCTACTTAGAACCTACTCTATTTTTTGAAGTCACTTTATAAGGTTAAATATGATAATTTTAAAGTCTACAAGATTTTTAAGAAACAAAACTAACATCTCACCTTTTCTGCTTTGGATTTAATCACATCTATTATAGTTAACCTTTTCGGGTTCTCACAAAAGACATTCTTGATTAAAATTTAACATTTTCCGACATTTTCAAAGTTTTCCTGACCTACTACCCTCGTTAATTATTCAAATTATCTCACCATTATCTCATCTCCAACTAATTGAGGTCAGGTCAGTCCCTTGCGAGTAAAGACAACGGCAAATACTAGAACATACTAATACTTAACTCATTGCTGCAAACTAATAAAACTAAGATAAACCTACTAGCTCATAAATGCGGGTTACAGTTTCACACAAGTGGAAGGCTACAGTATCAGGATACAGTTCTGTATGGTGGTGGGCGGGCAGCAGCGCCCCCTGCAGAACATTCTACCACCGAACTGCGATCCCCAACACGCAGGTCCAGCGAGAAGATTGTGGGCATTACCTCCCACGAGATAAAAGCCAATAAGACACTTATCAGGGGGAGGCCTGCGACCAGCAGTGGACCAATACAGGCAGTTGAGGTGAGGAGTAGAAGGCTACCTACAGTAGAGTACTTAGGTCCAATTTCACTGATCGCTGCCAAAACTTAGTTCAACATAACCCGGGTTCAGCTTGATCGAGATCACATTTGTGTGAAATGACAGCTCTTGTGACCGTTGGTGCAATTGGACCTAAGTTCAGCTTGATTATCTATTGTTTGAACCGGATCAACTGAGTTTGTCTTATATTGAACACGTTCAATTGCAACGGTAAAATTGGACCTTTAAAACTTTCATGGATTGTGCAGGTGAGAATGAGATCTTCATTTACTTCTGAGATGTCTGTCCCAGTGTTGAGCAAAGACCCTCCACAGCCAATTAGACCGTCGTTCCATCAAAGGTGTCCAGAGCCCTGAGTTAGTTTTGACGATAGTATCGAAACGTCATCGTGACGTCTCATTTTTCGAAGGAATTTAGTACTGCGCAGCGCCCCTATCGTGCGGAAATGGAACTACGCAAATCCTATATCTCGCCACATATACCACGCCACGTGTAACGACCTAACAAATGTACAAACGGCAACCGCTACAAATGTGTCATTGGTATGCGTGCTTGCGCGCAGATATTCAATTCAATAAATTTATTGGCACACAACAATGGTCCATAGACAAAATAACAGGCAAATAAATTTTACAAAAGTATAGATAGTACCTAAACATAAATATAAATTATAACTAGTTTCACCATAATTGGTTTTTAACCCCCCGACACAAAAAGAGAGGGGTGTTATAAGTTTAACGTGTCTGTCTGCGTATCGTAACTCCCAAACAGATGAACCGATTTTCGTTTAGTATTTTTTGTGTCATAGATAATTATATCCCAAGTATTCTTAGCCATGTCTCATGAAAATTTGTCGGGGGGTTTTTAAAATTTAAATTTTGTTTTTGGAGTTATACAATATACGAGGGCAATTTATGTGTCGCCTTGCAAATGTGGCGCTGCAATTATTTTCGTTTACCTGCAAATGCATGTCCTGGTATGCAGCCCTACGACCAGCTACCTCAAAGCATGTCGCACTGTACCAGCAGTAATATATTTCCTCTCGCTTGTTCCGTATGCGTGTCTCCCGCGGGGGTAATAAAACAAACTACACTTCCCTCTTTATAATTTAACTTTTAAATGCAATACTGAAATATTTCGGTGTATTGCTTGACTTATAGGATACCTCAGTTTTAAATCCTACTTAATATTATAAATACGAAAGTTTGTGATAGGTATGTGAAATTTCTGTAACCTACCTAGGATCTCCAAAACTAATGAACAGGTGAAGATGAAATTTGGCATACACTTAGAACGTAGCCTAACTTAAACAATATTATACTACTTATTATAAATTGTAACAATTTTACTTTGTTTATTTCTATTTTTCCTGTGTTTCACTTTCTACTTTCTTTTAGCTGTTGTTTGTGCACTTATTGTAAACTAGTTTATGCCCACGGCTTCGCACGCGTTGTTTCTATGGAAACGTTTAAAGGTGATTGCTATCCCATGGGAACTGATTTATGGGATAAAAGTAGCCTATGTTTGATTCCAGTATTAGAATTACCTGTGTGCAAAACTTCAGCCTGATCTGTTCAGTAGTTTTGGCGTGAATATGTAACAAACATCCATCCATCCATCCAAACTTTCGCATTTATAATATGTATTAGTGTGATGTGGTGCAAGCCTGTAATTAGCACACATTTTATACAAAAAAAATTAATTGTACTTCTAAGTAAATGTCTTATTAAGTGTTATGTTGGCATTGTCTAAAATAAATAAATAAATATATAGTTATTAAATAAATAAATAATGAATAATGCTGGACAAGACACAGAGCATCACCTAGCCCCAAGCAAAGCAGAGCTTGTGTTATGGGTAATAGGATGACTGATTATATACTTTATAAATAGAAATTTTTATCATACATAGAA
Organism: Eupithecia subumbrata; assembly: GCA_949316285.1. Taxonomy (NCBI): domain Eukaryota; kingdom Metazoa; phylum Arthropoda; class Insecta; order Lepidoptera; family Geometridae; genus Eupithecia; species Eupithecia subumbrata. The sequence goes on from OX438649.1 coordinate 5,653,626, forward strand.
ATTCCCAGAAGAAATATTTAGCAGATCGTAATATTACAAAATATTTATTTATCAGAAATTATAAAAAAATACAGTAACAGAATAAAACAATTACTACTAATATATACACTTATATCTTCGATCGCTTTTAGCGATAAGGCCGCCCATTGTGCAACTCTGTATCTCTCTTTTCCTGTAGTTTTATTTTTGTATTTTCTTGGTGTGCAATAAAGTGTTATTGTATTGTATTGTATCTATTTCTTAAAAAACTTAAAAATCTTATCTATTTCTTAAAGCAGATCGTACAAGCATTTGTCCCAAGGCATGAATCGAACATGTGCAAAAAGAAAGATTAACTGTGTGTACGTACACACAGCTAGTCTTTTTGCATAGCTATCGTCGGAAACTCGCTAAAGAAAACGGTCTCGGCGTTGATGACACGAATTTTTCGAAGTCGGGTAAAAAGCCTACTCTATCAATACACCCTCACGTGTACTCAACTGAAGGGTTCTTCTCTTTTGTACGGAGAGGTATTGTTCTTTCTTTCGTGAACAAAAGGTGTCTATGCCGATATGTCTACAGTTTTATGGAATAATAGGCGAGGGTTTTGTTACAAAATGTGATGGTTACTAGGGGTATTTTTTATTTGAAAGAAAATGTTAGAGAATATGTTAGGGATTCCAAAAAATAATGAAACAATATACTTACGGTGAAAATATATCATTTTAATAATATGTAGCTCAGTGATACACGTGGTTATTTTGTTACTTTGAATTAGGCATGATTAACAGAAGGAAACTCTTATATTCAGTAAAAAAATATATATTGTTGACTCAGCTGGTCAATTCAGATGTAATAAATAAATAATGCTGGACATTTAACACAGCACAAACCAACCCCAAGCTGTATAAATACAATACATTACATAATTTTTTTTATTAGGTTTGAAATTATGTAATTTGAAGTTATTAATTAAAGAATTTTGTATCTTATTGTGTATTTACCTAATTTTAATTTTTGGTTCATGTTTATATTATCTAGGTCTGACATATACTATGATTGTTTTATTTATTTTTACACTATTGCATTAGGTGCCCCTGTAAAAACAGTGTAAGTTTAACTTTTAGTGTAACTTTATATAAATAAATAAATATGTCTTATAATACCTAGAAAATTTATTTATTGTTATTGTTAAAACAAAATTAACAGACGTCACATCTAAACAGTTCCAACCTTAATAATCTAACTTACGGCCGAAAAACCCAGAACACCCAGAACAGAAATTTGCAGATCGTACGTCGATCATACATTTGTCCTAAGGCGGGAATCGAACTCGCAACCTCCAGCGTCATAGGCGGATTCGCCCGCCGGGCCACATTGGTCGTCAGATAATTTTCCTTCGTATTCGTGAGTTTATCACTCATACCTACTATTTTCGGTGCTCAATCGCTGCATTTTGATCCAAAAAAAAAATCGGCGTAATAGTACCTACCTTTTACTCATATAAATACAAGCATCAGCTTCAAGAGCTACCTGTGAAAAAACACAAATATAATAAAAAAGTAGTTTAATTTGACCAGCCGACACCAAAAGTTGTACAATCAAAACCGTTTTCCGTGCAAAATTTTGACTAAACTACAAATTACCAAATTATTTACCAATACCGCTGCCCAATACCTCATAATGCCCCAATCAGCCCGTTAACCTCCACATCCCTCGGATATTAGATCTCATTACAATTCGGGAGGTAAAGTCAAAAGTTAGGGAATCGGCTGCAAGAATTTCAAGCACGTACTGGATGGCTTTATACCTCATCCAGCCAGTTATTTAATCAAGTTTTGTGAAGAAAATGTTGAAAGTTTAAAAAGAGTCCAACTTGATTTCGGCAATTCTGAAAAGCTTGTTATAAAGTGAGCTAAACAATTGTACGAGCTTTGAATCTGGATGGTTTTATATCGAATGAAATCAGAACTAGTTGGTAATCAACATTTACTAGACTTTGTTTTATATTCTAAGCATATGGACGCCTGCAATATCAAAAACGTTACACGCGTGCTGCCGACCCCTTTAATGCCCCGTTTGAAAGTTATGAACAAATTATTGAAACAAAGAATACCTATTGGAGTTTATTACAATGGATATAGAAAATAAAATCAATTCGAGTCCTTATCCCTAAAGGCTTATATAAACATCGTTTACTTATCCAATAAAACACGCAAAATCAACAAATTATCACACACTTAATTTGAAAATAAGAAATTAAAATGTCAATCAGTTAAACTGAATACTTTAGTTTTGATTTTTATATTCAATTTCGCCTATTTAGGTTTAGGTTTAGGTTTGCTTTGTGCAATGCAATGTTAGAAACATTGCATTGCACAAAGCAAAAACATTGCATTGCGCAAAGCAAACCTAAATAGGCGTAAAGGAACCTTGTTAGTTATTTTGGTTCTTTTTCGGCTGAACCGTCCAAAGTAGAATTTTTCCGTCGATTGGCAAATTAGACCGTATGCGAGCAGATAGCGTTCCCGATCCGACTTTATTCTGACTTCTAAGGGCCTGGGCAAGGCATGGGTTGACGAGGAATTGGGTAAATCTTGAAAATATGTACTTTTGAATCTTTTTTTAAAAGATTAATTAACTTAGGTACTGTTCTGTCCTGACCCTATCTTGCGGGAGCGTAGGGTGGATGAAATGAATAGAAGTCTTGACTTTCAAAATATAAACTTCTTTGTATTTTAGAATTTATTGACATGAAAATACAATGATGTGCCTATGGCGGCGAAAAATGGATGAGTTCGAACAATTTGTAGGTTAAGGCATGCCCTTTGATTTGACACGTTGAAGAACTGTCACTGTCGTTAATGTCATGGTATTGGCTTACAGCGCCGGAACAGGTACTGTTCAATTAACATGTGTATCTCCCCACTACCGCTTCAGCTTGCTAATTCTTTGAGCTATGTCGATAACTTTGGTTCTCTGACTGACGTTTATGTACTTGTAAAACAAATCTGTGGCAGGACCAATGGGAGTAAATTGAATTTAACTCGTATAATTTTTATTTTTATTTGTTTTTCCTACAAGGGATGGAGGGTGCGTAGACCTGACAAAGCTTGTTTTTGCTCGATGATATTTTCAGCGTGTCACGTGAAACATGGCCCTTCTCAATGAATAGAATATAATAGGATATTCTGACAATGATTCTTTGATTTTTCTTGCTAAATAAATGTTTGATTCGGCTGATAAGATTGCTGATTATGCTGGTTTTGGATTGGATCATTTCTCCAGTTAATTAAACATGCAAAATATCATATCTGATTTGGTACGTCCGTAGTGGGCTGCAGCCTCTTGAACGCTTACCATCAACCTTCTAATAAAATAGGTTATGATATCTCGCATGTTTTATTAATTTGATTATAAATAACATAAAAAGAGTGTTACTCAAGCCAGAGCCCTGGGGGACACCGATCATTTTTTTTTTTGAGATGACCTGGAACGTTTTCTGTTTATTTTTATATCTATAATTTTTGTTCCCTTTTCGCCTGTAATGTAATGTCGCACTGAAAGTTTCACGTGAATCAGAGCATCAATCTAAAGCTGGTCGCACACCTGGAAAAAACATGTGCATTAAAATAATGGGCTTCGTCGTTCAAATAATTTTATTTGACGGCATCAGAAGACAGGTTCTTAGACAAGCTTTTTGTTCACTGTAAAATGTATGTTAAGATGACGAGTTGAAGCCCATATTTGAATGTGGTAGTGGTATTAGATAAATGAGCGCATATCTTTAATCATCCAAAGAGCCCATCTTCCCATTTGGAAAAATTTCAGTTTCCTGGTTCTTGGGTACCTTACCTACCTAATCCTATTGTATTATTTGGTTAATATTGAAATCTCTTCTAACTTGGACCGCAAAATTGCACACTCAGATAAAATTCCTCTTTTTGCATCGCATTCCATTCAATTACAAATGAAGCGCACTGATTGGCTTGTATGAGTCTTTCCGTATTTCGTTAGAAATCTTTAATTATGTGCGACGCTGCTTGTGTTATTGTTGGCGAGCAAAATAAAATGCAAATGTATACTTTATTGTTTATGCAACCAATAAAAAATGCATTGAAAAGAGACACTACAAAAGACCTGCACATTAAGCGGATTTATCGCTTAGGAGCGATATCTTCCAGATTTTCCAGGCTATATTTCTTTTCTTTTTTTCTTCCACGGAAACTTGATGATAAGCTAGCTTAGCGCAAGCTAGAAAAGAAACAGCAATTGAAAATATGTTGTGAAAACGGACCGTTGTGATCATGATGAATGAAAATCAAGTCGACCTTTGTGGTGCAGCGTATGAAGTTCCGCCTGCAACGCTGCGGGTTCGATTTCCGCCTCGGGATATTTTTTTGTAGGACCTGCTAGATATTTGTTCCGGATGTTCTGGGATTTTCTGTGTATAATAAAGAATATCTATCAATGCAATGTATTGTATTAATTATATCAGTTATCTAGTACCCGTTGGGTACAAGACGGCCAGACTCAAATGGGACTGGAGTGCGATTACGGTGTAGAAAGGCACGGCATTACGGCTCAAACGTTAGCAGTTGAAACGTTAGGGTGCGCGTTCACAGGCCGGCATCGGACAATCCGCACTAGCCCCAGCAATGGATTGACATAAAAACTCCTGTCGGCAATGCCGCCGAGGATTCATGAAGGCAACTTTTTCGTTTAATGCGAATGACGTCATTCGGATTGCCGATCAGTGGACGCACTTGTCAGCGGATTGTCCGATTTCAGCCTGTGAACGCGCACCCTAACGTTTCAACTGCTAACGTTTGAGCCGTAAAATGCCGTGCCTCACCACACCGTGATCGTGGCCCTGGTCTCCGACCTGTCCCATTTGAGTCTGGCATCATGTGAGTCGCATGCATCCAGAAAGATGGTATTGTTGCGCAGTGGGTGCCTGAGGACGGTCGATGACGCTGAGGCAGGCCAAAGAGATGCTGGCAATACGATTTCTACGCATTTCGGTTCTATTGGTGGGACCTGGCCAACGAACGCGATTGCTGGAAGAGTTTGGGAGAGACCTTTGCCCAGCAGTAGGACAAAATCCTCCTCCTCTTCGCGTCGTATATCCTCATGTCTGAGGGTCGTGATTCCCCCGTGAAACTTTATCACGGACAATATCGCGCCAGCTGCGTCTGTCTTTGGCGGCGTGTAGCGCGTTGTGGAGATTCGAGTCCAGGGTCGAGCGGATCTGGTACGTCCATCTTTATGGGCTGCGGCCTCTTGAACGCTTACCATCAACCTTCCAACAATATAGGTAAGTAAAAAAATCTAGTAGGTAAGTAAGTACCCATAACACAGTCAAGCTCTGCTTAGCTCAGGGCTAGATGGTGCTGAGTGAATTATCCACCATTATTTATTAGCTTAGGGCGCCACGACCTATTTTTTCTTAATAATCTGTTAAACAAAGAATTTTCTAAAATCGATTGGCCAGTTTGTTTATACATACTATCATAAGTTTTTTTTAAAGCCTCTATAAATGTTTTAGTATAGTGTAGGCAGAGATGCGAAGTTGCTCTTTTTTGCCACCATGGTGGCCAAAACGAGCAACTTCACATCTCTGCTTAAAGTATACTAAATAAAACTGACACAGATGCATTAAAAAAAAATTATGATAGGATTCAGAAACTGACCAATAATTTTTTGAAAATTCCTTCGTTTAACAGAATAATAAGAAAAAATTGGTGGTGGCGCTGTTTTGGATCGGGGTTGCGTCTTAACGGTCGACTTGGTAAGCCAACAAAGTTCCTACTTAATACATTCTCAAGTTATCAACCAAACAACCAAGTTGGTAGGTTTATTTCTTACTCATATTTTAACACCCAAACAAGAATCTCTCACTTTCGCCTCATTACTCAGAGGAAAATGAGCTATTTTTAATACGAAACCTTCTAAAACATGCAAAATTCACTGCAACCCCTGTTCACAGCCTTAGAATAAAAAGCTGGTTTACTCAAAAGCTGAAAATGAAATGTTAATGTTCACTGATTCAGCACAATTCTGAGTGAAAGGCCATATTTGCCCTAAAACTGCTACGCACAAAAATTGGGTCTAAGATTTATTTAGTGTTTAGTTAGTTTTTATATAATTAGTTATATACATATATTATGTTGTGTTTTTTTTAAATGGGCAGAAGCCTTTATTCACAAAGAAAATTATAATATAATTAGTATTTACAATTGAAACAATTGAGCTAACTGCAGACTGTTGCAAACAATCCAATAATATAATTACGTATGCTGTGCAGTTAATTTAAGGTAAATAAAATTATTTTCTTTCTTTCACTAAAAATCTGTAGATAAGTCAGATATTTGCTAAATAGGTACGTCTCTAATTGATCTTGTCTTGGTTTTTCTCTTCGAGTAGTGATTTTTGGTTAAACCATTGGTCCTGTGCCTAAACTCTACCCCGTTTTGTCGGTCGGTCGGCTTACATTGAGAGTACACGTGATTGCGCACACCCTTGTGCACTATAATTTTATGTCCTGCGCACATGGCTATGTAGTCTCTGTTAAGATTGGCTGCCGTATCTAATATTCTACTAGGAGGACATGATCATCAATGTCTTGAAAACCAGCGTAACACTTGGCATAGCCGAATGCTACACATGCTGAGGTGGTGACCCCTTTTTACCCTACTTTTGGGTTATTTCAGTTTTCTCCCTTGAAATCCCCCCTAAGGGGAAAACTGGACTTCAAAAAGATTGGTTTTATGCCCTTTACTATTGTTTTTGTAAATTTTTAATATTAGATATACCTCGTAGGTACCTGGTCTGTTAGCCTGTATGTGTAAGGATATTTTTTTTCTCTTTCTTTTTATAAACGATAATGAAAACTACCTTTACCATTTGCGCACTGATTCGCTTGTGCTTTATAGCTTATAATATCGGCGTTCATTATTAAAAAAAAAAAAAAACAATTTTCTTAAGTCAGTACTCGTTAATGTAAAACTGTTTCAGCTGATCAAACTTAGACTGTACCCTAAAATAAGGGTTGTACATTACCTGGGAGAACAATAAATTATTCACCTAATGAAGTACTACCATGACAGAAGGGAAATTGCCTTCATTTGCCCCTGAATTAATGTTTTTTAAGGGGCTGTGAAAGGCTGAGATTGAGGTGTGAAGGTTTTTCGTCAACCTTACGGGTTAGTGAGCCGTTAACCCGGGGATTTGAACCTGCGACCTTGATGGACGCTATACATTGGAACGAGGACATTAGAAAATCTCTTCATTGACAAAGAACATTACAATGAAATAGAAATAAACAATAGAAAAAAACTCGAACTAATTTTTACAATTTGAAATGGAAACAATTGAGCTAACTATTATATTATATTGACTGTTGCAAACAATGTACAGGTAGCTCAACTGGTCCATATCAATACCAGTGGGAAGCGTCCCCAAGACGCTGGCTGCATTGCCCCGCTGTATGGCAATGCTGATGCGCTGCGCCAGATACTGACCAGCTCTCGGGTCACGCGTCGCTTCGACCAGATGCTCAGATTATTTTTAAATTAGAAAATAGTTTCAAAATGGTGTTCACTTTGTCCATTATAAGTTTTTATGTAATGGTTTTCATAACCACTAATTTTTTCACCGACTGCACAAGAAGGAGCTTTATGATTGTAACGCTTTTAGAACTGATTTTGTAGGAACCCTTAAAACAGTCGAATAAGGACATATTTTATGTACGACGAAAAATATATGAATCGTAAACTTAAAAGGCTTCTAAATATTATAAAAAACAGCACATACTCTTATCGTCTTGTAATCTATTCTAGATCTCAATTGCATATTTGAAATAGTTCATCAATCATCAACCTATGTACACGGCTGGACATAGGCCTCCCCTAATGAGCGCCATAGCACCCTGTCCTCAACTTGCCGCATCCAGCATCTACCGGCTGTCTTTTGCAGATCGTCATCAACCAGGCTGGAGGGCGTCCTACACAACATTTGCCGAGTCGCAGTGTCCACTCAAGATTACGTTTATCCCAGAAAACTCCCTATGAAAAAGTTTAAGCTAGATTACTTTAAACTCGACATATGAATAAGTGGGCTAGTTATCTCAGATCTTAACAGCAGTACATTATTTAACTAATCTGCAAGCAGAATACTAAGAACATCTCATAATAATGGTTGCTTACGATATATTACTAAATGAACCGACGTTCATATAAATTATCTCTGGCTACAGAACCCTTCTCACTTTCTTGTCACTCCCACGTGGCGTGGTTGCCACCTGTATTTGTCATTTTCATTTTAGTAACTGTTAATTGTGAGGATTCCTAATATTTAGGAATGCGGTTTGGTTATTTGTGACTCTTGATTTTGCGTAGCGGAGTAAAGAGATGGGGCGGGGGTAAATTTAAATGTAATTAGGAAACTGTGCACGTAGAAATTAGCTAGCCACAGCTGTCAGAATCTTATCGGAGATTAGTCATTTATATGTGCGCAGGACACAGCACAAGTGTATTTATATTTATTTATTTACCATTTATAACATAGGTTGTTATATATGTATAGGCATGTCAGAAAGTGTATAATTTGAAAAGATAAAATATAATTAATTCACTAAACAAAATTAAAAAGTCCTAAATAAAAACAAATTTCAATTAATTCCAGATCATAAAATCCATTGTCATGTTTAGGTATTATTTAAAGAAAGGGATTGAAATAAATTAGTACTTACTCATAAATTCACTGATGCTATAGAATGCATGGCTTTCAAAGAAATGCTTGATGTGTGTGTGAGTGTGTGAACATTATGCAGAAACACAGATGCACTTTCTATCCCCTCACTCTCATAATCCGTTGGGACGGCAGACCGACACGACCGGGTGAGGTTAGGCGCAGGACCAACGGATTAACGTGCTTTTTGAGACACAGACTCGCACAACCTCCATCTTCCTGATTTCGGACAGCTACCTGCCGTGAATTCGTATTAGAATACTACCTTAAATTAGACAAGGACAATACAATATTCAATCCATAAGTATTTATTGAAAAAAAAAAATTTGAAAATATTTTACTACACAATTTTGTTAAAATTACCGATTCAAAATCGTCGGGGTTTATAAGATTTTTTGTGAAATCAGCTTGATAAGTGGAACAAAATGTGAAATCGAATCCATTAATGGATTTGTTTAGTAGGTTATTGATCAGTTGAGCTACCTGTAGATTGTTTGCAATAGTCTGCAGTTAGCTCAATTGTTTCAATTTATTTCTATTATTTTATCGTAATTTTCTTTGTGGATTATATTATATTGTGATTTTAAACCTACTATTATGAAACTAATATTATGAGGGCAAAAATTTGTGCCGTTCAAAAGATATTGACTGAAGACAGCGCCAAAACTATTGAATGGATCAGACTGAAATTTTATACACATAAATATCTGGACCTGAAATATCATAAAGTGAAAAAAAAACGCGTGCGAAGCCGATGGCAGGACCTAGTATAAAATAAATCCGTAGTCTAACCTACATTTCACAAAATAGCTCCACAATATGCAAGGAAGTGACACCGGAACTACATCCTTGCGACATGGAAATTACAGTTCCCTTCTAGTTTTTCCGGAACCAGCTGAAGGCTTTGACGCTTTATTGTTGATGGGGTTTGTTCGAGAAAATAAATGGCTTCTGAAAAGTTTCTAAAGACAACTTCTATTCTATCGTCTTTTTATAAAATGTCTTCTATGTTTTAGTGATTTATAAAAGGATTTTTACATTTTCTTTAGGCGCTACTTGTTTTAAAGCTAAACACAAATCTTTCCGAGATTCACAGATAGGGCCGAATGGATTTTTTGAAAGAAATGGATTCTGGCAATTCAACGAGGAAAGTGCATTAGGTTTCATTCTAATAATACAACGAATTCTAAAATTCGGTTCGGAAGAGTACGTTATTCGATCGAAAAACATGTGCAGTATGATGTTCTTATACATTTAGGTTCCTAGTCTCGTCATTACCTTAGATTTGGTTTTCTATTGTGCGATAAACTTGTTAATTTTGTTTATGACATCTTGCTATCTTTCAATACAAGGTGTTGCGCGCCTCATCAATACCAGTGCAGTACTGCTGTCGAACAGCTTGGTCATCACGGGTTATCGTGTACTAGGGCCGCCGGTCAGATACCTCGCCACGCCTACCTTAGTGACATCATCCGGCGGGCCTTTGTCACTGCTGACGTACCAGCTATTCTCGAACAAAATGGTCTGTTGCGTGACGATGGTAAGAGGCCCGACGGTATGACACTAGTCCCATGGGAGTTGGGGAGGCCCATGGTGTGGGACGCTACATGCGTCAACACACTTGCGTCTTCCCATCTTCCGAGGACAACTGTGAGGGGCGGGTGCGGCGCCAAATTTGGCCGAAGATCTCAGGAGGCGCAAATATCGAGGTCTTGACTGAGCCTACATTTGCTCCCCTTGGAAGTCGAGACCCTAGGTCCGTGGGGTACCGAGGCTATTCGGGTTTTTAAAAAATTATCTGAGCGTCTGGTATAACCGACGCGTGACCTGGTGAGCATCTGGCGCAACGCATCAGCATTGCCATACAGCAGGGTAATAGAGCCAGCGTCTTGGAGACACTTCTGACTGGTTAGTTATATGGATCAGTTGAGCTGTAGATTGTTTGCAACAGTCTGCAGTTAGCTCAATTGTTTCAATTGTAAATACTAGTTGTAATTTATTTCTAATATTCGATTGTTATTTTCTTCGTGAATAAAGTATCTTTCAATTATTTCTAAAAATCTAGTTTTATAATATTTCTATGTCCATAGAAATTGACAAACTTAACATCAATAAACGTAAAATAAGCTTCATCTACGAAAAATATATTTAAATTTTTGCTATTATTATAAGTTAGTTTATAAGCATTAATGTGTGCAAGAAATAAAAGGTATTTTTATTTATTTAAACGTGCTGTTCATAAGAATAGCATAAATGTGTAGGTACCAGCTTTGTCTGCCTAGTAACTCAATAAATTAATCCGTCTATGAAGTACCACAGACGGATTATTATACAAGAAATTAGTAAATTTCTTTTATAAAAGCAAAGGCTTCATCCAATTTTTCTCAGAATATTTTTCATCAGAAATAATACCTCTCCCATTCAATTTCCCGGCTTTAGAAACCTCGCAAACATCGATTAAAAAGTTTTCAGCAAATATCAGATCGGGCTTAGAGTTCTCGATTAAATCATTCGAGTTAATTCGATTATGATTCCTACGTGGCACGATAATGCGAACATTAATTTAAGTAGATATCGGTTATGGGACGTGCTTATAAAGGTGGAGGAAACCATTGAAATTGTATGTACAAACTTACGATAGTCAAAGTGAAATAAACTTTATTACCACATTCACTGCCCATGCCACGTGGAGCTGCAGATGGACATGTGCGTCTTGGGCCATGTAAGTGTTAGTAATGCAAAGATTACAATTAGGGAATAGAAAAGCAAGCGTCTTGGGAACGCTTCAGTGGTAGGATCAGTTGAGCTACCTCTATCTAGATTCTTTCCAACAGTCTGCAGTTAGTTCAACTGTTTCAATGTCAATACCAGTTCTAATATATTTCCATCAAAAAATAAATAAAAGAACTTTGCTCTTTTTAACCCCCGACGCAAAAAATGAGGGGTGTTATAAGTTTAACGTGTCTGTCTGTATATCTGTCTGTGGTATTGTAGCTCCCAAACGGATGAAACGATTTTCGTTTAATTTTTTTTGTGTCATAGATTATTTTATCCCGAGTGTACTTAGCCATGTTTCTAATTTTGTTCATGTGCTTGTTTATTAGGTATAGGTTATTGCTACTTCTTTTTACACTATGGCTTATTTCACAAATCCTCCTGAAAATTCCTCGTATGGGGGAAACTGAACCATTATTACGTAAAATGAGTAAAAACGGACCCATGATAATTTTTTCTTTGAATTTATTTGGAATAAGTCATTGCTTTCTCAAACTCGACCAACGCCTAACGTCACCATACGAGTTTAAACAGCGACGAGCGTAAAAAGTATTTAAAATCCTACCTACCCAATGTATGTTATTTATTTATTGAGCTAGTACAGAAATACCATTCGAATCGCATTAGTCATACAGGAATTCATGAATGATAAATTTTATACAATTCAAAGATAGTCAGTATTATTAGTATAATTTTTACATAACATTTTTATTAGTATAAATAATCTAATAAAAAATGTTATGTAGGTACACCACCTACTTATCTCATGAGAACTTTTGGTTTCCCTTTATTCATGAGTGGTTTAACTAGAAAACTTCCCTTACTTATTTTCACTGCATTTAGTTTTATCACTAAACTTCTCCATCTAACTAAACGATGCTAGTAAAACCTCTTTGGTTTATATTCTCACTTGGCAATTTTAATACTTTATTAACATAGAAAATTACAAGTTTACAACTAATAGTTAAAATTTGTTTTTGTTAATCTTGAATCTCTGGGTAAGTACGTATTATACCATAATTATTTATATTTCGGAGATCAGGCCGCCGCCGCCGCATTGATTGGTTCGTGGTTCGGTCTCCAACGCCATCTATTAGCTAGTCGAGGAGTGTATAGTAGGAAACGTCAGGTAGACAACTGTCATTGTCACAACTGTCTTTGTTACAAATGTCGTTGCCACTTGGGCATGGTCAAGGCGGAGGGCCAAAGAGGTTAGGTTGGACGGTGAGTGACGGCACCTCTTGTTGGCGACTCTCGAGGAGAGTGTTGAAATCACGTTGAAATACGAAATTTTAGAAGCTTGTATTTTTCAAATGTATACTTTTTACAGTCTTGGCTATACAGAAACATAGATAATAACGAGATAATTTGATAACATCCTAAGTTTTGGATGGTCAACATCAAACAGCTTAGTAGTTTAGTAGTTATCCTTCCACGTTTGTATGGAAAGATGAGCGAATTGATTAACCTGTAAGTTTCAAGTAAGAAAAGGTATTATTCAATATTATAGTAATCGACCTGCTTGAGATTTACGCTAAGGTGGTTAGATACGCAAGCCTGTCTCTAAGCGGTGATATCAAAACTTCTCCCAACTATTGGCAAATCCCCTTTAACTTCAAAGTTACTAAATTACTATCCCATACAAAATCATTTGTCAGTACCACATAGAGTGCCCTATCGATAGGTTGACTATGGCTTATGATATTTGCAGCTGGTTCACTGAATATTAACTCTATTATTATGCAGCATATTATATATATATATATAAATCTTTTTGTGCCTGCAATAAACTGATTTTATTTTATTTTTTTATTTAGTATCCAATAACAGTCATCAAAGTCAATAAATTTTCCAAAATCTTTTTTCTATAGAATTCTATAGATTTCTATAGAGACTTTTTTCAATAGAAGTCCACTATGTCTTAAACGAATCAAAAGATACCTTTGTATAATAGCTGCATTACAGGAACAATGAACCAAAGAAATAATGTTAAATTTTAAGTAATTCGAGTTCTTTAACACGCAGATCACGTGAGTCCTGAGATCTGTGCCTAGATTGATAACCAAACCTGTTAACCTGATCTTATTAACTCAATAATTGATTGGTTTTGTAATAATTTTATTTCGTCGTACCTATACTATCAATAAAATAATACCCAATACAAGCTCTGCGAAGAAAATTACAATCAAATAATAGAAATAAATCAGAGCTAGTATTTACTATTGAAACAATTGAGCTAACTCCAGACTGTTGCAAACAACCCACAGGTAGCTCAACTGATCCATATCAATACCAGTCGAAAGCGTCCCCAAGACGCTGGCTGCATTTCTGACGCCCACTCTGCGTAGTTTGAGAAATTTCAACCATTGCAAATGGTTTAGTATGTCTACCAACAAATGGTTGGATTCCTTTTTTCTGCCATAAGTAGTTACTCAATCTGTGCTTCTGCAAGCAACGTTATCCACGATCTGACACAGTAAGGTGCAGTCTATGGGGATATACAACGCATATTTTTCCAAGCCTCGAGCTTCAAAGGAGCCGAAGATACCTCCCGTGTTTTAGAATCACATCACACTAATATTATAAATGCGAAAGTTTGAAAGTTTAGATGTATGAATGGATGGATGTTTGTTACCTCTTCACGCCAAAACTACTAAACGGATCGGGCTGAAATTTTCCATATAGGTAGTTCTAGACCTCGAATAAAACATAAACCAATACTTTTAATTCCATAAATAAATTACCATGGGATAGAAATAACCTTTAAATGTTTCCATAGAAACAACGCGTGCGAAGTTGAAACCGTACAAAAACTTCACACACTGCCCGCGTCAACCAATGATCTCATCTCATTTACAGCCTGTAACGGCCTACTGCTGGACGCAGGCCTGCCCCTGATAAATGCTTTATATATATTTCTTTGGCTACCATTATTGCTAAAATGCTGGATGGTGTCCTTGATGCTTATCTAGATAAATATTTAAATTTTCAGGACGCGCAGTTTGGGTTTCGGCCTGGACTATCGACCGAAAGCGCAATCATAAGCCTCAAAAACACCATCCAGTATTATACAGACCGCAGGACGCCGGTATACGCCTGTTTCCTTGACCTTTCTAAAGCGTTTGACCTTGTGTCGTATGATGTGCTGTGGAGAAAGTTAAGGAGCAGGGGTCTACCGGTTGAAGTCCTTAAAATATTTAAGCATTGGTACGATAACCAAGTCAATGTTGTAAAGTGGGCTGGCTCTCTATCGGAAGCATATGGGCTGGAGAGCGGTGTGAAGCAGGGGGGGCTGACGTCTCCCAAGCTCTTCAATTTATATGTGGACGACCTTATCGGCGGGCTCAGCAGTATACGTGTCGGCTGCCGCATGAATGGTGTCAGTATAAATAATATCAGTTATGCCGATGATATGGTGCTGTTGAGCCCGACGGTAGGTGGGATAAGAGAGCTTTTAAAAGTATGTGAAGCTTATGTTGTTCAGCATGGGCTCATATACAATGTCAAAAAGTCTGAGTACATGGTCTTTAAGGCCGCCGGTAAATGTCCCGATAGTAAACTTAAAATTACCCTGAATGGCCTGGATATCAATCGCGTGTCCAAGTTTAAATATCTGGGACACATAGTTGCCGACGACCTTAAAGATGATGAAGATATTGAAAGGGAGCGTAGGGCTCTATTAGTCAGAGGTAACATGCTGGCTCGTAGATTTTCCCGTTGTACCGAAGAAGTTAAAGTCACGCTGTTTAAAGCATACTGTCAGAGCTTTTACACGGGAAGTCTGTGGGTCCGGCACACCAAAAGATCGATGGACGCCCTACGAATCCAATATAATAATATTTTTAGGATGATGCTGCGATTGCCCTGATTTTGCAGCGCATGGGAAATGTTTGCGCAGTACCACACTGATGGTTTTCATGCCATTGTGCGCAAAAAAACTGCATCCCTGATGCGCAGAATACGGGACAGTCGCAACAGCATCCTAGAGACTGTGGCAGAGGGAGTATCTTCTCCACTCTGGAAGTACTTTGTGGGGAGGGTGATCAATGAGGGAAAATATTTCCCGCATTGATTATCCTCAGCTCAGCTGGTTTCCACCCATCGGTTTATATTTTGTATCTTTTCTGTTTGTTACTTTATTTCATTTTTATTATTATGTCTCGTCTGGTAATATACTGTGTTTTTTGATTGTATCTGTCGTAAACCTATGGACTTCTATTGTCTGAAATAAAATATTTTTATTTTATTTTATTTATTTTTTATAAGCCTTTAAGGCCTTTGTGACATGGGGGTAATGTCCATAATCCGCATGCTGGGCATGCGGGTTGGGGATCAGTTTGGTGGTAGAATTGTTCCGCAGGAGGCGCTACTGCCCGACCCTCGGTGGATATCCCTTAGTCAATTCAATTCAATTTATTTATTAATACCATGCGTTCACAATGAACACTAACAAGTCAAATACTTTAATTATTTCAAAATCACATAACATTGAATCATAGAATAATAACAATAATTTAGGAGGGTAGCTGAAATAGCATTGTCTAAAATGTCAAGAGTACAATTTAATTAAAATAAATCATGTTATGGGAATGTTAGATTAAACTTCAATCATCAGTTAAGAAAATATTTTGTATTTTAAGCTAAAGCTTCATCTGGTCTTTAAAATAACTCTTATTAATTTAACGATTTTTAATAAATGATTAAAATTTTGGACCTTACATTGATTTAACATTATTCGGTAACAGCTCTATTTAATTACAAACAGAACTTTGGAGATTTTAGTTAATCTTATTTTCGAGACTATTAAGTTATTTTTTTGTCTTGCATTGTAATCATTGGTTGGAAGTTGAATTGAACCAATAATTTGCTTCAATTCGATCGGCCAGCTCAAAAAAATTTAAAGTTAACCAGCTGTTTAAACTTATTAACCAATTGACAATCCCCTGTTTTAGGCCTACAAATTAGTATAATATTGGCTTATAGGGGTTGAATGGGCTGAAACTTTGAATTTATTGATAGAAGCTTAGGGGATGAAATGTTGCGGATCTATAATGAAAATTCACTGCTAAATTTGTTTGAATTTTGAATAATCCATGCATAAAATATGGTATGAATTGACGGTATCTTTTTAGCTAAATTTTGCCGTAACAGGTTTATTAATTTAATTTATTTGTGGTTTTTTAATAGATAAAAGTTGTGTAGTCGATTGGGACTGATCGGTTCTGTACCCGAAGGGTGAATACGGAACCCTATGACTAAGCCTCCGTTGCTGTCTATCCGTCCGTCCGTCTGTCAGAGGACTCTATCTCATGAACCGTAAGAACACGAACAGTTTAAATATTGCAGAGAATGTGTATTTCTCTCGTCACCGCCAACGTACCAGCTATTCTCGAACCGAATGGTCTGCTACGTGACGATGGTAAAAGGCCCGACGGTATGACACTAGTCCCAAGGGAGTTGGGGAGGTCCATTGTGTGGGACGCAACATGCGTCGACACACTTGCGCCTTCCCATCTTCCGAGGACATCCGTGAGGGCAGGCGCGGCGGCAGATTTGGCCGAAGATCTCAAGAGGCGCAAATACGCAGGTCTCGACAGAGCCTACACATTTGCTCCTCTTGGAGTCGAGACCCTCGGTCCGTGGGGTACCGAGGCTCTTCGGGTTTTTAGTAAGTTTTCAAAAAATTATCTGAGCGTCTGGTCGAATCGATGCGTGACCCGAGAGCTGGTCAGTATCTGGCACAGCGCATCAGCATTGCCATTCAGCGGGGCAATGCAGCCAGCGTCTTGGGGACGCTTCCGACTGGTATTGATATGGATCAGTTGAGCTACCTGTAGATTGTTTGCAACAGTCTGCAGTTAGCTCAATTGTTTCAACTGTAAATACTAATTATATTATTATAATTTTCTATGTGGATAAAGGCTACTGCCTCATTAAAAAAAAATTCTCTTGCCGCTATAATAGCAAATAAAAAAATAAAATATATATTCAAATTAAAGGGGGCTTCTATACGAGGAACGTGATTTTTTGGCTATTTTTGCTATTAGTTTGTCAAGTTGTATCTCTTGAACCACCAAAGGTAGACACATGAAACTTTCTTTAAATAGGTAACACTTCAATTTTAACAAAGCACAAAAATTTACTAAAAACATAAAGTTGAAAATTTTAAAGATTCTCCCGACTAGTGAAAATTTGATGTGCTTTGAAAAAGTTGCCTGATTTTTACGTTACGGAACCCTTCGTGTGCGACTGTACTGGCACTTGTCGGTTTATTTTTAATATAACCTTGATTGGTAGGTATTTTTTTATTTATTGGACAATAAGATGGTCTTTCTGATGAAAGGTATAAGTAACGTAGCCTATCTATCACCTAAGTTACGTGCACTGGATCGGAATCGAAGTTTGCGAAGCGTACGTGACGTCGGTATTTACATTAAATAAATAATTATGCCGATAGGATATGCGCCTACTGCTTTCGGATTATGTATCGGTAATATACATAGGTATTTTCGAAGCGCTAGAGTTTGCCGATGACGTCATCATCAGAAATACCGGTCTCTGACATATTTTTTTTTCAGATTGCAACGATTCTTCGATTTTTATAAATAATGATCCCCAGAGATTAATTCATAATTATTTATTGCACAAAATATGTAGTATAAGTAAAACATATCGCAAGAAAAATAAAGGCAAGGGCGAGCTTAACCCTCAAAAGGGTTCTCTTCCAGCAAACCTTATTGGGAGAGAGAGACAAATTTAGAAATGTGCCCAATGTGTGTTACTGTTTATCTACAATAAGGTATCCGACCGAATTCAGTTTTTAGTTTGTTTGTTCGTAACAATTAAATTGTGTTATGTAGTTTGCCTTTATTTTCATTTTCAACAAAAACTCATTGCAATAAATAACTATTTCGCATAATTAAGTTTGTAGCCAGGCCTCTGAAATTGCGATATCCCAATCAAGCAATTTTCTGCATGGGCACCTAAGCGAGTGTGTATAAAAATGCTCCAGTTATTTTTGCTTTGTGTTGTGTGTTGTTGAATGGCATCCGATATTTTTAGCTTTTTTTGTTAAAGCGATCTAAAACATTGGTTATTTAAAAATTCAAGCTCTTGACCGAGGCTTTTTACAAAATAGGTACCTATTTTGTAAAAAGCCCCGGTCAAGAGCTAACAGGTACCTACTCCAGGTTACACGTGTTAAAAACTAATGTTTAGTTTTTTTTTGTTTTGTTTTCAGTTTTATTTATTTAAAACTTGATACGATAGGTAATCAGTGACTTATGCTACAACTAGTTATCTTAAAAACAGTAGTAGATTGTTATTAAGTTTTAAGTAGAGAAAAGATCAGAAAATAATAATAATAATATAGAATACAGATAATTTTTAGAAGTCGAAGAAAAAGTGGCTTAAAGTAAGAATGGTAAGATGATGCTGTGTAAAAACACAACAACAACTATGGCCATTACCGTTATATTATGATTGACTATTGAAAAATTTCCAGTTGTATAAATGTTGTATAAATTTTATTGTTTTTCTCGTAAGCCCAAAGCATTAACCTTTTTTATACAATATAGGTATAGGTGTTAATCGGGCTTGCAGCTTGCCTGATGGAAAGCGGCTATCGCAGCCTATGGACGCCTGCAACATCAGAGACACCACACGCATTGCCCACCCTGATTTTGCCCCCCACATGACTTTGAAGGAAAGCTGCAGTTACTGTGGTAGATACTAAACCAGTTTAAAACTCTTAGAAGGTAGTTACAAGTACTGTAATAATAATAATAATAATGTCCTCCTAGCCAAATATCGACCACGGCTTCCAGTGTCATCGGAGACTAGCCAGATGCGCAGGACATATTATAGTGCACAAGTGTTTGCGCAATCACAGGTGCACTCGTTATTCCTTCAGTTTCATAGTCCGATGGGATGGCCGACCGACACGACTGGGGAGAGGTCAAGCGCAGGAACAACGGCTTAACGTGCTTTCCGAGGCACCGTGCCAACGGGCTGCTACTGTGAATTTTTCTTGCAAGAATAATCTCAATAACAACTTTTGGCCGACCTGGAGTTTGAACCCAGGACCTCATAATCAGCGGTTAAACAAGCTGACCGCTAGACCAACGAGGAAGTCAAGTACTGTATTACTGGTACATTGTGCGTGAAACAAATAGGTACTTACAAATTGTATTTTTCTCTGTAATTTTAAATTATTCCTAAGTCCCACACTATAATAAAAATAATCCCATGGCTCAACCCCGCAACGTTCTGTCTAAGCATCATCACAGACAATTCAACAGTTGCGGTAACAACAGCACAGTAGTAAGTGTTCTCTTACAGTTAACACAGTATGTGATTTTGGCAGTGGCCAAATTATGGCCATTTCGGCCAGTCTCAATGAAGACTAGCCATTTGCACATAATATTAAAGTGCACAAACACTATCTATTCTCTCACTTGTAAACCAATGGGACGACAGATTTACACGACCGGGAAGATACATACACAGGACTGATACTTTTCAAACAGGGTTTGGAAAAGTTCAATTTAAAAGACTCAAAAATCCACTTCCGCTCTGCTCAAATTTCGTTTCTTCAGTTTTGAACCTCTCTTATTATAAACAAGAGAATACTTAATAATACTAAATACTTAATACATTTGATAAGAGTTTTACTGTAGTGGTTTATTTATATTCCCTTTTAATATTATCGTTGATCTAAAAATGCATTAAGACGACGGACTTTTTCAGATTTTTGTATGAATCTATTGACATGAAACGTTTTTATTTACCGAGTTACTACACAGTAATACTAAAATAAAAATTGAACATTACTCAAAAATTACTGCACAATGCTGAGTAGAGACCATTTATTTGCCCTGCACTCTGCTATGCAGTAGATAGATAGATGGTTTATCTATCTATTATATCTACTGCATAGCAGAGTGCAGGGCAAATATATTATGGTCTCTACTCAGCATTGTGCTGGATACACACTGATGTGTCCACCAAGCGCTGGTTTTCAGTGGAGTCCAGAGGAATCGTGTCACGATTGAAAGACAAAAAGTACCTTCTGCCTTACAAATATCATAATAACGTTGTATGTTAGCAGTTTAGTTATCTAACCACGTGCCGATTTTATGTACCCCCACCCCCACACTATTGCTAAGGGCGCACCGATAGTGGCAATACTTTTGATAAGAGAATTATTGTATTGGTTTATTTTTATTATGGCATTCCCTTTTATTCCTCGAGTATTTTTCTGGTGTGTATTACGGTCTATCTAGTGATAGAGTAGATAGGGTGTGGGAAAGGCATATTTATTAGGTGGTGGTAAGATATTTTGTTATTTCCTTACATATTATATACTAGCGACCCGTCCCGGCTTCGCACGGGTGCAATGCTGATACTAAATATACCACAGAATCGGCCCCCCGGCCGCGCCGCAACTGCTATGTCCCTGCATTTTAAATCTGTAATATCTTCAAAATATTCATTTAAATTACATGCTGTAAGGAGCCATATTGATCTTTATTAAATGCACACATGTATTGCTTAAAATCGCTTCGTAAATAAGCCATTATTTTTCGTAAAAAGTAAAGGATAAGAAATGGTTATTGTGGGTTATGCCTAAGTGATAGACATATACCATTCCGGACTTTTTTGTAGACCATTTTAAGGTGTACAATACTGTAGTAAATTATTTTGATCTATCTCGTAGGGTTCAGCCAGCGTTTGTAATGTAAGCGCAAAAAAATGTGTTTATTTACGACATCTCATTAGAAACCTCTAAAAATATCAGTGTTTCTCTACTATATTATGCATGCATTATACATTTAAACTTTCCTCTTGAATCACTTTATCTAATAAAAAAACCGCATCAAAATCTATTGCGTAGTTTTAAAGATCTAAGCATACATAGGGACAGACAAACAGACAGACAGCGGGAGCGACTTTGTTTTATACTGTGTAAAGATTATCCAATAAATAAGATAGCTCGTTCCTGAAGCACTGGAATCGAATAATGATTTAAAAGTTTTATAAAAAAGGGATTGCAGTTTGAAATTATGCTTTTGGTACTTATCATGACTACTACTAAAATACAATAAGAACGATTGTTGACTAACATAATAAATGGTCCTTAGAAAAATATTTTTTTGATGTCAATGAAATAAATGAATTTTATTTTTATTCATTATACTTAATTATAACAGCCTCCTATAACGGAATTCTCATTTTAATTGGTAAGGATAAGTTTTTTATTTGCAAAATAATTATTAAAAGTTTAAAATGACCTCATCTGTGCCTGGTACTTTTGTTTAATGTTTTTCTATTAAGTACCCATACCCATAACACAAGCTCTGCTTAGCGTGGGGCTAGATGATGCTGTGTGATTTCTCCAGCATTATTTATTTATTTATATTTGTAATACACAGGTAGACCTTGAAGCTAATGCTTTTATTTACTTATAGGTAATATTTTCGTCCCTCATATTTTATTTGTAAGTATCAAATGTAGCCAAAGCGCGGCGAAAATAATAAGATATTTGCGATCCAAACTGGTCAACGAATATAATATTAAAAGAGGACGAATGATGAATGAATGGAATCGTTCGAAGAATGAATTAATAAATAAACTAGTGTTTTATTATTATTACAGATCCAATTAATATTGATGTTTTAACAGGACTAGCATGATAAAAAAATGATAAATAATGTTGGACAATCCACACAGCATTATCTAGCCCCAAGCTAAGCAGAGCTTGTGTTATGATAATTGTTATACATAAATCATTACACTACATAGATAGATATTTTTTATTATATATAGAAAAACATCCAGAACACCCTATACAAATATCTGCAGATCGTACGAACATTTGTCCCGAGTCAACTTCCTCCGTGGCAGGCAGACCTTCGCACGCTGCGCCACAGAGGTCGTCTATGATATTTTGATGATGTAAGAGATATGTGATATTCCAAGAACTTAATGTTAAAATTAATAACGTTCTCTCAAACTTATGCAATATTAACTAAATACACACAAGCAGTTCCAGGAAATGCGTACCAGCCAGTAGGTACATAGAAACTTCGCCAAAGGTAAATCTGAGGTCATTAACCCGAACTTAGACCCCACTTACACTGAGTTACAAGTTTACATACGGTGCTAAATTTACAAAACAACGTATAGAGGGCAGTGTTGCAAGTCAAATAAGTCGTCAAAAAATTCGCCAAGAAAATCCTATGTTCTCTTAGCCGAATTTCAACCACGGCGGCTAGTCTCATCGGAGACTAGCCAGATGCGCCGGACATATTATAGTGCACAAGTGTTTGCGCAAACACAGGACCTTTCTATTCCCTCGCTCTGATTCCGATGGGACGGCAGACCGACACGACCGGGGAGAGGTCAAGCGCAGGACCAACGGCTTAACGTGTTTTCGGAGGCACGGGGGTGTAACACCGCCAACTTCCTGACTCCGGGCTGCTACTGTGATTTTTTCTTACGAGAAAAGCCCTAATGACAACTATTGGTCCAACCCGGGATTTGAACCCAGGACTTCATAATCAGCGGTAGAACAAGCTGACCGCTAGACCAAAGAGGCAGTCCTACTAATATTATAAACCATCCTATCCTACTTATAATATAAAGGCGAAAGTTTGTACCGTTATAAGATTGTGAAGATATTTGGCCGATGAGAACGCCATAACTTCTAAATGGATCGGGCTGAAATGTTGCACACATAAAGTATTTTTTAAAATATTTAAAATATAATATATAACAAATGCGTACGAAGCCACGTAAAAATTTTGCATCCGCTATTTCAATGCTATGTTTTTGAGATTAGATGGGTTGTCTAACGCAAGGATTGCAATGTCCACGATATGCTATACCAATCCCTTCGGCAATTTATTTTGTTTGTACCAGTGAACGGAAAGGACGATTTTTTTACGCTCGCAAAAAACGTTAAGGGTTCTGAATAATTGCAAGACCTTGTTTCTTGCCAAATATCATGATTCTAGGTCAACGGGAAGTACCCTGGATGTTTTGGTCCATGGCGAGAATCAAAATTTTTTATGCTGTTATTTGGATTTTTCGGATTTTTTCCTTTACTTGTGCTATAAGACCTTGGTTCTGATCAAATTCCATGATTCTAGGTCTACGGAAAGGACCCAATAGGTTTTGTGTGCCGTAACTTTTGATTGCATTGACTTAGAATTTTTATTTATATCGAGGCTCCAAAAGGTTATGGACTTGAGTATTTGATGTTAATTTCAACTCGATACCTCTACGCGTTCCGACAGACAGACAGACTGACGGATAGCAAAGTGATCCTATAAGGGTTCCTTATTTCCTTTTGAGATACGGAATCTTAAAAATGATTTACTGAACGTAGTAATTTATGTAATCTATGAGCTTTGATCAGTTCATGAGTTATGACGATCTTCAAACCACGTCTGAGGGACCACATATTTTTGTATCTATTGACTGGATATTTTTACAAATTAGAGACTGCACTACTACAAATGTTTGAGAACATTTACTGTGCGTTCGAACATTTTCACAGTGGTGTAGTTTAGAAAAAATAAATCATATAAGATGAGTAAGTTGACACACTGCATCCACCTCTACTAAGGTTGCGGTTAAGTTCAGAAAAGTTTTCAAAACTAACTGAGAACTAGAGCATTAAATTTCAATCACTATATATATATATATATATATATATGGCGACCCAGTTTACTCTAGTTTAATATGCCTACGGGATATTTTATAGCTTTGGGTGGTTCAGCAGTCAAATGTAAACATTGCTGCCACAATTGCTGAATAGGAAGCGTGGGTGAGTCAATTTGACGTAAGTAACGATTTAGATTCTTTATTGATAACGCTTGTTACATGTCATAAAAGAACAAATAATATAAAAAAAAAAAATTGTTCAGAAGTCCAGCATAGTAGGTAAATCAATTCAATTAATTAATTTATGAAAATAACAATCAAAATCATAAATTCGACAACAGATTAACATAATATTATAACATATAATAATAATTTTTTTTAAATAAGCAATAGTGTGTAAATGTTAAACCGTAAAATAATTTTCAGCAAAGAATTCGTCAACTCTATAATAGGCTTGCTCGATAAGCCAGATCTTCACCTGTTGGTCGTGCAGCGGTAATACTCTCCGGAAGGCGCTTGTAAACGGCTGGCCCCATCACGTGAACCAGTTTCTTAGATTTTGTGAGCCACCGCTGTACCACTTGCAACCTTTGAGCGTGCCGGGTCGGGTACCTCCATAGGTACCCGACCCGACGACCAAACCATTGCTGGGGCTAGTGCAGATTGTCCGTTGCCGGCTTGTGAACGCGCACCCGAACGTATCAACTGCTAACGTTTGAGTCATAATGCCGTGCCTTACTACATCGTAATCGCCCACCTGGTGGTGATGGGCATACACACCTGCGAGGCGAGATCGTGACGATTTGTTAGCAGTTCGTCCAAAACGCGGGAGTCTCGAATTCTATTTCTGAATGGGGGAACTGAGATCTGCTCTGACATCTTGCATAGGAGTGTATTGTGCATTGTCCCCCTGCCTGACCAGGCTCTTACCAGCCCAGTTTCTTGAAGTACCGACGCGGGTGTCTCCTTTTACCAAACAATTTGGTATAGCACGCCTCTATCGTGCAAACAGAGTACTACGCGAATCCCAGAAGGAGACGTCACCATCGCGTTTCAGTATTTGTGCCTCAACCTCAACCTCAACAGCCTGTATTGGCCACTACTGGACGCAGGCCTCCTCCTGATAAGCGCCTTATTGGCTTGTATCACTTGGGGGGGGGGACGGTATTCCATAATCCTCACGCTGGGCATGCGTGTTGGGGATCGCAGATTGGTGGTAGAATAGTTTTGCAGGGGGCGCTGCTGCCCGCCCCCGATGGATATCCCTTAGTCGCCTCTTACGACACCCGCGGAAAGAGTTGGGGTGGTGCAAATTCTAAGCCGGCACCACACAGCGAGAGCGACAGTAGAGTATTTGTTCACGTATGTTTGATCCAAATATTGTTTTGTCCTACTTGTTCTATCACTTCCTGTCCATCCAAAGGTTGCCTGGAAGAGATCGCTCATAGCCATAAGGCCACGTAATCTGTATTTTTATTTTCTATACATAACTTTTTTTGAAATCACGCTTGGGAAAACTAGGTCTTTTCAAATCTTGAGTCAAAAACTCAAAATAAAATATGATAGTTTATCATGAAACGATCATGTTAATGCCGATGCCGACCTGTGTGGTCCCGGCCTGGCCCGGGTATGGACACGTGTTTGTTGATGAGAACCAAAGCAGTCTGACTCCATGCCTCAGTCAAGAAGAACCATTTTTCCGTACCGAGCGGAAGGTTGCGGGATCCAGTCCCGACGAGGTTGTAAATTTTTGTTATATTATTTAATTCCCAAGAAAAACAAAGTTGAGTGCTTCAGCTGTTAAACCTAAAGGTGAGTATAGACTAGAGCATTAACTTTATTTATTTATTTAAGACAAAAATTATTATACATAATGACGGCAAATTAACCTACTTGTAACAGAACATCGAGCATTCGCGGTTTTTAATTAAATTCCAAAAAAGATTTTAAAAACCAACGAAGCGTTTTGGTATAACATTTTATCGAGCAAAGGTACGAGCGCAGGTGACGGGGGACGGTTGGGAGCACGGGCCGATGGAAAATGTACGCAAGGTACCAAAAAATATTATAGGTAATGCTCACGCGCATTGAGCATTACGTCGAAAACAGCATTGAGCATTCCCTAAACATTTTATCTATGTATTGATAGGTTATTCATTAGTTATTTTTTTGTTCTGATGTACTACCTACCTTTATAATGTTATATTTTTGTATTGCATTAGCAAGTAATTGTTTTATCTATCTATCTGAAGACAGGGCGCGATAGCACTCATTAGGGGAAACCTATGTCCAGCTGTGGACTAATAGGCTGATGATGATGATGAATCAATTGTGCGGTTCGTAAGAAAGTTACATTATAGTCCTCTAAATGCTCTAGTCTATACTCACCTTAAGCTATATTGCGTACGCTGGTATAATGACTACGAGACTACGAGAGCGAAAAGTTAGGAAAGTAACCGTAGGTGAACTTACTCTAAATGCATGAGAAATTGTGCTACGTGAGGCCGTAGTAAAGTTAGATAAAATGGAACATGCACTTGACGTGAAGTTTGTTCTCACTGAGAAATTTCAGGATGGTCTAAAAGCCGGAAGGAATATTTTATTTTAGAAGCTTTTTCTGCATGTCGAGAATTATCTACGTCTCAGTAAGTAGGTACCTACTATTACGTCTACTATTTCTTCTTCTACTACTAATAGGGCGTTTGCCAAAAAAGAAAATACTTTAGAACTTAATAGATGGCTGGGGTCTTTCGCGAAAGAATAAAGCTTTTGATGTCATTCTATGCAGGGTCCATCCTACTCCTCTTCCTCCTCGCGTCCACTGCTGGACGCAAGCCTCCCCTTGAAAAGCACCTTATTGATTTTTATCTCATGGGGGGTAATGCCCATAATCATAATCCATCCTACTAATAATATATAGCCGAAAGTTTGTGAAATCTGAATTTTGTTAACTAGGATCTTCAAAACTATTAAACCTTATAATAATAATGCTGAAAATATGCGTGCGGAACCGCGGGCAGAAGCTAGTGTATAATAATTTCAAACTAAAACCGCCATCTTTTCGGTCTGATGGAACTATTTTTTGTCATCACAAATTCACGAAAACACCTAATTTCAAACACGTGTGGATTCATAGTCATTAGTCGCTTCCAAGAACGATTTTGTTTTTTCATCATCATCACCATCATCATCATAAGCCTATATTAGTCCACTGCTGGACATAGGTATCCCCTAATGAGCGCCGTAGCGGCCCGTCTTCAGCTTGCCGCATCCAGCATCTGCCTGCAGTCTTTCGCAGATCGTCATCCCAAGGGAGGGCTTCCTACACTACGTTTGCCGAGTCGCGGTCTCCACTCAAGAGCACGTTTACCCCAGTGGTAGTCGGTTCTTCGCGAGATATGGCCGGCCCATCGGCTTTGTTTATTGACCTTTCGTATTTTCTGAATGGGTCGTAGTTGCAGATCTGGTTTTTTTTAGTTTTGGAGTAGATCTTGATCCCGGAACAGGGAAATATGATTGATTTCGAATGACGAAGAATCAAACTGGTACGGTACTTCTAAACTCCCTCAATCTTAGGTCATCAGATAACTTACTTCTCAAGTTTCCTACCCATTCCCAATCCTTTTATGGCAACTCTTTCAGTGTACAGGCAGTACGTCTTTGGAACAAACTGTCTGTCGCTATCAAACTTGCTCCTTCCATCAACTCTTTCAAATCCCAACTCAAGTCCCATTTAATATCTTCAGCCATTATTTCTAATTCGCCTTAGCCCCACTTGCGCCGGGGTAGGTTAACATGGTTAACTCAGGGCTAAATACTACTTTGGAGTTAAATTCGAATTATTTCTTGTACCACCATGAGTGAGGAGGTAACCTTGTGTAAAATATTGAAATTTTTAACCCACTGATGTGGGAGGGTTAGGTCAACTAACTCTGGGCTAGTAATGTCAAAAATATGAAAGCTGCGATGTTATATAGGTTAGGTAATGTTGGTAGAGTTTGTCATATCGTTTTTTTTTTATCCTGAACAATAAATGACTGGTTGATTGTCTGATGATAGATAGTGAAGAGATCATTGAATACATTAGTTCGGATCTTATAATAGAAGAATTGCAGAACGGTCCATTCATATCAAGTAAGTATCTAGCTACATAACGTTTTAATCAAACTAATATTTATAAATGCAAAGTTTGGATAGATTTAGATGTTTGTTCCCTCTTCACACCATGATTTCTGAACGGATCGGTCGGGCTGAAATTTTGCATTCATGTAGCTCTAAGCCTGGAATCAAACACATTCTTTTGATCCCATAAAATAGTTCCAATGGGATAAAAATGCCCTTTAAACGTTTCCATTTAAACAAAGCGTGCGAAGCCGCGGACAGAAACTAATTAGAAAATAAACAACAGTCGATATAATGCGATCAAGAACCACATGTCATTTCAAATCTGACATGAAGGAATAGACTTATTCAAATTACTGCAGAGCGAGAGAGAGCAGTACACTAAAATCATTGAGCATTCGTCCTACTATATTTGGCCGGATGTAAAAAGAATGAATGAATATGACATTAACGTCGGGTTGGTTGACTCTGGGCTAATTTCCACTGGTGCAATATAAACTGTGAGCTGAAAATTCAAAACATTAACACAGAGTTAGGAAGCCCCGAGTTATTTTTTTAACTCCAACTTTTGGCACAAGTAGGCCATAACCTGTCATTTTGATGTCAGTGTAGCTTGGTTATTAGCTATATTATGTAAGTATGTGAAATTATCTATATTGTGTTAGTATAAATTAAATTGCTATAAGCAATGAGGCCGCCTATTGTACGTTTTTACTTTATTTAGATTTAAGTTATTTTATTAATTTTGTGCAATAAAGTGTTCATTCATTCATTCATTCATTCATTCATTCTATTTCAGTCATCGAATAATTCAACGTGGCATTGCTGCCAACATTCTTGGTACTCTGCTTTCTGGTGACATTGATATTGTGACTGATAAGTATTATGTAAGTTATATTTGCTATGTGTCTTTTTTGTTGTGTTTGTTTGTATAACATTTCCAAACCCGGACTAAACTAAGAAATATAGTAACTTTAGTTAACTTGAATACTACTTGATAGTGCGATAGATAGGTAATGTTTTTAGAAAAGAACAAAGCATTACATGTGCCCTTTCTGGTACGATTTCGTAGCTCATCATTTGCGTGAATAGATAATTAATTCTAAACTTCATTCTGGAATGTGACCCATAGAGTTGTTCCCAATTAAAGTGAAACGACGACGAAGCTATCGTCGGTGAGCCACTCGCCCTGGTTTTCAAAGAGCTATTCTTTGGTATTCAGATTACCTAGTTTGTTCATTGAGATACAACAACAACGCAACGTTAGTACTAAACCTTGTTGTATTTCAGTTGAGAACAACAGAGAGTTACAATGTTCAAAATGTAAGTTTGAAAAGATTATTACTAATATTGTCGTGTTTACCTGTGAGAAACATCAATAGCAGGTCAGGACCATACAGCGGGGCAATGCAGCCAGCGTTTTAGGGAGGCTTCCGACCAAACCTGTATTTTCCCCAAATAATACTCGGTATCTGGAGGAGTAGCACCAACCAGAGAACGGAATCGAAAAGAAAAATACTTTCTCAAAGCACAAATCTTTAATTTTTGAGGAACACAATAACACCAAAGACGAATTTCTCTTAAAATAACAAAACGGGAAACCGACAAATCCTTGCAAATCTTGAACAATAAAAGATCAAAGTTGGACTCAGCGTTTCCGTCATAAAGTCAACCCCTGCCATCAATGCACTGAACAGCAAACAAATCCTTGTACAATACTGCTCGATTTTTATGAGTGTTTGTGGTGGAAGCCATAAGCGGAAGCGACTCCAGTTTTATTCTAATTAAATATAAATACCTCCTGTCCGCGGCTTTAAAGTTCAAAGTAGCTAATATGTATAATTATTTTAGGTCTACAAACTAGGTACATCTAAGCAAAATTTTAGCTCGAACCGTTCAGTAGTATTGACGTGAAGAAGACATACATCCATCCTTCAATCTATTCATGTAAACTTTCGCAATGTGGGGAGGACCGTGGCTTACAAATTTTTTTCTATATTTCGACATCGGTAAGTAGGTACCTAAATAGAGTCTACACACCATAGTCGGAAACACCGCCGACACTGCCCGGCAGGATGATGTCGGTAACATTATTTTAAAGAATCATATCAATTCAATTCATTTATTCATTTGTGATACACAGGTATTAGGTACAGGGATGTTTAGACATAAAATTAAGAGCACTGTGATCTGCCATTCATTAGGCCTACAAATTTGACATAATTCATCATGGCGGCAACAGAGCCCGCAAACATGTTTGCGACTTGTCAATCTTTGCTGGAGTGCTCGTATGTGTTCTGCGGATTACCTAACGAATATTTCCACCGATTTCGAGTCCTTCCTAAACTTTTCCCGCCTTGCAGCACCCCTATCTGATCGAGAGGAACTAGGTACGTTTCGTAGTATGACAACGATCCAATCGTTTCTTACAGTCGTGGATAGTTTTCGAATGATTATGACTGATTTGTTGTACTTTGATATAACAGTAGCAGTTATGTTCACGGCATTGATGTTATAAATGTATAGATAGAGCACTACCACTAGCACTTGATCCAACTGAACTAACTTCAGGACTCACTTACCTACCTAAAGTACTGCGCGGAACGTCGTCATCGCCTCTGACACAAAATGTCACCAATCATAATAACATTATAAGTAGGTAAAACTCACTGAAACATTCATAGTAAAGCCTTTGATTGCTACTTTAACAAAAATAAGAACTCGCGGGAATACGTTTCGCTCGTTAGCTGGCACAGCTTAAATATTTCTGAAAAACAAATTTTACTGTTCATTATTTATTGTTTACCTACCAATAAACGTTATTTATACCAATATGTGTGTTTCAATTTTCAATATAGGTATGGCACGGTATTTACACCGAGTCTTAAGTTTTTCCCTTGCAATCTATGAACGTACCAAGTCCACCCCGAACACATCAATCATAGAGGTAAAACACGCTTCTTAGACAGCAGAGGGATAGTGTCACCCAAAAATTCTCTTGATTTTCAACGTAAAAACGAATCTATGTGTGAGTTGACAAGCATAATTATTATAACTTCAGTGCTTTCACGCACACGAGCGCACGTTTACAAATAGGAAAATGAAACGTATTTGTCGAAATTTTTTGGCGACACCTCGTTTACTGATTTAGCGTAACCTTACATTTTCTTTGGCTGATTTCGTGCCACTGATAATGCTTACTGTAGCGGTGGCCTGTTCGGGGTTGATAATTAGATTTAAACACTGAGTTTAGTTTAAGTACAAAATTTATTTATCCGCACAGTACAGATCGGGAGACATCTTGGTTCATAGTTCTTTTGTTATCTCAAAACAGAACCGGAAGTAAAAAACTATTACCATAAACAATTTAAATGCTAGTGTGACATAGACAACAATCATTCACAGACAATGAAAATGTAGACTTAATAGGTAGGTAAGTTTGTTGCATGCCAACACTTACCAACTCCGCGGCTTTGGTGTGGCGGACCAAGGTCTCTTGGGTGGCGGATGCGTATTGCGTAGGCGACTTATTTGTTTAAAAAGGGCATCCTAGGAAAGTAACATTTTACAGCTCTGTTTCCCCCTTAAAGATAATATTCAAGGGGGAAAACGGGAATTCATTTTTATTGAAATCCAGTTTTCATTCCTCATGGGGGATTTCTATAGGGAAAACTGGTATAACCCTTATTATCTATGTGTTTTCACACTTATGGGAATATTAATAATACAATACTTATTTTTACACTTATGCAGCAGCGTGCGTATTAGATTGATTAGGTATACAAATTAACTGCGTGTATAGGTTTTAAGGTTTGTCTAACTTGTTTGTCTAACTTCTAACTTCTAATTTCTTCTTCTTTCTAAGGTTTGTCTTACTTCTTGTTTGTTGTTAAGGTTTTAAGATTTGTCTAAGTCGCAAATCAACTTTCAGGAAAGAAAGATAATATAAAACCCGTAACACAGTTATAAACTAGCACCAAAAGTAAAGACTTTGTCATTTATTTTTAGCGATGTTATTAAGATACATAATAATTATGTTATGATGTTGACAATTTGCATGAACAACTTTGCATGTAGTCAGTAGGTAGTTACTTAAACAATGTTATACAAGTTTGTACAAATATATATAATCGTATTATTCTTAAAACTAAGTTGGTCCATCTCTTTTTCAGCCCGCTTCCTCCATCTCCTCGCACCAAATCAATCGCTCATTCATGAAGGGGCTGCAAGTAGAAGGCCAAGCACTCTTCTTACCCCATTACAATTCCGGACGTGACTTTCGGTGATCCCCCTCATCAGATTCCCTCCCAAAAGGCTTAAGGCTTTTTGGTCTAGGGGAGACACCTAAAGAACTCTTGTCTTGCAATTGATTTTTCTATGTGCCCCTTGTTTTTTTGGTGTAGTCTCAGTAGTCCGGTTACAATTAACTCAACCGGACTACTGATGCTGGTGTTCACCAAAAGATAATCGTTCAATTAGGCAGCATCGTCGATTAACTTTGACGTTTAATGTATGAAAACTATTATCAAAAACTGCAAAACAACTGTATAAAATTTAACCATCTGTTGGTGAACTAGGGACTGAGTCACTCGATGTATCAGTAGTCCGGTTCCTTAAAATAATAATTTAAAAAACCGGACTACTGATTAATCGAGCGACTCAGTAGTCCAGTTGAGTTAATTGTAACCGGACTATTGAGACTACACCGGTTACTTAATTCAACCGGACTACTGATACATCGAGCGACTCAGTAGTCCGGTTGAGTTAATTGTAACCGGACTAATGAGACTACACCGTTTTTTTAACATCTCTGTGAAGTGAGTGACTTACTCATGTAAATCTGTAACTCAAAAGTCATAGCTCAATTAACACAATGCACTCTTTGCAGTCATAATTTACGTAGGTAAATTATGACTGCATGCCATAACAAAATGGATGAATGCGTAAATAGGTAATTATGATACCCACACGGTCATATTTTTTGTTTTTTATTTTTAACTAGTCTTTAAGGATGCCCCTAAACAGCAAGATGATTTGGAGTATGCAAAATGCGAATCCGAAAGAAGTTTTCGTGAGCTCGATAGACTGTATTGTCTATCTCGGGTTACCGAGGATATATTTATATTTCCTTCTTTTTTGTACGTTATCACGTAAAATAAATATATTCCGTAATAACACTATCAAATCTAAAGTTTTTGTTTTTATAGTGCGTAAGCCTCACACTCTGATGGAAGGATGCGGGTTCGAGTCCCGCCGAAGTCGTAAATTTTTGCGATGTTATTTAATTTCTATCAAATCTCTCAAAAATCTCTATACATAAAACGATAGTTACTTCATTAATCCATGTAGGTATAATACTAGTTAAACACAATCAGGGTAAGTAATTGGAGTGTTCAAGCTTCAAGGTCCTCGTACCTTCGAGGGCTGGCACGTGGCCAATTTGCACATATCTTACCTTACTGAAGGGGATGAAGGTAAATTATGGAATACCAATCAAGTGTTTTTGGTAGGATTTAATTTGAGTAAATATTTGCGACGTATACTCAATCCATTAGCAAGGAACAATATTAGTTAACAACTCAGAAGACAAAAAAACAAATGTCTTATTTTGCCTCAAGTATCAATAATAATTGTCAGCATAAATAAATAATGCTGGACAATTCACACAGCATTATCTAGCCCCAAGCTAAGCAGAGCTTGTGTTATGGTAACTTTGATAACTGATATACTTAATACAATACACTACATAGATGTTTATTATACACGCAGAACGCCCTGGACAAATGTTGGTCTGGGTGTTATCTATGTATAATAATAAAAAATTATCTATCTATGTATATAATGTATTAAATATATCAGTTATCTAGTTCCCATGACACAAGCTTTAAGTAGCTTACTTTGGGGCTAGATGATGCTGTGTGTATTGTCCAGCATTTATTATTATTATTATTATTATCTATTTCTCTCGCAGTCGTGGAAATTTAATAATGTGCAGTTGACTCAGGATTTTAAGTGTATCACTTTTAGACATATCATACTTTTTAGATACTCAGCGGCTGCATTTTGATTGAAAAAAAATTTAAAGAAAATTAACCAATGAACGGTGAAAATAAAATGAGCGCCACTCACGAATACAACCTAAATTGACCTACTGAATAAAATGACCTCTTAGCCGAATTTCGACCACGGCGGCCACTCTCGTCAGAGACTAGCCAGATGCGCAGGAAATATGACAGTGCACAAGTGTGTGCGCAAACACAGGTGCAATCTCTATTCCCTCACTCTCATAATTCGATGGGACGGCAGAACGACACGACCGGGGAGAGGTCAAGCGCAGGACCAACGTCTTAACGTGCTTTCCGAGGCACGGGGTCTAACACCGCCAACTTCCTGTCTCAGGGCTGCTACTGTGAATATTTCTCCCAAGAAAAGTCCCAATAACACAAATCTTGGCCCGACCCGGGATTTGAACCCGGAACCTCATTATCAGTGGTTGAACTCGCGACCGCTAGACCAAGGGGGCAGTCAATAGATACTACTGAATAGATACATATATATAGACTAGCATTCTTACTACCCGTTGTCCTATTACCCGTTTTGTATGTAGAAATGAAGCATTTTCCCGCGGTAAAAAATAGCCTATGTTCATCAGGAATAATGTGGGCTTCTAATGGTAAAATAATTTTTCAAATCGGTCCAGTAGATTCGGAGCCTATTCAATACAAACAAACAATCAAATGTTTCCTCTTTATAATTATTATAGTATAGATAAACTCAATCTATTCATTTCAATTGCCATCCCTCTAGCATCTGCTTAGCTTGGTGCTGGATGACGCTGTGTGAATTAATCCAGTATTATTTATCTCAAAAACTCCCAACAATATTTCGCTCACGAATACCTGACAGAAACTTCGCCAACTACCCTCCAATCTCGTCCAATCACTAGCGGGCTGTAGATCAAAACAGTCGTCGTCGATGGCCCTCACGGAGTGGGTACGCGTGACCAATTAGAGCGATCGCTTCCGGATAGATTGCACGATAGGGAAATAGCGGGAAATGCGGGGTGAATGGGGAGATAAAGTTTGAGGTTATGATTTTTTTTTTTGTTTGGGATTTGCAGCTATTCATGCTTCTATTTATTCAGTCCAAAAGCAACTAGTGCTAGGGAAAAGCCACTTTGTATTGCGCCATTTTAGTCGGTTCATCTTCAATTGAGCTCGTTACGGGAGGCCTATGTCCAGCGGTGGAATAGTATGCAGGCTGATATTGCTGTATATTTTGGAAACGGCTATGTTTGATAAACACAATCCGCACCTATTATGTCGGCCATCTAACGCCGTGCAACGGAATAGGCGAGATCAGTTTAAAACCTGCACTTTTAACTGTAAAAAGAGGTTTTGAGGAAAAGCTTTTTTGCTATGGCACCATATCGGTCTATAACAAAATTCCGCTTCTAATAGGCGTGGTAGGCAGTTCTCTTACGATAACTGCCTACCAGCCTACGGTGTTTCAGAGAAAGCTTAAAACCTTACATATATAATACAATAACAGATTTTATAAATGACAAGAATATTGACAAGATAAAAAAAATATAAATATATATAAATAATACTGTATTAATTCACGCAGCGTCATCCAGCCCCAATATTGTTAATTTTGTTTAATTTTTTTCAATCAAAATGCAGCCGCTGAGCATCTAAAAAGTATGAAATATGTAAAAGTGATACACCTAAAATTCTGAGCCAATTGCACATTATTAAATTTCCACGACTGCGAGAGAAATCGAACCCTTTTTATTAGAATATTGACAAATAACAAATTAATTCTTATTTTCTATTGACTGGCCAAGGTACTTTATTTCTTAAATTTGACATTATGTACTTTTTCATTCCTCTTTCTGCTATTTAAAAGTTTTTATTTTTAGTTGTCATACATAATGCATGTAATAGATTACACGCCCATATAGGGCAAATTACATTGCTACACTATCATTTTACTGTACCATCTATTTAACATGTGATTAAGCAATTAAATTTCTTTACTTTTGCTAGATGAAGATTATACATATCGACGCTTGAAAGGCAATAATTACCAAGCGACATGTTGGCAACTTTACACTGGAGCACTTTAAAGTTTATTTTTTCAGAAAAAAAATCATATTAAATCGCCTATTAGGCACAACTACTTGATTTCAACGAATTTTAAATGCAGTTTATATACTTAGTAAACTGGCATATAAAAATTATGTATTTTCTCAATAGTTAATGAAATAGTGTCGGTTAGTAATAATTTCATCAAAATCACAAACGAGTAAAAATTACTTACCGACAACAAAATTTTGTAATAAAACAAGTAAAATTTACTAAACCCCATTAGTTCATAATTGTCTTTGAAGAAAAATTAGGTATCTAGAAGTAACGCTTGTTTGACAAATGGATAAACTGATCTAAACAGAAACCAGTAAATCTTTTCTGTCAGGAAATTTTAAACAAAGTACAAATTCGATAAGGTTAGTGTAGTATTGTTTTGTACAAGTAACAACGAATTTAGGTTTGCGTTCACATAATTAACGGCTTTCGCAACAAGGCTTTTTGCGGATATCGTCTTAAATTGCTTAATAATTAAGCATGTGTTAAAATGAACTTTAAATAAATAAGACATTTTACTTATATTGGTATTTATTACGAAATTTAAAATCAGTAAGGTAGGCAAATCACAATTTCAACTTGGAAGAAAATTGATTTAGATCACCCTCTTAAGTAGTCAGTCTTACATAATTATTACTTAAGAATAGAACTAGAACAATAATTATAGTTTTTCCAAATACTTTTTTCAAGGAACATTTAATAAATCACATATAATTATGTAGATGCAGATTTGAGATCCAATTTTCAATACAAACAACCATGAATAAATGTATATAAACGTAAATTATCAATTAAGCAACACAATTAAGATCAAATCCTATTTTACAGCTTTAGCTACTACTTATAAGGTATATTTGGCATAATTTATGATGTTAAACTCATCAATAACATTTTAGAAAGACATAATGGCAAATATGAAATATTATTAATATTATAAATAATATATTATTAAATACTTATGTAACAACTTATTTGAACCACGTTTAAACATAGTATTTATGAGTGAGGAAGATGTAGGTTATGAACTTTATAGTTGTAAATTGAGATCAATCTGTTGACTTAAAAAATCATAAAATTAGGTATTTTGATCTACCTAGTCCTTACATTACTAGTATAAAAACATTATCAAAATGTCTAGGTTGAGAGCATCTTGCAATAATATTTGTAGAACGAGTAGAATTTTCACTTACTAGGATGTTAGTCGCAGTATACGTTTCTCGTGTAGTCAAACCAAATTCAGTGTTGTTGACTGTTTGTTCCTGGGTGTTGCTTGTAGTGGATTTTTCCGGTAAAGTCAAATCATTATCAATGCTTGTAAGTTCTTTAACTGGTTCTATTTCTAGCGTGCCAATCTGAACCACAGAATAATCATCCGCTGGAAATGTACTTTGTTCTTTAGATAGCTCTGCAGGTACAAATTCTAGGGTTGGGCCTGAAGGGCCACCGACAAGCTCATCCATCAATGCTTCACTATAATTTTGATGTTGCTGATCATCATTTATTGGGCCAGTCATTTCAATGCAGTTGGCAGTAGTAATAGTCTCAGAAGTACTCGCCAAGGATCTTATTGAAGAAACTTCATCTGAGAGTGTCTCATCCTGAAAAAATAATTCACCGATGTGTCGAGTTCAGTACAAGAGCAAGATAATGGAAAGGAGATATCTCTACGACAAAAAATGTACTTAATTGGATTAGTAACAAACAACGCTTAAAAAGCCTATTTTGCAAATACTACCATTGCGGGATACTCTGTCTGGCAGCTATTAAATAAATATCTATCCATATTAAGTCTGAGAAAGGTAAGGTAAAGGTATAAAATTTGTAAGACTACAATGTAGGTACGAAATGATATCAAAAAATCTAAAATGTATTATTTATTTTACTGTGTTATAGCGCATGTATATGCGCTAACACACTTATTAGGCGTAACAAGTAAATTTATTAATTATAAAACTTACCGGATCAACAAACAAAAGTTTTTTGCGAACTTGTTGCAATCTTTGCAGATTTTTGTCATTGAACGTACTCGACATCTTGGCCCCTAGAAATAAAATATAATATTAGTTGCTTCTTATAGTTAAGATTGATAATGATTTAATATTTTAACTAAACATGTACATTACCACGATCAAATCCCGGCTATCCACACCCGCGTTTGTCATAGCTTGCCTAATTATGTTGTCTACTCGCTTATTGCGTTTCATAATGTACCTAAAGCCATAAAATAAAATCAATATAAAATACGTGTTAAATAAGCTAACCCTCATATAATCTTTATAGTGGAAACACTTACCTAGTACTTATTTCAAGCGTCGCGACAAGTACTTAGTGAGATGCGCGGTAGCACGCGGATTACCTATGCGACAGTTCATTGAAGACTAATTGATATTTTGTTACCAAGAGCCACTTTAAACCTGTTTTACAGTGCATATAAGCGACAAAACAAAATGCTTGCAATAGGGATAAGCATGTTTTTGTACAAATTTCATATCGGAAATAGTTACCTTAGCAACGAAAGTAGTAAATAAAACGGCTGGTAAAATATTACCAAACGACAAACTTTACTCGTTTTCGGCAGGCAAAATACTACTTTATATCATAAGTAAGTCCATTGCAATCTGCAAAAAAGTACTAAATGATAATGAGTACATTATTAAGTTGAGTTAAAAAATCTTAACCGACAACAAAAATAAATATTTTTTCTGGTAAAATTTCTTAAGCAATACTCAAACCCTAGATACCGTAAAGCAAAAAATACTTTATGATTAAACGTATTTATTCGAGTCCAAGCAAAAATTACTAAGTGTACAAAGCTAAAATAGATTACATACCAAATGAAAGTTATTTAGTAAACGCAAAAATTTTAGTCGCTTGGTCGCCGAAATTTGCGTTTTTTTTAGTTACTAAGCGACATCAAAAGTCTTCCTAGCGGTGCGAGAGTAAGACCAATCAACGCAGTTTTTTTTGCTGATTGCAGTGATGTATATAACTCAATATCGCCTAAAATGTCGCTTGGTAATTATTGCCTTTCAAGCGTCGATATGATGCCGTCGAACCATCATCGGCCGGTGATCTTCTTCTTTGTCCTTGAGCATCTCTGGGTCACCGTTTTGTAATTGCTGTTGTTCATCCACCAGTCAAGCTAAGTCTATTCTCAATTTCCCACTTAGGTATGAACTGTCACAATTATGTCTCAATTGAGACAGCCTCAAGATGAGCCTAACAGTTAGATCTTAGATGGTTAGATAAAAAATATTAGGTACATATTTTCTGTTTAACAGTGTCTTAAATCCTAAATTAGGTTTACCTAGACACTAGGGTGCTTTAAATATACCAATACAGATAATTTGTAAACATGGTTGGCAGTCTGAGGTTATTTTTTATACGCTGCCAACGCAAGGCATAGAAAATTTAGCTCGCTATTTAACTCTGAAAGTTAGTTTTACGGGTTTGATTTCCGCCTTGGGACAAATGTTTGTACGATCCGCAAATATTTCTTCCGGGTGTTCTGGGTATTTTCTTTGTATAAAAATACCTATCTATCTATGTGGGTAGGTAATGACTGTATTCTGTTAAGTATATCAGTCATCTAGTACCCATAACAAAAGCTCTGCTTAGCTTGGTGTTAGATGCTGCTGTGTGGTTTGTCCAGATTTTTTTTTGAGATTTTTTTTTCCTTGGAAGTAGATCCAGGATCGCATCAACAAACAATCTTTACATTAAGAGTAGTTCTAGAGTAGTACTCTACCTCTCACTACGTCAACACAGCTAAACCGTATATCTATCCCTTTCTGTCCCAATAAGTCTGATTTAAAAGCAAAACAACTGATAAGAAGAAATTGGGCAATTTTATTCAGAGAAAGCAAAATGATTTTGTCTCTTGGAAAACATCAGCCGAATCCATCTTGAAAATGTATTTCTTTTTCTTTATCCCAATAATCCAATCAAACAAATCGCATCATTCTAGATTTCGAATGCTATCAACTTTTTGTATTCGGGATTTATTTATAGAATCTATCTTATAGGTCGTGTGCACACCAATTGCGGTTTAACGCGGTGCATATGCGGTGTGGATGCGGTTTGATATTGATGATGCGGTTAGCGATTTAGGTTTGTAGTTGTATTTTTATTAGCGTAGCCAAAGTAAAACTAGTTTTCCATGAAATATTATTAATCTAGGATTATCTTCGATTCGATGTTTCAACTTCTATGGAAACTTATACCTTTGATGCGATAAAATTAAGCATACTCTCTAAAATCTGTACTAATTAATAGTATATAAAGCTCGATTACCACTGACTCACTGACTGACTGACTGACTGACTCATTGACACGATTGTTCTCCCTGATGGTGGATGGGAAGGTATGTTTTTTATTGCGGAATCGTGTAGAGGGGTCGAGGGTGACTTGGGGA
The DNA here is from genome assembly GCA_949316285.1 of Eupithecia subumbrata. Lineage (NCBI taxonomy): Eukaryota > Metazoa > Arthropoda > Insecta > Lepidoptera > Geometridae > Eupithecia > Eupithecia subumbrata. The sequence continues at coordinate 5,694,483 of OX438649.1, forward strand.
AAATCCAGACTTTTTGAGATTTGCCCCCCCAGAGCCCACCCCTCCCTGTGACAGCCACCGACGCGAGCTGCTTGCAGCTCGCGCACTTATAAAATACTAGTAATAATATATAAAGCTCCATTACCACTGACTGACTGATTCACTGACTGACTGACTCATTGACACGATTGTTCTCCCTGATGGTGGATGGGAAGGTATGTTTTTTTTGCAGAATCGTGTAGCCGGGTCGGGGGTGAGTTGGGGAAAATCCCGACTTTTTGAGATTTGCCCCCCCAGAGCCCACCCCTCCCTGTGACAGCCACCGCCGCGAGCTGCTTGCAGCTCGCGCACTTATAAAATACTAGTAATATTATAAAGAGGAAAGCTTTGATTGTTTGTTTGTTTGTGTTGAATAAGCTCCGAAACTACTAAACCGATTTGAAAAATTCTTTTACCATTAGAAGCCCACATTATTCCTGATGAACATAGGCTACCTTTTAGCGCGGGAAAATGCTTCATTCCTACGGGAAATCGGGTAATAGGACATCGTGTAGTAAGAATGCAGCTAGTTATATTTATGTACAATTCAACCTCTGAGTTTCAGTATTTATGGCGTGAACAGGTAACCCATTGCCCTCATACTTTTCCATATAAAATATGACTGTGAATATGTGACTAATATGTTTATGAATCTACTCTATTCATTTGTAAGACATGATATCCACCCTTATTCACCATTCAATAAAGATGATATTGAAACGATCGACGCAAAGACATTCCTTAGAAATGAAGTTGAAGCCAATATTGGTATTACAAATGTTGTAATCCCGGAGTGACAAGTGTTCAAATAAATAACACGCGACCTTGTGAGATTACAGGGCGAACCCTTTTTTGTTGGGGATCAAGTAACAAGCTCATCTATCAAACTGAAAAATCTTGAAAATATAGATACATTGCCGCCGGATCGTATATAGTCCGTTTGTAGAATGGCTACGCAAATCACAAAACTGATTTGTTATGAAAATCTATTTCATTTCATTCGACGAGATGGTAAAGTGAAATTTATATTGTTGAACGTTGATCGGTCATAAATGGCCATACTTATTTATCTGAAATGTGCCGTTTTGTAATCCACCTCGTCTAAGCATTCTACAAACAGGCTGATTCTAGGAACCGGCGGAGACATGTATAATTATGTTACTAAATAACTGGAACGTTATAACAGTGGGTTACCAACTGTAAAAATAACTATTACGCATTTATTTTGAGAGTCATAATAGTTTGTTGAAATCGTATCATATCACATACCTACTTAGTTTATATTTTTGAAATGTCAGTACCTATTACCCTAAGAACAATATCCGTCTATTTCGTCTTCTAATAAGTTAATTAAAATATATATATTTTAGCACAAAGCACTGATGGTGTTTGGGAAAACAAAACAACTTCCCATTTTGGTGCAAAGATTGGAATACTCGTAGCCAAAAATTCTAAGAAAGGAGGAATATATAAAATCTGTAGATATGGTACATTCTCCCAGCGGTTAGTCAACAACTGGCCTGTGTTACAAATCTTATGCAATAATTGTCATCTGAAACCGTGCATAGATTTTAAAACAAAGATCGCGCGCGGGCACAGAAATAAAAATAAAAAATAAAGAATGTTGTACAATTCACACGGCATCATCTAGCCTCAAGCTAAGCAGAGCTTGTGTTATGTGTACTAGATGACTGTTATACGTAATACATGGAAATAAATAAAGCTTATACCTTACGCCACACGCCTAATAAATAGCTTCAATATTTTTACTCTGAGAGTTCAGCTACCGGACTCCAATCAATCAGCTGGACCACACATCCAGTTCGAGATCAGACCTTAGATTTGACGGGCAAGTCAAATGGCCCAATGGGACTGGGTACTTACACTAAATTATGGCAATTATTTTAACGGGTGTACTTTGGGGGATTTTTTAATGGGATTTCTGGTTTGATTTAGGGATTTCGGTTTCGGATTTTAATGGTGGTTCATACATATTCGTACATGTTGTATTTCTCTATAATAGGTACTTACTTTATTCTATTAGACTAAAATAATATCAGCAATTTATCGGAAAAGTATTATAATTCGATATAAAATTGCTCTATCAACTTTCTTAATAAATTCAGTACTGTGTGGAGAAATACGTAGATTGTTTGCCATATTTTGCAGTTAGATCAACTTTTAAATTACAAATAAATTGTAAATACTAGTTCTTATTTGTTACACATTTTTAATTGTGATTTTCATTGATAGTAAAATAAACATCTTTAAAAAATCTAGATTTTAATGCTGTCTTGCAACACCTCTACTATTGCTAAAGATTCAGTGATTTTAACATCAAGGGATACGTTTTTAAATAGTAACTAACAGGCTAAAGGTTTCTTCGTCACATACTTTAGTCTACATACCGAAGCGACAGAAATCAATTATTTCCGTGTCAGTGTTTAATTTGTCCTTTTCTAAGTGTACATTTTTTGTGTATGTAAATATGGAGTTTTTGATTTGATTTCAATATAAAGCACAAAATTGTTCCACGATACAGATAAAACCAAGTAACCCCAAAAGGATGGAGGACTACCTAGCAGAAAATGAAAGAGGTTTTCACCTTGTAAAGAACAATTCTCGCGTCCTATGGCCGTGGGACACACTGTGTGTATATCCTAATTTATTAAGTCAGATACTGACCGGTGCCATCATCATCATCAGCCTATATTAGTCCACTGCTGGACATAGACCTCCCCTAATGAGCGCCATAGCGCCCTGTCTTCAGCTTGCCGCATCCAGCATCTGCCTGCAGTCTTTCGCAGATCGTCATCCCACCTGGCCGGAGAGTGTCACTACGTTTGCCGAGTCGTCGTCTCCAGTCAAGAACACGTTTACCCCAGCGGTTGTCGGTTCTTCGCGAGATATGGCCCACTGCCACTTCAGCTTGCTAATTCTTTGAGATATGTCGATAACTTTGGTTCTCTGTCGGATGGATTCGTTACGAATCCTATCCTTCAGAGAGACTCCGAGCACTTTCCATAGCTCGCTGAACGACTTTGAACTGGTGGACCAGCCCTATCGTGAGTGTCCACGTCTCAGCTCCGTAGGTCATGACGGGTAGGACGCACTGATTGAAAACTTTGGTTTTCAAGCATTGCGGTATGTATGACGAGAAGTGTAGTTACCTATTGGCATTACAGCTCAAGCGATAGCAGTTGAAACGTTAGGGTGCGCGTTAACAGGCCTGGATTGGACAATCTTCTGACAAATGAACGAACGCTTGCTGTGTTAAACGTTACATTACGCCCTTTAACACCGGTCAGTCTTAAATGCTGCCTTTAGCCGGTTGGCTTTAGACATTTCACACGCCAACATTTCAGACTGCATTTAAGATGGACAAAAGCAGTATCTCATTCAACCAGAATGCAATCAAGCCCGGCTCTGAAACATTATCCATCATTCTCACTAAATAATGCACAAGTTAAATATTCCAGTCCATTTACTAAATATCTAATACCACGAGATTTCCAGCTAATATTCTAAACCGTGCAATTTTACTAAACGCCTCGCCGAAACTACAATTTATCTCTCTAAATTTTCCACCGAAGACGAGTAATTAATTTGTGCTTAAATTAAATTTTGATGCGCCGCCGGTCGACGGACAAAGCTTCAAATGGGATTTCTGACCTCAGACAGAGTACATAAGGAACAGTAGAGGTTTTCCGTGCGAGGGTGTTGATTTGGTTGTTCTTTTCTTATTCTTGAGCCTGCATCCATACTCACCCACAGCTGGCCCAGCTGTGCTGGGTGCTTTGGTATTATGTAAGTCATCCCGTGACCACGACAGTGTGTAAACGTGTTGAAACGTTGGGAAAAATAGGTAAATAAACGTTTAATACCCGTTAAATAATACTAATAATAATTATGTTAGTTTCTTGATAATGTACGAGTATACGATACGTGTTTAATTTTTTCAACGCATTTCTAACAACGGTATTGGCAAGAGCGAACCTGACGTCACTCACATTTCACATTTTTTAGTGTCATGAGGCTTTGGCGGGATATCTATTTGTATTATTTCGCGGTTTTTTGATGTTTTCTGTAAAATTTTATTCTTTTTTAATTTTTTTGTTTCTAATTTTATTTTGATTGAAAAATCAACGAAGAAACAGAAGCGCTTTGAGTTGAGAATGTGAAGTGTGACGTCACAGAACAATGGCCAATATGGCAGCGTTTTTATCATCCGGAACTGAGCGCAGTTTTACTTTTAGATTGAACATTTTGTGGGCGTTATATATTTTTTTGTAATGAATTAACCTAAATAATGGATAAAATTAAAAAATTATTTGCATGTTCTGCATGCATCGGTGTCTTAAGTTCTACCATAGGGCATCCATCGTATTTTTTGGTAATAGCAGAAAATCTGTTGACTTACTACTTCCATTTACTATGCCTTCAACCCTTAAGGTAGAAAAACCACAGGCATCTCTAGAAGCGAAGGTTCCGAATGAATATTTTATGGCCTTCTAACATCTAAACGATTTATGGTATTACCTTGGAATTTGCATACGTAAGTTCGTAAAAATCTAACTAAAACATGGTTTGGTTTTAGGTCTGCTGACGCTTAGGGCGAAGTTGTGCTTGAAGCGGTGAAAGCAGGTTTGATTATCGCAGTCTGTCAAAATGTAAAATTGTGTGAATCATGCTTACATGAAGGTCTTTTATTAAATATAAAATATTAAAATTATAGTAAGGATCAACAATTTCATCCTATTCGGATATACAATACCTTTTAATCTAGGGACATTTACCTAATGTCAAAAATTCATTTAAACTGAACCTTATCAACAAGCCATTTCCTTAACTTAAGTGTAAACATGTTTCCATCAAGTTGTTTTATTTCTACGGATAAATTATTGAATACTTTGATAGCTGCTTTATTATATGCTTTTGTGGAACATTGATTTGATGATTTGAGGTACATAGGTTAGATTTATATTTATTTCGCCAGTTATCAAATCTATTACATTTTATATTGATGAATGTGGGAGGTTATTTTTTACGAATAAGCAAATCTCTATTATGAAAATCTAAAATGAATATCCCAGCTAATGTTAGGATATCATTATCTTTGAAAACCTCCCTCAAAGAAAAATATTCTGCAAATATTGTTTTGAGTTAAACAGTTTTCCCACCCAGGAAAGGAACTAAAGCCTCTGGTTTGAGAGACGTTACATAACGCGAAGAAGGAATCTGTCAAACAACCTCGAAAATACAATGTAGCTCTTAACTGGGCATTTTAGAACAGATAACTGTAAAGTAAAAGGTGCCATAACGTCGTTATTTATTTATTTTATTTTTATTTTTCGTTTATTAAGGCACAAACAGTATACAATTTTCTTAAAATTAACAGTGTATATAGCTATTATTAGGTAGACTTCTCTTTAAGGTCAGTGCCGCCATGTATTGCTCTGTTTTTCGTTTCGACGTGATTAATAAACCTGATGTCAGTTATTATTGCTTGCCAATCTAACGGCATATCACTTAGCAAGGCCGTTATTAATTATTATATGCTCCAAATTTTGGCAATGTTGCTAAGGTAGTTGGACTACCTAACTGTGGATAGTTTATCGCTTTATAGTTAGACGCGTCACGCCTTCACTCACTCTTTTACTAAAGCTTTAAATAAATCTTCAATCGAAACATCTCCAAGATCGAATCGATAAACGCCCAAAAAACCTAAAAACAACCACTAACGAATTCATCCCCAAACCCAAGTCATCCATCCAGATCTAAGAAGTAACAGACATAAGCCGAGTGGATTTAAGAATAAATAGCTGCCTACCCTGGGTACCCTGAGCTAGAAGAATGTAGTGCAATATGTCAGCAGTCGCCAATTGTCGAATGCCAGAGTAGCTAGTACGAGTTTTCTAGCTAGCTGTTATAACTACTTACTTTTTTAAAGGGCAGAAGCCTGTATTGACAAAAAAATTGAAATTGAGCTAACTGCAGACTGTTGCAAACAATCTACAGGTAGCTCAACTGATCCATATCAATACCAGTCGGAAGCATCCCCAAGACGCTGGCAGCATTGCCCCGCTGTATGGCAATGCTGACGCGCTGCGCCAGATTCTCACCAGCTCTTGGATTACGCGTCGCTTCGACCAGACGCTCAGATATTTTTTTTAAACCCGAATAGCCTCGGTACCCCACGGACCTAGGGTCTCGAATCCAAGGGGAGCAAATGTGTAGGCTCTGTCGAGACTTGCATATTTGCGCCTCTTGTGATCTTCGGCCAAATCTGACGCCGCACCCGCCCTCACGGATGTCCTCGGAACTGCTTGCTTTATTTATTTATTTATTAGTAACTACATTTAACAGAGTAGTATACGAACCAAAGCAGTCACTATCTTATTACCATTATTATTACTATTGCTTAGATTGGGGCTAGATTATACTGTGTGGATTGTCCAGCATTATTTATTTATTTATTGGTACAGTAGTATTGTGTTTTAGACCTGTATAAAGTATTCAACTCCTCGCTCTAACTTAGTTTGTGTTCAGAGACCTATGTAACAATGAAAAGTAATGACAAACAGTAGAATTACCATTAATATTTGGTTTCTTCTTGAAATTTCCTACAAAACAGCATGTAAATATTCTGATATTTTGTAACGTAACTAATCAGGTTGAATTAAAATTTAATTATAATTGCGTAAAAATGGTGAAATTTAAGAAATAAAAAAATCATAAAACTTTTTATGACCAGTTTGAGTTTTATTTTAGAGATTTACCATCTTATTGTTACACTAAAAACAAAAAGAACACATTTCCCAACCATTTGATTATAATTAATTTTAAATTCGAAAAAAAAAAACGATAAAAAAATGGGGCGCGTATCAAATTTTGAATTTACGTTTTTTTTTTATTTCTTCTAAACTTGGTTTGTTTATGTTTCTAAACAAACGATTAAAAAAATGGCGCGCGTATCAGATTTCAATTTGAATTAACGATTTTTTATTTTTTTTATTTCTTCTAAACTTGGCTTTGACGTCAGCTTTAAACTGTCAGTCAACTTTTAAGACATTGACATGGCTCAAAAGTTGACTCTACGTAACAAAACTTCGATGAAACAAAAGACAAGCTGAAAATCACGCAAATCGGCCACAATATGGTCGCTTGCCATGCAGGGCTATTTTTTGACAGGCCATATTATGGCCTCGTGCCAGCTGAGACGATGGACAAGGATCGCTATCATGCTACGAAAAGTAGTTCGCCTCAACGACCTTTGACGACCTCCGTGGCGCAGCGGGCGAAGGTCGGCCTGCGACGCAGGAGGTTGCGGGTTCGATTCCCGCGTCGGAACAAATTTGTGTACTATCTGCAGAAATTTGTTCCGAGGGTCTGGGTGTTTTCTATGTATAATTAAAAATATCTATCTATGTAGTGTATTGTATTAAGTATATCAGTTATCTAGTACCCATAACACAAGCTCTGCTTAGCTTGGGGCTAGATAATGCTGTGTGAGTTGTCCAGCATTATTTATATTTATTTATTTCAACATCCGACAGGGGCGCTGCAAGGCGTGAAATATGAAGGAACCGAAATCTCCCACAGTTTTCGTAAATTATGAAAACTCATCCTAAGGCATCACACCTAAAGATAAGGACGGAAAAGGACGATATCGATGATTTGACTCGGCGCATTTGACATTTTGATAGGTGAGTTTCTGATAGATACCAAGTGTGTGTTATGCTAAAAGGGGTTTTCTTTTTTAGGGCTTCGAGATCAAAGATCGGTTTCGAAACCCTTATGGTCTCGCTTTGTCTGTCCTTTTTTTCCTCTTTAATATCTCAGCAACTATTATTTTAAATTTCAAGTTAATAGCTACGGAGCTATTATCTTGAAATTTAAAATAATAACACATTTTGTGCGCCTATTAGATGAAGTAAAAATTGAAACTAAATGAAAAACGAAAATTAAAATTTTCCATACAAATTGTGATGTCGAAATTTTAAAAGAGACCTACAAAGTCAAATGGTATTATATGAAAAGTATTCTGAAGTTACATACTTTTTTAAATATCTTGAAAAAATCTAAAAATTTACCGCTACCGTGTCACCGAGGCATGCAGAGAGATCAATCTGAAATGTAGGTTGGTATACCTACTATTTTTAGGTATTTATTATATTGCGAAATCTCTAACCAGGGCATCTATTACAATTCTCCGCATCCGACACTGTCGACAGCAATAGTACGAGATCCGGCTGCAGAAACAGTGCAAACATCGGGTAAGAGCTAAAAAAATTGTAAATTTTTAATTTTTTAATATAATTTAAACTAGCGGCCACATTTTGATAGGCAACCTAGTAGATAGGTATATAATTGTCCTTAACACAAATATGCGTAAAAATGTGGTTCTTAGCTCTCTCGATGGGTGCACTGTTTCTGCAGCCGGATCTTAGACTACAAACGACATAAGACCGACGCACGCAATTGTCGATTTCGTAGAATTTTAATAGAGCCCCAGTACCTTTAGTACATATCTACTTGTTGAAAAACGGTCGAAACCCTCGGCGCGCGAGTTACACTCGCACTTGACGGATCTTGTTTATTGATATAAAATTTTTTTCATATATTATGTTCAAGTTACAAGGAGTACAAGTTAATATTAAACCGTTCGCAGGCGACAAGCGTTCTCTTGAACGATAGAGAAATTTGCGATCTAAAATCGTTAGAAAAAACTAAGCAACATTGAAAGATTCTGATTTTCAGGGATCACTGATGTAAGTACTTTACTTACTATCTTCGATCATCAATCACCAGGCATTTCGTATCATTTTTTACCCTTTTCGCGGCGTAAGTAATGAATTTGTTAACATCGGCATTATAGACAGGGTTGCCAACGATGCTACGAAAAGTAAAATTGCCCCTGGAGAATGGACACTTCGTTAAATGTAAGCTTATATTGGTAGACGTTAATGCGTTTTTGTTATTTCTCAAAACTTAACAAAACAACATCAAACGGATCATAGCAGATATTTGAAATTTAATGTTCAGGGACCAAAATCATTAAACACGGAACCTGGTTTGTTTTATTTAATATAATAAATAGACTGAAGATACTTATAAAGTTGTACTTTACTAACAAAGAAAATTACTCAACAAAAGTCATTTAGAACGGGATATTTCCGCAGAGTTTCATGCGCCATGATCACGTAATAACTGAATTCACTAGCGAGTTTTATGGACAGCTTATAATATTGGAAAGATAAAAACACGAATCGTGGTAAGTATCCCGTTGTAAATGACTTTGTGTGGATGTGCAGCAGCTGTGTGGTGCCTTATGGTGTGGTGGGCTTAGAATTTGCACCACCCCAACTCTTCCCGCGGGTGTCGTATGAGGCAACCAAGGGATATCCACCGGGGACGGGCAGCAGCGCCCCATACAGTCCAATTCTACCACCGAAACTGCAATCCCTAACCCGAATGCCCAGCTTCAGGATTATAGGCACCACCCCCATGAGATAAAAGCCAATAAAGCTCTTATCAGGGTGAGGCCTTCGTCTAGCAGTGGACCAATACAGGCTGTTGAGGTTGAGGTTGAGGAATTGACTTTAGTGTTCCTAACCATGATAGTTTTAAAAGTTTTTAGAAAATTAGGTACTGAAAAAGAATATAAATAAATTTAGACGACCTCTGTGGCGTAGCGGGCGAAGGTCCGCCTGCGACGCAAGAGGTTGCGGGTTCGATTCCCGCCTCGGGACAAATGTTTGTACGATCTACAGATATTTGTTAAGGGTGTTCTGGATGTTTTTCTATGTATAATAAAAAAATCTTTCTATGTAGTATATTATTATTATATATCAGTTATCTTGTACTCATAACACAAGCTCTGCTTAGCTTGGGGCTAGATAATGCTGTGTGAATTGTCCAGCATTATTTTTTTTATTAATTTGGAACTAGTATTTATAAATAATTAAAACAGTTAAGCTAACAGTATATCGTCTGCAGTAAGCTGTTTCAACAATCTAGTGGTCGCTCGACTGATCCATATGTTGCAATGTTGATGCACTGCGCCAGATAGGTACCTCACTAGCTTTTGGGCCCCGCGTCACTTCGACCAGACCCTCTAAAATTTCTTGTAAGTGGGCCAGTGGGCCTAACCCGACGCGCCTAGGGTCTCGACTCCAAGGAGACCAAATGCGTATAGGGTCTCTCGAGGTCTACCTATTTAAAAAGTTTAAAAATAAGTGTTACCTTCTTTGCAATAGTCGCAACCCTAATGGGTAATTTTTTACCGGCGATATCAATATACCTACACAAACTCATCATTCTTAGTCAACTAAGCTTAGCAAATCTTTTAATGTAATTTTCTGCAAACTAACCGTTGAATAGTTTTTATAAGGTGTTTAATAACTATTCTGGTCTTTACTGAATATCAGCGCTGAGTAGACACCAGTGTGCAGCACAACGCTGAGAGCCATATTTTGCCATAAACGCTGCAACATACAAAACGAATCTATTTTGTAACTATTTCGTAGTATATAGTAAAAATATTCTCTCTCTTTCTCTAGTGATGTCCTTCTAGCCGAATTTCGACCACGGCGGCCAGTCTCATCGAAGACATATGCACAGGACATATTATAGTACACAAGTGTGTGCGCAAACACAGGGGCACTCTCTATTCCCTCACTCTCATAATCCGATGAGACGGCAGACCGACACGAACGGTGTGAGGTCAAGCGCAGGACCAACGGCTTAGTGTACTTTCCGAAGCACGGGGCGCGGGGGTGTAACACCGCCAACTTCTTGACTCCGGGCTGTTACTGTAATTTTTCTTAAAAAGCCCATTGACAACTTTTGGCCCGACCTGCAATTTGAACCCAGACCTCCAGTGGGGCAAACACTAAACTAATCCTTCGGAATTTTTTTTACTACATTATATATTAGCATACTACATATATAAATACACTAGAATGACATTACAATACAGCCATTGATTTGACTAATTGTGTTATAACTTAATTTTATGAAAACATTTCACTAAGAACGTGTCCATCGGCATTTTTCTTATTGTCTCTCTTTAAGGGCAAGACACTTGGTTTCATGTGTTCTTTAAAATTAGCACTTATGTACTTTCACCTAGGGGAAGAAAATTTTATGCGACCATTTCGGGTTCATTCTCTTTACAAAACCGAAAGAATTTTCAAAATCGACTCCATGAAGACGATGAAATCGACGGACACTCATAAAAAAACGTACATACAGCCGAGCATAGAAGCTCCAACATTTTTTGAATTCGGTTAAAAGGACAATCAGGCTAGGATTTTTTCCAAATATTCCCAGTTTTATTTTTTCGAAAATGTATTAATTATAATGGAATAAATTTTTTCTTACTTCTAGACCGAATTAATTCTATAATTGGGGTCTATTCGATGCAAATTGGAACCTCCAAGCACCCTATTTTGTTTGACCCTAATGTATCCCTGTAGGTACACATAGCCTTACAAAGATAAAACATAGAATATTTTACTTTTTTATGTCATTTTCTATCATTCATATAGAGCGAGAAGTCTAGTTTTAATCAGACAAGTTACTGTGCAAGGTCAATATTTCGCTAACTGTACTGTAGTGGTTTAAAAGTAGGCAGCGACAAACTTGCATTAAAAATATTAAAATAATTTGAGCGATGACAAAGTTACACTACATTTTTACGATGACAATTATACCTGGTGACATTTTTACCCATTTTCCTGTATATGACCTTGTAGGTATAGGAATCTTCCTACACCGAAAAAGATGTCAGCCTAAACAAAAGCGCTTAAAATTATTATCTCTTATATTTATTATTATTTATTCACAAACAGGGCACGTTCATAAAATTTATATGAAAACGTGACGTAATTATGTAGATTAAAGTTGAGAGTTCCTTCGGATGAAAGTAAGTGGGACAACGTCCGAATTGAATGGGGAATTTAGTTAAACTGGTGGGTTGACCGGCATTACAGGTTGTAATGTAACGTGTTACACAGCGAGCGTTCGTGCAGTCAGTACTGGGAAAGAAGGCGCTCGCAGCGAGCATCGAGACGCATTTTAACGCACAGCGTAGTGTTTTCTGCTCGCTGTGAGTAGTACATTACGCCCGTATGTAAGTGGGACAGTGTCTGAATTGAATGGGGAGTTTAGTTAAACTGGTGGGTTGACCGGTATTACAGGTCGTAATGTAACGTGTTACACAGCGAGCGTTCGTGCATTTAGTATGGGAAAGAAGCGCTCGCAACGAGCATCGAGACGAATTTTAGCGCACAGCGTAGGGATTCTGCTCGCTGCGAGTGTTACATTACGTGCCGTTACACTGATCAAACTGAATTATTTATAGAATGATGGGATTATGGAACGACGGAATGGTAGAATGACAGAATGTCAGACTAATAGAATGACAGAAAGATGAAATGACGGAATAATAGAATTATGGAATGATAGAATGATAGAATGGTAGAATGGTAAAGTGGTTGAGTAATAGAATGATAAATTAATAAATAAATAATGCTGGAGAATTCACACAACATGATCTAATGAATGGTAGAATGTAGAGTGATATAATTAACATGGAAAAGAAAAGTGTAATCAAATTTAAACAAAAAACTCTGCACTGCTACGCTTTGATTGAAAGCGTCCTTACAATTCCAAAAAAGTCAAAAACATTCCCAAAATTTTTCAACTCACAGAGCATAAAATAATGCTCATAGAATAAAAAGTAAAGTTAGAAACTACCATCCATCCATCTGACTACAAAGTTACGTTCTGACATTGTTACTAATTTACACTGGACATCTAACTTTCAAGCCGTAAGTTTTGGTAACCCCTACCGAGATGGTGGCGCCACTTTTTAATATAATATGATTTAATCTTTTTATGAGCACAATCTCTCGTTTTGATGAAGATGTGCCAACAAGAAACACAGACATCTAAAACTCTTTCGTCTAAACTCCTCATTAATTTGCTTCGATCTCAATCTTCAAAATTCTTCTTTATAATATAGGTATTCTTCTGGAATCTGCTTTGCCATACTGTAATTAGTTTTTTTTTAAGAAACTCATATTGGAATGTATCATTAACGAATTGTGTGACGTAAAATTGTAAAAAAAATGGCGGCAGAGGCGGGTCCAAAATATTTTAACCGTTTGTCTCTGCACCTGTCATTTTGGTTGACAACGGATACATTTACAGATATACTCACGTTCATGACACAAATATACCAAAAATTTACTTACAATGCCCCGACAATACGTACTTTACTTATGTTTACCTGCATATATCATTTTGAAAATTACCATCCCTTTACCGTTAACCATCACCGTTGCTCCACTTTAATCCGAAAAGTTTTTGTGACCTTACTTAGGGCGTTTCGGCGAGCGGTCAAGTAAGTAGCCTCTTTGATGCCTTTATAATAAGATACCTAATGGATTAAACCTATTTGAGAGGCTCTAAAGTTATTGTCAAAGTCAGGGAGTAACTAAGAAAACGGACGTTATCGTTTTTATATCAATGTGTACCAACTGTAACTAATGACCATAGTTTTAGAAGTGATTTTGGAAAATCCGCGTGTAAGTTGAATTTTCGCAAACTTTTTTCTTTTATTTTTCGAACACCATCACACTCTGATAGTAAGTGACGATGTGTATAACTTGGTTCGACAGTGTAGCATGGTCAGAAGACACCTATGCATTGACTCGTGTCTTGCAGAGACCCCGGATATGATAAGTCGGAAAAGCAGCAGGCAGCGGGTCCCAAGCCAAGCGGCACCTACTAATGATAAAGGTAGAAGACAATCGTTTACAGACTACAGACCGTAAAGTAATTTACAACGGGAAATTTACGATGATTTGAGTTTTGAGCTTTCCAATATTTCGGCACAGTTACATGCGCCATGATCACGGAATAACTGAGGGCACTCGTAAATGATTTACGTTGTAAATGACTTTAGTGTTAATAACCCTGGATGGATTTAAAAGTTTTAAAGACCGCATAGACTACACAAACCCGCCAACGATGCTAATACAGTCCGCAAGCTTGACACCAAGCCGGGAGACTGTATTGACTGGCATTAGTCACTAGCATCATTTTCGAGAATCATGTCGGCAACATTGATGATAGTGACTTGTGGCGGCGACATTTTGCTGTATGAGAACCTACTCCAGGTCACCGATATTGTTTTGTCAGCATGGAAGTTGCTAACATGCCAACGCCTGTCACTGACAACAAAGTCACCGGGCAGTGTCGAGTGCTTCCCCGTTCAACCCAAGATTTTTCTACCCAATAGGTATTTTGCTCCGTTCGACCCAAAACATTTAATTTTAGTTCCCCTTTCTACCCACACCTACTTTTTCCAAATTTTCTTGCTGTGAACTTTTCATAATTGTGAGTTGAAAGAATTTCCATAAGATAGGATCGAAAAACGGAGGAGGTTTTCAAGTCCACGCGTTTTTTTTTCATGTATGACAACGCGTAACTTTTTAAAGAGCAGCACGATTTTGATAATACTTTTTTTTTCTTCGAAAAGTTACACCCCGAAGTTGGTCTCAATATATTTTACATAGATTAATTTGAAGTCGGTTTATAGTTTTTAAATCATGCCAAATTATGTAATGTATTATTGCAATGTATTATTGAAATTAGAAGAATGAATTTCAAATATTTTACGCAGTCGATGATGGTGTATATGTCACACCGTCATCGAATGCGTAAAACATTTGGTGAGTTTTCTGTATTCTACCCTAGACAACAATCGCTGCATTACGTGGCCTACTGTTGGCAAAAAAAACTCTAAAATCCATTGGAAAACTTTTTAGAATTCCCCGGTAGATTATACAGGTCGTTCTCGTACCTTACACGGTCCAATCCTAACGACACTCGATAAATCTCGACCCGAGCCAACGACAATAATTTCGGAACTTGAATTCGACAGAACAATGGCGAGCAGTTGCAGCGAAGTCGGTTTATTTCGTTTATTTGAACAACTCTAGACCAAGCCAAGGGGTTTGAATTATGGCGCAGGTAGATTACAGTTGAAGCCGCGTGGTGCCGGCTTACAATTTGCACCACTCCAACTCTTCCCGGGGTTGTCGTAAGAGGCGACTAAGGGATATCCATCGGGGGTAGGGCAGCAGCGCCAGCTGCAGATCAATTCTACCACCAGACTACGATCCCTAACCCGCTTGCCCAGCGTGGGGATTATTTTGCTGTATGAGAACCTACTGCAGGTCGCCGTCACTGTTTTGTCAACAGCATACATATGGACAAACTATACAGCAAACATATTGACAAATAATGTCTGAATTAATAAACTTTTATTATATTTTATTTAATAAGGACCGTACCCCCATGAGATAAAAGCCAATAAGGCGCTTATTAGGGGGAGGCCTGAGGCCTGAGTCTTGAGCAGTGGACCAATATAAGCTGTTGAGGTGAAGTTGAGTAGATTGCAGATTTGATCGGCCACTTTAACTCAGTCCGTGGATGTTGTCAGAACCGGCTAAGATGACCTAACAGAGGAAGGGCAGCTTCCTTCAATGTAGATATTTGGAAGGTTTCTAGATTCAATATAATCAATTCTGTTTGTATGAAACTTATTTTTCTGTATGATGTTATTGCTTTAATTATGTAAGTATTTTAAACTTTACTTGACATGTGTAAATAAAGTCGAACTCAGTTTTTGCAGTGCCCTTCCAGGGTGCATGTACCTAGCTAGTGACAACCTAACTAACCATTCACTTAGACCTAAGAAGTACATGCAAGCAAAAAAAAAATTGACACCACGCGCTCCTCACGTGATCACTAACCCGCCTGCCAAGTGTGGTGGTTATGGCAACCCCTTGTTTGGGGCGAGTTTGACAGCCTGTGGACATAAGTCTACAGCTGTCTAACTCTATATAAAAAATACACAACCCCTAAATAAATACACATACCCTAAATACCATTAAAGTATGTTTGCTGATGAGTAATTTTCTGTAACGTAACTTAGATGCCTAGCAAGCTATATTTATATGTTTATATTTGTGAAAAGGAAAACCAGTGTTAAATAATGTCAGAGTTACAAATTAACCAATACCAGTAAGCTTATTAAAGGTTTTCCTTTCAACCTACCCTTTTTTACCGACTATCGAAATTCTTCTTCTTCTTAGTCGGTCACTCTTGGCAGAGTGGTCGTGGTTATGATGGAGTCCTGATGAACGGCAGCTCGTGCAATGCGACGCCATCGTTCCCGGTTGGTTGCGTTGTGGGAGCAGTCGGTCATGCTGGACTGTGTCAGAGAGGTGATGAGGTCCGACCATCTGGTTGGAGAACGACCACGAGACCTCTTGCCCTCCATTCTGCCCTGAACCACGAGACGCTCCATGGAGTCTTCATTCCGGGTTACGTGCCCAAAGAACTTCAGTATTCGTATCTGCACAGTCGACGATAATCTTTCCTTGACACGAAGTTCTTCGAGGATGGAGACGTTAGTCCGATGCGCGGTCCACGGAATCCTCAGGAGACGTCTCCAGCACCACATCTCTAGTGCATCGAAATACTAGATATTTAATTCATTGAAAAAATATTGTACCATTGCTACATCCGCAGTCAATAAGTACTAATACAAAGCTAACCTGCGCAGGTTCGGGCTATAATATCGAGGCACGTAACCAACTGTCATAAAACCTCTCTGCGCTGAGACATCGATTGTTCGCGATCGTTTCGAATTATTGGCAGTGTGAGAGATTTATCGAACGAGTTCGTAATAGGGGTGACCTGGGTGTTTACCTGGTCTTCGTACCTATTATTCATTTTGTAGTTACTGAAGGCTTATTCCCAGAGGTCCATGATTCTATTGTTTTCTATTTCCCAGCGGGTCCATGAAAAATATAACTAAAATTTTAAACTTTCACACATCCATGAGATTTAACTAACGTACAGTCAGTAAAAAATTGCAGGATGGTAGTTTTTTAGTAAGTGAGTCTTCATGTTATTAGAGCGAGATAGACAGCATGCAGAGATCATCATTATCATCATCATCATCAGAGCAAAAAGTGTAAGAATGGAGACTGTCCTTTTAGACGTTTCTTTCCACTTTTCGCATTCGTCAATGCAGCAGTGCGCTAGTGGCGATTGCGGTCACTCGCTTGAAAAAAGGCGAAAAACCAAGAAACTAGGGCCCAAGGTTACGGTTAGCTCGTACCGCGAGTTTTCGACTATCTTATTCCGTCACTGTAAAACATATTTCAAGATAACGTAAAGCTGTGCGTCTACCGGATCAAAATTGGAGCGTACGCGGCGGCATGTCGGTATTTTAGGTAGACCACACAACTGGCGGATCACTGTAGAACCTTGGCACAATAAGAAAACAAACGCCAAACACACGCCACTTTTGGCGTTTGTTACTGTGACATGGTTCTACAAAGATCAGGCAGTTGTGTGGTTTACTTATAGCATCGGTATCGGCAGACATGCCGATCCAGTGAACGCTACCATAGAAATCTGTTGTTCAATTCAACTCTTGGTTAATGGCTCTGCGTCTGGTCAATCTGTTGTTCAAAGCAACAAATACTTACGCTGCGTACGCTATTCCGATACAGTAGACGCGCAACTTTAGTTCCAAAGAAAGCTTTTTCTGTGCTGTGCGGTAATAGTTTGGCACATAATTATATGTACCTTTAACCATGTATACTTTTAACCGCACTGTAGTTTACCAACAATAAATTTGCAACAACTGGCTACTTGTTCCCAGAATAGCCCACAGAATCGAAAAGCGTAAATCTGATGCAAATTGCACGACACACGTCCATTCTACGTAAATTGATAACGCGGATTGAGCAAACAGGCATATTTAACGATATAAATTAACTGTACAACTATCAACCTTATTATTTGGCTGTAGGACCGAATTTCGACTACGTTGGAGCATTATCAGGCTGGAGAATCAGAGTGCTATTCGTGGATCCATTGACATGGGCAGAGAGTGGTGTGACGGCCGTAATATAGCGGAGATGGTAAAATTGAAATTATAAATAATTTTGTTGATTTCCTCTTATAAAATTTGGAGTTATAAATGCATTTAGGAATACGCTGGCTCGGGCACGCTAAGAGAATAGAAGAAGATTGGGTGGTTAAGAAGACCTATGGAAAAGCATCGGGAATGGGATGCCCAGGTATCTCGGATTGATGAAATGGAAGCCGATTTCTGCGAACTCGACGTAACTAGCGAGAGACAGCTCAGAACCAAGATACCTGGAGGTGTCTTGTGTGTTGTGACGGAGGCCTAGAGCTTCTGTGGGTCACTGTGCCACATAAATAGGTAGGTAAAATTGTGTCGGTGAAATTGGATGAAGTACATTTATTATTATTAGCCCGTACTGTTCCACTACAAGGCAAAAGCAATGGCCTCCATTTCCTCTTTCCATCTTTCTGTATTGTATGCCAGTTCTGAATGTCAACATTGAAAACGAACAAAGTTGACGAATGACGTCGATTGCACGAAACGAAAAACCTTACCACCAGCTTCGGGCGCGTCTCCAATTGACACCTTTCGTTTCGTATCTCTAAGAAATAAATGTGACGCCCCCGAACTCAGATTTAAGAACTTCTCAAATGACGAATTTCTGACAGATTTTCATGGAAAACTGTCGAAAAATCGCAAGTTGAGACGTACGTAACGGCTTGATAGTCCAGAAGAGGCCGCATTTTTGTGATTTTTAAAACCATCTGACACTTTAAAAATTGTGTTTAAAATTCTGAAAAAAGAGATTTTTTTCTATAGAGTGAAGTTCATTAGATCTTCTAACTGAATGCGATTTTGACTAGATTAGATCCTTAAGTAATATATATTACTAATAATATGATAGAAAAAAATCTCAAAGTTTCCCCTTTTTCTAACGTTTTTTCAATACTATGACTAGCGAACTACTGATATCACACTTTATTTTTACTCAACTAAGGACACTTAATATTTCTATACAAATTCGCATAGTTTGACTTGATAAAATGATGTTCTTAATCACCATGTTTAAATAACTACAAAAAACACGAGCGCGGCGGCTTGG
Organism: Eupithecia subumbrata; assembly: GCA_949316285.1. Lineage (NCBI taxonomy): Eukaryota > Metazoa > Arthropoda > Insecta > Lepidoptera > Geometridae > Eupithecia > Eupithecia subumbrata. Next base: position 5,713,568 of record OX438649.1, read on the forward strand.
CAGGCGCGCATTTTCCCTTACGCCTACTGCTGCCATCGAAAAAAGGGATCGGAAGTCCTTCGTTTTGGGTGATCCGACGTCATCCGTCAACTTCGTTCGTTTTTCAAAGGAGATCTGGTCACGCTTTGTGGTGCACGTCCAGTTCGTCTTTTCATTTACGCCTGGTTTTAAGCACCTTGGCAATCATATATATTATTGAGAAACGAGTCTTTATTTTATATAAGTATTATTTAAATTCGCCTTTTGTCCGCGAATCAATTGGTCCGCTTGAAGCTTGTAGGTAGGAAGAACATGGAGGACCAATGAGACCACTTGATGCTCTAACTAAGGGTTAATTTTTGTCATTTATTTGTTTTTTCCTATGTGTATGTGGATTATTCCCGTTTTCCCTCTGAAATCCCACATAAGAGATTCCCTCTTCCTTCAGAGGAAATTGTGACGAAAAATATAACCTTTTACTTTAAATTTTATTTTACTAGGTTTAGTTTATGTAACAAGAATATCCTAATTCGTAATGTTAGCAAACAAAAATTCTAGTTACAGCCGTCATTTTTAACAATATTTACTTCCAAAAGCAGAGTCTCCCAAAACAATGAGGTGAATCCCAAAATTGTTACAAAATTGACCCATTTTCCAAGTGAGAATGCATTTTATGGGACAAAACTCATTCTTTGTACGTCCGACGTGTTTTGAATGCTTGAATAGCCGTCAGAAGAAACGTTGGATGTTGAAAAATTTCCCAATAGGGTTCCGGTTTGTTTTTTGTCGGTTTTGCATAGGACCTTCGAACGCGTTGGAATAGAGGAAAATATAGTTTATCTTTTGTAGTTCAACGTAAATTGTACTTGTTTTGAATGGGGTTAAGTATAAGGTGGTTCCCATAGCAAGCTACAATTATCTTAGTACACCTATTTCAGACATAAAACAGTACAATAGCCTTAGATGTAAGCCAGGGTTGTCTGGGAGAAATCTCTGCAAGGGAAAAAACCACCTAATTCCATTATGAATGTAAGCGGGTTAACTACGAACCTAGTTTGTGTTGGAAGAACACCACCTTATTCCATATTGCAGGAAATCATTTTTGTGTGCTAGGAAGCCTACTGCCAAATTATTTATTACTAGCTGCATTCTTACTACCCGTTGTCCTATTAACCGTTTTCCCGTAGGAATGAAGCATTTTCCTGCAGTAAAAAGTAGCCTATGTTCATCAGGAATAATGTGGGCTTCTAATGGTAAAAGAATTTTGCAAATAGTCCAGTTGTTTCGGAGCCTATTCAATACAAACAAACAAACAAACAAATCTTTCCTCTTTTTAATATTATTATATAATACAAAATAAAACGTAAGAGTTTCAATACAATCCTTTCCAATGAAACCTTTGTTCATTTTATTCCGTAATAAAGATTCTTTTATTTTATATTTCATCATTTTGATTTGATTACCCTGTAACAAAATAGATAATCTTATCAAACAAAATAAAACAAACTATAAGTTCGTTACAATCCACTCTATGTTTTATATTCGAATAAACAAGTTACATTCCATTTCATGTTTTTATAGCCGCGCGTATAAAACAATAATAAAATTAAACCTGCACGTTATTCTGTACGAGAGAATGCACACTAAAATAATTACAATGTTTTGACCTACATCTGAAATTATTCATGCACAGTACACGACCAAACTCGCTGAACTTGAGTTACTGACAATGATTACGCATTTAAAATTAGAAACATCTCATAAAAATACATCTATGAACGTGTTGGCTAGATTAAAATTATTCAGTAAATTTCAACGTTGACTCTACCTTTAGTTCACTAAAATGTGTGTAAGTACGTAATGCCTACGTTCTAGAAAGTCATTGAAATAAAACAAATAAAACGTGCCTTTGTAAGGTGATTAGGATGGTTGGTTCCACTCAATGCCAAATTTCTTCCCAGATAATGCCACGGAATAGTTAAATAAAAAATGATGTACCTAAATTACTTCCAACCAATGCCATGACAAGCAAGTGCAGTCATCACTAAAATCATAGTAAGATCAAAGAAGAAATGCTAATAAGTAGATACTTGAGCGAAACAGAATATTGCTTTATATCTTCTTGCGCAAAATTGTAACTTCAAGTCTGTCTCAGCTGACAAAACACAGGAACCAAGCTATAACGATAAGCGTTTATTTCCAGAATCAACCCACTGCAGATAAGGGAGCCTGAAAAATTCATCCCTTTCCCTAGACGAAGCTCTTAACCAAGACGTCAACATTGAAGCCGCCGAAAAGGACTCTAAAACAATGAGCTTAATCTAAGTTTACCTAACAGTTATTCAGTGACCAAGTAATTACTAATGACTTCAAAAAATTAAACAAAATTAAAATACCTTTGAACACGCTAGAAATTAAAACAAGTTTTGAAAACTTTAAAAATATCTGATTCTTTTCATGTTAGATTTGTTTGATTATAAACTTTCCAGCCGTTGAAAAACTAAAAACTAAAAAAACTTGTAGCGTTTTTATCTTTCGTAGACCCGCTACGAATTTGCTACGCTCGTAGCAGTGCTACGACTCGTAGCAGTAAATTGGCCATAAATATTGAGAATTGCAATAAAATAATCAGTAAATATACATACAGCTACATCAACAGCATATGCAAGTTCACTGCTGGACATAGACCTTCGCCAATAGGCGTCCTAATGACTGTATATCATTGGGGGAATGCCATAATCCCTGGGCAGGTGGGTTGGGGATCGTTGCTCGGTGGTGGATGATTCTGCCGGCTGGACGGTATTTGTTACCTACTTATATGCCTTGTATGTATGTATGTATGTATATATATAAGTTTATTATGTATGTACCTATATAGTTGGGAATTTATTTAAGTTGTTCTTATTTTAAGGTATTTATAATATGTATTGTCAGTATTTAGTTAAGATTGCTTATAATTGGTACATCCCTGCCTTTCTTAAATTCACATAATTCTTTCCATCCAAAGGTTGAAAAGATCATCCAAAGGGAGAAATCGCTTCTAAGCGATAAGGCCGCCCATTGTACTTGTGTCTTATGTAATGTCTCTTGTTTTGTATTTTTGTTGGTGAAGTAAAATAATAAAGTATTTTTGTATTGTATTGTATTGTATCCGCGGGTAGAGTTGGGGTGGTGCAGTTCAAAACCGGACCCTTATGACAATTTAATACCTCAACCTCAATCTCAACCTCAACAGCCTATATTGGTCCACTGCTGGACGCAGGCCTCCCCCTAGGCGCCATATTGGCTTTTATCTCATGGGAGGTAATGCCCATAATCCCCTGCAGCGCATTTAATACTTGATACACAAAAAAAAAACTTTGCCTGGCTGGTCCAGAGAAATACCACCACCATGTCTTTCTCTACCTACCCTAGGTTTATTTGTTTCGTTCCGAATATAGATATAAGTAATTCTGTAGATATAGTACGTACGCTATGCCAGCGTTCAATCAATAAACGGCCTGTGTTGTGTTACAACTAAACGCAAAGAAGCACTATTTCCAATCTTTTGCAAAATACCTACTTATGAAGGAAAGACGTACCTAGACCTGAGTGCAATAATAAGTCCGCGAAACATCCGACTTTGACAGAGGTGGAAGGACCTAATTTCATCTTAACTTGATACTTTCAAGAAGCTAGTAGGTACCCAATCTCCCCAATTTTACTTAGACCCATGGTTGCAAAGAGGTTTTTTTAGTATAATTAAGTAGTTCAGCTAACCTCGAGCTGGATTAAAAGTGAAGATGTAATCAATTTCGATAAAACTCTAACCCTGACATCAATTTCACTAATCACATTCAGCACGCCATTTTGTTTTCCACCTGACAGCTGTCATCCACAAAATGGCCGCTGATAAAGCCACAAAGGGGCTCAATCCATCACTCCTGTCTTTTATGAGTTTCCTATTTCAATTCATTACAATGCTTTGTAAACGCTGCAATTTTTCAAAGATTATAAATAATAAAGGAGTTTCAAAAGAGATTCCTGTTAATCGATTTCTATAGAATTTAACAAAAGGCGGAAAAAACGACATCGTTTGATGCGATACAGTAATTTGGAAATCGGTTATTTATGGTCTTTTTTGTGTAAGGAACTTTTGAATAAGCTCAAGATTTTAGTCTGTAAATTGTTTGGTATTTTGCTTTTGTGACGTGGCAGTCGCAGCGTAAGAATTGACCCCACAGCACAGAAGTGGATGTCGTCGACTAAAGGAACCGTCCAGAGGAAGCTGCTGCTCATGATCGAAATCAAATGTCTTAAAGTGGAGTTATTCTAAAGTCCCCTTTTTGCCTTTTTTGGAAGTATGCGGGGTTTCCATTCTATCTGGCCCAGTGCCACTCCTCTATAATTTTAAGTAATTACTTATACGATTTTATGTATATTATTTGGTATTTTTATAAGCTTTTGTGCAGTGGTCGTCTCAGCGTCAGAATTGACCCTTCAACACAGTCCGTGGATGTCGTAAGAGGCAACTAAGGGAACCTTCTTCTAGAGGGAGGTCAGTAGCTTCACTGCGGCCAACAACCCGCCTACCAAGTGTCGTGATTATGTCATAACCCCCCTTGTTCGTGGGGACATGTCCAGCAGTGGACGTTATGTGTACTGATGGGCAGTTTTATATGTTTTTTTCGACGTAAAAAGTATCCTGTATGTTATTCCAAACAAAACTAAACTAGCCATAAGTCAATTCAGTAATTTTCGTCAGAAGTAACAAACATGCATCCGAACTTTCGCATTTATGAGGGCAGTTTGATAAGTCAGTGACTTTAAAAAAAAAAAATTATATCAATCCCCTAATAAAAGCTTAATTTCAGTGAAAACTGTAAATGAAAACCACTTTTAATCACTCTGATGGTGTTTTAATTTAGAACACACCAATATATCGTCGGTCGGAAACAGTACTGGAACATTTCAAAATATACTGTTCTGAGTAATTGAGGGTTTAAGTTTTTGAAAATATTAAAATGTTAGTTGTCTTCATCTAGAGAGCCTTAAGTATATTTTTTTTTCTTGAATAATATGCTGATTATAGACAAGTTTATTGTGTGTTGCTAAGGTTTAGCTGTCATTGGTAGTTTTTAAGTTATCCGTAATTTTGTGAAATGTTCCATTAGTGAAATTAAATTCATCAATAGAATATTTAGAAATGTTCCAGTTTGACTCTGAAATTCTTTAGTTAATTATGGTTTATTCATGTTTTGTGCCAGTCGCGCTTTGAATGATTAGTGTAGTGGTCTGAAGCAGTTTACGTTTTAATAAATAAAAATTTAAAAAATGTGTTCCAAAGCTAAAAGACTGCTTAAATTGGCAATAACCAACAGTTCAGAAAGTGATCATGATCAGTTCAGCGGTAAGTTTTATTGAAATACCTATTTAGCTTAAGTAATTAACTAACTAACTTCCGATTTTTGTGGGAAAGCTTTCTAAAATATTTTAATTAAAAGGGGAATGGTAACAAAGAAAGAAGCTTACGATAGCTTATAATAGTAGCATGGATCTCTTTTTGCTTATGCTAGACCAAGTAGTAGGTTCTTTCTTACCTACTTACTACCTAATTTTTACTAATCCTGAGCTAACTAATTCTGTGTAAATTGTTTTTCAAATTTTAAAGAAAGGAATAAATACTGACCAAATTTTTGCTAACAATAACTTTAAGTTATAATTGTTCTCTGTTTTTGCTTACAAGGTGGTGGTTGTATGGTGAAATTCGTTCCAGAGACAAAATTAGATGCTGTTCGTAAAGGAACTCCTGCGCATAATGTTGTCGAGCACCAAATTAGATCATAAGACCGAACCGAGGAAGAAAATTAATGGACAAGACTTACTTTTTTGTAGGTACCAACTTAGGTGCCAACTGTTAACTTTAGCAACTCATGTATTTAGCTAGGTAGGATCTTTATTAGTATGGTAGGTATGTATCGTCAAAGTGGCTAGTTCTAATCTAACTTAATTAATAGATTCAGGCGTTACTTTGCGGAAATCCATTGTATAATATTAGGATAAAACAATATTTAGTAACAATTCCTCCAAAACCTCCTCCGACAAGATCCAACAAAATGTGATTTGCGTGTATCGCCCGTCCTCCCACAAATCGCTCCCACTTGTAATCAGAGAAAGTAAACAACAGACTTACGCAATACAAAATTGCCCCGTAAATTACCCTCCAACTCCAAGAACGAACACAACTTAATTTTCAAAAGAAAAGACCACAACAACCACACAGTGAAAAAACTCATCAAAAGTAAGTCGTCAACTAGTTTCTTCTCTCCACGAGACATCATCAGGACACCACAACAATACTCGACTTTAACAATGAGACCGCCAAGCAACAACGACAGAGTCCTGCCAGAGATGTTGCCTCTCTGAGCTCCTTGCGTAAAGTTACTTGGCGGCCTAAGCTAAATACATGAGTTGCTAAAGTTAATAGTTGGCACCTAAGTTGGTACTTACAAAAAAGTAAGTCTTGTCCATTAATTTTCTTCCTTGGTTCGGTCTTATGATCTAATTTGGTGCTCGACAACATTATGCGCAGGAGTTCCTTTACGAACAGCATCTAATTTTGTCTCTGGAACGAATTTCACCATAAACCACCGTGTAAGCAAAAACAGAGAACAATTATAACTTAAAGTTATTGCTAGCAAAATTTTTGATCAGTATTTCTTCCTTTCTTTAAAATTAGAAAAACAATTTACACACAATTAGTTAGCTTTTCTTTCCTCTTTATAATATTATCATGTTATACATATATTTTTATTATACAGTTAACTGCACATAAATTTACCTTTATTATCATATGTAAATTACAGTAACAGAATAAAACAATTACAGCTAATATATACACTTATATCTATTTCTTAAAAATCTAAGCCGTCACCAGAAGGCAGAGTGCCCTTCAACGTGGCTGGCAGCATTGCCACGTTGAATGGCAATGCTAATTCGTTGACCGAAATAGAAGCCAGCATTCCGATCACCTGTGGACTCTATAAGAAGTTTGGTGAGATCTTTATAAATTCCGTGTGCCCCAGGACCCCAAGGACCAAGGGTTTTTACCCCAAACGGCTCAAATAGGTAACCTCGGTCAAGGTTAGCGTATTTTCGCCGTTTAAGGGACTCCGCTGATGTTGCTGCAGAACCGGCTCTTACCGATGTCCCTGCAAGATGTGAAGGCGCTAGGGTATCTACACACGTGGCATCCCAAACTAAAGGCCGACCCATCTTCCAGGGAATCAGAGTCATAACATCAGGCCTTTTACCATCATCTCGCATAAGGCCACGTGGTTCGAGAGTAGCTGCGACACTGACGCTGGTAAAAGCCCGACGGATGATGTCATTAATTGTTAGCTTAGGATTAGCTAAAATTAGGTAGTAAGTAGGTAAGAAAGAACCTACTACTTGGTCTAGCATAAGCAAAAAGAGATCCATGCTACTATTATAAGCTATCGTAAGCTTCTTTCTTTGTTACCATTCCCCTTTTATTTAAAATATTTTAGAAAGCTTTCCCACAAAAATCGGAGGTTAGTTAGTTAGTTACATAAGCTAAATAGGTATTTCAATAAAACTTACCGCTAAACTGATCATGATCACTTTCTGAACTATTGGTTATTGCCAATTTAAGCAGTCTTTTAGCTTTGGAACACATTTTTTAAATTTTTATTTATTAAAACTCAAACTGCTTCTGACCACTACACTAATCATTCAAAGCGCGACTGGCACAAAACACGAATAAACCATAATTAACTAAAGAATGTCAGAGTCAAACTGGAACATTTCTAAATATTCTATTGATGAACCACTGATGCACTTTGGAATTAAGAGTACCAGCGGGACAATTCGAAATAAACCGATACTGAAAACAAGAAGATGACTAATATCAATTTTTTCTGTACCGGAATAAGTAGTTTTCTGTCAATTAGAACCAACATTTGAGTTGTACCATTAGTGCTTAGGAAACTTTATTAAATTCCCTACCATTCTGTATACTTATCTCAAAAAACGTGATTTCGGAAATGTTCCGGTAATGAATCCGACCGACGATATTCGATCTCCATCTCAATGCCATACAACCTACTTGCACAAAAAATACTCAATACAAACTCTTTGTGCAAAAAACTTCCCGAGATTTGATTGGTTGTTTCTGTTGTAGTCATGATTTAAAGTACAGTATGCAACTATTGAATATAATTTTATAATTTATATCCAGAGCCATGAATCACTCGCGTCGGTCAGGATTCCAACACTGATCACTCGCTACGCTCGTTATTCAGTCGTTAGAATCCTTCACTTGCTCGTGATTTGGCAGCGGCCCATGCTTTAAATCCGTCCCTTAATCACTAATTTCATAATAAACGATTCTTAAGGAATTATTTTATTTTCCAACGTTATCTATCACCCTTCAGCTACACGATAGACTTAGCCCAACGATATTCCAACTTCTTTAACCCTTCTAAAAGTTAAATTTAAAATGTTTGCCAGCGTCACCTCCTAAAACTTAAAAGCCTGTATTAGTCCACTGCTGGACGCAGGCCTCCCTCTGATAAGCGCCTTATTGACTTTTATCCCATGGGGGGTAATGCCTATAATCCCCACGCTGGGCATGCGGGTTGGGGTATTTTTGTCAGATCGACCTAAAATTTACTGAGTCTTCCCGCAGTTAATGACACATTCCATGGACCCGCAGTTAATAATATCGCAAAAATTTTCGACTTCGGCGGGACTTGAACCCTGTAGGTGGAGCTAACGACGCTACAGTCCGTAGAAAGTCGCAAAGATTTTCGACTCCAGCGTCACTTGACCTCGTGGTGTATTTGGTTAGCACATTCCGGTACTAACGGAAGAATGCGGGTCCCGCCAAAGTCGAAAATATTTGCGATATTATTTAGTTTCTTGGAAATTTGCCAGAGTGTGAGACTTACGCACTATAAAACAAAAACTATAGAAAATAAAAAAAATATAACGGACCAATACAAAAACAAAAATCAATGACTCATCAAACTACCCTCATAGCAAAGGTTTAGTTATGCTTGGATCGCGTTAGTTATTTAAAACAAGCCAAGCCGCGGGCGTTCGTTAGTTATCTAGAACAAAGGCTTCGGTATGCTTCTGCCGATGAAATGACCTTAGACCTACTTAGATAACGATGCAAATTGAATTGTCTTGATAAGCTAAAATAATAGTAGCGAATAGAACTGAAACTCTTTTCTGAAATTAATTTTATTCAATTTACCTTTATTCCATGTGTTTTCAGTGAACTTTATACATCCCGCCAACACAGCCCAAATGGGTTGGTGTGACATTTTAGTCTATGAATATTTTATTATTGGTCGATGACAGTGTTTTTTTTGTTTGTCGGTGAGTTGAAAAAGTTTGTGTGAAGACTCTTTATCGAATTGAAAAAAAAAATTGAATTTCATGAAATTCAAAATTTTTTCTTCGGGAATAAGAAAACACTATTGCGAAAAAAAACATAAATGCAAATAATTTGGTCGAGATATCAGGAACCATGAGGTCTATAGAAAAGATTTTAGTTTTGAATAGTAAGCTTTTACTCGTTCTTTGGTTCCATAATACAGTTTCTTCATAAGTTTTTTATTTTTCTTTTAACTAAGCAAAAACATTATTTTTGCGCTTACGCCGTTCCAAAAACAACGACAACACATACAGGAAAACCATCAACATCTTTAAGATGATGTCCAGGGTGGTAAAAACACAGTGGGGCCAAATGACAAAGATTTTTGCCCTAAAGATCTGCAGAACTCATCGCACCACCTCATTTACTTCTGGCGTACTGCTGTCACGAATTTTTCCACTCGACTTGAGGCTAGCTGAGCAAGCGAAGTTGTACGAAGTTAAAAGAGGAAAACCACTTGAAGCACTTCGAGGACGACCCCTAGAGAACAGAGCTTCGCCGTACGATCTGCCTCACCCTTTAGAAAGAAAACACGGAGAGTTCGGCATTATTAATGGCCAATAGGACGCCAATTAAATAGGGAACGATTGGCTTAAAATCCAAACTGGAGGAAAAAGTGGGTGCAGTTGTTTCTGGAAAGATGGCAATGAAATGAAGAGCATCAAGATAAAACTAGCCAACTACTGCACGGTCTTCCGGGCCGAGATGGTTGCCATTTTGAAAGCTGTTTCCTACTTGCAGGATAGTGGGGCTCAGGGAAAAACACTTGAAGCATGGCAGATTCGATATAGCAACGCAACGACCGGTGGAGTGACGAGGATGTTCTTTTCCAGCGTTAAGAGGGCATACAAGATCTTGTCCGGAATGGAAACAACTGTTCTCAGGACACAGCTGCTTAGTGGTCACAATGGAATCAAAGCGTTTCTGCATAGGTTTAAATTAGCTGATGCTTGCTAATGCTTACTAAAATGTTGCGAGTGCAATACGGAATTAGACCTAACAGTAGGAAACGTAGGTATAGTTATTGACGATGAGAATTAAACGCCACAAAATAAATAGTGGCGATACTTACTAAACAAGAAATAAAAAAAAACTTAACCTATCCTAACCTAATACACAACTGCCGAATTTCAGTTCTATCTATTCATTACTAAAAGCGTTTTCTGAATATTTAACTAAACGTCTGTAGAGTCGTTTGACTACTAAATAGCTTTTTAGAGTCATTTAGAATTTGCTCCGTTGTCTATTTTCCTGTGAGGCGATAATCGTTACCTTTATTGCTAACAAGTTTACGTCCGCGGCTCTGTTCACGTAGAAGTAAGTATAAAACATTGCTAAAACTGTTTTTAAATAAAAACTATCATTACATAAATAAAATGCATCTTAAACTATAAATATGTAGTAACAGGCTGGCTGGCTAACTGTATAGAATTCGAAGCGAACATAAGATTCTGGCTTTTATGTATACCAGAGACCTGGCTGTGCTGAGTGCATAATGTACTTAAGAAAATTATAGAAGTTAACGTTTCATTCCTTATATTTAGCGCCTTGCAGCTTCCGTAATGAATCTGGGAGGACCTTCGTTTAATTTTTTGTGTCATAGAAATTTTTATCCCGAGTGATCTTAGCCATGTTTCATGAAAATCCCTAACTCAAAAAGAGAGGGGTGTTATTAGTTTAACGTGTCTGTCTGTGTATCTGTCTGTGGTATAGAAGCTCCCAAACGGATGAACCGATTTTCGTTTTGTTTTTTTTTTGTGTCATAGATAAATTTATCCTGAGTGTTTTTAGCCATGTTTCATGAAAATCTGCCGGGGGTTTTTTTATTTTGTTCTTGTTAATTTAAGTGTTTTGAAAAAAACAATAAAAAACTACCAACTTGAAATCCCATAAATTAACACTGTTTTTAAGTTTTGCGGAATAAATACTAATAACATTTTTATGGGACCAATTTAGGATCGTTCTTTATACAATAGCGAAAAAATTTCGTATTCGTTCCATAATTTATGGAGAAATCGACTTACATAAACTTATAAAAACATACAGCCGAATTGAGAACCTCCTCCTTTTATGAATTTTTAAGTCGGCTAAAAAGATTTTTACAAGCTTTTATTTTACTTGCAATATTATGTTACTATGCTCGTACGGGTGGAATCTTGCAACTCAATTTCGAAGCAGATATTTTGAACCGACTGAGCTCAAACTTTCTATACACGTTTAGTTTATACCTAGCCGTTTTCGGCTACAGTGACTTTGTACTTTGGACTCAAAAATATTGATGTTTAGCCCTTATGTGACTCACGTACCTAACCAATTTTTGCCGTGAACGTGCGGTCACAGGTTGCGCACGTCAGGGTACCGTTCACATAATGGTATTGGCTGTTCGCGGGCGGTCTTGCTCTTAGTTGTTCTCGCTTGAGGTCTAGTTCTCGCCTTCTTTCCTCCTCGAAAGCATATACTTTTTTTTTAGTTTATATTTTTTTTTAGTCTATATAACAATGCATAAAAAGCTTTTTTAAAATGGGTTTTAAAATATTAAGACTTATTTACACACACGTTACACGTTTACGTGACGTCATGAGACGATTCTCACGTGTTTATCTGTGTGTTCTAGCCTCAAGCCTATTAGTGGGGCAATGTTTCCGCTGTCTTTTGCAATAAAACGGCGCAAAGTATGGATTAACGTGTTGCGCCGTTTACTTTGCCCATCTTTAAATTCTACTTAGCCCTATTAATGTTACGTTGATGTTGGTGTCTTGGATGTGGCTTAAAATATACCTACACTTTTTACAAGTTTTTTTATTTATTTATTTTTAATTCTTTATTGCACACATTTAATACATAAGGTGGGCTGCCGATGGCATTATTTACCTGCCAACCACACATGGTAGTAAAAAATCAAAAGGCGTGCTATAATTAAACTAACCTAGATAGAAGTCTAATTACAGAGAAGAACTACAGCTATATATTAATAAACTTACACCATATATTATACATGTATATCAAATTGATATATATATTAGACATTACATCAAGTAGGTACAATAAACACCTGCTCTCCCCCTGGACATCAGACGTGCCAAATCACTCCTTATCTTTAAAACACTGCTTCAGCATTATCTATCCTTACAAAATAAGACAACTTTATTATTATGTTTATGTAAGTTTATTATATTATTTGTAGGTTATGTGTAGGTATTTTGTTATGTAGTGTAAGTATTATTATTTTTTTCGGGTGCCACCGCCTATTTTGTTCTTACATGTCTAGTCCATCCCAAGGTTGCCTGGAAGAGATCGCTCATAGCGACAAGGCCGCCTTTGTACTTCGTCTACTCGTAGCATTTATTTCTGTATTCTGTATTCGCATGTTGTATCTTAAAACGGACGATGAAAGAACATTTCCTTAGATCAAAATTTGACTTAACTATGAGTTTATTTTATTTTATAGCCGAAAGAGATAAACTTTGGTGATTTCTGATTTCCTACATTTTGCATTGCGTCATACACATATCAAAATCAGAAACGTGGATCGTCTGTGCATTATAGAGCTTGAAGTGTGGGACTTGAGTCACATTTTATTTTGTGTTTTTATTCAAGGGTTTCTAAAAATGGAGAACAAAAGAAAGTCTTTCTAAAGCACAAATATCCCAGACAGATTTTCATGAAACATGACTAAGAACACTCGGGATGATATTATCTATGACACAAAAAAACCAAACGAAAATCGGTTCATCCGTTTGGAAGCTACGATACCACAGACAGATTACACAGACCAGACACGTGAAACTTGTAACACCCCTCTCTTTTTGCGTCGGTTAAAAAGATAGATGTCCCATCCAGTATTACTATCTCGTTGTGTTTGATAACGTTAGCATGTCAGTTGTTTTATACGTGGGGAAAGTTTCCGACGTAGCCGAGGCGCGGGCGAAATTAACTTCACACTGAAGTAGAATAGAAACCCTGCTCCAATCGTAAACTTGAGGGAAATGCCCACATGCTAGGGGGTATCGAAAAGTTTAATAAGCGCAGTAAAATGAGAAGGTAAAAAAACCTATTTATTTAACAAGTCGCAGTCTATGCACAGTGTATGCCAATTTTATTTTGACAGACACACGCCTAATTTTCGCGTGTCATCTTTTCAGTCTTTTTGGAATGGCGCGCGGCGTTGGCGTAAAAATCAAGTTATTATTTACAAACGACTACGCTACATAAGAATAAACTGGTACCAAATAAGTAGTAATAACCTATAAATCAAAACTTATGTCATTTCAATAAGCCACAGACTTCCTGAGATCTCGACCAAATAATATGCGAAACAGTGCATATGATTTTTTTATCGTATTTTTTTCTCAACCTTTTTTTTACATTCAAGGAACCAAAGAAAAATGTTGAACTTTATATAATCCGAGTTTTTTACTTTTGGGATGTCGTGGCATCAAAAAGGCAAAAAAGAACATGAAAGTGCACTGTTTTGCACATATTATGTGATATATATGACATATTATGTGATATATATCACATATATTTGATATATATGATGTTGAGATTGAAAAATAATAGGTATGGAATGCTGCATTCTGAATCAGAGGCATATATATTCGCTTGTCAGATTTTTAAAACTATTTTAATACTAGTTTATGCCCGCGGCTTCACACGCGTTGTTTCTATGGAAACGTTTAAAGGTGATTTCTATCCCATGGGAACTGATTTATGGGATAAAATGATCCTTTGTTTGATTCCAGGATTAGAATTAACTGTGTACAAAATTTCAGCCCGATCTGTTCTAGTTTTAGCGTGAAGAGGTAACAAACATCCATCCATCCATCCATCCATCAAAATTTTGTATTTATAATATTAGTGTGATATTTAGCATGCTGTAATAGCATAGCGTATACTTAAATATAAAGTTCCAGAATAACTGAAATGGACTAAAACGACTATTCTAAAACATTTCAGCTGAAATTAAAAGCAAACATGTGAAAATGGCTCTAATTAATATCACTTGGGCAAAGTTAACGAACGAAACGTTTTGTTTTCGAAACTAGTTCTGGGAAAATAGTTTCGGCTTTGCAAGATTCGGGTTAGAGAACAAAGAGCTATTTTGGCCGAATTTACAACATGGCGGAACTAAACTAAAATATTCAAGTATAAAATCCTTTTTTTAGATGTTGAATTCATTATCATCACATACAAATGTCCACTGCTGAACATAGGCCTCCCCATACGACACATGGCTGATTTTGAATTATCACACTAATATTAAAATGAAAAGTTTGGATGGATATATGGATGGATAATTGTCACCTCATCATGCTAAAACTATACGGATCGGTCTGGAATTTAGCTTTGAATAAAAAAGCTTCCTGTGTACAAGCTTTTTTTGTAGCTTTTTTTATATGCTTTTGGTTGTAGACTTAAAAATGTTTTACTAACTTTTCCAGGATTGGATGACATCACAGAAATTTTATTATTACCCTATATGTAGGTAGTCAAAGTACGTAATTGAATAAAATTAGTTATGAAAAAACAAAATATTTATAATTATTTGCTGTAGATATGAATCGACAATAATGGTGGCTTTCCCATCAGCACACAAACTTTTTTTTGTTATTATTCTGAGGAAAATGCGCACGCATATCGTACTGCCACGGGGAGACAGTTCGATGATGTGGGACTCTAACACCACTAAAACGCTCCGGGTGCTTCCACCTCTGCCGTTTGTGGTAGGAACGTGAGGACGCTTTCGCTTTCGTCCACGAATCCACCGCGGTCGCCCGATGTCGGGCCCCTCACTGGGATTGTGGAACACCCCCTTCGCGACGCGCCAGAAACACATGACGCGCCGCGACCACCTCGGGGACCTTTCCCGCTAATTGGGCGCAAGACGAACCTGTATCCGAATGCCCTAGGCCCCCCTGCAACGGGTCGGACAAGCTGCTACCATTTCTCTGGTACACTGAAAAAAATATAGTCCAATTATGACGCATTTTATCTTAGTTGGCGTCAAAATAGTTGGAATGATAAATATCTCATTAAATACAAACAAGAATGCATGGTAGCTGCAACATATCGAATTTGTTTAAAACAAAAAATAGGCACTTCATTGACATATCAATGCTCTAAGCCAAAATAAATATACATTTTGTCATATTTGCACGGGGTTAGCAAACAACTTTGTTGCATTTAATCTCTGAATTAAATAAAATAATTTCTATTTATAAGGCTAATGCATTACTTGGTAGATGGAGCTATTACGATTTAACTAAGTTCTCATAGTCACAGAAGACAAGATCTTATCAGGCTCATATGGATTCATGTGCGTGGTCACATTAGACAAGATCTTAAACAATGTAAACAATTTCTTTTCAGTGTAGCTTTCCTTACTGCTCTTTCGACATCCAGGGGTTGAATGGAGTGGTTAATATTCTAAACCTTGTCGCAAACCTGGGAAGCACCGCTGCAGCACAGCAAAAAAATGTGTATTCAAATAAGGGCTCTAACTCGTCACATTTATATGAATTTTATATTGACGGCATCAGATGACAGACAGCTCGCAGAGCACTTGTTGGAAGCTTGTGGGAAGCCATTTTGTCACGGTATATTGTATCTAAGGATAACAAGTTAAGCCCATTTTTGAATGCACGTTTTTGTGCCTAATGGTAGCGGTATGAGATTTATGAGGACAAACCATTACTCTGCGACCCTATGACAAATTTGGTAAGTGCTGCAGATCTATTCAGTTCAGCTGTATGGTGCCAGCTTTGCGCCACCCCAACTCTTCCCGCGGGTGTCTAAAGAGGCGACTAAGGGATATCCACCGGGAGCGGGCAGCAGCGCTCCCTGCAGATCAATTCTACCACTGAACTGTGATCCGCAACCCGGAAGCCCAGCATGGAGATTATGGGCCCCCATGAAAAAAAGCCAATAAGGCACTTATCAGTCGGAGGCCTGCGTTCAGCAGTGGACCAATATAGGTTGTTGACGTGAGGTGAGGTTTGTTCGACGTTCAGACGTCAAAGAGCGAACCAATCCGATCTCGATTGAAAGAACAAACTCTGCCTAACTAAAAGCGAGGTTATATTTGCATAGTCGTGTCTAGTAATTGGACGGGCGGCGTGGGTAATACACCTCGAGCGCTCGCTCTAAGCTAGCTCGATGCTGACGGTAGGGTTGTGTCGAGCTATGTTTGGAAAAACAACACGATAATGAGGGTTTTAAATCACACAAATTTTATATACCTACTTTTTACGTACCTCAAATTATCTTACCCGTATACCAGAGGTTTTATAAACCTCTCTCGGACACTCTTGCAAAACAAGATAACTAGATATAAATTAAACTTAAGCCAAAAAATGTAAACAATTATTTTTTTATTATTCCAGGTTGTCTGGCAGAGATCGCTCTTGAGCGATAAGACCGCCAATTGTCACTTAGGTTATAATTATTTCTTTTTAAATTGTTTCTTAGTTTTAAGTGTGCAATAAAATTATTTACTATCTATCTATCTATCTTTTAAAACAGAAAATAAATATGTTATTCATTGATTAATTAATTCATAAATGCTAAAGTTTGGATGTATATTTGTTACCTCTTCACGCCATAATGACTGAACCAATCGAGCTGAAATTTTGCATAAATGTTCTAAGTCTGAAATCAAACATAGACATATTAAAAATGTATCCTATAAAACAGTTCTCATGGGATAGAAATAACCTTTAAATATTTCCATAGATACAACGCGAGCGAAGCCGCGAACAGTAACTATTTTGGCATAAAATATTAATTAATCTTTGACTATTCATTATAAGTAGCTCGATAGATGGCATTGAATGGCTACTGGCAGTAAGAAGGTTAAAGGTTGAAATACTTTTTGAACGAATCCGATAATCAACTCCTTGAAACTCACACCTTCTTTGATTTATAGTGAAGTAATTTAATTGTCTAGTTAAAAAAATCCTTTTCATAAAACATACACAAACACACTTGACGTAAAATTTTCACTATATCACATACTATACTATATAAAAATATTGAACATTGTACCTACTTATTAATAAATAAGTAGGTACAATGTTCAATATTTTTAAGCATTCGATTATCCTTCGCGTCAGAGTCATCTTACTTTTCTTTAATATTTACGCAAGTTCCAAAAAGCAACATTACTCGCACATTTCGAAATAATCAATCGGAAAATCTACCACATGCTCAGAATTCAAAGTAACCTTCCAATCACACACCTATCTAACGCAAAACGGGGAGCTCGCAGCTATGTTGGTAACACTGATAAAAAATGGAGAACGTGAGTGGCAACCTTAACGCAAAAACGTCTCACACGGGATATTAATTTGCATTATACCCAGTGCATAACCCTATAAAATGTGGGTAATGGACAAGCTTATGTGCCATAAAGTGTTATTTCGCATGAATTCAACGAGACTTCGCGGTGTTCAATTTGATGAAACAATTAGTTGGGCGCGTGGGATTTTCACCTTTATTGCGTGTGGTTATATTTTCTGGTTATTTTTGTGGTTTTACCTTCAGTGTGTGTTGCAATATTTTTTTAATATTTTCGTACATGATTTATGTATTAATTGATGATATAGATTCTGATGCCAAATTTACTGTGGTCACAAGGGCAGATAGAGTGGAAGATAATTGAATTGCTAGTTTTAATTTAAAAATCAATGTATTCAAAATGGCGGAAATCTTTTTTCATTGCCCATTGAACTGGATAGTTAATCAGTTTTCGATGATAATAACGTTTGCCAGCTACCAACAAAAATTCCTTCTGTCAAAAAACTCGCTACCATTGTTCACCGAAAATCCAAAAATGATAAACCAAAAAACTTAAATTACTACTATCACACAAAAACACCATACATTTTCCTCAACGGATACATCTTGACACGAACGCGAATCGCACCCTAGAGACGTTAAGCTAAATAATGTGAAAATGCTCCAAGAATGCTAAAACTAGCGTAAGTCGGGGTTACTCGAGAATTTTAATGGATACGCAACAGTTCTTATTATTTTAGGACCCTGTTGTTTGTAGAAATGTAGATATTACTCGCGTCGGGTTATTAGTAAAATTCTATCCTAGATAACTCTGGTTTAATGCGCATACTCGGCTCAAATCAGCGCCACCACCTATTTTATCTCATTATTATGTTAAACGAAGGAATTACAAAAACCGATTTAGAGTTTGTGATACCTATCTTATACTTATTTTTGAGTCGATTCTTACGCCACGACCGCTACGCCTGACCACGCCAGACGCTACCGGTACTCATTACCTAAACCTGGTTCGCTTTTTTCTCTAGCGAATAAAAGAGCAAGCAAGACTCAAATACACTAACACGATACTCGCGTCCACAAATTGCGAAAGCTCGCTCGACAGCTCAAGTGGGCTGGCTATTATCTAACAAAGAACCGACGACCGCTAGGATAAACGTGTTCTTGAGTGGAAATACGAAGACTGGATGAGTGGCCAGGTGGGATGATGACCTGCGAAACACTGCTGGCAGATACGCTCATTAGGGAAGGCCTATAATGAGCACTGGACTAGCAAATACCGACGCTGTCTCATCAAATTAATAATAGTAGGTTCAATGCAGGTAAATAATGTTGAAGATTCACACCGCTTTGTGAATATGGAGCTGGATGATACAGCCCCAATTTTAATTCTATATAAACTTTAACCATGCACAGTACCAACAGTAAATCTAAGTTTTAACTGATTTATTAGTAACACGGGAAAAGTCCAAGGCAAAGATCCCGGCATTATTATTCCCGCATTGGTGATTTTCCGGGACCTTTTCATTATTTCTTAATGTAGATACTTCCTGAGAGTTGTGGGTTTCGTAGGTTTGAATAACTTTTAACATAATAATGTGAATTTATACTGACTTAGAAAAATACCTACCGCTAGACAATTAATTAAAATGTAACTCTTTTGTTTTCTCATAACCTTTGAAGTTTCGAGTTGTTATACACAAAGGCAATAGAAATAAACTTAGGAGGTACTTTTCTCATGAAAATAGCTACATTTCGAGAATCGGTAGGTTAGGTGGAGGGTAAAAGACCGAGGGATAGATTGCCTATGAGATGGACCGATCAGATAAGATCTGCCGTACGGGTCCACTGCATGCATGTTCCAGAATGACCACCAACAGGGAGAGATGGCGATATATCGTGAGACAAGCAATATCAGCCCATGTAACAAAAGACTCGTCATGACGACCACGACCGTTCAGCCAAGAACGCTACCAATGAGAAGAAGAAGAGTTAGGTAGATTCTAAATGTTGGTTGTAGAAACCAATGTCAGTGATTGACATCAGCCAATCACGCCTCTGCTGGCCTTCATATATTACCCTAACACAGTATTAACTAGTACGGAGGGAAGTCACTCGACCACGGGTGACAACACCTAGAGGGCTATTCAAACTCCCGCTACCGAGTCATCGACATTTGACACAGGATCGCGCATGATTCAAATATTTTAGCGGTTTTATATTATTTTGCGTTCTGCATATACGACCAGAAAACTAGTTTTACATAAATCATAGACCATTTTCTATGAACCTATGTTACAATTAGGTTTGATATAATGTAGCTTTTGGTAATATCAATATGTTGATTTTTACTAATACCTAAACCTCTTTTTTATTGTGGATGGCATAGCATTTGATCACCATCACACTTAAAAAAGTGACGATGTGGCCTTAGATGAGGCATGCTTTCCCAGAAGGAACTTATTCACTTGGGATTTGAAGACAATAAGATAACATATAATATATAAGATATTGTACTCATCCGGAAAAACGGACGCAGGAAGTTCGTTCAACTCTTTACCGGTACTTAAAACGAAAGTGGAGCGGAAACGTTTGGTTCGGCATTGTGGTATGTCGGCCAGGTATGGGTGGTATTTACAAGTGCGTCTGCTTGTCCGGTGATGAAAGGGGGAGGGAGGGATAATATAACAATAAAAATATAATTGCTCCAAATGTAGCTTTAAATCAAAATTTGTTAATATAATGGGTTCATAGAAAATGTTTTATGGTTCAAGGAAAACGTTGTCTGGTGGGTTGATTCCTATAGAACGCAGAAAATATTAAAAGTTGTTAAAATATTTGAATTTTGCGCGAATCTGCGACAAATTCTGAAGAGCTCTGCTAGACAGAATCATGTTATAAATACAAAAACACATAATTTAGAAAGAAAGAAAGAAAGAAAAGAAAGAAAATCCATTTATTGGCTCACACTAAAATAATAATGATAACACAAAAAAAAATCCTTAAAATATATATTTACTATAATTGTAACGCTTAACTTTTAACGGTGCCATTTTACCTTAGCATTTTACTTATGAAATAAACTTATACTTTACTTTACTTGTAGATATCATTGACAAAGTCAAACAAGCATTCGTCTAAATTAAGACAAAATCAATCTCTTTTTTACGAGACAAAAGATGATTTCGGTGTCACAGATATTATAATACCATTCGGTATGAAAGATCCGTTTTCTTTTTGAAAAGTTAGCAAATAGTTCGATCATACTGACGAAGGCGGTTTAGAGTTTCCATTTCCATGTCCTGTCAACTTTTTTTGACCTTCCTGATCGAAGATAGAAGTTCATTTTCATTTGACATGACATTGGTAAGTTGCTAAAATCATAGACAAAATACAATCATAAACTTTGGTCACGAAGAAAAAATCAATCTCTTTTATATGAGGTAAAAGATGATATCAGTGTGAAAGAGCTGTTTTCGTTTTAAAAAGTTAGCAAATGGTTCGATCGAATACTGACGAGCGTGGTTCGGAGTTTCGATTTCCATGTCCTGTCAACCTTTTTGACTTTCCCGATCGAAGGCAGCAGTCACTTTCATTTGACATGACATTGGTAAGTTAGGGCTTTACCCTCCATTGCGAATGATAGTAAATTAGGTTTTTTCCATAGATCTAAGTAAAATCAGTCGAGTTTTTGAGTAAGTTCCCCCAGCGCATACTCAAAAACTAACCCGTGTCACAACTACAAGCAAACACTCGCTCACTACATTTCCAATCTTTTGCAATAATTGTGAACAAACACTTCCTGTAGTCTCTTAATCAATAAATCACACCAAAAGTACGTCGTAGCAAGAACGCCGATCCGACTATGACTGAGCTGGGTGAACCTAATTGCACCTAATTTGAGCGTTCCACTTTCGAGAAGCTCACCTCATCTCCCCAGATTTGGAAAATGCCTCTAGTTTTTTTATTTGGAAAATGCCTCATTAGTGTAAGTATAGACTTATTGAAAACCTGTGCTCAAAGCGTAAATAAGTTTTTCTAATGATTTGCATCAGCCAATCACGACTGGCATCAATAAAACGCCTGCTCACAATAGCCGTCTATTCAGTTCTTTGCTGCTACATGCTTTGTCCGACATCACAATGAAAGTAGCATCACAATACACCATCCCCTGACATTTAAAACCAACCATCACTTTACCTCTTACAGTCTAAACTCCTTTGCCAAAATATGATGGAGTTACGGCATTTTAGAACGTATTGATAAAAGTTTTGAGTCGTGATATCGTTGAGAATTATATTTTGATCTGAAATGTTTGGATTGTTAGCAGCAGGTTTTGAAATTCTTTGTGAAGGGATTTTTAGTGAGAGCTGTGCTTTGTTAAGGCAATGACTCTACGGGTAATGGTGTCTGCTTGTTCTGTATCAGAAATCCGCTTCACAAATCTTGATCTATAGGTATGTGTTCTGCAATATACTATGACCGTGTTTCGTCGATAAGGTGATAACTTGTAGGTATAATGTAAATATTTGTACAATGTACAGATATTTCCTTCGAGTGTTCTGGGTGTTAAAAAATATCTATAAATGTAATTTACTAAAGTATTTCAGTTATCTTACTTTGGGGCTAGATGATGTTGTGTGAATTGTACAGCATTATGTGTTTTTGTAGAGACGTTTTGTAGTGAAGGTGAAGTGTTTTTGCTCTAAACATACTCACAACATCATAAAAAATACCCGTAAAATATTATCTCTCTCGCTTTCTCTCTCTCTTGAGCATTTATTCTCCTATCTGCTAATCTATTCAGATGTATTTTTAGCGCGTACTATTTTCGCAACACATTGGTTGCATTTAGATTACGAATAAAAAAAAATGTACCAATGAGCCACGAAAATGATTTAAGTGCAACCAAAAACAATCCACTGTTTTATAAAAATAAATAGATAGCTACCAGACTTTAAATTCGACTTTTTCAGCGTGAACTTGAAAGGTTCAATACCTACATTGCTGGAACGGGTGGTAAAACTGTAACACAACAAAAAAACAGGAAAATATAAATACAACCACAAAATCGTTGCAAGCAAAGTTGACAACCCGTCAACTCATAAGAGACCGAGGGCACGTACACCAGTTTTTCAAACCATCCCCTAGACACAAGTTAGAAGTTAACCCTTTTGTCACACGCTCGTTAGGGGTGAAAGTTTTAAAAAGGGTAGAATTTTGTATAATTTGGTGGGGGAAATGAGGAAATGGAAAGGTTGCATGGAAATGGGGAATCTAGGTTTTGGTCTCGACCTTGATGATAAAATATGAGGGTGCTGTGTTGGCAGATGTCAAGCCTTGACTTGCTTTGACATTTGCAAACTGTTAAATCTGTCATCCTACAATAGGATAGTAATGTTTTAAAGGTGAACTTGTAATAGTCCAGATTATGCTGGCTCATTCAATTTGCGAATATAGAAACATTTAACACTTTCTGATATAACTTGTAACACCGAAGGAATAAAACCTTCTTAAATCTTGTTCAGCAAAATACAATATTTGAATTTGATTACTCTAGAAAAACAAAAGGAGTTTTTTTGGAGAGGTGTCAGTCGGGTCTAGGTTTAAAAAGGAGTCAGAGGCTTTGGGGTTTTTGCTAGATTTTTCCAGAAACTGTGAGGAATTGTGTGCCTGATTGAGAGAATGCTGGGTCGACCTAGTACATATGATGAACGGCTTCAGAATGGATCGGATTTTAGCGATGAGATCCTTCGGACCAGCGAGGATTTCGGAGAGAGCATTCTATCGTTCCAGAGAGTGAGGATTCAGGTTACGTAAACAAACTACTTAATTCTATCGTTTCTCTACGTTGTAGACGGATGGTGTTACATCCCAGAGCTGGCTAATCTAAATTCTTATTATATTTATCAAACACATCCAGTAGACCCTGGATTGTGTATTAAATTTTAACAAGCAGACTTGGGAGACCATTTACGTTCCAAGTCTGTGGAATTGTCTTCCGTTAAAACGGTTCTCTCTGCAAGCGTCATCCCGATTGTGGAAGAACTGAGGGTTTATTATGTCTATTGATTAGATCTACGGTTAGCCTGGAATGTGGTTCCACCCCGTTTACAGAAGCAGCAGCTTCTAGGTAGGTATAGGTATAGGTTGAGGTAGGATAGGGGTAGGAGCAGGTTGGAAGGGTTTTCACGGAGGAGAATAAGTTGCCTTGTGCTACACCATATATTGGATTTTCGGTTGATTTTGTTTGTGAGGGCTGTGTTTTGAGTCGCGGAAGGCCAAGGCATGCCGAGGCCTTCGCGCGACGGGGCGGGGAGGTTTTCAAAAGGCCCTTCTCAGGGCCCCTCCCCGCGGGAGTCGGACGAGGGAGGTGTGGATGAGGTGTGCGTCGGTTCTCCGCCCAAACAAGGCCCTTCTCAGGGCCCCTCTTCGGAGGTAAGGGCGGAGTCCGACACGGCGGAGGGAGTGCTGGAGGACGTGGTGGCCCGGAAGCGGCCGTCTTCCTCGTTCTTCGTGCCCGGGTATTTAGACTCGGACACGGAGACCGAGGGGACAGTGGCCGCTAAGGTCAACACGGCCTCTAGAGGGAGGAAGAAGTCGGGAAAGGCTTCGTCGGCCAGGGGGGCCTTTTTGAGGCCTCTCCCGGTCGACGAGGCTTTGACGGAGGTCCTGCTCAGCAGGAAGTATGGGAAGGAGCGCGCCGCTGCTGTCCCCGATCTCACGACGACCGGTAGCGATACCGATGCCGCCGTGCGGGTCGGGGACATCAGCGCGCTGAGCGCTCAAGAGTTGAGGGCCCACGCTGGCGAGAAACTCGCCTGTATCCTGGAGGTTGCCAGGAAGTCCGGCAACCTCAAGGGCGAGTTTGTCGGCCGCCTGAAGGGGTCGGCGTCCAGTCTGCGGGAGGTGGTCGATGCCCTCGCGGACCGGAGTGAAGCGGAGGAGACGCGGCGCCTGAGGGCAACTAACGGCCGTCTACGGCTGGAGACGGAGGCCCTGAAGGCCGAGGTGAAGTCGCTTCGTCGCGCCTTCACCGAGGCGAAGACGGAGGCCGCCGCCGCCTCTACTGCCGCTGCTGCATCCGCCGCTGCAGGAACCCAGGGGGCCCCCGCCATGTTGCAGGTGGGGGCGGAATTAGTAGAGGAGCTGAAGCGCTCCTTGACCTCAACGTTCGGGACAATGCTGAACGCCCGAATCGCGGGGATTGAGGAGCGCCTCCTGCCGGCTCCGGTCGTTCGTCCGCCACTGAGGGCGGACACAAAAGAGGTGGCCGCGCCGCTGAGGCCAACGCCACCTCAGCAGGCTCGTGGCCCAGCTTCCGAAGCGGGCAAGAGGGCGGCACCCGCCGTGGCACCTGTGCCAGCCGCGGGTCCCTCGAGGGAGGCTGCTCCGGTCGCTGTCGCCGTTCCCCGGTCTGGGGAGACCTGGGCGACAGTGACGAAGAAGGGAAAGGGGAAGGGGAAGAGTTCTTCTCCCCCCTCTGCACCTGCGCCTGCTCCAGCGGCTCGTCCCGCCGCTTCGGCCCCAAAGCCCAGGGCGGCGCTGAGGTCCCCGAAATCCGCGGCTGTCGTGCTGTCGCTACAGCCCGGGGCTGCGGAAAAAGGGGTGACCTACTCCTCCGTCCTCCAGTTGGCGCAGGAGAAAGTAAGCCTCGAGGAGATGGCGATAGGACGGGTCGGGTTCCGGCGGACTGCCACGGGAGCCAGGATGCTGGAGATCACTGGCTCCCAAAACGGACAAAAGGCCGACAGGCTCGCGGAGAAGCTCCGCGAAGTCCTGTCGGAGGTCGCTAACGTCACCAGGCCCGTGAAGTCCACGGATATCCGTGTCACGGGCCTGGACGACACGGCCACCAAGGAGAAGGTGGCCGCAGCGGTCGCCAATGCGGGCCGCTGTGATGTGCGGCTCGTCAAGGCCGGGGAGATCCGCTCCGGCTTTGGTGGCACCGGGTCCACCCTTGTTTCCTGCCCGATCCCGGCAGCCAAAGTGCTGCTGGAAAAGGGCAGACTGCTGGTGGGGTGGAGCTCGGCACGAGTGGTGGGGCTGGGGGAGCGTCCCATGCGCTGCTACCGGTGCATGGGGCTAGGGCACACGCGCCCCCAGTGCCCCGCGGCGGCGGACAGAGGTGACCTGTGCTTCCGGTGTGGAGGCGAAGGTCACAAGGCGGCCACCTGCGGGAGGGCCCAGCCACACTGCGCTATATGCGCAGAGTCTGGCAGGCCCTCCGGGCATGTAATGGGGGGACGCAGCTGCGTTCCCCCAAAGACGAAAGGGAAAACCGCCGGGGCCCGGATCGCCCCCGCTCCCTCTGCCGGAGCTCACGCGGCGTTGAGCCAAGAGGTTGAGATGGCTGACTGATGGATCAGGTCGGCCATCTCAACTTCCTCCAGACGAACCTCAACCACTGCGCCAGGGCTCAGGATCTGCTCATGCAGTCCCTGGCGCAGTGGGAAATTGATTTGTCGGTCGCCGCGGAGCCGTACTACGTCCCCCCCGAAAACCATTGTTGGGCTGGGGACCTGGACGGCTCCGTGGTCATTATAGGGAAGGGAAGTGGCGTCCCCCCCCTCTCAGTAGAGGAGAGGGGTTCGGGGTACGTGGTGGCCAAGTGGGGGGTGTATGCGATAGTCGGCGCATACTTCTCCCCCAATAGAACCGCTGCAGAGCTGGAGGTCTTTATGGACCTCCTAGCCGCGGCGGTGCGTAGGCAGGCGCCACGTCAGGTCCTCATCATGGGGGACCTGAACGCCAAGGCCCGGGACTGGGGCAGCCCCACTACTGACGCTCGAGGGGAGATCGTCAGGGAGTGGGCGCTTGCCACCGGGCTGACCCTTCTTAATAGAGGGTCGGCCCACACGTGCGTGCGACAGCGAGGGGGGTCCGTGGTGGACATAACGTTCGCCACCCCCGCTGTTGCGGCACATGCCCGGGCCTGGAGGGTGATGTCGGAAGTGGAGACTCTCTCGGACCACAAATATATAAGGTTCGAGATATCCACTTCCGACGTCCAAGGGGGGGGCCGTCGTGGGGCGCGGGCGGACTTTCCGCGCTGGACGGTCAGTCGCCTCGACCGCGATCTTGCGGTTGAGGCGGCGATCGTCCAGTCGTGGTTTGCCGCGCCCACGCACCCGGAGGTGGACGTAGAGGCGAGCCACTTCCGGGATGCGGTGACGGCGGTGTGCGACGCCGCCATGCCCAGGGCCCGGCGCCTCCCCGGTCGCCGAGAGGTGTACTGGTGGAGCTCGGAGATCGGGGATCTCCGAGACGCCTGCTCGGCGGCGCGGAGGCCCTACGCCCGCTGCCGGAGGCGGCGTCACGGCCGCACCGACGGGGCGCTGTCAGCGGAGGAGCTGGCAGCCGAGAACCAGCTGTACAACTCCTACCGCGAAGCGAAAAAGGAGCTGCAGCTGGCCGTCGGTCGGGCCAAGACGCGGGCCTGGGAGGAGGCTCTGGAGGGCCTCGATAGGGACCCGTGGGGACGTCCGTATAGGGCTGCCCGGAAAAAGTTCCGGGGCCAGACGTCCCCGATTGCGGAGTCCCTAGAGCCGGAGCTTCTGGGCAGGGTGATGGAGGGGCTCTTCCCCGACATCGACCCCCTCCACACCCCGCCCGCGATGGCGGCGCCGCCCCTCCTCCCCGAGGAGATTGACCCGGCCTCCATCCCACCTGTGTCAGAGGTGGAGATGGAGGTAGCCGTCGGACGCCTGCGTGGCAAAAGGACGGCCCCGGGTCCGGACGGGATCCCAAAGCGGGTCCTGCGGATCGCCTTGGGGGAGATGAGCGAGCGGCTTCGGGAACTGTTCGACGCTTGTCTCACGTCTGGACGGTTCCCGAAGCTTTGGAAGGACGGGCGGTTGTGCCTGTTGCGGAAGGAAGGTCGAGCCGCAGACTCGCCTTCCGCATACAGGCCAATCGTGCTGCTGGATGACACGGGGAAGCTGCTGGAGAGGGTAGTGGCTTCCCGTGTCATCCGACACCTGGCGGGGACTGGGCCTGACCTGTCCCAGGCCCAGTATGGGTTCAGAGCGGGGCGTTCGACGATAGACGCCCTACTCTGGCTCAAGGGCTGGACCCAAGATGTTGTCAGCCAGGGGGAGAAGGCGTTGGCTGTTTCGCTCGACATTGCCAACGCCTTCAACAGCCTGCCGCACGGAACCATACGGGAGGCGCTCCGTTATCACGGAGTGCCCCTGTACCTGCAGAGGCTGTTGGCGGACTACCTCCAGGACAGGGAGGTCCTGGTCGAGGGACGCGACGGCTTGAGACATCGTCGCGTCGTCCGCGGGGTTCCACAGGGGTCGGTGCTGGGACCGCTCCTGTGGAACATTGGCTACGACTGGGTGCTCCGGGGCACGTTCCCCGCAAGTATGCGAGTGGCGTGCTACGCGGACGATACTCTGGTCGTGGTCAAGGGGAGGGACCTCGGGGAGGCGATGCGGTTGGCCACGATGGCCACTACCCTAGTGGTCGATCGCATCCGCTCCCTGGGATTGGAGGTTGCCCTCTCCAAGACCGAGGCCCTGTTGTTCCACGGGCCTCGGGGAGGGCCTCGTCCAGGAACCAGGGTGGTTCTGGACGGGGTTCAGGTCCGGGTTGGGACCCAGATGAAATATTTGGGTCTCATCCTGGATGGGAGGTGGACTTTTGGGGCCCATTTCGCCCAACTGGCCCCAAGAGTCCTGGGAGCCGCGGCCGCTTTAGGGAGGCTGCTGCCCAACGTGGGCGGCCCGAGCGCCACATGTCGCCGGCTGTACTCCGGGGTCATCCGGAGTATGGCCCTTTACGGGGCACCGGTCTGGGTGGACGCCCTCAGTCGCGCGAACCTGACCCTGCTGCGACGTCCGCAGCGGGTCATCGCGACGAGGGCGATACGCGGTTACCGGACGGTGTCCTGGACAGCAGCATGCGTGCTGGCCGGTGATCCCCCCTGGGCTCTTCAGGCGGAGATCCTCGCCGAAGTGTATCACTTCGTGGCGGCGAGGAGATCTGCCGGGGAGCGCCCAGTGTGGGAGGAGGTCACGCACATGCGGCGGCTGGCGCGGGCCGCCTTGTTGCGGCGGTGGGCGGAGGACCTGGCACCACCGGTCCCTGGTCAGTGGACGGTGGACGCCATCAGGCCGGTCCTCCAGAGGTGGGTGCGGCGGCGGTTCGGGTCGTTGACCTTCCGATTGGTGCAGGTGCTTTCCGGGCATGGATGCTTTGGAAAGTATTTGCACCAGATCGCGAGACGGGAGGCGACCCCGGTCTGCCACGAATGTGGGGCGCCGGAGGATACGGCGCTCCACACGCTGGAGGCGTGTGCTGCGTGGGGTCCCATGCGGCACACGCTTTCAGCGTTCCTGGGCCGGGACCTTTCGCTGCCGAGCGTGGTGAGCGCCATGCTCGACGGCGAAAGGGAGTGGCAGGCCATGGTCTCCTTCTGCGAAGAGGTTATGTCGCAGAAGGAGGCCGCTGAGCGGGTCAGGGAGGATGACGCCCAATCTGACCCGCTCCGGCGCAGACGTCCAGGGAGACGAAGGGGGCGGTTCGCCCGCCTCCTTCGTCCCCCATAGTGGGGCCACTGGTGGAGAGTCGGGGGACTCTCTGCCGGCTAGCACGGCTCCACGCGTCTGAGGGGTGACCTGTGTGAAAGGGTTGCTCCTCCTTGAGGCCGAGGCCCGGACCGGTTCCCGGGCCACCCGCCGGAGCGAGATGGTGAATGCCAACGCGACCCCATCTCGCCCCATGACGGCGGTGGACGTTTCACGGGGGGGTTTTAGTGGGTTCGAGTCCCACATACCCCCTTCCGTCACCCCCATGGCGGAAGGGAAGTGCGAGGGCATTTCCCCCCTCCAAAAAAAAAAAAAAAAGGATAGGGGTAGGAGAGGTAGGTAGGTGTATTTGGGTCGCTTCAGACCATTCCCCGTAAAACTCTACTGAGTTAGCGTCTTTCAATCGCTTTGCACTTAAATGTCTGGTTACACTGAGTACGGGCCAGGCGATAGTCTTCTACTTTCGACTGACCCCGAGGCGCTGAATGTGATTCTGAATGGGAGCCCTTAATAACAGGAAGCTTTGGTCTGGACCTGAACAGGCCAAAGCAAAGTTCTCTGGTAACCGCACAGTGGAGGCATTGTAACCGAAATCATAAAATGATCCATTTATTATCATAATCTATACTTAAATCTACATCTTCACCTAATTATCTTTACCTTGAATGCCCGGGATTGAATTCTAATTTTACTACGTAATCTAAGCTGTTTCAGAGAGAGAGAAAGTTAGGTTTAACCGATCGTGAAAAAGGCTGGTTATGCTGTACCAGAATTGAAGAATCGATGTTTTCAAGTAAGTTGAAGAGTTAGTTCGTTTGTCTAAAGCTCCTTAAAGAATCTGAGTTACTACTACACAACGTACGCGTCCTTCCGCTAGCTAGACGATCATTGGCCACTTTAAATCATAATTTTATTACAAAAATTACGGTAAAATATACAAATCTAACTATAATAATCAATATTGAACAGGTAGGGTATGTTACATGGTTTGGAGTGTTATAAACTTTCTGCAGTTGTTAAAAAGGGCTGAAATTTTGTACTGATGAAAATTTGTGCCTAGAATAACATATTATAGGCTATTTATTATACCTACTGAAAAAAAAATTGAAAAATCACGGAAAGAATCTATTCAATTCATCTGCAAATGCAGAAAGTTTTAGGAACCACTTCCAAAGCATATTGTGTATTATTGTTGAATACAGTTAGGTTTTTAATTTATTTACTTATTTTTTACTCGCAACGAGAACCGTCTGTTGATATTTTTGAAGTGTTTTTTTTCTGAACATACATCAAAAACACCTAAAAGGGGTGAACTGAATGTTTTATAAGGCTTTTTATTAAAATATTATCTATTTTTAATATTTAAAAAAATGTAGTCACCTACCTGATATCATAAACATCTTCATCATACCTCGTATGTAGTAGGAGATTATTTTTATCACTCTTTCCGCCTGAAATACCTTAGTTCAGGCTAATATGAAATACTTGTCTAAACAGGATGTAACAAAAATGAATGACCAAACTTTCAGGCAAGGTATAGATTCGAACACTGAATTCAGGAAAAATATTTTAAAAAAATCTCGCCCTTTAGTTTTCGAAATATTAAATAAAATACGGAATTTTCATTATTTTTTAATGTGGTGAAAATTTCGTAACTATTTATTTAATTTTTCGAAAACTAAGGGGCGGATTTTTTTTATATTTATCCTGAATAACACTGCTAGAAATTCTTGCAAAGAATATAAACTTTATTTTATCAGATACCCTTAAAATAAATTTTTAAACTTAAGTAATTTTGTATCGTTTTTTATGTCTTGGAGGATTTTATTGTATATTCTTGTAGGTATGTCTAGAAATAGAAACTAGTAAAACACAAGTCAAGATCATGGTTTCTTGTGGTAAAATGAGGATGGCATCGCAGAAGTTCTTAATGCCCAAGGAGAGAAGGTTCAAATTCACTTCTCCCAAGTAAAAACCAAGTACCATCATCCCTGCCAATTTTTAAACCTATCCATTACCAAAACACCGGCGGTTCTAGATCAAAGAGATCGTCACGTGCCATTTGATACCGGAAATATTTCATGCTCAAAAGAACTCATAAAATGAGGAAAGAATCCATTAAAATGATCAGGGACTAAAATACCAGTAAATTGTGAAAAAAAAACGTTTTGAAGACCTACCCTCCATCTTACAGGTAAAATTAGAAGAGCTGGTTTTAAAATGATCAGGGACTAAAATACCAGTAAATTGTGAAAAAAAAACGTTTTGAAGACCTACCCTCCATTTTACAGGTAAAATTAGAAGAGCTGGTTTTCATACATTTGAAACTTTTGTGACATTATGATAACATAATCCAAAAAGTTTTTACCATAAGGTAAAAACTTTTTGGGTTTATACATTGAATATAAGATAAACACAAAAAATTAGTCGCATTCGCACACGGAGTTAACTTGATTGCTTTATTGTGCGATTTCTTCGATCAAATATAAAGTCTATGACTATCTATCTGATGATCTATACATAGTCTACGATTTTGAAGTTTTTTTACCCGACTCAAAACCGCTAATGCGTTTTTAGAAAATGAGGTATCAAAATACACGTCTGTTCTCATAAATAATTCTAACTATATTTTGTTGGTTTTCGCCTGTGAAAACCGAATTGGGTTTTTTATACTTTTCTATTATTTACTGGTTTTCAAAGTCCTTTCCCTTTCAATCTGCTCTAGCCATCGCAACTGAGCTGTAGCTAAACACTCAATTTATCGCATTATTTCCGATTTCCATAATCTTCCCCTTAAAATTTGGAGCGGATGAAAAAATTCCCCTTTTAATAAGACGCGAAATTGTTTTGAGTTCGATGGGTTTTCCTTTCCACTTACTATGTTATAGTTCAAGAGCTTACGCCCTCGATGCCTCTGTGTCCTATGCAATCTATCTTATTAGAGGGTGTGGTGTTTACCCGTTTGAGCGTAAAATTCATAGTTTTTGTTTGTTCAGAAACGCGGTGTCTGGGTAAATCTTCTTGTTAATTTGATGTGTAGATTGTTTTACTGTATAACTGTGTATCACCTTCAAGAAGATGAAATAGTGATTAATTTGGCAATAAACTTGCAGATCTTGTCACTTCTACCAAAAAAAAAGGCTAATAAACAAGAAATTTTATATAAAAATTACAAGTTGTATACTTTTTTTTAATATAGTTTTAAAAGAACAGTTTTGAATACAGTTTTTTTAAGAATTATTCTAAAAAATCACTCCTTGGGCATTTGTAAATTTAGTCGAATAAAGACACTCACTAACTCTTTGTTTGATCAGTAGTGTAAAAATCCAGAAGTCACAATTGTGAAGAGGACTTCATAGAATTAATAAAATCACAAACATTTGTTATTGAAATCGCAAACACAAAATAACAATCATAATTAAGCCATTTATTATCATAGAATAAATTATCTCTAGGTACACTACAAAATTAAATATAAATTATTTAACATTATTATAAATAGACATTTTCATTATTCCATGATCTCTGTCCGAGTAGAAGAAAATGTCAATCATAATGTTAATTTAATAAGTAGGTACTTTAAAATAAAGTAAGCAGACTAATCAGAAGCTCCTTGGATATAATCTTTCGAGTTCTGATAATTTGACAAGTTCAATTTGAAACACGATTCCCCTGAGGCTAAATTAGTTCCGGATCATTTGGTAAAGGTGCTGCTGACATTGTTTTTGCTTTTTCTGTTTGTTTGTTTGTCAGGTATTATGATTTGTTAAAGCTTTTGAACTTTGACATGAATAACTGAACAAAATATTTGCGATTTGTTAACATAGTTAATGGTTTAATCGGGTATTTATCACGTAGCTTTTGTTTGGGAAATAATAACAAAAGGTACGCGATAAATACCCGATTAAACCATTAACAATTTTTCATATTTGTCAATAAAATAAAAAATCCAGCTGCTTCTGTTGTATTGCAGGTTAAGCGGCTTTAGGAATTGTGTGGCTTAGCGGTTTCTGTTGCTGTTCTGTTTCTGTTGGGTATACACGGGGTTTTTAAGTATTTATCTGTACAACGCTTTTTGGAGGTGACATGTTGGTTGTCGACAGAGTCATGGTGAGCTAGGCTAGTTCATGATCCAAAAAAAAATGGCTTATCGGGAGTGACACTTGCTTACTCCACTGTTCAGTCGCCACTTTATTGCTACAAAACACTACAAACATGGAAGTAAAGAGGCAAATCTGTTATTTTATTAGTCAATGATCGCTTGGCGACATCTGGAAGTTCAGATGTCGCCAAAACTAAGTAAACTAATTTGACAGGACTAAAAATGTTGCGGTCCCTTTCAAAAAGATCGAAATGAAAAAGGTAGCATCATTTTTTGTGCTATCCATTTCCCCGTTGACGGGGATTATCAACGGGGATTAGTGGAATAAGCCCAATTAGTTTAGTTAAGTTTTGGCGATATCTGAATTGACACCATTTAAAAAATACATAAAAAAATTCAATCGTCAATTTTTTTTTAGATCAGTTTCCAAAACAGTTTTAGTTTGACACGAATGAATGTGATAAATAAATTAGTTAGTGCAAAATCATAAAGTTTTATCAGATTCGAACAGGTAATATGATAAGCTTGTGGAGTTACGATTTTACGCTACTGGTAACACCAGAAAACAGATTCGTCTTTTCATTCGCTATAGCGTCGATGACGTAGACTTGTGTCACCCACGTGACTGTTGTTTGAATGTCTATACCTGGCGAAATAGATATAATAAGTAGTAAACTATGGGCACATTGATGGTCCGTCGACATGTTGCCCAATGTTGCCCATGTCATCGTTATGAAGTCTACACACCAAAGCCGGCAATACAGCCCCGCGGGTTGGTGCAACATCTCAGTTTTTGAGTGCAGCAACCACTGTTGCAGCCGACAGTCAACCACTGTTGTGTAGACTCCATAAAACCACCTATGTTACTACTTTAACAGCCTGTATATGACTAACGCCATAACTCGTCTAGCATACGCAACTTTAGACTAACCACCAAGTCGCTGATATATGTAGGTTGTAAGAAAAGATGTCCAAGAATTTTAAGTAACCGTTCAATTTTCTGGGAAAATGAAGAAATAATGCAACAACCATAAACAAAAAATACCCCTGAAATTCAGAAATTAAGTGTAACCACCCACGCTTTTCGCCCCAACGCTCTTTCTGAGATTCTGCTACCACTTACGTAGCGACAAGAGGTGCTTGTCTACCCCTGAAACACGAGATAGTTGATAACAGAAGGAAAGGTTTTGTTGAAAACAAAGCTTGGCCAAATATAAACATAAAGAAAATTGTTTGCAAATTACCTTTACTGACAAAAAAAATTACAATCAAATGGTCAATTGACACTTTCATGGCCCAAGACGTAGACGTGCCTCTCGATCCCCGTGTCACGGCGGTGGTGCAATCCGCTGGGCAGTGAATCCGTTTAGCAACCGAACTACTGAGTAGAGAGCGACTCAGAAGTCCAGTCCACCTAATTGTAACCGGACTTTTAGGGCTTTTTATGCAACTGTAATGTCGGTGTTGATGATATATTGCTGGTTTACTGTACTTATCGAAATATCAAATAATAAGAACTAGTATTTACAATTAAGCTAATTGCAGACTGTTGTAAATCTACAGGTAGCTCAACTGATCCATATCAATACCAGTCGGAAGCTTCCCCAAGACGCTGGCTGCGTTGCCCAATGCAATGCAATGCTGATGCGCTGCGCCAGATACTCACCAGCTCTCTCCAATTGTTTTATTTTTATTCATTTTATTTAATTGTATGCTCTGTCTGTTGCTGTGTTTGTACTTCTCCTTCATTGAATACACTACATAAATACAATACAAAGTGATGTTTTAATATTCGTAGTTTATTCTTCAATGTACTAGACAACGAACGTTCATTGTCTATTGGAGAATAAATGAATAATTAATTATGGTCAAACTTCACTCAAGTTTATTTAGCCTTAAGTTATTGGGCAATTGCTGCTTTGGTTAGTAAACAAAAACATTTCAGGGACTTTTGCAGTCTTCCATTATGACAAGGGTTATCATCATCATCCACAGCCGGTTTTACCCACAGCTGGGTATAGGTCCCCCGAAATTTATGCCATCCATTAGGTCCTGTGCTAACCGACAAGGGTTATTGGTACACCTTATAAGAAGTTGTCCTTCTGCAGTCAAACCTGCCGTGGTCAAGTGGAGCTTCTTGACAGAGCCCTCAAGTAGGTACCTACCGGCTCATTGTTCTAGGGCGTAATACAGACGCCATTTTGTAACTTTTATGTTATAACCGGATTTTGCACTGTTAGATTTCTTATTGTTCTTTATTTTATGGTAATTTTATTTAGAAATGAGGTTCGGTGTGGCCTGTGGCAGAAAAAATGTTCCTCACTATCAGTAAATATTGTATTCAAAAGAAAGGTCTTTTCACTAAAAAAATAAATAATAATAAACTATAATTATATTATTGACAGAATTATTTCTATCGGAGCACCTAGTTTTGGAGATTACACATAACAAACACAAATAAAAATCTTCTCTCTGGTTTCATTTATGAATAAATAAATTTATACAACAGTAGAATAAGAAATTGAAAAAGCCAATACATTCGAAACATTCGTTTCAAACAATAAATATCAAATTGCAATAACTCCTAACCCCTATGTTACAAAAAATACCCAAAAATACGGGTAATACCCGAAAATACCCCATAAAAATGCCCGAGATGGAACCTACAAAGGTCTCGTAAATGGGTAAATGGGTCTGTATAATAAATAGCCTTGATAATTGCCATATCCGAGCCACGATAATGGGAAAAGGTATTGAATGAACGAATTAAAGTATTTTGGGTGTAATTGGTTCATTTATGTGAGTATCATTGTTAAAAAATTTCTCTGTAACAAGTCTACTTAATATCAAATATTCAAAGGACAAAAAGCTTGGGATGGAATGTACTAACAAGAAAATAGGATTATTTTTACTTCATTACTCACTAGAGCAATGAAGTAAAAACCTACCTATTATTTTGTTTCCTTAAAGGTGGCTGACTAGTGTTACGTAATGTAATGTAACGCGTTAAGCCTTGTCTGGATGACTTCGCAGTACGCTGCGGTATGCGCTATGCAGTACCGGACACATGATCGTATGAAAAACGTCTAGTGGTTTTTTGAATCTGCAAACGCAGAAGTACCAAAGCTTTACACAGCGAGTGTTCGTGCAGTCAGTACGTAGGTAGTGTACTAGTACCATACCAATCATGGCAGCGATCATAATGTGGTAAGCGTAGTTACCTATTGGCATTTTGCACGTTCACAGGCCGGCATCGAACAATCCACTGACAAGTGCGTCTACTGATCGGCAAACCGAATAACGTCATTCGCATCGCACTAAACGGAAAAGTTGCCTCCAAGAATCCTTGCCGGCATTGCCGACAGTCCACTGTGTGCGGTGCGGATCTTGTATTGCAATCTATTGATGGGGCCAGCGCGGATTATCCGATGCCAGCCTGTGAAGGCGCACCCTAACGTTTCGACTGCTAATAGAGCCGTAATGCCGATAGGTTACACTTACTACACCGTGATCGCGGCCCAGTACCAAGGAGCGCTCGCAAGAAGCAATAAGACAGGAGCTAAAACATTGCGTAACGTATCATGCTCGCTGCGGATGGTTACCCCCCGTAACACCGGTCACTAGCCAGCTGTAGACTTTATTTCTTGTACAACGCGGTGATAATGTCGTTGACATACTCTCTGTTGTCAACGGACTGATAACGACAATCATTAAGTATTTATTATTATACGAACCTACTTTTATCACTGAAGTCATATAGTTAATAACCATGATGGATTTAAAAGTTCTACTTTTACCAGCCTTCAGCTTGATGATTTTGGACCAGATGTGATATTTTTCAAGCCAGAATAGAGAAAACTTCTAAAGTGTGATCACCACAGACAAGGTTTTCTCTATAATTTGTGGCAAAATCGTAGACAGGAGCTAGTAAAACGATAAAACTCAAAGAAATATTGTAGATATAAGCATCCAAAACGTTTCTCTACTTACAACGGAAGCAGGATATTTAAATTTTAAACTCCGCCGACGAAACAGCAATGTGCGTTAATATTTTCATAAGGTTTCGGCTTAAATCAGAAGAAATGACGATAATTGAGTATTTTTCTGAAAACAAGTTGGTATTTCTCCCCAGTCAAGCATCTTTTCCATAAAAACTGTTTTCCACAAGATCGAGTTTCGTTCGAAAATGGTTAAAAATCGTGAAGAAAATCAGCTCAAAATTTGAAAGAAACCGCAGAATCGCAGATTGGGTTGCATCACGATTCGATGCAAGTGGAACACCACTTCGTTTGATCCTCTAAGAATTGAACACCCGGAGTGGTACGTGACCAACGAGTGCGTGATGTAGTTTGAATTTACCCAAGTTGATTTACCGATTTAATTTCTGCGGGAAACTGACAATTTTCGAATCGCAATCTTAATGCTGGACAGTTAGTACAGCGCAAGAACTGTCAATGTGGCGTTTTTTGGGGAAAGCCAGCTACATTCTCCAGCCAGTGGACAGTTTCCGGCTAATATGATTGTTGGTGACCAAACTTCCGCACCAACGACGCCAGCCTCTTTCAAGCAAGCCTTGAAAGGCTGGCTGGTGACAAAGGTAAGAAATTTGATTTCATTTGATTAACATTCGAAAATTATTTTGTTTGTTAGAAAAAAGAGCAGTCTGAATAAACTCTTGAATGGTGATGATGTTTTTTAATTTTGTTATTATTTCCCCTACATGTCTACCGTGTTGCAGCGATCGTGGTCACGGGGCGACTGGATGTATTCGGAGTCACAGCTGAGAATCCACAATCGCGAAAGTAAAAAAAGAATCATGAATTAATACCTGAATCAGAATGTTTTCTGTCTTAAGGCCGGGCAAGACACAAATTTTAGAACTTTAGTTTTAATATTACGAATTTAGCAGCCAGCGTCTTGGGGACGCTTCCGACTGGTGTTGATATGGATCAGTTGAGCTACCTGTAAATTGTTTGCAACAGTCTGCAGTTAGCTCAATTGTTTCAATTGTAAGTACTATTTCTAATTTATTTGTATTATTTGATTGTAATTTTCTTTGTGAATTATTACGAAAAATCAAATGATCTTAGGTAGGTATTATGTGAAACTTGGTCCAAATAATTTTGGCCTAAAAAGATCTATCTCATAACTTAGACCACAAAATAATAACACAGTGGGCCAAAACACGCAATATTGAGGGTGGAGCGACTACAAGGAAATACACTTTGGTAAATAGGGGCCCATGTCTCCGACCTACTAATTATACCCAGATGTTTAGTGCTTGCTTTGATAGCAAATAATAGCACACTAAGTGAGCTTTTATGTTTTCTGTGAAACAAATGAGGTGGATTTGTTCTTGTTTGCGGCGTAAATAAATAATAAACATTAGAAAAACATTTCTAATGTTTATTATTTGAAGCGAGATTGGGAAAAAGCTTTCCATCTTGCTGCGATGGTAGAATGCACAAAAAATTATCAACTTCAGTTTCTGCTCCCACTGTCTATGACCCCAAAGAAAGCACGGAGCGAATCAAAGTGAACTAGTGGCCCATCCCAAAAGGTTGGGGAGAAACGCCATCAACCCCTTATGATGATCTTCAAGGAGTAAAACTGTTTTCCCTTAGGGGGAAAACTGGAACTAACCCCGTGTCAATCTATTTTGTTGGTATGAGAACAAAATGTATATTTTGAATACTATTCAAAATGATCATTTTCTTCTCATTCCTACAAAAGTAGATTTACACGCGAATCGCATGCTTGACTTTATTTTTTCTACGTCGTAGTACCCCTACTTACCTACCTAGTTAATTCCAGTTTTCTCCCTAAAGGGAAAACAGTATTACTACCTATATACCATACTAAAATCATCCATACATGCTGCACGAAGATTTGCTGAATTCTGGAAACATCTGGAGCCCACCACGCAATGCGACGTCTTCAAGAGCTGTTCGCCATTTTTGTTACAGTGTTGTCTTAGTCCTGTTAAAATACTAAAATGATAAAAGCGAAGTATTTCTATCTGTTCTCTATTTCTTTCGGCTAAGTACACATGTTACGTGGCCCCCTGTATATCAAACTACTAGAAAATAATGAGATCGGAATCCGTGAATCGGTCTTTCATGTTTTCTTTATAATTTTTTGTATAAATAATGAAGCTTGTTGGAAGTTCTGGATGAAAAAACATTTATTTTAATCTCTCAATTATTTCTCATAACATTCCAAGAATTCCTCGAATACAAATAAAACCGTTTTACTTCATCTGGAATACTAAAATTTCCATTCCATTTAGAAATCAAATGGCTGGGCAGTGAGGCTGGGCAGTGAATGCGTTAATATTTTGTCTTTTATAGTGCGGATTTTTATGCTCAAAATCGGAGAACTAAGGCATTATCCTTTTGTTTGTGGTAGGGACATGACGTGTCCGCTGTCACATATTCTCGTCCGATATTAGCTGAGATGTATTTGTTGACTGTTTGACCAATTATTTTAATTAGCTAATATTTTATAAAATATTTTCGTCTAAATGCGACACTATTGGTCTTATCTACTGATATCATTTTATCGCGCATTGCGAAATCTCTCCGCGCGAAATTTTTTTTCGCGGATTATAATCCGCAATTTTTTTCAAAAAAATGTTGGACAAAGCCTAAGAGATCAATATCCTTGCCGCTAT
The DNA here is from genome assembly GCA_949316285.1 of Eupithecia subumbrata. Classification (NCBI taxonomy): domain Eukaryota; kingdom Metazoa; phylum Arthropoda; class Insecta; order Lepidoptera; family Geometridae; genus Eupithecia; species Eupithecia subumbrata. The sequence continues at coordinate 5,753,593 of OX438649.1, forward strand.
GCAAGGCAAAGTTCCCTGCAATTTCCCTCGTAAATCGGATAGTGTAAGCGGTAAGGTAAACTTTCAATTTTTTACGTAAGCAGAGTTTACTCTGAAGAAAATTAATGTTTGTCCCCGCAAATTACAGTCTTTGCGACATGGAGCTTGGAAAGTATGAAGGTTCCTATTTTAAAGGGAACTTGGAAACCATTGTATTTTACAATGGTACATTTGAGGAAGCTAAAACTACGACACACACGTCCCGGGCGAGTTAAGGTAAGTGTAGACTGAAGCAGTTGCTGTAACAGAACATCGAACATTCGCTGCTCGAACCAAACTTCGATATCTAGTTAAACCTGATTTTAATAAAAACCAACGAGCGTTATGGTGTAACATTTGATCGAGCAAAGGCACGATCGCGGGTGACGGAGGACGGCGGGGCGTGAGGTCCGTAAGGTACAATGAAAGGTTACAGATAAATGCTCACTCGCTGTGAGCATTACGTTGAACACTGTGTCGAGCATGCTCTAGAACGTTACATTACATGGAAATGCTCTAGGAAGCTGAACATTTGTCTGTATTGTACCATTTGTAAGAATGTTACATTACATTGTAATGCTCTAGCAAGTGCTCTAGTCTATACTCATATTTAGACATTTTAAATAAATAAGTTTTTTTATTATACATAGAAAACACCTAGAACACCTGGAACAAAGATCATACAAACATTTGTCCTGAGGCGGGAATGGAACCCGCTACGTCCTGCGTCGCAGGCCCTCCAAGCCATATCGGTTTTTTTTATTCCGTCGTATTATTTCATTGACGTTATGTGACGTCTCACACGTCAGTGGTGGTGAAAGTTCCATCGTCGAAAATTGTTAGTGTTCAGAAAAAAAAACCTACCGTAACTTAGTCAATAACAATTTGCGGTCTTCTCGATAAAGCCGTTACTACCAGACAACCTTCAGTGGTAGTTGAACAAAATATGCCTCAAAATCGTCCGTGGAAGGAACCCTTGTGTGTATGCTGTTGGTTGAGGTCATCTTAGCCGAATATTTGACCACGGCTTTCAACGAATACTAGCCATCTGCACAGGACATTTTATGGTGCACAAGTGTGTGCGCCAACACAGGTGCACTCATAATCCAATGGGACGACTGACCGACACGACCTGTATGATGCAGGTAGTTTTTTTTTTAATGCTTGACAATTCACACAGCATTATCTAGCCCCAAGCTAAGCAGAGCTTAAAATTAAATAAATTAAATTAAATAATGCTGGACAATTCACACAGCATTATCTAGCCCCAAGCTAAGCAGAGCTTGTGTTATGGGTACTAGATAACTGATATACTTAATACAATATACTACATAGATAGATATTTTTATTATACATAGAAAACACCCAGACCAACGGAACAAATTTCTGCAGATCGTACACAAATTTGTTGCGAGGCGGGAATCGAACCCGCAACCTCCTGCGTCGCAGGCGGACCTTCGCCCGCTGCGCCACGGTGGTCGTCAAAAGTGGTCAAAAGTCATTTTTATACCTAACCCTTTATCTTCCACATCCAGTTCAACATCAATCCATGTTGCAAACCCAGCCACACATGGATATCAAAATTTATTACGAGCCATTACATTTTTGTTTACTGTGGAGATTGCTTATTCCCAAATAAGATCCGATCATTTCCGTTGCGTATTTCTATACTGAGAATCGGAACAGGTAAATAGTAGGTTCTTTTGAAGTTTTCATATCGAAACAAATAAGTATCAGTACACAATTTACTGAAATATATATGTGAAAAACCACCTACTGTTTGGAAAATTCTCACAGGAACTTTATAGGTAATTTCATCCCACTGGTTGTATGACATTTGGTCGAATGTCAAAATAATTAACAGTTACATGGCCGCATTTCATTTCGTTTAACGTCATTAATTTCCGTCGATTATTTCCATTTCAAATTCAATTCAATTCAATACGTTTATTTCAGCTTAGAAATACATACACAGATACATATTTCAACCATGGATAATGAATTATAATTAAATAAAAACATCTTAAATTAATGGCACATACAATCTTCACAAGCGCATGGAAGTATGTGTGCGCGTTCAATGCTTCATGAAAACGCAGTCCGTGTCCATGCTTCCAGCTATAAGTTTCAGATAGCTACTGGTACCGCCCTGACCCGCCGCATCAGGGATGCTGTTCTGTTGCGGAAGATTGCGTAAAAGTAATCAACGCGGGACTAGGCAAACATCCCGGACGCGCTACAGAAGCGGGGCAGTCCCACTAGCACTCTGAAATACTCTGAATCCATGGTAATACTGGACGCGCAGGGCATTCCAGTATTTCTGCGTGTAGTTAACCCACAGACTGCATAGTGATATAACATACAAAACACCTAATCTCACATGAACTAAATTCATAACAACTAATGTACACGTAATATAATTTTTCTTGACATAACTTTCATTATGGTCTAACACTCTTAACAAAGCATATTATTATCCCTTCCACTGCAGGACAAGAAGACGTATATATTATATATTATATAATATAACAATGTTGGACAATTCACACAAATATGATACGTATTTATATGACGTATGATAAATGCGATACATATGATACGTATACAGTTATTATTATAAATTATTATTATTAGTATTAGTATTATTATTATTATTAGTATTATATTATTATTAGTATTATTAGTAATTCACTGACACTATGTTAACTGCAGGTTCTGCCCACCATCATGGACACGTCCGAGAAGACGCCAGGTCTCAATTCTTAAAATTAGTGGAAAGGAATAATATTTGTATTTACTCCCTTCCATTCAAAATTCGTTCATTGTAGGGGTTTTCTTTGAAACTAAACCTAAAAATGGCTCTTCCCTGAATTATCAGTTGGTGTGTGTGTGTTTGGCTGTCTCCCAGCCAGGCCAATTATCTTACGTAGATTTATTAAATTAATCATCTTACGTAGATGTGAAATAAGCCAATTATGATGATGTGGATTTAAATAAGAGTGGGAGATCGGTATTAAGTACTTAACTAATTAGGTTTCGGACATTGTTTTGTATGTGAGGCGATTTACAAAAAAATAAGAATTAAGACCTGGCGTCTTCACGAACGTGTTCATGATGATGGGTAGAACCTGCAGTTTACGCAGTGTCAGTGAATTACCAATAACCCTGTATATACGCACATTACCACCTTTATCTTGTGGATATTCCTTCCACACGTATTATGCGGTTCTCCTTTACCTTTATCATTCGTATCGCAAAGCTTTGGAACACGTACCTACCTACTTCTGCTTTTCTGGCCATCTACAACCTAGTTTTCTTCTAGACGAGAGTGTATAAGTGTCGTATAAACCTTTATGATACAATATCAGCCACATCGTCTCTTTACATCCGGTGTTATTGTGGCCAAATCAAAGGTCTATTCACAATAAACAAGAACAAAATTTTAAATTTAAACCCCCCGACAGATTTTCATGAAACATGGCTAAGAACACTCAGGATAAAATTACCTATGACACAAAATAAACTGAACGAAAATCGGTTCATTCGTTTGGGACCTACGATATCACAGACAGATAGACAAATACACAGACAGACACGTTAAACTTATAACACCCCTTTCTTTTTGCGTCGGGGGTTAAAAAACAACGCATTAGCTAGAGGTTCAACATCTCAATTGAGGTTATTCCAATTTTTCCCCTGAAATCCTTAAGGGGGAGAACTGGACTTTAAAAAAATGAATTAGTTTTCCGCTTGTGAATTCCCCATAAGGAAAATGAATTAGATTATCCTTATGGGGAAAACTGGAATCGAAAAACATTAATTCCAGTTTTCCCCCTTAAAAATCCCCCTTAATTAATGGGCTACTCTTTATGATGCTTTTCATATTGACTGCAGCAGATGACAGACAGCTCGCGGGCCATCATTTTGACACTGTAAAATGTATCTAAAGATATCAAGCTTAAGGCTGAACGAGTCGCTCATCTTTCCATACAAACGTGGAAGGGTAACTACAACGCTGTTTGATGTTGACCATCCAAAACTAAGGATAATATCAATTTATCTCGTCATTATCTATGTCTGTATGCATCCAGAACTGTAAAAAACGTATACATTTGGAAAATACAAGATTCTAAACTTTCGTATTTCAACACCGATTTTAGCCCAACTTTGGGCGAAAATAAATAACATACAGAGAAAGAAAACTCTCAAATAAAGCCCGTACCGACATAGTTTAGTTAGTTATTCAAAAGCTGAAATAAATTTAGTTGGAAATGATACTCTCAATATGTTTTCTATAATATAAGCTTTGTGCTAAAAGTCTTTTTAAATTTTTTTATGGCATACTTTTAGACCACGCGCCCACTGATGAGTTAGATCGGACGACTCGTGCAGCCGTAAGCCCATATTTCAATACACATTTTGTGCTGTGCGGTAGTGCCGTTGGATTAATGTGCAGTTTATAAAATAATTAGTAGTTCAATAATGCAAAATCCAACCCCTCATCAGCACATATTATGTACGTCCACTGCTGAACATGCCTGTGATTTTGCCCCCAACCCCCACCCCCCCCTCTCATGGAATCAAATCAGATTCAAATTCTTTATAGGCAATATAGTTCTCGGTCTGAGAGGCATTAGGTTGGATATAAAGTTACGCCCAAAATGACTTTTTTGCTTATTAGAAGTAAGTTTTTCTTTCTCTTTCTTACAAACTTACAATTAAATTTCTATCACTTTCCCTTAAAAAACTAAGCATGTGCATTTGGTCGGATCTAAACACTATCAGAAGTTTGTGTGAGGCACAAGAACTTTTATTAATATACAATTTTATGCATCTAATGTAAAGTATATTTTGGATACGCATCCGGCCTTATGCATCTGGAGCCGAGAGTTAGGTAGGTACATTACAGGCACAGATGTAGGAATTGTGATTACAGTTATTGTCATGGTAGGTACTACATACAGTACAAATAGAATCGAAAATATTGAAAATGGTAATTAATAAAATTAAACACTCTTACCTCCCAAATTGTAGGCTTGTTCTCTGAAATTCACGTGTAAAATCCAAATAAGTAAAATCTGTAAAACAATAGTACATTTTACACCTAGGCGAGAAAGTGATCGATTCCTACCGTGTGTGTCGTTTTGGTCGGTCTTAAGACACACGAGGTAGGAAGCGCACTTTCTGCCGAGTGATAAATAGTGCTTTATACTACTTTATACACCTTCGAGGAAAATAAAAAGCAGAATTAATTATTAATTGAAATTTAGAAGAACTTACCGCGCCCAATGATGTTCGTAAAACTTCATTGACCGCGCCAGCCTTTGGGTTCTTTTTTCAAAATATTGTTCGGAAATCGGAGCAGGCCAATTGGACTTGGAGTAAAAACTTTTTGTCGTTTAACCGACCGAAAATAACCATAGCTACCGATCTTTTAGGAAATTAAAAAAATAACACGTTAGAAATGGATTTCCATACACTTTTTCCTCTCGCTAAAACACGTGAGAAATGAAATTCCATAGAGTTTTTCCTCCCGGTTTCCTATAGGCCTGCAAAGACATACTTTCTATTCTATTAATGGAAAAAGAATAGGCAACTTTCCGAGCAGGTGTAGTATAAAACACGTTTTTGTGGCGCTTTTCACCAAAATCCACCCTTTGTGTTATTGGTCTTCAATGGAACGTTTGACCGCCGCGCAATATTCCCTTTGAAAGGTGTCAAAAATTCGCTCCGTTTGTTCATCGAAAATGCAGCCAAACTTGTGCTGGTTAAGGCCAGACTGCACCAAAGCGAGACGAAACAAACTTCGAAGAGATGTGTTTTATACAAACAATAGAAAGTCGTTATTCATATATCTCGTGTCTGCTCAGCTTCAGTACACCGAGCGGAGATAAAAAAAAATGTTTATTTCAGTACTTTTTTTCACAAACATAAATGTATTTGGGAGCCTCCATTTAAGGCGCTACCCCGACCCAAATCAGCGCCTCCACCTTTTTGATCATATTATTCTGTTCAATGGAGGAATTTTCAAAAAGCGATTGGCAAGTTTGTGATACTTATCATAAGCTTATTTTTAATGTCTCTGTAAAAGTTTTAGTGTGTAGGAATTTTATTATATAACTTTTATGATATAGGAATTTTCAAATATTGATTGGCCAGTTTGTGGTACCATTCCTAAACTTATTTTTAATGCCTCTTTAAAAGTCTTAGATTGTATACTTTGAGCAGAGATAAGAACTTCGCAACTTTGCCTACACTATACAAACTAAGACTTTTAAAGAGGCATTAAAAATAAGTTTAGAAAAGGAACCACAAACAGGCCAATCGATTTTTGAAAATTCCTTCTTTGAACAGAATAATGAGATAAAATAGGTGGGGGCGCTGATTTGGGTTGGGGTAGCGCCTTAAGCAAACATTTGCTTGTGTTAATCCGCTCTTGCAAGTAAAGATGTAACATATTGGTTTGCAAAGAAACAAAGAAGGATCGAAGCGGAAATATGAGCTGTTCTTCGCAAGCTGGCGATGTCACGCAGCGGAAACGAGAAGAGCTATCAAGATGACGACCTCTGTGGCGTAGCGGGCGAAGGTCCGCAGGAGGTTGCGGGTTCGATTACCGCCTCAGGACAAATGTTTGTACGATCTGCAGATATTTATTCAGGGTGTTCTGGATGTTTTTCTGTGTATAATAAAAAATATCTATCTATGTCGTATATTATATTATGTATATCAGTTATCTAGTACCCATAGCACAAGCTCTGCTTAGCTTGGGGCTAGATAATACTGTGTGAATTGTCCAGCATTATTTATATTTATTTATTTATAATTTATACGAAACATCTGAAACAGCACATATCTCTATCTCCAGTCTAGCCAGTACGCATCTCTGCACAGCTTTGGTGGAGACATCCTAGCTGAAAAAGTCTCTCACATCACATCTCCGCATATTTCCGTTTTGGTGGAGTCTGGGCCTTATGGTGACCGAAAACAAACTTCAGTCCGCGGCTTTGCGTTGGCTTTTCAAAAATCCTTTTTGGTCATTGCAGCTTTAAACCTACCTATATGCAAAATTTCAGCCTGACCCGCTAAGTGAGTAGTTTTGCCGCGATTTTGAAGCGCATCTTGTATACCCCCCCACACTTAATAAACTGTCTCCGGCTACCGCCCGTCCCTCACAAAGTCGCAAAACACAGCTTCAAAATCTCGGCTGTGTGGTGGAGGCGTTGTTCTCAAAAATATGAAGAATAACAATTTGCAATAAATTTTGAATCTTAAAACACCAACCCAGAGTTCAATTTCCCCATATAACACATACAAGTGACATAAAGCAAGAAAGTCGAACAGAAAGAAAACTCACAATTACCAAAGTTCAAGAAAAGTCGAGAAAGTTCACAAAGGTAATTTATAGGGTTTCGGAGAGTTTTGCTTCAAAGGCGTGGAATTTTACTAATGTTTTTTATTTTGCTATGTTCTGGAAAGGATATTTTCGTTTTCATTCCATTCACCTCGACTCAAACGAGCGTCACCACCTACTTAATCATATTAAAAAAAATATAAAAAAATATTTTTTTTGCAGCAAAATACCTTTGAAGTATATTAGGCACGAAATTTTACAGTATATTGGGCACGTACGTACCTATGTTAGTAGAGTTAACATTATCACAATATCAGACTTTAATAATTATAAATGCGAAAGTTTGGATGGATAGATGGATAGATGTTTGTGACGTCTTCACGCCAAAACTACTGAACGGATCGGGCTTCAATTTTGCATGCAGGTAATTCTAATTCTAGAATCAAACATTATATCATAACTTATGTAATATCATCATCATCATCATCATCATCATCAGCCTATATTAGTCCAATGCTGGACATAGGCCTCCCCTAATGAGCGCCATAGCGCCCTGGCCCTGTCTTCAGCTCGCCGCATCCAGCATCTGCCTGCAGTCTTTCGCAGATCGTCACTCCACCTGGCTGGAGGGCGTCCTACACTACGTTTGCTGAGTCGTGGTCTCCACTCAAGAACAGGTTTACCCCAGCGGTTGTCGGTTCTTCGGGAGATATGGCCGGCCCACTGCACTTCAGCTTGCTAATTCTTTGAGCTATGTCGATAACTTTGGTTCTCTGTCGGATGTATTCGTTACGAATTCTATCCTTCAGAGAGATTATTGGATGCGAACCCTGAATGCGATCTATTTGTGGATGGATGGAATTTACTGACATATAATTGCCTGACTTTATGCGAGTTAGGTACTAGATAGAACTATTTATTTGATTATATACATGATAAATTAGATCTCTTTTATATACAATATTTACAATGACTTTAATTGAATTTTTATTTTATTTTATTGTTTTATTCATTAGCCACCATAAATTATTAATATTTTTTGTTTTAAGAGAGTTATTAGTATTAAATATATTGATTATCTTTGAATTATATAAAATGTAACATTTAATTATTCGTGTCTGACTAGTGTGATTGGAATAGTAATTCTGAACTTAGTCAATAAATGAATAAATAAGACCTGCTTCTTGCCAAATTTCATGATTCTAGGCCTACGGAAAGTATCCTTTATGTTATGTGTGCATATGATTCAAATGGAAATTTAGAAATTTTTTTTAAATATTCGGACATAAGTGGCTGTAATTTTTGATAACGTTGACTTAGATTTATTTTTACCGAGGCTCCAAGAGGTTACAGACTTAAGTATTTGATGTTAATTTCAACTCGATACCTCCACGCATTCCTGAGAAAAGGAGGTTCACAGACGGATAGACGGACAGACGGACAACAAAGTGATCCTATAAGGGTTCCTTATTTCCTTTTGAAGATTAGCGATGCTGGAAATTGATTGTCAGTTAGGGTTTTTATTTATTTTTATATATGCGGCTACACCAGCTTTGGTAATCGCTTTGACGTTGCTGATAATCTGTCATTGTATTTGCGGTATAACGAAGATTCAATCCTTAGCGGTAAACTGTCTCGCGTTAGTTCTTTCACACGAATATTAAGTTATAAGCTTGATCTTATTATCTTACTTGGAAATCCTTGAAAGTAATCAGGTGTTGACCTAGATGGAGTAAGTATTTAAGAGTACGAAACCCTAAAAATGATGAAAATTATATATCAAAACATTGTAAAGCCCAGTAATCGCTAGCAAATACTGGATCTAATTGAAACCTCCCTTCCCCGGTCTTATGGACCGTAACGTCTTGCAATCCAATTATTTTTTACGATCAGGTGGGACAAAATGGCCGACTGATAAAACGGTCGGTGGCCGGATTTAGGATCAGGTAGGTCTACAGTTAAGTCCTATGTAGTCTTTAGTTAGCGTTATTTTCATTTCATCACTACAAACGAAATTGTGCGTATGCGCATGTTATAATCAAAACATAGACATACTATTTATTTGCCAGTACACACAGATTTAAGTTACACATTTAAAATGAAATATTTAATCTTAAATTACACAATTAAGAACACAGGTAACGATAAAGTCATTTATAACGGAATGACTCGTTATTCCGTGATCATGGCGCATGTAACTGCGCCGAAATATTGGAAAGCTCAGAACTCAAATCATGGTAAATACCCCGTTGTAAGTTACTAAAATGTTAATAACCATGATGGATTTAAAAGTTTTGCAGGTAACGATGTTAACAAACTTACACAACAGGTAGGAAACCGACGTGTACTGCAGTAGCAAATAGGCCTATTAGGCTCAGCATAATGCCAACTGTTGTGAACAGAAAGCGCTGTTATTCTGCCTAGACTGAAACAAAAACCCAAACTACGGTAAATCTAAGAATTTAGCGATAAATCTTCCGCTTTTCCTCTCTTGAGTCCACCTCTGGTACAGCCGAGTCCAGGTATCATAATAACCTGAGACGTAATTCAAGCGGATTTTGAAAAGATCAGCTATTTTCATGCCGTCTCCATTTGACTTCAGTTTCTATCGCAATTCCAATTCGATTCATGTTTTATTTTTACTCGCTTTTTGGAATATTTATGTAGGAAGGGACTGGAAAAAGACAAGCCATATAGGTACTATTATCTAGCCCCAAGCTAAGCAGAGCTTGTGTTATGTTGTTCATTAGATAGGGATATTGCAAAAGATTGGAAACAGCGTGTCTTTGCGTAACACAACACATGCCATTTGTTGAGTTCGTGCTGGGAGAACGTACCAGATCTACAGAATTTTACTTATATCTATAGTGCCAACATAGGTAGCGATCTTTTTAAAAATTAAAATCACGTTCATTTCTTCATTCCGAAGCTCTAATAATATTTTTGCTGTTGGGAAGATTGCCAAAGTCTAGTCATTTTGAAAGTAAAGTGTAATGCAGGGGATGCATTTATTATAAGCAATCTTCTGGGGATCCTAGGTAAAGCTAAATGTTCATTTTAGAATTCTGGAGCGCAAATTTACTTTATTACCCGACTATATGGTTAGTAAGATTTGATGGTGCAATAAAGAAGTTATCTATCTAGGTACCTGCGATGGTTCAATACTCAATATATTTATTGTTATCATCACATTGGTAATTACATAGGTAATTATCGAGCAAACGAAGTGAGCGAAGCGTCTCTGCATCAAGTCTAGCAAAATTTGCATTTCTGTCAGTATGTCCGTACTCCTATACAGGTCGTATTTTACAACCGATCGGTACGAATCTTGGTGTACAGATTTTACAATTTGATAGATTTTTTTGTCGTAGAGGTTTTTTGGGGGGTAAAGATCTTATTTAGGGATTTTCGGCATGACGAGCAGAATATTGACCGAGCCGTCTCGCTAACAAAGGGCATAGAGTTAGGAACATTATTTCTACCCATGTAAGGCAAAAATTTGATTGGTCAAAACGAGTAAGTAAGGCATCTGTTACGAATTAACATTTCCTGTGCCCTAAGGGCAAGTTCTCACTAGGTATATACATACCTACAACCACGAATTTGTCTACCTAAATATTCCGTTTTAAATGACTTGTAAAATTAAATTAATTGTTGAAAAAAGTAAGTGGTCGCGAGGTCTACTGTTCGTAGAACTACCAGTCTTTAAGTAAGCATCACAATGTGAACCCTAGCGCTAATGATGACCATTTATACAGGGTGCCACATAACATGTATGCTAAGCCAAATGGGGGTTAAATTGGACCCCGAGGGGATCAACATGTGATATACGATTTTTTAAATTTCGAATATGTTTAGTTGTTTTATTTAAACTTTTCTTCCAATTTGAGTTCTTTCACACGCACTCTTGCATTAGTTAACATAATATAATATTTCACAAATGTTTTAATTAGTCTTTTTAGCAAAACCAGTGTTTTGTCATGAAATTATTAGGTACAAAAAATTATGAAACTCCTTTAAAATTTCTAAACAATAGCAATAATGTAAGAACACGTAAACTAACACGAATATGAAAAAAGCTACAGTTTTATTCATAACAATTGAATTTTTGTTCCTCATCAAAAAATCGTTGAAAAAAAATGTTTATCCCCAAGGTCCAGAATCACCCCTTTTTGGATTAGTCAGCATGTTTCGTGGCACCCTGTTTAGCTAAATTATGAATAATTATCTTGTAACCAATAATGTTTTTTTCAAACCAAAACTAATGGACGTCTGACACGAGTTCATGACATTCAGTATTATATTATTCTGCCAAAATAAAAACTAAATTCTCAATTATAATAACAAATACCTTATAAAAACGTTGTTAGAAAAACTTAGAAAAACTCATTACGCACCTCAAAATCGAAATCTATGTAGATACATTTCACTTGCTTACCTACATGCTTATTTCCAATACACTTCTGCTCTCCTGGTACTCCAGAGGTATTTCATGTAAATAGGTAAATTTATCTTAGGTAGAAAGCGCTTGCACTTGCGCACCTCCGTTATATTTCTGATGACCGGACTTTGGATAAGGAACGAACTCTGCTACAATATAGTTGTCTTGGCAGTTTAAGTTTATGCATCTGACTGTACAAAACCGCTTTTATCATGTTCGCGCGAGTTGACGACAAGAAAAATAGGTAAAATCGGAAGGTGCCAACTCGCGCGAACGCACGTGTTTAATTCAAGCGAGTTGACGAATAAGTCCTGTTGGGCGTAACAACAAGTGGAAGGCAGACCGAGGTTGTATAAAGTCATAAATAACGGGATATTTACCATGATTTGAGTTTTGAGCTTTTCAGTTATTCCGTGATCATGGCGCATGAAACTTTGCCGAAATATTGGAAAGCTCAAAACTCAAATCATGGTAAATATCCCGTTATTTATGACTTTAGTGTTAATAACCATGATGGATTTAAAAGTTTTATCGAGGTTGATTTTTGGTGTAATATGTACTTAGGTACTAAATCCTAAGGTAAATAGTAGGTTTATAATTTTAATTTGGTTAGACTAGTAAGTCTAATAATAAAAATTATAAATTTGATATAGATTAACCATTCTAAAAATGCACGCCAAAATGCACGCCTCCTTCACTAAATGTTATACATTCGAATGGTTTATCTCTTCTTATTTTATTCATTTATTTTAAAATCCACAATTCTACATAAACTATGTTTTTCCTACGACCAATAACGGATTTATATTTTATAGATGGATAATTTTAAAACAGACAGTCAAATAGCAAGTTTAAATTAATGTTAAAAATCAAAACACAAGTACTATTTTACAAAGGTGTAGAGATATAAGTATATCATAAAAACTTTAAGTAAATAATAATAACTAAATAGAAACATTGTAATACATATTATCATAATAAGAGAAAATACAATTAGGTAATAAAATATGTGTAAGTGTACCAACTTTCTACTCTTTTTTCTAATATACCTATCAAAGCATGGGAGATTTCCTTGTCTGTATAAAATAAATCAGTTGAGGCAAATCTCTTAATATAAATTCTATGAAGTCTGTTATCTAATGAGTTTTTCCTGCATAGTTTGTAGATGAACGCGAAACGGCAAATAATTTGGTGTGTCTAGGAACTGTTTAACTTATGCCCCGAGTACCCGTACTTGGCGCATAAACTTCCTCAACTTTACCTCAACAGCCTATATTGGCCCACTACTGGACGCAGACCTTCCCCTAATAAGATATTAATGATTTTTATCTCATAGGGGCTAGTGCCCTTATTCCCCATGCTGGCAATGCGGGATGGGGATCCTAGTTCGGTGGTAAAAAATTCTGCAGGGGGCGCTGCTGCCTGCCCCTGGTGGATGTCCATTAGTCGCCTCTTACGACACCAGCGGGAAGAGTTAGGGTGGTGCTAATTCTAAGCAGGCACCACACAGCAAACAGTTCATTTAATATTATTAGATTCCGTTTTTAACATCATCTTTTTATCATATCTGCACACAAACGTCCACTACTAGCCCGTAGGTCCTCTTAAAAACGAAATAGAAGTTTCTGATTCGGTTTCGTGCAAACACTAATCTTATGAGCCTGCATATAAAATTCAATAAGCAAGCCAATAAGACTTTAATTTGCAAGACAGCAAAACCGAAACTTAGATTTTCCTTTTTTGAGTAGGCCACCGCCATCCATTGACTCCCTGCGAGTGACTTTTTTTTTTTTTTTCACTTGATACCTACGTTTATAACAAATAACATTGATTAAAATCCCTACACTATACCTTTATTGCACGTATGTTGCGCAAAAGCGCACAATCCAATTTAATTTTATTGCTTTATTTCGTGTTGTTACAATTTTAATGCACTAATACACTTCAATTTGATTCTTTTAATGTAAAATTCAGTGGGATTCGTGTAAAGCGTTTCAACATTTTATATGTATACATTTTTTTTAATCCTCGAACATTTTAATAATAGATATGTTAAATATCTAGAGTATTATTATTTGTCGTAGCTAGATTTTTATATAATTAGAAGAGCGGTTGTTTTAGTAGGTACCTATTATTTCAAGTTTAATTTTATACTTCATGATTTTCATCAAAAATATTAAAACTCCAGCCCTAGTTGACCATTTAACTCAGAATTTTTATTAAATTTAAGTTATATCATTAATCACCTATCCTTACATTCAGAGTTTCTGATATATTTTATCAAGCAATTTATAACACGTTAAAGCTACGATATAAATAACCATCAATAAAATATTACAAGAGTAGATAAGATACCGACACACTTCACACGATATCAAGTGTGTTTATCTACGGTGGATTAATACATACTGAATGCTAAGTTAGGTTTTCTCTTATCGGAAAATTACAATGTAAATATTATTGGTAATTGTCCGATTACATAATCTTTTGATGATCACCTTAGATGCTTAAGAACGAAAAAGATGCTTAAGTAACAAAATGATACTAAGTTTATTTCGTTAGGTACTTTATAAGACGCGCCATCTTATTCTTAAAATATCAACTCTCCTAAAGAGTACAATTTCATGACAAGACTTTTGTTTCCCAACGTACGACATAGTAATTTTTGCTTTTTTACCGAAGTTTTCCCATTTCTCGTTTATCCAACCCCCAGTAGGTTTAATCAAATGTTGTGAAAGGTTTATGAGAAAAAGTTGAGCAACTTTGGTTGTATCAAAGAATTGCTGGTTTGCTTTGTTTTTTGTTTCTTAAAAGTAGGTATAATGTTGGTTGTTCGTTGGCTCGTAACTCGTGTAATCAAAATCGATTTGGATTGATTTTCTTATCAGTTTTTCATATAGTTTAAAGTTATGTCGAATCTTAGCGTTTTGATATTTTTCATTTGTTGTACCTATACCATATAATAATTTGAAATCCTGCAAATAATAAACAAAGAAATGTCACTATCCAAGTGACAAGACATTGGTATCAAATACTAAAAACTAAACAAAAGTAACAAAAACAACAACACAAACACAATAAGATAACCTAAACCAAAAATGTGCAGTACCCATGCACCTTGAGGGATGGTGCTCATCTTTCCCCAGAATGTGACCAGTGTCGCAATATAATTACCCATAAAATATGTTTGTTATTTAATATATTTGGGAAAAACCAAAGCATTAGACTCAAAATATGCCAGAATCATCTTCTATTTAAACTTTGACAAATCTCAGCTAAAATAAATAAACATAGATTTTTTTATCACGAAACGTAGTTACGTCATAATTACCTACTACAATGGTGGTATTTTTTTTACTGTGTTGACATTATTTGCAGCATTATACGAGATCGAGTATAGGTACTTACTAACCTAAAATTGGTTACGCCAGTCATCTCAAGGAAAATAAAATAAAATTTTACCAGAAATAGTGTCGCCGTAGCCGAAATCGGCAAGGAGGACATCAATCAATCAATCAATCATCAACCTAATCGACTTGTACCCATTCTGTATTAGCATAAAAGAAAGATTCAATAAACGAACGAGAACGTTCTCAATAAACTTCCTACTATATAATATATAACTTCCTACTATATATAATATTATAAAGCCGAAAGTTTGTGAACAGATCAAGGTGAAATTTAGCGTACATTTAGAACATAGCCTAACTTAGATAATAGGCTACTTATTATACCGAAAATATGCGTGCGAAGCCGCGGGCAGAAGCTAGTATTACCTATATAAGAAATCAAACTTTGTTAGAGGATGTGTGTTAATTTGTAATAAAAGCCCACTTCTAATTCATGAACCCACAACTTCTTACCACAGTCAGCTATTCAGCCACAGCGCAGTTGGACTCGTCTCCCTCATAATTTATCAAGATTCCCAAAACTCCAACATCGCCGGCCGGCAAGGCGACGCCTAGCATTTTATGACTCAGCGCCATGAAGGTCAATATTCCAACATTCAGTTGAGCAAAACTCGTTGCGTAGGAAACACGCTCGCTGTTACGTCATTTGTTTTTATTTGCTGATCTATTTTTGGAAGTCCCAGTGATATTTTGTGTTGGTTTTGGATTTTGAAAACGGAATGCAGGTTAGTCTTTTGTTTATTAGCCCTGAGTTGTCTTTTCATTGTTTCCTCAAGGACAGATTTTGTAAGAGGTCGGAGAGGAGGCTTTCAACAAAATTTGTGTATTCCAAATTGATCTCTTTGTAGCTCTTTCGGTTGTTTACGAAGGAGTGAATAAGGAAAAGAAAACACAGAAGGATTTCACATCGTTCTTACTTTACTTTTGTATAGGTCAAGCCAAATCACATGAACAAATAATTTACAAATCGGTAGGTACCATGTTCCAATTATGTTAAATTACCATATCTAGGTAGGTAGGTATGTTTTGTTGGCCGTGCGTGATCTAGTCACTTATCTAATCGATAAAAATAGGCATAACAATTACGTTCGAATAAGTTTGTCGGTTTATGACATGCACTAGTAATTAAAATGAATCTCATTATTATAAATCACAAAACTGTGACCGACTTTTTTTATGAACCAAGTAGGTGTTAAGTAGGTATTACTTTACCTATTAAAATTTATCGTAGCATTTTCCATAAATTAGTGTGTTTGTCAGTTGATTTGTAATGTATTTAGAACTGATGATCTGATACAAGTTAAGCTATATGACGTAAGTAGGTATCTATCCTTGATTGCTTAGGCTATTATGGATCTAAGTAGGTACCGCATGAACAAAGCAAGTAGGAAGTTACTCAATTGATTCTATAGTATGGTATTGTGCTAACATTAGCACTCCTCATACATATGAGGAATAACCGATCATAATTTTAAGTAGAAGCTTCTTTCATAAAACTAATAAGATTTTTTATTCTTTTTCAGTTAAATTCCTGAACAAAAAAAAGGTAAACCACAAAATGGCTTCAATTCTACCAATCACACTGACTGGCGACACCCTAGGAAAAAGGCACAAGCAAATAAACAGTTTGGTCAAAGAAACGTACGAAAGAAATGAGAATGTAAAAAACCTACAAGATGTTCCAGAAAAATCGGCCATCGACCGGCTTTTTAAAATAGATCTAGCTTCTAAACACCGTGACGTCGAATACATTGCACAGAATCTCAAAAACGCTGATATGCTGTACGTTAGCAGAGCATTGAAAGCCATTTGGCTGCTGGATCCTAAATATCAGGATATCATAAACTCAGAATATTTAGAAACCAATCTGTATCCTTATATGATAACTACAGCTGTTACAAAAATGAAACACTGGATACATTTACACTTGAAAGACGAACGAAGAATAGAGAAGTTCTATGAGTTCTATAAAGAGAAAGAATTTGAACTAGCTATGAAGTTTCTAGTCAAAAGCTCGCCAGATTTTATTTTGAAAGAGTTTCCCAATATTTTGGATGCTGTTTCACCAAAATATTTTAAGTTACTTTGCGAGAGAAATGCACAAGTGGCCAAAATATTTTACAATTCAGTAGCGACAGATGAGAAACAAAAGTCTCATTATTTGAAAAAAGAGAAGGATTTTTATTTGAGCATGAAATGTTTGCTTAAATCTGACCCAAATTTATACCTTGACATCACTGAAAAATATTTCAACGTCCATAAATTTCAGCGATTTAGTTCAAAAGCAACTAAATTTATTATGAACCACCATAAAGCCAGAGTTTTGAAAAAAGCTGAATTGTACATATCTCGTATATTGGATTTAGCAACGGTAGCGGAAAATCTCGAAGAAGAAGAAGTAAAAGATTTGATCATAAAGCTAGCTAAAGCTAAGTATATTAATCACTGGTTCAATTATAAAAACGTAGAGCCACTCATCAAAAAACTAAAGCCTGAAAACAGAGCAGCGTTCAAGAAAAAAGTTTTTGTTGATAAAGATATTGGCGATGAAGTTGAAAAATGGCCCTATGAAGAATCTTCAGCGCCAGAAATAGAAGACCTAGGACGTGATATATTTAAGGACAGGGAACACGACCCATGCGAATACAAAAGGTATGGATTAGATGGCATCAAGAAAAGAAAAATTATGAAAAAATGTGGTCGGTACTTGCATGGTGATGTGGGATACTGTATGGCAGAATCTTGTATCGTAAAAGTCAAAACAGAACTTGATAAATTATTCGATGAATTTCGGTTCGTTGGTTTTGAGAAAACATTTTATGAACTGAGAAAGAGAATTTTGGCCGAAAGCTCTTCTCAAAACAGGCAGTATATTATGTTAGTGCTTGTCAGCAAATCCGGAGGTCGTCCTGAGGCTATTGCCACTTTGATGGAGCTTCTAGCGAAACATAGCAATGAGCCCTCGAATCTTAGAGCAGCTATTATCAGAAGTCTTGTGAACAGAGCTTTTGTCTGGCGTTTGCCTGAAGAAACTTGGAAGCAATTATTGGAGTTCGGTCAAGGACTTGGCTTAGACGGAAGTCCACCTGAAGCCGACTGTATCGAGGGTCTCCATGCTGTGTTTATTCGAATGCTACTAAACGGCAATGTAGAAACTAATATTTTTAAAGCATTCTTGGAACAGTTTTCAGATTTAAGCAGTTATAAGTTAACTGCTGCTGAGAAAAAATGTGTCGGCGAGGCATTACCAAAGCTGTTACTGTCGGCTGCAATAGACAAAGTTGATGTTAAAGATGCAATTGACTTGATTCGCAAGCTCGTTGAAGTACTTCGAGTTAATCACATAAAAATTGACACATATCCTGGTTTGATTCCAACAATTATCGAACTCGCAATAAAGGATCTGTCATCATGTATTCCTCTTCTGGATAGCTTATTCAAATCCAAAATTGGACGAAAAGATTTGTTTCCATTTACATACAAATTTATAAAAACTGATGCATCCCACTTAAATGCTTTAAAACATGACACAAGCGTTCTTGACTTTGAAATCTTCTATGAATCTAGCTTGGATTCTAGAAAATTTGAAAAGTTTTTACGAAAACTCACTGTTTATTTTAATGAAAATTCAGATTTGGCAATTCAATACAGAGATAAACTAAAAGTCAAAGAACACAATAAACTTATTGGTCGACCTCTTGCAATGTTGCTCGGAGTTGAACTTTTATCTTACATACAAGATGTTGATAAAGATGACAAAATAGAGTCCAAAATTTTTGCAGCGGTGCTTAGAGCAAACGCCCATTTGGCGAGACCTTTTATTGACATTGATTCCTTAGGATGGAAAAAAGCTGGCACGAAAATGGTTGCGAACAAGCTTACAATATGTCCATTGGCTGATGTAGAAAGTAATGTTCAAAAGCTGATAAAATCTAAACGCACTCTGAAATTGGCTCTTCTCTTATCAAAGAGAAATAAAAACTTTAGTGATGTGTTTGTTAAAACTGCAAAATTAAGACCATCTATGGCCATAAAAACAGGTTTCAAATATATGCAAGAGCAAGGTGACAAAGTTGACCCAACAATTTGGTTGACAATCAAGCCACTTATTGAACAAATTAATTTTGATAAAGGCACCAAAACAGTCCATATCAAAAAACTTATTTCTCACGCAGACGCTGTGTCTGTGAAAATAAGACCTGATTACTGTGTCTCATTATTCAAAGCGTTTGACAAATTAGAAAGTTTTGAACGATTTGTAAGAATGCAGTGGCTTTGTCGCATAGAAAATTTACTTCCCGGCGTAGACAAATCATTTATTGAAGAAATCATAACGAAATTTCTTGAAGAACTTAATCCTGAAAAACTAACGGACAATTATGATGAATGTGCTGATAACTCCTTATTTATACGTGTTATAATGACATATATTTACCTTTCGAAATCAGAAGAAATACTCAATCGCAGATTTGAAACATTCGGTACAAAGCTTTTGGCAAAAATGACAGACATTTTCAAAACACCCGACAAAAATGAAATATTTTTCAAATTCCTTGATGAGATTTTGCTGAATTTTAAGAATACAAACGTTTTTATGAATCCTGAATACGTATCATGTTTGCTTGTGATGGAAAGGACAGTGAATTGGATGCAAACTGTTTTGCCAATAGATCAACATTTCAGTAAATACGTAAATATACATCTTACCATGCTGTATTATAAAACAATAAGGCAGGTCGTGACCGAGGCACCTGAAGTATTCGAAACTGATAGAAGGAAATACAAAGAAGCTGTCAACATGGTCGGAAACCTTTTCGGCAAACATATTGCTAAAGACGTCAAAGAGTTAATAGCAAAGTATTTCGAAAGTATTCTATATTTGTACAAAGATGCACTTGTTGAATACCTGGATGGTTATTTTAATTATACTCAATCAAGTGACTTTCTCTCAGCTGTGGTTAAAGGCATTCTGGAAAAAGATCCAGAGGTAGCTCGTTTAGGCATGTATGTTTTGAAAGATAAATATTACAGCATTGGTGAAAAAAAATCTGTTGAAATCAGCGAAAGCTTTAAAGGAGTTGATGATCTGAAAAATAAATTCTTTGTGTATGCGGAATTGTATTCATAATTCAATTTGTTTTTGAACATGTACCTACCTAATAATGATAATAATTATTATAATGTATGTTAATTGTCACCCTAAAATATTTCCCATTGTTTTACTTTAAAACTGTATACATTTTGCTTCCTAAAATTATTAATAAAAATGTGTTTATTTGACTAAAGGCTTTTGGTTTCATTGATAAGAAACAAACCAACGTTGTTTTAATTCTTCCGATTTTGTAGGATTTCTATTGGATTTTTTACTAATAAGGACAAATCTATTATTTTGGTTTCATTAGAAATTGTTTACTTGCATGTTAATTTAAAGCTTCACAAGGTTTTATTAATTGTGGTATGTGAGCTTAGTGAAAACCAAATTCAAGAAACCCGTAGTAAAGAGGAACCCTCTTTACTACGGGGCGAACAGTTGGGTTGTCGCTGAATATGGGAGTTCAAATTCGAACGATTCAAGTATAAAAACTCCCCCCGATTCTTCCCGCCGGTTTCGTAAGAGGCGACTAAGGGGTATCCACCGGGGGCGGCAGCGCCCCCTGCAGAACAAGTCTACCACCGAACTGCGATCCCCAACCCGCACGCCCAGCGTGGGGATTATGGGCATTACCCCCATGTGATAAGGCGCTTATCAGGGGGAGGCCTGCGTCCAGCATTGGACCAATACAGGCTGTTGAGTTTGAGGAAGTCCAACAACAACAAGTAATGCGCAATTAATGTATTTAACAAGGTTCTAGAAAATTCCACGATAAGTGGAGATCCCATTTCTACCTACGTAAATCCAAGTCATAATACACACAAGCTGATGCCGGAAGTGGTGGTAAACATAACTTCCGCTTTCTGGTTACCCTGTGAGCATTTCCGGCTTGCTCTCATAGTGTGCAAATATTAAATGCTTGAACATATACCTAACTACTTAAGGTGAGAGTACAGTCGACGATAGCAATCACTGTATAGAGTAAACGTTGGGTCCATTCAAAAAAAACTGATTGTTAGGTGATATGTAGTTAAGTTACGAGTTTTGCTTTTTTAATCATTGAAAAGGAGATAGTTATGTCAAATCTGAATCGTAAAATATCTAAACGCAACGCCATTGGCAAGATCGAACGTGACGTAATAGTTTACATTTTGTATCATGAGCTTTGACAGAATATATTTTTAGTTCACGGTAGTTTGGTGTTTTCTGTAAAGTAAAATTCAAGTTTTTATCATCATACATATTTGTATGTAATTTTATTTTGATCTTCGGTAATGTATTAACCTAAATCTTTTATACATAAAACATAGTCGTGTTAGTTACACCATTTAGAACTCAAGAACGGCTGGTCCGATTTCAAAGATCTTTGTTTTGCTGAATTTGTCTCCATGAGAATAACCATAAAACAATTAGGGTTCCACGTAAAACTGTAAAATTCTACGCCGGCGAAGCCGCGGGCACAGCTAGTATTCGACAAAAAAAACTATGCTTATACCCTATTGCACAGGGTTTCACCGCATTTAAAATGTAAAACATACAAAATGAGTTAGTACCTACTACCGTAAAAGAAGATCACAGTCATAATGAGATCTTAGTGCGACAATGCCGTGAATCCGCGAGCAACTTTAGACTGTGTATTCAATCCTACTCTATATAGGTGGTTCTAAAACCTTTGAACGACTTCTATCCGGACCAAATATCTAAACGCAACCAATCACAGTTCTCGAATCGTTTTACGAGGAAATTTACGATTGGGCATTTAATTTACGATTAAACTTTAGTAGTTTATGTCGATTTACCGACGATTAATGCACTCCACCGGCTACTGGTTATAGCTTTATTTAGACGCATTTACATAGTTAATCGTATACTATAAAAACTTAGACAGAAAGCTTTAAAAACTGTAATGTTTATGTACCATTGCATTTTATAACGAATCTTATAGCATTGACCGGGAGCTTAGCGTCCTCCTTGTCTCAAAAGAGGGTTGTTTGTCACTTTTCACATGAGTAGCCTCGCCGTGCATTTGTTTCCCAAAAATAATATAATCTCGGAGTCAAAAAGTCAAGAAATGAATGAATAAACTTCCTGTTAGGAAAACTTTTGAAGTCATATTCTTCAGTATAGGTCACCAACAAAAAAACCGTACGACGTTGCGCCTTCAGCTCCGGCTCTCAGTAACTTGTATTGCTTCAGACCTGTTTGATGTCAAGTGTTCTTCAGATCTGGTCTGACCAGCAGCGCATCCATTCGGTGTTTCTCCTCTACTTTTCTCGTGACGATGAGTTTCCAGTGATGGACTCCAGGTTTCTGTAAACAGCTTGTACATTTATGAAGCTCAATGAGCTGATAGAAATAAGTACTAAGAGTCTTTTGTGACATCATACACCATCAGCGACTTTTTTACCTACCATCAGGCGAAGAAAAAGAAATAATAGTTCTGGATAATTTTTACAATGTCATATAGCCCCAAGATAAGCAGAGCTTGTGTTGATTGTTATGTGAGAAAGCTTTTAAACAATTAGTAAAATAAGCGGTGGTAAACTGTTTTCTGTATAATCGAGCTCTATCTTTTATAGAGCTCACTGCCTGTCTTTTACGGTTGGAATTTATCTAGTCAGCAGTTCAGCACTCGGCTATCGTTTTGATTAGTATCGGGGATTTGGTCATAATCGTAAATTGGAATCTCTAAGTATGAAAGTACCTACTTACTTTATTTATTGTACCTGTGCCCATTCATGTAATTTAGACAGTAGTGGTATAAATTTCAGACAAGTGAACGTCAAAAATTTCCAATTTTCTCAACTAAGAGTAAATCTCTTTGGTGTGGTGGTTGACGTTGTTCAGGGATTTCTGTAGCTGACTATATTTACACCTATCTTTTGGTAATTAAGTCGAAACCTACCTACTACTAAAACACCTAAATTTAGTAAGGCAGCAGGGCAAGCACTGTTCGTTTTAATTATTGTAGAAATTAAACTAACTAAATACTAGATTTATTGAGTCCACACCCAAATCGGCCCGCCAATTTTTGAAAAACCCCTGTTGCCTGCTTTAAATAGTCAAATATTGACAAATTAGCATTTCCATATCTTCCTTGGACTCAATTACATTGACTAACTTTTATGAGTAAACTATGAAAATTAAAACAAAATGAATTAGGATGTTTTTTCGAGAAATAGATTATGAGATGATAGAGACGGTGCGTGCTGCGTGAAAGAAGCAAAGTGATAACTAAATAAATTAGGAAGATGTTTTTTTCTATAAATCTTTTATTGAATTCACATGGCATGAAACTAATTTCTTGAACAAATAACTTAATATTCGCACTCAATTACAAGATACAAATTGTTCAAATCGACATTATAATAGAACCTTTGGATTTTACTGATTACTTGCATTTTTCAGTAGCAAGTTTCATGAAAGCAAAAGAATATTATACTTGTAACATGAATGTCACAAAAAACATAAATCAAGAAATTATTCTATTAAATTATTATAATTATTCAGGGGTATTTATCGTGTTTATTTACCAATAAATATCCGAAAATAATTATAATAATGTGTTCTGATCGCGAATGTTTAGGAAAAAAACTTTATTCTATGAAATTTGCGTAACTCCACTAAAAGGAGGGTTCTTACATTATGTAAGCAGGTGACGAGTAGGAAACCTTTATAAAAAAACCTACTTTTAGCGGAGTTACAGTTACAGTAATAAAAGGTAACCTACGAGAAGGTGACCTATACAGGGTAGAACAAACAGTAAGGACCAAACTTTAAGGGCGGGCCTCACAAAACACGGGATAAATATTTAGTTATGGAAAAAATATCTATAACGAAATAAAATAAATAATGCTGGAAAATTCACACAGCATTATCTAGCCTCAAGTTAAGCAGAGCTTGTGTTATGGGTACTAGATAACTTAAGTACTTAATACAATACACTACACAGACAGATGTTTTTTTTTATTATACATAGAAAACATCCAGAACACCCTGACTGAACAAATATCTGCAGATCGTACAAACATTTGTCCCGAGACGGAAATGATCACTAGTCTAGGAAATGGCTAATGCATATTATGCTTATTGTCATAGTACCGAGGAAAAATACATTTGTGGTAGGTACTTACTCGTACCTACCGCGTTTGTTGCGTCACCGCCTCCGATAATGCCGCGGAACGAAGATATTTTTGTGCGTTTTAAAGGATGTGAAATGTATGTAGGCCATTGTAGACTATTTTTAATGACAACAACCAGTTGCATCAGTCATAGCTTTGTGTAGTGGTCATTTTGTTATTTTTTAGTATTAGAAAAATAATAGTCGCGAATTTTTGAACATATTTTTTCCGTTTCATGACCAATTTCATGAGTCTAAACCACCCCGGAAAGTTTTGTCCTCACTTTTTTTTTCACCCTGTATAATGTAAGATAGCAAATATTATTCTAGGAATTACAAAGTAATCTTAAAATTCATGTCATAATGGACATCTTTACTAACACCAGATACCGACATTTTAATAACAATTCAATAAGAAGATTAACCTATATTTACAAGTTTAATTACTTAAACTAATGTTTCAGTCTCAGTCGAGATTTAAAAAGAACTAAGCAAAAAAATTTTCATTTACTTTTTACATGTAAGTAATTTTTTTTATGTTACATGAAATATCAAATAAGTCCATATTTTTTCTAATAATTACTTAAAAGATCAGAGATCATGAAACTGTTAAATATCTATGAAAAAGCAATCACACATTACTTCCTTAAAATATTATATAATTAAATAAAAAAAAACAATTATAATCTACAATCTTAAAACTCTTTAATCTTTGATATTGACACTTAAAGCTTTTAAATTTTAGGCTCGTTTTAATAATTAAAGGGCATACGATCCCAAAATTTCTTATTTAATAAAAGAAGTTTTCTTACTAATATCAAGTCTAAGAAGATATAGAAAGGACGATTCATTTCAATAACTTTTGAAAATTAATTTTTAGTAAATTCATCTCAACATTCTCAAAGATATTTATAAAAAGCCTCTGAGGTTGTTTAATGTTTTATAATACTAATGTGAAAGTATTATGTACTCAACTACCACACCTTGGAAGGTGAAAAAGGTACCTACCTACGTACTTATACAATTCTTTCTTAAATTTTTATATAAAGTTACTTCAAACGTGAGTTCCAGGTGTATGTTGAGAACCTGAAAAAACAACGTCTTGCTAGATTCACCTTAACTATTTTTATAAACTAAATATCTATAAAAATATACTAAAAACTAAAATAAAGCTTTAACTAGGCCTTTGTCTTTGAAAACTAACAAACGTAAAAAACACTTTAAAAATATTTGCTACTGCACAAACAAAATATCGGAAGATCTTGAATTATTTTTATGAATTAATTCTACATATTACACAAACTTACATAAAATGCTACATAGAAATATAACTACAAAATAAAACAATTAAAACAAACAAAATGATCTACATAATCAAACAAAGTCTACATAAAACAAATGTCCTATACTTAAAAAAAAAAGTCGGAAAAACGATAGACAAATCATACAAACGCACATATTAAATTACTAAAGATATACTATTCCCTTAGAAGTGCTAGTACCTTTGAGTTTTTGAGACTGCAAGCTACCTTGACTGGACGGTGGGAGGATGTACTGAAGCCCAGTGGCAGTGGCAGATGACTGGGGCGATGCTCTAGGTACCTGTGCAAACAAAAAAAACATGTTCAGCTTTAACTAGTTGCATAGAATACACAGTGGCTACATGGTATGACGATCTGCGAAAGACTTCTATCAAATGTTTTATGAGGGTGAAGACAAAGCGCTATAGCTTTTTTATCGTAAATACCTTCGATTGACCAAAATCTAACCTGATGGTAAGTGACGATGTGGCCGAAGCTGTATCACGAAGGTCTAGAAGACACCTATTCACTCTCATCTTGAAGAAACCAAGATTGTTGTTGGTCGGAACACTACAGGCAGGCAGCGAGTTTCAATTCTTAGCGGTACGAATGATAAAGGTGGAGGAGAACCGCTTGGTACCAGTGGAAGGAATATCCACAAGATGAAGGTGGTAATGCACCGTTCGTCTGCTTGTCCTGGAGTCATTAGGGGAGCTGTCCAGCATTGAACTAACCAAAAACCAAGGGTACTTACTTGAGGCTGAGCGCCACTATTGGTGGATGATGAGGACGCCAGTGGACTGGTCACCGGTCTTGATGATGACGATGACGCAGGAGATATTGATGGACCTGTGATAAAATAAGGTGATTTGATAAAGTAGGCTGACCCCTGCACCGTTGCTGATTAGCACCCAAGTGAGGCAGCTTTTTCATGGAATGGCCTATCAATGAATGAGGTGCTTAATAACCTGATTGTAGTCTTTTTTGCAAAAAACTGAGTGTGTCTAGTTGGAAAAAACATAGGTGTGATTTAATTTAAGTTTCACTATGTGGACACGCGTGAAAATCCTGGCGTGTCCAGATGACGATATGATAGGTGATACTAATTTTGAGTTTCACCACACATGTGTCCAGTCGCTTGTGTCGAGTTAGTGAATCACCCGATATAGTGACGATATGGAGGCTAACGCAGACAGGTGAAAAATAATAGACATATCACACATACGCACACAAGAACTTACAACAGATACACTATTCCCTTAGAAGTGCTCGTACCTTTGAGTTTTTTTATTGTTTCTGAATAGCATCCACGATATTATGACGATATGGAGGCTAAGGTAGATAGGTGATTATGCGTACTAGGACTGGACAAGACGAACTTAAAACCGAGACGCAGTTGAAACGGTCTGATGAATCATATTAAAAAGATATCCAAGAACTGTTTTTGCATTATGATAATGTTGATTCTAAGTAGTGACTTAGAATCAACATTTTGCATCAAGAATTTGATGCAAAAATGAGGTTTGTCCAGTGGGACAAACCTCATTTTTGCATCAAATTCTTCTTTGCTGGAGTGATAAACTAATAAATCTATCTGAAAGGGCCATTTGCTAGTAAGATCTCGAATTGAAATCAGTTTTCCCGAGTCTAAAATTTGATCCAACTAAGTTGAACTCCAGAGCGTGTAACAGAGGTAAACAAACTCACCGGACGAAGCGTGGTTAGCGTTTCGTATAGTGTAGTACGGTGGTGGAGCGTGTTTTCCAGGTGGATTGGTGTTTTGTGGCGAATATGCTGAAAACAGAAGAATATTTATTAATAATGCACAAGATCCTACTAATTTTACTAAAACTATAAAGGCAAAAGGTGGTGTCGTTGTTTGTGTAATGGCAACGCCAAAACTAAGTAACGGATCGGGATGTAATTTTGCACTGATGAAGTTATCTCCCTATATAACATATTAAATCCTGTTATATAACATATAAGACTATAATTATATAATATATTATGTTATATTGGCTAACCAAAAAATGCGTGCGAAACCGCAGGCAAAAGCTAGTAGAGATATAAGGTAAATTTAACTCAGATTGAGTTTAATTAAATACTACGCTAGAATGCTTTTCCGTTTCAGCGATTTTAATAAACTTTTAGTTATTTGTTTTACAAAACCCACAATGTAGGTTAGACGAAGGTTTATTAACTTTAAAAATGGAATAAGTATCTGCTTAATTTTTGGCCTTATGATAGTGTGTGCAATATTAAGACATTTAATTTTAAAATAGATTAATAGGTACATTAAAAAGCACAAAAATACTGAGCCATAAAAAACTGAAAAGTATACAGAGGTTGGTAAGAAGGTAACGGCAACCTTACGAAGAATACTACAAATAAAAAAACTAAAAACTATCGTACTATTTTAGGGTTAACTACGGAACTTATTTGTGTTGAAAGAACACCAACGTTTCATCCCTTAACGAGAGACTTCTTCAGAGTCTTCTTCAGGGAGGCTCTTTCGGAGAAATTTCATTACCAGCATTAAAAACTCGTAAATAAACTGTAGCTGACTTACCTATGGGTCCACTCCCTCTTAGGTAGGGGTTTCCATAAGTAGCTGCATATCTGACATCGACGCCTCCAGTGATGACGACGCTAGGGTTCGTCATAGGGATAACTGCAAAGAAATAAAGGTTACAATGGGTTAAGACTAACAACTTCGTGATCTATCAGCTACCAGACGAGTGAGAGGCAATACAAATACAATAAAACCGTCCAACTGCGAGTCGACTCGCACACGTACGGTTGAGTACCATCGAACTTTTGTTCGGTACCATCGAAGTTTTGTTCGATGGTACTGAACCGTACGTGTGCGAGTCGACAATATCGCAAAAGAAACGGAGAATGGGTGGATGGATGGATCGAAAAAAGCAAAAAACCAACATGACACGGTCACGGTTACCATTCCAAGTACTGACCGCACCCACCGTTGCTTAACAGTTAAGCAACGGTGGGTGCGGGTGTTATTATGGACGTTAATCCTCTTAATTTTTAAATATATAATATTTTTTGTATGATGTCATAGCGGCGGTGATAGTAACCACACCTGTCGAAATTTCAACTGTCTGCCTATTGTTTTTTTTTTAATTGTCGATACACCTACGTTTGACCATAATCTCACCATATGGCAAGTGACGATATGGCCAACGATGTAACATGAAGGTCTAGAAGATAATGGTTCATGAGTTACAGCCTGCTGACAGACGGACAGACAGATAGCGGAGGGAATAGGGTCCCGTTTTCACGCTTCGGGTACTGAACCCTAAAAAGCGAGTAGTTAGTTATTTATAAAGGCTATTCGTAAGCATCGCGTTTCTACGACTAAATAACTGAACAGATGAATGTCGGCAAGGTGATAGATAGTATCAATTTGTATCTAAGGGAAGCCAGGCTCCTTTTATACAGAAAAAAGATGCAGGCACGAGCTTGTTCAGAAATTTCCACAAAAAATCTCCAAATGTTGACAAAACAAATGAAAGAGCACCAGAAATTATAAAGTGATGAGTATGAAACTTATTTCTCTGTATGACATTAATGTTATTGTTTTAATTATGTAAGTATTTTAAACTCTATTTGATACGTGTAAATAAAGTCGAACTCAGTTTTTGCAGTGCCCTTCCAGGGTGCATGTACCTAGCTAGTGACAACCTAACTTAGACCCAACCATTCACTTAGACCTAAGAATGAATGTACATGCAAGTAAAAAAAAAAAACTTACCATCAGGTCCAACCACACCCCCCAATCTGCCGCAACTAGCCTGCCTCCGCAGGGATCCCGTGGGGTATGATCCGTCGATGCTTCTGGATAGAGATCCTGAGAGGGAGTCACTTGGAACGCTCGGGGGGGCGTAGTCGCGGGCGTAGTCTACGTAAGGGACGTAGCCGGTTTGGGTTTGACCCTAGGACAAGAGAAAAAGTTGAGTATTATTGAAAAGGCGAGAATATTTTTTTTTTTTGACTGAATGAAGATATGTCCAAAAAAAAGAAAGGTGTAAGTGCTGAGATGATGATTGATAGAAGATGATGAAAGAAAAGACCTGATGTGTTGATCCCTCCTAAGTAGGAAAAGGGCAAGAGGCAAATGATGATTAGGTAATTTTAACTCATCAGCAGATCAACTAATTTGCCTGAAAACTGTTGCGATCACCGAAACTCGCAACTAGGATTTGCTACGTCTGTGCAATTTCTCAAAAAAGACGATATCGTAAAAACAGCTGGTTGCGATATTCCGGTTGCTGCAACTGAGAGCTCAAAATTGCGACAAGTTCTGAGTACTTCAGTGATTGATACAACTATGTGATCCCAAAAACGTCAACATTACGGGTATACCTTTTAAATGAATTCAACATTCCAAGAATTCAACATTTTACGAAACAAAAAATATCAACATTCTGGAAAATAATACATTTGGGGATTTCAACAATTTGCAAAGTCAACCGAATGATCCTATAGGGTACCAAGGTATAATTATAATACGTGTGATGATTGATTGAAAACTTCATCATAAATATTAACTTTGATTAGGTAGGATTCTGATTCAAAATTGAGTTGCAAGATTCCACCCGTACAAACATAGTTACATACCATTGCAAGTCAAATAAAAGTTTGTAAAAAAGATAAAACAGCCGAACATAGAAAATCTTTTTTCGATGTCGGTTTAAAAACATTGTCTATCCCCACTATGGTACCCATGTTGACCGCGCCAGGGCGTTTGTTTTCTTAGATGCTTATATATTATGCGAGTGATGGCTTGCCAAGACAAGGCAGCTTTGGTCAACATGGGGCCGGAGCATATTTATATGCCATCATCTATCATTTATCTATCTAAATCAATCACGATTCTGAGGGAAGCACATCATTATACCTGATGCATACTAGCTAATGCATACCTACTGTTATGAGGACGGAGCAAATTCATAATACCACCTTAATATTATAAATGCGAAAGTTTGGATGGATGGATGGATAGATGGATGAATGGATGGATGTTTGTTACCTCTTCACGCAAAAAGTACTGAATGGATCGGGCTCAAATTCTGCATACAGGTAATTCTAATTCTGGAATCAAACTAATTTAAATACTTTTTATCCCATAAATCAGATATATTCCCATGGGCTAGAAATCACCTTTTAACGTTTCCATAGAAACAACGCGTGCGAAGCCGCGGGCAGAAGCTAGTCATTCATAAAATTAACACAAATTGAATTACTATGGTATCTGTAAAATTTATACCATTTTCAGTACTTTTTCATGGAAAAACCATATGGAATAATCTTCGTTACATACGATATCGGTTCGATAAAAATCGAAACTTAATAAACTTATAACTTTTACTAACCTTAAAGTTCAGCTGATTGATAGCCTGGTTAAAATCCACACTGTATCTCTGGTACTTCATCAGCTCGTTGTCATACCCTGAGTCAGGCAGAGGCACTGGACCCGCGAGCGGAAGACCGAGGTTGGAAGTCAGATGGAGAGTCGGGTGGAGGTCTGTTTCTGAGCCGTTTGTGTTATCCTGTGCAGAAATAGACCACAAATTCATTCCTCAAACTCACCTCAGAAGCCTATTGTCCACTGCTGAAAGCAGGCCTCACCCTGATAAGATACCCATAATTCCCACGCTGGGTATGCGGGTTGGGGATCGCACTACGGTGATAGAATCGCAGGGGACGCTGCTGCCCGCCCCCGGTGGATATCCCATAGTCGCCTCTTATGACACCCACGGGAAGAGTTTAGGTGTTGCAAATTCTAAGCACTAAGGTTTTTGTTATTATAGTGCGTAACCCCACACTCAAACTAAATGTAACTTTAGTCTTTGAAGAAGATTGAATAAACTTCAATGTTTCCCCTGTAGGTAGAGCTAACGGTGCTAGGGACCGTAGAAAGTCCCAAAGATTTTCGACTCCTACGTCACTTGACCTAGTGGTGTAGTTGGTTAGCACATTCCCGTACTGAGAGAAGGATGCGGGTTCAAGTCCCGCATCCTTCTCTGTTTTCTAAGCACTACACGGATAAAATTTATTATTAAGAACTTAAAGAAAATTACTAAGGATACACCATCAGCACTGTTAAATCCACAGCTGAAGAGCATCGTCAAGTACGAGGGGTTGTGTCGTAATCATCACGCTTGGCAGGCGAATTGGTGATTGCAGGAGGTGTTGCTTCTCTTAGTCCGGTAGGTTCCCTTTGTCGGGTCTTACGACATACACGGGCTTATATGGAGGAATCGATTCTTGCGGCTCTCAGAAACACGTTAGTATATTTCCTAAAATATATACGCCTACAGAAAGCTAGGACTAACTATGGCAAGAAAAATATAATGTTTGTAGGAGCACGTTTATATAATAGCCTACCTAAAAATATTAAAGACCTAAAAACTCTAACTCAATTTAAAACTCGTCTTAAATGCCACATTTTTCAAAGTTGTCCCTAAAAATTATCAGTAGGCATCCTTATTTTATAATAAAGAATTTGTATTAGCGTGTGTACTTTGCCTTTATTTTGCTCTGTACAGTATTTTGCTAACTACCCACATCGTTTTGATTATTTGCTCGTACCGAACTACTAACAATAGATAATAGCTTACTTTGTTTCTCAGCAGTGATTAATAATCTTTTTGAGAAGTAAATAAAGATCTTCAACCATAAAAAGACATGTTTGATAAACATTTTTGAAGGACCATGCCAAACTACACAATCACTCAGTACCATCTAGACCCAAATTAATTACAGCTTGTGTTATTAATTAGAGAAAATATACACCTACACTTAATACATTGCGGACATTTGATTATAAGAAACACCCAGAATCTGCAAATCGTAAAAACATTTGTCCCGAGGCGGGAATCGAACCCGCAACCTCCTGCGTCACAGGCGGACGTTCGCCCGCTGTGCTACGGTCGTCAATAAGAAGGAATAAGAAAAGAACCTACAAACTTCGAACCATCTATCTATTCAAATACACACACAAAAAGGACATTTGCAAAGTTTATAGTTGAGCAAATTTCTTTGCATCGATGTCCAAACAAGTGGATTAGCATCACAAGACACAAAGGAGTCCCAAGTCCCAAGTTGCTGGAACCGGCTGGTAGATCAACACGAGGGGTAGCATCATTCATTTTATTCAATGTTTACCCGAACCTTTACTTGACAAACATATCGGTGCTACTCTGCAAAACTTAAACGGTACGAACCCTCTGTGTTTTTGACTAGACACTTAGGGGGTTCATTTCATTATTCACGTGAAGCTCGAAAGGGGTCGAAAAAATCACGAAATATCACGAGGTGGAGGGGGATGTGGTGAAATGATAATAAATAATAAATTGCAATTAATTAATAATTGCAGCCAGCGTCTTGGGGACGCTTCCGACTGGTATTGATATGGATCAGTGGAGATATCTGTAGATTATTTGCAACAGTCTGCAGTTAGCTCAATTTTTTCAATTGTAAATACTAGTTCTAATTTATTTCAATAATAAATAAATAATGCTGGACAATCCACACGTAGATACATATCTCGTGTTTTTATATTTTCAGATAAGGCACTGGCATATGTAAGTATTATAAAACGGTGTATTCAGATTTTTTTATTTGTAAAAAAACATATTTTGGGTATGGGGGTGGGTAGTCTTAAACCTCACTACGTATCACCAATAGGAGGGGGGTTCAAAAACTTTCTAAAAAAACATCACGCCAAAAAACACGCAACTTGTGGAGTCTTCCAAATGGCGCTCTGTACTTTATTTTTCCTCGGCGCTCGAACCTAATGAAAATTTGTCTTGAAGAATATTAACGACACAATTCGTGTTGAATAGACCTGGTGGTCAGATAAGATGGCTGCAAAAAAAAAGACTACTAGCATTTGCTGCAAGCTGAAGGCAAGGTGCTATGGTGCTCATTATGAGAGACCTACAATTAATATTCAACAGTTGACTTGGGTAGGCTGATGAAGACATGTTTAACAAAAATTACTCGTAGTGTGCGCAAGAACGCAGAAAGCACCCTGATGAAGTCCCTCGTTCAGGGATGAAACGTTGGTGTTCTTCCAACCAAACTAGGTTCGTAGTAAACCCACTTATATTCATAATAAAAGAGTTTACCTCGTTTTGTCTTGAAATTGTACGTGATAATGATAAATAACAAATGTGACCTTGTATGAATATTGATGACTTGCTTCGATCTTTTTATTTGATTATTTGTAATGTTGTTTGATCGTAACGAAATCAAATTTTTTGGAATTCATAGAACGCAAGACGTACCTATGTAGATACGCCCTTAGATGTTTTAGTATAGCAATCGCTCCCTAGATTGCTCTTATTCGCACGCAGAATGTAAACTTCCCTTCCCATTCGTCTCACGTCGACATAGCATGTGCTCTTACTTTAATGTGAATTAAATCTAAAATAAACTCTCAATTTATATCCCGGGTCTTTCATTTCTTCAAAATTAATCTGTGTTTAAGAAAAGCACACACAGAAAATAATGATCGCTGTTATTTGAACATTCCGTATCGTTAACAGTCGTGTAGAGTAGGGTAGATCCTGGTATTCATCCGATAACTATTCTTTTCAACAAAAGGTCCTCGAAAGTTTGTATATAGCGAGGGACCAAGTTTATTGCGTTATTTTTTTCTTGGTTCTTTGGATAAATAAAACTATGAGTAGACCATCTTTTTGCAATTTTCACAAGTTTTTCCAAGAGTTCTAAAGTAGAGGGTTGTTTTATAATCACTGTTAGCAAGAGATTTTAGTAAAGTTACTTTTTTGTTCTCTGTTAGTTTTAGAAAAATTACTTTTCTTGAAAAAGCTGATACTGCGGAGGGTTTGTAGAACATATTATTCAGCTAAGCCCACTGTTGAATATAAACCTCTTCCAGTGTCTGATAATTTGTAGCAGCTTATGCCAGTGGTTGGATGGTTTGACCACATCCAAAGTATGTATTGTCAGATATCACTCGATTTCACTTCCACGTGACCTGATATAATTTATTTTTAGCGAAGTTTCGCCTGCGACGCAAGAGGTTGCGGGTTTAATTCCTGCTTTGGGACAATTTTTCTACGATCTGCAAATATTTGTTCCGAGTGTTCTGGAGTATTTTCTATGTACAATTAAAAATATCTATCTATGTAATGTATCAAGTACCTATATCAGTTATCTAGTCCTCATAACACAAGCTCTTCATAGCTTGGGGATAGACGATTCTGTGTGGATTGTCCAGCATTATTTTATTTTCATAAATATAATTTCGTGATGATGAGAAGTCTTATACCCAACCAGAGGGTTTAACGGGACACATCTTTGAACTTAAAAATTTAATGCATGGGTCCGTGGCCCTTACTCCCATGTGATAAAAGCCAATAAGGCGCTTATCTGGGGGAGGCCTGCGTCCAGTTGTGGACCAATACAGGCTGTTGAGGAGGGCCCGTGGCCAAGTGAGATGACGATCTGGAAAAGACTGCTGGCAGATGCTGGATGCGGCAAGGTATGGCGTTCATTAGTAGATGCCACCGTCCAGCTGGTCGATGAAGATGTTTTATATTATATTTGTGAGTATATCACTCAAAATATTTTCGTAACCATAGCCGCATTTAGATTCAATATCGACGAGAATTACTATGAACGCTTACGTTCATGATAAGTCCATACTGATCCAGACCAGTATGGACTCATGAACGTAAGTGGGTTATCTACGAAACTATTAACTTACGATTTCATAGCTTGCATCCTCCTGCCGCAACTCTAGCTCCAGATCTCTTATGTTGTGTAAGCTAACTACTTATTTGCATCCTGATGGAGCTGTGGTGGATTGCACTGCCTAGCAGTGGACTAATATAGGCTGATAAGATCACCATCATCATTAGCGTATGATAGTCCACAGCTGGACATAGACCTCCAAGAACGAGCGCCAAAGCAGCCTGGCTTCAGCTTACCGCATCCAGCATCTGCTTGCAGTCTTTCGCAGGTCGTCCTCCCACCTTGCCGGAGGGCGTTCTACACTACGTTTGCTAAGTCACGGTCTCTACGCTGATAACACTGAGAACTATAGTAGACTTACGATATCACAGCTTCCATCCACCTGCCGCAGCTCGAGCTTCAGATCACTAATGTTGGAATGTCCATCAGCATCCTTGAAGTCTACGCAGGTCTTCTCTTTAAGGCCTGGTTTCTTGACATCTTTAGGTTTCCGATGGCAGAGCATCACGGCCAGCATTATGATGAGGATGCAGATCATGATGGAAGCCAGGGTTGATATGATGAGGACCAGGGGGAGGGATTCTGAAAATTATTTGTGGATTAGTTTTCAATCAAAGGTGGAAAAGATCGCTCGAAGAGAAAGCTTTCACATTGCGTTTTCAACAATGGGGTCATGAACATGAGGAACATGGGGTCATAGATACAGGCTGATGACCGCCAATCATTCATCTCATTTGATCGTGTATTAATAGAGCACCCTGTGTAGTGTGATTTTTTATGGGATAAGTTTGACGGAAGTATATGTTTAGCTTAAAAGTTATATTCCAGCCATATTTGATGTGAAATGTTTGTAAACCACAATACAACAGACCAAAATTTTCACGTTTGGTGTCGTTTTTCAGATATAATTGTTGGCAATATTTCCTAAAGGGAATATCTCATTTGGACTAACAATGTAAATTGTGTTCAAAATATACGGCAACAAAGTGAATTTTAGGATAAGTATGAGTGGTTTGCTTACAAAAATTTCACATCAAATTTGGCTGGAGTATAGGTACAAAACATTTTTCTGAATAGCGGAGGCATTAAAAAAACATTAAAAGGAAACCGAACTCAACCTGGAGTAGGTTTTTATTGAAGAATGAGACTACACTAGGTTCCAGAATCCTATATATTTTTAGTAAACAAATGAGTTACAAAACCAAATAAATATTACGCTATCATCGGAGCCAACCGCAGATGTTCTCAAAAAAAATTGGTTTTGGCAGCTTTCAATCATCATTTGTTATCATTGGTTGTCTCTCCGTTTTGTCATCACTCGCTTGAAAACGGGGACTTTGTTACCTAAAAAACGTGATCAAAATCTTCGCTGTCTCAGCAGTCCTTAGAGCCTTCGAGCTTCGCTACGCTCGTGACTCTATTCAAGACTGCTTCGCTAGCTCGGGATTTTAAATCGGCACGTTCAACAAAAAATCGTTTTACTCACTCTTTGAACAAAGAATTATTATTGCCGTGCGTGGGCATATTTATGCGTTGTTGTTAATTAGTTTTTTTAACGGGCAGAAGCCTTTATTCACAAGGAAAATTAGTTAAAAAGAAGTTAATGAGTTAGCTTTTAGTGGTTACCTCGCTTTGAATGAATGAATATATTTTTATTTCAAACAACAAAGTACCTCTTAGTTTAATGTTATCGTTATCAGTTTGTGTTGTCAGTCATGCAACCGGGCTTAGACTTTTATCAATGGGGATGTTTTTCGCGATCTTCGAGAAAATTCCATTTATGTGGTATTCCATTTAAGTAGTAATTATGTTAATCTTTAACTTAGCGAGCTTCTTTTCGAAAGACTTCCTTTCATAATAATGTTTTTCAAAGATGTCTTTTCATCAAAGTGTTCTAGGAAAATCTTCAATAGATGTTTTAAGTTATCATCTATATTAAGTTCATTTAATAATTCTTTAGAATTTCTACTGAAAATTTATCATTCAACCATTTCAATTCAATCTATACGAACTATTTAATATTTTTCTATCTATCCAATCACTAAAAAATATCTTTATTCACAAAGAAAATTACAATCAAATAATAGAAATAAATTACAGAGAAAATTTATCATTCAACCATTTCAATTCAATCTATACGAACTATTTAATATTTTTCTATCTATCCAATCACTAAAAAAATATCTTTATTCACAAAGAAAATTACAATCAAATAATAGAAATAAATTACAGTCCTACTAATTCTACTATCCTTCTAATATTATAAAGCCGAAAGTTTGTGAAATCTGACTTTTGTTACTATGATCTCCAAAACTACTGAACAGATCAAGATCAAATTTAGCGTAAGTTTAGAGCAAAGCCTAACTTAGATAATAGGCTACTTATTATAATGTAAATACGCATGCGAAGCCGCGGGCAAAAGCTAGTAATCAATAAAATACATTTACAGTACTTACTATCGGGAACCAAAGTAATTTCAACGCTGTCCATCCCAAAAGAGTTTATAACTGTACAGTTATAAGGTCCAAAATGCTTCACCTCGCTTCTCCGTACAATCAGCGTGGATTTTGTCATTCTGTCGGCTAAAGTTTCTTCTAAAAATGCATATTCCTGTAAAGAAAGGAACATTTGTAGCCGAGAAATGAGAACAACACTGAAGTAGAAAGGCCTATTACTTTCATGGTATTTTATTTGTTTGGTTTTTCAGGTGTTGTAAGGTATCTTTTCACTTCAATAATTACTAGGTCTAAACTATTTTCAGAAACTATAAATTCAAGTAAAATAAAAAACCTTAAAAAATTTAAAAAACAAGAACAATACATTTATTCTACAATGAGTAGCAGTGTCCTTTTCCATCTACCGGCTACGCCATACACTTTAGCAGGAAAAGTATTATATTTTATTTATTCAAAACATTATATGTATTCTTACAGATATGGCATAATACAATAGAGTAAGGTTTTTGTTATCAGACTGAGAAGACACACTCAGAGTAATTTCTAAGAAATCAAATAAAATCCCAACAATTTTCGACTTCGACGGGACTTGAACCCGCATCCTTCCCTCAGTACTGGAATTTACTAATAATATATAAAATAATATCTGAAACATTGTCGAAACAAACGTGATTTAGTTAGTTTGTTTCGAAAATGTTTCGGATATTATTTGATTTCTTTCACTAAAGTAGTCAGCCAAATCATTAAATAATTCTATAATTCGCCTGTTCTATCTTTCTCTATTTCTCTGACCAGATACAATAGCAGAGCTTCAAAGCAAAACTTTAAGACGAGAAATACGCCCCAACTAAAATAGAATTTTAAAATTCAGTTTGCTGCGTCCTTATTTACGTTGTTGCGAGGAATTCAATCACTAGTTCGAATGGATTTATCAATTTTAAGCAACACCAGTTGCTTTGAAAAATGGAAATGTTAATGAAAACTTAGTCAAATTCAAATTTATTTACCTACTCTTATAGATGTCAGGTACACAATGTCTGGTCTTTTCGCTAATTAGGTATGAGATTCACTGCATCTTACCCTAGGGGTGTATGAATATTCAAGTTTCAGTTGCGTACTCCAGTATTTACCTGTTTACCAACCCAATTTGAGTTTTTTTGTGTTTTAAGATGTATTGAATCTATTTAACTTTTCTCTGTTAATCTATAGTTCAATTTATTGCTTCATAATAAATTGAACTAAATTCTGTCTCTGTTGCTTCGGAGAGGAGATACGTAAAACAACCAATATTTTTTGGTATCCTATAGGATCATGAAACCTTCAGCGCCCCGATCACGGTGTGGTAAGGCACGGCATTACGGCACAAACGTTAGCAGTTGAAACGTTAGGGTGCGCGTTCACAGGCCCGCATCGGACATTCCGCACTGGCCCCATCAATAATGGTTTGTTTGACCTAAATGATTCGTACGAAGCGGACTGTCAGCAATGCCGGCGAGGATTCTTGAAAGCAACTTTTCCATTTAATGCGAATGACGTCATTCGGATTGACGATCAGTGGACGCACTTGTCAGCGGATTGTCCGATAGCGGCCTGTAAACCACTGCTAACGTTTGAGCCGTAATACCATGCCTTACCACACCATGATAGCGGAAAAGGTACTGATACTCATGTATTTGTCACCAAACATACATCTACTGCTGAACGTACCTTCGCAATCAAAGGAGGCTATTGCCATTCACCACGCTCATGTGTGGGGTTCGGTTGTTATACGGTTTAATTTGTCATGAAATTAAAACAACCACACAATCCTAGGCGTCTCATCAATGTGATAAATTCAAAGAAATAAACATAATGACTGTACCATGTCAATATATTTATGAAAACTTGTTGTAGGTACACTCATAGAAATATCAATCGCTTGTCTAAAAATAGCAACATAATTATATTATATAAATACTATAAATAAAAATAAAATCGCTGTGCCCAAAACTAGGCTACATAAAATAAATGCATCTTTTAAAGGGCAATGTATACGCTTCTAGAACAAAACTCCAAGTCAGTTGCAAAAATTATCAATAAATAAATTCAAATAAATTGTCAAACATATCCTTTGTAAAAAGGCTTACTACAAAATATCAGATTATCTAGTCTAGAGGATAAAAAACTTGGGACGAGTTTTGCTTCAGCTCGAAAAATAACAACTAACAGCCTAAGGGTTTCTTCGTAGCTTCTTCTTGACTTTAGTCTACATACCGAAGCGACAGCAATCAATACACGGAAATAAAGTGATATCTTTATTTCCGTGTCAGTATTTAGTTTTATAGTTTGACCTTTTCTAAGTGTACATTTGTTGTTTTTATGGAAATAAAGAGTTTTTGATTTGATTTGATTTGTGTGTCCTATGTGTTTCGATTATGTGTCTCAATCTGTTAAAATTCAGTGGTAGTAAATATCTATCTGCAACTGATTTCACCTTTTCTATGTAAGTAAAGTACCTGACTTTCTTCAACATACCTGCTAATGAAAATTAAGCTCTAACCTGATTATGAAAAGAGTTGATCTCGCTCCCTCCAAAAGTCCACATCACGTAATCAGGCTTCGGGACAGAGAAGGACACACACTCGATCCGCACGCTGTCCCCTTCTACTCCGTACTGGGTTTGATTGGAGATTATCTTTGGAGGACCTGTGAATGAGAAGTTTTAGATTTAATTAAGAATCAACCGTGTAGTAGTTGCTAAGTGTAGGATGCCCTCCGGCCAGGTGGGATGAGAAAAGCAGCACTGGCGGTAGAGTCGGGGGACTCTGCCGTCGGTTTTAAAGTGCCCCGAGGTGGCGTGCGCGTTGTATTTCCGCGTGACATTACGTTGGCGTGACAGAGACCTTCAGATAGAGGAGGGACCCGAAATTACGGGCCGACGCCGTTGGGGCTACACGGAAGAGTGCAAACGTGCCCAGACACAAGGCGTGAGAAGAAAAAACTCGTGGTGGTTTTAGTCGGTATCAGGAGACCGAAATAATCTTTGGGTCTGGGGGGACCCAAAGATTATGTCGG
This sequence comes from Eupithecia subumbrata, assembly GCA_949316285.1. Classification (NCBI taxonomy): domain Eukaryota; kingdom Metazoa; phylum Arthropoda; class Insecta; order Lepidoptera; family Geometridae; genus Eupithecia; species Eupithecia subumbrata. The sequence continues at coordinate 5,794,583 of OX438649.1, forward strand.
ACTCCAGATGAAGCCTAGAGATATCCATATAGGATTTGCCCACGTTAAAAAAAGGTGGGGCGACAATCTGAGAAAGACTGCAGGCAGATGCTGGATGCGGCAAGCTGAAGACAGGGCGCTATGGCGCTCATTAAGGGAGGCCTATGTGCAACCTCCTCAGCCTCAACCTCAACGGCGGCCTATATTGGACCACTGCTGGACGCAGGCCTACCCTTGATAAGTCCCTTATTGGCTTTTATCTGGCCCGGCGTGGGGATTGGGAATCGCAGTTCGTTGGTTAAATTGTTCTGCAGGGGGCTTTCCTGCCTGCCTCCATGTGGATATCCCGGCTCGGCTCTTACGACACCCGCGAGAAGAGTTGGGGTGGTGCAAAGTCTAAGCCGGCACCACGCGGCCGTCGGTTGATGATGATGAAGAATCAACCCCCCAACTCAGCCTGTGGAGTTCGTGACAGAGGACTAAAGGAACCATCAGACGAAGGGCATCAGCTTACTTCTATGTATTTTAACACCTCTAATGCGATCACCGAACCGCTTGTGAATCATGTTAATGCCTCCCTTGTTTGTGACACATCTAGAAATATCTAATTGCTTTATTTAAAATACAGATCTGCTCATCAAGAATTCTCTCCACTGTATTTGTTAACGCTATCACTGCCCAGCCTTGGCGGTGCGACCCGCAGGGCCACGCCACCGCTACACGAAGGTGGACGTGATTATCTGCCTCTTGGCCATGATAGTGTTAGTTTAGTATAACGCATTCACTGCCCAGCCTTGGCGGTGCGACCCGGAGGGACACGCAGCTGCTACATGGAGGCAGACGTGACCTTTTGCGTCTTGGGCTATGACTCTCGTTTCTACTCTAACAAACTTTTTAACACTAAAAAGTTTGTCAGAGTAAAAACTGACCCTAACAAACTCCAACTAAAAACCTGCAAAAGAAAATAAAAGCACCCCGGCCAATTCTAGCCAAACACCCATATTTTCTGGTTCTCAAACACTGAACTGGCAGTTACAGAAAGTTCCAAGTCTAGTTGTACCCGTAGTTGTCGAGATGTTCGAATGAGCCGGTAACGAGCGAGTGCTTGTCGACGGAGCTGAGGTTATAGAGGAAATGTAGGAGTTACAACGTCACCAGCGTTTTGTACTGTATGTAGTGTGCGGTAGGTACACTTCCTTTAGAGAAACGTATTCGTGATTCACAGTGAGCGTTACGAAAGCGCTGCGTTAAGCGAAGGCAGCAAAACCTAAATAGATTTAGTACTTGTATAAATATTACTGGAAAATTTAAATTGAACTTTTAGATACGTATGTTTATTATAAGTATATGTTCGTACCTATTGTAGATTCATTAGTTGTACAGTTCCTCTACTTATCCATCGCTTCTCTTATAACTCTCAGGTTTGCTGCAAGAAAACTCTATTTCAGGGAGCTCACTTATGCGAGCTTAACCCTGAAGATGTACAGTTCCTAATATATAAGTTTATTATTTGTATTAATTGTGTGTACAATAAAAAATTAAAGAATTGGAATTATTACACGACAGAATTTTGATTTAGGTAATGCTTTTCAATGTAAGTAATACAAGTGCGAAGACGAGCTTTAGCGAAAGATCTACAAAGAGTAAAAAAGTAAAATAAAGTAAAAAGTATTTATTCTGTGTCACAAGATTACTACAAACAAAAAAAAATACAACCGTGACATCAAAAAGGTCGTCGCTCATTATGATACACCGTAACAATGGGGCTGATTTTATGCGACACCATGGGCGCAACAGCAGCAACTGTGACAAAAGTATCGAAAAATCTATAGGTAAGTTTTTTCTTTTAACTTTTGCGTATCCGACGGACCTTCCCATAAAGCGCCAAACATAAACCCACATAGCTTACACATTCGAATATCTATGATACAAGATAAAATGATAGGTATACTTGATGTACCACACAAAGACAGATAACAATACAGAAATAAATGCTAAGAGTAGACGAATTACAAAGGCGGCCTTATCGCTATAATGGACCTTGGGATGGACTGGACATGTAAGAAGAAAATAGATGGTAGCACTCGAAAAACAGAAAACAATACTTACACTACATACTTTATTAGCTACAAACGAACCTACCTTGCAAGCTACAATACAGCCAGTGTCATCTTGTAGGACATAAATTTTCACACATATACACTATTTCTGCCCAGTGTTTATGCCTGGTAGTTATTTAATAAACGACAAGACAAAACAATCATTGGTAAAATTAATTTACATGTCCCTCTTAGGCCGCATGGCTGCTTGGAAAAGTCGTCTGCCATATAAACGTTTGGATACGTTGCTCTTCTTGCTGATCTTACCTCTAACATAAATCATGGCCGGCGCGTCCACATCAGGACGACCCTCAATGCTGCCTCTGCACCAGTACTGCACCGCCGTGTGAGGGGACACCATCATCGTCAGTTCGGAAGACTTGCCCACTATCTGTGAAGGGAAATGTTTATAACCCAGTGCAGTGGGTTTAACCACAAAAGAGAAAAAAAGTTAGATTTGTATCAAGCATTTTGCACGCGTTTCGTCGGCCCTCTGAATTCAGTCGACATAATTGGATTTAAGAGATTAAAAATCTTCTAAGTTTGTACGTAAAATATTGGACATTTGCGAATTCAACGCGGAAAATGTAAACGGTTTTTTAAGATCCGATTTCTTCGGCTTCTCAGAAGGATGTGTACTTATTATATTCCATTTCTTACCTTATCGCACACGAGTAAAACACGACATGATAAAATTCTATTTTTTTTCTCAAAAGAGTTGTTCATTTAAGTGGCCTTTTGCCTTTTTAATTTGGAGACCACGCTTGATACTTTTCCTTTTCGAAAGGAACAGACAAAATGAACTAAGTAACAATTGTAGATTCGAGTGCCCTCCATTCAATTCCTGCACATATTCAACAAGTAGTAAGTTATCTTAAAGGATAACTCACAATGAACCGTTCGTTCTCGAATCGAAGCCAGGTTATCTTCGGAGGCGGATGCCCTTCCACCACGCAGGTCAAGGTAGCTGTCGCCCCCTGCTCCGCCTCCACGCTCTCAGGTTTCACGGAGAAGATTGGACCGTCTGAAATAAGGTAAGGGTTTATTTGCTGTGTCTATTTTTTAACCTACTTCCAAAAAGGTTTCATGTTCGGCTGTATTATGTTTTTTTTGTTGATTAATTGTGAACTAAATCTCGGTGTGTGTTTTCGGTTTTCCCTGTAAAACTATCGAACACTTCTGCTCCGGTGAATTTTGTTATGCCTTAGACGGGAAAATAAAAAAATCAAAGGACGAAACCGTACCTACTTTTATTTTAGCTGAGACAATAACTACCACAACAGCTTTTTTCAGTTACCTTTGATTAAAAATCTTCGAAAGACCAGTATGTTATACCTGTGTATAGGGGTTTCTAAGAATTGCCTATAAGTAACTACCTTTCACAGAAGCAAGTTTATATTAAATGTCCACGTTTTCGCAGAAACTTCCAATGGAATTGCCTGTTCTTCGAAAAGCTGGTACCACACAATTTAGATCGGAGATAAATTTTAAAAATGCTTTCAAAATTGGTTCAGTAGCAGATTGAGCGGATTTTTGATGGCTTTAAAATATGTGTACGGCGACAATGTAGGCAACAAATTTTACCGAAAAGTAAAAAATCGCTTCCTATTCGCATGATCGATCGAAACCACAAAACCATCATAGATCTAGGTTCTTCTCGCGGCTTTGCACGCGTTTCTTTGAATTTAAAATATATTCTAAAAAGCCTATGAACAATTGCAGGTCCATTATTTATGCAAAATTTCAGTACATTTTCATCATTTAGTAGTTGCGGCGTTGTCTTTGGATAAACACCTTCATAACAGCACAAAATTTTGCCTTTATTGAGACGCCAAATTCGGAAAAAAATGTTTTCATTCGAACAACATTAAAACAAATGAGGTGGATATAAATGGAAAATGTTAAGAAACTTGGCACCTATATATGATACTCATAGGTTTGTTTATTTCTATAAGGTCAGACTTTCATATGGTCGGATTTCAAATCAGAATACAGTCAAGTATTCAAGCATTGTTCAAAAAAATAAGTAACCGCATTCACTGCCAAGCTTCCGCGGCGCCGCCGCGACACGGGGACGAATATTATCGCATCTGTTTCTTGCGCCATGAATGTGTTATAAATGCACAAAGTTGGGAAAATCCTTCACATGTTTTTCAAACAATGATATATAATGTATATGTTACCGTTAAAACCCGTTTTACGTTAGAACGCTTTTTCCCTAATAAACGGATAGGATCATAGGCTCATCTTTTTTATCGGTGAAGCTACTACTTGGTTAGTTTTTAAATTTATGTTTTTGATTAAATGATAGTTAATGGTTTAATCGGGTATTTATCGCGTACCTTTTGTTATTATTTCCCCTACGTTTCTACCGCGTTACAGCGATCGTGATCACGGGGCGACTAGATGTGCTCGGAGGTACAGCCGAAAATTGACGGCAGTATCCACGACTACCCTCAATTCGTCTTCAGAATCAGGAATGTCCAAGTTTACATTACGACACACTACACTGACCGTGTCCGATTGCAGTACAGTCGGATTACGACGCAAACACATTAATCACAGGATTCCATGAGGAAGAGAGACGAAAACCATCTTCACGATTAAAACCATTAACTATGTTAACAAATCGCGAAAGTTTAAATAGTTTGATTAAATGATATTAGAAGTAAGGATAATAATATACGTAAGCACATACCTAACTACTTCTTTATGTAATTTTGTATACTTAAACAAACTTGGAAAAATTATGAAGGTCCAAAACTTTGTGCAATAATTTTACTTTGCCAGCATCGTTATTTATTTTACTCCTTTATCCTAACCACCGTTGCTACGTTTTAATGAAATACAGGTAAGTACCTGAAAAAATAACTACGTAGTTATTTTTTAATTATAGTCATGTTTATTTGAAGCCCAGATGGGTTAAAACACACACCTCACACACATAAAACATAACCTATACGTACATTCTTTTGGTAACTTGTGTTAGGCTTTTTGTTAGGGACAGCGTTTTTTGATTTCGGCTGCGTATAACACAAAACTACATGTACTTGATGATGACATTATTTAAAGTCAACACAATAAATTATTGATAAAGAATTATTTATTTAGCACATAGAAAATTACATTTACAGAATAAAACAATTACAACTAGTATAATTATACACTTTTACGACGACCTCTGTGGCGCAGCAGGCGATGGTCCGCCTGCGACGCAGGAGATTGAGGGTTCGATTCCCGCCTCGGGACAAATGTTTGTACGTTCTGATAGATATTTGTTCAGGGTATTCTGGATGTATAATGCCTTCGGCCGCGTATGATACCAGAGTTTGGTAACCAGTATCATACGAAGAAAAAATGATCGTCATAGGATACCGGTGTCCAATGAAGACGATTTTTAACTTTTCTGATACCGAGTATCAACTCAGGAAAATATCAAATAATTACAAGGGAGTACTTAAAATTTCCTCGCATGTAACTGATAAGCATGCCATGTGCATTGATATATCACCTCTTTTGATATCAATGCACTGGCACTTTAGATAACTGAAGTTTTTATAACAATTGTTGTCAATGTCAGTGTATTAGAATAACAAGTAAGTAATTATTCATTTCATGATTTTATTATAGGACATTATATTATACTCTTTATATACTCTTTGATTTTAATCTACAACGAATTAATTTCCGCGTTGCCTGTTATCCAAATGAGTAAAGAAATTGAATTTATCTCTACGAAGAGAGGAGGAAGAGCACTATTACGTGATGGGCGCAAGTACCACAGGAAAAAAACTTACTCAAACGACTCTACCTTTTGGCTTTGCCACAATATTAATAATGGATGTACAGGGAGTGTTACACTAAATGTTAAAAATGAAGTCGTAAAAATAAAAACCCACAAGGAAAATTGCAAACAAGACTGCAAAAAATAAAATGATGAATTAGATAATTTGAAAGAAACATGTAGTCATAATTTTGATAGTATTCAAAAACAATATGAAAATATGGTGTTCAACCTGGAAGAAGCAGGACTTGACTTTGTACGGGAAATCCCTAAATTCCAAAACATCAAAACTGGATTGTATAACGAAAGAAATAAAGTATTAGGAGCACCAAGACTGAGAAACAAATCTTCGATTGAAGCCGTAGTACCCGATAAATTCAAAAAGTTAGTTAGTTAGTTCTAATATATCTAACTTCATAACCTATCTGTTAAATAAACCAAACTCCTAATTCTCAAATTCGTACGTGAGAATATATAAACATTTGGAAAAGTCATTATTTTTTAAACTTTATACAGAATACAAGGAAATGAAGTACTTCTTCCTAAATCTTCTATTGAACGTTTATCATTTTACGGAAATTCAAAGTCTCTTCAAAGCGATTGTTCAGCTTCTTATAGAATCGTTCACAATGCGAAATTAAGTAAGATGGTGCTCAACACAATACGAAATATAAGCAAATATAATTTGACCCAATTATAACACAATGACCCAAAGTGGGGCCAAACCTTGGAGTACTGTTGGGCGGGCTATGGGATACACTACACGATTTTATTTTAAAGCTGTTGATTTATAAATAACTTCATCATCACCGTTATCATCATCAGCCGAAAGCTTCGAAAGACGACCACTGCTTGACACAAAAAGGCCTCCCGCAAAGATAGCCGCAATTACTTAATCTGAGCTTTCAAATAAATAAATAATGCTCAATTCACACGTTGTATTGTATTATTTAATACTAAGTAGGTATCAATGCATGTCATCATCATCATTATCAACCTATATTAGTCCAGTGCTGGACATAGGCCTCCCCTAATGAGCGTCATAGCGCCCTGTCTTCAGCTTGCCGCATCCAGCATCTGCCTGCAGTTTTTCGCAGGTCGTCATCCCACCTGGCTGGAGGGCGTCTTACACTACGTTTGCCGAGCCGGTATATGTAAACAATTTACTTTACATTTTCAAGCAAAAAATTACTCGCCTGCAACGCAAGACATGAGAATATGCTTGCACTAACAAGGTTCTTGGAGTACATTATAATCGGTTTCTTTGTATACTTTTATCAAAGGTTCTAAAGATTAGTTATTTTTTTTAGAGGTAAGAGGTTAAAAAACACAAACAATTCCAGTTTATTAACCCCCGACGCAAAAAGAGACAGGTGTTATAAGTCTAACGTGTCTGTCTGTGTATTTTTGTATCTGTCTGTAGTATCGTAGCTCCCAAACGGATGAACCGATTTTCGTTTAGTTTTTTTTTTTGTATCATAGAAAATTTTATCCCGAGTGTTCTTAGCCATGTTTCATGAAAATCTGTCAGGGGTTTTTTTTTATTTTGTTCCTGTAATATCTTAAAACAGATTTACAATCAATATTGTGACTCTTTTCCAAGAATCAGCCTCAATACTCCCTAAATTGGTCCTCCTAATGACTCCTGAAGTAGGCTTAGACCAATTGGCGGTCCAATGACTTAATACGAGGGTAAATTGGCCTGATTAATTGGTCTCATTGATGTAGACTTATCAAAATAATTAGTTGCTTACATATTTTATAAGTAAATTTACTTAAATGAAAAAGCTCAAAAAGAGGTCATGGCCGTATTTTAATTAATCCCTTCATACTTATGTTATAAATTCGAAAGGAACTCTGTCTGTCTATCTGTCTGTCTGTTGCCTTTTCACGGCTGAACGGACTTAAGGCGCTGCCGTGGAAAACTAAGACTGTCAGATTGCATGTCAATATTACCAAATGTGGTCGGCAGAGGCGCTTATTTTTAACATAGACTTATGCAAAATTTATCTGTTGTAGAAGAGGCAAACTTTTGTTTTATTTTGGTTGATAGCACAATCACAAGGTAATAATGTAATGTTAACTAACATTTGCCCGCGGCTTTGCTATCGTTGCATGTAAAATACCTTAATAAAACCTATGTCGCTCATTGTAGCTTCTCAATTATAATAAAAATTACATTCATCGATAGTTATTCATAGAAATCAGAAACACTTAAAAAAATAATATCATCTTCATGCATGTTGAAGTGCCGACAATATCACCGACCATTATGATAATACTTTATACATTAAAAAAATATACTAATTTAGTCAAAACAACTGAGGTCTAAATGGATTACAAAAGTGTCAATCGTTGAAGATATTTCGATTTGGTTTTGGAGGGCTTTCTCAAAAAAAAATTAAAATATAAATAATGCTGAACAAGCCACACAACATCATCTAACCCCAAAGTAATTAGAGCTTGTGTTATGATATACTTATTAAATACACTACACTGATAGATATTTTTTATATACATAAGACATCCAGAACACCTGGAATAAATATCTGCAGATGGTACAAACATTTGTCCTGAGGCGGGAATCAAACTAACTGTAACCTCCTGTGTCGCAGGTAGACCTTTCCCCGCTGCGCCACAGAGGTCGTCAATCAAATAATCAGATATAAAATGAAATATAACAGTGCTTTATTTCCTTTACCCCTTACAGGAGTCTTGGACACGTCAATAAATTCAAATAAGGTTCAAGAGTAAAACTGGGAAATAAAGTGATTACTTTAATTTATTGTTCACTTCAATCTTTTTAAGGTAACGTAAAGAAGCGAACAAGAAACCTTTACCTTGTTAGGGTGTTAGTTTTCGAGCTGGAGCAATACTATTAGCAATACCTAAGTTTTTTATCCTCTAGATATAGTCTGATATTTTGTAGTAAGCCTTTTTAACAAAGGATATGTTTGACAAATTGTTTGAAATTATTTTTTGATAACTTTTAACTCTTTTGGAGTTTTGTTGTAGAATCGTATACATTTCCCTTTAAAAGATAATCTATAAATCGATACTATAAAAATATATAAATATATATCTTTAAAAATATTCGTAAAATAAAATACGTGAATGTTGGAATGCTGAATGATGAATTTCACGGATATAATTTTGTACACAATCTCAGTACTACTCGCTTACATAATTAATTTTATTTTCCGGAAATAAAACGCAACAATCATGAAGATAGTTTTAGTTTAGATTGTAATTCTACAAAATAATCATAAAAACCACAACAGACCATGCCTTGCTATCCAAATTGATATTCATACCGATATAAAGTATTCTTTATTATGTTGCTGCCTTCCAAGAACTCATGAGTGATTATGATTAACATGAGTGATTAATAATAATTTTGACAACTGTCATTGGAAATACAATTGTTTTGCATGTTTATTACGTTTTTAGCGTCTCTAAACATTTCCTTTACTTGACTTCTTTGTTACGCTAAAAAAAAAATATTATATTGATGTCAATGTACACATATTGCCAATAACAAAAAAGTTATGACAAACCGCTCCGTTGAGGTTTTTCTATGAGTTATTAAAAATTTAAAGTAAATTATTATTTTTGAGTATCTGTCCTTTTGAGAATCTCTCTTCTCTAAAAGAACAAACCGATAGAACTACGAGTAATTTAAATTTGCCTGTAGTTCTACTGGTAGAACTACGAGAAAAAAAATGCAAATGGTTGGTCCTAAGTAAATCAGTTATCTAGTAAGTACCCATAACAAAGCTCTGCTTAGCTTCGGCCTTGGTGATGATGTGTGAATTCATCATCATCATCAGCCTATATAAGTCCACTGCTGGACGTAGGCTCCTATTTTAATTTTTCAGCATTGTTTATTTATATATAAGGTCATCAAAATCGCCCTACCTATTTAACATATTTTAACTCGACCAATACTTTTCGTGCTGTAAACATGTTGAGTAGTACCTAACCTATCTAGCTACCAGAGATAAAACCACTATAAACCTATTCTACTTAATTGGTAGGTCTGTCAATGAATAAAATTCCTGCAAATTTCTTTGGGCTTAGCTTCAATCAAATATAGACTTTATTTCAATGACGAATGAACCATTTAACCCGCAAAACAAAAGTTGTCGAAAATCGTAATTCGTCCGTCGAACCCAGCTGTCATCGCGAAAAAAGTTACATAACCTCACGTCCGTCCGAGGAGGCATCCAGCCTCCGAATGAAGCTAGTGGAAGCTATTTTGAGCATATATTGAAAGGGATGTTTGAGTAATAAGGTTGAAATTCTATTGGCAAAATATTATCATTTTTGCAATTATTTCGCTAAACGCCTTACAAAAATGTGTTTTTTGGGTTTTATTATGTTAATGGTTTTATTTATTTAAAACTTCTTACATATTTCTTTTGTTGATAAAATTTCCTTTCATATAGTATTAAAATAATTAATGGTTGTCACTCAAAATATTGAGCATTTCGAGACGAAAAATTTTTTTCTTGTTCTTTCTTGTGATTTTTTTTTTCAAGATCCTAGATCGTTTTATAAAATATTTTTGTATAAGTCTTTTTTCCATACATTTGACTATACACTGCTTTTTTTTTGGGCTTGTAATATGTCGGAGAACGGCTAACGGTGCGACGAAAAAGTGTACTTTCTACGGTGTCGCTGTTTGGGTAGCGTCTTAATGAAATTTGGTACGAAGGTAGACAACTTCTAGAAAGCGCTTGCGCAGTCGCGGGCAGCAAAACGATTGTGAACAAAAAGGATGCGGTGCTTTAGAACGGTCCCAGCCCGTGGTCAACCAACATAGTACCAAAGACATTTTTGTCTTTACGTGGTCCACCTCAAGATAACGGTTTTCCAGGGGATTTTTTCTTCTGTGGTTCACCTATAAGGTGCTGAGGATAAAGATGAATGTCACAGTAAGTAGATGTGTTTAATCGAAAACTTTAAAGAATAAAAAAACCCATACAAAAAGATACGCAGAATAACGTGACACCATTAGGACCATCTGGCACCCTGTAAGTAGGTATATGACCTTCGGTTTAAATAAGTAGGTAGAAGCCTACTTAAATACCTACTTAGGTATGTCTTTTTCCAGACTTCGCCATATGAGTATATGGCGAAGTTACTGGAAAAAGAAATAAGTCAACAAACCTTTTGGGTTTCGGGTAAGTACCTTGAACCCAAAAGGTTTGTTGAGATTCCAAATGAAATGGTCCTATTACATTACATCTGTATTTCTCGCCAAACCAGTAAACGTGAGGAATTCCCGTTTAAATTACAGGAAAGTAAATTGTTTCCTGAATGGGTTAATTAAATAGGTTCTACCTTTTTTACTATAAAAACTATCGTAGTTTGACGAATTCATTACGGATGTAAGCGGGTTAACTACGAACCTTATTTGTGTTGGAAGGTTCGTAGTTAAACCGCTTACATCCGTAAGGTTCTACCTTATTATGCAGTATTCCATTTAAGTAGCTACTGTTTGATTAGAAAGAAATCAATCACTTTTCAACCGACGAAAAACGGTGGAGGTTCTCAAATCGACGCGTATATTTTTTTTGTATGACCACGCATAGCTTTTACAGAGTAATCCAATTTCTATATTTCTTTTTTTATTACAAAGGGCAAATATACCCTGAAGTTGGTGCCATATACATTTTAACTATGTAGATGAATTTGAAGTCGATTTATAGTTTTTTTTAAGCACGCCTAATTATTAACGTTTCAGACGGTTTGTTAAAGGCATTTATATTATTTAGTATTGCAAAAGATTGAAAATAGCGTGCCTTTGCGTTGTAAGTGTAACACAACACAGGCCATTTGTTGAGTTAGCGCTGGGAGAATGTACTATATCTATAGAATTTTACTTATATCTGCTTAACAGGGTGCAGTTTTGATGCCATCGTTTTTCAGCAAGTCTAGCTATATAGCATCATGAATCTTCACCAAAGAAGAAAACATTTTTATGAAACAGATGCAGTCTTATCATTTTACCAGAATAATAACTTTGTATCTTATAACAAAAGAACACAAGGACTGACAAAGTAACTTACATGCCACCTCCAGTGTTCTGGTATCAGCGCTTTTGCCGACGGCGTTGTGCACCTCACATTTGATAGTAGCTTCGTTGAACTTACGAGATATGTTTGTCAGGACCTGAGGAACAAAGATTATGGTTAAAGTATGATTGTTTTTAATAGGTATTTTATAATTTAACGCCTTTGTTTATATGGGTAGGCAACGGACTGGCATAAAGATGGCAGAATATCTATTTTGGCTAGCTCTGGAAAAGGGAAAATTCAAGAGGATGACCGCCTACCTTCAGCAGTTCAAAAGATTCATTATTAAAAAATAATTAAAGATAGACAAAGATTATTTACTGTGAAAACTGTGTATAAAAAGATACTAAAAAATGAGGTGAAAACAACAGATATTTAACTTAAATAACTAAAAAAATTATTGAAGATTACAATAATTATTTGATTTCATAAAAATATTTATCTATGACCCACATACGGAGTCATTTCAATACGTTTATTTCAGACAACAATCATTTTATACACTAAATAAATAAAAATGTGCATATTTCAGAAAAATACATTGATATTAAATAAAAGTATATGTTTTTTATGATATGGGCACTACCCTTTATGAGATAAAAGCCAATAAGGCGCTTCTCAGGGGGAGGCCTGCGTCCAGCAGTGGATCAATATGTTGAAGTGAGGTGACAGAAAAAATAAATATGTTTTCTTTCTTTCTTTTCAAAGTATAGAATTCGAACCAACACAACAAAATACACAGAAATAAACTTTAGTGCATCGATCAATGCACTCTTATTACAGAATTTCCGACACGTCTGCTACAGTTTTATGAAACAGCTAATGCAAAATGCATACTGCAGGTATGCTGTGTGCCAAGGCACAGGCCAAAATTAGTACAGCTCGTCCACTGCAAACAGTGTTTCGCGAGTATCACTACCACATCACACTAATATTATAAATGCGAAGGTTTGGATGGATGGATGTTTGTTACCTCTTCAGGCCAAAACTACTGACCGGATCGAACTGAAATTTTGCATACAAGTAATTCTTATCCTGGAATCAAACATAGACTTTACTTTTATTTCATAAATCAGTGCCCATGGGATAGAAATCACCTTTAAACGTCTCCATAGAAAAAACGCGTGCGAAGCCGCGGGCATAAACTTGTAAAATATATGATGTACTAAAATAAATTAATATGTAATTCAATGAATGACTCGTTCATACTAGCGGCAAAAGATTGACATGAACGAGTCTTAGTGTCAAAGTCGAGTATTGTGATTTGTGGTGTCTTGATGATGTCTCGTGGAGAGACGAAACTGATGATTTTGAGACGAAACTAGTTGACGACTTACTTTAATGGTTTTGGAGACGGTTTTGCGCGGAATAATTACTTACTAAATATTTTTTTATACGAGTTCTGATAACCAATTAGCAGTTTAAGTAACGCATGCATCGATCGAGAGGCGTCTACAAAAAGTGTAAATACATAAAAAATGGGCCTGTACAGTAGAACTACGAAACGCAAACGTAGTTAAAAGAAATTTGGGTTTCTTTTACAAATAAACCACCAAAGGGCGCTTTGATTTTAAATGCAAATAAAATACCTACACATTCCATAGCACAGACATAACTTGGTTTCACAATCGATTCATACAACGACTTTTTTCTAGAATGTCCTGACGGAAAAAAGGCAAATATTAAACAAATAAATATTGCTGGGCAATACACACAGCGTCATCTTGCCCCAAGCTAAGCAGAGCTAGTACTAGATGAGATGACATAATACAATACATAACATAGATAAATATTTTTTATGAAACATCGTAAATACCCGAACACCCGGAACAAAAATTTGAATAATATAAATATTTGTTCCGTGTGTTCTGAGTGTTTACATATTTGTGACATGAATGAACATGCGATTTCGAATTTTTCCTGTAAGGTTAAGATGAGAAATTTGAAAATTCTTGGCGGTAACAACCTTGCATAGAAAACCGGGAGTTATGTTAATAGGATGAAATTTGGTGGCACATCCTCTCAAAATGAGCTTTTGTTAGAAATATGTTTTTAAAAATGATATTTTTCGACAAACTAGCGAACTTGTTCTTTAATAATATTATTATTATTTTTACTAAAATTTCTGTTAGTTGGAAACATGTTGAAAAGCGTGGCTTTTATATCATTGCTATTATTTCACTCATTGCTCAAACACGTCATCATTCAAATCAAATCAAATCAAAACCTCTTTATTTCCATAAATACAATAAATGTACACTTAGAAAAGGTCAAATTATAAAACTAAACACTGACACGGACATAAAGTGATATTTTTGATTTCTGTCGCTTCGGTATGTAGACAAAAGTAAAGAAGCGACGAAGAAACCTTTAGCCTGCAAGTAGTTATTTTTCGAGTTGGAGCAAATCCCGTCCCAAGGTTTTTATCCTCTAGATAATCTTATATTTTATAGTAAGCCTTTTTGCACAACAAGGTTTTGACAATTTGTTTGAATTTACTGATAATTTTTGCATCATACTAGGAGTTTTGTTGTACATAGAACCGTATACGCTTCTGGCAATGTATACATTGCCCTTTAAAAGATACATTAATTTTGTGTAGCCAAGTTGTGGGCACAAATTCTGAAAAAAGTAAAAATGAAAAGAACCAGTAGAAACTCAGATTTGAGTTCTTTCTTTTTTATTTCTATTAATAGATAGATAGAAAATACTTCATTATACCACACAAGGACAGGAAAAAATATTGAGAAGAAACTTAGAATAGATGATGTATAAAAGGCGGCCTTATCGTTATGAGCGATCTCTTCCAGGCAACCTTGGGATGGACTGGATATGAAAAGAACAAAATAAACGGTGGCACTGAATACATCTATTGAGATATGTAAGTACCTACTAATTACGATAAATAGTTTCTTTTAATATTTCGGGAGACAGAACATCTACAGGGTGTTTGGTGGAACGATGCAGAGATTGAAGGAACTGAAAGAGGGTACCCATGTGAACATTTTAAGCCACATAATATGATATTAAAAAAAAGTGTCATGTTTTCACGTTGTTATCAAAAATTGTTTTTTTAAGTACGGGATTTTTTTCGTTTAGAGGACATTAAAATACCAGATAGTGCATTAATTACTTTTTATGTGGCTTAATTAACAACAACACAATCTTTTATCACAATTAGCTATACCCAGTCATTGAGCAGGAAATCATACACAAAATTAAACAAAACTTTTGGTAATAACTTAAAAATCATAACACTTTTCAGAATCGCATATGTGGTTTAAAATGATCACATGGGTACCCTTGATCAGCTCCTTTAATCCCACATCGCTCCACCAAACACCCGGTATATTAAAGAGATACTCACAAGTTCATTCCGGATATCCCCAAACAACTGATCATTATTGTAAAACCACTTGTAAGTCAAGTTGTTAGGATTAGCGTTCGCTTGGCAGCCTATCACCACAGTGTCTCCTTCTTGTATCCTGTTCTTCAGCAGACCAGTCTTCACGAACATGCGTACTTTTGGTGCGTATTGGACCTGAAACAAAAGTCTGGATTTTATAGGCATTGATTTGTTGATGAATTTTTGAATTGCCATCCAACGTGGCATTGCTGCTAGCATTCTGGGCAGCCTTCTGGTGACGGCTCAGATTTTTAAGAAATAGATATGTGTAAATATTAGTTGAGATTTATTATGCCTTTCTTCACAAAGAAAATTACAATCAAATTTCTACACATTTGCTCCTCTTGGAGTCGAGAACCTAGGTCCGTGGGCTACCGAGGCTCTTCGGATTTTTAGAAAAATTTACTGAGCGTCTGGTCGAAGCGACGCGTGACCCGAGAGCTGACCAGTATCTGGCACAGCGCATCAGCATTGCCATGCAGCGGGGCAATGCAGCCAGCGTCTTGGGGACGCGACGACTGGTATATGGTATATGGATCAGTTGAGCTACCTGTGGATCGTTTGGAACAGTCTGCAGTTAGCTCAATTGTTTCAATTGTATATATTAGTTCTTATTTATTTCTTTTAGTTGAGATTGTTTTATTCTGTTATTGTGATTTTCCATGTGCTAAAAAATCGTTGGCAGTAGGATAAAGCCTTTTTTACATATTTGGTAAGGCATGTAACCCGGAATGCGGTGAGCATTCCGGTTCGATTGTTGGGCCCTTTCCCAACAACCGCAATTACTGAAAGAGTTTGGGGGAGACCTTTGCCCAGCAGAGGGGCAACATAGGTTAAAGAAAAAAAGGTTCACCAGGTACAGTATCTTATACCTATGATACCTATCATATTAAGTTCAAAGTATGTTGTATACCTATATAACATACGTTAAACTTATCATTCCAGTTTCGAACAAATTTCTTAAAAGTCTAAATGAGTTTGACTTAAAACAAAATGACATTACTAATAATTTGGCTTGTTTTAAAAAACTATAAAAAGACTTCAAATAGATATAAATAGTTAAAATTTATATGAGACCAATTTCCGAGTATATTCTATCCAATAAAAAAAGAATTATCAAAATCGGAGTACTCAGTAAAAAATTATGCGTGGTCAAACATTACAATCAGTGAGTGAACAATCAATCATCCCCTGTTTTCCTACCCTTAGGAATGTTTTTTTTTTTCATTTAAATGGGACCACCTTCGGGTATACCCTTCCCAACAAAAAATAATTATCGAAATTGGATTACTCTGTACAAAGTTATGCGTGGGCATACATAAAAAAAATATACGCGTCGACTTTAGATCCTCCTCCGTTTTTCGTCGGTTGAAAATAACAAAATCCCATCTGTTATTTTGGTTATCTTAATTTTCATCTAATGAAAGCATCTAAAAATATTCCCGGAGCTTATCATATAATACGTCTAAATTTATTATAGTATTTATACATTTCAATTAGCCTTGTTACTGTTAAGGCCAGGTAGTCCTGCAGCAGTAGGCGTAAGGGAAAACGCGCGCCTGCCAAGCCGCCGCGCTCGTGTATTTTGTAGTTATTTATACGTTGTGATTAAGAAAATCATTTTATCAAGTCAAACTCTGCGAATTCGTTTAGAAATATTAAGTTTCCTTGGTTGAGTACAGAAAAAAGTGTGATATCAGTAGTTCGCTAGTCATAGTATTGAAAAAACGTTAGAAAATGGGTAACTTTGTGATTTTTTTCTTTCGAGTGAAGTTTATTAGATCTTATAACTGAATGCGACTTTGAATAGACTAGATCCTTAAGTAATATATATCTTTTTTTCAGAATTTTAAAAACTACTTTCTAAGTCTCAGATGATTTTAAAAATCACAAAAATGCGGCCTCTTCTGGCCTACCAAGCCTTAAGCCGGGTATTGACCTGTGTTACGGGCCGTAATGTAGATAGATAGAAAATTCTTTATTGCACACTTATCGATAGAAACATAATAACAAAACAGCTTAAAATCTAAGTGACAAGTGGCGGTCTTATCGCTCAAGAGCGATCTCTACCAGACAACCGTGGATGGATAGGATCATTGGATAGTACTAGGGGATCTGTGTACCATTCGCAGCGAGCATAACGTTACGAGCATAACGTTACACCGTGTACTAAATCTGTCTCGTTCAGTAATTCAGTAATATTTATTCACACAAGACATAGTACAACAAAATTGGGTGAACTAATACAGTATAGCTGCATATCTCGCCCGAGTACAGACACGTGAATATTTTAGGAGTAAATAGTACTTAACTAGTTATACAAATTATAAACATTAGATGTCATTGAAAGAATTGAATTAAGCCTTTTTTCACAAAGAAAATTACAATAAAATAATATAAATAAATTTGAACTAGTATTAACTATTGAACTAACTGCAGACTGTTGCAAACAATCTACAGGCGGCTCAACTGATCCATATCAATACCAGTCGGAAGCGTCCCCAAGACGCTGGTTGCATTGCCCCGCTGTATGGCAATGCCGATGCGCTGTGCCAGATACTGACCAGCTCTCGGGCCACGCGAAATTGAATTAAATAAACGCAAATATTAATAAATTGTCTGCTGAACTCATAAGGTCAAAATTTTAAATTATGTCGTAATCGTTGCGAGCACCTTCCTTCCCCATAATGACTTCACAAATGCTCGCTGTGTAACGTTGTGTAACGCTGTGTAACGTTGCATTACGCCCCGTAACGCCGCGCCGCGCCGGTCAGGTACCAGGTTTTACAGTGGGTTATGTAAAGTTATGTTATTTTTACAGAAAGGTGTGTGCAGTATTGAAATCTACAGCGAAGTCAGCTCCAAGAGTAATGATTGGGAATAACTTAGGTCCGCAGCTGCGACAAATAGAAAATGTTAATATTTTCTGGCTGGATGATCGAGCTAAAGACAATGTCGAGATAATTATCATAAATGTAAAACGCCATTTTACTAATATAATATTATAAATCCTGAAAGTTTTAAAAATGTGAAGTTTTTGTTACCTAGGATCTCCAAAACTACTGAACAGATCAAGATGAAATTTGGCGTACATTTAGAACATAGCCTAACTTAGATAATTAGGCTTCTTATTATACCGAAAATACGCGTGCGAAGCCGCGGGCAGAAGCTAGTATTGTATATACACGGTGTAACAAAAAAGAGTAACCAAACTTTCAGGTGGGGTGTAGAATCGAACACTGAATTCAGGAAAAATATTGAAAAAAAATCCCGCCCTTTAGTTTTCGAAAAATTAAATAAATAGGTACGAAATTTTCATAACAGTAGGCAATAGATTCTAATACATGTGTCTATTTGGAATTAGAAAAAGATGGCCTGCGTACCTGTATTCATATCTTTTATAAGCCCATAACACCTAAACGGTGCCCTAATGAGCGGCCACCGCGGTCATCGACCCGCCACCGCGGTCATCGACCCGCGACATCATTGCAGCGGAAGCGAACAGGCTGCGCGGCGTGCTTAGATATGGAGCCTACGTACAACAAATACACTCCAATTTTCCTCTAGGAATTAAAAATAAATAAATTATTTTAAGTCTTTACACACGTTCTATCGCGAAAATGCATAGTTAGTAGGTACATTCATTAAGCATGCACCTTCCTTCCTACTAAAAGATATTCACTACTAGCTTTTATTTTTTCATATCGTTGACTACCTAAGTACGTACATACCTACCTTCACATTGAACTTTAAAAACACGGTAAGTAACTAACAATGAAAGGTTGTTACTATTTGCATTTCCGAAGCACCAGATTGAGACAAGAAAAGGCACAAACTTTTAGCGCGCGAGAGCGAGATAGGTATACAAACATAGTTCATCCGAATTTTCACCCAATGGCTAGGCTTATTGTTAGTTTTGTCAAACTGTCACACCACAGATATGTTATCATAGGGTCAATGGCCGTTTAGTTGCATCATTGCAATGTAAGCGCAAGGTCAAGGTCGCGGCGGCGCTTATCGGTTTTTTGTGCGTAAAAATGGCTCGTTTGCATTATTCAGATATTGAATACCACGAGATGATGCGAGTGTACTATGGGGAAGGGGAAAACAATTTGCGGGAAACAGTGCGCATTTACGAAGAGAGTAGTTTACAAAGCTTACAAGTACGAGGTGTCTTAAATCCGAGCGTACCGCCGCCGCGCGCGCTGCTGCGATAACGCGTGTCCGGTCGTGGGTGCCCCCCGTAAAAAGATGTTTATCTGCTAAAAAGGTGTACACAAGGTACGTAGACCTTTTAATCATATTTTAATGTCAAATAAACACGTGCATCAGTCGTTTGCGTAATGTAGTGAAAATTCCGTATTTATTTTATTTTTCGAAAACTAAAAGGCGGGATTTTTTTTCAATATTTTTCCTGAATTCAGTGTTCGATTCTACACCCCACCTGAAAGTTTGGTTACTTATTTTTGTTACACCCTGTATAACATACTCGATTACATAATTTAATTACTGTAATTTATTTACTTCGAAGATTATAACTTTGAATGAAAATTGCAGTAATGAAACGAAATCGAAAAAAAGATTATGATATTTACTTGCCCTTGAATTGTTACTTTTACTTAGAATTACTACCACGTAGAGGGCAAATCAATCACCAGTTATTTCTCAGGGGACTTCCGTTAGCCGGTCAAATCGTACGTTTCATTTTTGCAAGGTCAGTCTGTTACCCAATAAAAACGAGGTTTTTTTTATGAAACTATGGTTTAGTGTGATTTCATACAAACTGTTCTTGATGATTTCCAACTTGAAAACTCTTTTAACATTATCATCGTCGACTGACTGAATTGAAAAGTTGGAGGTAATTTTGAAATAGATACTTTAAAATAATAACAAACATTTATTATTTGGACGCGACGGTAATAAGGTTTCATTATCAGGTCATATACATTATTTAGGTACTTACTACGTGAGCAAA
Source organism: Eupithecia subumbrata (assembly GCA_949316285.1). Classification (NCBI taxonomy): domain Eukaryota; kingdom Metazoa; phylum Arthropoda; class Insecta; order Lepidoptera; family Geometridae; genus Eupithecia; species Eupithecia subumbrata. Next base: position 5,814,906 of record OX438649.1, read on the forward strand.
GCCGCGACCTGGTGTTAATGACGACCTCAGTGGCGCAGCGGGTGAAGGTCCGCCTGGGACGCAGGAGGTTGAGGGTTTGATTCCCGCCTCGGGATAAATGTTTGTACGATCTACAGATATAATGTTCAGGGTGCTGCTCTGGATGTTTTCTATGTATAATAAAAAAATATCTATCTATGTAGTGTAATGTATTAAGTTTATCAGTTATCTAGTACCCATAACACAAGCTCTGCTTAGCTTGGGGCTAGATAATGCTGTGTGAATTGTCCAGCATTATTTATTTATTTAATAAAACAATTATCGTTACGAGAAAATCATTACGATCACAAAAGGGTTCAGATCCTATACCATAATTATGACGCGTGTCTTATAATACGACATCTGAAGTTTCTTATAAAAGACATTGTAGAATAATTCTAATATAATTGGTGATTTCTTTAAGCTCCATACAATTACCCATTGCATTAGGTAAAAAGGTCTTTAACAAAAACATTTGGTGAAAGGCCTTATGCTGTTTGTATGAAAATAGTGTTAACTAAAACTCACAACTGAAATTCACGACACGTTTAGACAAAAACAATACGCCTCGCCTTTTCTACGCCTGTGAATTTTAGATGAACTTGGCACAAAAATACGGACCGTTTCATAAAATAAATATAGCACATCGGGAAATTTTGCTGGACCAGAAGCAACTTGACTTAGCGTAGTGGGTTCATGTTCCATTATATTAGAGCGCTTTGGTAAAAAACAACCCCCGGGTCGCTAAGGGGTTTCACGAAGGGGAAAATGTGGGAGAATAACCACAAAGCATGGTGTCAAAACACCATCACATGGTCATCATGACTTAGCATGAGAAATAAGAACATCTTTTCTTCATCATCAACCTATATTAGTCCACTGATGAACATAGGCCTCCCCTAATGAGCGCCATAGCGCCCTGTCTCCAGCTTGCCGCATCCAGCATCAGCCTGCAGTCTTACGCAGGTCGTCATCCAACCGGGCTGGATGGCGTCCTACACTACGTTTGCCGACTCGCGGTCGCCACTCAAGAACACGTTTGCCCCAGCGCACAGTGGTACCAACGCCCTACAAGCGCGGTCATAAATACAGAATCTTGTTATTTGGGAGCCATAGCTAGATATTATGGCTGGCCCACTGCTACTTCAGCTTGCTAATTAAAAAAAGTAAAACAACAACAAACATACATGAATTACGTAAACACACATCACTCACACACTAAGTAAGTAGCTCCTGTTGCCCGAACTCTTAAGAGATCGGTGTCCTCGGGAGCATCTTACAAAACACACATTCACTACACAAACACGCACTACTCTACTCGCACCCGCTTGCACTTGTAACACACCACACATCACGACATTGAAGTTCACCTAAACCTACCCTCTCTACTTATTTGTTAAAAATTGTTAAAAACTGTTGAACATTGATTTATTATAATGTTCCTTACTTGATTTTACGCACTTAGTTACGTAAAATGTTTTTTGGTAAGAAACTTAAGACTATTAATATTGTATGTTATGGAAGAGCGTTACCTCCTAATACAGGTATTTCATACCTAAATGGAGATTTCGAGCACGGATCAACGTTTAATTGTAATATTTGATTAATGAAATAAATATTTTTGTAATTTTGTATTTGTATTGTAATTCTTTGGGCTATGTGATGATTTCATTCTTTCGGATGTATTTGTTACCAATCCTATCCTTCTGGAAAACTCCGAGCAATAGCTGGATGAGCGACTTTGAACTAGTGGACCAACGCAGGGTTGGTCTATCACTGACTACCGTGACTGTCCAAATCTCAGCTCCGTAGATCATGACTGGTAGAACGCACTGATTAAAAAACTTTAGTTTTAAAACATTGCGACATTAAAACGACAATAAAAGAAAAGACTGGATGTAGTTTTTCAGGAACATCTATTACGGACCAGATAAAGTAGTTACCTACTAAAATGAGATGAAATCTGATGATGGTGAATATTTAAACAAAAACAAAGACTTAAAAGTTAAAAACAAAAAGTTTATTGGCAATGTTGAGATATTGACCAGGTAATTGTCATCTCTGAGTAGATTTTTATGTTGTGCTCGTCAACTCTAAATATTATTAAAAAATATTCAAAACAAAATAATTAAAACACGTCTTCGCAATTAACTGATAAAAATTACCCACTTTAATTACCTACCAGGAAAACACAAACTTGAAATAAAATACTGAAAGCTGATTCTTTCTATAATCCTACTAATATTAAAAAGCCGGAAGTTTGTGAAATCTGGATTTTTGTTACCCTAGGATCTTCAAAACTAGGTACCTACTGAACAGATCTAGATGAAATTTGGCGTACGCTTAAAGCAAAGCCCTACTTAATAATATGATAATAGGCGACTTATTTTACCGACAATGCGCGTGCGAAGCCGCGGCCAGAAGCTAGTGTTGTATAATACGTATAATGTTGTATGTTGTAATAAACTAATAAGATAAGAAAATAACTATCAAATAATGGAAATAAATTAGAACTACTATTTACAATGGAAACAATTAAGCTAACTGCAGACTGTTGCAAACAATCTACAAGTAGCACAACTGATCCTAGTTGGAAGCGTCTCCAAGACGCTGGCTGCATTGCCCCGCTGTATGGCAATGCTGTTGCGCTGCGCCAGCTTGCTCATCATCTCTCGGGTCACGCGTCGCTTCGACCAGACGCTAAGATAATTTTTTCAAAACCCGAAGAGACTCAGTACCCGACGGACATAGGGTAATAATGCTGTAAATTGTAATAAACTTGTTTTTTTCTCAATCTACGAAAAATACAATTTCAAACCCAACTTTCAAACAATTACTCACAGTCACAGCCAAACCAACCAAATCTACCTGAAAACACGAGATTCAACAAAAAATCACAACAATTTATCTCTCCACTAAAATAAAACAGTGACAATCAGAACGAAGTCGGAAAACAAGACAAAGTCGTTTTATGTATTTTTCCGCTGCCTGGAAAGATCTTTGTTCCTTTGTAAAAAGTCGGCTGCAGAGAAAAAATAGCTGTACACTTCTGTTGTATTTTATTGTTAGTGAATCAATACGTCATTCTATAAGCATTCTAATTCAAAATGCACAATATACCTGAAGAGAGATAATGGTGTCAATTCAGATGTCGCCAAAACTAAACTAAACTAATTTGTTTTTAAAGGCCCTAATAATTATGCCATCCTTTTTTATTTCTACCGTTATGAAGGGGTTGCCAACACTTTTAGTGCTGTCAACTTAGTTTGGTTTAGTTTTGTGCGACACCTGAATTGACACCAATGGTGCAGATCTCTCGTCCCATACCCCAGACCTAGAATGTAAAAAATAATACTAGTTACGAAAAATTACGAAAGTATGACATTTCGGCTACGTCATGTCATTCATTAGTGGCACATTCAAATGTCTTGATCTTTATGGTCGTATAAACAAAACTCAACTTGATCCTTGGAGGTATCTAACAACTCCGTTTACGAATGCAATTCACAGAAACATACTACTAATAAATGTAAATACTAATATTTTAAAGGCGAAAATTTATGTCGTTGTTTTGATGATAGATGATCATTCTAAGAACAACCTGCTAGATTTGGTTGGTTTGGCTGTGACTGTGAGTAATTGTTTGGAAGGTGCTTACAAAAACCTAGCTCTTACCACTATAGAAAACGATAAACAATACTAAATTTTCTACGGAAATAAATAAACAAATAAATAATGCTGGACAATTCACACAGCATTATTTAGGTCCAAGTTAAGCAGAGCTTGTGTTATGGGTACTAGATAACAGATATATACACTGATATTTTTTTATTAATAAGATATTTTTTTACTGTACAAACACTTGTCCCGAGGCGGGAATCGAACCCGCAATCTCCTGCGCCGCAGGCGGACCTTCGCCCGCTGCGCCACTGAGGTCGTCCAACGACCAAAATCGATCCAACTTCCTAAGGAAACCGATCCACCTCATACAAACTTGTCGAAAGCGTCACTGACTTATCAGCTAATTCAGTCATTTACCGTCTTAGTATTTCAAACAGCTGCATCTTTCTGTCTAGATTCAAATAAGATACCTATCAAATCTCATTCACTTCAATCCTATTAACGTAATTAACATCTTTCAGGTGTCAAAGTTCATTTACAAGTTTCAGAAAGGTTAAATGACTATATTTTAATCCTTTTGCAGGCGCCAGTGCGCAGTGTCTAGACGCTGAAGCCATAGAAATGGGAATTAAGGAGTGAACGATATGGTTCAAAGGACATAAATTAAAATATAAAGTTGTAAAAGTAACAGTTTTTCAAGCTTCCCGTTAACAAGTCATTTTTAATTTTAAGTTACATCAATCTACGAGAATCACTCTATGTAATGTAAGTAAGTCATCTGATACACATAATACAAGCGCTGCTTAGTTTGGGGGTAGATGGCGCTGTGTGAATTGTTCAGTATTATCTTTACATAGTATAAAACAAATTCGCTTCCTGCTGTCTGTCTGTCTGTCTGTCTGTCCCTATGTATGCTTAGATCTTTAAAACTACGTAACGGATTTTGTTGCGGTTTTTTTGGTAGATAGAGTGATTCAAGAGGAAGGTTAATATGTATAATACATGCATAATATAGTAGAGAAACACTGATAATTTTAGAGGTTTCTAATGTGATGTCGTAAACTTACACATTTTTTGCGCTTACATTGCAATACTGGCTCAACCCTACAATATAGATCAACGTACTACAATATTGTACATACAATATTGTACAGAGGTTTACGAAAAATTCTGCGATGGTATATGTCTATCTCTTAGGGATAACCCACAATAACTATTTTTTATCCCTTACTTTTTTTAACGAGAAATAATGGCTTATTTACGAGGCGATTTTAAGCAATACTGCATTAATCCTTATCCAATTAAGTACCTTATATACATTGTGCATTTAATATAGATTAGTATGGCACTTTACAGCATGTAATTTAAATGATTATTTTCGAAGATATCACAGATTTACAATGCACGAACATAGCAGTTGCAGCGGTACCGGCCGGGGGGCAGATTCTATAGTATATTTAGTTTCAGCATAGCACCCGTGCGAAGCCGGGGCGGGTCGCTAGATTTATTTATAAAATATTTGAAAATAACTCACACAGTTTAAGTTTAAGAATAAAATAAAAAACCCCACGGGTGAACAAGGCATTTGTGCAAGACCAAGGCTCCCATGCTGTCGCAGAGTGCCAAGGAAGAAAATCAGAGTTTTTAAGACCTTGTAATTTACAACTTAATGTAATTTACAACTTAATCAACAGTCTGCAGTTACTAAGAAATCAAATAATATCGCAAAAATTTGATTTCTTAGAAATTACCCTGAGTGTGGGGTTACGCACTATAATAACAAAAACCCTTAGTCTACAGTTAGCTCAATTGTTTCAATTGTAAATACTAGTTTTTATTTATTTCTATTATTTGATTGTAATTATCTTTCTGATAAAGGTTATCACTTAATCATTCAAAATCCGAATATCTGTAAACATAACCCATACCTAGTACATACTGATTGTTAACTGTGACTAGTCTAATGTGTCTGTTTTCTTCCTTCTGCTTTTCTTTTCTATAAAATACTGTGTTCTTTGTAAGTATATATGATTGTAATGTGTTATGTATTGTCCAAATAAATGTATTTTTTTTCTTTCTTTCTTTCTTTCTAAGTTTTTTAAGTTAGTTTTATTTAGCAAGTTGGTTAAGTTACATTCAAGTTACCTAAAAATTATAAGTTTTCTATTTTAAAAATAATTAAGGAATCTACTATTTCAGGTTTTCTCATTGCTTCTGATATCAAATCTTGACCAAGTTTATACGGGTGAGGTATTGTTTAACAAAAAAGCAATCATAGAAATCACAGAGGATTATTTTATTATAAACACAAACTTTACGTTAAGAAACTAATGCTTTTTAGTTAGTAGTTACTTGCGGAAGAGGTAAAGACAGCGTCAGATTGATATGAGCGTCTAGAGTTGTCAAAATGATCTGAAAAACATAAAAGCATTCTTCTTCACATTTATATTATAATGAGTAGAATAGAGTCAGGGTGACTGACTGCTCATATAGATATGAAATAATGAGTAGGAAGATATTTTGAACACCTTGGGTGCTTACAACATTATGTTGATTCGAACTAATAATAATAAATAATAATACATAATGCTTGACAACTCACACAGCATTATCTAGCCCCACGCTAAGCAGAGCTTGTGTTATGGGTACTAGTTTTCTGTTATACTTAAGACAATACACTACATAGATAGATATTTTTTATTATACATAGAAAACACCCAGACCAACGGAACAAATTTCTGCAGATCGTACACAAATTTGTTCCGAGGCGGGAATCGAACCCGCAACCTCCTGCGTTGCAGGCGGACTTTCGCCCGCTGCGCCACGGAGGTCGTCATATTGTCAAATTGATCAAATTGATTTGTCGTATATCAAATTGATTTTATGTTTTTCAGATCATTTTGACTACTCTAGACGCTCATATAAATTTAACGCTGACTGTAATAGGTGCTACATCTTAGAATCATTTTTTCACACACGCAAAGGCCTTTGTCATTAAAAACAATATCACATGTCATTCCGTGAACCCATATCTGTAATTCCTCAATTTATACAATAATTTCTCCATTCTTAGAAAGTTCGTTTCCTATATCGATAACTTCCTTAGTTAGTTCCCACCTACTTAGACGCTAAGCTGAGCTTATTAACGCGTTTTTGCTGAAGACAATGAACAAAGCCAAGTAAATTGCTTATAGAATCGCATCTCTTTACTTCCTTGACTTGGGAACGACCTTGTGAAAGATAGTGGTGTTGGAGAGAAGCGAGAGAGGGAATGATGGCAGTCATCATCATCATATCAGCAACCACACATCCACTGGTCCATCAGTGGACACAAATCTGGACACATGCTTTCCCCATACGGACCGATGTGGCGTAGCGGGACCCGCCTTGGGACAAATGTTTGTACGATCTACAAATATTTGTTCCGGGTGTTCTAGTCGTTTCTTTTCTATGTACAATAAAAATATATCTATCTATGTAATGTATATCAGTCATATAGTCGACATCGCCGACCTCAGTGGCGCAGCGGGCGAAGGTCCGCCTGCGAAGCAGGAGGTTGCGGGTTCGATTCCCGCCTTGGGACAAATGTTTGTACGATCTGCAGATATTTGTTCAGGGTGTTCTGGATGTTTTCTATGTATAATAAAAATATCGATTTATGTAGTGTATTGTATTAAGTATATCAGTTATCTAGTATCCATAACACAAGCTCTGCTTAGCTTGGGGCTGGATGATTCTGTGTGGATTGTCCAGCATTATTTATTTATACGACGCGGTGACGTCATAAATGGTTTTCCGGAGCCACCTCCATCCATCGTCTCCCAGCGACTGCTTTATCGTTGCCTTTTGACAGTTTTCAATCTGAATGTTGCCAGCCAGGCGCTAGATCTCCTACGAAAACATTCAAAACTCCTATCTCGTTTACCGTTCCTTCTTCCGCTGTCGCTTTTGCTCTCAGTTTTCAGCAAGACAGCAGCCTTAAGAGCTAAGTATCGTTTGCTTTGTTAACTGCTGAGATGAGTTTTGCATCTTTAGTATTCGGGATATAGGTACATAACCTTGCATTTGTTTTTGTCTTGTCGGCAGGGTCCTAAAACTCTAGCTTAGTTCTTTAGTAAGCAAGTAAGTAAGCTGTGTGGTGCCGGCTTAGAATTTGCACTACCACAACTCTTCCCGCGGGTGTCATAAGAGGCGACTAAGGGATATCCACCGGGAGCGGGCAGCACCCCCTGCAGAACAATTTTACCACCAAACTGCGATCCCCAACCAGCATGCCCTGCGTGGGGATTATTGGCATTACCCCCATGTCATAAAAGCCAATACGGCGCTTATTAGGGGGAGGCCAGCGTCCAGTAGTGGACCAATACAGGCTGTTGAGGTTGATGAAGCAAGTGGGGCGCGAACGCCTGTTGAGTCTAGTTGTTAAATTTCATAAGAAACGGGAGATTAATTTATATTTACGACTCGATTGTTACATAGAAAAAGCTTAGAACGAGCCGAACATTATAGAGCTGGCATAAGCGGGTTTTCTTCCATTTTCCTCAAACCGCGTATTAAATCATTTGAAAATAAACAGATTTTGCTTTCCAAATGAAAATAACAGTATCCCTAATTCGAGTTTACACAATAAATAACGCAAAGCCAACCTCCCAATAAGCGCACATAAAGAAGCGAAACGAAATAAGGAAGAGGGCTTCGAAAAAATCTGTACCTCAATTTTGTACATCCCCCTTTAGAAAATTCGCCGAATCTGCTCCAATGTAGCCAGAGCTCTCGTTTGCGCTTGCTAAAAAGGAGACTAGGCAAAGTTGGATTTCCGTCCTGCCTAAAACTTTGAAGATGGAATATGTTTTTGAACTTAGATAAAGATCATAAAAAAAACCATCAGTGATAACTCTTTCTGTCCTTTGATTTTGATGTCGGATTTTGTCATTGATTGATGAATCATTATTGGTTTGTATATCTAATATATCACAGAAAAAAGGAATCTGACAAACAGTATTACCAATAAACAATAAATATATAACATTACGTGGTGTCTCGTGGACGCAATGTAGCGTAGCCCTTCACAGTAGCAACTATTTCATACAAAATGCAACTCGCTCGTAAAAGGCGTACGTAACCCACGTGGGCGCGACGTATTTTTTTTAGTTAAATATTAAAAATCGAAATAAAAATCAGTTCCAAAAAACTTAATTTTAAATACTAGTTCTAATTTATTTACATTATTTTATTGTTATTTTCTTTGTAAATAAAGGCTTCTGCCCTTATTGTACTGAATTGTCAAATAAATAGATCTTTATAAACGGTGAATCCATTTGCCCCATTTCCTTTATTCCATTCAGAACGTCGCGTTGGCTCCGCTTATATTGGACGTGGTTTTACAGGAAAAGTGAAAATACGAAGTCTACATAGGCTTTAATTTCGACCGTGGTCGTGTGTCAGCACTGCTTTCATAGGGTGCCACAGAATCTGGTCAGGTATTCAGACACTTAGAGCAATCATAGTAATTACTAAATCATTTATACACGAGATGATATTTAGTTACTATGACTGGTTTCAAAGAATTAGCAAGCTGAAGTGGCAGTGGGCCAGCCATATCTCGCGAAGAACTGACAACCGCTGGGGTAAACGTGTTCTTGAGTAGAGAACACGACTCGGCAAACGTAGTGTAGGACGTCCGCCAGCCAGGTGGGATGACGATCTGCGAAAGACTGAAGGCAGATGCTGGATGCGGCAAGCTGAAGACAGGACGCTATGGCGCTCATTAGGGGAGACTAGTGTCAAGCATTGGACGAATATAGGCTGATGATGATGATTTATTTATTTATTTATATTACCTATATCTCCATAAATGATGCATCAATTTGTTTAAACGTGACGTAGATTTCAGGATTCCGTTGATACGTTAAAAGTGTGGCCACAGCCTAAGATAGACGGTTTACACAAGTTTTTAGATCGTTAAATGTTTTTAATGATGCTCACACTTTATGATAGCTGTGTAAAACAGATTCAAATTCTCTCAAAACTTGGCATGTTAGAAAAGATTCCAGTAATTTCGCTCCTAATGGCAGTGGTGTAAAGTTCAACAGTTCAGAGTGTAACCTAAACCTATTAGACGAACACTTTTACTGCATACTAACCTATGTTTCACCCTTCTAACGACTCAACCCTTAACTTCAGCACAAGTTACTAACTTTACTGCACACTGGATTTTAGGGTTATAGCAATATTTCACAGACTTTGAAATAAAAATACAAAGTATCGGATTTCAGAAATATGATTGTAGGTATTTATTTTTACTAGACTGCGCAAGGAGGGTTATTTTACTATAAAAACTTGTAACGACCCGAACGAACGTCCTATACCTCCTCAACCACAACAGCCTGTACTGGTCCACTGCTGGACGCAGACCACCCACTGATAAGCGTCTTATTGGCTTTTATCTCATGGGGGGTAGTGCCCATAATCCTCACGCTGGGCATGCGGGTTGGGAATCGCTGTTTGGTGGTAGAATTGTTCTGTAGGTGGCGCTGCTGCCCGCCCCCGGTGGATATCCCTTAGTCGACTCTTACGAAACCCGCGGGAAGAGTTGGGAATACCCAGTATCATTATTATCACCTGTATAAGGAAGGAAAATCCTCTTCTTCTTTCCGTAATATATAGATTAGATACCATACAAAAATATGCTACCTACTAAACATTTTTTGCGTTTGGTACCTATCTAGGCAGGTTTAACAATTTTCGGCTTCCGGGAATAGAGATTAATATACTTTGTTATTTCTAGCTCACACTAGCTATAGATGTGGGTAATGGACTAGCTCAAGCCCACGGCTTTGTTGTCTTTTTTTAAATTTTCCGGTGTTCTCTCTATCTTGTAGCTGAATTCCATGATGACTCTTTCAGCCAGTTCACAGAAAATTGTTGTGCATTTATGATATTAGTTTCTGGGATTCTGCAGATTTGAGTATTGTCCATGCAGCAGTTTTGTCGCGAAGGAGTAACAAATATAGATAGAAAATACTTAATTTATTACACGCTTAACTTTGAACCAATTTACGAATTAAACAAAATGCACTCAAACATTCAATTTTATATCATTTCTGACCTTTGTTAGTAAAAATTTATGCCAAGGCTCCTAATTTAATTGCTTTGTTAAGAAGATTTGTGGCCCGAATAAAAGCTTTTCTTAAAATGTCTATAAAGGTTGTAAAAGTATAGAAAAAAAGGTTAGGCATAAGGGCTGATTCCCACATCCAGCTATAACTCGCTACTGATAGCTTTATTGCTGAGGTGAAACCAGTCATTATCGTTAAACAGGGTTAATGTATCGATAATGATTCAGACCTAAGAGATAACGGTGCTGCCCTAACATTTTTAGGATCATTTGGATAGATTTAAAGTGCTTATGGGTAATATAACCTAATAGGTGTAATATAATGTTTTTATTCCTTAAATTTCATATATATTCTGAAATATTTTTCTCTGGTTGTCTCTGAAACGTACTTTTGAACATTTTGTTTAAATTGTTGCAAGGAATTTTATAGTATACAGAATACAGACTTTCTTTTGAATTCAATTTTACCAGCTCCCTCTGACGACAGCGGGAACAAATGCTTTCCAAGTAAAAGTAAAAGGAGCAGTGGGACCACATGGTCTGACAAAAACATAGAAGATTGTACTTACATGCAACTTGATAGCAACAGCTCTGTAAGCTCTGTCGGCGGTGTTCTGAGCTTGACAAGTGAATGTCTGGTTGTGGTGGCTTCTTCTTGGGCGGAGGTGGAGGACGGACCTAAAGACAAATAAAAAAATTGTGACTGAAGAAGAAACTATTTTACCAATGTAGTTCAATGTGTGAACTTCTTGATAAATCTGTATAACTAAAGGGTGCCACGTAACCTGTGTATAAAAATTAAGTGTTGTTCGTTACAACTCAAAAAAGGCTGGCCCGATTTAATTTTATTGTTTGCTTTTAATAGAAGGGTGGTTAATATAAAAATGTCGGTGAGAAGAAGTTAATAAGTGAAATCATTATATTTATTGAATTCCTTTTCCATAAACAAAATAATTTCTTCTTACGAAACTTACGGATAGGATTTTTCTAAGAATATTTACGGAGAAACAGAATGAGTAACTACCTACATAGAATGGTGGTATGAACTTGATTATCTTACGGTAGGATAAGGAACTCTTTAAAATATTGTCTCCTCAACAATTACTCCTATAAAATTCCCAAATAATTCTAGCTATCGGGCTGTCGTACAGGTGCTCAAAATTCTTAATCTTATTCTAAGTAGGTGAAATGAGATCTGCACAGACATCTCGCATGGGAATTTATTGTGCATTAACCCCCTGCCTAAACATTCCCTTACTAGCCCAACTCCTTGAAGTACCTCAAGGTGGACCTTTAATATATTATTTCCTACCTTGCTGTGAATCTTCTGCCATCTGGCATCTCATCGATGGTGTAATTGACTCCTTGGTTCAACACTCCACCGTCGCTGTCCACCCATGTTATCTACAAACACAAGAACAAAATAAAAATTTTAAAAACCTCCCGACAGATTTATATGATAAGACCCTCGGGATAAAATTATCTATGACATAAAAGAAACTAAACAAAAATCGGTTCATCCGTTTGGGAGCTACGATACCACAGACAGATACACAGATACACAGACAGACGTTAAACTTATAACACCCGTCTCTTTTTGCGTCGGGGGTTAAAAATAAAGTATAATTAACTTGTTCATTACTTACGGATGTAAGAGGGTTAACTAAGAACCTTATTTGTGTTAGTAGAACACCAACGTTACATCACTTTGAGGGACTTCTTCGAGCCATGCGCGTACTGAAAATGTGAATCGGTGGTGTTCTCCCACCACAGAGAAGGTTCGTAGCTTACAACCGTAATGAATTCTATCAAACTACGATATTTTTTTAAAGTAAAATGACTAACTTGGTTGGTAGCATAAACCCAATTCAATCAAGACAAGCAATCTATAGTGAATCAAGGGGTGGAACTAATAAATACTTCTTGGTGGCAGAATAGTTATTTGTTATAAAAGAGTGCAAAGTTGCTTTTTAACCGCGTGCTAAATTTTGATGGCCGAGCAAGCGAAGGATTCTAAAATTGATTCCTGAGCATTAGCGAGGGAATCAAAAGAACAAGAGGTAAAAAATTTTTGCACTCGAGTGCAACACCTGAGCGAGGAAATGACTTAATGCAAGAAAAGAAAATGGCGCGCGCAAAGCAAATTAAATAAAAGTACACCAAGAAGGTTCCGAGTCCGAGTTTTTAACAAATTAAAAAAGTTTGTATGTTAAATTCGGCACTATGGAGGTAGAAGTAAATAGGTTTAATGATGTTTTGAATTCACAAGCGTAGTGCACACGATGTTCTAAATTCTATTTCACTTTATCCTCTAGCGGATAAAAACGGATTTTGCACTCAGATATCGAAGAGCAAAAATACTCTTTCCGAGATGGGGGATGAAAAAGTTTTGGTAGTACTTCCCGGATGTACCATTTCATAAAGTGACCTTTTTTTGACCGAGCGATTGGATAAGAGCTTGAGCTTCTTATCCTAAACCTCAACCTCAACAGCTTGTATTGGTCCACTACTGCACGCAATCCTCCCCTGATATGCGCCTTATTGGCTTTTATCTCTTGAGGGGTAATGAACATAATCCCCATGCGGGTTGGGGATCGCAGTTCGATGGATATCCCTTAGTCACCTCTTACGATACCCGCGGGAAGACTTGGTGTGGTGCAAATTCTAAGCCGGCTTCACACCGTCTTATCCAATAGTTCGTTAAAAAAATCTTACCTCCGCAGCAGGTCTTCCTCCTATAGACACACACTCGAGGTTCACCTCCCGATCCTCGACAGCATTCAGCACAGCACCTTGGAGGATCTTGGGCGGTTCTGGTGGCGTCAGCACGATTACACGCGCGTATCTTGAACGGATTGGGGCTTCACCTGGGAAAAAAGTTGAACACTACATTTACCTTGAAATGAAAATTATTATTACAATCATGATTATTCTTCGCAATGTGTTGTCTTCACCTTTAAAGGTAGATTGACACTTGACACGAACTCAAGGAAACTCTTTGCGGTTTTTGGTGTACGCTGTGTGGGTGATCTTCTTCTTCTTTCGAGATTTATCAAAAACTGTCTAATGGTCTACCTGATGTTTTGTTGCTTTATGTGCATAAAACGACAAAACCTCTCACAGATTAACCATTTGACAGCATTTCGGCCGCTGCTGTAGGCTAAAAAGATATGACAGACTGACCATACCATTTGCAGTCCGAGAGATATCCTGTTCATAATTCTTGCGTATTTTTTAGCATGAGATTGTTTTTCGAATTACATTTTCTTAAAAAAAAGATAATTATAAAAGCTATGTCTCTCATAAACCATCCTGGATTTTACCGAAACTCTCAAAAAACCTGCTTATTTCACCACAATTATCATCTCTAACTAAAGCACCAATCGATCGTAAAATTGCACGCACCGGTACCTAACTAAAATTTATTCAGTATTCAAAACTTTACACCGTATAAAACTTTATATCTCAGTTAAAACCAGTCGAAACAGAAGTTGGCCTAGTCCATCAAACAAAGCAGTAACAAAGACATAAAATCCATTCGCTTATTATCATAGTTTGCATAGTTATACTACGGTTCGTATTCACGTTTAAAGCTTAAATCTCTAAGCGTGTGGTGACCTCGAAGAGTAATAAAGTAGACCTAAGGAATTATGAGAGGGCGAGAATAGAGAGTGCACGCACACGCATTTATGCACTGTAATAATGTCCTGCGCACATGGCTTATCTCCTTTGAGGTTGGCCACCGTTGCCGAAATTCGGTTAGCATCATCAAAGTAGACCTAGATGACAATATGAAATGTTCGTCAAAGGTAATACAGCGAACGTCTAGTGACATACCCCTCTAGCCATCCTCAGGCTAGAGGTAATGCGCAAATAGCATTTTCCAATCGAAAAAAAAAGGCGAACCTGGATAAAACTAGCATAGCTTTGAATTTAATTGAATTGAATAATGTATTTATTGTCTCTCACAAAAGATAATTTAAATTTTTTTGCTTAATCTTAATTTGTATCAACTTATCTTGTTTTGCAAGAGACTGGTGTCCGAGAGAGGTTTATAAAAACCTGTGGTAAGGGTCACCAGGGCCTTTTTGGTTTAGCTGATCAAATCAGATGTATTTCTTTGTAATAGTTATCAAAATTCAGCTAATGAACGGCGTTATTATTATGAACTAATTACATGCACGAATACATTAACAACCATCTAAGACGCACTTATTGACAACCATCTAGTTCCCTACATCCTTAACATCTAAACAAACGCTTCTAGTCAAGCGCTCGTCAGATTCTGGTCAGAAAGCTTGTGACAGGCACGAAAACACGCGCTTCAAAACGCCTGACACTTAGGTACCTTAGTATGAATGTGACTCTTTGCCCTTTTAAGCTCAGAATTTTCAATTTAAATCTACAACCGGATTTCACTCGATGGTTAACTCATCATCCCTCTGCTACCAACCCCGCTCAACGGAAACCCTAATATTTTACGCGAAGCAAACTAACTGAAATATAACTTAATTTTGGTACGATTTTAGTGCGAATTTAGTACTATTTTGTGCGAGGACCGTGCAAATTATCAACTAAAAGCATTAGTTGAAAACATTTTGAAAACCAATCGAATGCCTATATCACATAAATGAGTAATTCGCTGCGGTGGTAATTAATCGGATTGCGGTAACTTTAGTCTGGTTTCAGGAATTATTAATTCTGATAATAAATTATCGTCGTATTACTGGGAACGGAATTTATAACAAATGAATTGTTAACGCATGGTTGACGATGTGTATTGGTTTACCTGCTCGTAAATGACGCCTTAATGTGGTTCAAATTTCGCCCGCGCTAAAACTTTTTTCTTATCTGGTTACCTACTGGAGCGAGGCCACTAGGCGAGATGGGAATCTTGAACAGGCACTGTGTGTAAGGCTTGTTTTTACCCAGCTAACGGTAATCGTAATTTACGCTTTTAAAATGAAAAAAAAAATCTCGTGGTACCCGAGTAAAATGGGTATGGAGATAGTTAGTCTCTGTTGAGCCCTAGGCGAATTGCAGTTAAACTTTGAGCTCGCTAAAACTGAAGTGAAAATGCTTCAATTAAAAGCTCAGGTATGAAAATGAAATGAAAATGTTTGCGACTAATATAGAACATAATTCTGGGCAGCTCTGCCTTCTGTGGTAGTTTAAAAACTTTTCTTACCTCAAGCTCAACAGCCTGTATTGGTCCACTACTGGACGCAGGCCTCCCCCTGATAAGCGCCTTATTGGCTTTTATCACATGGAGGGTAATGCCCATAATCCCCACGCTAGAAATGCGGGTGGGGGATCGCAGTTCGGTGATAGACTTGTTCTGCAGGAGGCGCTGCTGCCCGCCCTCGGTGGATATCCCTTAGTCGCCTCTTACGACACCCGCGGGAAGAGTTGGGGCGGTGCAAATTCTAAGCCGCCACCACACAGCAAGTTTGAAAACTTTTCATAATATAGTTATAAATATTATTAAAAGCGAAAGGAGTTCTGTCTTTCTGTCTGTTACTGTTTCACTCCTAAACGGCTGCACAGATCTAAATGAAATTGATAGGGAAGTAGACAGTATCACGCAATTGGACATAGGCTACTTTGTATCCCGGAAAAGAGCGTGCGAAGCCGCGGTCCGGAGCGAGTTGTCTATAACTTGTTACTTATTTAAAGACCGCTATTTCTTACTGCAGGGGCAGGGCGAAGGCCTCTTCCCCTTTAAAATTATCCAGTCTAGCCTAAATCAAGTTGGCTATTATTTACATTTTTTTTTTATTTAAGGGCTTAAATTTAAGGGCCTTTATTCACAAAGAAATTTAAAATAAAATTATAGAAATAAATGATTGAAGTAGTATTTACATTTGAAACAATTGAGCTAACTGCAGACTGTTGCAAACACTTAATAATAATAATACTTCTCATAATGCATGGCATGTCAATTTGTGGGAGGGCGGGCGGTGCACGCGCATTGCATTTTGTTGGATTTGTTTTCAGAGAAGATCTTACGCAGAATTGTTATTAAATTATCCCAATATTACATTCTTCATTCTAGCCATGGAAGTCCAACGCTATGGCAGGATTTTTCGCTTGCCGTTGCACCGACTGAGTGCAGTTCCATTCGTAATTGTTATCTGTGTCACCTCTATCTATTGTTTATGCAATGTTTTATGTATAGGCAGAGAATATAAAAATAAAACTAATGTAGGGATTAGCAAAAACAACCGTATTTTTCCTAACTTAACTAAATTTTCTACTAGGTACAACCGTACACATTTTCAACTTTAACCTTTCACAACTATGAAAACTAGCTAGAGCACAGTGTAGAAAGAAGTCCAATTTTCCAGCAGAGAAACGACAGACAGCCCTGTCTCCGTCTCTTCATATTGTAAAGTCAATTAAACAACAAAGTGTCCACAGTCCAAAAGAACAATGCAGAATTAATGTAGCTTTATAACAAAGGAACTACTAAACAAGCGAAACGTTGTATCCTACTACGAAATGGTCCAACTTTGCATCGTTTAACTCACAAGGGTGGCTAAATTCGACTCTGTTGAGTTTTTGGTGCAAGTTCGCAAGCTCAATCGTGATCATTGTGGTGTGGGTATAAACAGGGTGGTGTATAAACAACGCGAATAGAGTTTACGGGTGGATCTCATATAGTTTGGGAAGGACCTAAAAATAGTGGCTCTGCAAAATAACAATTTTTGAATGCTTTTATTTCATAAATATTAGATTCAGGCTGCTTTGCGGCAATCCGTTTCAAAATGTGGGTAAGAATATTTGTTAACAATTTCACGTAAAACATTCTGATAAGATCCAACAAAATGCACACAAAAATGCTCTTTGATTGGATGGCATGTTAATTTGTTAAAGGACGAGCGGTGCACGCGAATTGCATTTTGTTGGATTTGTTATCAGAGAAGATCTTACGCAGAATTGTTACTAAATTATCCGTATGCTTTCATTTCTTCAACTTCTTGTCAAAAATTGGTATAACTATAGACATATAACTATGACACATTGACAGCACTGTGGTGGTATGGTTTCATCCCGGCTCACCACCACGGGTAGACCCAGTGATGGGGCGGGTCCGCAGTGACATTTTTTTCCATTAAATGTTCTGTATTCTTACAAATAAAGCATCTATATCGTTTTGATCTTTTTGATTTTTCATGTGTTTATTTGTTTTCTTTTTATATGGTGTGTGCGTTGCGCAGCGAAACTTGCTTCATCCTGGCCTCCGCGGAAGCGCTATGCCAGGATACATCCTGCCATAGATAAGATAAGATAAGATAAGAAAATCTTTATTTATAGCATTTACAATACAAAACGTGCACTAAGCTAGTTTCTTAATTTACCCTACACTAATGCTACTACTTAACTACTAGCTATGTAATAAGAAAACTTAATGCTATAAAATGGCGTCCGACTCAGCATTATGTTGTGGAACCAAAAAGAAGCACGAACAGGTCCAGTAAAGTTAAATTTTACAATACAATGTTTAAAAGTAAAACAAAATTTTTTTAATAAAAAATGACAGGAAAATATACATAACAAACAGTAAATATGCCCATGATGCCCAGTGGCTCTAGAATAGAGTAGAGAAAGAGAGCAGCAGCCGTTGTGGAGCAGGTGAGTAAAAATTTCACACTACAAAATTGATATTTCATTTCTGAGATCTTCAGTGCTTTTCTGGTGATCTAAGATAAACTTTTTTAATTTAGCCCTGAAAGTATGAAAACACTGAAGATCTCGTATAGGTGGCGGGATAGCATCTGCTGACTGTTGGCCATTTTTGTTACTTACTTTATCTTTTATCGGGGTCATGTACATATGTACCGTTAAAACAATAAACGCATTTTTACGTTGACTTTTCTATCAGCGTATGAGTTACACCAAGCCCTGACCGGACAAAGCTGTTGCGGTCGAACAATTTGCGGGTTTGTTTGCCTCGGGGTGGAAAAGTGGCGCTTTCTTTGCGGGCATTGCATTTGATGAGAGCTCTTTATGAGATATAGTTTTTTGGGCCTTTTTGGGCCTCTTTTGAGCTCTTTGGGCCTTGGGTAGTGGTTATGAACGTGAGAATCTCGGCACTTTATGAAGTTTGGATGTTATTCCTGAATATTTTTTTGAGTTTTATCCGTTTTTGACATTTGAGGCCTGCATCTGATTGTTAAAGGTATTACATAGGCTTTCTTCTTTGATTCCATGGGCATAAGTGAATTATTTTTAGTAAGTTGTTCTTTTTTATAAATCTAGGGTTGCTTTAACTGTGGATAGCGAAAATGGAGAGGATTTTCGGCATAAGAGTTCTTGAATTGAAGCACGCAGCTGTATGAAAACTTTCCATTAGCCGTACATTTTCCAAAACTACTAACGAAGGCACTACCATATTAATAACTAGCTTCTACCCACGGCTTCGCACGCGTTGTTTATATGGAAAAGCTTAAAGGTTATTTTTATCCCATGGGAACTGATTTATGGAATGAACGACGTGGCCTATGTATTATTTCAGGTGTACCATCTATGCTACATTTAGGCCCGATCCGTTCAGTAGGTACCTAGATTTGCCGTGAAGAAGTAGCAAAACGTCCATCCATCTAATAAATCAAATAATATCACAAAAATTATCGACTTCGTCGGGACTTGAACCCGCATCCTTCCCTCAGTACGGGAATGTGCTAACCACTGCACCACGCTAACGCGCTAACGGCGCTAGAGTCCGTAGAAAGTCGCAAAGATTTTCGACTCCTACGTCACTTGACCTCGTGATGTAGTTGGTTAGTCCGTCCATCTATCTAAACATCCAAACATTCGCTTTTATAATATTAGTGTAATATTACCGTATTACATTCCAACATCATCATCATCATCATCAACCTATGTTAGTCATAGGCCTCCCCTAATGAGCGCCATAGCGCCCTGTCTTCAGCTTGCCGCATCCAGCATTTGCGTGCAGTCTTCCGCAGGTCGTCATCCCACCTTGCCGGGGGGCGTCCTACACTACGTTTGCCGAGTCGTGGTCTCCACTCAAGAACACGTTTCCCCTAGCGGTTATCGTTTATTCGCGATATAGGGCTGGCCCACTGCCACTTCAGCTTGCTAATTCTTTGAGCTATGTTGATAACTTTGGTTCTCTGTCGGATGTATTCGTTACGAATCCTATCCTTCAGAGAAACTCCGAGCATAGCTCTTTTTATAGCTCGCTGAGCGACTTAAAACTGGTGGACCAGCCTTACTGTGAGTGTCCACGTCTCAACTCCGTATTACAACATAAATATAATATACTAGGGGACCGTCCCGGCTTCGCATTGGTGGACATTTATTTTTTATAGTTTAAATATAGCCTATGTTATTCAGGGATAATGTTGCATTCTAATGGTGAAAGAATTTTTGAAATCGGTCCAGTAGGTTATGAGATTATTTGTTACAAAAATACAAATCTTTCCTCTTTATAATATCAGGGTACATTATTAATATTAGAAAGAAATGGATATTGCTGCGTAGATTTTTCCTAAGAACCTTTTACTAATTACCATTTCATATGGGTAAAAAACCACCCACATTCGCAAAAACCGGAGTTGCGTGGGACATGATCAAATTTGACTTATAAAAGGTTTACAACTTAGATAATTTTTTATTCCGAAACCGTATTTACGCAGCTTTTTCATAATCTAAGTTTAATCCGAAAAAATAAGAGTTGAGTAGGTAGTTGTAGTTGAGCGCACATCTAAGCTAACCGATTGCGCTAAGGGAGCCGAAGGGATCGAATTGAAACAAATTAATTCTGACGATTCGGCTAACTACGCACGGACAAGTGTGCGAAGATTTTGCAATGAATTCTGAAATGTGATTCTTGAGATAAAGATAAATAAATAATAATTGATAATTCACACAGCATCATCCAGCCCCAAGTAAGCAGAGCTTGTAATGGGTCGGCACTAGATAATTGATAGTTAATACATAAGTACAAAAATATACAAAAATCTTTTTAGGAACAGAATATTATATCAATCTCTTTAATTATACATAGAGAACACCCGGAACAATTAACTTCAGTTCGTGCAAACATTAGTCCCGAAGCAGGAATCGAACCTGCAACCTCATGCGTCACAGGCGGACCTTCGCCCGCTGTGCCACAGAGGTCGACAATGAATTATAAAATAACGCATTTGGCTTTGAAAGGTGTTAAAATCTAACGATCTTAAAAATGCTCAATCCTTATTTTCCCTTCCAATAATACCTACATAAATAAAATTCTTTGTCTTCACGTTGACATTTTCATTTTTATCCAGCCTAAACCTAGAGGAACCTTCAGTTATTCTTTAACAAAGGAAATGTTCCATAAACGTAGCTTCGAGCTGAGGATTTAGTTTTCACAGAAAAATATAATTTGAAAACACATGACAGAAGACAGAAATATCAATTTATAGTTTCTGTTTTCTTACTCTCGGCTTTGCAGCGAAGTTTTCCTTCTACTTCCAAATCAATATCAGTTTGTTTTGAGAAACTTTTTGAGCGTAAACTTTCAAAACAATGCCAAAAGAAAATGTTCAAGACAAAAGTAGGCATAAAATCTTTATTGTAGAAGGAGAATCTTTAAGACTTGAACGGTCGATAAAATGACGATTTTAATTTAACTGCGTTTTAAGAATGCGTCTCCGGATCTTGTAAAGTAGTAGATAACTAAAAATAGTTCGATAAATTGGACATAAAATACCTTATTAGCTTTACTTTAAAAGAAATAAATTCCCTATGTATTTTAATTTATATTTTCTATGAATTTTTCGAAATCATCCAAATAATGCAGTCTAAAAAAAATTTAAGAAAATATTTGTCTGTGTTTTGTTAAAAGTTATTTGTTATAAGTTGGCTATGTTTAGTAAAAAGTTATTTGCAAAAGTTTTAACAAAACATAGCATAAAAATACCAAAAAAAAATTAAGACGAAAGAAATCAGACTCGGTTCCCTCTTTTTCACCTCCTTTTTGACCTACCTTTTTGAGCAAAATATGGGGCCTACAAAATGAAGTTAAAAATCGTATAGGACCCATACTACGAGTATTTTTATAAGGTTTTTGTTATTATAGTGCGTAAGCTCCCACACTCAGGGTAATTTCTAAGAAATCAAATATTTTTTTCGATACTATTTGATTACTTAGAGTATTTTGATACTTCAGTTATCAAAATAAAAAGTATCATAACCAGAAAGAACGCTCACAAATAACCCTCGCAGTTGCAAAAACACGTTATGATCCAGCCATGCATACTAGTCTTAAAATCCGATCTAATTACGAACTAAAACTTTCCGCTCTTCAAGAATGATTTCCTCATAAAATAACTAAAGCAGGTATCAAAAAGTCTTAAAAGAGGTGACTAACACATCTCTCAAACTAAGGAGTTCGATAGAAAACTTCTGCAATGACGATTAAAGTTCCCATTTCCAATAAAGCTCTTGCGGAGTTCTTATCGTGGTAATTTGCGAAAGTGGGATGAAAAACGGTTTGACTCGATGTGGCGCTCTGCGCTTTGGCGACAATTGGACGAGGATATAAAATTTTCTGGATAGGACATTCAGTTTATTTAATCAGGTACCTAAAGGTGTGCGAGCGAAGCGAGCGATAGCCAATTTTGGATTTGAATCAAATTTCAAATTATATGTACTTATACAAGTATTCCTGTTTTATAATTTAACCTCTATATCTTCTTAGATATTATTATAATATTTTGTACACAAGTGCGGAGGGTATGGCTCTATTGAAAACTAACTTATTTCCTAACGTGTTCCCGTCTTTGACTATGAGTCACATTACTTTATCTGCAATCTGTATCGGAAATAAGTTAGGCAGTTAATGTGAAATTTCAACAAGAAATACGAAACATAAAACAAACGAAACAAAATAAGGCTTTTGATGCATAAAACACCGGTTTTAGTCAAACCAAGAAGTACTAATATACTACTCGTTTCTGATGTAAACCCCCAGGTACTGACATCGAAATCAGGGTTATGAGCGCAGTTTAATCTTCTTCGCAAACAAAATAAAAAAAGAAATCCTACAATTCCCCGTCGCAGATTAATCCTCCATAGAAACATCTCAAACAAATTACTTGTGCATAATGTAAATGGTTTCCCTCCATCTCGAGGTATGGGACACAGGGACCCCTTGTCATTTCGGTAACGTTCGCAAGGCTTCCCTATTCCCTTGGCTTCTTCGTCCCTTCAGAAGTTACGGGGGAAATTGATATGATTTAATATTCGTGTATTTTTAGGGAGTTTCCAGGAAGACTTATTTGTGCGGCGTGGTTTTTAGAATGGAGTTTTCCGTCGTATTTTTTTTTGCCTTTTACTCTAATTAAGTAGGTGTACCAAGTTTCTTGATAATTACCTACCTATCCATACTACCTATCCATACTTGAATGAGTCATTTATTTGAGGAAAATGCGCAACGAAGTTTGCATGCAGTTTGCGAACAGCAGTCTCGATCTAAAAAACAAGATTTTCTGTTGAAAATGGTAGAGGAGATCATACTATCTCTATGATCTATTCTACCATTTTCAATATCATATTTAAAAAAATATCGTAATTTTTTTAACAGACCATGATGGCGACTTTGGTTTGACTAGGAAGCCGATGTCTAAACCTAGCGACTGAGCTCAGAATCGAGATGCCTGGATAAGTTTAACCCCGAATACGCAAACGCTTATCAGAATCAGCGTCTCATGTTAAAATTTTTTGATAGATTTTATGAGAAAACTGTAGAAAAATTGAGAGAATTTTGTGTACTCGGGGGTCAAGATCCACTTTGGGTCGCTGAGCCATAGGAGTCAGAGAAAGTGAGTTTAAGTGATTCAGCAAATACCTTGATCGATGCGTATAGTCTGAGGCTAAGAGTCGCTGAACCGCAGGCCACGGGCCGCAGTTGCTGAAGTAAATGACTTGACTAAAGGCCTGTTCAGACCAACACAGTATTCGCTACCCCGTGCCGCAGCGAAAGCCGTGTGCGGTACATACAAAATGCCCGGCGGGATGACGCTCGAATTTTTTCATTACCGCTCTGAGTAGCGAATAATGGTTAAGACTGAGTAGACCTTTTCCCAAACAAGATTATTTTCATGATATGCGTCTAAAAGCTTGTCTATTATTATTCCCTCTAAGAGAAGCAGTAATGTGACATACACATGTATGGCATACTTAACGATGTATTTTTCTAAATGAGTCGCGACAGCGGTCTCCTTTGTCCCGTAATTAGGGGCAGAATTAGGGTTGTCACAGAAAAGTTCAGCCGCAAATTGTTGTTTAGATTTTAATTGGTTTGTTTGAAGTCGGGAATTGGTTGCGATTTTATTGTTGGAATTGGTAGGCACTGAAAATTAATGAGGTAACTTTTGCTGGATATTTTTGACGGTGAATACTGAATGGAATTTGTTAGGATCGCATTGGTATTGTTGTTCGTGCGTCTGTATTTAAATTGGAACGAGGTAAGCGAGCCGCAATTTTTTTTTTTTCGTAAGTGACGACCTCCGTTGCGCAGCGGGCGAAGGTCCGCCTGCGACGCAGGAGGTTGCGGGTTCGATTTCCGCCTCGGAACAAATTTGTGTACGATTTGCAGAAATTTGTTCCGTTGGTCTGCGTGTTTTCTATGTATAATAAAAAAATATCTATCTATGTAGTTTATTGTATTAAGTATATCAGTTATCTAGTACCCATAACACAAGCTCTGCTTAGCTTGGGGCTAGATAACGCTGTGTGAATTGTCCAGCGTTATTTATTTATTTATTTATTTTTAATGACAAGAGATCACGACGAATTTTGCCCAGTAGTGATATAAAATAGGCTTTTATAAAGTTAAATCTTTCTTTTTTTATAAAATAGCCAAACTCATTACAAGTTTCTGGCTGATTAATAACTCGCCCAAAAATAAGGCGCAAGACTTCGTAACTTCAAAACTTATTTACTTTAAACAAATAAGTAGTACCTAAGTACAACACAAGAACGTTATTAGTTTCATTTTAAAGTTCCCATAAAAACCAACAAGAAAATTTAACTTGATACAATTAAAACTCCAATCAAAGTTTTAAAAGACAAACAATTCTCAACATTTAACTTTACGGTTCAGCATACAGAAACTTCTTAAATTCTTTTAAAACAACCAAAAGGTCAGATAATACACTTATTACTAATCCAAATAATCATAATAATTAAGATTTACTAGAATTTAAAACTTTAATAATAGTTTAAATTAGTTTACGTTTGGTTTTATTCTAAAGCGAAAATAGTTATAGCAATTAAGTCCAGGGGTGACAAGCAGATTTTAATTTTTGCTATCTTACAAGCAATAGCAAGGCACTTCAATAGGCTAGTGTCTTAAACAATTCGTCCATCAGTCAGAATATATTGGACACGTATTGTTTCTTTTGTCGATTAAACAAAAAATTATGAAGATAATTATATCCAGTTAAAGTTCCGCGTGACGTCACGCCTTGCGACACTTGTTAGCAAGGCTAGTTAGTTTTCTCGCTAGTCGTGGTCAAAGATATTATGTTTAACTCGAGGGCAAATATTTTTCGTTTCGTGCCTTTTAAATCCCTCGCTACCTCAGCAGTCTACTTTAGACCACTCGCTACGCTCGTGACTCTATTCTAGACTGCTTCGCATCTCGGGATTTAATATCGGCACGCTCAACACAAATTCGTTTTGCCCACTTGTTGAACAAATAACTAATTTGTTAACTTCTGCAACACAAAGCACATACACGTAGAATATGGTTCGGATAGGGTTGATGTGATGACAATAAAAATAAATAAAAATGACGAGGGAGCTGCTGGCTGTGGTAACAGTGGCAGTATATTGGATGCGGTAAGCTAGAGACGCTATGGCGCTCAATACAGGGTGTAAGGGTGAACAGTCTTATCCTTGAAACCAGAGGTCATGAATCATGAGTCTTGAAACCAGAGGTCATGGATCATGAGTGGAGGCTAATATCCAGCATTCGACTATACAAGGTATAACAAACAGGAAGGACCAAACTTTAAGGGGGGTTCAGCTTCGATCACAGAACACGGGAAAATATAAAAAAAACCGACGTTTAGTTTTCGAAAAAAAAAAACTAAATTATCACTTATCGATGCATGCGCTTATTGGCATAGAACCAAGGAAAAAACATTTGTAGTACCTACCTACCTCCCGCATCTAAGGCGCGTCGTTAAAAGAAGATGTGAACAGGTACGTAGGCCATTATATATTATTTTTAATAACAATACCATAGCACATGCATCAGTAATTACCTTGTCTAGATGTCTTTCTTTTTCGAAACCCATAATGTCGGGAATTAATAAAAAAAATCCTCAGTTTTAAAACAGTCTGAACTAACCCTGAAAGTTTGGTCCTTACTTTTAGTTATTCCCTGTATAGGTTGATGATGATTTATTTATTACTCCAAAATACTAATAGTTCCAATAGTAGTTATAAGTTTACACATCGATTCTAACAATAGGTAATTAATACATACAACCCTGAAGGGGTCGTTCTTAGTAGATATACCATTTAGTTATGGCCGCCCATTCCGTTGCCGTTCTTTATAATAATGTTAAATTAACAATAACCTGTTTTATAAGGCGATGAAATAAATGTATATAATAACTACATAATTCACGGCAAAAAAGTTTAGGTACAGCAAAATCGTCTACGTAATGCTATGAAATGATGATAATAACGTCTGAAATCCAAACAGTGATAACCCTATCCTATCCATCAACTGTTGTCAACAACAGTACACATGCAAGCCTAAAATAACCGGCGACGCGACAAAAACGTACATAATTTTATTATTATAGTGGGTGGGGTGTTTCTTTGGACTTTGGTATAATATCTACGAACTATACTGACCACGTTCGGACATGTTTCGCTTTTAACTTCGGCTGACACTACAGCTTGACGCTTTTATTTCAAATGCAGCAAATCAAACCAAACCAAATAAAAATTGTTTGTTTCTTTTACTTAATCTAATACATTTCAGTGGTATGGGACCTTCTTTTAAGTAATATAATACATGAATTAACCCTGAAAAAGATATGCACTTAAAAACTGGGTACATAATCATGACAAATATAGAAAAAGCTTCAAAACTGGACGAGCTGAAGTCAGAAACAGACGAAGGGAAAATAAAAGATTCAATTCAATTCAACTTGAGGCAGAAGCCCATTGCAATATCATAAAAACAAATACGTCATCCCGTCGAAAGCACTTATTCACTATTCAACTTTGCATAGCAAATTCAATACATATCCAATACATTATCCTATCCGAATGTTAGTGTAGATCTTCAATCAGCCTTTCTCATCTGGCGCCCAATATGGCAGGCGGCTAAATAAAGAGAATTGCCATTTATGGGGGCAGAGATGAAAGTATTTTTGGATGTGGCATCCATTTTACAAACGTCGTATTTTACTTTCGAACGAAGATAGTTTTATCGGGAACTTATTATACCGTCTTTTGTACCTTCTTAGAATAGAACGATATTTTGTGTAAGTTTAGGTTTGTAATGACCGGTGTTATGGGGCGTAAAGTACCGTTCGCAGCAAGCATCAAAACATCAAAATTCATTATTCTTTTATATATGTCACCGTCTTTTGTTTTATACCTTCTTAGAATATCACGATATTTTGTGTAAGTTTAGGTTTGTAATGACCGATGTCACGGGGCGTAATGTAGGTACCGTTGTTCGGAATTTTGACGTTTCATGTTTGAAACGTCAAAATTCCGTATCGGTTTATATCAGCTGTGTGAACCTGGCAACCGACTTTGAGATATCTATCTTTTTATGGTCCTGTTCGATTGTACCGGGTTTGTACCCGATTGTACCGACAAAATTTTCGTTTGTACCCTAAGGGGGTAAAAGTTATGGGGAGGGGGAGGTTTTTCAATAGTCGATTTTGACTTTAGTGTGTAATATGAATTATTTTATCTCGGTATTTAATATTTCGTAGTATTAAGGCACAGATACCGTCAAACCTTGAAACTGGCAACATAATAAACGTGTAGTCACAGGTTTTCAGGAGGAAACAAACGAAACACATGGATATATACCTGAAAATGTGTTCAAAAATAGACATGTTTTGTAAATTGACAAAGTTTTTTCAGAACATCTTAAAAACAGGGCTTAAAACTGACATCTTAAGATAAATCTTGAATTATTTAAATGGTTTTCAGGCAAATCTGAAAGTTACAGATGAGTACAAACGAAACACTAAGACTTGAAACTTCAAAATTGTTCATAAGTTGACGTTTTCGAAAACTGACCAGGTTTCTTCAGAAAAATAATGCAGTGGTTCTAGAAACGTAACTATAATGATAGACCTAAAATCAATTAACACGATTTCAGTTAAATCTGGAAGGTACAAACGGGTACAAACGAAAAAAATTGACTTGAATCTCCGAAATTGAGCAAAAGTTCCCGTTTTTGGATAATTGAGAAAGTTTCTTCAGAAACTCATGCGTGAAGTTCTGGATAGGCACCAACAATGAAAGGCCTTGAACTTACACACGTGTTTTTAGCCAAATCTGAAAGGTACAAACGGGTACAAACGAAAAACATTCACATGAAACTTCAAAATTGTTCAAAAAATGACGATTTTCGGAAACTGACAAGTTTTTTTCTGAAAATAAGAGCATTGGTTCTAGAAACGCAACTATAATGATAGACCTAGAATCATTTAACACGATTTCAGTTAAATCTGGAAGGTACAAACGGGTACAAACGAAAAAAATTGACTTGAATCTCCGAAATTGATCAAAAGTTCCCGTTTTTGGATAATTGAGAAAGTTTCTTCAGAAACTCATACGTGAAGTTCTGGAAAGGCACCAACAATGAAAGGCCTTGAACTTAAACACGTGTTTTTAGCCAAATCTGAAAGGTACAAACGGGTACAAACGAAAACCATTCACATGAAACTTCAAAATTGTTCAGAATTTGACGATTTTCGGAAACTGACAAGTTTTTTTCAGAAAATTAGAGCAGTGGTTCTAGAAACGCAACTATAATGATAGACTTAGAATCAGTTAACACGATTTCAGTTAAATCTGGAAGGTACAAACGGGTACAAACGAAAAAAATTGACTTGAATCTCCGAAATTGAGCAAAAGTTCCCGTTTTTGGATAATTGAGAAAGTTTCTTCAGAAACTCATACGTGAAGTTCTGGATAGGCACCAACAATAAAAGGCCTTGAACTAACACACGTGTTTTTAGCCAAATCCGAAAGGTACAAACGGGTACAAACGAAAAACATTCACATGAAACTTCAAAATTGTTCAAAAGTTGACGATTTTCGGAAACTGACAAGTTTTTTTCAGAAAATTAGAGCAGTGGTTCTAGAAACGCCACTATTATGATAGACCTAGAACTATTCAACACGATTTCAGTTAAATCTGGACGGTATAAACGGGTACAAACGAAAAACATTCACATGAAACTTCAAAACTGTTCAAAAAATGACGATTTTCGGAAACTGACAAGTTTTTTTCTGAAAATAAGAGCATTGGTTCTAGAAACGCAACTATAATGATAGACCTAGAATCATTTAACACGATTTCAGTTAAATCTGGAAGGTACAAACGGGTACAAAAGAAAAAAATTGACTTGAATCTCCGAAATTGATCAAAAGTTCCCGTTTTTGGATAATTGAGAAAGTTTCTTCAGAAACTCATACGTGAAGTTCTGAAAAGGCACCAACAATGAAAGGCCTTGAACTTACACACGTGTTTTTAGCCAAATCTGAAAGGTACAAACGGGTACAAACGAAAACCATTCACATGAAACTTCAAAATTGTTCAGAATTTGACGATTTTCGGAAACTGACAAGTTTTTTTCAGAAAATTAGAGCAGTGGTTCTAGAAACGCCACTATTATGATAGACCTAGAATTACTTCACACGATTTCAGTTAAATCTGGACGGTACAAACGGGTACAAACGAAAAACATTGACTTGAATCTCCGAAATTGATCAAAAGTTCCCGTTTTTGGATAATTGAGAAAGTTTCTTCAGAAACTCATACGTGAAGTTCTGGATAGGCACCAACAATGAAAGGCCTTGAACTAACACACGTGTTTTTAGCCAAATCTGAAAGGCACAAACGGGTACAAACGAAAAACATTCACATGAAACTTCAAAATTGTTCAAAAGTTGACGATTTTCGGAAACTGACAAGTTTTTTTCAGAAAATTAGAGCAGTGGTTCTAGAAACGCCACTATTATGATAGACCTAGAACTATTCAACACGATTTCAGTTAAATCTGGACGGTATAAACGGGTACAAACGAAAAACATTCACATGAAACTTCAAAATTGTTCAAAAAATGACGATTTTCGGAAACTGACAAGTTTTTTTCTGAAAATAAGAGCATTGGTTCTAGAAACGCAACTATAATGATAGACCTAGAATCATTTAACACGATTTCAGTTAAATCTGGAAGGTACAAACGGGTACAAAAGAAAAAAATTGACTTGAATCTCCGAAATTGATCAAAAGTTCCCGTTTTTGGATAATTGAGAAAGTTTCTTCAGAAACTCATACGTGAAGTTCTGGAAAGGCACCAACAATGAAAGGCCTTGAACTTAAACACGTGTTTTTAGCCAAATCTGAAAGGTACAAACGGGTACAAACGAAAACCATTCACATGAA
This sequence comes from Eupithecia subumbrata, assembly GCA_949316285.1. Lineage (NCBI taxonomy): Eukaryota > Metazoa > Arthropoda > Insecta > Lepidoptera > Geometridae > Eupithecia > Eupithecia subumbrata. The sequence goes on from OX438649.1 coordinate 5,845,343, forward strand.
ACTTCAAAATTGTTCAGAATTTGACGATTTTCGGAAACTGACAAGTTTTTTTCAGAAAATTAGAGCAGTGGTTCTAGAAACGCCACTATTATGATAGACCTAGAATTACTTCACACGATTTCAGTTAAATCTGGACGGTACAAACGGGTACAAACGAAAAACATTGACTTGAATCTCCGAAATTGATCAAAAGTTCCCGTTTTTGGATAATTGAGAAAGTTTCTTCAGAAACTCATACGTGAAGTTCTGGAAAGGCACCAACAATGAAAGGCCTTAAACTTACACACGTGTTTTTAGCCAAATCTGAAAGGTACAAACGGGTACAAACGAAAAACATTCACATGAAACTTCAAAATTGTTCAAAAGTTGACGATTTTCGGAAACTGACAAGTTTTTTTCAGAAAATTAGAGCAGTGGTTCTAGAAACGCCACTATTATGATAGACCTAGAACTATTCAACACGATTTCAGTTAAATCTGGACGGTATAAACGGGTACAAACGAAAAACATTCACATGAAACTTCAAAATTGTTCAAAAAATGACGATTTTCGGAAACTGACAAGTTTTTTTCAGAAAATAAGAGCAGTGGTTCTAGAAACGCAACTATAATGATAGACCTAGAATCATTTAACACGATTTCAGTTAAATCTGGAAGGTACAAACGGGTACAAACGAAAAAAATTGACTTGAATCTCCGAAATTGATCAAAAGTTCCCGTTTTTGGATAATTGAGAAAGTTTCTTCAGAAACTCATACGTGAAGTTCTGGATAGGCACCAACAATAAAAGGCCTTGAACTAACACACGTGTTTTTAGCCAAATCTGAAAGGCACAAACGGGTACAAACGAAAAACATTCACATGAAACTTCAAAATTGTTCAAAAGTTGACGATTTTCGGAAACTGACAAGTTTTTTTCAGAAAATTAGAGCAGTGGTTCTAGAAACGCAACTATAATGATAGACCTAGAATTTCTTAACACGATTTTAGTTAAATCTGGAAGGTACAAACGGGTACAAACGAAAAAAATTGACTTGAATCTCCGAAATTGATCAAAAGTTCCTGTTTTTGGATAATTGAGAAAGTTTCTTCAGAAACTCATACGTGAAGTTCTGGATAGGCACCAACAATGAAAGGCCTTGAACTAACACACGTGTTTTTAGCCAAATCTGAAATGTACAAACGGGTACAAACGAAAAACATTCACATGAAACTTCAAAATTGTTCAAAAGTTGACGATTTTCGGATACTGACAATTTTTTTTCAGAAAATTAGAGCAGTGGTCCTAGAAACGCCACCATTATGATAGACCTAGAATTACTTAACACGATTTCAGTTAAATCTGGACGGTACAAACGGGTACAAACGAAAAACATTCACATGAAACTTCGAAATTGTTCAAAAGTTGACGATTTTCGGAAACTGACAAGTTTTTTTCAGAAAATTAGAGCCGTGGTTCTAGAAACGCAACTATAATGATAAACTTAAAACCATTTAACACGATTTTAGTTAAGTATGGAAGGTACAAACGGGAACAAACGAAAAAAATTTACTTGAATCTCCGAAATTGATCAAAAGTTCGTTTTTGGATAATTGAGAAAGTTTCTTCAGAAACTCATACGTGAAGCGTGTGCTGCCCGCTTGGAAGCTCCGTATCCATTGGGTCCTGAGGGAAAGTTGGGAGGAGCGGCTAGCCAATCCTCAAGCTGGCCGCTGGACCGTCGAGGCGGTCCAGCCAGTATTCGAGAACTGGCTGGACAGGGCACACGGGTCGCTTTCCTTTCGACTGGTGCAGGTGCTGACTGGGCATGGTTGCATCGGGAAGTACCTGTGTCGTATAGCCGGAAGGGAACCGACGACCGAGTGCCATCATTGTGGCTGTGACGAGGATACGGCACGGCATACGCTCGAGGCGTGCCCAGCCTGGGCTGACGAGCGCCGTGCCCTCGTCGCAGTCGTGGGGAGCGACCTCTCGCTTGCAGCATTGATTAAATCGATGCTGGAAAGTGAGAGGTCGTGGGAGGCAGTGATGTCCTTCTGCGACATTGTCATGTCGCGGAAGGAGTCTGCGGAGCGTGAGAGAGATTCTCTCAACTCTCCCGATTCGCAGACGGAGAGCCGGGCGTAGGAGGCGGCTCTTCAACGCCCATCTCCAACCCCCATAACAGTGGCATTGGCGACAGAGTCGGGGGACTCTGGCGCCGACAACAGAATGCCCCGGGTTGGCGCGCGCATGTGTTCTCGTGCGCCACTGAGAGGGTGCGATGTGAGACTCCAGCTCCATCGGACTGAGGAGGGGCCCGCATTTAGTTGTGGGCTGTCGCCGTTGAGGCTGCGGAAGAGTGCTTACGTGTTCCCGTGGCCCCGGCACAAGGCGTGAGAAGAACACACGTGGTGGTTTTAGTCAGTATACGGAGTCTGACATAATCTCTGGGTCCCCCCGGACCCGGAGATATCCATAAAGGATTTCCCCACGTTAAAGGTCTATCATACTAATGGCGTTTCTAGAACCACTACTGCTCTAATTTTCTGAAAAAAACTTGTCAGTTTCCGAAAATCGTCAACTTTTGAACAATTTTGAAGTTTCATGTGAATGTTTTTCGTTTGTACCCGTTTGTACCTTTCGGATTTGGCTAAAAACACGTGTGTTAGTTCAAGGCCTTTTATTGTTGGTGCCTATCCAGAACTTCACGTATGAGTTTCTGAAGAAACTTTCTCAATTATCCAAAAACGGGAACTTTTGCTCAATTTCGGAGATTCAAGTCAATTTTTTTCGTTTGTACCCGTTTGTACCTTCCAGATTTAACTGAAATCGTGTTAACTGATTCTAAGTCTATCATTATAGTTGCGTTTCTAGAACCACTGCTCTAATTTTCTGAAAAAAACTTGTCAGTTTCCGAAAATCGTCAACTTTTGAACAATTTCGAAGTTTCATGTGAATGTTTTTCGTTTGTACCCGTTTGTACCGTCTAGATTTAACTGAAATCGTGTTAAGAAATTCTAGGTCTATCATAATAGTGGCGTTTCTAGACCAACTGCTCTAATATTCTGAAAAAAACTTGTCAGCATCCGAAAATCGTCAACTTTTGAACAATTTTGAAGTTTCATGTGAATGTTTTTCGTTTGTACCCGTTTGTACCTTTCAGATTTGGCTAAAAACACGTGTGTTAGTTCAAGGCCTTTCATTGTTGGTGCCTATCTAGAACTTCACGTATGAGTTTCTGAAGAAACTTTCTCAATTATCCAAAAACGGGAACTTTTGATCAATTTCGGAGATTCAAGTCAATTTTTTTCGTTTGTACCCGTTTGTACCTTCCAGATTTAACTAAAATCGTCTTAAATGATTCTAGGTCTATCATTATAGTTGCGTTCCTAGAACCACTGCTCTAATTTTCTGAAAAAAACTTGTCAGTTTCCGAAAATCGTCAACTTTTGAACAATTTCGAAGTTTTATGTGAATGTTTTTCGTTTGTACCCGTTTGTACCTTTCAGATTTGGCTAAAAACACGTGTGTTAGTTCAAGGCCTTTTATTGTTGGTGCCTATCCAGAACTTCACGTATGAGTTTCTGAAGAAATTTTCTCAATTATCCAAAAACGGGAACTTTTGCTCAATTTCGGAGATTCAAGTAAATTTTTTTCGTTTGTCCCCGTTTGTACCTTCCAGATTTAACTGAAATCGTGTTAACTGATTCTAGGTCTATCAATATAGTTGCGTTTCTAGAACCACTGCTCTAATTTTCTGAAAAAAACTTGTCAGTTTCCGAAAATCGTCAACTTTTGAACAATTTCGAAGTTTCATGTGAATGTTTTTCGTTTGTACCCGTTTGTACCTTTCAGATTTGGCTAAAAACACGTGTGTTAGTTCAAGGCCTTTCATTGTTAGTGCCTATCCAGAACTTCACGTATGAGTTTCCGAAGAAACTTTCTCAATTATCCAAAAACAGGAACTTTTGATCAATTTCGGAGATTCAAGTCAATTTTTTTCGTTTGTACCCGTTTGTACCTTCCAGATTTAACTGAAATCGTGTTAAGTAATTCTAGGTCTATCAATATAGTTGCGTTTCTAGAACCACTGCTCTAATTTTCTGAAAAAAAACTTGTCAGTTTCCGAAAATCGTCAACTTTTGAACAATTTTGAAGTTTCATGTGAATGTTTTTCGTTTGTACCCGTTTGTACCTTTCAGATTTGGCTAAAAACACGTGTGTTAGTTCAAGGCCTTTCATTGTTGGTGCCTATCCAGACTTTCACGTATGAGTTTCTGAAGAAACTTTCTCAATTATCCAAAAACGGGAACTTTTGATCAATTTCGGAGATTCAAGTAAATTTTTTTCGTTTGTACCCGTTTGTACCTCTCAAAATTGGGTAAAAACAAGTGTGTTAGTTCAAGGCCTTTCATTTTTGGTGCCTATGCAGACTTTCACGTATGAGTTTCTAAAGAAAATTTCTCAATTATCCAAAAACGGGAACTTTTGCTCAATTTCGGAGATTCAAGTCAATTGTTTTCGTTTGTACCCGTTTGTACCTTCCAGATTTAACTGAAATCGTGTTAACTGATTCTAGGTCTATCAATATAGTTGCGTTTCTAGAACCACTGCTCTAATTTTCTGAAAAAAAACTTGTCAGTTTCCGAAAATCGTCAACTTTTGAACAATTTCGAAGTTTCATGTGAATGTTTTTCATTTGTACCCGTTTGTACCGTCCAGATTTATTTGAAATCATGTTAAGAAATTCTAGGTCTATCATAATAGTGGCGTTTCTAGAACCACTGCTCTAATTTTCTGAAAAAAACTTGTCAGTTTCCGAAAATCGTCAACTTTTGAACAATTTTGAAGTTTCATGTGAATGTTTTTCGTTTGTACCCGTTTGTACCTTTCAGATTTGGCTAAAAACACGTGTGTTAGTTCAAGGCCTTTTATTGTTTGTGCCTATCCAGAACTTCACGTACGAGTTTCTGAAGAAACTTTCTCAATTATCCAAAAACGGGAACTTTTGCTCAATTTCGGAGATTCAAGTCAATTTTTTTCGTTTGTACCCGTTTGTACCTTCCAGATTTTACTAAAATCGTCTTAAATGATTCTAGGTTTATCATTATAGTTGCGTTTCTAGAACCACTGCTCTAATTTCCTGAAAAAAACTTGTCAGTTTCCGAAAATCGTCAACTTTTGAACAATTTCGAAGTTTTATGTGAATGTTTCTCGTTTGTACCCGTTTGTACCTTTCAGATTTGGCTAAAAACACGTTTGTTAGTTCAAGGCCTTTTATTGTTGGTGCCTATCCAGAACTTCACGTACGAGTTTCTGTAGAAACTTTCTCAATTATCCAAAAACGGGAACTTTTGCTCAATTTCGGAGTTTCAAGTCAATTTTTTTCGTTTGTACCCGTTTGTACCTTCCAGATTTAACTGAAATCGTGTTAACTGATTCTAGGTCTATCAATATAGTTGCGTTTCTAGAACCACTGCTCTAATTTTCTGAAAAAAACTTGTCAGTTTCCGAAAATCGTCAACTTTTGATCAATTTCGGAGATTCAAGTCAATTTTTTTCGTTTGTACCCGTTTGTACCTTCCAGATTTAACTTAAATCGTGTTAAATGATTCTAGGTCTATCATTATAGTTGCGTTTCTAGAACCACTGCTCTAATTTTCTGAAAAAAACTTGTCAGTTTCCGAAAATCGTCAACTTTTGAACAATTTTGAAGTTTCATGTGAATGTTTTTCGTTTGTACCCGTTTGTACCTTTCAGATTTGGCTAAAAACACGTATGTTAGTTCAAGGCCTTTTATTGTTGGTGCCTATCCAGAACTTCACGTACGAGTTTCTGAAGAAACTTGCTCAATTATCCAAAAACAGGAACTTTTGATCAATTTCGGAGATTCAAGTCAATTTTTTTCGTTTGTACCCGTTTGTACCTTCCAGATTTAACTAAAATCGTGTTAAAAAATTCTAGGTCTATCATTATAGTTGCGTTTCTAGAACCACTGCTCTAATTTTCTGAAAAAAAACTTGTCAGTTCCCGAAAATCGTCAACTTTTGAACAATTTTGAAGTTTCATGTGAATGTTTTTCGTTTGTACCCATTTGTACCTTCCAGATTTAACTGAAATCGTGTTAACTGATTCTAGGTCTATCAATATAGTTGCGTTTCTAGAACCACTGCTCTAATTTTCTGAAAAAAACTTGTCAGTTTCCGAAAATCGTCAACTTTTGAACAATTTCGAAGTTTCATGTGAATGTTTTTCATTTGTACCCGTTTGTACCGTCCAGATTTATTTGAAATCATGTTAAGAAATTCTAGGTCTATCATAATAGTGGCGTTTCTAGAACCACTGCTCTAATTTTCTGAAAAAAACTTGTCAGTTTCCGAAAATCGTCAACTTTTGAACAATTTTGAAGTTTCATGTGAATGTTTTTCGTTTGTACCCGTTTGTACCTTTCAGATTTGGCTAAAAACACGTGTGTTAGTTCAAGGCCTTTCATTGTTGGTGCCTATCCAGAACTTCACGTATGAGTTTCTGAAGAAACTTTCTCAATTATCCAAAAACGGGAACTTTTGATCAATTTTGGAGATTCAAGTAAATTTTTTTCGTTTGTACCCGTTTGTACCTTCCAGATTTTACTAAAATCGTCTTAAATGATTCTAGGTCTATCATTATAGTTGCGTTTCTAGAACCACTGCTCTAATTTCCTGAAAAAAACTTGTCAGTTTCCGAAAATCGTCAACTTTTGAACAATTTCGAAGTTTTATGTGAATGTTTCTCGTTTGTACCCGTTTGTACCTTTCAGATTTGGCTTAAAACACGTGTGTTAGTTCAAGGCCTTTTATTGTTGGTGCCTATCCAGAACTTCACGTATGAGTTTCTGAAGAAACTTTCTCAATTATCCAAAAACAGGAACTTTTGATCAATTTCGGAGATTCAAGTCAATTTTTTTCGTTTGTACCCGTTTGTACCTTCCAGATTTAACTGAAATCGTGTTAACTGATTCTAGGTCTATCAATATAGTTGCGTTTCTAGAACCACTGCTCTAATTTTCTGAAAAAAAACTTGTCAGTTTCCGAAAATCGTCAACTTTTGATCAACTTCGGAGATTCAAGTCAATTTTTTTCGTTTGTACCCGTTTGTTTCTTCCAGATTTAACTGAAATCGTGTTGAGTAATTCTAGGTTTATCATAATAACGGCATTTCTAGAACCACTGCTCTAATTTTCTGAAAAAAACTTGTCAGTTTCCGAAAATCGTCAACTTTTGAACAATTTCGAAGTTTTATGTGAATGTTTTTCGTTTGTTCCCGTTTGTACCTTTCAGATTTGGCTAAAAACACGTGTGTTAGTTCAAGGCCTTTTATTGTTGGTGCCTATCCAGAACTTCACGTACGAGTTTCTGTAGAAACTTTCTCAATTATCCAAAAACGGGAACTTTTGCTCAATTTCGGAGTTTCAAGTCAATTTTTTTCGTTTGTACCCGTTTGTTTCTTCCAGATTTAACTGAAATCGTGTTGAGTAATTCTAGGTTTATCATAATAACGGCATTTCTAGAACCACTGCTCTAATTTTCTGAAAAAAACTTGTCAGTTTCCGAAAATCGTCAACTTTTGAACAATTTCGAAGTTTTATGTGAATGTTTCTCGTTTGTACCCGTTTGTACCTTTCAGATTTGGCTAAAAACACGTGTGTTAGTTCAAGGCCTTTTATTGTTGGTGCCTATCCAGAACTTCACGTACGAGTTTCTGTAGAAACTTTCTCAATTATCCAAAAACGGGAACTTTTGCTCAATTTCGGAGTTTCAAGTCAATTTTTTTCGTTTGTACCCGTTTGTACCTTCCAGATTTTAATAAAATCGTCTTAAATGATTCTAGGTTTATCATTATAGTTGCGTTTCTAGAACCACTGCTCTAATTTCCTGAAAAAAACTTGTCAGTTTCCGAAAATCGTCAACTTTTGAACAATTTCGAAGTTTTATGTGAATGTTTCTCGTTTGTACCCGTTTGTACCTTTCAGATTTGGCTAAAAACACGTGTGTGTTAGTTCAAGGCCTTTTATTGTTGGTGCCTATCCAGAACTTCACGTACGAGTTTCTGTAGAAACTTTCTCAATTATCCAAAAACGGGAACTTTTGCTCAATTTCGGAGTTTCAAGTCAATTTTTTTCGTTTGTACCCGTTTGTACCTTCCAGATTTAACTGAAATCGTGTTAACTGATTCTAGGTCTATCAATATAGTTGCGTTTCTAGAACCGCTGCTCTAATTTTCTGAAAAAAACTTGTCAGTTTCCGAAAATCGTCAACTTTTGATCAATTTCGGAGATTCAAGTCAATTTTTTTCGTTTGTACCCGTTTGTACCTTCTAGATTTAACTGAAATCGTGTTAAATGATTCTAGGTCTATCATTATAGTTGCGTTTCTAGAACCACTGCTCTAATTTTCTGAAAAAAACTTGTCAGTTTCCGAAAATCGTCAACTTTTGAACAATTTCGAAGTTTTATGTGAATGTTTCTCGTTTGTACCCGTTTGTACCTTTCAGATTTGGCTTAAAACACGTGTGTTAGTTCAAGGCCTTTTATTGTTGGTGCCTATCCAGAACTTCACGTATGAGTTTCTGAAGAAACTTTCTCAATTATCCAAAAACAGGAACTTTTGATCAATTTCGGAGATTCAAGTCAATTTTTTTCGTTTGTACCCGTTTGTACCTTCCAGATTTAACTGAAATCGTGTTAACTGATTCTAGGTCTATCAATATAGTTGCGTTTCTAGAACCACTGCTCTAATTTTCTGAAAAAAAACTTGTCAGTTTCCGAAAATCGTCAACTTTTGATCAACTTCGGAGATTCAAGTCAATTTTTTTCGTTTGTACCCGTTTGTTTCTTCCAGATTTAACTGAAATCGTGTTGAGTAATTCTAGGTTTATCATAATAACGGCATTTCTAGAACCACTGCTCTAATTTTCTGAAAAAAACTTGTCAGTTTCCGAAAATCGTCAACTTTTGAACAATTTCGAAGTTTTATGTGAATGTTTTTCGTTTGTTCCCGTTTGTACCTTTCAGATTTGGCTAAAAACACGTGTGTTAGTTCAAGGCCTTTTATTGTTGGTGCCTATCCAGAACTTCACGTACGAGTTTCTGTAGAAACTTTCTCAATTATCCAAAAACGGGAACTTTTGCTCAATTTCGGAGTTTCAAGTCAATTTTTTTCGTTTGTACCCGTTTGTTTCTTCCAGATTTAACTGAAATCGTGTTGAGTAATTCTAGGTTTATCATAATAACGGCATTTCTAGAACCACTGCTCTAATTTTCTGAAAAAAACTTGTCAGTTTCCGAAAATCGTCAACTTTTGAACAATTTCGAAGTTTTATGTGAATGTTTCTCGTTTGTACCCGTTTGTACCTTTCAGATTTGGCTAAAAACACGTGTGTTAGTTCAAGGCCTTTTATTGTTGGTGCCTATCCAGAACTTCACGTACGAGTTTCTGTAGAAACTTTCTCAATTATCCAAAAACGGGAACTTTTGCTCAATTTCGGAGTTTCAAGTCAATTTTTTTCGTTTGTACCCGTTTGTACCTTCCAGATTTTAATAAAATCGTCTTAAATGATTCTAGGTTTATCATTATAGTTGCGTTTCTAGAACCACTGCTCTAATTTCCTGAAAAAAACTTGTCAGTTTCCGAAAATCGTCAACTTTTGAACAATTTCGAAGTTTTATGTGAATGTTTCTCGTTTGTACCCGTTTGTACCTTTCAGATTTGGCTAAAAACACGTGTGTGTTAGTTCAAGGCCTTTTATTGTTGGTGCCTATCCAGAACTTCACGTACGAGTTTCTGTAGAAACTTTCTCAATTATCCAAAAACGGGAACTTTTGCTCAATTTCGGAGTTTCAAGTCAATTTTTTTCGTTTGTACCCGTTTGTACCTTCCAGATTTAACTGAAATCGTGTTAACTGATTCTAGGTCTATCAATATAGTTGCGTTTCTAGAACCGCTGCTCTAATTTTCTGAAAAAAACTTGTCAGTTTCCGAAAATCGTCAACTTTTGATCAATTTCGGAGATTCAAGTCAATTTTTTTCGTTTGTACCCGTTTGTACCTTCTAGATTTAACTGAAATCGTGTTAAATGATTCTAGGTCTATCATTATAGTTGCGTTTCTAGAACCACTGCTCTAATTTTCTGAAAAAAACTTGTCAGTTTCCGAAAATCGTCAACTTTTGAACAATTTTGAAGTTTCATGTGAATGTTTTTCGTTTGTACCCGTTTGTACCTTTCAGATTTGGCTAAAAACACGTATGTTAGTTCAAGGCCTTTTATTGTTGGTGCCTATCCAGAACTTCACGTACGAGTTTCTGAAGAAACTTGCTCAATTATCCAAAAACAGGAACTTTTGATCAATTTCGGAGATTCAAGTCAATTTTTTTCGTTTGTACCCGTTTGTACCTTCCAGATTTAACTAAAATCGTGTTAAGAAATTCTAGGTCTATCATTATAGTTGCGTTTCTAGAACCACTGCTCTAATTTTCTGAAAAAAACTTGTCAGTTTCCGAAAATCGTCAACTTTTGAACAATTTTGAAATTTCATGTGAATGTTTTTCGTTTGTACCCGTTTGTACCTTTCAGATTTGGCTAAAAACACGTGTGTTAGTTCAAGGCCTTTTATTGTTGGTGCCTATCCAGAACTTCACGTACGAGTTTCTGAAGAAACTTTCTCAATTATCCAAAAACGGGAACTTTTGCTCAATTTCGGAGATTCAAGTCAATTTTTTTCGTTTGTACCCGTTTGTACCTTCCAGATTTTACTAAAATCGTCTTAAATGATTCTAGGTTTATCATTATAGTTGCGTTTCTAGAACCACTGCTCTAATTTCCTGAAAAAAACTTGTCAGTTTCCGAAAATCGTCAACTTTTGAACAATTTCGAAGTTTTATGTGAATGTTTCTCGTTTGTACCCGTTTGTACCTTTCAGATTTGGCTAAAAACACGTGTGTTAGTTCAAGGCCTTTTATTGTTGGTGCCTATCCAGAACTTCACGTACGAGTTTCTGTAGAAACTTTCTCAATTATCCAAAAACGGGAACTTTTGCTCAATTTCGGAGTTTCAAGTCAATTTTTTTCGTTTGTACCCGTTTGTACCTTCCAGATTTAACTGAAATCGTGTTAACTGATTCTAGGTCTATCAATATAGTTGCGTTTCTAGAACCACTGCTCTAATTTTCTGAAAAAAACTTGTCAGTTTCCGAAAATCGTCAACTTTTGATCAATTTCGGAGATTCAAGTCAATTTTTTTCGTTTGTCCCGTTTGTACCTTCCAGATTTAACTGAAATCGTGTTAAATGATTCTAGGTCTATCATTATAGTTGCGTTTCTAGAACCACTGCTCTAATTTTCTGAAAAAAAATTGTCAGTTTCCGAAAATCGTCAACTTTTGAACAATTTTGAAGTTTCATGTGAATGTTTTTCGTTTGTACCCGTTTGTACCTTTCAGATTTGGCTAAAAACACGTATGTTAGTTCAAGGCCTTTTATTGTTGGTGCCTATCCAGAACTTCACGTACGAGTTTCTGAAGAAACTTGCTCAATTATCCAAAAACAGGAACTTTTGATCAATTTCGGAGATTCAAGTCAATTTTTTTCGTTTGTACCCGTTTGTACCTTCCAGATTTAACTAAAATCGTGTTAAGAAATTCTAGGTCTATCATTATAGTTGCGTTTCTAGAACCACTGCTCTAATTTTCTGAAAAAAAACTTGTCAGTTCCCGAAAATCGTCAACTTTTGAACAATTTTGAAGTTTCATGTGAATGTTTTTCGTTTGTACCCATTTGTACCTTCCAGATTTAACTGAAATCGTGTTAACTGATTCTAGGTCTATCAATATAGTTGCGTTTCTAGAACCACTGCTCTAATTTTCTGAAAAAAACTTGTCAGTTTCCGAAAATCGTCAACTTTTGAACAATTTCGAAGTTTCATGTGAATGTTTTTCATTTGTACCCGTTTGTACCGTCCAGATTTATTTGAAATCATGTTAAGAAATTCTAGGTCTATCATAATAGTGGCGTTTCTAGAACCACTGCTCTAATTTTCTGAAAAAAACTTGTCAGTTTCCGAAAATCGTCAACTTTTGAACAATTTTGAAGTTTCATGTGAATGTTTTTCGTTTGTACCCGTTTGTACCTTTCAGATTTGGCTAAAAACACGTGTGTTAGTTCAAGGCCTTTCATTGTTGGTGCCTATCCAGAACTTCACGTATGAGTTTCTGAAGAAACTTTCTCAATTATCCAAAAACGGGAACTTTTGATCAATTTTGGAGATTCAAGTAAATTTTTTTCGTTTGTACCCGTTTGTACCTTCCAGATTTTACTAAAATCGTCTTAAATGATTCTAGGTCTATCATTATAGTTGCGTTTCTAGAACCACTGCTCTAATTTCCTGAAAAAAACTTGTCAGTTTCCGAAAATCGTCAACTTTTGAACAATTTCGAAGTTTTATGTGAATGTTTCTCGTTTGTACCCGTTTGTACCTTTCAGATTTGGCTTAAAACACGTGTGTTAGTTCAAGGCCTTTTATTGTTGGTGCCTATCCAGAACTTCACGTATGAGTTTCTGAAGAAACTTTCTCAATTATCCAAAAACAGGAACTTTTGATCAATTTCGGAGATTCAAGTCAATTTTTTTCGTTTGTACCCGTTTGTACCTTCCAGATTTAACTGAAATCGTGTTAACTGATTCTAGGTCTATCAATATAGTTGCGTTTCTAGAACCACTGCTCTAATTTTCTGAAAAAAAACTTGTCAGTTTCCGAAAATCGTCAACTTTTGATCAACTTCGGAGATTCAAGTCAATTTTTTTCGTTTGTACCCGTTTGTTTCTTCCAGATTTAACTGAAATCGTGTTGAGTAATTCTAGGTTTATCATAATAACGGCATTTCTAGAACCACTGCTCTAATTTTCTGAAAAAAACTTGTCAGTTTCCGAAAATCGTCAACTTTTGAACAATTTCGAAGTTTTATGTGAATGTTTTTCGTTTGTTCCCGTTTGTACCTTTCAGATTTGGCTAAAAACACGTGTGTTAGTTCAAGGCCTTTCATTGTTGGTGCCTATCCAGAACTTCACGTATGAGTTTCTGAAGAAACTTTCTCAATTATCCAAAAACGGGAACTTTTGATCAATTTCGGAGATTCAAGTCAATTTTTTTCGTTTGTACCCGTTTGTACCTTCCAGATTTAACTAAAATCGTGTTAAGTAATTCTAGGTCTATCATTATAGTTGCGTTTCTAGAACCACTGCTCTAATTTTCTGAAAAAAACTTGTCAGTTCCCGAAAATCGTCAACTTTTGAACAATTTTGAAGTTTCATGTGAATGTTTTTCGTTTATACCCGTTTGTGCCCTTCAGATTTGGCTAAAAACACGTGTGTTAGTTCAAGGCCTTTCATTGTTGGTGCCTATCCAGAACTTCACGTATGAGTTTCTGAAGAAACTTTCTCAATTATCCAAAAACGGGAACTTTTGATCAATTTCGGAGATTCAAGTCAATTTTTTTCGTTTGTACCTGTTTGTACCTTCCAGATTTAACTAAAATCGTCTTAAATGATTCTAGGTCTATCATTATAGTTGCGTTCCTAGAACCACTGCTCTAATTTTCTGAAAAAAACTTGTCAGTTTCCGAAAATCGTCAACTTTTGAACAATTTCGAAGTTTTATGTGAATGTTTTTCGTTTGTACCCGTTTGTACCTTTCAGATTTGGCTAAAACCACGTGTGTTAGTTCAAGGCCTTTTATTGTTGGTGCCTATCCAGAACTTCACGTATGAGTTTCTGAAGAAATTTTCTCAATTATCCAAAAACGGGAACTTTTGCTCAATTTCGGAGATTCAAGTCAATTTTTTTCGTTTGTCCCGTTTGTACCTTCCAGATTTAACTGAAATCGTGTTAACTGATTCTAGGTCTATCAATATAGTTGCGTTTCTAGAACCACTGCTCTAATTTTCTGAAAAAAACTTGTCAGTTTCCGAAAATCGTCAACTTTTGAACAATTTCGAAGTTTCATGTGAATGTTTTTCGTTTGTACCCGTTTGTACCGTCCAGATTTATTTGAAATCGTGTTAAGAAATTCTAGGTATATCATAATAGTGGCGTTTCTAGAACCACTGCTCTAATTTTCTGAAAAAAACTTGTCAGTTTCCGAAAATCGTCAACTTTTGAACAATTTTGAAGTTTCATGTGAATGTTTTTCGTTTGTACCCGTTTGTACCTTTCAGATTTGGCTAAAAACACGTGTGTAAGTTCAAGGCTTTTCATTGTTGGTGCCTATCCAGACTTTCACGTATGAGTTTCTGAAGAAACTTTCTCAATTATCCAAAAACGGGAACTTTTGATCAATTTTGGAGATTCAAGTCAATGTTTTTCGTTTGTACCCGTTTGTACCGTCCAGATTTAACTGAAATCATGTTAAGAAATTCTAGGTCTATCATAATAGTGGCGTTTCTAGAACCACTGCTCTAATTTTCTGAAAAAAACTTGTCAGTTTCCGAAAATCGTCAAATTTTGAACAATTTTGAAGTTTCATGTGAATGTTTTTCATTTGTACCCGTTTGTACCGTCCAGATTTATTTGAAATCATGTTAAGAAATTATAGGTCTATCATAACAGTGGCGATTCTAGAACCACTGCTCTAATTTTCTGAAAAAAACTTGTCAGTTTCCGAAAATCGTCAACTTTTGAACAATTTTGAAGTTTCATGTGAATGTTTTTCGTTTGTACCCGTTTGTGCCTTTCAGATTTGGCTAAAAGCACGTGTGTTAGTTCAAGGCTTTCATTGTTGGTGCCTATCCAGACTTTCACGTATGAGTTTCTGAAGAAACTTTCTCAATTATCCAAAAACGGGAACTTTTGATCAATTTCGGAGATTCAAGTCAATGTTTTTCGTTTGTACCCGTTTGTACCGTCCAGATTTAACTGAAATCGTGTTAAGTAATTCTAGGTCTATCATAATAGTGGCGTTTCTAGAACCACTGCTCTAAATTTCTGAAAAAAACTTGTCAGTTTCCGAAAATCGTCAACTTTTGAACAATTTTGAAGTTTCATGTGAATGTTTTTCGTTTGTACCCGTTTGTACCTTTCAGATTTGGCTAAAAACACGTGTGTTAGTTCAAGGCCTTTCATTGTTGGTGCCTATCCAGACTTTCACGTATGAGTTTCTGAAGAAACTTTCTCAATTATCCAAAAACGGGAACTTTTGACCAATTTCGGAGATTCAAGTAAATTTTTTTCGTTTGTACCCGTATGTACCTCTCAAAATTGGGTAAAAACAAGTGTGTTAGTTCAAGGCCTTTCATTTTTGGTGCCTATGCAGACTTTCACGTATGAGTTTCTAAAGAAAATTTCTCAATTATCCAAAAACGGGAACTTTTGCTCAATTTCGGAGATTCAAGTCAATTGTTTTCGTTTGTACCCATTTGTACCTTCCAGATTTAACTGAAATCGTGTTAACTGATTCTAGGTCTATCAATATAGTTGCGTTTCTAGAACCACTGCTCTAATTTTCTGAAAAAAACTTGTCAGTTTCCGAAAATCGTCAACTTTTGAACAATTTCGAAGTTTCATGTGAATGTTTTTCATTTGTACCCGTTTGTACCGTCCAGATTTATTTGAAATCATGTTAAGAAATTCTAGGTCTATCATAATAGTGGCGTTTCTAGAACCACTGCTCTAATTTTCTGAAAAAAACTTGTCAGTTCCCGAAAATCGTCAACTTTTGAACAATTTTGAAGTTTCATGTGAATGTTTTTCGTTTGTACCCGTTTGTACCTTTCAGATTTGGTTAAAAACACGTGTGTTAGTTCAAGGCCTTTCATTGTTGGTGCCTATCCAGACTTTCACGTATGAGTTTCTGAAGAAACTTTCTCAATTATCCAAAAACGGGAACTTTTGATCAATTTCGGAGATTCAAGTCAATGTTTTTCGTTTGTACCCGTTTGTACCGTCCAGATTTAACTGAAATCGTGTTAAGTAATTCTAGGTCTATCATAATAGTGGCGTTTCTAGAACCACTGCTCTAATTTTCTGAAAAAAGACTTGTCAGTTTCCGAAAATCGTCAAATTTTGAACAATTTTGAAGTTTCATGTGAATGTTTTTCGTTTGTACCCGTTTGTACCTTTCAGATTTGGCTAAAAACACGTGTGTAAGTTCAAGGCCTTTCATTGTTGGTGCCTATCCAGAACTTCACGCATGAGTTTCTGAAGAAACTTTCTCAATTATCCAAAAACGGGAACTTTTGCTCAATTTCGGAGATTCAAGTCATTTTTTTTCGTTTGTACCCGTTTGTACCTTCCAGATTTAACTGAAATCGTGTTAATTGATTCTAGGTCTATCATTATAGTTACGTTTCTAGAACCACTGCATTATTTTTCTGAAGAAACCTGGTCAGTTTTCGAAAACGTCAACTTATGAACAATTTTGAAGTTTCAAGTCTTAGTGTTTCGTTTGTACTCATCTGTAACTTTCAGATTTGCCTGAAAACCATTTAAATAATTCAAGATTTATCTTAACATGTCAGTTTTAAGCCCTGTTTTTAAGATGTTCTGAAAAAACTTTGTCAATTTACAAAACATGTCTATTTTTGAACACATTTTCAGGTATATATCCATGTGTTTCGTTTGTTTCCTCCTGAAAACCTGTGACTACACGTTTATTATGTTGCCAGTTTCAAGGTTTGACGGTATCTGTGCCTTAATACTACGAAATATTAAATACCGAGATAAAATAATTCATATTACACACTAAAGTCAAAATCGACTATTGAAAAACCTCCCCCTCCCCATAACTTTTACCCCCTTAGGGTACAAACGAAAATTTTGTCGGTACAATCGGGTACAAACCCGGTACAATCGAACAGGACCATAAAAAGATAGATATCTCAAAGTCGGTTGCTAGGTTCACACAGCTGTTTATATCTCATTGTATTTTGTTTAAACCTTCTTAGAAAAGAACGATATTTTGTGTAAGTTTAGGTTTGTAATGGCCGGTGTTATGAGCGTAATGTACCGTTCGCAGCAAGCATGGAACGTCGAAAATCTGTCTCGTTGCTTGTTGCGAGCGCCTTCTCTCCCGGTACTGGCTGCACGAACGTTCGCTCTGTTACACGTTACATTACGCCAAAAAAACCGGCCAGTACCCAGCTGTATATGATAGTTTTAAAGGAGAGGTGACTAAAATGTAGTATTTTAAAATTATGCTCTCCCTTGTCGCTCTTTTCGCGTTGAAGGGGTTTAAAAGTTAGCCATTTTTATGGCCCCAGATTTCATGGAGGGTTGTTAGGCAGATAGTGGTCGTATGTTTTGTCGGTGTCGGGATGAACCCTTTGGGTTCCTTCTTATGTTTTATTGAAAATTCTAAAAGGAAATAAACCTTAACTCATTACACTAGCTTTTCGAAAGTGGGACGCTCAAATTAGGTCCAAGTAGGTCCACCCACCTCAGTCACAGTCAGACCGGCAGCGCTGCCGGCGTACGTGTTTCGCGTCTAATTGTTGTCTCGATCGCACTTCGGTCTAGACACGTCTTTTCATCATTGTTGTTCATTAGGTAGTAGGTATATGTATATTGCAACAATAGATTTGAAATAGTATGTCTTTGCGTTTAGTTGTAACACACACAGGCCATTTATTGAGATAGCGCTGGAAGAACGTACCATATCTACAGAATTTTACTTATATCAATGGCCTAGCTACGTAATTATACACTATTCTGTGCTGATTTTACTTTATGTCTATCTACTTGTTGTCATAGACAACAAGTATCTATAATAAATAAACAAATGTGGTGAAGTAAAGTAAAGTAAAGTAAAGTATCGTTTATTGCATGAAATACATGCAGGTGTTTTTATGTCTATTATGCGAGTCAATGTATTTTTACCCGAACGAAACGAAACGAAACGGTGCTAAATATTTTTTGCTTAGCAACCGTTCTACAGTTTTCGTCAAATTAACTACCACATCATCCCTGTAGCATCTCATCCCCACCTACCCCAGGGATAGCGCCGCTCACAAAGCCGTGGTTGACTCAAAGGAATAATCTCCCTGTATGTAGGTAAGCCTTGTTTCTATGAGACAAGATCGTTTTATTTTGAGGAAATTCTTGTGAAACTTTAATTGGGGATAGGTTAGTGGTGAATGCTCATTTGGGATTCGTTTTTAGGATTATGTGTCAACTAGCAGGTGCCCGCGACTTCTTCTGCGCAGGATTAGTATTTCAAGTAGCTTATAGTATCTACTTTAAATACCAGAAGCGATAAAAGTATCTATTTTCATTATGGAATCAATTTATTACTAGGTACCAAATTGTGTATTTCAAATAAATGATAAATTTTTACTACACTATTTTGGCTATAATGGCTTAAACTATTTAAGATCAACATTTCCATCATACATTACATAAGTGTAAATCTAGCGGTTTTGGCAGCGCACGCCAGAATAGCTCGCAGATAGTAGATTTTTTCCTACTTACTTGACACTTATCGTCATATTTTGCACAATTCACACAATATCTCTACTTAAAGTATACAAATAAAACTTTTACAGAGGCATTAAAAAAAACATAAAATAGACATCACAAACTGGCCAATCGATTTTTGAAAATTCCTTCGTTTAACAGAATAATGGGATAAAATAGATGGGTTCGCTGATTTGTGTCGGGGTAGCGACTTAGGTATACCTAGAGTGTATAGTAAGGACTTACCATGAGGACCAGAGCTAACTTGGCACTGGTACAGAGCATCATCATCTAAGGTCACCGTTTCAATATCCAGAGAGTAGTCTCCTGAAACAAAAAATAAAAGATTTTGAAACAAAAAAACACAAACGAAATAAAATATCATTTTTCGAAATAGAGGTAATTGCTTTGACGCGAAACGGAGTGTTTGTATTTTAGTGTAGCAGTCCAATCCAGGGTTTTATTGTATCAAATAAATTTATATTTGTATATTTTTAGAACTTGTGATATTACTAAAATGCGTAGAATGATTTTATTCCAAGAATAGAAATAATTCAAATATGCACAAGTCTTCGATGTAGAATGTTTGTAAAAAAAACCGCCCATATTTAACCTAAAATTCACTCTGTTGATCCGTCTTTTTATTCGCGTTATTTACTCTTACATTACTTGTCGACGTTATTCAATAAAAATATTGCTTGAAAAAATTGCAATCAAAATTAGAAATAAATTAGAACTAGTATTTACAATTAAAACAATTGAGCTAACTTCAGACTGTTGCAAACAATCTACAGGTAGCTCAACTGGTCCATATCAATACTAGTCGGAAGCGTCCCCAAGACGCTGGCTGCATGGTAATACTGATGAAAAAAATACTTAAAATGAATTATATCTGAGTTTTAGTTTTTGTGTCGTGGTTTGTTCACAAGCATTCCACATCGATAGAACTTTTAAAACTATCATGTTTATTAACACTTAATTCATTTACAACGGGATATTTACCATGATTTGAGTTTTGAGCTTTCTTATATTTCGGCGCGGTTTCATGCGCCATGATCACGGAATAACTGAGGCCACTGCGGTAAGTATCCCATTGTAAATGACTTTAATGTATACATGTTGGATTTTAAAGTTTTGTCATCATCTACAGCCTATATTAGTCTACTACTGGACATAGGCCTCCCCTAATGAGCGCCATAGCGCCCTGTCTTCAGCTTGCCACACCCAGCATCGGCTTGTAGTCTTCCGCAAGTGTATGAGTATGATCTACCCTCATTTTTCAACATAACACAGACAAAAAATTTGGTTAAATCGGGATGTCTGCCATTAAAAACTCACAAAGACTTCAGTTTTTTCATAATCATGGCGCATGAATCTGTGGCGAATTATTGGAAAGCTTCAAACTCAAATCATGTTAAACATCCTGTTGTGAATGATTTTACACCGAGTTTTAGCCAAACTGTGTAGGTATAGGTAATACTTAGCAACAACAGTATTGAAACCAATCCTATGGATGTTCATGTTCAATGAAATACCATCGTAATCTGAGCCAGCTAATTATCCGAGGTAGATCCTATTGGAATGTCGCAGAACTAGAAACTAGAACTGGAATTATACCGCCATATGAAGAGACAAAAACCACAGCTACGAGTTTCTGCACTTCTAGGAAGGTGAAGATAGCGTGGCTTGTATCTATTGAAATATATTATATAACTAATTGAAAGCCTATTGAGGAGATATTGGATTTCAAGAATTTGTATTCAGTATTTTGCGTATTATTTTCTCCTATGTAATTAATACCTGTTGATTCGTGAAGCGCCCGCGTGGGCACATTTTTGTTTTCAAATGAGTCATAGACCAACCGGTGAATAAGTTTTTAAAGAAATGAATATAATTAATATGAATATAAACATATATCTACAGCCTGATTAAAATCCTAAAAACATTTTCAGATAACAGTAGCGCGAGCATAAAGAATATAAAACGTTTACCTATTTCTTGGTTACAAAATAACGGTTTTGTTACTAAAGTGCGTAAGCCCCTTGCACTCAGAATAATTTCTAAGAAATCAAATAATATCCAACAAAACATTTGACCTCGACGGGCCCTGAACCCGCATCTTTCTCTCAGTACGGGAATGTGCTAAGTACTAACCAACTAGGATGTGGGTTCAAGTCCCGTGGAAGTCGAAAAGTTTTTTAAATATTGTTTGATTTCTTACAAAATATGAAACAAAGTGGTATTTGATTTTCTTCATCGACTAGTGGACTAAGCAGGAGCGGAATTTTATCAGCCTTCAAAGGAAATTTGCTATTAAAGAAACCTACCTACTAATGCTTTCAAAATGTTTTAAGAAAGCGCTAAATAAAAAAAATGCATTCATTCTCAGAGTTTTACAAATTATCCTAATTTTATATTATAAATAGTTTTAATAATATCTACTTAATATCTATTTACATTTTTTTTGACACCGGTTCTAGGTAAATCAGGTTGCCCTTTGACATAGGCCTCCTCCATTGTGCACATGCTAGCAAACTTTTGTAAAGCATTATTATCTGTTTAATTTCAATTTTTCAAATACGCGCCTTCCAATATAACTGTATATTACGGAAGAGCGGAACCCTCTAATACAGGTATCTCTATACTTAAAAGAGGATTCCAAACCCATGCTATGTAAATTAATTTAAGTTTTCTTTAATAAACATTTTGTATTTGTGAATTTTTACATATCCAACGTCCCCATATACACATCCGACGATCCTATTGATACCAGGTTGTCTGGCAGAGATCACTCTTGAGCGATAAGACCGCCAATTGTCACTTAAGTTATAATCATTTCTTTTTAAATTGTTTCTTAGTTTTAAGTGTGCAATAAAAGTATTATCCATCTATTTTTGTATTGTGTCTATTGCACGCGGTGTAGGCAAGAAAACGTTGCTGATTCATAAATGTTAATATTTCAAACCGAAAAGCACAGTAAGCTAACTTACTTCTCTTTGTTACACCGACAGAATAGATTCGAATTAAAGCAAAGCTTGAGATCTTGCCATAATTCCCCCAGACAATTCCCCTTTCAAACGGCACTCATTCACTTAATCTACGTATACGGTACGTAGGTACGTCGTCACTTTACAGTAACGGTAATTACGTGAGGACGTAAACGACACGTATTAATTTACGACAATTTCGCCGTAACGTGAGCGTTATGTGCTGGTGGTTAGAATTCAAGATTAAGTATAAAACGGGACGAAGAAATTAAAATGAAGGTTTTTGTGCAAACTTAGTTGGTAATATAACGTACGTAAGATCTTAATCAAAGTACACAATTTTTTTTCTAATGTGATCCGCATCCATATGAGCCTGATAAGATCTCGTCTTCTGTGACTATGAGAACTTAGTTAAATCGTAATAGCTCCTTCTACCAAGTAATGAATTGGCCGTCCTCGGGATACATTTTACCTCCCTTCCAAATTTGCTTAAGATCCCTTCAGCCGTTTAGGCGTGAAAAGGTAACAGACGGACGGCGTTACTTGCGAATTCATAATATTAGTATGATTTAGAGCTAAGAAATACCAATGAACAAAATATCACATCACACTTATATTATAAATGCGAAAGTTTGGATGGATGGATGGATGTTTGTTACCTCTTCACGCCGAAACTACTGAACGGATCGGGCTGAAATTTTGCATACAGGTAATTCTAAACCTGGAATCACACATCGGCTACTTTTTATTCCATAAATGAGTTCCCAAGGGGTAGAAATCACCTTTAAACGTTTCCATAGAAACAACGCGTGCGAAGACGCGGGCATAAACTATTTATATATAAAAATTTGCTAAGATGGTGATGTATTCAATATTGTCCAGAAACAAATCCACGTAATTTTCTACGCGTCATAATTGATCTCGAAGCATTCGTTTTCGTGCAAACGCAAATATGCAGGTCTCGACAGAGCCTACACATTTGCTCCTCTTGGAATCGAGACCCTAGGTCCATAGGGCACCGAGGCTCTTCGGGTTTTTAAAAAATTATCTGAGCGTCTGGTCGAAGCGACGCGTGACCCGAGAGCTGGTGAGATCTGGCGCAGCGCATCAGCATTGCCATACAGCGGGGCAATACAGCCAGCGTCTTGAGGACGCTTCCGACTGGTATTGATTTGGATCAGTTGAGCTTCCTGTAGATTGTTTGCAACAGTCTGCAGATAGCTCAATTGTTTCAATTGTGAATACTAGTTCTTATTTTTATTTTTTATTTTATTATAATTTTCTTTGTGAATGAAGGCTTCTGCCCCAAAAACAAATATTTGTAATGATCTCTCATCTCATATATACTACCTACAGTAATAGTTGCAGTCTGTACTTCATAGTGAATTAATAAATAAATTATCTTTCTTCCTTTTTCTTTCATTGTAGAACGAACGCACACAGAGCTTTTTTCTGCGAGGTATCAGGAAGATCGTCATCTTTTTAAGATGCGCGGTAGAGCGTCCAGCCAATTTCGGTACTATCTACTCGGTAGATCTGGTACTAAAGTTACATAGGTCAATCTCCTCACTCCCAATCAACCGGTACCGTTCAGGTACCGATGCGTGCCCAGTCCAAAGCCGTATTTAGTGCACTACAGCTGACCTGACTTGTCTTTCACCCGGCACGGAAGTATCTTCTTAGGGCTAGATGATGCTGTACAGCGTGTCTCAAAGCGACTCTTGCGTGGTAGGTCAGCTAAGACTGGCTTTGTGTTAGCCGTTGGTACCACTTAGCATGAGGTGGAAGTAGCGGATGGTTGCTGGACATGAACCTTCCCTAATGTGCATCTTAGCACCCTGTCTTTAAATCACCGCAAACAGCAGTCTTTTGCAGATCGTCATCCCACTTATATGGAGAACGGTCTAAACTCTGTTTCGAGTCGCAGTGAAGTTTCAAGAACACATTTATTCAAGCGGTCAGATCTTTCGGAGATATTACTGGTAATGTACTTAGTACATAATAGTATACATAATAGCACTTAGTACATAATATTATACAAAATAACTAATGTCATAATCCATGTACATTGCTCATCAATCATTCTCAATCATCGGGTACCGTTCAAATCATCTTTAGTCCACTGCACCTAACCTGACTTGCCTTCCACTCGGCAACGGAGCAGGAGATATGACCAGCAGTCAATACATAATAATATAGTATACAAAATAACTGAGATCACAATCCACGTACCTTCCTCATCACTCCCAATCATCCGGTACCGTTCAAATCCGTTCAGGTGCCGATGCGTGCCCAGTCCGAAATCATCTTTAGTCCACTGCAGCTGACCTGACTTGCCTTCCACTCGGCAAGGGAGTGTCACTCTTGAGCCTACCACAGCACTCTGTAACAGGAAAATACTTAAATCAGAATCAGCATAATGGATACATTAATTATTTTACTGAAGGGAACATTTTAGAGGGCCGAGACCGAGACTGGATGGATTTAATATGACGTGTCATATCGATATTTTTCTTGGTAACTTAAGTCAGCCTAAGCTCCGAATACTCAAACGTAACTCGGATTGAAAAGTGTCAGAAACCGCAAATTGAGACTGCACTCTTAAACATCGAAGTGGGACATAATGTCTCCGTTGTATAAGTTCCGTTAAAATCGAACTGTGCCATATTATATGTCCCACTTCAAAATATTTTGGTTTTGAGCGTTATTAATGAAAGGTCTACTTAAAATGAAAATACAATACAAAACATTTATAGGTACCTAGTTTTATAGCTTGTTTCAATAGCTTTCAGAAAAAGTACCTTACCCGAATCAACCCAATCAAAAGCATTTTATCGTGAGACGTAAAATAATACGCAAAAAATATGCCGTTTTTAGCGGTTTTCAAAAACATAGCACAGGTCGAGCGCGTTTGAGTATTCGGAGGTAAGGTTAGTATTATTATACAGGGTGCTTGGTCTTGGGACCGACATATTTTTTTTGGGAGTTCTGGGGGTCATGGTCTACATTTCTCCCGTAGATTCAATCATATGTCAGCAACCTTGGTACCTGGTTCTGAGTATCACGGTTGCTGCAATATGACTCCATTTAATTTTTGTTTGTGGTTGTTATACCACAAATTTACTTGTGCTATATTTTTCAATGTAAACTTTATCTAAAATAATTATGACTTTTGATAATATGGTACGTAAACTCTCACACTCTGGTTAATTTCTACGAAATCAAATAATATCCCAATAAATTTTCGACCTTGACAGGGCTGGAACCCGCAGCCTTCCATTAGTCCGGGAATGCGCTAACCACGCACGCACCACTAACTAGCACGAAGTCTAGTAACGTAGGAGTCAAAAAACTTTGGGACTTCCTTTCTACCTTCACTATGTACTCCGAAGAAAGTGCGATTCCTAACTCGTTTGTTTTATTTTAAGTGATACCCCTGGTTAGAATCGGTCACTATTTATTTAGTTACTAAAGGAAAACCAGGCACAAGAGAAACGAAAGAAACAGAAGGCTAATAAGAGGTCTTCACGACTAAGAAGAACAGTACATAAAAGTGTGAACAAGCGAAGTAAACAGATAACCTACAAGATTACGGTCCCTGCCCGTGGTCCACCTACATTGTACACCTGGCTGTACCAGGGGCATTTTTTCTTTCCGTGGTCCACCTCAAGATAACTGGGTGTTCCAGAGGAAAAATTTCTTTCTATGGTCCACCTATGTACATGGTTTTAAAAATTACAATCACCGTATACATAGCAGAAAAATATAATAAATGAGAGATAAAAAAAAAAACTAGCAATGATATTACTCATTTTCAACAAAAATATTGTCCGCACTACAATCCGCATATCTCGCATGCCAAGATCGAGTCATCTTCATCGTCCTCTCCGGATGGTTTGTATTTGAATCTACTATCTTGCCTCGGTGTACAATTTATCCACTACTAGCTTCTCGCCGCGGCTTCGCACGCGTTGTTTCTATGGAAACGTTCAAATTTAATTTCTATGCAATGAGAACTGATTTATGGGATAAAAGTAGCCTATGTTTTATTCCAGGCTTAGAGCTATACCGATGCAAAATTTCAGTTTAATCTGTTCTGTAGATTTGGCTTGAAGACGTAACAAACATCCATCCATCTATCTATCCATCCATCCAAACTTTAGCATTTAGAAAACTAGTTTACTAGTTTATGCCCGCGACTTCGCACGCGTTGTTTCTATGGAAACGTTTAAAGGTGATTTAATATCACATGGGAACTGATTTATGAGATAAAAAGAAGCCTATGCTTGATTCCAGGATTAGAATTATGCCTATGTGCAAAATTTCAGCCCAATCCGTTCAGTAGTTTTGGAAAGGTAACAAACATCCATCCATCCATCCATCCATCCAAACTTTCGCATTTATAATTTCAGTGTGATAGTCTGATTGCTCTCTTTTACTCATCCGGATAGCTAATTTCCCACCTGCTTGCCTGCTCTGTCAATTTTCTGCAGTGACGTATTCAATACCTATCACAAAAATCTTTCAGTGGAAAGATAAATTGAATTCTAATATAAGGGGAAAGGGTTGGAATTTTTAATATCACCAAATTCACCAATACAAATCTTTTCAATGTCAAATACTTGGGTCCTTGCAAAAAGAATAATATCATGGGTTCTGCATTGTGCTCACAGCTCAAAATAAACAGCTAGGAACAAAAAAATATATAAAATATGTAGAGCTAGTTTCTACCCGCGGCTTTGCACGAGTTGATGCTATGGAAACGTTCAAAGGTTTTTTTTCTATCCCATGGGAACTGATTTATAAGATAAAACGTAGCTCATGTTATATTTCAGGCCTACATTTATGCAAAATTTTAGCCTGATCCGTTCAGTATGTTTGGAGTGAAGAAGTAACGAAAATCCATGCATCCATTCATGTATCCACCCAATCCATCACAAACTTCCGCATTTGTAATATTATTATTATTAATGGGATTAGTGTGATGTGATTATTAGCAACAAACTAGGTAATAAATAAGGACAAACGGCCCAACAAATATCGTTAACCCAAATATAGGGGGAATGGATGGAACATAAGTAGTCATAACATAACATAACAAGCTACAGCAGCGCTAAAATTTAAGGTATTCGATTCACATTGCGTGGGAAACTATTATTATCATTTAATTTTATTTTGTTTTCCTAAAAAGAATAATAGTAGATGAAAACGAATTTGCTTTGCTCGTAGCTAAATTGTAGCCTATGTGTTATTCTGATGTATAAGCTATATTATTGTAAAGTTTCATTAAAATCCATTCAGTAGTTTTTACGTAAAAGAGTAACAAACATCCATCCAACCACACTTACAAACTTTCGCGTTTATATTATAAGTAGGAGACTTAGAAAAAATATTGTTTTCGGAATTATTTAGCCTGTTTCTATGCAGAAATTTCATTTCATATCATCAGCTTCCTCATTATTGTGGCGTTACGTATGAGTTACCCAGCTTTCCTCAAAGAGCTGTGTATAGCCCAAGGGATAGCGTAGAAATATTTGATTTATGTAACGGGATGGACTAATTTCCCGATCTCCCCAAAATCCTGTTTGCAAGCTTTTTATGCTACGTCTGTTTATGGCAGAGTTTTGAAGGGAAATTCCTTTTATTTTATTCCGCCCGTAATTTTGGAGTTTTCCTTGATATAAAACAGTGTTTGTGTTATTTGCAGATGGCGTCGATTTTTTGTTTTTATGTTCGTTAGTTTGAATCTATGAGCAGAACTGTCGATATTTCTTTGGGTTTATATCTATTTGTCCCACTAATTAACTGGTCAACACACGATTCAAAATTCAGCACTTAAATGCGAAAGTTTGGATGAATTTTTGTTACCTTTTCCCGCCGGAATTATTGAACAAATCGGGAAGAAATTTTGCTTTAAATGCAGCCTGGAATAACATAATATACTACTCTATAGTTCGAGAAATACTTATGTAGGTACGTAACGTACTTATTAAACAATGGCACAGCGCATCAGCATTGCCATACAGGCAGCGGGTTAATGCAGCCAACAGCATTTTGGGGACGCTTCCGACTGCTATTGCTATAGATCAATTGAGCTACCTGTAGATTGTTTGCTACAGTCTGTAGCCGACTTAATTGTTTCAATTGTAAATACTAGTTCTAATTTGTTTTAATATTTGATTGTAATTTTCTTTGTGAGTAAAGATTTATCAATTAAATAGAGACAAATCAGTACTGGTCAGTATCTGGCGCAGCGCATCAGCATTGCCATACAGCGGGGCAATGCAGCCAGCGCCTTGGGGACGCTTCCGACTGGTATTGATATGGATCAGTTGAGCTACCTGTAGATTGTTTGCAACAGTCTGCAGTTAGCTCAATTGTTTCAATTGTAAATACTAATTATATTCTAATTTTCTTTGTGAATAAAGGCTAAGAGACAAATTAAAGATCAAGAAAACCTTTTCAACCGAAAGTGGCAAGTTCAAAACCATAAGCAGAAACTAATCAAATATAACATTGTTCATAAAGTGGCCAAATGAATTGATTAAATTGAAACCCAATTTCATCATTTATCTGCAATAGCAGTTTCAATTGATGAACTAGTTACTAGTTTATTGATAACTCGATGAAATCGTACCAATGCAATCCGGATTCGATGGGAAATCTAATTGGATGCGGCTTTCCAATAATTTCTGTGTAAACAAAACACCCAATGGACCGAAATTGATTTATCGTGTTGTTGATGATAGTATCTTTTTCTATATTTTTTTTTCAAAAGATCTAATTAAAATCTGTAGATATGGTTCTTCCAGCGTTAACCCAATGCCAAGGCCTGTGTTTTGTTACAACTAAACGGAAAGACCCGCTATTTCCAATCTTTTGCAATATACACAACACCAAGACGAACACCAAGACGCGCTGGCTGCATTGCCCCGCGCTATATGGCAATGCTTATGCGCCAGATACTCACCAGCTCTCGGGTCACGCGTCGCTTCGAACAGACGCTCAGATAGTTTTTTAAAAAACTATATCTGTACCCCCACGGACTTAGGGCCTCGTCTCCAAGGGCAGCAAATGTGTAAGCTCCGTCGAGACCTGCATAGTTACACCTCTTGAGATCCTCGGCCAAATCTGCCGCCGCACCCGCCCTCACGGATACCCTCAGAAGATGGGAAGGCGCAAGTGTGTCGAAGCATGTAGCGTCCCACACAATGGGCCTCCTTAACTCCCATGGGACTAGTGTCATACCGTCGGGCCTCTTACCGTCGTCATGCAACAGACTATTTGGTTCGAGAATAGCTGGTACGTTAGCGGTGACAAAGGTCTGCCGGATGATGTCGTTAAGACTGGCGTGCGAGATATCCGACCGGCGGTCCTAGGTTTTGTTATTGAATTTAATAGGGCAGACTACTTAATACTATTTACATTTAGGTACTAAGTTTTGAAATAAACTTAAACGTTATCCTTAAGCGATAGTTTAATAAATAAATCTATCCAGGACGCGAACAAAGCTGAAAGCAAAAGCTCATTTAATTTAAAGATATTTGTCAGGGGTTTCCAAGTATTACATATTGCCGAGTATTTAATTATTAATTGTTGAAACGGTCAACCCGAATAAATGCAAAGCACCCACTGTTTTAAGTTTAAAACTATGAGTGTTGAAATTTAATTTTAATTAATTGCGGTTTTGTATTTGCATTAACAATGTAATTTAATACAGTTTTATAAGTTTAAATGTTGTAATTGTTCAATTAATTATGCATACTGAATAATGGCATTAAAATTTGTATTGTTGATGGGATGAAATCGTTTATTTTAATTATCGGAAAACAAATAACTATTTTGTTGATAATGCAAACAACATTTTAAAAGACCGAACAAAGCTATGACAATTTTCGTGGACATCGGGACCGAAATTTTGACAAAATTCACCACTTTGTCGGTGTAATAATAATTAGTTTTATAATATTTTATTTTCTTTATTACAAAAATGTATTTTATAACGAGATTTAAGAATAAATTAGTGTATAATAATAATAATACACATGGCAAATAACGGCCGTGAGGTGCCGGCTTAGAATTTGCAATACGCCAACTCTTCCCGCGGTTGTCGTAAGAGGCGACTAAGGGATATCCACCGGGGGCGGGCAGCAGCGCCCCCTGCAGAACCATTCTACCACCGAACTGCGGTCCCCCGCATGCTCAGCGTGGAGATTTTGGGTACTACCCCCATGAGATAAAAGCCAAATAAGGCGCTTATTAAGGGGAGGCCTGAGTCCAGCAGTGGACCATTATAGGCTGTTGAAGTTAAAGAAGTTACAGCTGTCTAGTACTACTAATAGTCTGTGAGCTAATGCACGAACTGACAGACGGAAATGGCGAAACTATAGGTAACGATTCCCTGTTGACTACGGAATCCTAAAACTGTCAATAAACCAATCCCACTGAAAACCAAGAATGTATTCTCAGAGCGCATCCTGTGAACTGCTTGTCGCTTATTCATTCGCTTTAAGCCTTCGTCTCTTGATCAATACGCAGTACGCTGCGGTGTGCGGTATGCGGTCCCGGACACATAGGTACGGACGTACTGCGTGGTGATAAAGAGTCCAGCTTTAGTCCGCTTGCGTTACACGCCGTCACTCAGTTTCAACTTCATATTTAGACTTAGCACATATTAGGTAAATTTTTAATGGCAAGCATGATTGTCTTTTGTTTTTTCATACAATTTATCCAAGGTGACGAGACGTTACAAATCCAGGCTTCGAATATACGAAAAACAAACGGAGATTGCGTCAGTTTTTAAAGAATTACCTGAAGGCCAGGTATTCCTGCAGCAGTAGGCTTAAGGGAAAACGCGCGCCTGCCAAGCCGCCGCGGTCGTGTTTTTTGTAGTTATTTAAACATGGTGATTAAGAAAATAATGTTATCAAGTCAAACTCTGCGACTTTGTTTAGAAATATTGAGTATCTTTAATTGAGTACAAAAAAAAAATATCAGTAGTTCGCTAATCATAATAATGAAAAAACAGTAAAAGGGGTAACTTTGGGATTTTTTTCTATCGAGTAAAGTTCATTAAATCTTGGAACTGAATGAAAGAAAGAAAAAAAGAAAATCCATTTATTTGACCCTAATTAAAATACAATAATAAAAGGAATAAAATAAAAATAAATAAAAGGGGCCAAAAAGGTCCCTGTCTCAGCATTATGCCGCTACAAGCCACAGCGAGTAGCGGTGCTGATTTTCAGACAGGGCCTAGTGTGGTGGCACAAAAATGGTAACAATAATAACATTCAATTAATACACAGACATGAGTAGATAAAGAGGTTACATACAATACAGGAAACAATGAGAGAAAAAAGAAAGGAAAACAGAAAAAGGTAAGTATAAAATTAAATTCTAACCTTAGACAAACTATAGACTTAATTATTTCTTGGTCGGCTAGAGCGTGTCTCACCGTCGTCTGTAGCCGGCCTCATTTATTAAAGATTTAATATAGAATGCGATTTTGACTAGACTAGATTCTTAAGTAATATATATCTTTTTTTCAGAATTTTAAGCACTATTTTTTAAGTCTTAGATGATTTTAAAAATCACAAAAGTGAGTTCTCTGCTGGCCTACCAAGCTTTAATCCAGCACCAATACGACAACAAAACAAGCATTTAAATATGGGCATAAACTCTTAGATACATTTTCCCGTTTTACGATCCAACCGCAGTTTTCTTTCGATAAAAAGAGTGTATAATAAACACTTGAAAAATAACATTTATAGATAATAACGCTTCTGAAAACGAATATTTAGGACGTAACAAGAGCATTTTGACCGCAAAAGACAAGGATCCATACATACTTACTAATACATATTATAAATTCGAATAAATTCTGTCTCTATATTTGATACCTTGTCACGACGAAATGACTGAACGGATCTCAATGAAATTAGGCACGGAAATTCATTGTATCCCGGAGAAGGATACAGGCTATTTTTCGTCCCGTAAAAGTGCATGCAAAGCTGGGGGCAGATGCTAGTACGACATGTTCTAAGCAGTCCACGCTCAGCAGAGCATTGGAAGACTAGACGCAAACGTCAAGGAAAATTTACAGTTCTCTGCTTCATACCTTTGGACACTCGCCAATGCCTTGTCTGACCAAAAGTCTGTTATTTCCACTCGCATTTCAATGAAACTGTGGTTTTATTTTAAACCCCCGACGCAAAAAAAGAGGGGGTTATATATAAGTTTAACGTGTCTGTCTGTGTATCTGTGTATCTGTCTGTGGTGACGTAGCTCCTAAACGGATGAACCGATTTTCGTTTAGTTTTTTTTTTGTAGCATAGATAATTTTATCGCGATTGTTCTTAGCTGTGTTTAATGAAAATGTGCCAAAGATTTTTAAAATTTTTAATTTTGTGACTAGTAGATAGTTTTATTAATAACAAGAACAAAATAAAAAAAAATTAAAACCCACCGATCCCGGGTTCAAGTACCGTCGAAGTCAAAATTTTGATTTCTTAGAAATTAGCCAGAGTGAGGCTTACGCAAAATAAAAACAAAAACTTTTGATTTTGATCAACGCGACACCTCTCGTCAAACGAACTAAACGTAACTTTAGTCTTTGAACAGGAATGGATAAACTTCAATGTTTCTCCTGTAGGTGGAGCTAACGGCGCTTCAGTCCGTAGAAAGTAATAATAATAAATAATAAATAATGAATAATGCTGGACAATTCACACAGCATTATCTAGCCCCAAGCTAAGCAGAGCTTGTGTTATGGGTACTAGATACTAGATAAAGTCGCAAAGATTTTCGACTCCTACGTCACTTGACCTCATGGTGTAGTTGGTTAGCACATTCCCGTACTAAGGGAAGGAAGCGGGTTCAAGTCCTGTCGAAGTCAAAAAAAATTGCGATATTATTTGATTTCTTAAAAATTAGCTAGAGTGTGAGACTAAAATCAAAAACTTTAGATCTTTGATGCAGTTTAATTTGTTATTAAAATCAAAAAGAAGTCATCTTTGAGCAAAAGTTACTATCTACAATAATTAAGATACTCTCCCTCCATGTAGCATAGCCGTGGGACGCCCTGTAAATTCTCTGTCAGTACGTAGTAAAACTCAAATCATGGTAAATATCCCGTTGTAAATAACTTGAGTACGTAGTTGTCTGGTAACTTCTCAAAAGTTTATCTAATATCTATACAGGGACAACTCTAAAGGTATAGAAAACTTTGTAACGTCGGAAAGCTAAAGTTTCAGTTATATCAGTTCAAATGTGTTCTCACCTGATCTTGAGGCTCCATCGCAAACTTCTGCTCTCGATACCCGCTCACTGAACACAACAACACACATAGCAACCATTGCTTCAGCAACACACTGTGTTTCACACACATCCTTAGCAGAATGTACAATGTATTTGTCCTGCTTGTGTGCCTTCTTCTGTGTTTGTTTACGTTTGGTTCTTCATTTAAAAGAGTCATCTCCAATTTCTCGTTCATCACTTGTTTTGGAGTATTTAAATTCGTTAAATTGTCATTAGCAATTGCTGGGTTTGTAGAAATAGTTTCATTATTAACCGCATTATTATTATGTTTTATATCTATAATGTAATTGTTGTTCTTTGCTTTATAATTACAAAGAACTGAAACATCGTCGTTATTGTTTTTTGGTTGTAAAAGACTGTTTGTATCCATTTTGCAACATTTATATCCGTTTGGCTTTCGTCATCTGTAACAAAGAAAATTCTTAATTAGTTAACGATAAAAATTTGTCCTTTTATACGAAATGAAACTTGAGAAACCTTTAGGAAATCCCGCAGATTTTCATCGGGGTAGTGCATTAAGTATTTAAACTTAATGCACTACCCTGACGAAAATCAGCGCCCCCACCTATTTTATCTTGTTATTCTGTTCAAGAAGGAATTTTCAAAAATAGATTGGCCAGTATAAGATACCTTTCCTAAGCTTATTTTTAATGCCTCTTTAAAAGTCTTAGTTCGTATAGTGTAGGCAGAGATGGGAAGTTGCTCTTTTTTGCCACCATGGTGGCCTAAAAGAGCAACTTCGTATCTCTGCTTAAAGTACCTATACAAAATGAAACTTTTACAGAGGCATTAAAAATAAGCTTATGATAGAAATCACAAACTACCCAATCGCTTTTTGAAAATTCCTTCGTTGAACAGAATAATATGATAAAATAGGTAGGGGCGCTGATGTAGGTCGGGGTAGCGCCTTAATAGTTAAGTTCTGTATTTACTATCTTAACGTCTATACCTATACAAACTGC
Organism: Eupithecia subumbrata; assembly: GCA_949316285.1. Classification (NCBI taxonomy): domain Eukaryota; kingdom Metazoa; phylum Arthropoda; class Insecta; order Lepidoptera; family Geometridae; genus Eupithecia; species Eupithecia subumbrata. Next base: position 5,879,065 of record OX438649.1, read on the forward strand.
GGGTATACCCCCAGTTCGCAACGAACATGAAACGTTACGCCGCCCGCCGTGTGCTAAAATCTGTCTCGTTGCTCGTTGCAAGCGCATTCTACCCCCGCCCCGTACTGACTGCACGAACATTCGCCATGTGAAAAATTACGTTACCCCACGTAACACCGGTCTTATTAAAAGAAACATGAGGGTTAGACAATGAAGCCGGCTTTTGACTATGGGATATATATTACATCCCGAGATATAATATTTTATCGCTCACCATACATTTTGTATGGCACCGTTTACACTGTGCTATAATATATATTACATCCCAAACTATAAATATTTTTTCGACCGAGTGAGCGATATTTGAAGGTCATTTGAAGGTGTATATTTTACCTCACGTCCCCGGACACCGCGCCTCCCCCGCTTCGCCCTCCGTTTGAATGTTGGCGTTCGTGTGCAGACGTGTAAACTGATCATTGTGTGCTCCAAAATATATATCTCACAGTGTAAACAGCAACCGCGGGATGTAATATATAGCACAAGATGTAATTTATATTATATCCCATAGTCAAAAGCCGGCTTGAGTCGTATAATCTCACAAAACACAAGGTAAGTAATCATATTTAAATTATAAAGGTAACAAGGTATGTATGTATACTTTACTGTAGAATAAGCTAGGTTAGAATCTATTCAGGATTAGGTATTAGTTATTTTGAGTTTACTTTCCGGCGGTTAGGAGCGAAGTGAAGTGTATTCGTGGCTCGCACGACTCATCGGTCGCAGGTTCGAGTTGCGGTGCGACGCTTGGTCCTCTCTGTCGGACGGACGGTCGGACGGACAGTCGGAGGCTCGGCGTGTGCTCGTAAAGGTTGAATTTGGCGCGCTTCGTTCACGTCACTCGGTGACAGCGGGAAAAGAAACGAGAGTGTCAACATCATGTCTCATAAAATGGTGATTCTCCTTCTCAACCTCAACAGCCTGTATTGGTCCACTGCTGGACGCAGGTCTCCCCCTGAGAAGCGCCTTGTTGGCTTTTATCTCATGTGGGGCAATTCTCATAGTCCCCACGCTGGGCATGCGGGTTGGTGGTAACTGCTAAAGAAATATTTAAACTCAGGTAACCTAAATATTAGGTCCTTACATATGAAATTGGCGTTTTTCGTACTGGCCACTTTAATCACAAATTTCTCCTCTTTGGTAAGGAATTCCAAATTCAAATTTGTACAGCTATAGACTCGTGTATTTGTGCTTCGATGATCGTCATTCATTTGTTTTTTTTCTTCTGTTTTTTTCTGTTTGCGTCACTCATTTTACAAAATGGAAAACTTAAAATATCGCATTATTTACGAGTACGAGTTCCGCCGTGGCACTAGTGCTGCGGAAACAACTCGAAGGGTGAATGATGTGTATGGCGGTCGTGTTGCAAAAGAAAACACAGTTCGTTTTTGGTTCCAACGTTTTCGTTCTGGAAATTTCGACTTGCAGAACAAGCCCCGTGGACGGCCTGAGACTCAAGTTGATAATGAAGAGTTGAAGGCTATTGTGGAAGCGGATCCATCGCAAACCACGTCCGAGTTAGCTGCAGGCTGCGGTGTTAGTGATAAAACTGTTTTAATTCACTTGAAGCAAATTGGGAAGATTAAAAAGCTTGAAAGGTGGGTACCTCACGAATTGACTGAAGCAAACCGGCAAACGCGCGTCGACTGCTGCGTTACATTCTCAGTCTAAGACATCCTCCGTACTCCCCGGACCTTGCTCCAACAGATTACCATTTTTTTCGAAATTTGGATAACTTCTTGCAAGGGAAAAAATTCAACTCCGATGGGGCAGTCCAAATCGCCTTCAAAGATTTTATTGATTCCCGTCCGACTGGTTTTTTTAGTAAAGGGATCAATGAACTACCTATAAGATGGCAAAAGTGCATAGAAAATAATGGTTCATACTTTGATTAATTAAATATATTATATTAAAAAATATTCGACTTTTTGTTCCTCCCATACAAAACGCCAATTTCATATGTAAGGACCTAATATAGATTATTTAGGCTTATTTATGTGTGGTAGGTGTGATCGTCTTCTCTGCACGAAACCACAGATATAATAATACTATACATGCTGACACGTACCCTAAAATCGTATACCGAAACAAAAGACTATCGCGCCATTATTAAATTACCGAGCTGTATTATTGTATTACCTATCTAGATCTCAAACAAGTAATCTGTCACATACACGTTCAACAAAATAACATCAAAGCAAACCTCAAACTTAAACCACAAAATCTAAAACTTAAGCTCGCGAAAATTAGTTATGCTGTTAATTTGTGCTCGAGACAGGGTATAAACCGAGCTGCGTCAGCTGCCTGTCTTATCCTTTAAGCTGGATTAGTTTTAAACTAGGTTATGAAAACATTTAACACGTTCAGGGTAGATTATCAGCTGTTGAACGGTCTTTGTTTTCTATTTCGATGGATATCGGTGAGAAGGTATTGATAAAACATTGTTTTGTACAATCCGCGAGAACGGGACGAAACTTAGTCGGTTGTAGTAAAAAGTAAAATATTACATCGCATTATGACAACGCGCACATCCAGAATCCGCGCTTTGTCAAAATGTGATGGAACTTCGTCAAAGTTTTTGTTTCAGTTCGAAATGGTTCTGTCTCGTTTTATTCCGATTCTGCGATGAAAACCTTGTCATAGTGCTACCTAAAGCGATTGGTTAGCTGATTTGGTTCCCCTGAATGCCCGTAGATTATGTAACATTATGAAAATGTCAAAAATCCAGCCCGCCCCCGCTCTCCATCAAAAACACCGCCGAAAATGAAAACTTTCGTGGGTTTTTAACATAATGAACAAGAACAAAATTAAAAATTTTAAAAACCCCCTCACAGACTTTTTTGAAACATGGTTAAGAACACTCGGGATGAAATTATCTATGACACAAAAAAAACTACACGAAAATCGGTTCGTCCGTATGGGAGCTACGATACCACAGAAAGACACGTCAAACTTATAACACCCCTCTCTTTTCACGTCAAGGGTTAATAAGACAAGGTACCTTACTACCTACCAAGGTACCCAATGCCACAAATACCCGATAAATAGACTTTATGAAATAAGAATTATCCGCCCCCGCCTTCCACCAAAATCACAGCCTTACAGATGAGATCCTTAATCAGCTGTTGTATTTTAAATTGCGACATGTAATCGCATTAATTGCATTTAAATGCACTGAGCGTGCATTTACAACTGTAGACCACTGAGTGAAAGATGCACTGGCTAAACTCAATGCGCTACGAGTTCTGTGGATATAAATGAGTATAGATGTGAAATATCGATGAAAATTTAATGTTGGTTATGGTGATAAAAGCCAATAAGGCCCTTATCAGTGGGAGGCCTGCGTCCAGTAGTGGACCAATACAGGCTGTTGGGGAAGGGGAATATTCACATGAGTTTTTGAGTAGAACTCACATTTTATTCTAACGAAAGAAGCTGAAGGAGCTGAAGGAATCGAATTAAGACAAGTTGATTCCGATTTTCGACCGTTTCAGTCAAGTCTGCCGACTGTCTTTTGCAGATCGTCAACTCACCCGGCCGGAGTGCGTTGTATACTACGTTTGCGGATTTTCGGCTGCTGGCAAATGCCGGATGCGGCAAGCTGAAGCCTCGTTAGGGGAGGCCTTTGTCCAGAAGTGGACAAGGATAGACTGTGGATAGCTCTGTAGTAGATATTCGTCCTTTCTGGCGGAAACAAAAAGTTGTTAAGGTTTAATTCCTGTTTATTCGGTTTCTTTGGCAAGTTCATTTCAGAAAAGTGTGCTTTTATTTAGATTTATAGTCGGATGAAAAATCTGATGATTTGCAATTTGTAAAAACTTAATTTTACAACTAGTTGAAACATTTGAACTCGAATTCAATCGAAAAAAGTGTACCAAACCAACTTATTTTTTTACGTATCTCTGTTTTGTGAGCTAATCAATAAATAAAATAAAATAACTGAGGACTTTTGCAAACAATCTAGAGGTATCCCAACTGAACCTGATCTAAGTTTCAGTTCTAATCCATAGTATATTATATATAGGATTATGAAAGGATGTATGAATAAATCATGCTTGCTATTGCAAAAGACGGCAAGACGGCATTTCTACTGCACCAAGTTTACAGTTCTTGGAAGGAAGGAAATAGATATGGGGGACCTTACTATCGGTTCGGTAACTCGAAACCAAATATAACTTCGGAAAATTCTCGATACTTGTATTCTTCCGACTGGTATTGGTATGGATCAGTTGAACTACCTTTAAATTGTTTGAAACCTTCTAGAGTTAGCTCAATTGTTTCAATTGTCCTACTAGCTCAATTTTTTTCAATCCTTTGATTGTAATTTTCTTTGATAATAATATCACTTCTGGAGAATCTATTTAAAAATTGCGTCAAATCAACTAGGTACCATTAGAAATTTATCGAAACTTCCCCCCTTGCATAGGCAATTGTAGACTGTCCCTGAAGAAACTTTTAAAGTTTCGCTTAGTTTGTCATCCCATCGTTTAGTATCGTGTCGTTAAATAGATTTGTCATAGCGGAATATATATATTTTTCAAAACATTTTTGCAATGTTACTTTTTTATTTCAATTAACCCACACACAGGTGGACGATTGATAGAATTTAAGCGCCACTACAGATATAGATCGGGAATATCTCTATGTTACCCTACATTGAAGTCCAAATTTTTAAGGACCTGGCATTTCTTTTAATTTTTTTTCATACGTGTCGTGAGAAAGCATTCAAAAGCTTTCAATAAACTCGAGATGCATTTAGTAACATCGTAGGGGCTAGAAGTGCCTGGACAAAATTTATTGCATCCTCTTTCTTCCTTCCACTTCAGTAATACGTGTGAAAAGGACGAAAGATGTCTATATTTTCAAAAGCTTTTGGAAGTGCGCTTCCTTCCCAAAGGAATAGTAAGAGAGTGAATAAGGTAAGTTGTCCGAGGCAACTGTTTTTTGTTTTTTAACCTCGGGTTTTCAACCATACAATTAAAATTTTTACAATTTAATACGATTACGGTTTTTTTTTCTACCAAATATATCTTATATCCCAACAATATGTGCTAGCTACAGCCTACAGATTCATAGAAAAATTTGAGAGTTTAAAAGTTTTATCTATTTATCCAAATCCATTCAAGTTATACATACATTGCAACAACCACTAGCTACATTGGCATAACTAAAGAATCCCAGAAGTCAGAAATAGAAATACTAAGTATGTCTTATATTCGAATCTCACATTAACAGCTTTACGAGTCATAAAACTAATGCTCGGCGCGATCATTTCAATTCCATCTTTTAGTGCCGAAGTCAGCAGTAAAACTATCCTGTTCTACTAAGTTATTCCTTTTCAGGTAATATAATTTTACTACTTATATGTAAAAGTCTTCTCGTTTATGCTTAATCCTCCACCTATTGCAAGACATAAAGCATTTTATTTGGTTCTTATTAATGCAAACAATATACGTTTCAGCATTGCCAGACAGCGGGGCAATGCAGCCAGCGTCTTGGGGACAATTCCGATTGGATATGGATTCGTTGAGCTACCTGTTGATTGTTTGCAATGCAAGTCTACAGTTAGCTCAAATGTTTCAATTGTAAATACTAGTTCTAATTTATTTCTATTATTTGATTGTAATTTTCGTATCTGAACTCGGAAGTGTCCTGAAAACGCTGGCTGCATTGCCCCGTTGTATGGCAATGCTGATGCGCTTGGGGACGCTTCCGACTGCTATTGATTATGGATTAGTTGAGCTACCTGTTGATTGTTTGCAACAGTCTACAGTTAGCTCAAATGTTTCATTAGTAAATACTAGTTCTAATTAGATTCTATTATTTGATTGTAATTTTCTTTGTTAATAACAATACATTGAAATCTTTAGGTTGTAAGGTGTTTCGGCTACTTGTGTGTAGGTACTACTTTCGGGTGTGGTCAAAATTAAATATTTCCAAGAGTTTAGATAGTTGTGATTAAATAAATGTTACATTGAGTGGTAAGAAAACAAATATGACGAGGCGATTGCTTGGAAAGGTTGTCGCCATATTGAATCTAAAAATTCGTTCGGAAGCACCGCACTGTTCCGATGCCTATCGTTCAGATACGCCGCGGCACAAGGTAAGTAAAACCAGGTTTCATACAAAAGCTCCCATAATTATTTACTGTAATTAACTAACTCGTGCTAAACTTTAGCAAAAAATATTAACTCAGTACCTACCTGGAATCTAGAATATTATCTAGTTTTGAGCGCTAATTCTTCCCAGAAAAACCTTTGCTGGCGTTTTATACTCTGCATTTTTCATCGGCTTAGAAAGTGCAAGATCCACAAAAGGATAATTCTCCGGGATTCTTACCCGCTCTGTCTTGAACCGGGGAATTTAGCATAAACTGTGGAAAGTGGACACACAGCACCTAAGATTGTCGAACAAGATTTTTCAATCTTTTAATTAAACTTCTAATGTTATAATAACACCAGCCGGTGATATCCTACAATAACGGGCTTATTATTAGGCTGTTATTGTTTCACTGCTACTTTTGTTTGTTTACTGTCTTTGTTTCATGTTTGTATCGTTGAAATATCTTCAGGAACCCCTTTTTGGATGTTCTCTTATCATCAGCATCATCATGATCAACCTATATTTGTCCACTGCTGGCCTCCCTTAATGAACGCCATAGCGTCCCGTCGTCAACTTGCCGCATCCAGCAGTGGTCCAATACAGGCTGTTAAGGTTGAGTTTGAGGATGTTGGACATATGCCTCTCCTAATGAGCGCCATAGCGCCCTGTCTTCAGCTTCCCGCACTCAGTATCTGCCTGCAGTCTTTCGCAAATCGTCATCCCAACTAGCCGGAGGGCGACCGTCACTACGTTTGCCGAGTCGCGTTCCCTAATAGGCAAAGATAATCGGAGAAAGTTCAGATACATTTTACGTGTCCAAATAATTAGTATTAATGCGATGTACAAAAGGTTATGTTCACAGGATCGTGATAGGTAGACTCTAATGTTTACTTGCTTTGTGAGAGACTGGTGCTTGAAAAAGGTTTAGAAACCTGCATTACAGGTCACCAGTGCTCTCGCTCCGCTGATCATTTATTTCTAGTTTTATGAAGAGCGTTACATGGCTACACAGAACCTCAAATTGACTGTTGCCTTGCATTGTTAAAACTTATACTGATACTCTTTCCATATGATATGGCTGGGAAATGCGCATGAATTTGCCTCTAGCTGTCCCATCTGAAGGCATAACTTCACTTCTACTAATACCAGATATTTGCAGATATGTCCTTATAAAAGTTTTCGTTTCTCTCTATCCGTGTGTCCCCGAAGTTCGCAGTTCTTCTTCCGCTTAATTCTTTGAATAGTTGAGCTAATTAGAACAGCTCAATTATACAATCCGTGATATGAATATGTGAATATACAGAGAATATAATATGAATATATGAATATTCAGCTGTTGAGGTAATCCCGGGGTTACATGCTAGTTCCCGGGAACTGCTTAAAGTTTGAATAAATGTTCAGTTTAATTTTGTAGAAGGAGTCTATTCATAATGGTACCTACCTATTATACTCGTAATTATGGCGCCGTGTTTGCTATAAGAGTATTTTTAGTTTAAGTTGTTTTTCTCGTTACAAGGAAAATATTGAATAATTAATGGCCATAATATTTTACAGACTACAGCTAAAGTTAAATCTTAGAATTGTAAGAAGGCACTTGTCGTAACGTAACCTTGATAAAACAATTTAATGAAAAAAATAATTCTAAACTGAATCTGCGAGAAAGTAAAACAATATCCAAGAAAACCCTTTAACAAAATTTCATTATAAAACCTTATCATAAAAAAGTCCTTTAATATTTTTACAGCTTAATTTTCTCATAACCCTTAACGCCTAATCAAATTATTTCGTTATTAGAAAATCTAATTCTCTAGTTAGATAGAATATTAAAATTAACTATGCAGAAGCCGGCTCAATCTAGTGAAGATTGGTCTAGATTCTAGCTAGCTCATTGGCCAGCTCAAATAGCTTGATCAAATCAAAAAAGTATTTCTACTGGTCGCCCATGGTGGACCAGGGCCGCAATCACGATGTGGAATTGGCATTACGGCTCCACCGTTAGCAGTTGAAACATTAGGGTGCGCGTTCACAGGCTGGCATCAGAAAATCTGCACTCGCCCCATCAATAGTTTGCCGTACAAGATCCGCACCGCATGTAGCGTACTGTCGGCAATCCCAGCGAGGATTCTTAAAGGCAACTTTTCCTTTAAGTGCGAATGTCGTCATTTGGATTGCCTTAGATTGCTAATGCTTGAGCCGTAATGCCAACACTTTCTACACCGTGATCGCGGCCCTGACATAAGAAACAAGATCCGTCAAGTGCGAGTGTAACTCGCGCGCCGAGGGTTTTGAACGTTTGTCACAAATATGTATCAAAAGTACCGGTTAGAGACTTCGCAATTTAACGAATACCTAAGAATAGTAGGTACCAACCTACATTTCAGATGGATCTCTCTGCATGCTTCGGTTAAATGGGTGGTTCGGTTAAATGGGTGGTTCGGTAATGGTAAATTTTTCAACTTTTTTCGAAATATTTCAAAAAGTATGAAGGATACAGAAATTTAAAAAACTGTTTTGAAATGTCCAAACCGATACCTTTCATTTGATACCCCACTCGGCGGGGTAGCCCCCCTTTTGAAAAATATTCCTTTTTGACCATTTTTCAAAAAGTATTATTTTTACAGACTTTTCTATATTTTTCCTGTAAAATATAGATCCATATCTACAAACGCGTCATACATTTTAAATGGATCGCTCTGCAAACTTCGGAGATAGGGGGGGGGGAATGGGTATTTTTTTGACTATTTTCAAAATATTTCAAAAATTATGAAACCTACAGAAATTTCAAAAACTGTTTTGAAACGTACAAACCGATACCTTTCATTTGATATCCCACTCGGTGAGGTAGCCCCCCCTTTTGAAAATTATTCCCCCCCTTTTTGACCATTTTTCAAAAAGTGTTATTTTTTCAAACTTCTCTATATTTTTCCTGTAAAATATAGATCTATATCTACAAACGCGTCATACATTTTAAATGGATCGCTCTGCAAACTTCGGAGATAGGGGGGGGGGAATGGGTATTTTTTTGACAATTTTCAAAATATTTCAAAAAGTATGAAACCTACAGAAATTTCAAAAACTGTTTTGAAACGTACAAACCGATACCTTTCATTTGATACCCCATATGACTCTGTAGGTATCTTTTAAAATTTCGGCATCACAATTTGTATGGAAAATATTCATTTTCATTTTTCATTTATTTTCATTTATTTTTCTCTAAATCTGTACAGGCGCACGAAATGTATTATTATTTAAAATTTCAAGTTGATAGCTGCAGTAGTTTTTGAGTTATTAAGGAGGGAAAAAAGGACAGACAAAGCGAGACCATAAGGGTTTTGAAACCGATCTTCGATCTTCAAAACCCTAAAAATTACCGATAGCTTTAGACCACTATTTTTAAAACATAAAATTCAGACACTTCCTTTTCCCTACATAATAGAAGTCGCTCTTTTTGTAACAAATAACCCCCATCTCTTTCCCCGGCTATCTGAAATTTTAAGTCGAAACAGGCGGGATAATACTAGGTTACAATCACATCCTGTTTAAACAGCATGAATGCAGAAAAGTGTCGTTGCTCCTAACATATATAAAAATTCCCTAAATTGTACAAAAACTTGAATGATCAAACCTGAACAACAGAAAATTTAAATATTATTAATTTCTAAATGTTACTATAGCCTAGACGATTTTCTAATGGTAAATTGTAGATAGTTTTGTAACCCCTTACGCAAAAAGAGAGGGGTGTTATAAGTTTAACATGTCTGTATCTGTGTATCTGTCTGTGGTATCGTAGCTCCCAAACGGATGAACCGATTTTCGTTTAGTTTTTTTGTGACATAGATAATTTTATCCCGAGTTTTCTTAGCTATGTCTCACGAAAATCTGTCTGGGGGGTACTTAAAATTTTTAATTTTGTTTGAATGTAAATAAGATTAACCTGTCTCCTGGTAAAGTGTGCAAGGATTCATATAACATCACACGGACTTCAGAGAATCGAACCAGCAACCTTTGGCCTCTCTGGCTTAGATCATCCACTGCGCCACTGAGGTCGGCTAGCTTTAAGTCACTCCATATCTTTTAAAACTGCTTGCTCAGCATTATCTATCCGTGCAAAGTTGGACAACTTTATTTTATGTATAATATGTAGGTTTATTACATTGTTTGTAGGTTTTACGAAGGTATTATTTAGTGTAAGTATTGTTTTTTTTTTATTGCCACCGTCTATTTTCTTCTTCAATGTCCAGTCTATCCCAAGGTTGCCTGGAAGAGATCGCTCATAGCGATAAGGCCACCTTTGTACTTCGTCTACTCTTAGTATTTATTTCTGTATTGTTATCTGTCTCTGTGTGGTAAAATACTCATACTCATATATTTATTCGCCGTAGGAGGATAAGGCACATATTACATTATAATAGAAATAACTAATAAGATAAAATAAATAAATAGAGCACCACAAAAAAAGGAATATTCATAGGTATCTGATGTAAATGGGCATTGTCAATAATCAAATTAAACAGAATAATTATAAGATTAATTAATAGAGCTGCTGTAAAAGGGCATTGTCAAAATTAAGATTCTATATAAAAATTTATAGAATATATCACAGAATCACAGAACCCCATGTACCAGGTTCCTAACAAAGGAGTGTTAAGAGACACAGCCTGATCTGTCGACTGGCTCAGGTACGAGATGCATGTCTAGGAAAATTTAAGTTAACTGGAACAATAAAGTATTATCCATCTATCTATCTAAGTCAAACTGAAAACTTCTTATAGAGTCCACAGGTGATCGGAATGCTGGCTTCTATTTCGCTCAACGAATTAGCATTGCCATTCAACGTGGCGATGCTGCCAGCATTCTGGGCACTCTGCCTTCTGGTGACGACGGCTTAAATTTTTAAGAAATAGATATAAGTGTATATTAGTTGTTATTGTTTTATTATGTTACTGTAATTTTCTATTATTTCTGATAAATAAAAATTACCCTTTAACTGAAAACTGAACAAGCCATTGTCTTCTCTACACCCCTCTATGTCCAATCCCAGCCTATTGCCTTTCTACAGCGTTTATGTATTAATTTCCTAGGAGACCGTCGGACCTGTTCCAACTTAATAACTCAGTGTGGAGACTGCTCTAATTAAGGAGTCTATGGTCGCTTAGAAATAGGGATGGGAAAGGAATAAAATAAATAAATAAAATATATAATGCTGGACAATTCACACAACATCACCTAGTCCCAAGCTAAGCAGAGCCTGTGTTATGGGTACTAGATAACTGATAATATACATAATACAATACACTACATTACATAGATATTTTTTATTATACATAGAAAAACATCCAGAACACCCTCAACAAATATCTGCAGATCGTACAAACATTTGTGACCTAACTCGGCGGACGAAAATTATTAGTAAACCCATGGAATAGTAGCTAGATAATGTATGATAATCAATGAGAGCCTCAACCTCAACCTCAACAGACTGTATTGGTCCACTGCTGGACGCAGGCCTTCCCCTGATAAGCGCCTATTGACTTTTATCTTATAATGCCCATAATCCTCACGCTGGGCATGCGGGTTGGGGATCGCAGTTCGGTGGTAGAATTCTTTATTTTATATATTTTCATACTATTGTTTTTACTTAAATATAATTGACGGAATAGGCTAAATAAAAACAAATCTAATGCCTGAACCCATGGAGTCTTTACATAAAACATATCAAGCAATCTAGCTAACGTTAGATTTTTTTCTACAAATCGAACGTTTTTTTTTATATTTTTTTTTTCTAAAAATCGAATATCAAAATATCAAGTTTTTTTTTGTTTGATCTTGTATCTTGCGGACCACCAGGTTTATCCTAGTTTGAGGATCAACGACGTAATAATTCTAAGTCCATTTTTTTTTTTCAATAAACGTTATTATTATTTATCTTAGAGCATTTATTTATATAACAATCAACTAATAGAAATAAATTATAAATAGTATTTACAATTGAAACAATTGAGCTAACTGCAGACTGCTGCTAACAATCTACATTATAGCTCAACTGATCCATATCAATACCAGTCGTCGCGTCCCCAAGACGCTGGCTGCATTGCCCCACTGTATGGCAATGTTTGTGAAAAAAGATTTATTTATATAGATCTTATTTTTTATGATATTAAATTTTACTCCGGAGGATTCCACTGCCCATCCCTAGCTAGTAAATTGTAACGGATACAGTAAACAGTTGATAAAATGCTTCAAGTTCTATTTCCTGCTAGTTAAGCGCTAAAATTATAGAACATGATTAAATTATCGAAGCTGGTTCAGCAGGTAAGCCAATTAGTCTGTTGCATGGCGATGAAATCGTTGCAAAATTAATACTAATGAAGTGTTTTTTTAGTTGTTTACTAAATTAATTAAAATTGCTGGTTCTCGTTAGGGACAGGGTTCCGTGGGATGCACCTGGCGAAAATCGTTGGACAAACGGGAATAGGTATTATGTTTATTTGTGTGTGTTTTAGAATATTCATATTCAATTATTCATATCATTTATTGTGATTTTATACACAATGCATAAAAACCTTGTCAGGGCGCTACAATTATTTTGGGTTCGTTCCTGTTAGATTGACAAGTTTGATAAGTATTTCATATTTATGGAATACTAAATAGTAGGCATACCTAGCTGTGTACATGTGTACTAAGCCAAAAGGGGGTGATTCTGGACCCCGATGGATTCAACTTGTGAATAACGATTTTAATAATTTCGAATATACTTATTTATATTAGATTTGAGAAAACATTATGTTGTTTTCTTCCTATTTGTGTTGTTTAACACGCACTCTTGCATTATATTATACAATTAAAATATATCACATATTTTTTTCAGCAAAACCAGTCCTTTCCATGATATGATTCCAATAAATAATTAAATCCTTTGAAAGCTTAAAACAATAGGTATTAACAATGTAAGAATATACGTAAAAGAACACAAATATATAAAGGAAAGTGTCTAATATTTATAAAAAACCTCAATTCAAAAAACCGTAAAACAAAAGTTAATTCCCTCGGGTTACAGAATCACCCCTTTCGGACTAGTACACATATTTTGTGGCACCCTGTATAGCTGTGTTACATAAATTTAATGTAAGCGGGTTAACTACGAACCTATTTTGGTTGGAAGAACACCAACGTGTGCTCGCAGAGATGCGGAACACACGCGCAACGTGTCTAGAACCAAACTCACCCTTAAAAAGTCCCTCGTTAAGAGATGAAACGTTGGTATGCTTCCAACACTAACTAGGTAAGTAGATCACCCGCTTACATTCATAAGAAATTCCTCAAACTACGAAAGATTTTATGGTAGGTAATATATTTTAATCTTGTTAATGATCGATACTTAATCTCATTAAAATTTCCATGCAAAATATAAATTTTATCAAAATAATATTCTCCGTAAAGCACAAATAACTGACTCGGAAGTAATTTGCGCTGAAGAACAAATTTAAATTGGGAATAATTAAATAACGACCGCAGACCGCAGCGCCTTTACGCGATATTATAAACAAATATAACGGTTTTCGGGTGAAAATAACAGCTTTTAAATAACCGGTTTTATGGTTGTATTTACGTGATTTAGCTGAACGCGATGAATACGGGGTTTTTTGGTAGAAAATGTTTCTGCTTCGTACATAAGAATACATTTCAACACATATTATTATGTATTCTTCTATCCAAACATTCAAGCTTCTGTAAAAATAGGATTATTATTGTAATTAATTAGCGATTCACATCTCGCAAGCAAGTTAATTTTCCTAAAGTGAGCGTTTCAAAATAGAGAGTTTCAAATGAAAGCGTTCCATAAATGAGCGTTTCAAAAGTGACCGTTCCAAAATATGAGCGATTCAAAAGTGAGCGATCCAAAATGTTAACGTTCCAATTTATTGAACGTTCCAAAAGTGAGAGTTCCATGAGTGAGTTTAACAAAATGTTATCGTTTCAAAAGTGAGCGTTCCAAGAGTGAGCTTTCTTGTTTGTCTTGTCTGTTGAGTAGTTAGTCCGTAAATCCAACATGTGGCTCTGACGGAAGACCAGCGTTGGTTGCTAGCTTGCTACTCAAGCAACTCATGCTGAGACAGAGCCATTTTGTTACTGGGTTTACCCCTTGTATTTTAATCTAAGTTTATTATGTATTTAGACTAAGTTTAGTATGTGTAAGTCTTTTATCAAATAAATTGATATTCTATTCTTTTCTTTTTTTTCTATAATGTGAGCGTTCCAAGAATGAACGTCCCAAAATGTTAGCGTTCCAATTTAGTATACTTTCCAAAAGTGAGCGTTCCAAGAGTGAGCGTTCCAAAATGTTAGCGTTCCAATATAGTGAACGTTCCAAAAGTGAGCGTTCCAAGAGTGAGCGTTCCAAAATGTGAGTGTTCCAAAAGTGAGCGTTCCAAAATGTGAGCGTTCCAAAAGCTTACCGCCAGACGGCCTGAAAATACCCCTTATCGATAATTGCTTGAGCTTGTACGTTGTTTTATTTTCCTTCAAGATTATTTTCAGCGTTCATTTTTAAGCTTCCACAACAACCTCTAAAACACACCATAATCCAAATGCGATAGCGTCGAGAATCACTTGCAGGGGTTGAATAAATCTTAAGGTGAAACGTTTCGCATGATGCGATAAATTTTATGATATCCTTTTTTTTAATTACTTAATAAAATTAAAAGTACACACTATGTAGTTTGTGCGTCAATTATAAAAGTTTTTCAATGAATCCTTGCTATCACAAAAGCCGAAGGTCTGCCTGCGACACAGGAGGTTGCAGGTTTGATTCCCGCCTCGAGACAAATGTACGATCTGCAGATATTTGTTAAGGGTTTTCTGGGTGTTTTCTATGCTTAGTAAAAATATATACATAAATCTATGTACCTAGCATAATGTACAAGGTATATCAGTTATCTAGTACCCATAGCTACTGCTAGACAGCAACAAGCTCTAGTATCTCTCTGCCGTACTTGAGGCTAGATGATTTTGAGTGAATTGTCATGTAAAATAAATAAATACATTTGTGGCAAACTACTTTTCCGCTTGTTTTATTAATGGTAGACACAAAATAACTACCTCAAAAGAACAAATTAAGATTGGGATTTAAAAAAACTAAATTTCCCGGCTTCTTAAATCGTTGCACCTTAAACAGAAGGCCAATGTATTTTGAACTTCGGCTATTTGTTAATAGAATTTATTATGGCTTGCCAAAAAAGGCTCTATTCTGCCGGCCAGTTGGAACGCTTCCAAGCTATTCATTCACTTGCAATAATTCCATCAGTGCCCGAATTAGAGATTATTTTGGAATTATTTTCGCGCTTTTGCTTTATGAAGTGCAATGGAATTGTATTCTTTAGTATTTAATTTAGATTTATGTTGGTTTATTTAGTTTCATGCATACTTCAGTGTTTTGCACATATGATTTATAATCTCAATTAAACTCAACCCGCGGAGACGGCGGCGACTCGGCAAACGTAGTGTAGGACGCCCTCAAGCCAGGTGGGATGACGATCTGCGAAAGACTGGAGACAGATGCTGGATGCGGCAAGCTAAAGACAGGGCGCTATGGCTCTCATTAGGGGAGGGATATGTCCAGCAGTAAACTAATATGAAGGCTGATGATGATGATGAAATATTGCAATCATAAAGATCTGGACCTGGAATAACATATACGCTACTTTTCATTGCGAAAAACGCAGCGAAGCCACAGAATTTTTTATGTTTATTTTTAAAGGAAACTCTTTATCCACAAAGAAAATTACAATCAAATACTAGAAATAAATTAGAAAGTATTTACAATTGAAATGATTGAGCTAACTGCAGACTGTTGCAAACAATCTACAGGTAGCTCAACTAATCCATATCAATATAAATTTTTAACCCCTGATGCAAAAAGAGAGGGGTGTTATAAGTTTAACGTGTCTGTCTGTGTATATGTGTATCTGTCTGTGGTATCGTAGGTCCCAAACGGATGAACCGATTTTCGTTTAGTATTTTTGTGTCATATATTATTTTATCCCGAGTGTTCTTAGCCATGTTTCATGAAAATCTGTCTTATTAAATACAATACAACTTTTCTAGTATCAGAAAAAAAATCTGATTCTAAATATTAATTATTACTGCAGACACGCTGATTCCAGTTTTCCCCTTATCTGGAAAAAATTTAGTGTTAACGCATTCACTGCCCAGCCTCGGCAGTGAGACACGCAGGGGCGCGCCGCCGCCGCCCAGCGGCGACTTGGGGGACTAGGCTGCGTCTTAGGCCATGATAGTGTTAATCCGAGTTTTACAACAGGATTTATTGCAAAATATACCATCTTCTCTACAATAACCCAATTAAATCTACAGCAACAAATTATCCAGATTCCGTAGGTTCCATCGGCAACAAAACAGAACTTATATGATTACAGGGTAGTTAGTAAACGAGGTATATAATAATGTTTGTAACAAGACCAGTAAATTGTCTCTGTCTGGCCACGTAACAATACCTAGGGATCTGTGTTGAGAGGTAAGCGGTAGCGATGTATTGCAAACTCGCTTACGCTCACGAGGCACCCCGGAATCATAGCTTAGGTACAGACAGCGTCAGAGTTAAGTAACCACCTGCACAAACAATGCAGGTTAGAATCCCATTTTTTATTTTTAAATCTATTCGCTCTATTTTTATGGTGTTGGAATGGTAAACATTAACCTTATGTCAATGTCAGTCTGTTTGAGAACTGTCACATGTCAGTGACATTAGACTAGTCTATTTCTGTCTCGCTCTAGATAGGCTCTCTCTCTTGCTCTGTAATGGCCGTTCCGTGTACAACGTATTACAATAAACTTTATCCGATATCATCAAATAAACTCTTTGATTTCGCTAATAACCCATCAGGTTATGGGCCCAGGGTCGTATTCTACGCTCTGCGACGTAAATATTGTAATAGGAAAACAATTCGCGATTTGTAAAATCAACTCCATACAAATCATAACCTACACAAGGCGAACCTGCGCGAGGACGGCGAATGACGGCGCCCGCCACTCAAACCATGGCAACGGGTATCTCGATTGGTCTTCCAGTGGACAAACTGAAGGGTATCGAAGACTACAACCAGTGGAAATTCTTCATGAAGATGCTCCTCATGCACGAGGACCTGTACACGTGTATCGAGTCTGAGAATGGTTGCACCGATGAGAAGAAAAAGCAGAAAGCATTGGCAAAAATATGCTTGTCTGTTGGAGTGACAGCATTACAACATGTACGGAACGCGAAATCACCTTACGAGGCATGGACCAATCTACAGCGTGCCTACGAGGATAAGGGATTGTGTCGGCGTTTGGGGCTGTTGCGGTCACTGTTCGGCGTCAAACTACAGGAAGCAGAGAGCATGCAATGCTACATTTCCAAAATATTGGAGCTTGGACAGCAGTTGGAGGACATAGGTTCTAAGATGGAAGATGAATTCTTGGCCGTTATAATGTTAAGTGGTCTTACACCTGACTTCGATCCACTGATCATGGCTCTAGAAAATTCTACCTTGTCACTAACAAGTGCAAATGTCAAAACAAAGCTTTTGCAGGAACAGCAACGGCGAGATGACAAGTCTGAACATACGGAGATGAATGCGATGGCTATGAAAAGGGTTATCAAATGCTTCAGATGTAAGAAGGCAGGCCATATGAAGAAGGATTGTCCAAGGAATCAAAGGGCTGATGACAAGACTGATGATGGCAAGAAGAATACGACTACTTCTACCAAGGACAAGTCGTTGTTGACTGCATTGTCTGTGAATGTGCGGAATGATATGTGGTATATAGACTCAGGTGCTACAAATCATATGTGCAACAATAGAAATGTGATGTCAGACTTTCAGTGCTCGAAACCATTAGAAGTTAATGTTGCCAACGGGGACACAGTGATGACTGGAGGACACGGTAAAGTGTTAGTCAATCTTAAAAATGGTGTTAAAACTATAAGTAATGTCCATTTCATACCTAAACTCTCTGCTAACTTACTATCAGTGAGTGAACTAAGTAGGAAAGGTTATACTGTAACTTTTAAACCCGAGGGGTGTAAAATTTATGATAAAAGTCAAATTATAGCGACAGGTACTTGTCATAATGGTATCTATCAATTAGATACAGCTAAGGATAATTTGATAAGTGAGGTTAGGTCAGAAATTGCCATGTATTCAGGATGTGAGGGTTCTAGAGGTGCTGTGTTGTTGCAAGAAGGTGAAGGTAACCAAGTTTCAGCGATGTCAGCAGAGGCCCAGGTATCACAAGAAGTTTGGCACAGACGGTTGGGTCATCTGAACTCAAGAAGCATGAACCTCATGAAGGATAAACTTGCAACAGGTATGAATTTTCAATCAACTACATTCAATCCCTGTGTTGCATGTATTTTAGGAAAGCAGACAAAATTACCTTTTCCTAAGAAAAGTAAAAGTAGAGCTAAAGAATTGTTAGGCCTGGTGCACACAGATGTGTGTGGCCCACTGCAGGTAGCATCACACAATGGGGCTCGTTATTTTGTAATTTTTGTAGATGATTTTTCAAGAAAAACATTTATTTATTTTTTGAAAAACAAAAATGAAGTATTTGAGAAGTTTAAAATTTTCAAAGCTCTGGTGGAAAACCAAACAAATAAGAAAATTAAAATATTGCGAAGTGACAATGGAGGAGAATATATTAATAGTGTTTTTCAGGATTATATGAAAACCTGTGGGATAAAACACCAAACTACAGTTCCACATTGTAGTCAACAAAATGGTGTGGCGGAAAGAGCTAACCGGACTATAATGGACAAGACTCGTTCCATGCTTGAAGATGCCAGTCTCAAGAAACAGTTTTGGGCTGAAGCTGCTAACACAGCAGTCTACCTGAAAAACTGTTCACCATCAAAGGCTGTAAGAGGAGCGACTCCAGAAGAACTGTGGACTTCTCAAAAAGTTGATGTAAGTCATTTGCGCATTTTTGGTTGCACAGCTTATGCACTAGTCGAAAATTGTAGAAAACTTGAATCAAGAAGTAAGAAATATATTTTTGTAGGCTACTGTGATAACAGTAAAGGCTACAGGCTGATTGATCCCACATTTCCAAAGAAATGTGTCACTGCACGACATGTAAAATTTTTAGAAAATGATTTTATGGATAGAAAAGTGCCGCATGATGATAAAAAGGAGCAAAATATCACAGTTTTGCTAGGCAACTCATCTGATGAGAATGATAAAATAAATTTAGAGGTTAACTCTTCGGAGTCCATTCCATCTCTAGATGAAAATGAACAATCTGATGGCAGAATAAACCGCCGCAGACATTGTATGTTTGAACTGCAAACTGAAGATTCATTGACACAAACAATTAGTCTTGATGACTCAGAGGTTACTGAAACCACAGATGATCTGTTGGACTGTACTTATGTTCCAGGACAAACCAGCTTAGAATCGACTATGTCATCCTATGAAGATGCTAATGACAATGAGAGCTTCGAGTTCGCTGGGCTTACAGGGATCATGAGTGAACAGGATATTCCAAGTACGGTGCAGGAGGCATTGGACAGTGATGAGGCTAATGAATGGAGGGAAGCCATATTAGATGAATATAACTCCTTCATAGTGAACAAATGCTGGACTTTGGAGGACTTACCAAAGGGGCACAAGCCAATAAAATGTAAATGGGTATTTTGCAAAAAGAGAGGGCTGAATGGTGAATTGTTGAAATACAAAGCACGTCTCGTAGCAAAAGGATATACTCAAAAGCCTGGAATAGACTACCATGAAACATTTGCACCGGTAGTGAGATATTCAACCATAAGAATATTGCTGGCCCTAGCTGCTCAATATGACATGACTATAGAGCATTTGGATGTCAAGACTGCATTTTTGAATGGAAATCTATCAGAAACTGTTTACATGGAACAACCGGAAGGATTTATTTCAGAAGAAAATAAAAATAAAGTTTATAGGCTCAATAAAGCAATTTATGGCCTAAAACAGGCGGCAAAAGCTTGGTATGAGAGAATAAATGAAGTTTTAACCAATAAATTGCAATTCAAGCGGTTATCTTCAGAACCATGTGTTTATATTTATAATCATGATAGTGAAATCATGTTTATTGCATTATATGTTGATGACATAATGTTGTTCACAGCAAAAAGATCTCAGAAAAGAAACATAGTAAAGAAAAAACTTATGAACGAGTTTGAAATGAAAGATTTGGGTCCGACTAATCACATTTTGGGCATGAGAATCACCAGAATGGATGATGGAAGAATCACATTGGATCAGAAAAGTTACATCAAAAGAATGTTGGAAAAATTCAAGATGACAGATTGTAAACCTATGAAGACACCTATGGAAGTTGGCTTAAAATTACAAAAGGAAGAAAATTCACAGTGTAATTTTGACTACAGAAGTCTTATTGGATATTTAATGTACTTATCTGTTTGTTCCAGACCTGATATAGCACACAGTGTTAGCTATTTGAGCCAGTTTAACAACTACTATGGAGAAAGTCACTGGAAAGCTGCTAAAAGGGTTCTTCGGTATCTACAAGGAACATTGAACCACTGTCTTATTTTTCAAAAAGGAAATCTTGAAATTACAGGTTTTACAGATGCGGATTGGGGTGGAGATCAGCTGAATCGCAGATCATACACTGGGTATGTCTTTAGCCTTGGTAACTCTATAATATCATGGGAAAGTCGTAAGCAACGCACAGTAGCTCTTTCTAGTACGGAGGCTGAATACATGGCAATTTCTGATGCCTGTAAGGAGTCATTATTTTTGAAAACATTTGTTCAGGAATGCACTGATATTGATTGTAAAATAACATTATTTAATGATAATCAATCTGCTCAGAAAATTTGTAGTAATTCTGTGTCACATTCTAGAACAAAGCATATTGACATTCGTCACCATTTTGTTAAAGATTTAGTAACAAGAAAAATTGTTCAGTTATGTTACATTCCTACTGATAACATGTTAGCTGATGTCTTAACAAAATCATTAACAAAAGATAAACATTTAATGTATGTATCTCAATTGCTAAACATTGAAATGTAAAGGTAATACTAGTAGATTTTAAGTATTTCTAAGTTGAGAAAAATGTAACTTTAAAATGTGTAACTTGTATGTAAGTTTAGGCAGGTAGTCATACTTGTGTAATAATTTGTAGTGGTATAGGAACTTGGAAAATGTAAAGTATTTTTTGAGGCCTAGTTGTTTATGTAACAAGATTTATAGGTTAAGTTTAAGGCCTAGTGTTGGAATGGTAAACATTAACCTTATGTCAATGTCAGTCTGTTTGAGAACTGTCACATGTCAGTGACATTAGACTAGTCTATTTCTGTCTCGCTCTAGATAGGCTCTCTCTCTTGCTCTGTAATGGCCGTTCCGTGTACAACGTATTACAATAAACTTTATCCGATATCATCAAATAAACTCTTTGATTTCGCTAATAACCCATCATATGGTACCTAAAGAAAAAGATATTATTGATTTCGCCTCTTAAAATTTCTACGATTAACAGGTTTGGAATTAAATCTTCATGTGTTCCGCAGGTACTTAATTCTGACGCTGTCTGTACCTATGTCAGAGTTAATGTATCTTTCTATTTATTAGTGAAAGATTTTCAAAAACCGACGAGTAGTTTCAGAGATTACCCCCTAACTCTAAGGACTCAAAACATTTGGAAGACATCCATAAAACCTCTACCCCACCGCCGCGATTTTGAAACGCGTCTTGTATCGCGCGATTTGTTGCGATATTTGTTTGAAGTACATTTTGTATTAGGACACAATATTATACACACTGCTGCGATTTTATCAACGCGATAGAAGTTGTCCGATGCGTTTCCGCGTCCTGCGATTTTGCGATAATTGTTCACGGAACATTTTGTATTAGGAGGACGCATGTCATCTACACACAGCTACAAAATCGCAACAAATCGCGCGACGCAAGATGCGCTTCTGGTGGAGGCCTAAAATCGCTATTTTTATCGTATCGAATTCGAAACGCACTTTCCCTACTGGCAGGTAAACAAAAAAAAATAGAAAAAAAAATCCGTTGTCATTCTCAAATTCAGACGTTCTTTTCCAAAACTAAGTTAAACAAAAGACGGTGACGATTTAGTTCCCTAACTATAATGCCTATTCTAGTTTGCTCTACACTTTTAGAAAGTTTAACGTAGTCACTGCCCAGCATGAGTGCGACCCCTTTGAAATGCGACCCGGCGTTCCGCCCCGCCGCTAAATGGAGCTCCTGAAGAACGTGTAATGGAAAATGAATACCAAAAATATAAAAAAAGTGTTTACTAATACCTTTTATACTACACCTGCTCAGAAAGTTGCTTATTTCTTTTCCAAACAGTACTACGTCATTGCATGCGTATTGAAATGCGGGAGGGAAAACTCTATGGAATTTCATTTATTATTATACATTATTAATTATTATTATACATTATACATTTATAGAAGTGTATGGAAATCCATTTCTAACGTGTTATTTTTTTTAATTTTCTTAAATATCAGCCGGTAGCTATGATTATTTCATAAAAGGTCAAACGACAAAAATTATTTCATAAAAGGTCAAACGACAAAAAGTTTTCACTCCGAATCCGCCGTATGATATCGGCCTCATCCGTATTTGGCACAATAATTCAAAAAATTAACCATGACGAAAATCGCACGAAGCCATTTTTATTTTTCCATTTGAGTTTACAATTTGAATTGACTTGACAGATTTAGAAGATTCTAAAATTATGATTTTCCTTGAAGGTATAGTATAAACTGGATATAGCACTATGTATCACTCTGTTGTAAGGCCCTCGGCTGCGCCTCGTACCTCAAATGACACACGGTAGGAATTGGGCACTTTCTCGCCTAGGTGTACACTGTACAATGTACTATGTTTCTTATCATTGGACACCTGGAGCGTATTTTCTTACTCAGCAAAAGCATAAAATTGCAAATAATCAGCAAGTAAACAATACTTCTTTAACTTACACCCATAGGCAAGTAGAGTAGCATTCCATAATGCCAGGTGCATCTAGATATTCACACGATTTATAAACCACTAACACAACGCAATAAGGTTAAAAATTTACCACAATATACGTAGACCTTAACACAGCAGAATAAGGCCTAAAATAAACTTCACTATACAGAACATTCTAGATGCTGGCCAGTTTGAAATAAGAACATTTATTTTGTTTCGTATTTCAAACTTGCAATACTGATCGGGGAGAAGTTTTATTATTATGAACGCTGCGTTTCTGAAATAGGATTTAAATTTGAGTGAGTTGTAGTATTTTTACGCCTAATAAAGTTAGGTAAGCAAGCCAGACCATTTTGTAAGAAAATATCTAGCAGCTTAATCCAGTATTTTATTTTTGTTTCAGTTTTGGTTTTATAGATTGCTTATGCCTAATAGTACTTACCTTTAATGTAGATTTTTCCCAGAAAGAAGTGTTCCTATTCCTAAGGCCTCCATACCATCACAAATAAATAAATAAAATAAATAAATAAATAATGCTGGACAATCTACACAGCACCATCTAGCCCCAACCAAAGTAAGCTACTCAAAGCTTGTGTTATGGGTACTAGATAACTGATATATTTAATAAGTACATTATATACATACATAGATATATATTTTTTTATTATACTTAGAAAACTCCCAGACCAACGGAACAAATTTCTGCAGATCGTACACAAATTTGTTCCGAGGCGGGAATCGAACCCGCAACCTCTTGCGTCGCAGGCGGACTCTCGTCCGCTGCGCCACTAAGGTCGTCAAAAATATCCCAAAGATATTCATACAAGAATCCGTAGTAAAATAACCAAAAACTAAATGATGTTGATCATCATTATCATCAATATACGCTATATTAGTCCACCAAACACCTGGCCGGAGGGCATCCTACACTACGTTTGCCGAGTCGCGGTCTCCATCTAATATAGAGGAAGAATTATTACTACCTACCTACCAATAGGTGTGAGCTGTGTGATGCCGGCTTAGAATTCGCACCACCCCAACTCTTCCCGCGGTTGTCGTAAGAGGCGACTAAGGGATATCCACCGGGGGCGGGCAGCCGCGTCCCTGCAGAACAATTCTAGCCCCGTACTGCGATCCCCTACCCGCAAGCCCAGCATGGAGATTATGGGCCCCCATGAGATAAAAGCCAATAAGGCGCTGTGGGAGGCCTGCGTCCAGTAGTGGACCAATATAGGCTGTTGAAGTTGAGGTAATAGTATGCCATCTACATTTTCCAATGAAACGACGCCTTTCTAGTGACCTAGCTGTTCTACAAAGCTAGGGTTGGGATGAAGATACTTGATAGGCAGATAACGTCAAAAAACTGGCTTCCAGCTTGGAATGAAACTTTTTAAAGATAGGAAATTAATGATTATTATCTGAGGGTTTATTCGGAAGCTGGATAATATAACCTGTTGCGTATTTTAAATCGGTTTTTAGGGTTCCGTACCTGAAAAGGAAAAAAGGAACCCTTATAGGATCACTTTGTTGTCCGTCTGTCTGTCTGTCTGTCCGTCTGTCATTCCTCTTTTCTCAGGAACGCGTGGACGTATCGAGTTGAAATTAACGTCGAATACTCAAGTCCGTAACCTCTTGGAGCCTCGATATAAATAAAACTTCTAAGTCAACGCACTCAAAAGTTACAGCTGTTTATGTCCGAATATTTTGAAATTTCCAAGGGATTCACATGCACACAAAACCTATAGGGTACTTCCCGTAGACTTAGAATAATGAAATTTGGTGAGGAGCAAGGTCTTATAGCTTAAGTAAAGGAAAAAATCAGAAAACCATAAATATGTAATTTATTCACAAAAAACAACCTTTTCATTATTGCTATACACCAAAACCTATTTGGTACTTCTAGTATACTCAGAATCATAATATTTGGCAAGAAACAAGGTCTTACAACTAAACGGAACCCTTTGTGTGCGAATCTGACTCGCACTAAACGTTTTTAGGGTTTCGAAGATCGAAGATCGGTTTCGAAACCCTAATGGTCTCGCTTTGTCTCTCCTTTTTCCCTCCTTAATAACTCAGCTCAACTATCAACTTGAAATTTAAAATAATAATACATTTTGTGTGCCTGTACAGATATAAAGAAAAATAAATGAAAATGAAAATGAATACTTATTTTCCATAAAAATTGTGATGCCGAAATTTCAAAAGATACCTACAAGGTCATGTGGGGTATCAAATGAAAGGTATAAGTTCGTACATTTCAAAATGTTTTTGAAATTTTTGTAGGTTTCATACTTTTTTAAATATTCGAAAACAGTTGAAAACATTACCCCCCCCCCCCCCCCCCTATCTCCGAAGACTGCAAAGCGAGCGTTTATAGATATGGATCTTTATTAGGTATTCGTAAGTCTCTAACCGGTACTTTTGGTACTTTTGTTGACAAACGTTCGAAACCCTCGGTGCACGAGTTACACCCGCACTTGACGGATCTTGTTTTGTTTGACAACGGTTCTGTGACGCAGTTAACCCTTTCATTGGCGTGACTCAGTTATACGACCCGCCGAAGTGTTAATACCTAGAATAGAAAATAGGTAGGTATAGGTAATGTACTCTATTTGAAATGAATTTTAGCATTAAGTGTCCCCTTTTATAGGAAAAATAAATAGAAGGGGTAAATTGTGAACTTGTCAACGTTATTATTCGGATTTAGCGACTTGTGTAATTTAATTATGGTCAAACTTCACTAAAGGTAAGTTTTTTTAGCATTCAATTTCACTACTTACTTCGTTAAAAATATTATTTATAATTTCTCAGAGAAAAAAGCGCAAAATAATGCCGCACACAGGTCTTTAAAATTCGAATCATTCTGATAAACATTAGAAGCCATCGTTCGAAATTTAAATCTGAACAAATAAACAGATAAGCGGCAGGTGCGCGGATGTGTCCCGCTTCTCTACAGGATGTTTCATAAAATAACATTTCAAAATCTCGTTTGATTTTAGTGGGTTTTACTTTTTTACATGCTCGATTGGGAACATTTTGAGGTAGAAAACAAATTTTAACTTGTATGGGGATTACCTATTTAAAACCAATTTATTCACAGAAATTGTGTATTTAATTTATAGTTTAATTTATAGTTTTCTTTTTGTGTATCAAATAGTAGTTTTCGTTCAATAAAGTTTAATTTTTTTTTTTAGTCGTCCATTACCACTGAAAATGTTTACCATAATGATTTTTGCTACCAGTGGAAACTTTATAAATAGCCCTCAGCTAAGTACATGTAATTTTCATGTATTTGTAATAATATTCCATATTTTGTAATTTTTCTAGCTGTAAGTTTTCCTAAAATTTGAAAATAAAATAAATAAAATAATTCTAATATAAGTATAGCAAAAAGTGGTTAGGTAGTTGGCACTGGATGAATTCAAAATGACACTAGAATAAATATTTAAATTATAATAAAATCAGGGTAAATAAATGTTGATTTATTCACACAAAAGTTGATGCTTTCGAATATTGAAAATCAATTTACAATTTTGCATTTACCTACTAACATTTACATATTATTTTCTTTCACCGCAGAATAAATTGAATTTCGCGTCTATTCACAACAAAATAGGAACCAACTGAAACGTTCGAATCGCATTCGCAATGAGAATCAATTGACGAACTGTTTCAACAAGCTAGGGTTGCCAACAAACCTATTGCCAGACGAAAAGATCCCCGAATCTCTTTATAGCTACCTACCTATTTGATTATTTTTGAAAATCACTGTTCAATGAGTTTAGAACAATTATAAATTATTGAAATTAAAACTAACTACGTTTTCAACTCACGCAAGAATCTTCTCATTCGTCTCAAGGTTAACAAACTTATTCATAACATTTAAGTTTGCCACTCAAACACAGACGATTAAAAAAATTCTTCATGAAATATTTAGCTATACTTAGTAATTAGCATACACGCTAAAATAAAATGAAATTATTTGAATTGGTTTTGTTTCGTTGAAAACATTATAATACAAATTGGTTGCCTAGAAAACTGGAAACCCTAGTTCTTCAAACAGCTCAATGTAGCGGTTTAGGCTGCAAGTAAATATTAGTGTAGGTATACGATTTTTCCAATGAACGAATAATCGGATTTTTCAATTTCTTTTTCGAATTTTAAACTGCACTGTGCATTGTGCTGCGGTGTACTCTCAGAATATAGAAATCTTCGTACCATACACATTCAAAAATTTATAAAGTACCTACTAGTTCTAATTTGTTTCTGTTCCTAACATAAAAAAACATGAAAAAGTTTAGGACCGTATTGAGGCAAATAACAAAAACATTCAGCGATGCGACCTGCTGAAGTAAAATACCGCACCACAGGCTATTTTTTAAAAGCCGGCGTTATTGTCCTTTGTTTTTCATACAATTATCTACGCTGACGACGGACGTCGCAAATCCCGACCTCCAATACGAAAAAGAAAAAAAGATAACGCCAGCTTATAATAAATTACCTATACATGCGGTTTATTTGTTTAAAAACCACATTGCTTAAAAAAACCATTTTTAAATACACGTAGAACTCTTAAGGCCAGGTATTCCTGCAGCAGTAGGTGTAAGAGAAAACACGCGCGCCTGCCAAGCCGCCGCCGTGCTCGTGTTTTTAACCATGGTGATTAAGAAAATTATTTTATCAAGTCAAACTCTGCGAATTTGTTTAGAAGTACAAAAAAAAAGTAGTTCGCTAGTCATAGTATTGAAAAAACGTTAGAAAAAGGGGTAACATTGGGATTTTTTTCTACCGATTGAAGTTCATTAGATCTTGTAACTGAATGCGACTTTGACTAGACTAGATCCATAAGTAATACATTTTTTTTTTCAGAATTTTAAACACTATTTTTTAAGTTTCAGATGATTTTAAAAATCACAAAAATGCGGCCTCTGCTGGCCTACCAAGCCTTAATGGTGTAGGTACCCTTAAATCGGTACCGATAATAATCTTAATAAAAAAACTCAGCACAAAATGTGCCTCCCCTAACCGCCATAAAATCAAAGATACCTACTTGTATCAACTAATTCAAAGATAAACTTTTGATTTTCAATCAACCTGTATCAGCAAGATAACGCCACCTTCAATAGATAAATTGATAAGGTCGTCTCACTCACACCCCAGTTTATTGACCCGTGCAAGAATCCCATACGATATGGGCAAAAATACTAAGACCTCTACTTTCCTACAAAGGTCAAACCACGGCGGGTCTTTCTGAGCTGTACCACATTGGACCAAAACAAAAAAGTGTAGACCCATGATTTCTAAAGTTTTGAGAGAACAGATAGCTCAGATAATGTTGGCAGCTTGAAACCAATTTAAGAAGACCCGTTACTGTATAAGTAATAGAGAATTATGGAGCTCAATTTATGCAGCGGAAGAAAAGGCGAGTTTTTAGTAGAATACGACATACTTGGTATAAGGGCAAGTTTATTCTGTGGTAAGTAAAGCATAACTTGTATTAAAATTCCGTTAGGTGATTAAATAATACCTAGTTATTGAGAATTCTATAAAACATTTATATAATTTTCTTGGAAAACTTGATAGGTACATAGTATAAGATTTCCAACTTACCCATACCCTCCTTTTCCTACCAGTCAAACCTAAGTTAGTTTTAAGTTAGTTTCTTAGACCCCTGAGTTCAGTTTGACGATAGTTGCGAGACGTCGTAACGTCTGATTTTTGTTTGGGAATTCTGTAGTCCCAGGAGCTGGGATGCCGGCCTGCTAAAGACTAATACAAAATGTTTATTTCATTAATAAAATATTAATATACTTACTCCGTGCTCGGAACCTCCTTTTAAGTATAAAGTACCTGTATTAGGAGGTAACGCTCTTCCTTATTTCTACACTAATTTATGCTCGCGGCTTCGCATGCATTGTTCTATGGAAACGTCTAAAGGTGATTTCTAACCCATGGGAACTGATTTATGGGATAAAAAGTAGCCTGTGTTTGATTCCAGGATAAGAATTACCTGTACTTATGCAAAATTTCAGCCTGATCCATTCAGTAGTTTTGGCGTGAAGAGGTAACAAACATCCACCCATACATCCAAACTTTCGCATTTATAATATTATTTGATTATTGACTTGAGCCTGCAGGCAGAGACTGGCAGCATGAAGACAGGGCTTTGTGGCGACAGGGTTTAAACTTTAAATTGTCTTAGTAAGGCCCTCAGAATAGTCCTCCATTTTCTAACGAAAAATTTTCTTTTTTTAACCAAAAAGAAATTAAATAAATCTATGTATAACTATTAGTGTAACTGTACGTAACTGTAATGTATATACCACAATAACTAGTTTTTATTTTGTAAATAAATAATGCTGGACCATTCACACAGCATTATCTAGCCCCAAGCTAAGCAGAGCTTGTGTTATGGGTACTAGATAACTGATATACATAATATAATACACTTAATAGATAAATATTTTTTATTATACATAGAAAACACCCAGACCAACGGAACAAATTTCTGTAAATAATTAACATACTACTTTGACTAAAAATAAATGAAATGAGTGTCTTTAATATAATAACCCACAATTATAGGTATTTCATACTAAATGATATTTAAAGAATGCTACAGTTTATTTTTACGATATTAACTGATTATCGATAATTATAGGATCAAACAACTGGTTCGAGGTTTTGGTCAAGGACCATTCGAACTTACTCCAAATACAGTTTAAAATATGCCTTAATGCAGTACTGCGATGTGATAAAAACCATCTAACGAACATATCTACAGAAAATGTACTTTGAATTATTAACTGTTCAAAAATTATTATTTTTTCCGTTTAGATTGAACACGCTGAATTAAGCAAAAGTTCATTTTAATTCATTATTCTAAAATAGTTTACATATTATCACAAAAAATAGTAAGTACACCATAAACTATAAGTACTATAAGTTAAAGTTCATAGGTACCTGCCGTATTACTAAAATAAAATCTTCGATAATGCAAACAAAGCAAAAGACGAAGGCTCTAAGTCCAGCAGCTGGCATAAAATTGGCTGCCATTCAAGTTCTCTGGAATTCAGAACAAAAACCATGATTGGCCACCGTCCCCTACTACTGTTCTTATAGAATAGACCCTTACAGCGACATTTAGGTTGCATGTTCAGAACAGAACTTATAATTACGAGATATTATTGAAAGTAGGTACGTAAAGGTACAGTCAGTTGCACAAAGAGTAATGTGGAAGGCCCAGGATGAGATGGCGAGACGAGCACGACACACACCATCCATCCTCGCCTGTGACAGCGTTAAATCGCGAGGAGTGGCAGGAGATAAGAGAGGCTTTTGCCCAGCAATGGGACAGTTATGGCTGAAAAAAAAACAGTCCACTTAATTCCAATACGATAGCCATGGCGTCAAATCGGCAGCAATTAAGTGAAAGTCAAATTGAAAAACCAAGTTAAAAGTTCGTTTTCCGAGTTTTCAGACGTTGGTTTTTTTCACTCACACTTAAATAAAGCTTTTTCATGAAGCTCGAAGCAAGAACTTTCAAGTAGTTTTTCTAAATGGATTTCTTCCGTCCACGGTTTTCTTTCAATTTGACATTGGTATAATGGCTGCCAAATCGAAACCATGGCCATCTATAGAACTCAACCTCAACCTTAACAGCCTGTGCTCCACTGCTGGACGCAGGCCTCCCCCTGATTGGCGCCTTATTGGCTTTTATCACATGGGGGTAGTGCCCATAGTCCCCACGCAGGGCATGCGGGTTGGGGATTGCAGTTCGGTGGTAGAATTGTACTGCAGGCGCTGCTGCCCGCCCCCGCTGAATCTATCGAACTAATCGGAACTTGTTTTTATGCAATTCGAAAAATCCCAGGATTTATTTTAGTCTAGTACTTACCTCGTCAATTTATTGATGACTTACTACTTACATTAATTTAATTTAATTTATTATTTATTTATTGAACTAGTACCTACAGAAATTCCAATTACACTAGTCACTTATGTACATTATAATTAAATTAAGAAAATATTTATATTATATACTTTTTTTTTTTTTTTAAACAGACATAAGCCTTTATTCACAAAGAAAATTATAATATAATTGGTATTTACAATTGAAACAATTGAGCTAACTGCAGACCGTTGCAAACAATCTACAGGTAGCTCAACTGATCCATATCAATACCAGTCGGAAGCGTCCCCAAGACGCTGGCTGCATTGCCTCGCTGTATGGCAATGCTGATGTGCTGCGCCAGATACTGACCAGCTCTCGGGTCATGCGTCGCTTCGACCAGACGCTCAGATAATTTAAAAAAACCCGAAGAGCCTCGGTACCCCACGGACCTAGGGTCTCGACTCCAAGAGGAGTAAATGTATTTAATAAATAAATAAAATAATCACACCAATATTATAAATGCGAAAGTTTGGATGGATGGATGGATGTTTGTTACCTCTTCACGCCAAAACTACTGATCGGATCGGGCTGAAAATTTCACTCACAGGTAATTCTAATCCTGGAATCAAACATAGGCTAATTTTTATCCCATAAATCAGTTCCCATAGGATAGAAATCACCTTTAAACGTTTCCATAGAGACAGCGCGTGCGAAGCCGCGGGCATAAACTAGTAATTAATAAGAGTTGGCTGTAAGAGTGCCATTCTTTTAGTACGCGGGTTATAACAAATTGTGTGTAGCATATTCGTGAGGCTGACTGTACTAGGTAGTTATTCATAGCAACACGTTCAACGGGTTGCTAGATTACCCTTTAATTTACTGAGTTTTTGAACCATAGAAATATGAGCAAGAATGCTACAGTTTGTAAGACTTCTACTTTTACATAAAATTTTATAATGTACGAAGGTATCATATAGTTAAAGTACCTGAGTATTAAAAATAAGCCGGCAAAGTGCGAGTTGACTCGCACACGAAGGGTTCCGTACCATACTTGATATAGGTACTTTCGCAAAAGAAACAAGACAATCACACTTATATTATTATAAATGCGAAAGTTTGGATGGATGTACGAGTATGGATGGATGTTTGTTACCTCTTCACGCCAAAACTAATGAATGTTTTATGCCTCGCATCTCAGCCAATTTTCTCAGTTTTGGAATAAAAAATTAGTTAAATCCTCTCGTAAGAAGAAAAAAATAAAGTTTAGTCTAAGACAAACAATTACGTTCATGCATTGGAAGACCCGGTAATATAAAGTCCCATCAAGTACCATTAGGTCCCCGTTTCACACGGTAGTGCTGTTTGTATCCATTAAGGACTAAACCTATGTCTTAGTGGTACTGGGAAGTACAGGTACCGTGTTAAAAGGCTTAGAATGGACACTAGTGGTAGAGGCACTGTGATTTTTAACCCCTTACGCAAAAAGAGAGGGGTGTAATAAGTTTAACGTGTCTGTGTATCTGTGTATCTGTGTATCTGCATGTGGTATCGTAGCTCCCAAACGGATGAACCGATTTTCGTTTAGTTATTTTATGTCATAGATAATTGAAGACGTGTATCTATGAAGGTGATATGTTACAAATTCATAATTTTACAGAAACGAGCTTTAAAGTTTTCATTTTTATTTTGATTGTATTTCGTGACTGTTTTATTCTATTTAAATAAATTCTGGAGTATCTGACAGATACATTAGTAATTTTTAAGAATGTGGTAATAAAATAGAAAAACATTATTATTAAAAAGGTTTTATTTAAGAAAATGTGAACATAACACCTTTTCTCGTAGGCAAACTGAGGAACATAACACCTTCATTCATATTAAATTATACAAAAATACTTAACACTGAGCTAAATACACACGCTGAACATAGCTGTTAGTTACTGCTACAAATCCTTAGTTAAATCTAACTAAGGATGGATTCGTAGAAGTAACGGTATTCAGGCTTAACGGACTTCAGTTGTTCTCTTAAGTTTGCTTTTTAGGGTTTTGAAGATCGAAGATCGGTTTCAAAACCTCAATGGTCTCGCTTTGTCTGTCCTTTTTTCCCTCCTTAGTAACTCAAAAACTACTGCAGCTATCAACTTGTAATTTAAAATAATAATACATTTTGTGCGCCTGTATAGATTTAGAGAAAATAAATGAAAAATGAAAATGAATATTTTCCATACAAATTGTGATGCCGAAATTTTACAAGATATACCTACACAGTCATATCATGAATGGGGTATCAAATGAAAAGTATTATTTTGTACATTTCAAAATCATTTTTGAAATTTTTGTAGGTGTCATACTTTTTAAAATATTTCGAAAAAATACCCATTCCCCCCCCATCTCCGAAGATTGCAGAGCGATCCATGTAAAATGTATGGAGCGTTTATAGACATGCATCTATATTTTACAGGAAAAATATAGAGAAGTTTGAAAAAAGAACGCTTTTTGAAAAATGGTCAAAAGGGGGGGAAATAATTTTCAAAGGGGGGGGGGGGGCTACCTCACTGAGTGGGATATCAAATGAAAGGTATTGGTTTGAACATTTCAAAACAGTTTTTCAAATTTCTGTAGGTTTCATACTTTTTGAAATATTTTGAAAAAAGTCGAAAAATTCCCATTCCCCCCCATCTCCGAAGTTTGCAGAGCGATCCGTTTAAAATGTATGGAGCGTTTGTAGATATGAATCTATATGTTGCACGAAAAATATAGAGAAGTTTGAAAAAAGAACACATTTTGAAAAATGGACAAAAAGGGGGGGAATAATTTTCAAAAGGGGGAGCTACCTCACCGAGTGGGGTATCAAAAACGGTATCGGTTTAGACATTTCAAACCAGTTTTTAAAATTTCTGTAGCTTTCATACTTTTTGAAATATTTCGAAAAAAGTCGAAAAATTTACCATTACCTACCTTAACCGAACCACCCATTTGAATTTGCAAAGCTTGCGCGCGGTTGAGCGCATCATCAGTTCATGAATGAAAGTGTTATGTTCGTACTTATCACCTTCATCCTCGACAAGAAAGTAATACTTTTACTATTTTGACACGGACAGTAATTTTTAGTGCCCATGACACTTTCATTCATTATGATTCTACACAGTAACAGGACATAACACCTTCATTAACACTTTATCCTTTATTCTATCTTAAAAATGCACAGTTTCGTTGATACAACCTATGTAGATGGACATAACACTTTCATTCAGCCAAAAAAATACAAAAACAAAAAAATGTTACATAGCACCTTCATTCACTCACGTCTTCAATTATATACCGAGTGTTCTTAGCCACGGTTTATGATAATCTGTCGGGGGTTCTTAAATTTTTTAATTTTGTTCTTGTTTAGCGTTTGGTGCAGTTTTGACAACTCTGTAAATTTGTGTTTGTTGGACGCGGAAGTCGCGACTCCAACGACCTTGTGTACATTACGTCTAAACCTTTGTCGTAGTGGGACTGGGAAGTATAGGAATAGTCAGCGCTGGGAGAACCTACCATTTCTACAAAATTCATTATATCTACAAAGTTTATTATGACGGTATATTGCAAAAAATTGGATAATAGTGTCTTTGCGTTTAGTTGTTACACAACATTCATGCTATTTGTTGAGTTAGTGCTGGGAAAACATACCATATCTACAGAAATCATTATTATATCTAAAGTTATTGCAGGTTGGACAGGTTTATTATGTATGTTTTTTGCAAAAGGTTGGGTAAAAAACTTTGCGCTTAGTTGTATTGTAACACAACTCATGCTATTTGTTGAGTTAGCGCTGGGAGAACGTACCATATCTACAGAATTTTACTTATATCTATGAATCAAGCCCACCAAGACAGGTACTTGCAAATACGTGATCAAACGCTACTTAGCAACAATAACAGCCCAGGTGCTTGAAATTCAATCCATGTGTGTGTAGTTACAGGCGAAGAGATAATCATTAGCAAATAGGGTACTTTAGTAGTACGTGTGTGGTTTATAAATTAGTTAGCTATCAAACGATTGGATTTTTCCTATTTATTATAGACTCTGCTTTTAAAGAATTATCATCATCATCAGCCTATATTAGTCCGCTGCTGGACATAGGCCTCCGATAATGCGCGCCATAGCGCCCTGTCTTCAGCTTGCCGCATCCAGCATCTGCCTGCAGTCTTTCGCAGATCGTCAAGAACACGCTTTCCCCAGCGGTTGTCGGTTTTTCGCGAGATATGGCCGGCCCACTGCCACTCAAGGGCGGATCCAGCTGTCAAGTGGGGGTCATACAGTCAAAATTTAGTCAGGACGGGCTCCAACGTGAATAAAATAATTAATGTAGTTAAAAATAAAACGTGGAAAGATTTGGGGGCGGGGGATGCCTTTGCCCAGTATTGGGACGAATTTTGCGGAGGAAAAAAAAACTTTCCTACTTATTTAAAATTCGTAAATCAGTTCCTTTAGACATTACAGGACTCTGAAACATGTCAGATATTTCAAATGATTTGTGATATAGTGGGAAATAAAGTGGTCACTTCGAGTTTTATTCAAAATTATTCTTTTTAAATTAAAAAATTTAGTTTTCTCTTTTGTTTTCATGCAAAACGAGTAATTACTTCTTCCTCCTCAATAGGTATTGTTTTGTGACCCCCCTCCCTCCTCCCCCCCTTGATCTGTGCTTGCTGCCACTTCACTTTATAGAATATTGATGCGAATCTATCGCCTTGAAAATTATCGGGACGAACAAAAGCTTCGAGATTAGTCGAGCTGACAGATTACTCGTGCATGAAATATTGCATTCTTTCGAATGCTAATTTAGTCGAAAGAAAAGCGTTGGCGCGATATTAGAGTATTATTGGAGAGCTAAGCGAGCGTGGATTTCATTGGGAAAACGCTGTCGCTTTAAAAAGGTCAGAAACAAAGCTTTTGCTTCGTTTGTACTGTACCTACTTTATTTTTTTTTGTGTTCTGCGTTCAGACTAATAAAAAATCCGAAACGAAATACTTAAATACTTTTAATTATTTTATAATTCTGGGAAAGCGTTCTTCCATCTTCACTTACTTTAAGTGATTTAGTGGCCAAACGCTTGACCATAATTAAACAAGATCCGTCAAGTGCGGGTGTAACTCGCGCGCCGAGGGTTTTGAACGTTTGTCAACAAATATGTACCAAAAGTACCGGTTAGAGACTTCGCTATTTAACGAATACCTAAGAATAGTAGGTACAAACCTACATTTAAGATGGGTCTCTCTGCATGCTTCGGTTAAATGGGTGGTTCGGTTAAGGTGGGTGGCAATGGTAAATTTTTCGACTTTTTTCAAAATATTTCAAAAAGTATGAAAGCTACAGAAATTTGAAAAACTGGTTTGAAATGTCCAAACCGATACCTTTCATTTGATACCCCACTCGGTGGGGTAGCCCCCCTTTTGAAAAGTAGTTTTTGAGTTATTAAGGAGGAAAAAATGGACAGACAAAGCGAGACCATAAGGGTTTTGAAACCGATCTTCGATCTTCAAAACCCTAAAAATCACAGGACACGGATAAATGATGTACCTACCGTTTTAGTGGTCAAAATCCTCTGCCCCAAATTAATTGCAATTTGAACACCCTTGGTTTGATTCTCAATGAATAGGACACCCTATAATTATGTATAACTAGCTTCTTCCCGCGGCTTCCCACGCGTATTTTCGTTATGCACATTTCACAAACTTTCGCATTTATAATATTAGTAGGATATGGAGCTTCTGCCCGTGGCTTCACACGCGCTTTTCAAGTAGGTACCTTTTCCTCAGTATATTGTTTACCTCGCTGCTAAATTTCATTAAAATCCGTTCAGCCGTTTAGGCGACTACACAAGAAATATTAAATATAGGTACTTGATAAAAAAATAATAATATTAAAATTAAATGTTGTAGTTGGGCGGAAGGTTATTAAACTATGACTACGGTTTGGCTACGAGGAATTATGTTTCCTCGTGGCCGAACTAGTTTGGCATTCTAGTTTGGCCACGAGGAATCGGCCGAGAAAAATACAGACAGTCAGAGTTACTTTTGCTTTTATAGTATTACTAGCTTCTGCCCGCGGCTCTGCACGCGTATTTTGGGTATAAAAAGTAGCCTATAGTCTCAGTTAGGCTATGCTCTAAACGTACGCCAAATCTCATCTTAATCTGTTCAGTAGTTTTAGAGATCCTTGGTAACAAAAATTCAGATTTCACAAACATTCGGCTTTATATTATTAGTAGGAAGTATGGATTTATCCAGAACTATCAAAGTAGACAAAATAAATACAGGGTGTTCAAGATTGATAATCATCTATCTTCTCCACAGCAGCTATTATTAAACCAAAAAAACAGATCAAAATCATACCCAGAAGCCGAATCGGCTGAGATCATAACAAAGCCACAAATGGGCAAAAAATACCCACTCTGGGATCCGAACCCATTACCTGTGGTTGTTTCCTATTTTACTCTCATTAACTTGTCAGCATTTCTAAGAATCTTGGATTGGACTGTAGGCGGGTTAATTAATTTGTGTAGTATTTTTAACCTTTTTTGTGTCAAAAAGGTTGGGATTTTATTTCTAGTAGATTAAGTTTGATAATGTGATAAAGTGTAATGTGATAAGAATAAAGAAGGTAAGTTATTTGAAAAGAAGACAGATTAATTTAGATAAAATAAACTTTTTGTAATTGGCTTTATTTTCACCATATAGGTACATTATATAGGTAACTAGGTATTTTAATGTAGTATATAAATAGTATGCATTCCTTCCTGCCTAACAAAAAAATATATAAATTGCGTATTGATTTTAGGACTCAAAATCAAGGGTAATAAAATCAATTAATAAATAATGCTGGAAAATCCCCACAGCATCATCAAGCCCCAAGCTAAGCAGAGCTTGTGCTAAGGGCACTAAATGACTGACATCCATACTAAATATTATGAATTCCAGAGTAATTCTGTCTGTCTGTCTATCCGTCTGTCTGTTTGTTACTTATTGACGCCTAAACGGCTGAAAGGATCGATTTTGATATATATTACCCTATACGCACCCTATATAGAGCATCTGTTTCTACACTATGCAAAGTGAGCGAGACTTCAGAAACAGAAAGATAGCTTATCCCTATACGCTATAAAAAATTATATATCTGGTATTAATATTCTGATTTATATTACATGACGTTGAAATAACTATTTGATACCTATCTATTTTAATTTCGTATAAATTATTTTGCAGTGCCCTACAAGCTGCATGTACATACTTATTGACCTGAACTATACATATACTTATACAAAAAAAAACAAAATTAATACATAAATGTAAAATTTCCATGTTCAATACTGGAAGGATTATTTAGCGGTTCGTCCAAAAAGCGATTCGTCCATAACGCATTTCGTCCACTAATCGGTTCGTCAAGAATCCATACGCACTTCGTCCAATAACCGGTTCGTCAGAAATCCATGCGCAGTTCGTCCAATTCTTGAATTATCCAAAATAGTTTACATTTCATATTTATTGTTTCATAGTCCCTGTATTGTTTCCAGTTGCACAGAGTCAAGGCCTGTTTCATCTTCAAATATGTACCACAGGCATATTATTAGAACTTCCACATTTAGAGCGAGGGTGCGCAGAACAGTCGTTAAATCAGACGGTATAGATAGGTAGGTTAGGTACAGTCCGCAGCAAAATTCGCTCAACACATAATATTGAGGTGTAAATGGACGAATGTGCTGACGTCCGTAAAAAGTAATTACATCTATGAAACGTTAGTAACAGAAATAAAAATTTGCATATTGCAAATATTTATTATGAAATTTTAACATTAACAATAACCCTAGGTCCATGGGGCACCGCGGCTCAGTGGCTTTTAAAAAAAATATTAGTAGCGTTGCGTAACCCGAGAGCTGGTGAGTATCTGGCGCAGCGCATCAGCATTGCCATACAGCGGGGCAATGCAGCCAGCGTCTTGGAGAAGCGATGATTGGTATTGATATGGATCAGTTGAACTACCTGTAGATTGTTTGCAACAGTCTGCAGTTAGCTCAATTGCTTCAATTGTAAAGACTAGTTCTAATTTATTTCTATTATTTGATTGTTTTGACGTTTTGAAAATTTTGCGATTAGTTAAAATAATTAATCTTAAATCTTAATCTAAAAATCTTCATTGTACACAAATAAAACTATACTTATGTACAAAAAAGTTGACAATTAAAGGACATGTACAAAGGCGAGCTTAACCCTACAAGAATTTTCTTACAGTAAACCTCTTAATTAAATAAATAATCACGTACATTTTATTATTATTCCCCGTAGGTACTTCCCTTTCCGATACATAATCGTTTGTTATTTTATTATGAACTTTTCACACAAATCGCTTGATATAGGGTAAAAAAAACTTAGTATCTCAAGGTTACAAAACAGCCAATAACACAGCACTGAACAAACTAACGGCCCACACTCGTAAAACACTTTCAGTGCCCTCGATACACAATTAGCTACGCGCGGCGCGCCCCTTATCAAATCAAAAACTCTTTATTTCCATAAATACATTAAATGTACCTACATTTAGAAAAGGTCAAATTATACACTGACACGGATATAAAAGGATATTTTTGATTTCTGGCGCGTCGGTATGTAGAATAAAGTAAAGAAGCGCCGAAGAAACATTTAGCCTGTTAGTTGATATTTTTCGACTTGGAGCAAAACCCGTCTCAAGTTTTTTACCCTCTAGCTAGATAATCTGATAGTTTGTAAACCTTTTTGCACAGCAAGGTTTTGACAATTTGTTTGAATTTATTTACTGATAATTTTTGTAACTAACTAGGAGTTTTGTTCTAGAAGCGTATGCCCTTTAAAAAAAAACATTAATTCCGAAGTTCCGATGGCACCGCACATGGTCTGGACAGTGAATGCCTTTATATAAAATAAATAAAACATAAAAAATATATACA
The DNA here is from genome assembly GCA_949316285.1 of Eupithecia subumbrata. Classification (NCBI taxonomy): domain Eukaryota; kingdom Metazoa; phylum Arthropoda; class Insecta; order Lepidoptera; family Geometridae; genus Eupithecia; species Eupithecia subumbrata. The sequence continues at coordinate 5,919,069 of OX438649.1, forward strand.
CAACCAGAGTCACACGCTATACTACTAATAACTAATACATAATTATACCTTCTAATATTATAAACGCGAAAGTTTGTAAGTATGGATGGATGGATACTTGTGACTCTTTCACGTAAAAACTACTGAATGAATTTTAATGAAACTTTACAATCATGTAGCTTATACATCAGAATAACACATAGGCTACAATTTATAAAGATTATTGTGTGAATTGTCCAAAATATGACGATAAGTGTCAAGTAGGAAAAAATCTACCATCTGCGAGCTATTCTGGCGTGCGCTGCCGAAACCGCTATAGTTACACATATGTAATGTATGATGGAAATGTTTATTTTAATTAGTCCTACAAAAAGACCCGCCACGGTAAAATGTGATAATTTTAATGTAATAATGTTATTCTTATTATGGTTCTTTTCTACGCCTCGCTAATATAAGCTACTTGAAATATTAATCCTGCGTAGACGAAGTCGCGGGCACCAGCTAGTACAACATATAGGTAGTGCTGCCGTATATTATTCGTGTATTGTTACTTCCGAGCTGACTGTACCTGCCTATACCATACAGTGATGGATGATACAGACAGATACAGTAAGCTATTGATAGAATCGACAGCAAAGAAGCGTACTTGGAACTTTCGACATAAATTAAATAAATAAGTCGACGACCTCCGTGGCGCAGCGGGCGAAGGTCCGCCTGCGACGCAGGAGGTTGCGGGTTCGATTCCCGCCTAGGAACAAATTTGTGTACGATCTGCAGCAATTTGTTCCGTTGGTCTGGGCGTTTTTTATGTATAATAAAAAAAATATCTGTCTACGTAGTGTATTGTATTAAGTATATCAGTTATCTAGTACCCATAACACAAGCTCTGCTTAGTTTGGGGCTAGATAATGCAGTGTGAATTGTCCAGCAAAAAATAAAAATAAAAAAAAGCATAAACAATGCTGGACAAATTGTTCAGATGGCTAGATAATCAAATTGGCTAGATGGTTAAATTGGCTAGATGGTCAAATTGGCTAGATGATGTTGTGTGGATTCTCCAGCATCATCTAGCCCCAAGCTAAGCAGAGTTTGTGTTATGATTATAAGTGATTAACGGTGTCTTATCCAAGAGTCTCAAGTTCAGTCAGTCAGAAGCAAAAGAAATTGCTAAATGGTTGGGCCACAGATATTATAATACTATAGGTTGGGCTAACACACCATTCAAATATGTTGTAGGTAATTATAAGCAATTGCCGGTATGACACTAGTCCCATGGGAGTTGGAGAGGCTCATTGTGTGGGACGCTACATGCGTCGACACACTTGCGCCTTCCCATCTTCCGAGGACATCCGTGGCGGGTGCGAAGGCAGATTTGGCCGAAGATCTCAAGAGGCGCAAATAAGCAGGTCTCGACAGAGGCTACACATTATGCTCCCCTTGGAGTCGAGGCCCTAGGTCCCAGGGGTACCGAGGCTCTTCGGGTTTTTAAAAAAATTATCAGGGCGTCTGGTCGAAGCGACGCGTAACCCGAGAGTTGGTGAGTATCTGTTGCAGCGCACATTTACGGATGATATGCATTATCAGGCGATATTAGTCTACCGCTGGACATAGGCCTTCCCTAATGAGGAGGACGTCTTACACTACGTTTGCCGAGTCGCGGTAACTCAAGAACACATTTACCCCAGCGGTTGTCACTTCACATGTTCACTTATGACAAATATTTGGATATCATGCAGATTCGGATAATGTCAATAAAATAGTTATTTGTCATAAAAGTGTGCAAAGTTGCTTTTAAACCACATTTTGATGACCGAGGAAGCGAAGGATTCTAAAATGCGAGTGATTCAAAATTAGAATCATCAAAAGATCATGAGGTAAAAAATGTTTGCACTCGAGTGCAACACGTAACTTTTCATCCCAGCGAGGAAATGACTAACTAAATGCAAAAAAATAAAATGGCGCGCGCAAAGCAAATTGAAAAGTACACCAAGAAGGTTCCAAGTCTGAGTTTTTAACAAATTAAAAAAGGTTGTATGATATATAAAGCACCATGGAGGTTGATGTAAGTAGTTTTTGAATCACAAACGTAGTGCACACGATGTTCTAAATTCAATTTTACTTTATCCTCTAGGTAGCGGATAAAAAAGGCTTTTGCACCCAGATATCGAAGAGCAAAAATACGGGGATGAAAAGTATATTTATTTTAAGAGCACTGCCACCATTTTAAATTACAATCTAAGGAGCTATCATCCAAAATGAAACCATAACAAATCTCCGTAACCCATCCTACAGAACCTCACAAAAACTAGTATTATTTCACAAAACACTCAAAAACAGTGCACCTGCTCTATAAAACAAGAAACAAAATAACTAGTCGGCCATCTTTATTCTTTTTTTTTAAACGGGTTTGGAATTCGATCGGAGGCTGGGAAGTTCTTGAGACAACAGGTGCTACGCTACTGAACGATTCGGTTTTTAGGGTTCCGTGTAAAGGGTTCTTTGGTTATGGCGCCGCAAAAAGTTAATGGATGACCAATTAACGCTGAAAACCAGCGTTGTTTCCGTCCTCGGGCGGTAGCGGCATCAAGCTGAGGCTGGACCTGTTTAGCCACGCACTAGGGAAAGACCAATTTTTTTCATCAGACTACACGTAGAGGTATTTTCTAATTTATTTTTATAACACCTTTTTATGATGTTTGTTTGTATTTTTATGTAGTCTCTATTGTGGTGTTTACTGTAATTTTTTGTTTTGTTTTAACTTCCCCTAAATGTTTTGTGTGCTAAATAAATTTTTATTCTATTCTATTCTATTCTATTCAATTTTATAGTCGTTATTGGCAGTAAAAGTAATTTAAGATGAGTAAGTACTGATACATACGGCTTGGTTTGTGTATACTTTTGATTAAATAAATTACTACTGTTTGTCCATTACCTATTAAATCGATCTATGGAGTTTAATAACATCACACTTTTATAAATGCGAAAGTTTGGATGTTTAGATGTATAAATGTATAGATGTATGTATGGATAGATGGATGGATGTTTGTTACCTTTTCACGCCAAAACGACGAAACCGATTGGGCTGAAATTTTGTATAGACGTAGCTCTAAGCTTAGAATCAAACATAGGCTACTTTTCATCCCACAAAGCAGTTCTTATGGGAAATAAATAACCTTTAAACGTTTCCATAGAAACAACGCGTCCGAAGCCGTGGCCAGAAACTAGTATTATAATAATTCTATCAGTTTATCAGTAACCCATAACACAAGCTCCGCTTAGTTTGGGACTAGATGATGCTGTGTGAATTGTCTAGCATTATTTATTTATCAATTTATTTTATCTATAAGTTTATGTACTTTTTTGGAAATCGAACTCAAAACATACTGTCCAGTTAACCAATGAAAAAAAGCTTCTGTTAGTAAGGACATTATATTACATTCATACATTTCATGAAATATTGAGACTTTTGCTGCTATCGTAGGGACGAGAGAGAAAATTGTAATAAAACATTCAAAAATATATCCTACATAGTTTAGTATTACAATATCTGTGAACCTACTATTTTCTCAAAACCACAGATATTATAATACTATCCGAAGCATAAAAAAATTATACGGAACACAAACACCAATTATGTTACGTTCCAAGCAGGTTGTAAGGACGTTAGTTTAGGATCATTCGGGACGTGCGTAGCCAGGGCCTCGACTCCGAGGCAACCATTTTTATTCATTCAAAAAAATGTGAAAGGCTTATCTCAACAGTGAGACACCTAACCATTGGGCTAGATGGCATGTATTGACGAGGCTTCCGTCGATTGGGACCGCTAGATATACGGACCGCGGTCCCAATCGCCGCATTGATTTTATTAATAAATAAATAAATAAATAAATAAATTCTGCTGGACTATTCACACAGCATTATCTAGCCCCAAGCTAAGCAGAGCTTGTGTTATGGGTGCTAGATAACTGATATACTTAATATAATACACTACATTATTATTTTACATTATTTTTTACATTATTACATTATTATTATTTTTCTTCCGGCGAATGGGACAGCTCTCAAAATGATCGAAAAATCTATTGTTATAGGCCTATAATGTACAGTCAAAGTACTAATAGAAAGTAATATAATGGAACAAAACTCTTTGATTGAAGACATTATCTATGTTAAATTAATAATTTTTTTAACAATTATTAAGAGAAACAATTGACATTGTGAAGCCAATTATGAACTCTGTATTTCTAACATAGATAATAATTTTATACCTTAATTTGAATGGCCTATTTTGTTTACATCATATAAAATAAGCTACGTAATGCTATGTTTTTTAGTAGGTTATTTCATCAGGTTCAAAGGAAACTAATAAAACATTTCATAGGGATTCACGTACAAAAATCATGATTTTTAGGCTCGGAGGGACGTCACCGACCCCTGTCTGTTACGTAACCACAGTGTGGTTCAACATAAGCGGACGTGCACTGACGAAAGGTGTAACAATTATTGTCGTAATTAAGATCATTATTTTCCTTAAATTCCAATCACCAAATATACTAAATGCTAAATACAAGAACCCCCGAATACTCCAACGAAAATCAAAGTTGAGACCGCACTGCACGTATCAAGTGAAGTTACATTGATAACGGAAAAAATCTCGAATTAAGACCAGCTAAAATGTTATTTGCGTTTGAGTACCTATTCGGGATCACCTAAGTCTTTTTGTAGGTAAATCAATTCGTAACTTTTGTTGCTGACTGTACCTATAGAAGAAGTCGTTACATCAGAGTCAGGGCCTTGCATATCGAATCCTGGGACGAATTACACAAAATCTGTTTTGTTGCTCCCGTGTGTATTTGCCTTAATGGATCGTATGAATGGGCCCTTATACTCCGTAATAGACCCTTCACGGTTTAATACGTGAAAATCTCGTAAGAGCGTAAAATTAATAATAAATCGGGGAGTGCTTAAGGGTTGAAATGAGGAAGGGTACCTGAGAGGTTAAGTGAAGGAATCATGGTAGTAGCAATTTATGAATTATGAGGAGAGTAGGGTAACTTGATAACTATAGTTTTATTACAGCTAACCGTTTTTTTAGCACACATAAATCTTACCAATATTATAAAGCCGAAAGTTTGTGAAATGTGAATTTTTGTTACCTAAGATCTCCAAAAGTAATGAACAGATAATGATGAAATTTAGCGTACATTTAGAACATAGCTTAACTTAGATAATAGGCTTCTTATTATACCGAGAAGCCGCGGGCAGAAGCTAGTCTATACTATAATCACACTACTATTATAAATGCGAAAGTTTGTATGGATGGATAGATGGATGGATGGATGTTTGTTACATCTTCACGCCAAAACTGCTGAACGGATCGGGCTGAAATTTTCAAACAGGTAATTCTAATCCTGGAATCAAACATAGGCTACTTTTTATCCCATGAATCGGTTCCCTTGGGATAGAAATCACCTATAAACGTTTCCATAGAAACAACGCGTGCGAAGCTGCGGGCATAAACTACATAGTAATATTATAAAGAGGAAAGGTTTGATTGTTTGTTTGTTTGTTTGTATTGAATAGGCTCCGAAACAACTGTACCGATTTGAAAAATTCTTTTACCATTTAGGCCCATATTATTTATAATTTTATACTGTAACCGTATGGTGCCGGGTTACTATTCGAACCACCTTAACTCTTCCCACGGGTGTTAGAGGAGACTAAGGGATATCCACTGGGGGCGGACAGCAGCGCCCTCTGCAGAACAAATCCACCACCGAACTGCGATCCCCTACTCGCATGCCCATCGATTGGGTTATGGCATTACATTTAAATATTAAGAATCAATAAGGCGCTTGTCAAGGGCTGCCTTTGTCTAGCAGTGGACTCGTAAAAGCGGTTGATGTCTAGGTACATACTTCTAGTGTAAAATACATAAAAGTCATCGGCACGATTATGGAGCCCTTGATAAGGGTAAAGCTTTCTAAGATTTTGCAAGAAAAAGTCAAAAAAGAAAAATGTCCAAACCCAATGTCTAAAAGCGATAATTTCCAATAATAAAAATTTCTATAAATAAAAATGCCCAGTACTAAAAATGTCCAATAATAAAAATGTCCAGTACTAAAAATGTCCGATAGTAAAATATCCAGTCGTAAAAATGTCCAATACTAAAAATGTCCACTAATGAAAATGTGCAATCATGAGTACAAGGTTCAAAATGTTCAAATTCACGAAGGTGCGAGTCAATTTTAAGGTAGACAATAGCGAATAATTTGATTGATTATGCTTTGGATGATGCGAATTAATAAAATAAACAATACCGAATATTTCACAAGGCATCATCTAGCCCTGAAGTAAAACTTTTTATCATAATATCCTCCTAGCCGATCCATTTCGACCGCGGTGGCCAGTCTCATCGGAGACCAGCCAGATGCGCAGGAAATATTATAGTGCACAATTGGGTGCGCAAACACAGGTGCACTCTCTATTCCCTCACTCTCATAATCCGTTGGGACGGCAGACCGACACGACCGGGGAGAGGTCAGGCGTAGGACCAACGGCTCAACGTGCTTTCCGAGGCACGCTGGTGTAACACCGCCAGCTTCCTGACTCCGGGCTGTTACTGTGAATTTTTCTTGCAAAGAAAAAACCCCATAACAACTATTGGCCCGACCCGGGATTTGAACCCAGGACCTCATAATCAGCCGTTGAATAAGCTGACTGCTAGACCAACGAGGCAGCCATTTTTTATCTTGGGTAGCTGTCAGATGACTGATTTACGTATATTATTTACTTTTAATATAGTTTTTGTCAGTATATTCCATAACCATAATTATTTATTATTTAATTGAAAACCCCCGAAACTGATACAAAGTATTTGCAGAACATAGTATCATTTTTCCCGGCGGGAATCGAACTCAAACTTTAGCGTCTCCAGAAGGGCGGAGTTGCGCCCGCTGCGCCAATACTTTATATAGTGATAAAAACAACAAAGTTTCATATCATAACATTACCGTACAAAGCCGTGTAAAATACAAAATACCTAGATATGGAAATAAAATAATATTTCAAAATTTTCTACTCCGGCGGGACTTGACCCCGTCCGTAGGAAATCCCAAAGATTTTCAACTCCTACGTCACTTGACCTCGTGGTGTAGTTGGTTAGAACATTCCCGTACTGAGGGAAGGATGCGAATTCGAGTCCCGTTGAAGTCGAAAATTTTGAGATAAGGTGTCAATTCAGATGTCACCAAAACTAAACAAATTTGATAGGACTAAAAATGTTGCCATCCCTTTCAGACCGATTGAAATAAAAAAGGATTTACCTAGTAATTTTTGGTCCTGTCAAATTAGTTTGGTTTAGTACAGGCAACATCTGAATTGACACCATTTGATTTCTTGGAAATTAACCTACACTAGAATAACATAAACCTTACCTAGATACCTACACTTATTTGTTTACGTACAATATCAAACCTTTTTCATTTAACCTTTTCAGCAACAAAACCTTTCAGATAGCTAAAAATAGTTAATCATGACGTTGTTTGTAAACTGAAGCATCAGCTATGACGTATTTTATTTGTACACAAATAAATTAGGTAGGCAAAGTTTTTAATTGTTTTTAAGGTATTAATGAGTAGGTACCTAAGTTCTGTATATCAAATCTAATATTTTATTCATATTTACCTATTATTCGTTTATAATGCTAAATACCTACGTTTTACATTAACTTTAACAACTTAGTGTCTAATACCTATACGTAAAGGAAAGAAACTTGAAAAACTAAAAAAAAAATACTTAACAAATGATATCTACCAAGACAGTTACTAGCGCAGGATTAAAATGTAAGTAGGTATGGTTTTTGTCACTACATATATGATATATAGGTATATGAAATAATGAATCAGTAGGTAAAACAACAATACAGGTACCTACAGGTTTACAGCTACCTAGCTTCTTACCCACCTACCTACCTACTAAAAACAATAACAACCTACCTGTATTATTAATCAGTTAAATCATAAATGTTTGCCCTAAATATTCCAGAGAATGGAAAATATCAATATACATTTTCACCGAAACTTTCATGCAAACCAGATAAAAACTTATTACATTCTGTTGAATAAAACAAAACATTCGATGCAAACAAAAATAAACCATAACGTAATTCAATAAAACATCCGTGCTAAATATTCATCAAAACAAACTCACCTTCATGGAACAATCAAATCCAATTCAAACACAATAAAAAAAAAACACTGACCACAAAAATGTCACTGCCAAACTGAAAATGTCATTCAAAATTCGAATTGATTTCAAACCAGGTACCTACATAGAATGCAGGTTCGCGCGTTCAAGTATTCGAAATTCAAATACGGTCGGCCTCGCGACTGCTAGACGCGAAGCCTCGCAGTGTACTGAGTTTTCCCGCCCTCTTGATGAGAGCCATGAACGAACCCATTTTAATTTTGATCCATGACAGTTGAAAAGTAATTTCGTTGTTTGGAATCGTTTGTTTGTGGTCGCTTTTGATACTTTTACTATCTTTACTGGGAATTTGTCGCGAACCCAGGTTTGACAGAAGTGGAAGTGAACCAAATTAGAATAGAGCTTCAAATGCAAGTAAGTGAATGTGGAATAATAATCAGAAATATATTTATTGTTATCTGTTGTTCAAAAAATCTTAGGTATAAAATAGTGTACAGTTTCAACAGCTTAATTTGTAATATAAATATAAATAAATAAATAATGCTGGACAATTCACACAGCATTATCTAGCCCCAAGCTAAGCAGAGCTTGTGTTATGGGTACTAGATAACTGATATACTTAATACAATATACTACATAGATAGATATTTTTATTATACATAGAAAACACCCAGACCAACGGAACAAATTTCTGCAGATCGTACACAAATTTGTTCCTAGGCGGGAATCGAACCCGCAACCTCCTGCGTCGCAGGCGGACCTTCGCCCGCTGCGCCACGGAGGTCGTCATAGACATACAATAAGTTTTAAATAGGTACCTACCCTTATAGCTAGGTAGGTATATATATTTATTAACATTCCAAGTTATATATTTTACGAATTTAAAAATAGGACACATACCATAAGTACGTTTTTTATTATTAATTATTATTTATTTATATTCTCAATCCATCCTCCACTTTCTACTACAATCTCTACATCTCCGGCAGGCTGTGTGTTTTCGGCTAAAAATCATTAGGTTTATTACAGTCAAGTAAAAAATGTCTACCTATGTAATGTTATGGTAGGAAAATAATTCTTTTGACCAGATCGTACAAAATTTAAAAACTGTCTTAGAAAAGTTATTTGAGAATTTAATAGTTGTTATGTTACCTACTTAGTTTGTTTCACAATAAGTAATATCAAATATCAGAAAATTACCTGATAATAAGAAATCCTTTGAAAGATACTTTAATCTTATAACCGAGGATAGAATATCGAAATACATATTGAAGTACAGGGTGCCACGTAACATGTGTACTATGCTGAAAGGGAGGAATTCTGGAAACCAAGGAGATCAACTTGTGATCAAGGTTTTCTGAATTGCAAATACATATTTGTTTTAGTTAGTTACGTATTTTTTTTTTGTTATCAAACTATTACAAACAAAAAGATCATAGTCGTTTGAAATTTTTGAAATTTTTATAGAGAAATTCTTTTTTTTTTTTCAAAATATTAAAAATATGTTCGAAATCCTAAAAACCGTGGAACAAAAGCTTATCGCCTCGGAGTCCAGAATCACCCTGTGGCGAGGCCACAACTTACCTCATATTCCTTCTATGTATAAACTAAAACACAATATACATATTATAATATCGTACTTTACATTACTACGAACATAATATGTTATTTCGAACATATTTACAATATTACTTTCAGCTTAGAACACATGTTTCGTGGCATCCTGTATTTCTGCAAAACAAGAATAAGCACCTTAAATATTATAACGATAAAATGAGACTGTGATCCTATTGCTTTTCTAGGATTATTCCAGATTAGGTTTTAATGAAAGCCCATTTTCACAATAATAAAGTTTTTATTGAAGTTGAAAATATGATTTGGATAAATGAGTTTTCACTGCTATCTCTTTAAATCTTTTCGGAGAAAAAGAAAAAAGAAAGATTTGATCCATCCATAACATACCTACATACTCAATATACTGAGCGAAATTTCAGAGCATTGGTATCCCGTGGATCAAACGAAGGTCTCAACCTCAACAGTCTGTGTTGGTCCACTGCTGGACGCAGGCCTCCCCCTGATAAGCGCCTTATTGACTTTTATACTTTTATCTCATTAGGGTAATGCCCACGCTGGGCATGCGGGTTGGGGATCGCAGTTCGGTGATAGAATTGTTCTGCAGGGGGTGCTGCTGCCCGCCCCCGATGGATATCCCATAATCGCCTCTTACAACACCCGCGGGAAGAGTTGGGGTGGTGCAAATTCTAAAGCACCACACAGCTAACGAAGGTCTATTGCTGATAAAATTACAAAGCCAATTTCCCGAAAATAGGCAATGCAAAGGCGAAAAATAAGTAGGTAAGTTAAATGAATAGATAAATAAATAATGCTGGAGAATCCAGCATCATCTAGCCACAAGCTAAGCAGAGCTTGTGTTAAAAAATACAAATACTAATTACTAAAGTAAACTTAAATTAATTTACATAGCATGGGTTTGGAATCCTCTTTTAAGTATAGAGATACCTGTGTTAGAGGGTTCCGCTCTTCGGTAATATACAGTTATAATAATAATGAAAGGATGAATATTGGAGAGCTCAAAACTCAAATCATGGTAAATATCCCGTTATAAGTGACTTTAGTGTTAATAACCATGATGGATTTAAAAGAATATTCGCAGTTGCGCATCTTTACTACGAGTATTAAGAGAGAGACAATCTTATTAAAATGAGTCTTCTCATTAGATTTGTTAAAACAGTAGACAGAGACTGTTTGTAAATATCTAATTTATTGTACAAAATAGATCTTTTCAGGAGTGAAAAAATTGATAGTCTTTGTAAAAGGAAAGTAAAATGTAAGAGCTAGTGTAACAGACAATATAATTCGGTCTTTTAAACGGCAATGTATAGGTACGCTTCTACAACAAAACTCATAGTGAGTTGCAAAAATTATCAGTAAATAAATTCAAGCAAATTGTTAAAACCTTGCTGTGCAGAAAGGCTTAGTATAAAATATCTGATTATCTAGAGGATAAAAAAGAACGGGATGTGCTCCAACTCGAAAAATAACAAGTATAGGTTTCTTCGTCGCTTCTTAATTTAGTCTACATACCGAAAAGACAGAAATCAAAAATATCACTGTATTTACATGTCAGTGTTTAGTTTTACAGTTTGACCTTTTCTAAGTGTACATTTATTGTATCTATGGCGATAAAGAGTTTTTGAATCGATTTGCCATAGAATCCTGAACTAGTTTGTAAACTGTGTTTCAGGAGCCAGTGGCTTCTCCAACTAATATTAACAGATAATAATTATGATAGCAACTTAACTAATAACTTATATTAATTAGGTACAGAGAAAACAAGCATAAAATAACATTTATTGTGCATCTATTTCACTCTAAGCTGATAGATACAAGCTATCTCCTTCCAACACTGGATCAGCGGAATCCTATCGTAGCACCATTGTCTGGGCAGAGTTTGCAAGCAGATCGAATTCATTATTCAACTCTATTGTCTATGAGGACCTTGTTGACATAGTTGGGGGTATCTTCACTTTCAATTTAGTCTTGGTTCAAATTTCTTGAAGTTTACTTGTAGTAGGAAGAAGAAACATCACACAAACAAATTATTAATTGAATCTATGAAACTCCATTTATCGACATAGCTATAAGAATTAGCAAGCTGAGGTTGAAGTGGACCGGCCATATCTCACGAAAACCGACAACCGTAAAAGTATTCTTGGGTGGAGATTGCGACTTGGCAAACGTAGTGTAGGACGTCCACCTGCCAGGTGGGATGATGAACTGCAAAAGACTGCAGGTATCTAAAACTTTATGGTGATAAGTACAATCACAGGTTTTAATAAAATGAAAAAGCTAGATTTTGCCATCTGACAGTGAATTGATAAAAAAAGCTTATCATTAACAAAACATTTTGAATACATAGAAACCTTTCGAATCTATCATGTCGTTTCCCAAAACACAAAATAACAAGTTTCGTTTATTTTGATCAAAATAAACAACACAGCAAAATAAAAACCCTCTAGATCCAAGAATTAACTTGATATGCGAATGCTATCAAAACCGTTGTTGTCATCAAAATAGAATTTGCGTTCTCTTTTTTCTTTGTCTACGCGAGTATGTTTTGTCTCGCTTGCTCCGACTGATCCTGTCAGATCAGCACATAATTTGATGCAGGTGAAATGCAGTACAGTTGAAATTACAGACAAATCATCTTTATCTAAGTGACGTTCTAAGAATTTAATGTAGAGTTCAGCTCTGAAATAGAGTTAGATCATTACCACCAAATTATTACTAGTTTTAGATATATAAAAAAATAGGCAGATAAATTTGTTATTTTTTCACAAGTGATTTTCCGAAAGTACGGTGTCGCTGACAGCTAGTAATGTCACCATGTAGTTGCATTCTCAAATGGAGACAGATCGTTTGTAAGAGAACAAAGCGGATGATAAGCGTTTAATTACGGCTATGATAACGAGCTACCTACCTACATTCTCTCTACTTATTAAATAAGTAATGCAGGAAAATACCTACACAGCATTAAGCCAAAACCAAGCAGAGCTTTTGCTATGGATACTAGAAGACTTATTTACTTCATAGATTACATTACATATATAGATATATTTAGTGGCCATAAAAAATACCCAGAACACCCGGAACCAATATCTGCAGGTTGAACAGACATTCCTGTCCGGTCCAGAAGCGAACCAGACCAAAAATCGATCACAACGTCCTGCGTTGCAGGCGGACTTTCGCCCGCTGCGCCACAGAGGTCGACAAAAGAATGCCACTCTTAATGAGTAATGATCTGATATTTTCAGTTAAACTACACCGGCTCCCGTGAGCTCCAAGCAACTGACCTTGCACAAGCACAGACAATCAAGTTTTTCTATCGAGGAGCTTGGTTTTTAGGGTTCCGTAGGTACTCTTGGCTAGGGGAGTAATATGTACATGTTACTTTGTTGCACAAGTTGTTTGTGGTCCTATTTGGCTTCTATGCCATCATCATCAGCCCGTATAGATTTACTGCTAAACATTATATGCCATTCAGGACCACTAAATCGCCACTGGCGTCATAAAATATGAGCTCAACTGATTCAGTATTCCTCTTGAAAACTCTATAGTAGTAATCCAATCACGTTCTCTATATTTGCTTGTTTGGATTGTTAAAACAGCGTGCGCTTATGATATCTTAAATTTTTATTAATAATTAGCTTCTGCCCGCGGCTTCGTACGCGTTGTTTCTATGGAAACGTTTTAAGGTTATTTGCATCCCATGGGAACTGATTTATGGGATATAAAGTCACTTATGTTTGATTTCAGGATTAGAATAACCTGTGTGCAAAATTTCAGCCCGCTCCGTTCAGTAATTTTGGCGTGAAGAGTTAACAAACATCCATCCATCCAAACTTTCGCATTTATAATTTTAGTGTGAAGTGTGATTTTATTATGGACAACCATCGATTTCTAAGCCACATGACATGCGTCTTAATCAAATTACTATTGAAATTGAAATTGAAATTGAAAATTTATTTATTCAGACATTCATCCATTTTGTTAGTAACACAATATTATTAAAATTTAGAATGGTTAGTACAATTACAAAACAAAATAAATCAATCAATAATAACAATAATAATAATAATAATAATTTCAAATATGATGTTATGTTAATATAGTGAGCAAATTATATTTAAATGTCAAAAGTTATTGGGTTACTAGTGGGGCGAGTGGCCGATGTTGATTTACAACCCATTGACTCATGATGCCAGAATTGAAATTAAAACTATCATTTACAATTTTAAGTAAGCTGTGGGTGCTGGCGCAGGTGCGGCGCATCAGGGACGCGATCCTTTTGCGAACAATTGAGTTCATGTCATCGACATGTGCATCTGCAAACATCCCTGATGCGCTACAGAACCGCGGCAGACCCATCAGCATCCTGAACCCGTTGTTGTACTGGACCCGTAGCGCACTATAGGCCCTCTGCGTATATCGTACCCATAGGCTGCACGTATAAAAGTTTTGACAAAATGCCTTAAACAAAGTCAACTTGACTGAGGCAGAACAACGTGCAAACCTACGAGCCAACATATTGCATCTGACCGACAGAGCCCTACGTTCCCTCTCAATATCAGGGCCGTCATTCAGGTCATCAGTGACCCAGTGGCCCAAGTACTTAAACTTTTTAACCCATAGTAGGGGAGTTCCAGCAAGCAGGACAGGAGTAACAGCATAGGTTTTAGTCCCAGCTTTAAACTGCATAACCTCACTCTTTTTTGCGTTGTACTTGAGCCCATGAGCCTCTGAGTATTTTTCACAGATATTCACTAGTCGTCTGAGAGCACTTATTGAGGGACTCAACAGGACCATGTCGTCTGCGTAACTTATATTGTTAACTACAGTACCGTTAATTGAACATCCGACATTAGCTCTGCCGAGCTCCTCAATTAAACGATTTATGTAGAGGTTAAACAGCTTTGGGGATGTTATCCCCCCCTGTCTTACTCCACATCTGAGTGTATACTCCTCAGAAAACGAGCCCGCCCAGCGAACCACATTTCTTTGGTTTTCATACCAATATTTAAAAACAAGTATAAGATCATTTGGGAGGGTAGTGTCACAAAATAATTTTTCCCACAGGGTGTTATATGAAACAAGGTCAAACGCTTTTGACAGGTCCAAGAAACATGCATAGACAGGCGTTTTTTTGCTAGTGTAGTATTGGACGGAGTGCTTGAGACACAGTATAGCTGTTTCTGTCGACAGCCCGGGTTGGAAACCGAACTGCGCATCATTTAAATGTAAGTGTGTTCTAAGGTGTGTATCAAGCAATCCATCCAACACCTTAGCAATAATAGTCGCCAGAGAAATCGGTCTATAATTGGACCTGTCTGAGGCATCCCCCGTCCTGTTTTTAATAACCGGCACAACAACAGTCCGCATAAGATCTACAGGCAGATATGAATGTCCAAAGCTTAGGTTAAAAAGCAAGGCAAGTACCCTATGTATATGAGGACCCGCATACCGAAGGTGCTCTCTACTGAGACCATCGTGACCAGGTGATTTACCACGCTTCATACTCTTAATTACAATTTCAACATCTCTATCAGTAACATGTACATGTGTATCAGAACAACAGTTCCCAGTAGTGGGCACCTGCGGGGATGGACTATCTATTAATGGACTGACTTGAAAGTGTTCCTTGAAAATATTGGCTATGCCTACCGGATCACAAACGCCATTCATACCCACGGGTACGCCCGCACGCGGGTTTAATTTATTTGTGTGCTTCCAGAAACTTCCAAAGTCTTTACTCAAGTGGTGTGCTGCTAAAATGTCCATTTGTATTTGTTGCTGATTGTTTTGACACCACTTCAGCTTGGACTTAAAGAGTTTTCTAGAAGCACACATATTTTCATAAGCCGGCCCACATGTGGGCTTTCCATATAATTTCCATTCCTGAAAAGCTAAGCGAGCTTCTGCATGTGCTTTTTGAACATGTTTGTTCCATCCTACTATGCGGGCTCGCTTTCTCGGTTTGCTCTCAGTGCAACTTGCAACAGCTGCCCTACTCATTATACTAACAATAGTTTGGTACATATTATTAATAATAGCAAGATGTTCAGAATTATTGCACATTCTATCACAACATTTAGAAAGTTCAGGGGGTAAATCAACATTTTTCAATTGGTCATTACAAATCATTTTATATTTTTCTATTTGGCAATCATCCCGCTCACCCCATATTACATTATTGCATAATTTACTTGGTAAAGTTATCTTTGGTATTATTAAATGTATGTCACAAGTAATGACTAATGGATAATGATCAGACCAAAACACATCATTCATTATCTCAACTTTAGAAATAGTTTTCCAAGCTATATCTGTTACCACACAGTGGTCTAACCAACGGCGGCTACCCGTAGCCTCGCAAACAAAACTGTAGGTGTCCGAATATAACCCAAAAGTCTCGAAGTCTGCACAGGTCCAATGTTCATCACAACAAAAGTTCACTAGTTCTTTACCAAACAATGTTCCTGGATGGGCATTGAAGTCTCCCAGTATATACACAGTTTCTATATCACTATATCACTATACCTAGTCTTTTTAATGTAGAAAGCCTATATTTGATTTTTCAGTGAATGTTAAAAAGGAATACTAATATTATCCGATGAAAATACTTGTGTTCAGTATATCCAATCATCCTCTGCTCTCCTAATACGTATACCTAGAAAATTGTAACATACGGAACTCTTGTCGCATGACTCACTCTTGGCCCCTATTGTCTATGAAAGGACACCTCCTTTTGCGGCGCTGCCACGCTTGACAGGTTCCGATCTTGTTGTTAATTGGGGATGGTTGCTTTTTGTGGTGTTAGAGCTATATTTGTGTAATTATTCAAGGATGAATAAACTTGATGCGTTGGTTGCGTTCGTTGCACAGTAGGTAATAATGGTGAAATAGTACTGTTTGGTTTATTTTGGATTAGGAAATTGCTGTTAGATCCATCACCTTAAGAATTTAATCAAGAGCAGAGTTTATTTCTGGACACAATAAAATAAATTCATAATTTTGATAAAATATCCTGGGATTTGAAGAAATCCCTCAGTGATTTAATGAAATCACTGATTTTGCTTTGTCACTGCGAGATTTATGTACGTGTGTGTCATCGATAAGGTGTCCACGTGGATAAATATAATCTAAGTTTTAAAATTGTTTGTGTGTTCTGTATGTTTTCTATAGTATAAAAAAAATTCTTATCTATGTATTGTATTGTATTGTATTAGGTATCTAAGAAATCAAATTAATAATATCGCAAAAAAAATTATTTGTTAGAAATTAGCCAGACCGTGAGGCTTACGCACTATAAAAAAAAAGACGGGTTGCACTCCGGGAGTGCCGGCAGAAGTGAAAACTTGATTATTAACGTTGAGCATGTTTGATATTTTGGAATGGTTAGGGAATAATTTTGCACCAATTGCTTTATCAGTATAAAAGTACTATCATTTATGTGGTAGAATACAATATTCATTTATTGCGCTATCGTACACAAACATGACAATTTATATTACATTAAAAATTTAACACTTTAAAACTATTACAATTATTTTACAATATTAAATAATATTACAATTATTTACAGCCGGTTGCGCGCAAACCATTACCCGCTACAAAAATCTGATTATTTTTAAAGTCCAAAAATAAATTCCGTTTCCCAGCAATTATTTTTGCGCAGTGTTACTTAGTTTCATGTACAGAATGCTTGGTTGACGGCTTCGTGAAGGGTCTGTTTACACCCGTTAAGCAGTACGATAGACTCGATCGAAACCTAACCTTAATTATAAAATTATATTAATGAATAAATGATAATTTTTGTCCTTGTCTTTCGATTCGTTCGAGAAATTAATTATCTATAGATACATAAGTAGGTAGGTATAAGCGAAGCTATTGTTGTTGTCGGAAACTAGTACTATTATCTATTCTGTTTACCTAAAAATAATGTTCGATTTTGAACTCTATCTCAAAACAAAACTTCAAGAAATTTCCTAGCTATAATGAAGATCCTGCACAATTTTGAGCTTTATTCCTTCGGCATAATGTCGTCGTTGCTCCATCCGTCTTACGCTTTTTCGATCAGGTCACGTGTCCTGACGCGAGTTTAAGATTTTATACCCATTACAGAAAAAGTGCTCAACGCCGCTAAAGAAGTTTTCACTTCAAAAAACTTTTGTAATAGGTGTGTCAGTTATCTGTCATATTGTGGCTGTGTGGTGCCGGCAAAGATATAGGTACGGAACGTAGTCATAGGATCTTTGGGTGCCGGCTTAGAATTTGCACCACCCCAACTCTTCCCGCGGGTGTCGTAAGAGGCAACTAAGGGATATCCACCGGGTGCGGGCAGCAGCGCCCCCGGCAGAACAATTCTACCACCGAACTGCGATCCTCTACCTGCATGCCCAGCGTGGTGATTATGGGCATTACCCATGTGATAAAAGCCAACAAGGCGCTTATCAGGTGAAGGCCTGCGTCCAGCAGTGGACCAAAACAGGCTGTTGAGGTTGAGGTTGAGGCATATCAGTTATCTAGTACCCATAACACAAGCTCTGCTTAGCTTGGGTCTAGATAATACTGTGTGAGTTGTCCAGCATTATTTATTTTATTTTATTAAACACTTTACTGCACACAAAAGAAAAATAGGAACACTATTTTAATCAGAAATAGTAAATTAGTTACAAAACTAACTAATAAAGTGGACTCTGCATCGTCTGTCAGCCACACAGAAGCGGTGCATAGTTAAAAATATCTCTACTCGTTTGCAGTCAAGTTAAGTTTGAAACAATTCTCATTAATTTGTTGTGTAGGTACAATTTTGTTTTAAGGGGCGAACATAACGGGTTTGGCTGTCAACCTCAACCTCAACCGCCTGTATTGGTCCACTGCTGGACGCAGGCCTCCCCCTGATAAGTGCCTTGTTGGCTTTTACCTCATAGGGGGTAATGCTCATAATCCCCACGCTGGGTATGCGGGTAGAGGATCGCAGTTCGGTTACAGAATTGTTCTGCAGGGGGCGCTGCTGCCCGCCCCCGGTGGATATCCCTTAGTCGCCTATTACGACACCCGCGGAAAGAATTGGGGTGCAAATTCTAAGCCAGCACGACACAGCTGGCAGCTAGCTTGGCTGTCAAACTTTAGTTTTAATAACAATAACATAAACAATATGTAAAAACATCACAGACGAATTGCGACAGAGAGACCTCTGTGGCGCAGCGGGCGAAGGTCCGCCTGCGCCGCAGGATGTTGCGGGTTCGATAACCGTTCCGAAATGTTTCTACGATCTGCAGATATTTGTTCAGGGTGTTCTGGATGTTTTTATAGTAATCAAAAAATATCTATCTGTATAGTGTATTGTATTATGTATATCAGTTATCTAGTACCCATAACACGAGCTCTGCTTAGCTTGGGGCTAGATAATTCTGTGTGAATTGTCCAGCATTGTTTATTTATTTTTACTTTAGTAATTATGTCAAATTAAAAAAATAAAAATATCATTGAAAAATTCAGTAGTTTGCCCCCAATAATAGTTGTAGATAATGAGAAAATTCAAAATTTCAACAAAACTTCGGACAGATTGCTCATAATTAATAGTCATCATAATTATGGCTGTTACAATTATTAGGTTTTTTTTTATTTGTATTTGTACCTAAATTAACGTTTTCTTTGAGATGTAGTCAACTGTGGAAACACAGCGAGCTCTTGGAAGGCTTAAACAACATAATAAAGAATACTTTATCATCGGTTTTGAATATTGATTTAGATGACAAGGCATGGTCGCAGGCCTCCCTGCCTGTCAAATTGGGAGGCTTAGGTATAAGCAAAATTTCAAGTGTGACCCAACCAGCGTTCTTGTCTTCTGCCTACAGCACTAGTTTTTTGTACACTGAACTGTAGGGGTGTAAATTCATAATGCACACCACTACAAAATAACATTAGATATAAGCTAAATATGACATTGCATACTATTTCATGCAATAATAATATACATGTGATTGACACTAACAGCATTGTTAGTAAAAAATATTGCTTGACTAAAAAAGGTAATTACTACCTTTCAAATTATTGCAAAAAACAAATAGCTGTGTCGCTATCCTATTACTTTAATATTACAGCCAAAAATTTGGCTAAACAAGATGCTTCTTTTGAGCATTGTAATAAATTTACAACAAAGACCTTGGAAGTTCTTCCAAGCCATTTAAATTAGATTTAACGACAATAGAGGAAGTCTCTAGCCATAAACAGTCAATCAATATTGGTTACATAAAAAGTCAAAGAAACCAAACCTGTAAAATAAATGCAAAGTTTACTAACTTGGTGCATCAAAATATTCAAGGATTAAAAAGTAAACTACTAGAGTTGGAATTGTACATGAACTCTTTTCATATTGACATTATCTGCTTAACAGAACACTGGCTGAAAAGCTATGAGCTCATGTTCAATTTTAGTAACCACCAGGTTGGCAGCTATTTTTGCAGATCACATGCTATTCGTGGAGGCTCATTAATATTACTAAACAAATTCATGAAATTCAAAGACCGTAAGGACATAATATGCTTATCCGTTGAAAGCCACATCGAAGTAGCATGTGTAGAGTTGGAGCAAACTATTGTAGTAAGCGTATACAGCCCACCATCAGCTTCTTTTGAAATATTTGAAAATGTTATGGAGGACATTTTATTTAAATTATCAAAATCAAATAAAACTATTATGGTATGTGGAGACTTTAATGTTGACCTTTTAGAAGTTTACTCCCTCAGTACTAGATTAACTAATTTATTAAATTCTTATAATCTAAGGCCATTATTTATGGAACCTACTAGAATAACTGAAACCTCAGCAAAATGTATTGACAATGTATTTGTTTGCCAAAGTGAAAAAATTGTTACAAAAAAAGTAATAAGTAATTTAAAATCAGACCACTTAGGTCAACTAATAAAATTAGAACTTCAAGTAAAAAATAATAATTGTAAAAAGAAAATAACATACATACCTGTGACCACCAATCGGTTTGAACGGTTAATATTGAATTGGGATTCTAAACCATCACCTAATCACTCACTTAACAACCCAAATGAGTCGTATTGCAATTTTTTTAACAAATTTACCAATGCGTTCAATTCAATATTCACACCCAAATCGATTATGGTCTCAGAAAAACTTACCTTTAGTGAGTGGGCAACAGTGGGTATACATAAAAGTAGACAAAAGTTGTATGAACTGTATAGTGAAAAACAATACAATTTTAGCCAGGAATTCAAAGAAAAAGTAAAAAATTACTCAAAAATATTTAGAAAAGTTTGTCAAATAGCAAAATCAAACTATATTAGCTCGAAAATTAGAAATAGTGAAAATGTAATAAAATCAACTTGGAATATTATAAAAAGTGAGACTGGAAAGGTCAGTACATACGTTAATGATTACAATTTAAAGATTAATGATTACTCAATCAAAAATGATGTTGAAGTGGCCCAAGCATTTGAAAACTTTTTTACTGAAATTCCAATCTCTACTACAAAGTGTTTAAACTCTTCTACTGTAATTGCCGAGTCATTACTAATAGAAAATGTATCTAAATGCAAAAATAAATTTAACTTCAGCCACGTTGATGAAACAGATATTAAAAAAGCCTTTAAACTTTTAAATATTAAGAAAACTGCAGATCTCTGGGGCATTTCCGTTACAATTATTAAACCTTTGATTGATACCATTGCCACAGATCTAGCTTTTATATTTAATGAATCTATTGATTGCGGCGTATTTCCTGATCTAATGAAATGTAGTAAAATAATCCCACTGTATAAATCGGGTAGTAGGTCTGACCCCACTAACTTTAGACCAATATCAGTACTGCCTACATTCAGCAAAGTTTTTGAAAAACTTATTTTACATCAATTGCTTAGGCATTTCAATGGCAATGACCTGCTGCATTGTAAGCAATTCGGGTTTACTCGCGGCAGATCAACTACTGATGCCGGTGTAGAGTTAGTATCGCATATTTTTGATGCTTGGGAGAAGTCGCAAGATGCTTTAGGCGTTTTTTGCGACTTGTCAAAAGCGTTCGATTGCGTACACCATGAAATATTAATCAGGAAATTACATCACTATGGAATAAGAGACACTTCTTTGGATCTTCTTACATCTTACTTGAGTGATAGGATACAAAGAGTTGACATTAATGGGAAACGGTCTTCGGGGTCTGTAGTTACAATGGGTGTACCGCAGGGTTCTATCCTTGGTCCTTTCCTATTTTTAGTTTATATTAACGACCTGCCTCACCTAGTCAAGAATAATCATGAGATTGTATTGTTTGCTGACGATACTTCATTAATTTTTAAAATGAAACGACGAAACATAAAATTTGACGATGTGAATAATGCAATCTCAAAAGTAGTACACTGGTTTAATGTCAATAATCTTTTGCTTAATGAAACTAAAACGAAATGTATAAAATTTTCTCTACCTAATGTAAAACACGTTAAGATTGATGTAAACGTAAAAGGAGAAACGTTAGAAATTGTAAACAGTACAGTATTCTTAGGAATAACCTTAGATAGTAAACTTCAATGGGGCCCACACATAGATAAGCTATCGAAGAGACTTAGTTCTGCAGCGTATGCAGTCAAAAAAATCCGTCATCTTACAGACGTTGATACTTCTAGACTAGTCTATTTCAGCTACTTCCATAGTGTTATGTCTTATGGCATACTGCTGTGGGGGAACGCTGCAGATATTAACACCGTATTTGTGCTGCAGAAGAGAGCTGTTCGTGCAATCTATAATATGGGTCCCAGAGAATCCCTGCGTGATAAATTCAAAGAAATAAACATAATGACAGTACCATGTCAATATATTTATGAAAACTTGTTGTACACTCATAGAAATAAAAATCTGTTCCCTAAAAATTGTGATAAACATAACTTTAATACCAGAAATAAACATAAACTCGCTGTGCCCACAACTAGGCTACACAAAATTAATGTATCTTTTAAAGGGCAATGTATACGCTTCTACAACAAAACTCCTAGTGAGTTGCAACAATTATCAGTAAATAAATTCAAACAAATTGTCAAAACCTTGCTGTGCAAAAAGGCTTACTATAAAATATCAGATTATCTAGAAGATAAAAAAGCTTGGAACGGGTTTTGCTCCAACTCGAAGAATAACAACTAACAGGCTAAAGGTTTCTTCGTCGCTTCTTTACTTTGGTCTACATACCGAAGCGACAGAAATCAAAAATATCACTTTATTTCCGTGTCAGTGTATAGTTTTATAATTTGACCTTTTCTAAGTGTACATTTATTGTATTTATGGAAATAAAGAGTTTTTGATTTTGATTTTGATTTTGATACAGTTGAAAAAAATTTCATATCATTGAACTTTTTTTAAAAAAAACACCGGTACACACTCTCCTGTTTTCAATCCGCAAGCATTTTTATAATTCAAATTTTTTGTGTAAGGACTTAAAACTATTTTGATTTTTATAAAATTGCTCTTCTAACTTGATTGACGACGAACATGTTAAACACCAGTAAGTCATCATTTGTCTTTCAATATTAAAATAATTAATACCTTCACTGAACTTTCCCCCTCAATCAATAACAGACAAAGCTTTCCCCTGTCTTCCGCTAAGGTTTATTCACTTCGAACCTAAAAATAGCCCTACCTTTCAAGCAGGAGCTGGAACATACACGGTTTCTGCTATCCACGTCGTTAGTTATTCAATAAATAATATTGTAAATTAAAGAGCCTAGCTCTTGTCGGTGCAATGATACTATTTCCTCGATTTTTATCTCTTTAAGCAATGTCTTTTACTTATTTATACGACATTGCAGCCACTTTCTCCTTGATCTGATTCATCGTTGATAGAGTTACCAATAAAATATTCTCATTCTCATATAGCTAATTCTTCCTGTTCCTCGTCTTCCGTCTACTTTTCTTTGCATATATTTGTTCCAGGTGTTCCCAGAACACCTGTTTTTCGCCCTGACGTCCACACTGGTACGATCGCTTTCGGTTGATAGCCTTCGTTCGCTCTCGTTCGTTTGTTCTGGACCCACCCTTACTGACTGCACGAACGCTCGCTGTCAAACACGTTACATTACGCCCCGCCTGTAACGCCGGTCAGTATCCACCTTAGGCTGGCTTTCCACCAGAGATGTGTTACGTTGCTATGTTTCCAGCCAACCAATACGATCGCTCCATTAGCGCGTAATATTCATAGCTAACAATAATGACGAGAATAAATAAATAATGCTGCACAGTTCACACAGCATTATCTAGCCTCAAGCTAAGCAGAAGCTTGTTTTATGGGTACTAGGTAACAGATATAGGGTACATAATAGAATACATTACATAGATAGATATTTTTTATTATACATAGAAACACATCCACAACACCCTGAACAAATATCTGGAGATTGTACAAACATTTGTCCCGAGGCGGGAATCGAACCCGCAACCTCCTGCGTCGCAGGCGGACCTTCGCCCGCTGCGCCACAGAGGTCGTCAAAATCGATAATGGAGCGTTCCTATAGGTCGGCTGGAAACATAGCAACGTAGCAATCCATGGTGGAAAGGCAGTTTTAAGGTCCAATGTCACCGTAGCACGTTTGAACGCGATCATCATAAGAGAAACTCAGTTTATAGCTTTGGACGACGTTCAGCGCATAGCGCACATTGATCCGGTTCAAGCTGAATTTAATTTAACAAACGGTCCTATTGGACTTAAATGCATTTTAATAGTAATTTTCCCTGCCTAAGATTTTTGGTGTAAATCACGTGGATCAGTATGCCCGTGTATGGACGTACTTAAGAATTAAAAAGGGCTGGAAGGGTTGCACCGAACGTGACCGGTCAAGAAAGAATAGGGATTTATTGAAGGTGCCGACAGGGCTGACAAGTGCTTGCGAAGTTAGAATAGAAGTTTATAGGAGTTTCTTCTTCTTCGTTAAATGTGCTTGCATGAGAAGTCGGAGAGGTTACATAAAAAAAACATATAGACGTATTGATTACATCCTCCTTTTTTGAAGTCGGTTGAAAATGGTAAAATTGTTTATGTATTCCCGTTGTCCCTATAACCCCTCGTTTTCACCAAGGTATAATACATGTATTTTACAAATTTTATGCAATGTTTTCGTTTTTCATATACATGTATAAAACATGTTGTAAACAAAACTTGTATGAAACTATATACATGTATAAAACTTGTTGTAAGCATACAAAATTTGTATGAAACTTGTTGGTTGAAAACTTCTAGTTGCCTACATGTTTATGATCTCATGTTTTTGTTGTAACTAAACTTGTCGAATTCGTGACAAATTCAGTCTGTAGTTTTATAATTTCAACTAATATAAAAAACTGTTCGTTTTATAAAGCTCTCAAAGAACAGAGATTAAATATTCCAGAACCAAGACCATTGGCTGGCAGGACAGTAAACAACAATTAATAACATTAATGAATTAATAAACAACAACATTAATAACATTAACATTAACATTAATTAATTATTAACATTAATGTCCATTTGCGAAGCAATTGCTGCCAATGCGTCTTTTTTCTTCTGACGATCTTTATAAACTTCATTTTTCACATTCCACAGGCATTCTTGTACATGTAAAAGCTCAATGAGTTCTAAAGTTTGTTTCTTTGACCACTCCATTCTTCTTCATCTTTCGTTTTCGCTAGGAAAAAAACGCGGTCTGTCCGGTATGTTGAAAACTTTATCCAACACCCATGGATAAAGTTTAAAACTTGTTTGTAATTAGTATTATACAGAAATTGCAATAAAATAAACAATACTTGTCTAAAACACGATTGTATTTTGAGGTGAGAACGCTATCAATGTATCAGACAAGATCTAACATGTCACAGACTCCAGTGTAAACGCAAATGTGTTTTAAACTTGTAAATATACTTGTTGGCAACACAGTGTGAACGAAAGAATGTTTGAGACAGTCTCAATACATGTTTAAAACAAATAATTATGTTTTGACAAGTATTCTACAAGTTTTGTATCAAACTAGTATTTAACTTGTTTCTTGGTGAAAACGAGGGGTTAGGGGACAACGGTCATAAAAATGTCATAAAAATTCCTTCCCGTTGTCCCCATTGACCGTTTAACGCGAAAGCTTACATAGCGCTTTCCCGCGGGGACAGCGGGAACTTATAAAATATCCTTCCTTTTGTCCCCACTGACGTTAGCGTAGTTTATATACCTACCGACATACAAATGAAACAAATGTTTTAAGTAGTTAGGGTTTTAATCAATTGTGAAAAAAGTTACACAACGGATCATGATTTGTCCTGTAAAACTTAGAAAACAGTGTAATATTAAAGAATTTGAACTCGGTTTTAGTTCTTTCCAAACAATCGTAATATGTAGGTAAAGATAGAGAAACATTACCACATTATGTGAACAAACGCTGTAGATATATGCTTAAGTTAAATTACAAAATTTAAGAAAGGTATAATACCCAATAATCGTTGAGGGAGAAAATAGGAATTTAAAAAAATCCAGTTTTCCTCCTTGAAAAAAATTGATCAAGGAAGAAAACTGTTTTTTTTTTAATTCCAGTTTTCCTCCTTAATGGGGATTTGTCAAGGAAGAAACTGGAATAACCCCAATTATCTAGATACACTTGTTATTATTTAAGTCTAGCAACTGTGTAACTAAGCCAGTTTAACCCATTGTCAGCCACATCAAGGAGAGCGTCACCCCAGCAAAATGTCACTTAACACTTGACAGATGAACTTAGATACCACCTACCCTATAAACCCTTTATTTTATGAAAAAAAATATTTTTTGAATTGAAAAAAATAAATTCCAGTACTCTATATGTATAGATGTCATTATGGTCTATACAAGAGAAAACAATCACCATCCTTCCTAAGAACAATGGTGGACATCATCACAGATCACTGTGAACTGAACCATCATCTTCTCAAAACTGGAGCCACAGACAGTAGCCTGTGTCGTGGCTGCTTCCAGGAAGAAGAGACTGTGGAACATGTAGTGGTACACTGCACAGCCACAGAGGACGCCAGACGGGAAACGGGACTGAAGACTCTCTTAGAGGAATCAAACCCGTCCACGCCTACAGAAAAGCTGAAACGAAGCTCTCAATGGCCAAAGGTCCTGCTCCGATATTTTAAGAATGAATGAATGAATGAATGAATGAACACTTTATTGTACTCTTAAAAAATAACATTCATAAAAATCTTATATCTAAATAAATAAAAAAATAAATAAACATAGTACAAAAGGCGGCCTTATCGCTGAGAGCGATTTCTCCCAGGCAACCTTGGGATGAAGAAAAAGATATAAGAATAGAAAAAGGGGTGAAAATGCACAGAAAGTACAGAACTTATATATCTAGTACATACATATTTACAATACAAAATAATCTAATCTACTTACACAGAAAATAATAATAATAATAAACTAATACAGTAGGTCCACTGGAAACAATTATAATAAAAAGCTAATAATCTAAAAGTTGCAATAACATCTTAAGTTACAGAAGAAGTAGAGAATGAAATGAGTCTAAACTGCTGTAGAAAGGAAATGAGACTTCAGTTTGGTTTTGAAGGAGGTGATGAAAGGAGCAAGCCTGATATCGACAGGCAGTTTGTTCCAAAGACGAACTGCCTGTACACTAAAAGAATTGCCATAGAAGGATTGGGAATGAGTGGGAAACTTGAGGAGTAAGTTATCTGATGACCTGAGATTGTGGGAGTTAGAAGAATGAAGGAACTCAAACCGTTCTTTAAGATACGCTGGAGAAAGAGGATTAAAGAGAATAGAGAAGAGAAGAGAAAGAACTTTAAGGAACTGGGCTGGTTAGGGCCTGGTCAGGTAGGGGGACAATGCACAATACACTCCTTTAAGAGATGTCAGTGCAGAACCCAGTTCCCCCATTCAGAACCAGAAACAGAATCAGATCACCGTCCTTGGACTACTGAAGTTGGACGGAAATACATCGGAAAAATTAACGACCTACCATTTCATAACTTTTTAAAAACGTTGAAGTCGTATTCATCACAGGTTTGGTGACAATGGCATGTGTTTGACACACACAGAAATTATGTGACAACGTACTTCGTCAACAAAAACAAAGAACACTCTAAAAACACCCATAAAAGTAACATCCCACACAAAAACTGACCTATTTCCCAATAAAAAACTGTCACCATCCGTAAATCATCCTAAAACGTTTTCAAAACCACAATGCATGCAAAAATAACGGCATAAATCTTCCATTGTCACAAAGTTGCCCTATAAAGGGTCCGATGCAAATCAACTGAAAAACGCTACCTTTTTCACTCCTTTGTTCAACAACTGTAACCTCGTTTGAGTAGACCTAGGAAAGATGAAGAGGTGGCTTGATTTATGAGGGTCAGGGGAAGGGGAGGAAGACATTTTGTACAACAAAATTTCAAAGAAAACAGGTAACATATTTAGCACTTTGTGCAGTCAGACTTACAACCTTTCTACAGTTTAAAACAAAACAAAAAATAACTTATAAATGTAAGCCCGAAGGCATAAAATGGCTTCTGCCTCAGCATGGTTGCTAGCAAGCTAGTAACCAACGCTGGTCTTCCGTCAGAGCCATTTTGTTGGCGTCACGGATATATAATCTATTCACTAATTAAAAAATAAACTACATACAATTTAAAAACAAATAAACTAAATTTTGAAAACCAATAAATATTAATAATTATTCCACACAGCATCACCTGGACCCAAGCTAAGCAGAGCTTAATATAGCGCTAAATTTATAGTCACAATAAGATGGTTAGATACTCTATAATGTGGTATGTAATTAAAAATAGCTAGAAGAGACTAACCATTAACATGACATCATTTAAGATCTATACATAAAAGTAAATAAAGAAATAACAAATTGGGAACGCGTTGTGATTCAAACCTCAAAATTCAAAACACAACGCGATGTGATTAAAAACTCAAATACATAAAATATTGCAGCCTTTTATACACTGCCGAGCATAACGTCGAGCAGAGCTTCTCTAGATCGCTAAAAGCTTTATTTTTAAGATATTAATGAATATTTCCACTCATACGTACATTTCTAGTAGATCGTAGCTCTACACAAACAGAGGAATCACAGCCGGCGTCGAGTGGAGTTATGATAGTTTTTGTGAGAGGCGACGTTTATGAGGTGTGGCTGGACCTTCACATTTACACAACTATGTATGTATGAAGCGTGTGTTTTACATAATGTAGGTACAGTTTGTCATGAATGATTGAGTGTTTTTTATTGTCTGTTGTGCAATGGAAACATCAATCGCTGAATATCGACAGTTATAAAAAAACTCAAAACGCTTCGGTACGTGCAACGTTTTTCGCATGTCTTTTCTTTTGGTTTTCAGTTTGTTGATTGACCTAATTATATATTTTTTTTATTTATGTTGACTTTTACTTCTCAGTTTAATTATTTAGTTTATATTACAACAGCTATCTGCAGCTGTATGTGGCATAATAATACGATGATGATGAGCATGGTGACTGTAGGTACGTACGTACATACTTAATTCCATTGTCTTCCGTAAAAAATCTTCGCTCAGCTTTCCGAACGAAACTACTGGGTTTTACGGCTCGTTTCTCGGTGGTTTTACTACCATTTTGTTTTAAAGGTACCGGACCTCGGCATTATAAAGAAGTTTTATGCGTGCGTACTTGGCACTTTCAGTCGTTCGTAGGTCTATGTCACTTATACCGGAAGACGAGGGATACCAAACCCTGTGGTGCTATACTCTTGGTTCGTAATTATTTTTAAATAAAATAGGTGATATAAGTATTTTTAGTTTTTGGTTTTGGTACCTACTTAATATTTTAACACCGTGTGTGTCAATTATAGTTTCAAAAATATATCATAGGTGCCTTCTTTATTAATTTAATTTAGTATGTGTGAAATCATCGAAACCATAAAGTTTAGAATATGAATCCTTGTTTCACAAATATTAACTGAATAAATAATTGTTTATCTATCAAACGAAAAATTAACCAGAACTAAAAGGTGAGTCTATTTGACGTTATTAACGAGACATGATAGTGACGTCTTCTTTGTGTCCGCACGAAAGAGGCGCTGTATCAAATTGTATGGAATAAATCGGTACAAGTTATCAAAACAGTTTGTAACGAAAACAAAATTTAAAATTTAAAAAACCCCTCCACAGATTTTTATGAAACATGACTAAGATCACGGGATAAAATTAACTATGACACAAAAAAAAACTAAACGAACATCGGTTTATCCGTTTGGGAGCTACGATACCACAGACAGACACGTTAAACTTATAACACCCCTCTCTTTTTTCGTCAGGGGTTAAAGAAGTCTAGGCTATAGTAACATTTAGAAATAAGTAAAATTTAAATTTTCTGTTTAAAGGTTTGATCATTCAGTTTTTTGTACAGTTTAGGTAATTTTTTCTTATAATAGGAGCAATAACAATTTTCTACATTCATGCTGTTTATTGTAACCGTCGACTTACAACTTCAGATAGCCGAGGAAAGTCGCTCTTTTTGTAAAAAATAACCCCCATCTGGGTTATTTTTTACAAAAAGAGCGAATTCTATTTTGTAAAGGGACGGAAGTGTCAGAATTTTGTGTTTTAAAAATAGTGGTCTGCAGCTATCGGTTTTTTTTTATGTCAGGTTAAACTTACAACACCCCCCTCTTTTTGCGTCGGGGGTTAATAAGAAAACATCACGATCACGTCTCGTTATTAACGTCAAATAGACTCACCAATCTGTTCAATAAAAGATTATTGAAATAGCTCTTGCCTTGCAAGTCAATTCACATGTATTTGTGAGTGTATCATTCATACTATTTTTGCCACTCTTTGGTTGTATTTTGAGAGAAAAATCCAATCTAATATTATACTACTCTACTAGCTGCATTCTTACTACCCGTTGTCCTATTACCCGTTTTCCCGTAGGAATTAATCGTATCATATTTAGCATTACTTAATTCTTAGCAAAAAGTACCCTATGTTCATCAGGAATATTGTAGACAACGTGATCTGTATTTGTCTTTTCCTGGCCTGTGTTCTGTTTTATTTGGTGTGCAATAAAGACTATTGTATTGTAGGCTTCTAATGGTAAAAGAATTTTTCAAATCGGTCCGGTAGTTTCGGAGCCTATTCAATACAAACATACAAACAATCTAATCTTTCCTCTTTATAATATTAGTATAGATTCGAATGTAACTCTGTCTGTCACATTTACACCTTATCACGCCTTAACGGCTAAACGGATCAGAACAAAATTTTGCAGGGACGTAGATGGTATCTCGGGGACGACATAAGCTTATCCCGGAAAAACGCGTCCGAAACCTCGGGCAGAAGCTAGTAAGAAAAAATTAAAAGAACCAATGAACGGCGAATAGTTGTGTTACACTCACGTATACACCTGAATATCTATTCTTGTTTATTAAAGAGATAAATAAGTTGCGGGTAATTTGAAATATCTCGTAATTGTCAGAGATACGTCAAAAATAACCAAATTTTCATCTCCCTATGATACCCACTCACAGAATGATCTAACGATATTTGTTCAAGGTGTTCTGGATGATTTCTGTGTATAATAAAAAATATATATATATGTAGTGTATTGTATTAAGTTTATCAGTTATCTAGTACCCATAACACAAGCTCTGCTTAGCTTGGGGCTAGATAATGCTGTGTGAATTGTCCAGCATTATTTATTTATTTAATTACTTTGGATGTCGTTATCAACTCGTGTTTTTTACGTAAATAGTGAAATAATTAAAAGAAACTAACTAGACCTTATTCTGTAGCATTCTGCAGCTAAAAGGGTGTTTTGATTACGTAAGAACGAATAGAATTGTTTTCGGCTCTCGTAAAGAGTCGTCATATCCATGAGTTCTTGTTTAAATAGATAATAATATTCTAATCTTACTACTTAGATTGTATGCAACAGTCTGCAGTTAGCTCAATTGCGTCAATTGTAAAAACTGGGCAGATCTTTTATTTGGTAAATTTCTTGAAAGAAATTTACAATCAAATAATAGAAACAAATTAGAACTTGTATTTATCTTATGCCCGCGGCTTCGCACGCCTCGTCATCTAAGTTAGGCTATGTTTTAAATGTACGCCAAATTCCACCTGGATCTGTGCAGTAGTTTTGGAGATCTTAGGTAACAAAATTGACATTTCACAAACTTTCGGCTCTATAATATTAGTAGGATTGAAACAATTGAGCTAACTGCAGACTGTTGCAAACGATCTACACTTCGCTCAACTGATCCATATCAATCCCAGTCGTCGCATCCCCAAGACGCTGGCTGCATTGCCCCGCTGTATGGCAATGCTGATGCGCTGCGCCAAATACTCACCAGCTCTCGGGTCACGCTTATCAATCATTAAGTCATGGTGAATAACACTAAAGTCATTCACAACGGGATATTCACCATACCATACCATATCACATTTGAGCAAGCTTTCCAGATCTATACTTCAGTTATTCCGTGATCATGGCGCTTGAAACTGTGCCGAATTATTGGAAAGCGCAAAACTCCTCAACCTCCCCAGCCTGTATTGGTCCACTGCTGGATGCAGGCCTCCTCCTCATAAGCGCCTATTGGCTTTTATCTCATGGGGGGTAATGCCCATAATCCCCACGCCTGACATGCGGGTTGGGGATCGCAGTTTGGTGGTAGAATTGTTCTGCAGGGGGCGCTGCTGCCCGCCCCCGGTGGTAATCTCTTAGTCGCCTCTTACGACACCCGCGGGAAGAGTTGGAGTGATGCGAATTCCAAGCCATGTAGTTAAACTCAAATCATGGTAAATATCCCGTTATAAATGACTTTTAGTATTTATCTGCTGTTGATGATATCCTATTCTTCCATTCAATTTGCAGACCGAGTGCACCGAGTCATCGTTACATCTCATTTTTCAGTGGTATTTGGTAAGGCCTCTATTGTGAGGACATGGAGTTACGCAAATCCCATACAAAAATTAGACGTAGGACTAGTCCCAATCCTATCGTCAAACCGCCCTGAGCGAAAGAAGAAAGCCAAGAAAATTGTTCAAGGGGGGCTTCGTTCTATTCGTTTGTATACTCCGGAAACGCCAGCGCGCTACTGATCGCGCCTGCCAAACCGCCGCCCTGGGGGCGGCGCGCCGCGCTCGTTTATCTTTTTAGGTAAGTACTTAATGAAACATAGTGATTAAGAAAATCATTGTATCAAGTCAAACTCTGCGATTAAGTTTAGAAATATTAAATGTCTTTTGTTAAGCGCAAAAGTTCAGTTCTTCAGGTGAGCTACCTGTAGATTGCTTGCAACAGTCTGCAGTTAGCTCAATTGTTTCAATTG
The DNA here is from genome assembly GCA_949316285.1 of Eupithecia subumbrata. Lineage (NCBI taxonomy): Eukaryota > Metazoa > Arthropoda > Insecta > Lepidoptera > Geometridae > Eupithecia > Eupithecia subumbrata. The sequence goes on from OX438649.1 coordinate 5,952,188, forward strand.
TAAAAGCTAGTTTTAATTTATTTCTATAATTTTATTGTAATTTTCTTTTATGTAAAATACCAGTAGTTCAGTCATAATATTGATAAAAACATTCCAAAAAGAGGTAACTTTGGGATTTTTTTATCGACTAAAGTTCATACATCTTGTAACTGAATACGACTTCGACTAGACTTGATCCTTAAGTACTTTATATCTTTTTAAGAGTTTTAAGCACTAATTTATATATCTCAGATGGTTATAAGAATCACAAAAGCGCGGTCTCTGCTGGAATACCTGGCCTTAACAATAATTAAAGATGACAGTCAAACCTATAACACAAGACCCTGTACCCAGAATTACTAACTAACTAATCCGAAACTTACTTGCCTACCAGAAAATTACCCAAGTATGTGATCGCAGTTCTCAAATGCTAGTCTGGCACTTTGTCGGTAATTTGCGTGTTCTTTTATCATTTCATCATCATTATTTGCAGCCTGACTTCACCTACTATTAGGTTCAGACTGCAAAATTCTATCGTCAATCCGCCATGAGATCAAATTATTCCCATCTGTCTCTGCTCTGTCCCTCTAGGGGGGACAAATGGTAGAAAAAAATCGATCTGTCCCCCTTTTTGACAACAGTGAGACAAATGAAACTTTTATTAATAGAAAAAGTCATATCTGTTCCCCTGTTTGTCACAAGGTGACAGATCGAACATTTTTTTTTTAATTTGTTATGTCGCCTATTTTGCTAAGGTGAAGGCTCAGTCTCCGTGGAGACTGACTGCCCGCCATGGCCCAAAATTGGGCAAGGAGGCTTCATTCTATTTCTTTGTACACTCCGTTTCACCTTAACAATAATTAAAGATGACAGTCAAACCTATAATACGAGACCCTGTACCCAGAATTACTAACTAACTAAGCCGAAACTTACTTGCCTACCAGAAAATTACCCAAGTATGTGATCGCAGTTCTCAACTGGTAGTCTGGCATTTTGGCAATAATTTGCGTGTGCTTTTATCATTTCATCATCATTATTTGCAGCCTGACTTCACCTCGCACCTCACAGGTTTAGACACTAAAATTCTAGTAATTATATGTATTTATTTAATAGATAAAAGTTTAGTTTAATAGCCAAAGCACCTACAGTCGTATGCTGGTCCTGCTCTCATCCTGTTAAGTTAGCAATATTGCCCCAGGCAAGTATTCAAATAATGTATAGTAAATAAATATAATCAATCCACACATCATTATCTAGGCCCAAGCTAAGCGAGCAGAGAATTAATCACCTCACCATAACAATAGTCGTCTCAAAATGTCGTATGTTGGCATTTTACCTCTGAAGAAAGAAATTACAGATGAGATGAACGCGTGCCAATGTGAAAAGGTCGAAACCACTCTACCAATGGTTTTTTGTTATTATAGTGCGTAACCCCACACTCAGGGTAATTTCTAAGAAATCAAATATTTTCGACTTGTATTGATATGGATCAGTTGAGCTACCAGTAAATTGTTTGCAACAGTTAGCTCAAAGGTTTCAATTGTAAATACTAGTTCTAATTCGTCTTATATCTATTCGATTGTAATTTTCTTTGTTAAATATCTATAAACAAACCCCTATCTGCCAGACTAACAACCCTCGAGTGTAAAGGAAGTTGGAACCGAATTAGCTGGTACAAACGCACCCCTAAGGCGGCGATATAAAATGCATGACCAATCGCGCTCTGAATGTCTGATTCCATGTATCGATTTACTGAACCCTTGGTGGCCTAGCGGTGGTTCTGATAGTCGTGGATTCGAGACCTATTCGTATTCTAATGAAAAAGTAGATAGGTAGATAGCTGATTTTACAAAATTAAAAGAAAACAGCACGCTAGCTATAGATTTCCATACACTTTTCTCTCCCACTTACTGCATTAGAAATGGAAATCCATGTTTTCCGACAGTAATGTTATGACGTACTTTGTACCTCATGGCTGAAAAGGTATAAGCCACATTCTGAGCAGGTGATAGGCTTTTAATATAACTAGCTTCTGCCCGCGGCTTTGCACGCGTATTTTCGGTATAATAAGTAGCCTGTTGTGCATGGCAAATTTCATCATGATCTGTTCAGTTTGAGAATTTTTCAAATTGGTCCCGTAGTTTCGGAGCCTATTCAATACAAACAAACAATCAATCAAATTTTTTCTTTTATAATATTAGTATAGATGCAAATAATTGTTCCGGGCATCGTTTCTCATTCGTTGTTCATCATCGTTTGTGTGTTACATTATAAAACCTATAACCTGAAAACTCAGCATCGCCTTAAGGCTTTAATTCTTAGATTTTAAGATCTATTTTACAATATACACAAGGTAAAATTTATCCTGGTCTAAGGACTTAGTAACTTGGTTTCGGTTAGAAGATGATGAGTCTATAATGCGTGTGGTTATGGCTGTTCGGGTCTTAAAAGGATGAATGAATAGAAAAGGGAATTATTCCCTTCACGACGATTCCCCCCACGTCGTCGATTCCCTTGGAAAGGAACACACGGAACAAATATTTGGACATCCTACACACCTTTGTCCCAAGACGGAAATTGAACCCGCAACCTCCGTCGCAGGCGGACCTTCGCCCTCCGCGTCACATCGGTCGTCGATGATATCTTTGACTTAAAATGTATTCACCTCCTTCATTAAGTAAACTTTCTTAACTTTGCATGCAAATGTGTGTATTTTCATTCATTACTGTAATGATGTTCAAATGTGAAGGCATACCCCTGTTTCCTTCGGGAATATGTAATCTACAATGAACTGGCCCGGTTTAGAGATGGGAAAATGTATCGAAAACTATCGATAAGTTTAGTTTTTTTTTCGTGAGTTAAGGTACAACCATTCCGAGTGACCAGCTCAGGCGCGACTACGGGCGCGAAATATCATCATCATCAGCCTATTAGGCTGGACATAGGCCTCCCCTAATGAGCTCCATAGCGCCCTGTCTTCAGCTTACCGAATCCAGCATCTGCCTGCAGTCTTTTGCATGTCGTTATCCCACCTTGCCGGATGGCGTCCTACACTACGTTTCCCGAGTCGTGGTCTACACTCAAAAACATGTTTCCCGCCGGCCCACTGCCACTTCAGCTGGCCAATTCTGTCGGATGTATTCGTTACGAATCCTATTCTCCAGAGAGACTCCAAGCCTAGCTCTTTCCATAGCTCGCTGAGCGACTTTGAAACCGCCGTTTGCTATCATACTGAAGTGACGAAGGCGAGCGCCTAGCGCAACGGGCTTGAACTACTGAGGATTTTCAAACGCACCCACTTAAGGCAGCCTTTCCACCAGAACTTTGCTACGTTGGTAAGTTTCCAGTCGACCAATAGGATCACTCCATTATCACGTCATTTTCATACCTGACAAAAATTTTGCTATAAGGAAGCGTTCCTATTGGTCGGCTGGAAACTTAGCAACGTAGCACATCTCTGGTAGAAAAGCAGCCTCAGGCTCGCAGTATGGCCAAGAGTGAACGATGGGATATTATCTGAGACGGTGGTGGTCAAACAAAGGTTAATGAACTAAAAACAAACACGTCGGAAATTGCAGATTTGGTTTTCCCTTCGGCTTTTTCACTAAAATCATTATGTTCTGCGCACATAGCTTAGTCTCTGATAGGACTGGCCGCCGAGGTCGAAATTCTGCTAGACTATCATCATCAGTTTATTAAATTAAGTTCTTTATGCAGGTCTCGACAGAGCCTAAGAGATTAAACGAATGTCAAATTTTCGACATTCACAAACGCGAATGCGACTATTCGATGCTCACATTCGTGAATGCGAATGCGAATGTTGATTTTTCGAACTTTCCGCCAACTTCACGCACTGTTTATTGGCGCGCGCGCTGACCAATTACCAACGCTTGCGATTAGCTATCTTCAACAACCAATTACGTACTATTACTCGTAAGTTCATTTCATTCGTTCATGACATTGACAATTCATAACATTGATTACCATAGAATTTGTAACTAACATTGGCAGAATTGTATCAGATGCAGAGCCAAAAATAAAAGATGAATCGTTTGATTATTTGTTATCTTCGTCTACCAATCGCGTTAGATTAACAATGTTCATTTCATTCTTTTATCATTTTTTGTTTGATAATATTTTTATCCTCACATTTGACAAAAAACATTACATTATTGCCCCATCAACATTCGCCAAATATTCACATGGATGTTGGCGAATGCGAATGTGAGTATCGAAAATCCTGCGAATATTCGTTTCATCTCTAGAGCCTACACGTTTGCTCCCCTTGGAGTCGACACCCTAGGTGCGTGGGGTACCGAGGTTTTCGGGTTTTTAAAAAAATATCTGAGCCTCTGGTCGAAGCCACGTGTGACCCGAGAGCTGGTGAGTGTCTGGCGCAGCGCATCAGCATTGCCATAAAGCGAGGCAATGCAGCCAGTGTTTGAGTACGCGACGACTGGTATTGTTATGGATCATTTGACCAACCTGTAGATTAAATAAATAAATAAATAAAACTGGAAAATTCACACAGATTGATTGTTTGCAACAGTCTGCAGTTAGCTCAATTGTAAATACTAGTTCTAATTTATTTCTGTTTTTTTATTGTAATTCTCTTTGTGAATAAAGATGTTCTAATTTTATTCTATTATTTGATTGTAATTTTCTTTGTGAATAAAGATTTTTATCATCGATATTAAATAACTTCTCCACCTCTACCCGTAAAGCCCCGCTACACTTCAGGCAGTCTACAAAGCACCAACATAAAGTGAGTTAATTTTTTAATACAAGAACGTTGTACTTTGCTAAGTATAAAAAAGCTTCTGTAGAGGGAAACCATGTCGCTGTATTTTTATTAAAAAGAAGAATTATGATGATATATTCTGGGCTCATTTTGGCGTGATAAATCAGGGCTACCTTTTGTTTTTTATGTGGGTTTAACTTTATCTTTATTTTATTAATTGAGCTATTTTTAACTGTGTATCGACGACACTCCTATTAAAAGACAAGTATATCAAACGTGATAATAATATGATCTATATCTATATTCTTAATATTATAAAGAGGAAAGATTTGATTGTTTGTTTGTATTGAATAGGCTCCGAAACTACTGTACTGATTTCAAAAATTCTTTTACCATTAGAAGCCCACATTATTCCTGATGAACATAGGCTACTTTTTACCGATGGAAAATGCTTCATTCCTACGGGAAAACGGGTAATAGGACAACGGGTAGTAAGAATGCAGCTAGTATCCTATAAATTGAAAGAAAATGGTATTATAGTACCTTTGTAATTCATCCATGAAATAAACTATACCTATACACTAGCCAAACTAGATGTAGTCTGTTTGTAAACTAACCTCGACACAAATAACCAAAAGTCACTTGCTTGACGTCGAGATTCAGACATAATTGTAAGAAATATTTAATGAAGGAAGGATCTTAAATCAACAAGTACCTACCTAATGAAAATTGCGTATAAAAAGACGCGGCAACAGAATTTACTACGACTACCTCCGTGGCGCACCGGGCGAAGGTCCGCCTGCAGGAGGTTACGGGTTCGATTCCCGCTTCGGAACAAATTTGTGTACGATCTGCAGAAATTTGATCCGTTGGTCTAGGTGTTTACTATGTATAAAAAAAATATCTATCTATGTAGTGTATGTATTAAGTATATCAGTTATCTAGTACCCATAACACAAGCTCTGCTTAGCTTGGCGCTAGATAATGCTGTGTGAATTGTTCAGCGTTATTTATTTATTTATTATTTATTTAAGGTCAGCTTCTACCCGCGACTTTGCACGCAAAATTCATAGTAAAAAAGTACCCTTGTCCCTTTTCAGGATACAAACAAAGTTCACCGACAAACACAAAAAAAACATTAATTTGGTCTCATTTATGAAGTTACAATAACCATCAAAAATATATCGACAATGTCAACATGTCAACTACCAACCCTACCATTCGACCCAAAATAATTTCATGCTTTCATAGCCAAAGTCAAACTCCCTAAATGTTTCCACATCAAACCGAAAAACTCCCAAAACGACTCACTTGGCCCCGCTTCATTAAAAGTAATGAGCTCAGTTTAACCTTTAACTTAAATTCAATACATTTCCCGAGTTCGGGTTAGACTCCATTTAATGAGGCATCTATAACTTTAAGTAAAATTCTCTGGAAATGGTACGTTCTCCCAGCGCTCACTCAAAAAATGGCCTGTGTTGTGTGTGTTACAACTAAATGCAAGACATGTGTCTAGAACCGCACTCACCCTGAAGATGTCCCTCGTTAAGGGATGAAACGTTGGTGTTCTTCCAACACAAATAAGATTCGTAGTTAACCCGCTTACATCCGTAATGAATTTGTCAAACTACGATAGTTTTTATAGTAAAATGCAAGACAGGCTATTTCCAATCTTTTGCAATATACAAACCTAATGAATAACAAAGATGGAAGGACGTACTTAGACCGAAGTGCGACCGAGACCGAGACAACCGGTCCGAATATAACTGAGGTGGGTGGACCTTATTGGGCCTAATTTGAGCGTTCCACTTTCGAGAAGCTAATACCTACCCAAACTCCCAAATTTTACGTACATCGATGATCTATCAGCAATAATTTCACATCATGTACACACATTATGAACCTCCAGCGTTAATTTCGGTTTGGTTATTTTATCAGAGCGCCAGGTTGAAGCGTGACCCGAGAGCTGGTGAGTATCCGGCGCAGCGCATCAGCACTGCCTTACAGCGTGGGGCGATGCAGCCAGCAATGCAGCGTTTGGAGGACGCTTCCGATCCGACTGGTCTTGATAATGAATCAGTTGAGCTACCTGTAGATTATTTGCAACAATTGAAACACCACTGTTTAATTGTAAATACTAATTCTAATTGCTCCACTGTTTCAATTGTAAATACGTGTCTCTTCTTTAATTGTAAACACACAATCATTTCGTTACATTGACGACCTCTGTGGCGCAGCGGACGAAGGCCCGCCTGCGACGCAGGAGGTTGCGAGTTCGATTTCCGCCTCGGGACAAATTTTTGTACGATCTGCAGATTTGTTCAGGGTATTCTGGATGTTTACTATGTATAATAAAAAAATATCTATCTATGTAGTGTATTGTATTAAGTATCTCAGTTATCTAGTACCTATAACACAAGCTCGGCTTAGCTTGGGACTAGATGATGTTGTGTGAATTGTCCAGCATTATTTCTTTATTATTTAATTTCATTATTGATATCACAATACAAAATAAATTGATAAGTATTGCTAATTAGATGTAGTCAAAAGTTTTATTTTTCGTGATAAACGCTCAAATAACGACAGTATATTTCCATGCAAACAACGAAGTTATCTACTTACAAACTCCCTGACCAGTGTGACTGAGCACACATTGATTGAATTGCCATAATTTTTTACAAGGCGCGACTTGGCTGTGCTTGAAGCCTAACTGACTTCTGACTACCAACCATGTTGCGCGCTTTTTCCGAGATATATAGCATGGAAATATGTTATTTATGGTCCAGAACTACACTTCGACAAAATTACTGCCCGATCCGTTCTGTTGTTTGTGCGTTATTAAGTTACAAACATCCAAACAGGTAACTATCCAAACATTCGCATCATTAATCCAGTTTAGGTACCTATTGCATAGTTCCATAGTTTTCAACATAATAATATTCATGAAGATATATTATTTTTCACCATCATCATATCAGCCCATACACGTCCACAGCTGGACATAGGCATCACCCATACGACCACAAATAGCGTTCCTAAACCGCTTCCATCCATCATAAAGCCGGCTTTTCACTATGGGATATAATATAATATATATTACATCTTGGGATATAATATTTTATCGCTCACCATACATTTTGTACGAGACCGTTCACACTGTGCTATAATATATATTACATCCCAAACTATAAATATTTTTTCGACCGAGTGAGCGATATTTGAAGGTCATTTGAAGGTGTATATTTTACCTCACGTCCCCGAACACCGCGCCTCCCCCGCTTCGCCCTCCGTTTGAATGTTGGCGTTCGTGTGCAGACGTGTAAACTGATCATTGTGTGCTCCAAAATATATATCTTACAGTGTGAATAGCAATCGCGGGATGTAATATATAGCACAAGATGTAATTTATATTATATCCCATAGTCAAAAGCCGGCTTAAGAGTAGATTGTGTCAAAACGGACCAAAATAATTTACCTAGGTATTTAGGGCGAGAGCGATTTTTTGAATCCAGAGCGAAGCTAATTGCTACCCATTGTGCTTGTCTAATGTAATGTCTCCTTGTTATGTTATTTTATGGTGTACAATAAAGTATTTTTGTATTGTATTGTATTGAAGCTAAGGATTCTAGAGTAGAGTCCCGGATTCAGGGTACGTCGATCGAGGTCAATAATTTTGGTACTGATTGGCACGCTCTGCTTTTCATCCCCCTCTATGAAAAAATATATAAGAGATGCTTTTAGTAGTGACGCATATTTACTTTGTCTGGTTTTTTTTATATTTTGATAAAAGCATTGTCATACAGCGAGGCAATGCAGCCAGCGTCTTGGGGACCCTTCCGACTGGTATTGATATAGATCAGTTGAGCTACCTGTAGATTGGTTGCAACAGTCTGCAGTTAGCTCAATTGTTTCAATTGTAAATACTAGTTCTAATTTATTTTTAATAGAATTTTCTTTGAGAATAAAGACTTCTGCCCTTTTAAAAAATAAGATAAAAAGTAATTAAAAAACGAATAAGAAGTTCCCGCGTATTTTTTTGTAATTTTGGTTATCCAATCCTGCGTCGGCAAGCGCGTTTTTTTTATTACCAGCCAGGATTTCATCGAAGCGAATATATTATTTAGGTAATGTTCCAAATTCAAATGTAAATTCATCACGAATGAACCATTTTGTTCGCTTTTATCGAGGACACCTTCGCCTCTTTTCGAATACATGGGATGAAAAGATAATTTTCGTGATACTCTAGGCTATCAGATAGATTCAAACCCAGGTACCCACAGCACTTAGGTACTTAAGCACTAAGGTAACCAAGTCCTTCGACCAATCTACTCAACGACTAACATAAATCTAAGTTAACCCAACTTAACCGGGAGTTGTGAACTTAATTCTAACTTTAACAAGCTGTATGTGGTGAAGTATTAAATTATACTGCATTCAAGTTCTGCCTTTAGGGTGGTCCAGTGCTGTTTCTCTTCCCAAGTTTTAGGGAAAAGCAAATACTAAAGTTAGTTTGGCCGAACTTTTTGCATGAGATAGGTACCTATTTATTTATTTATAAAGAAAATTACAATCAAATAATAGAAATAAATTAAAACTAGTATTTACAATTGAAACAATTATTAGTTTATTTATTGGAATTTATTTATTATTATTGGAATTTAGTTATTGATTGGAATTTATTATTTATTGAACTATTGGATCGTTGTCGTATAATAAAAGTAGTATTAGTTACCAGTTAATCAAATTATTTGTTTTACAAAAGATCATATTAATATTTATGTACACTGAAAAAAATATAGTCCAACTAAGGCGCATTTTATCTTAGTTGGCGTCAAAATAGTCGGAATAATAAATATCTCATTCAATACAAACAAGAATGCAACATTTCGAATATGTTTAAAATAAAAAAATAGGCACATCATTGACATATCAGTGCTCTAAGTCAGAATAAATATTCACTTTGTCATATTAAACATTTATTTAGGGTTAGCAAACAACTTTGTTGCATTTAATCTCTGAATTAAATTAAATAACTACACTTTATAAGGCCAATTCATTATTTGGTAGAAAGAGCTATTACGATTCAATTAAGTTCTCATAGTCACAGAAGAATCGGGTGCCGAAGCGGGTGTCGTAAGAGGCGACTAAGGGATATCTACCGGGGGCGGGCAGCAGCGCCCCCTATAGAACAATTCTATCACCGAACTCCGATCCCCAACCCGCATGCCCAGCGTGGGGATTATGGGCTTTACCGCCATGAGATAAAAGCCAACAAGGCGCTTATCAGGGGGAGGCCTACGTCCAGCAGTGCACCAAAACAGGCTGTTGAGGTTGAGGTTGAGGTTGAGTCACAGAAGACAAGATCTTATCAGTCAGGCTCATATGGATTCATGTGTGTGATCACATTAGACAAGATCTTAATCAAAGTAAACAATTTTTTTTTCAGTGTACAATGATGAGTTTGATGAGCGGAATAAAAAATATGTGACACTAAACCAGCTACCAGTCAGCGTGTGCTGCAGGAGCTCGGGGAACAACTACAGCGCTGGTCTTCCACGGCACCGTTCATACACACACTTTGTTATTGAAGAAAAATAAAAAATGCTGGACAATTCACACAGCATTATCCAGCCCTAAGCTAAGCAGAGCTTGTGTTATGGGTACTAGATAACTGATATAATTTATATACTTAATACTATACACTACATAGATAGTTTTTTTTTATTATACATAGATAGAAAACACCCAGACCAACGGAACAAATTTCTGCAGATCGTACACAAATTTGTTCCGAGGCGGGAATCGAACCCGCAACCTCCTGCGTCGCAGGCGGACCTTCGCCCGCTGTGCCACGGAGGTCGTCAAATGTGGAGACGTACAAAGCGTATAAATACGATTTTGATTACAAAAAGTAGGTACTGTTTTTGCCAGAGTGGCTTTTTGATGGAAAAAAGTAATTGAGAGATGTATATGATTTCGCAAAAAATCAAAACGGAAAAGTTTTCGAGAACGTGACATTTTAGTTGCTTCTTGAAACTGTCAAACCCAAAATGCAACAAATCACTCAAAATCATTCGAAATCTTATGAAACTGTTGAATAGACGGCAATACAATATTTTATTTACGACAAGTAGTTCCTCGCATTAATTGGTAGGGGTACAAATAAATGGAAGTTTTAGAAGAAAATGCACTCAAGATATAAACCGGTCTAGATGAAATACAATTTTGAAGAGACGTGGGTATGCTGTGCTCGAAAAATAACAACTAACAGGCTAAAGGTTTCTTCGTCGCTTCTTTACTTTGGTCTACATACCGAAGCGACAGAAATCAAAAATATCACTTTATTTCCGTGTCAGTGTATAGTTTTATAATTTGACCTTTTCTAAGTGTACATTTATTGTATTTATGGAAATAAAGAGTTTTTGATTTTGATTTTGATTTTGTGAGCATTAGCGCATTTTCAAAAATCATCCCTTAAAGCAATTGAATAGGGGATGAACTACAAACTATAAGATAGTAAGGTATAGGTATAGTGATGGTACACCACTGCAACATGAAACGCTACTGAATACTTTATGACAGCACTAAATCTAGGGGAATCGTAAATTTCGCCGTGACCCGCGCTTCGACCCTTCTGCAGAGTGGTTATTGTGGTTGCTACTATTTAGCCGATCGAGTTCCGATCGAGAAATTTTAGAGAAATAGAAATAGAAAATCTTTATTTGTGTAACATAATTTTTTATTGCCTATAGTTATAACTAAAATTTAATTTAATGTAACACAAAAAGGTCACAAGCTCAGCTTAATGCCGCTACGGCACTTGCCATAGCAGCGCTAGTTTTCTGCGTTGCCAAAGTGGCTAATAAGTTTGAGCAATACCAAAACGAAAGAGATTTATTTTATTACCGCTGACTTGTCAAAGTTGTACTGGTAAAATGCAATAAATAACTCAAAATCATTAGAAATCTAAAATCGAGTTCACATGGAATTATTGGATCGCTGTCGTATAATAAAAAGTAATTCTCGTAGTATCCGGTAGGGGCGCTAAAGGTAGGTATAGAAGGAAGGAAACAGCATTTTCCCATTCTGAAAAAAGAGGTATGGAAGGAAACGAAAACTTTAATATTTACGTTAACCATGCAAAACTGGTAGGTACTTAGTTATCAGAGTGCTTTCTCTTAGAAAAAAATTGCAATAGTCATACCAATAAAATAGTCAATACCAGTACAGAGTACTGGTAACACTCTAAAACTTTTAAATCCATCATGGTTATTAACATTAAAGTCACTTATATATATATACACTCTGTACTCATATAATAAGCAAAACGTCAATTTGATTTCATAAATCTCCGCCAAAATCCGATCTGAATCGAGCATTGGTGTTAAAGATAAATATAGAGTGTAGGTTCGAAAACTTTCTACTATTGCAAAACTAGTACGACTATGACCAACATATTTAGTAAACATTTTATTTTGTTATGTTGGCATAACGCTAATGATTAACATTTTATTTTAATACATAGAAAAAAAACTTTACTCAAACTACCAGAGCATAAACCGAATTCGTACTTGTGTTTATGCTCTGGTACCTCAAATTTTATCTAAAAATTTAATCTTACCTAGAAATCAGGTTACCAACCGTTTTTCGAAGTAATTTATTTTAGCGTAAAGTATGAGGAATTCCATTCTCAGTCAGACAGTCCTCGCCAGTCATCCCGTGACCACGACAGAGTGTAAACCTGTTAAAACGTCGGGAAAAATAGGTAAATAAACGAAATACTCTTGAATAATTATAATAATTCCATTCTCATCAGGGGGAGACCTACTTCCATCAGTGGACCAACAGGCTAGAAATTTTGTAGGTAGGTTATATTATAAAGGAGGGCTTACTGAGAATAAGATTTTTGTTATTATAGTGCGTAAGCCCTCACACTCAGGGTAATTTATAAAACACAAATAACACCTCAAAAAATCGATATCGACGGGACTTGAACTCGCATTCTTTCCTTGGTACGAGAATGTGCTAACCAACTACACCACGAAGTCAAGTGACATAGCTATAATATTTAAATAATGCTGGACAATTCATACAACATTATCTAGCCCCAAACTAAGCAGAGCTTGTGTTATGGGTACTAGATAACTGATAAACTTAATGCAATACATTACATAGATAGATATTTTTATTATATATAGAAAACACCCAGACCAACGGAACAAACTGCAGCTGTCACAAAGGTTTGGGACTTCCTTCGGACTCTGGCACCGTTAGCTCCACCTACAGGGGAAACATTGAAGTTTATCCAACCCAAGAAATAAAAAGTGTATACAAAATATATTATTTGATTTCACAGTGAGAATAATGTGAGAATCAACCCCTTAGTAATGCTGAGGTGTGCGCCAAAGGACAGGCGCCGAGGCGAAGTGCGGTTTCACCCCATTTAAAATTCCAATCCAAGCCTTTGATTAGATAGCGCAAATGAATTTCCGTTTAGTGAATAATTTCCAATTGGGTCGTAATTTTCTATCATGATAGATGGTAGGTATACTTGATTGAAATTTTCAGTAGATCAAGGTGCCGGTTGTCAGGGTGAACAATAACACAACAATATGAAATGTTAACTATTTTGGATAATTCTAAAGTACTTAGTAAGAATTGGACAAACTGCGCATGGATTCCTGACGGACTACTTATTGGACGAATCGCTTTTGGACGAACTGCGTATGGATTCTTGACGAACCGCTTTTTGGACGAACCGCTTTTTGGACGAACCGCTAACAAATAGGTAAAATTGACAAACCGACACTTCATCAAATGCTTAAAATATTTTAATTCGTCTCTTCAACTTCAATAATTTACGGAATATATAACAAGTTATCTATTTGAGCCTAGACACAAATAGCTTTGGTACTGGACTAGACTAAAGTTTTTTTCAAAAAGGTTCGTATTCCAACTACGGCGACTATCCCTAGAACTCAAAATTTATTCCTCATCCGAACCCGCGGTATTCGCTACCCAGATCGGTAGCGATATATATCTCGCGAGTTTTCGATTTAATTTATCCCGTAAGGGTATTTTATGAGTGAACAGTAGGATTATACCGCATACCTAGGTACCCATAGCTTTCGATAGATACCTCTCTGGGATTTTTTTCCAATACCGCGTTGGTCTGAACAGGCCTTTTATTTAGGTGAGATTTGTAAGATCTGACCTGGGTGGTTCATCCCAACAGCTTCATCCCACAATTGGGACGAGTGGAAAAATAATAGGCAAAATAAAAATATATCCCGTTCGTCCCATCAAAATCGGTAGTGGGACGAACGAGATAGGTAGGTACTACATTAATTTAGTTTGTGAAGTTATCAAAATTAGTTATGTAAGAAGTTATCAATACTTATAAATAAATAAATGCCTACATTTATTTGTATTAACAATATCTAATACCTAATATAATAAACTTACACAGATTCAACGATACTTTTATCGGATGATAGGTCCGATTGGACTACAAAAGGATTCCTGACACTGCGTGAACTGCATCAGACCACATGTTGGCAGAGTCACGGCGAACCTAGAATTCTACAAGCTGTCAAAAACATCATCTGTAAAACCTTTTAAAAGTTAAAAAATGTCCGCTTCCGCTGTTTTTCAAAAAAATTCAGGTTTATTTTCAAAATATCTATAATTTCCATAGTTTTGTACAATCCATGGGATGATTACTAATGTTTGCAAGAAACAGAAGTTTAGAAGGCCTAAGGAGAAATGTTACGTAAATTTACTTTGACAAGGTTTTAATTCGTTAAATAATTATTTCATTAGTAAATTAATTGAATTAAAGTACCTCAAACTTATAAAACCGAACATCAACATGAAACTCAATTACCAATATAACTAATGCACATCAAATATGCGGAGTGGAACAGGAGTGGAATGGAGTGGAGTCTAAACATTGGTATTCGAGCGGCGAGGCCCCGTTTATTATCGATTACCACTGGACCGGCTCAACTGCATCGTGATATCTAGCCGTGGGGATGGTTCAAATATATTTGCAGCACAGGGAACTGAGTTTTCAATTTTATTATAATTATTAAATTATTAAACTACGCTGACACGGAAACCTGCCGGCGCAGTGCGCAACCTCAAAGTTTATTTGTTATTTTGTATTTATGGAGTGTAATTGTAATTTAGTACTTCTGTTTCATTACGCTTTAAATAACATCTCCCAGTATGCGGACTGCGGAGTGGAACATGGAATGGAATGGAGACTAAACAGTATTCGAACGGCAGGGGCCCGTTTATTATCGATTACCGCTGGGCCAACTCAACTGCATTGTGACTATCCCGACGGCTAAATAAGACAAACTTTTATAGCTTTCGTAAACTATGCAAAATTAAATACCTACCAAGATCTCTGAAGGAATCGAGCTGAAAGTATAGAAATTATTCAAGGTCTGGAAAATAAGGCTACATTTTGCTACGCAAAAATACGTTCCTACCTACGAAGTCGAGGACAGAAGCAAGTAATCAACTGAATTGCTCAACTAAGTCGACTATTTGAGCAGTGGGACCCTTCGTTATGGAACTTATTTTTTTCACATTGCTGAACGCAAATTACTCAACTCAGTTGAGCAGTGGGCAATCCTATTAGCACACTTATTTTAGTTTTATTTATTGCACAAGTGGGAAAATCATAATAAATCCTCCAAATGGATGGGAATGCTTGCTACTAGTTGAGCAGAAAAAAATGAAAACTTATAAAAATCAAAATCAAATACTCTATATGTCCAGAAATACAATAAATATACACACTTAGAAAAGGTCAAATTGTAGGCAATGGCAATATTGGTCTAAAGTTAGTGGGGTCAAACCTACTACCCGATTTATACAGTGGGATTATTTTACTACATCTCATTAAATCAGGAAATACGCCACAATCAATAGATTCATTAAATATAAAAGCTAGATCTGTTGCAAAGGTATCAATCAAAGGTTTAATAATTGTAACGGAAATGCCCCAGAGATCTGCAGTTTTCTTTATATTTAAAAGGCTTTTTTTTAATAGTGCGTTGGAACGCTAAAAATAAGAAGTAACCATTCTAAAACGTTTGCCAAATCGCGAATGTGCACGTTCGATTACCGCATTGTGAAGTGAGATTATCACTGCAACTTGGCGTTACTGTTCGTTCAGGCCATTTTTGCGATGGTAGAACACGATCTACCTCCATGGGCGGCTGTCTCATTGAACCACTTAATTAAAAAAACTATATGGAGCGTGTTTCGCGATAATAGAGTACAATATATTTAACGACCTCTGTGGCGCAGCGGGCGAAGGTCCGCCTGCGACGCAGGAGGTTTCGCGTTCGATTCCCGCCTCGGGACAAATGTTTGTACGATCTGCAGATATTTGTTCTGGGTGTTTTGGATGTGTTTCTATATATAATTAAAAATATCTATCTATGTTGTATATTGTATTGTATTATGAATATCAGTTATCTAGTACCCATAACAGAAGCTCTGCTTAGTTTGGGGCTAGATAACACTGTGTGAATTGTCCAGCATTATTTATTTATTTAATACGGTAGATATTGTTATTTTTATTAATAGAAAATTTTTATACCTATAACACAAGCTCTACTTACATTTCGGCCAGAATATGCTGCGTAGATTGTCTGACATTGTAATATTTACTTAAAAAGAAGCATAATCACATTACTATTATAAATGCGAAAGTTTGGATGGACGGATGGATAGATGGATGGATGTTTGTTACCTCTTCACGTCAAAACCACTGAACGGGTTAGG
Source organism: Eupithecia subumbrata (assembly GCA_949316285.1). NCBI lineage: Eukaryota > Metazoa > Arthropoda > Insecta > Lepidoptera > Geometridae > Eupithecia > Eupithecia subumbrata. The sequence goes on from OX438649.1 coordinate 5,968,713, forward strand.
CTGAAATTTTGCATACAGGTCAGTCTAACCCTGGAATCAAACATAGGCAACTTTTTATCCCATAAATCAGTTCACATGGGATAGAAATAACCTTAAAACGTTTCCATAGAAACAACGCGTGCGAAGCCGTGGGCAGAAGCTAGTATTATTATAATATTTTGACCATCGACCGACAATTTTCGTCAGTAAATTTATCTATCTACATAATTCGCTATAGGTATATCGCTCATCGGTTTAGTCTTTATGTAAATAAGGTTTGAGAATATCAATGGCCACTCACTACCATTCTGAATGGTTCAAAATGTTCAAATAAAGTTTATTGAACAAGTAAGACCATTCAGTATCTTTTTATAGAATCCTAAATCGAGATTTCCGCGAATAAGGTACATACATGACAACCTAGTAGTAAGATCTATCAAAAGAGAATCAAAAGGTTTCAAAAAGCGCACTCGTGAGCATTTTATCAAAATTCTTTATCTTCTAGTTAGATAACCGTAATTTCGTTACATGTGTAAATTTTGATTTAGGTAGCTATATATCTACTTATTCTTCTGTATATCATAGTAGACATATAAAAATATTGTGTTTTTTTCTTATTTATACTTAATTTTTATTATAGCTAAGTTTAAATTAAGTATAAGTTGGTTGGCTGGTAGAAAATACCATCGGTATTATGCCCACCTATTGTGTACATTTATAATTGTGTGTAATAAAGTATTAATTAAATAAGATCGATTACTTTACTAGGTAAATCAGAGTAAAATAGTAAAACTATTCCGTTTGTCGTACCTCCTGAACCTCAACAGCCTGTATTGGTCCACTGCTGGACGCAGGCCTCCCCCTGATAAGCGCCTTATTGGCTTTTATCACATGGGGGACCCATAATTCCGGGTTAGGGTACATTCCCACGCTGGGCATGCGGGTTGGGGATCGCAGTTCGCTGGTAGAATTGTTCTGTAGGGCGCGCTGCTGCCCGCCCCCGGTGGATATCCCTTAGTCGCCTCTTACGACACCCGCGGGAAGAGTTGGGGTGGTGCAAATTCTAAGCCGGCACCACACAGCGAACTGATTACCTAATAACTCTGTGTTACGCTTATTTTCGCTAACTATTATTAGCGATGCTTGAAATTGATTGTTAATTTTTAAGGGTTTTTATCTACCGCTTGACCATTTTTATATATATTCAGGCCAAAATGCGGGTACCCCCATTTTTGGGAATCGCTTAGACGTTGCTTATAATCTGTCATTGTATTTGCGGGTAGAACGAGGATTCATTCCTTAGCTGTAGGTAACTGATCGAGAAACTGTCTCGCGTCATGTAATTATTCGAAATGTATAGTTGTTAATTAAAAACTAGTTCTTTGACATGAATATAAAGTAATTAGCTTGATCTAATTGTATTACAAATCATGGTATATTTCCCGTTTTAAATAACTTTAATATACTGGACAGCTTTAGCAATAAGCAATAATAATAATAATGTCCTCCTAGACGAATTTCGACCACGGCGGCTAGTCTCATCGGAGACTAGATGCGCAGGACACACTATAGTGCTCAAGTGTGTGCGCAAACACAGGTGCACTCTCTATTCCCTCACTCTCATAATCCGATGGGACGACAGACCGACACGACCGGGGAGAGGTCAGGCGTAGGACCAACGCCTAAACGTGCTTTCCGAGGCACGGGGATGTAACACTGCCGACTTCCTGACTCCAGGCTGCTGTGAATTTTTCTTGCTAGAAAAATCCTAATAAAAACTTTTGCCCCGACCCGGGATTCGAACCGAGGACCTCATAATCAGCGGTTGAACAAGCTGATCGCTAGACCAACGAGGCAGTGAAAATAAAACAATATTTCTTCTATAAGCCCACCGGTTACCAGGTATCACCGTGTCAGACACTAGTCACACACATTAGCATCGTTTCTCGGTATTTTTATCGCCATTAACATGGTAATTACGTCAAAGCCGCCTACGGGCCGCCTACGAACGCCTACGTCGTAGCAAAGGCTCTACGTCGTAGCTAATTACCTACAGATATAGAATTTGCTATAGATAATACAATACTTCAAGCAAATTAAAGGTCGCACACAAAACATACAATAATAAATAACACTTATTGCCTGAGAATTTCGTAAGGCTTGGCAGGCCGCACTTTTCTGATTTTTAAAATCATCTGCTACTTAGAAAATAGTGTTTAAAATTCTGAAAAAAGATGTATATTACATAAGGATCTAGTCTAGTCAAAATCGCATTCAATTACAAGGTTAATTTATAATATTAATTAATAATATTTTTTTTCTATCGAGTGAAGTTCATTAAATTTTAATGAACTTCACTCGATAGAAAAAAATCCCAAAGTTACCCCTTTTTCTAATGTTTTTTCACTATGACTAGCGAACTAATACTGATATCACACTTTTTTTTTACTCCACTAAAGATACTTTATACAGGGTGTAAGGTAAACAGTCTTATCCTTGAAACCAGAAGTTTAGAATCATGAGCAGAGTCCAAAACCGATGAAAAAACTAAACTTTTTTTTTACATAATTTTGAAAAAAATATCCTCATACATCGTAAAAGCATTTCACCCTACATTTATACCTACGCCGCCTGCTTTGTCGGTTTCAAAAAAAGACCCGCTCGCGCGCCGACTTAAAGGCGCCGCCTACATACCTACGCCGCGCGCGCCGCACAAAGACGCCGCTCGCGCGCTCGTCCGTCAGTCGCGGCCCGTCTGCTAGGTAGTGAGCACGTCACGACGCGTTCCGTGCTAATTTGTGATGTGCCGATTTGTTCGCGTATTGTGTTAAGTAGAGAAGTGTGCGATGTCGTTCACAAATGAACAGTGGACTGACATGGTGCGACTTTATGCCATCGCTGGTGACAACATGAACTTGGCTTGTACGCTGTACGCAGAGCGGTTCCCAGAACAACGTGTGCCAAGCCGGGAAACGATCCTAACGGCTACACAAAGGCTACGTGCCTACACGGCCAGTTCAAAACATTTTATGCCTAATGTGAGTAAATCAAACTGTACATAAAGCTGTAAATTTTAATTGAATTGTACATAAAACTTGATTGATGATGAACTTTTTAAATACGCCAAAAGTACCTACTTACTTTAGCCTACTTACTGGCAAATGTGTTAGAGTAGCTATTTTTGCCTGTCCTAAGCCAGGAAAAGTATGAAGGGAAAGTTCCATCACAAGTTGTAGGTACCTACAATTCGAGTGGTTCGATACCTACACCACCGGCCGGCTACAGGCGAGAGCGGGCGGCGCGGCGTGATAAGGTCACTAGGGTGTCCATGAAATCACGTAGGATAGCAGAGAAATGAATTATGAAATTCCATCGAAACTAATTGAATTTTATTTTTAAAAATAACTTGTATCGTCTTATTTTAGGGGTGTACATACGTGGTTTCAAGGATAAGACTGTTAACCCTAACACCCTGTATTTCTAAACAAGTTCGCAGAGTTCGACTGGATAAAATGATTTTCTTAATCACCATGTTTAAATAACTACAAAAAAAACGATCGCGGCGGCTTGGCAGGCGCGCGTTTTCCCTTACGCCTGCAGGAATTCCTGGCCGGGCTACAAAAAGTATACGGAAAGGGATACTAAATCTATTCAAAACTTATTGGAGTTCATAGTCAAAAGCAAAAATAACTGCTTCATTGCACGAAACGGGTGTACCATTTCGGTGAACCTTGTAAAGTCAACTCGCAAACGGATCCAATACAGACCGCAGCGGACCTTCGCTTACATGCCAAAGCGAAGGTCCGCCTGCGACGCAGGAGGTTGCTGGTTCGATTCCCGCCTTGGGGCAAATGTTTCTACGATCTGCAAATATTTGTTCCGGGTGTTCTGGGTATTTTCTATGTATAGTATAACAATATCTACTTACGTAGTTTGACGAATTAATTATGGTTGTAAGCGGGTTAACTACGAACCTAGTTTGTGTTGGAAGAACACCAACGTTTCATCCCTTAACGAGGGACTTCTAAGACAACTACGGCACTTGGTTCGCTCTCCCAAGGAAAGGTAGGCGTTGGACGTTCCGTGTATACATGATCCCATGTAACTGCAGCAAATGTTATATTGATGAAACGAAGAGGAATATATCCACCAGGCTCTCTGAACACATACGGGCCAAAAAGAATGTTGGCACCAATAGCCCGGCGGTGGTAGAACACTGCATTGAGGAAGGACCACCGCTTCTTCCAACACAAACTAGGTTCGTAGTTAACCCGCTTACATTCATAATGAATATCTACTTATATGATGGAATGTATTAAGTATATCAGTCATCTAGTACCCATAACACATGCTTTTCTCAGCTTGGAGCTAGATGCTGTGTGGATTGTCCAACATTATAATTGCCTCGCTCGGCTACAGTGATGGTCCGTTGTTAAATTATTAAGTGTGCGAAAACCTTTAGTTTCTATCTGAAAATAACCATGGCCTTTTACCTGAAACCTAATAACAGTGAGTACCAGACGAATCCCTAATTACTAATTAGTAAATGAACTACAATTACATTCGAAATTGTAGTGGGTCTATTTGGGAAAAGGACTCTCTTGGGCGGTTTCCCAGACCTATGATCATATAACATCACAAGCTTGTGCCCGCGGTTTCGCACGTGCTTTTTCGGAGTAAAAAGGAACCTTTGTTCGTTCCTGGGATATCTATCTCTATGCGAAATTTTATTAAGATCCCTTCAGGCGTGAGGGACGGGACGGGGAGGGACGCTCCCGAGTAGACTACATCAACGCCTTAGTCACTCGGGAGCGTCCCTCCCCCCGACCCGTTCCTTGGGCCCCGCACGATTGCCCTGTCAAAACGCCTTTGTCGAACGACTGGTATGCATATTCGATGATGCCCGCAGTAGTTTTTCACCAGAACTTTGATGATTCTGATAAGTGATAAGTATAATCCACCACCCGTCTAGAGATTTCCTAACCTATAGCTTAATCTGTGCCAAACACTAACGAACTTACTACCAACTATTATGAATATCAGTTATCTAGTACCCATAACAGAAGCTCTGCTTAGTTTGGGGCTAGATAACACTGTGTGAATTGTCCAGCATTATTTATTTATTTAATACGGTAGATATTGTTATTTTTATTAATAGAAAATTTTTATACCTATAACACAAGCTCTACTTACATTTCGGCCAGAATATGCTGCGTAGATTGTCTGACATTGTAATATTTACTTAAAAAGAAGCATAATCACATTACTATTATAAATGCGAAAGTTTGGATGGACGGATGGATAGATGGATGGATGTTTGTTACCTCTTCACGTCAAAACCACTGAACGGGTTAGGCTGAAATTTTGCATACAGGTCAGTCTAACCCTGGAATCAAACATAGGCAACTTTTTATCCCATAAATCAGTTCACATGGGATAGAAATAACCTTAAAACGTTTCCATAGAAACAACGCGTGCGAAGCCGTGGGCAGAAGCTAGTATTATTATAATATTTTGACCATCGACCGACAATTTTCGTCAGTAAATTTATCTATCTACATAATTCGCTATAGGTATATCGCTCATCGGTTTAGTCTTTATGTAAATAAGGTTTGAGAATATCAATGGCCACTCACTACCATTCTGAATGGTTCAAAATGTTCAAATAAAGTTTATTGAACAAGTAAGACCATTCAGTATCTTTTTATAGAATCCTAAATCGAGATTTCCGCGAATAAGGTACATACATGACAACCTAGTAGTAAGATCTATCAAAAGAGAATCAAAAGGTTTCAAAAAGCGCACTCGTGAGCATTTTATCAAAATTCTTTATCTTCTAGTTAGATAACCGTAATTTCGTTACATGTGTAAATTTTGATTTAGGTAGCTATATATCTACTTATTCTTCTGTATATCATAGTAGACATATAAAAATATTGTGTTTTTTTCTTATTTATACTTAATTTTTATTATAGCTAAGTTTAAATTAAGTATAAGTTGGTTGGCTGGTAGAAAATACCATCGGTATTATGCCCACCTATTGTGTACATTTATAATTGTGTGTAATAAAGTATTAATTAAATAAGATCGATTACTTTACTAGGTAAATCAGAGTAAAATAGTAAAACTATTCCGTTTGTCGTACCTCCTGAACCTCAACAGCCTGTATTGGTCCACTGCTGGACGCAGGCCTCCCCCTGATAAGCGCCTTATTGGCTTTTATCACATGGGGGACCCATAATTCCGGGTTAGGGTACATTCCCACGCTGGGCATGCGGGTTGGGGATCGCAGTTCGCTGGTAGAATTGTTCTGTAGGGCGCGCTGCTGCCCGCCCCCGGTGGATATCCCTTAGTCGCCTCTTACGACACCCGCGGGAAGAGTTGGGGTGGTGCAAATTCTAAGCCGGCACCACACAGCGAACTGATTACCTAATAACTCTGTGTTACGCTTATTTTCGCTAACTATTATTAGCGATGCTTGAAATTGATTGTTAATTTTTAAGGGTTTTTATCTACCGCTTGACCATTTTTATATATATTCAGGCCAAAATGCGGGTACCCCCATTTTTGGGAATCGCTTAGACGTTGCTTATAATCTGTCATTGTATTTGCGGGTAGAACGAGGATTCATTCCTTAGCTGTAGGTAACTGATCGAGAAACTGTCTCGCGTCATGTAATTATTCGAAATGTATAGTTGTTAATTAAAAACTAGTTCTTTGACATGAATATAAAGTAATTAGCTTGATCTAATTGTATTACAAATCATGGTATATTTCCCGTTTTAAATAACTTTAATATACTGGACAGCTTTAGCAATAAGCAATAATAATAATAATGTCCTCCTAGACGAATTTCGACCACGGCGGCTAGTCTCATCGGAGACTAGATGCGCAGGACACACTATAGTGCTCAAGTGTGTGCGCAAACACAGGTGCACTCTCTATTCCCTCACTCTCATAATCCGATGGGACGACAGACCGACACGACCGGGGAGAGGTCAGGCGTAGGACCAACGCCTAAACGTGCTTTCCGAGGCACGGGGATGTAACACTGCCGACTTCCTGACTCCAGGCTGCTGTGAATTTTTCTTGCTAGAAAAATCCTAATAAAAACTTTTGCCCCGACCCGGGATTCGAACCGAGGACCTCATAATCAGCGGTTGAACAAGCTGATCGCTAGACCAACGAGGCAGTGAAAATAAAACAATATTTCTTCTATAAGCCCACCGGTTACCAGGTATCACCGTGTCAGACACTAGTCACACACATTAGCATCGTTTCTCGGTATTTTTATCGCCATTAACATGGTAATTACGTCAAAGCCGCCTACGGGCCGCCTAAGAACGCCTACGTCGTAGCAAAGGCTCTACGTCGTAGCTAATTACCTACAGATATAGAATTTGCTATAGATAATACAATACTTCAAGCAAATTAAAGGTCGCACACAAAACATACAATAATAAATAACACTTATTGCCTGAGAATTTCGTAAGGCTTGGCAGGCCGCACTTTTCTGATTTTTAAAATCATCTGCTACTTAGAAAATAGTGTTTAAAATTCTGAAAAAAGATGTATATTACATAAGGATCTAGTCTAGTCAAAATCGCATTCAATTACAAGGTTAATTTATAATATTAATTAATAATATTTTTTTTCTATCGAGTGAAGTTCATTAAATTTTAATGAACTTCACTCGATAGAAAAAAATCCCAAAGTTACCCCTTTTTCTAATGTTTTTTCACTATGACTAGCGAACTAATACTGATATCACACTTTTTTTTTACTCCACTAAAGATACTTTATACAGGGTGTAAGGTAAACAGTCTTATCCTTGAAACCAGAAGTTTAGAATCATGAGCAGAGTCCAAAACCGATGAAAAAACTAAACTTTTTTTTTACATAATTTTGAAAAAAATATCCTCATACATCGTAAAAGCATTTCACCCTACATTTATACCTACGCCGCCTGCTTTGTCGGTTTCAAAAAAAGACCCGCTCGCGCGCCGACTTAAAGGCGCCGCCTACATACCTACGCCGCGCGCGCCGCACAAAGACGCCGCTCGCGCGCTCGTCCGTCAGTCGCGGCCCGTCTGCTAGGTAGTGAGCACGTCACGACGCGTTCCGTGCTAATTTGTGATGTGCCGATTTGTTCGCGTATTGTGTTAAGTAGAGAAGTGTGCGATGTCGTTCACAAATGAACAGTGGACTGACATGGTGCGACTTTATGCCATCGCTGGTGACAACATGAACTTGGCTTGTACGCTGTACGCAGAGCGGTTCCCAGAACAACGTGTGCCAAGCCGGGAAACGATCCTAACGGCTACACAAAGGCTACGTGCCTACACGGCCAGTTCAAAACATTTTATGCCTAATGTGAGTAAATCAAACTGTACATAAAGCTGTAAATTTTAATTGAATTGTACATAAAACTTGATTGATGATGAACTTTTTAAATACGCCAAAAGTACCTACTTACTTTAGCCTACTTACTGGCAAATGTGTTAGAGTAGCTATTTTTGCCTGTCCTAAGCCAGGAAAAGTATGAAGGGAAAGTTCCATCACAAGTTGTAGGTACCTACAATTCGAGTGGTTCGATACCTACACCACCGGCCGGCTACAGGCGAGAGCGGGCGGCGCGGCGTGATAAGGTCACTAGGGTGTCCATGAAATCACGTAGGATAGCAGAGAAATGAATTATGAAATTCCATCGAAACTAATTGAATTTTATTTTTAAAAATAACTTGTATCGTCTTATTTTAGGGGTGTACATACGTGGTTTCAAGGATAAGACTGTTAACCCTAACACCCTGTATTTCTAAACAAGTTCGCAGAGTTCGACTGGATAAAATGATTTTCTTAATCACCATGTTTAAATAACTACAAAAAAAACGATCGCGGCGGCTTGGCAGGCGCGCGTTTTCCCTTACGCCTGCAGGAATTCCTGGCCGGGCTACAAAAAGTATACGGAAAGGGATACTAAATCTATTCAAAACTTATTGGAGTTCATAGTCAAAAGCAAAAATAACTGCTTCATTGCACGAAACGGGTGTACCATTTCGGTGAACCTTGTAAAGTCAACTCGCAAACGGATCCAATACAGACCGCAGCGGACCTTCGCTTACATGCCAAAGCGAAGGTCCGCCTGCGACGCAGGAGGTTGCTGGTTCGATTCCCGCCTTGGGGCAAATGTTTCTACGATCTGCAAATATTTGTTCCGGGTGTTCTGGGTATTTTCTATGTATAGTATAACAATATCTACTTACGTAGTTTGACGAATTAATTATGGTTGTAAGCGGGTTAACTACGAACCTAGTTTGTGTTGGAAGAACACCAACGTTTCATCCCTTAACGAGGGACTTCTAAGACAACTACGGCACTTGGTTCGCTCTCCCAAGGAAAGGTAGGCGTTGGACGTTCCGTGTATACATGATCCCATGTAACTGCAGCAAATGTTATATTGATGAAACGAAGAGGAATATATCCACCAGGCTCTCTGAACACATACGGGCCAAAAAGAATGTTGGCACCAATAGCCCGGCGGTGGTAGAACACTGCATTGAGGAAGGACCACCGCTTCTTCCAACACAAACTAGGTTCGTAGTTAACCCGCTTACATTCATAATGAATATCTACTTATATGATGGAATGTATTAAGTATATCAGTCATCTAGTACCCATAACACATGCTTTTCTCAGCTTGGAGCTAGATGCTGTGTGGATTGTCCAACATTATAATTGCCTCGCTCGGCTACAGTGATGGTCCGTTGTTAAATTATTAAGTGTGCGAAAACCTTTAGTTTCTATCTGAAAATAACCATGGCCTTTTACCTGAAACCTAATAACAGTGAGTACCAGACGAATCCCTAATTACTAATTAGTAAATGAACTACAATTACATTCGAAATTGTAGTGGGTCTATTTGGGAAAAGGACTCTCTTGGGCGGTTTCCCAGACCTATGATCATATAACATCACAAGCTTGTGCCCGCGGTTTCGCACGTGCTTTTTCGGAGTAAAAAGGAACCTTTGTTCGTTCCTGGGATATCTATCTCTATGCGAAATTTTATTAAGATCCCTTCAGGCGTGAGGGACGGGACGGGGAGGGACGCTCCCGAGTAGACTACATCAACGCCTTAGTCACTCGGGAGCGTCCCTCCCCCCGACCCGTTCCTTGGGCCCCGCACGATTGCCCTGTCAAAACGCCTTTGTCGAACGACTGGTATGCATATTCGATGATGCCCGCAGTAGTTTTTCACCAGAACTTTGATGATTCTGATAAGTGATAAGTATAATCCACCACCCGTCTAGAGATTTCCTAACCTATAGCTTAATCTGTGCCAAACACTAACGAACTTACTACCAACGCAATGAAAATGTAAAAAAGCTGATACCAACATAGGTAGGGACCTACTACAGCAACTAGTATGTGATACTGCCGTGCGGAACTAGGGAGGGGACAAAACGAGCCAAGACTAGGTTAAATAAATAAATAAATAATACTGTATAATTCACACAGCATTATCTAGCCCCAAGCTAAGCAGAGCTTATGTGTTATGGGTACTAGATAGGTAACTGATATATTTAATACAATACACTACATAGATAGATATTTTTTTTATTATACGTAAAAAATATCCAGAACACCCTGAACAAATATCTGCAGATCGTACAAACATTTGTCTCGAGGCGGGAATCGAACCTTCTGTGTCGCAAGCGGACCTTCGCCCCCTGCGCCACAGAGGTCGTCGAACAAGACTTTCCGGAAGATTTTTTTCTATTTCACCAGAGTCAGGGTAAAAATGGCTCAGTTTTTCACTTAATTTGAGAAGGCATTAGAACGGAACGTTCATTTCATTCGAAACAATTAATAAGAGAGAAGGAGAGAGAGATTATTTTTATTTACCTTAAAAACTACTACACACAATGAGCCTTAGGACTAAATTAAACTGTTACAAAATAGATTTGATTTGTGCGTAGCAGCGTTTATGGCAAATATGGCTCTTTACCAAGCGTTGTTCTGGATGCACACTGTGTGTCCACCCAGTGTTGATTTTCAGTGAAAACCAGAGGGATTGTGTCACGTCACGATCGTCAGGTGAATAACTGATTGCGGTTACATTTTCCAAGGTTAATCTTAATCGGGCTATGTTTCGTGGACGAAAGTAGTAAATGTTTTAGATGAATTTATTTGGTTATATTCGATTCATTTGGCACGCTAATCGTATTCTGTTTGAAGTTAAAAACTCAAGTAATGACTGATATACTCAATTGCCAAGGCGTTTCGTTCTCTCGACGAATGGCTCCATGTACACACTAGTTGTCGCGAGGGCTAACGAAATATTGACTCGGACCAAAATGCCAACAAGCGGCCGAGCCTACGAAGGACCCCAGTTATGATTATGAACATAGAATTGACCGTGGCGTAGTTATTTCGAAAATAGTTGGAATGGATTTAGTTTTAATATGTAACCCTTATGCTCGTCCTGACTCGGGGAGTCCCGGTGAGTGTGTACTGCCGGCATAAAAGTCTTGTAATAGTCGTGAGCTCTTTACCCCCTCTCTAGTCCTAGGTACTCCACCGAGACTGGGTATCGCAAACAGCTGTAATAAAACAAACACGGCTTGCCCAGTAGGTAAATAGGGACGTGATACTTCCACGGTGTTGTTGAGTTACAACGTAGTTTTATCGATGTGCTTGTTAAAGTTTTTATTGTGATAATTAGACGGAATAAGCACGTAAGTATATCGAAAAGATCAAGAAAATTAAGATGAATAAGGGGAATTGAAGAAAATTGTCCATCATCATCATATCAGCCTATGTTAGTCCACAGCTGGACATAGACCTCCTCTAATGAGCGCCCAAAATACCTACAATAAAAAAATCGAACAAAATCGTTGAACAAAGTTGACGTTACGAAGTCCGGAATCAACCCCTTTCGGATTGTACTTTTAATAGACATTAGGTATGTAATATTTTTGGCAATTAGTATAATTGAATAAAATTAACTTGAAAACTATTTATCTTCGCAACTTAACTATTTTTTAGTAACTATGGATCATTTGAGCTATCTAGATTGTTTGCAACAGTCTGCAGTTAGTCCAACTATTTCAATTGGAAATACTAGGTTCTTACTTAGTCTAATTTGTTTCTATTCTTTATCGATATTATCTTATTTTCTTTGTTGATATTATTTTATCTTCCAAAGGTTAATTTCAGAAATTTTATGCGCATATTTATTTTTAGACGGCAAAATCTCAGTTCTATTTCTTACTCTAGGAATATTTTCGTTCAAATACAGAATTTTAGTTAAACCGGGTTTTCAGTTTCACCTTCTAACCATCGATCTAAGAAAAAAAAGGGAGATAAGGTACTAGCCTACTAGCTTCTCGAAAGTGGAAGCCTCAAATTAGGTGCAATTAAGTCCATGCACTTCAGTCATAGTCGAACCGGGACGCGCGGGGTTAGCATTACGCATGCTTACTCCGAAGAACTCTAGTGATTTATTGAGTGCTTCCCCGTTCGACCCAAGATTTTTCTACCCAATAGGTATTTTGCTCCGTTCAACCCAAAACATTTAATTGTAGTTCCCCTTTCTACCCACACCTACTTATTCCAAATTTCTATTGTTTAAATTCAAATAATTGACACAGTGAAACACCGAAGTAGAAGGGTCAGTACTGTTAGCTTATTTAAAATTAATGTTGAGATTTTAGATTGACTAAAAGACTACAGCAATGCCGTCATGTTTGTTCAATATAATTTTTGCACAAGATTGGAACTGTAACTGTGAGCATGTAGTTGTAACACAGGTCAGTTATTGAGTAAGTACAGGAAGAACGTGCCATATCTGCAAATTTTTCTTAGATCTATGCTTCTAACGTTTGAAACTGAAGCACTATATTTTCAAAATTAAGACCGTAAAATTCTGGTAACTGAAAATAGCCAGACTTTACCTTTACAGTATTATGAACACTCAATCAAGGCGGGGTCAAGCCAAAAATACAAGCAAAACATTTTACTAGCTCAGTGGCACAGCGGGCGAAAATCCGCCTGCGACGCCGTTGCAGGTTCAATTTCCGCCTGGGGACAAATATTCGTACGATCTGGAGATATTTGTTACTGGTGCTAATTTAATTTTATATTTTTATTGTTTGTTCCGGGTGTTGTCTACGAAAAGTAAAAATATTATCTATGTATGCAATGTATATGATATAGTACCAGAACACAAGTTTTGTTTACTTTGACTGATAAATGAGCATCATTTGTGTGGATAGTCCAGCATTATTTATTTCATTCTTTCGTTTCACCCGTCTGCAATCAGAATAACGTTTCCTCGTTTACTTATGATCCTACTAAAGATACAACGCAAAGATAATCGAGACATCACCATAATAAATTGTTGGAAACAGACGAACTTACTCTGTACTGTTAGGGTTTGGGGTGACTGCTAGCGATTGAGTTAAGATACCTACCCTCGTTGCAAAATGTCCAACACACAAAACGTCCTACATGATAAAAGTGATAAAAGTCATCCTTGACGCAGAATCCCTAAATTTCAGTTAAGTTTATTATTACGATGGAGATGAAATATATAGAACGAAAGAAAGACAGGAAATGTGTTTTGAAGTACTATCAATCACACAGTTAAAAAAATAAACTAAAACGTGCTGCTTATAAGACCAGACTAAGGCTGCCTTTCCACCAGCGATGTGCTACGTTGCTAACTTTCCAGCCGACCAATAGTATCGCTCCATTATCGCGTCATTTTCATAGCTGACAAAAATGACGCGATTAAGAAGCGACGCTATTGGTCGGCTGGAAACTCAGCAACTTAGCACGTCTCTGGTGGACAGGCAGCCCTAATGTGTACTACATTATCTCTATATCTATCTGTCTTATTATCATGAAATATGCGTTCAGTGGCTACAACAGTTAATAAAGTTAATAAATTTATATACATTTATTATTTGTATATCACTTTATAATGTTTACACAATTGTGACGTATAATTTGACAAATTATAAATAAAATGTTTATCTGTTTATCTGTTTATCAACACTAATGAAGTCGCGGATACATTTTTAGTGGTTATCTCGAATGCGATTATTTTGTAATTTGAAAGTCATCTGGCGCACGCAGCGCATCAGCATTGCCGTACAACAGCAGGGCAATGCAGCCAGTATCTTGGAGACGCTTCCGACTGGTATCGATATGGATCAGTTGAGCTACCTGTAAATTATTTGCAACATTCGGCGTTTAGCTCAATTATTTTTTAATTTTTGGAACTCAGTTTGGTTTGTTTTTAATTGTGATGTTAATAAAGTCTATCCTAAGACTACCCTTGACGTTTTTGTTGCAACCTAAAATTCCTAAAATGTAAAGCATAAACCCTGCTTCAAAACCAAGAAACATCTCCCGTTATCACTCCGACCACAACCTTACCTCCTGCACACTTTGTCAACTATAATTACTGTAGTAATTACAAGTATAGTTCCAAACTCATAAGACGCTCAACAAATTACAACGCAGATGGGTTCGGCATGGCTCTACGTCATCGGCCAGTAAAAGGTTCTGAGATAGCGGTAGTCTTATAACGGCAGTAATAGCAAGCTTCTTTTTCGAACATCAACATCATGACCGCTCCAAAGTGACTAATTAATAAAAAAAAATTGAACGTCGTCGATCGAAAGCCCTTTTTGATGTATAACAGACCTGTCAGACAGAGAGCGGTCACGCGGTCAAGCGTTCTGCGTTCGAGCGTGCGTGCGTTTGTTCTACTTTACCGCCGCGGTCAGAATGACTCCTGTGTGAATGCTGGACAATTCACACAGCGTTATCTAGCCCCAAGCTAAGCAGAGCTTGTGTTATGGGTAGTAGATAACTGATATACGTAATACAATACACTATGTAACGTAATATAATACAAAGAACGCAAAACTGGCCGCTTGAACGCTTGACCGCGTGACCGCTCTGTGTCTTATGGGTCCCTAAGACTTTTTTGACTAAAGAACCCAATTAAAAGAGTCAACAAAGGATTGTGGATGGAATGGCCGAAAGCGGAAAGTTTGGCTTCAGAACTTTGTTTGGACCAGTTATGAGACAAACATAGGTACTAAAAGTCGGTGAGGACTTTTTACCTGTGAAGTGAGAGTAAAGGGGCCCCCCGCACAAAGAATATTAAATATTCGTTTCGACAATTCCTTTATAGTCTACATAGGTACTATATAGCGGTCGACATAAAGGCCACCGTTTTCCCAAAAACTTGAATGCCTGTACGTCATCAGCTAATACTGGTCTAGTGCAGGTGTGTCCATACTTATTGAATCGCCCCTTTATTGGGGTCTAATTCGATGATAACTCCCCGTTATAGGGGTACGCAATGTTCTTGATGCTTTTATTCTTTTTACACGGGTTAAGGGTGGTATAATCGTAGAAATCAAATAAGTGACTGTTTAAAACATTGTATAAAACATTTTGATAACTTTATTCGATCCCTTGAAAACTATCGAAGAGATTCGGACGAGTTGTCCCCTTCACTTTTGGTTGAGGGTACAACTCGGCCAAATCTAAAACCAAAACTTTAGATTCAAACGAGATGTACCCTAACCCAGTGGTTACGCACTATAATAACAAAAAACTTTTGGTGTAATCTTTCTTCATTCAGCTGAAGCGGATTTTGAAGAACGTTTTCGGTGGAACATTTCGCGATCTTATTGTAGAATTTTTTGCGTTTTACAAGTAATAGGTACAGCTAGCAGAAAAGTGGTTTCGTAATCACAGTAAATCCATACCAAAACTGACCTATGCTCAACTGTCGTGTTGAGTGTACCTACGTTATTAGAAATCAGAAACGTTTATTTCTTTAGACTTACAAAATTAACACAATTCAAACGTTAATCTCCTCCTCAACAGCCTGTATTGGTCCACTACTGGACGCAGGCCTCCCCCTGATAAGCGCCTTGTTGGCTTTTATCACATGGGGGTAATGCCCATAATCGTTAAATCGTTAATCTACTAAGTGTTATCAAAGAGAAATAAAGTAATATTGATAAAAATATATGTGTTGATTTTAATTACAAATTTCTTAAATGTCCTCACATCACCTCACCTCAAAAGCCTAATATTTATCCACTGCTGGAATCAGGCCTCCCCCTGATAAGCGCCTTATTGGCTTGTATCCCATGGGGGTAATGCCTATAATCCCCACGCTGGGCATGCGGGTTGGGGATCGCAGTTCGGTTTTAGAATTGTTCTGCAGGGGGCGCTGCTACCCACCCCCCCTGTGAAATGTCATAAGACTCAAAAACGATAGCCGATTTATAAAAGGCTGTCTGCAAATTTAGATTTTGTTATACAAAACACACGCCCGTGTAGTGTCTCTGAAAACCTTTCGTGTAAAATTACTCCGTAAAGCAGATCCTGAAAACTATTCCCATAAGAAAGCAGTTAGTTTCAGCACAATAATAAGAAGGGTAAGTATATATTTTAATGTTTAAATTTCATTATCTCGTGGGCAACTTTCCAACTGGCAAAACCCGCCCAAGACTAGGTACTTTCAGTTACTGCTAAATACATTCATTTCGTAAGTGCTTCTTCCTTCCTAATATTCCATTTCATCTTTTAACATCCTCATTTAATTTATTTATATTAATTAATGTCTTTATTTAACTTAAACAAGGCACCTTCTAACATACTCGTACATTACTGGTATGTGAACGGTATCATGGCGTGTGCTTCTTGTAATCGCACGTTCAAAGTCCAAGTCATTGTTATAACTTTTAAATCCATCATGGTTAATAACAATAAAGTCATTTACAACGGGATATTCACCATGTTTTGAGTTTTAAGCTTTCCAATATTGAAGGCACTGCCAGTGAGTTGTTATTGGCAGATTTATCGATCTACTCGCATTTTTTGTCTTTGGGTACTAACGTTACTACTAATCACTGTTGCTAGGTGGATATACAGGGTTAGTGGTAATTCACAGACACTCCGTTAACTGCAGGTCCTGCCCATCATCACGAACACGTTTGTGAAGCCGCCAGGTCTTAATCTTAATTTTTTTTGGAAATCAGCTCTGATACAAAATTAAAAAACACGCTTGTCCGGAACCCAATGAATTACTAAAGACCGATCTCCCACTTCCATACTACTGTTAATGTCATACCCACTGTTAATTCAGGGCAGAGCCTTTTTTAAGTTCAGTTTTTCTAAAGGACGATTATTGTACGGAGCCCCCCCCCTTTTATTTACCAATACCAACTTTAAGAATTTAACCAGGCGTCTTCACATACGTTTTCGTGATGATGGGCAGAACCTGCAATTTACACGGAGACAGTGAATTACCAATAACCCTGTATACATAATAAATAAATCGAACACGTTAACAAGATCTCATGCTTAAATCATAACCCGCCTTTCAGTTTTTCAGTTATTTAATTCATTCAGTAAACTCAACAATAATGTTTATGCACATAAAATCATTGTACCTACTTTCTTACTTGTTTGTTATCCTAGCAAATATAAATAAAGTCTGATAAAAGAAAAATGTAGCGGTAAAAGTAGTCTCTTTTCTATAAAATTGTAAAGTTTTTATCAACAGGAGGAAATTTATCTGATGAAAAAATGCAGCTTGCATAATATTTTCTCGTAAACCTAGTTTATTGGATTATCGTTTTATTTTCCACGAAAAAGATCACAAAATGTCATCCCCTAAATGGAAAAACTCTGTTATTCACAGCGATCAATTTCCAAGGGTTCGCTGATGTTTATCGCGCTTTATTTATTCAGGGGCCAGCTCTGTGCTTGTTTATATATTTTTGTTTATGTATTGAGGGACGTATCATAATATTTTGCAGAAAATCTTCAAGAAACGACGGTGATGTTTTATCCAAGTATCCGCCCAATTTAATTTTCTTTGACAGATTGGGGGCTCAAAGTGAAAAGACCTTTAATAAATCTTATCTTATTATCCCAGATCGTGTTATAGGGACTTTCCTTTGGTGTTATACAAATTAAGATCTGTGGATTCGCTCGAGTTACTTTGTTTAACATGCATTTTTTTTTAATATTATACCTAATAAGGTGTTTTAGCGTTCTGCTTTCTAAATTACTAAACGAAAATCAAAAAAAAAAAACGTTTTTTTCAACCTTGACTAACCATCTTAATTAACTGAATTTACCTCTATGTAGTTGACAAGACTTTTTAAATATAGCAATAGTTTCGAGTCGTTTGTTTTGTTCTGATGACATACGCAGAAGTTATTATTAACCCCCGACGCAAAAAGAGAGGGGTGTTATAAGTTTAACGTGTCTGTCTGTGTATCTGTCTGTGTTATCGTAGCTCCTAAACGGATAAACCGATTTTTGTTTAATTTTGTTTGTGTCATAGATAAGTTTAAGCCGAGTGTTCTTAGTCATGTTTTATAAAAATTTGGCGAGGGGTTTTTAAAATTGTTAATTTTGTTCATATAAGATTTGTTTATCAGGGGACTATGCATGTTCATTTCCAAACACTTTGAACGTTTTCTTTGGAAATTGCAAAATGTTAGTTAATGTTTGACAAATCACACAGCATTATCTAGCCCCAAGCTAAGCAGAGCTTGTGTTATGGGTACTAGATAACTGACATACTTTACAATACATTACATAGATAATTTATTGTACATAGAAAACATCTAGAACACCCTGAACAAATATCTGCAGATCGTACACACATTTTTCCCGAGGCGGGAATCGAACCCGCAACCTCCAGCGTTGCAGACAGACCTTCACGCGCCGCGCCACAGAAGTCGTCGAAGTTTGCGATAAACTATTGGCAGCTGGCAGAGTTTCAATTATAACTAAAGAAAATCTGTTCCCATTTTTTCAATTGTTCACTAAAAGCGCGCCCTAAGATTTATGTAATTTTCTAATGAAATTTCTGAATTTGCAAAGGCGAGAATTTCAAGACCGTGATTTACTTCTTTACTTATAAAATTCGTTTGGATTTGTTATCACAGATCACAAAATAAATTAGTTCTACCACAAATAAGTTCAAGGTATATTTTATGTCTTTTCTTAATCACTTGGATCCTTGCACATTATTTTGTGATGTTTTTACACATTATTTTGTGATGTTTTTACTTTCTTCATTAGCTATCAAGTCACCATGATGCCTTCTGTCCGCGTCGACGTTTCAATGGGCTAAAACGCTGCTGTTTTTAACGTCGAGAAAATAGATAAATACCTACGTGGCGGTAAGTAACTATGTTTACATTTCAAACCATTAAAAACCAGTTGATTGTGGCCTTGTTCCAGTATAATGTTAAGTTTTCGTCAACATAGTTGATTAATTTACAGCAATGAGGAACGCCGGCCAGTACACTAGTGTCGTTTTATTATTATTGACAGTAAGATTTTTAAATAGAATTTCATCATCAATGAAATCCTGACCTCCCCAAGCGATTTTCTGCGACCTACACACAGGTCATCGGTAAAAATAGACAACATATAAACTCACACAGAAGCTGTGTTTATTTTGGGGCTATATGTTGTTGTTTTTGTCTGCTGCTACTGTTGCTCCTCTGGCTCCATCACAAGACTTCTTTTTGTATTTCGGTTTTGAGCTGTCTCTTGCTAGTAATTAGCGTCAAGTTCACGGAGATCGGCTTCAACGATCCAGCGATACCTAGGACGGCTGACTGGTCTGCGCTTGTCTTGCATTATATAATTATTCTCCATTTCCAGCAAGTTCATTGCAAAGAAGATCCAGTGAACACTCTCCTAAAACTACTTGATAGAGTCGATAACAAACCTATGGTCAAACATCTACATTCTCATGCTGCTAATCCAGTGAACAGTCTCTTTCAACTCTTCGATAGAACCGATCAGAAACCCATGGTAGTTATTATGGAAAAAGGGGAGGAACCTCGTTCTCTAGACTTTGTAGTCGACGATGGAACAGGCAGTGACAGTTCCATCAGAGATATGTTTGGTTTTGGATCTGCTACTGATGATGAAAGTGGAGATGAATCATCGGAAGAGAAATATCAAAAGAGTCTGGAAACACTGGCCCAAGTTTTGCTGGTAAGAGGTTTGTTAGAGGTGTGAAATCGCAATATTTTTAATATTCTTATAGACCGAACCGACATTTCTGGAGAAGTCTTGTCTCGGAAGCCAAGTATTACTCTAAGTTGCTGAGGTAGGACCACAGGAATAAACCCTGTTATACAAGTTTAAAGATTTACTAATTTTAAAATTACTAAACTAATCCGAACACAAATTTTGCCACTACCTGCTAGGGAACCATTGTTTGTCTTAAATCTAGAACTACAAATAGCTACCCAATGATTGCTATAAATAATCAGGTCTCGACAGAGCCTACGCATTTCCTCCCCTTGCTTGGAGTCGTGCCTAGATCCGTGAGGTACCAAGACACCGGGTTTACAAAAATTTATCAGAGAGCCGGGTCGAAGTGACGCGTGACCCGAGAGCTGGTGAGTATCTGGCGCAGCGCATCAGCATAGCATGGTCTTGGGGACGCTCCCGGTTGATATAAGGATTAGTTGAGCTACCACTAGATTTCTTGCCGTTAGCTCAACTGTTTTAATTGTAAATACTAGTTCTAATGTGTTTTTATTCTTTGATCGTAAATTATTTAGATAATTGAAAGCAATATTGTTTCAGACAGGATCAGATAGGGATCAGATCAAAAAGCAGATTAGTATCCTACGTCAAGATCTAATATCTCGTTGTGGTCAAAAAACGCAATGCGGAAACAAACAGAACCAATGTAACACCAATAACTGTAAAAATATAAAAGAGGATACATGTTCCGGGGAAGAATCAGAAGACGAATGTGGAACTACGACGACAAAAACGACAAAATGTCCTAAAAAGTGGTATAGCACTGGTAGACCGAGTTGGTAGAAAGAAATACATAGATTGCTAAAATCCAAGTGTAATTATTCATCATCCATCATCATCAACTTAAATTAGTCCATTGCTTGACATAGGTCTTCCCTAATGAGCGCTATAGCGCCCTGCCTTCAGCTTACCGCATCCAGCATCTGCCTGCAGTCTTTCGCAGATCGTCATCCCACCTACTGGCTGGAGGGCGTGCTTCACTACGTTTTCCGAGTTGCGGTCTCCACTCAAGAACATGTTTATCCCAGCGGTTGTCGGTTCTTCGCGAGATAAGGCCGGGCCACTGCCACTTCAGCTTGCCAATTCGTTATTATCGTCAACTTCTCTTACTGACTTTCAATCCCAAGATCGCAGGTCAAAATTGGGATTAGCCCAGTATTGACCATCACAAATGCTAACTATATGACAGCGATTCATCTCGTACCCATAACACCAGCTCTGCTTAGTTTGGGGCTAGATGATGCTGTACTTTTATTATTATTAAATTCTGGGTATACAGGGTGATTTTTGGAGAAGGGCGGTGAAGGCCATTTCCGTCAAAAGGAAAAGGTTTAAAAAAAATATATGTAGTTTTTGTTTTCTTATAAATCGAGGGCATTACTCCTTTCACGACATTTCTCTAACTCTGGTGATTTCGGACTTGGACATCACCGCTCTTCTCAAAAAACCACCCTGTTTATTATTTATATTTAAACTCCTTACACTGCCAAATACGGCGAGAGATAGCTCAGAACCGAAATGCTTTGAGATAGGTGTCAGGTCTTTTCGAAGCATCTCGGTGCTGTCGGAGGTATTCATCCACTTTGGCTCGATGAGCCACAAGAATCGGTAAGAAAGTTTATTTAGCACCCTTGAAAGAACATAATGTGTAACTAGCATCTGCCCGTGGTTCACATGCGCTTTCAAGTAGCCATGTCCACGGGATACCGTTTACCACGCTACCAAACTTCATTAAGGGTCCGGCGACGGATGAATTTCCCATACAAACGTAGTACCAAAATGATTTGTTATTTGAGAATATTTTCACCATGGTTTGATATTATTTGTATTAGAATAGTATTTATTTAGGTTCCTGCCACAAGCTTTTTTCAAAATACTTATCTACACAAATACTAAGAAAACATTCATTCTTTAATGTAAAAATGCGATTCGGTTTAATTTCATTTCAGAAAGGTATTTTGAAAAAAAATTGTGATAGGAACCTAGATAAATACTATTTTAATACATATAATAGCAGACCATGGTGAAAATATGCTCAAATTGCAAATCATTTTGGTATTACGTTTGTATGGGAAATTCATCCGTCGCCGGACCCTTAAGATCCGTTCAGCCGTTTAAGCGTGAAAACGCTACAGACAGACAGAGTTAATTTCGAATTATATTTATGGATGTTTCTCTTTGGTTTCTATGTAGGTTTATAAATAATAAACGCCGAAGGTAGTGAAAAATTGTATATGGTTATTATTAGGATTTATGGATGGATGTTTGTTACCTCTTCACGCCAAAACTACTTAATTTTGCACACAGGTAATTCTAATCCTGGAATCAAACATAGGCTACTTTTTATACCATAAATCAGTTCCCGTGGGATAGAAATCGCCTTTAAACGTTTCCATAGAAACAGCGCGCGCGAAGCCGCGGGCATGAACTAGTATTTTTATAAATGCTAATATTGGATGTTTAGATGTATGGATGTTTGGGTTTACGGACGTTTGTTACGTCTTCACTCCAAAACAACTGGACGGATCGGGCTGAAATTTCACATAGAGGCAGTTGTATACCTGGATTAAAATATACACTCCTTTTTATTTCCAAAGAAAGCGTACGAAGCCGCGGGCAATAGCTAGTTTCTTATAAACCCTATTTCATAATGTAACCAACCAAATAGCCTTTAGAAGTTTATGTTATTTAGAAATATTGTGAACGATCTATAATATATTACTTACGTAGAAATAGATCACAAAGCATACCTCCCCTGGCATCCAAAGAATGCCTATGAAGGAAGCTCCAGGTAGGTATTCGTTGTTTATTCAATGTTCCTTTATTTTTTTATTCTTTGTTATTGAAGTTTCTATTTAAGGCGCATGTATATCTCAAACTAGCGCCGCGCCGCTGCCTTTTCTTTCTTATTATTATTACGTTAGTCAAAGGAATTTTTAAAAGTCCATTGTACAGTTTATGATACCTATCATAAGCTTTATTTTAATGCCCATAATTGATCAATTACATCGATCAAGGTATTCACCGGCCCCCCAGCGCTAGGCGGCGGATACCTGATCCAAGGTTTAGAACAAAAAATAAAGAAACACTCAACCAAATGATTTATTTAGCAACGTTTACATTTTTCTGTTGGTTCGGCTTCATAAAGTATCCCCCTGGTGCTAATGTTTTCGTCCACATTCTCTTGTTCACAAGTTTCATTTCCTTCATTGCATCCCTCATCCGCTCCTCCACCTGCCTCTTTTGCCCCTGAATCTTGTTTCTTTTCATCATCACATTGAAATTTATCTTCGCACTTGTTTTCACATCCTGCTTGTTGTTTTTTACTTCCTTCACCGCATTCGTCTTTGCAATCTTCTTTTGCCTCGCAGTTCAGATCATTGTACGTTCTGAGCAGACTTTTAATAACCGAAGATCTAAGGGCTTTCTTTTCTTCTCTGTCTTGTTGTTTGGTATGAAAGCCTTTTTCCGTATCGTCAACTTGGGAGCTAACGCGTTTTAAATCATAACTATCACCATCTGAGTAATGTTTCTTGGCATAAGTATCAGCTCTAGGTTGGTAGCTTTCTTTTTCAGCCTGTTTTTTTAATCTTCTTTCTCTTCTCTCGCGGATCTCACGCTCTAGTCTCTCCTGGAGGCGGTGAAGATCACTGTGCTTGTGGTCGGTGATAGGGTGATCGTATACAGGCACAGGCACTTTGCGTTCCTTTTTAACAGGATTGAGCTGAAATATAAGATACAATTTTAAATTCTCTATTATTAAAGTCAAAAATGGAGCACATGTATCATCAACAGCTGTTTCCCTCTGCTCATTAGCGTTTATACTGCACTTATACTGCATCAAATCAATTTCATTGAATTCATTACAGTAGTAATCAATCTCATCTGTTTAATTTCAGTCGGCGTTTGCCCGGTCTTATATCTGACTGATGTTTAAAGAAAAGGTGGCTGAAGATGGATCAAAAAGGTCGAGAACACGCTAATCAAGTACTAACTCAACAATAAACCATTAATTCTAGCTCAGCTTGTATCTTAGCCTCGAACAAGGTAAGTTGCCATTTTAGTCTGTTCTGCATAGTTTCCAGCTTGTTCTCCGCTGGACGCTACTTTCATCATCATCATTAGCCTTATCAACCTACTGTTGGGCATAGGATTCTCTATATTTATGTTTTTCGCCTCGTTAATTCCCTGGCTTAGACGAACACAGGACGTGTTCGTCTAAGCCAGGGAATTGTGGAAACCCAATAAGCTGCTCTTGGGCGCTAACTTAGCCTAACGTGGCCCTTCTAACCAACGAGCGAGGTTTTGATGCAAAACTCGAATATCCTATTCGAGTTATTTATAATTCGATAAACTTTTAAGAGCCAACATACCTTCTTACTTAAGAGATCCAGAAGCTGTATCTGGGAAGAGATAGTCCGGTCGGATTGAGAAGGTTTTGGACGTGGCTCACTGTACGATTGGAGGGCATCCTTCAAGGATCCTTTATCAGAGTTATCAAGCACCAGAACCAGGGGTCGGTTCTCATTGGTTGCCTTCTTGTATAAGCGGGAGATAAGTCCAGAGTACTCTGATGATGCTGCCAGGTTCACTGCCTGAAAATAATGAGAAGGAGACTAATCAGCATGGAAGGGTTAAGACCTCAGAAGGATTACGAGAATCAATTAGTGGATCAGACGAAAAAAAGAAAGACAGTGACACTGTCAAAAAAGATTTATTAGACTGCAATGTCTTGATTAATTTGCTGTAGAACGACGTGAAAGATTATAAAAAAATTACTGGATTTATTGTAAGTTTTCAACGGAACCTTCGTAACTGCAATACAAAACTATTTTCAGGAGATAAAAAGCTGCATTTTCTGATGAGTTATGTCCAGCTGTGGGCTAGTATATAGGCTGAAAATGATGATGATGATAATCCTCAATAGGCAAGGAATGGAAACTTAAGTAAAGAGGTGGTGCAAATCTTTTGTTACCGAGAGAACTTTATCATATCAGTAGAAAGACGTTTACTGATGGACATAGGACATAGGATTCTCTCAAATATCGCCGCGATGACCGGATCCTGCACTGCCTGCATCCAGCGGTTGCCCATTACTTTTATCGGGCCCTTGGACCACCTCGTTAGTGAGCATACCCATGCTGCAACTCCGGATAGGTACGTGGTGGCTGACAAGCCATAGGGCAGCAACAACTTTCAGCTGACCGGATGATGATGGAACTTACCAACGCCAGAATACAGAAAGAGATCTTGAAAATCATCGTACACGTTTGGCGATCGTGCTACGACTCGAATGATTTGGTGTCACTAGACTTCTGAGCTTATTGATAACTAAAAAGTATTTTGATAATGCTCGACTTGCTTTAATTTATATTTGATTGAAAATTGTTTTGGTTTTAGTGAGTTTAATCAGGAAATTCTGTGCTTTTGTAACTTAGTATAACTAGCTATGTATGTACGCCTAGGTACTAGTATAGTATTATTATATCTGTGGCCTAGGTACATATATTGGAAACCTACCTACGTTTTAATCAATCAGGTGTGACGTCAACACGAACATGTAACAAAAGATAAAGGTAAACTTTGTGTAAACTTTGTAAATATTCTTTCTGCTTGGACATGCTCTTACATTTCGACCGTTGGATTTATAATTATTTTCTATACTAATATTATAATGAGGAAAGATTTGGTTGTTTGTTTGTATTGAATAGGCTCTGAAACTACTGCACCGATTTGAAAAATTATTTTACCATTAGAAGCCCACATTATTCCTGATGAACATCTACATGCTACTTTTACCGTGGGAAAATGCTTCATTCCTACGGGAAAACGGGTAACAGGACAACGGGTAGTAAGAATGCAGCTAGTAGTACCTACCTATATAAAATTGTACCTGAGTACCTATATAAATTGTTATTGTATGTACCTAGGTACCTACTTCAATTTAATTTATTGACTTGTAAATATTATTTTACTAATAAAGTGACTATCTGACTATATTATTTTAAACTAGCTAGTGCCCGCGGCTTCGCACGCGTTGTTTCTATGGAAAAGTAAAAAGGTTATTTCTATCCCATGGGATCTGATTTATGGAATAAAACGTATATCCGATGTTTTACTTCAAGCCTAAAACTACATCTATACAAAATTTCAACCTGATCCGTTCCGAAGTTTTGGCATGACGAGGTAAACATCTATCCAAACTTTCGCATTTTTAATATTAGTGTGAAAATCAATATCAATAGGGAGGTAAAAAAGTCTTTATGAATGCCAGAGTTTTATGACTGAGTATAATAATATATTGGTAAAGTACTTATATAAAGGCAAGGTTTTGTCTTTCCTGTCTTTCCTTTCCTAACCTAACCCAGTTCAGGGATTTCTCATCAATTTTCAGAAATACATCAAAAAACAAATATTTTTGATCATTTATGGCGCTGGCTATAGTCTGACTATCGAAAGATGAGCCTGAAAAAGCTCGTCAAATTTTAAAAATATGAGTATGGCAGCCCCAAAATCACGGGACAATTACTGGAATAATCGATTTGATACATATATCACGAACGTCATCATTTTCTTTCTTTAAATAACTGCACTGACCTTAATAAAAAAACCTAGGAATAAAGAGACCGAAAATAACTTCAAACCATAGACCGAGAATTTTGGCTTACCAAGGGTGAAAAGTATACAACTATATAATGAGATCAAAAAGCTTATATCTTATTATACTGCTTCCTACTTCATATCCTACTAATATTATAAAGCCGAAAGTTTGTGAAAGGTGAAATTTTTGTTACCTTAGATCCTCCTCCTCCAAAACTATTGAACAGGTTATGATGAAATTAGGCGTACGCTTAGAACAAAGCCTAACTTACATAATAGGCTACTTATTATACCGAAAATAGGCGTGCGAAGCCGCGGGCAGAAGCTAGTAACAAGATTTAACCTACTTGAACGAGATACAACGTAGCACACAATCCATAGAGTCAGAATAGTACTTAACTCACCTCTATGGTACCATCATTGAGGTTATTACACCAATGATTAATGCACAAAGGTTCTTACAAGCTAAAACCTGCTAAAACTGAGGCTCAAACGCCCGTCAACATGTCATCTTGTTATCATTTGACAATCCAAAGTTTGTTATCCTTACAAAGTTGCGAAGAAAATTGAGAAAAACATTAATTATATTCAAAGTCTGCTTGAAATATAGTTTTAAGGCTACCTGTCTGACGCAAAAACATTAATTCTAAAAAGCTATTAAATTTATCTCCAGACATTTGAGCCAATTGGATTCTAGATGACCGAAAATGTCTATCAATGCCAACGTAAAAGTTTTTCGTAAATTTGTAGATTGAGAACCAATTTTAAATAGTAAATTGATGTAATTTGTTGGAACAATTGCTTGCTCGCAAAATCATGCTTGAATAAATGACACGCAATTTTTCGCAACGTCTGAGAACATTCAGTTACCTTCGGTTACCATGATTCTAAGACCTGAGTTCACCAATAGATAAATATTAAACAGTTGTTTTAACGTTTTTGACACAAGTTTTCATACACAAAACGTCAACGTTAACCGACGAAACAGCTTAATTGTCCGATTAATCTATTGGTGAACACAGACCTTAGTCGTCATATCAGTTGAACGACGACCACAACTGGACATGGATATTTTTATAGGTCAGCAGTAACCGATGTTGTCCACTCTTTTTAAGAAGAAAAGGCACCATTTTAGACCAATTTCAATTTGTTTATTTTCAGGATAATAGGAAGTGTCTCCTCATTTCAGGATTTCTTGGATAATGACAGTGTGGCGCGCTACTCTGCATACCCTGGGGCAGAGAGAACTGATTACGACTTTACAGCCGAGAGAGGCAGTACCTATACCGTCGGGTAAGACATGAAATAATCCATTTATCATTCACTACCCAGCATCGGCGGTGCCACCCGCTGGCGACCACATCGCCCTATGGAGATAACATGAAATTATATTATATAATTAAACAACAATATACCTACCTAATTAAACAGCAATTTACACAACAACAAGATGAACAACATTTTTGTGAATAAGAACTAAATTAACAAAAAATTAACTTCTTAATTTAAAGCAACATTCAGCCAGGTCATACAGCTGTGCTGCTTTGTCCGACAGCGGTGACGCCAAGGCTAAGTGCAAGGCTAAAGGGCAAGGCTGGTTTCTTCGTCGCTTCTTTACTTTGGTCTATTACCGAAGCGACAGATATCAAAAATATCACTTTATTTCCGTGTCAGTATTTAGTTTTATAATTTGACCTTTTCTAAGTATACATTAATTGTATTTATGGAAATAAAGAGTTTAATTTTTTTGATTTGATTTGTTGCGCCGCCGCCTGTCGGATGACCACCTATACGTGCGTCGTGCGTGGGCCATGAAAGCGTTAGAGAGCTCGACATTGAAACAAAATTGGTATTTATTTTTAACTACAAATAACACGCACAAGTTCGATTACATTATTTTGAGGTAGTACAGTGACTTTCATCGATACAGCTACGAAAAAAGACGAAAGATGAGCGTAGATCAGCTTATCAGCTGCCAATAAAAACTCACTCGCAGTGACTTCAGTCATTCCGTGGTCATGGCGCATGGACTTGTGTGAAATATCGGAAAACGCCAAATAAAACTCAAAACAACAATAATGGTAAATATCCCATTATTAGCGTCTATTAGTATGGGTGCTTATGAAAGAAGTGACGAGAAGTAGGGGAGGCCTTTACCAGGTAGAATAGGATAGTGTAGACTCGTAAAAAAGTAATAACGTACCTAATCTGTAAACTACTTGCCTTTGTTTAACCAATGTTATGTTACCACCCAGTTACACTATTGCTACGGCTTCCCCTGCGTCCTAACTCGTTAATTAACGCGCCAATTTGGGCGTCACGCAGATGTGGCCAAGGTTTATACGTGTTCATTTATTGACGACGCTAAAAATGCACCTTGGCTACAATACAAGAAGGGTGCATTTTTTGCGCCTTAATTAACGCGTTAATGGACATTAACAAGAACGTCAACTTGTGCTTACACAACTTAACTTTATGTGCGTAACTGCTTACCGTGTTGGACATTTTCCCTCGTTCATGTGTGAGACTAAATTTATATTTTAGAAAACCCAGGTAAACCTTATTAACCTATGTTAAACCTAAACGACGCCCACCTTTTTTGTAATTACTATTAACTTTGTTTCAAATCTAATCACATCAAAAACTTTTTATTTCCATAAATATAATAAATGTGCACTTTGAAAAGGTCAAATTACAAAATTATAAATAACTTTGTATAGTTTTTGATGCTTTCTATGCACCTACTTATTGTGTGTGTCGAAATAAATCCTATTCTATTCTAATTTTGGGTTAAAGACGTTAAAAACCAAAAAAAAACATTTGATCTTTTTGACTATAAACAATATCTCCTCGTATCTATCTAAGCCTACGAATAAATAATAAGTCTCAAGTCCTAAGAATTATTATTTTTTCGTAGATTGGGGTCTAAGCCTTGGGGTCCTGATATACAGCTTAGGCTAGTTTAGGATCCTGCGGACTCATTTGTGTTTGTATATATAATAAACTATTAATTATTAAAAAAAATATCTAAGCGTCTGGTCGAAGCGACGCGTGATCCGAGAGCTGGTCAGTATCTGGCACAGCGCATCAGCATTGCCATACAGCGGGGCAATGCAGCCAGCGTTTTGACTGCGGACTGGTATTGATATGGATCAGTTGAGCTACCTGGAGATTGTTTGCAACAGTCTGCAGTTAGCTCAATTGTTTCAATTGTAAATATTAGTTCTAATGTATTTCTACTGTTTTATTGTAATAAGCTATTTGTATTAGTTTTACAACAATAAAGGAATTTAAAATTTATCTTTACAGTATCGTAGGATCTATTTTCAACCTCACATGGAGCTGCCTAGGCGCTGGGGTCCTAGTCATCCACGTGGGCTACATGAAAGGAGGCCACTGGACCTGCCTGGCTGCCTCTCTGGTAGTAGGACCTATGGTGTCGCATTGTATGATGGTAAGTGTCTCCCTCTATGTAACTCGATGATCCCTCAATCAAACGCAACTTGTATATAGTTTTTTTTTTAATTTCTTTTAAACTTGGTTAGTTTATGGTCTTGACGTCAGCTTGAAACTGTCAGTCAACTTTTGAGACATTGACATGGCTCAAAAGTTGACTCTCCGTACAGCTCCGTACCGAAACTTTGACGAAACAAAAGACAAGTCGAAAATCGGCCACAATATGGTCGCTTGCCACGCAACGGTATTTTTTGACAGGCCACATTCGTCACATCGATCGTGCTTTTCTACTAAAGATGAATATTACTAGTTTATAATTTAATTTGAGAGTCGCTAAAGGAATCGTTGAAGAAGTCGTCAAATTCGTAAAAACATTTTTTTTATGAGCATCTCTTTCAGTTTGCTTTCGAACATGTTATATGTTATGACAGCAATATTTCTGTGGTCTGCTCGTCGATTCGACGACGGTTAGATGTCTAGGGTTAACACTGGAAATCGAGAGTTGCCCCTTTTTCTTTCCTGTCTCCCGCTGCTGACGCGGGCTGTCACACTCCTTTCTTCCGAACCCTATTATCAAAGGAGGCTCTCCAACGGATATAAGTAAAAACCACCCAACTACTTGGTGTTTACTACACACTTAAATTATTATCAGACTTAAATCTTATTAGTCCTAAGGCACATATTATCTAAGTATTTAAGGGTCCGGCGACGGATGAATTTCCTATACAAACGTAATACCAAAATGATTTGTAATTTGAGCATATTTTCACCATGGTCTGCTGTTATATGTATTAAAATAGTATTTATCTAGGTTCCTGCTACATTTTTTTTTCAAAATACCTTTCTGAAATGAAATTAAATCGAATCGCATTTTTACATTAAAGAATCAATGTTTTCTTAGTATTTGTGTAGATAAGTATTTTGCAAAAAGCTTGTGGCAGGAACCTAAATAAATACTATTCTAATAAAAATAACATCAAACCATAGTGAAAATATTCTCAAATAACAAATCATTTTGGTACTACGTTTGTATGGAAAATTCATCTGTCGCCGGACCCTTAAGTTACAGTTAAGCCTAAACAACGTACTTGCCTGTTTTAGATGCTGGTGTCATCAGCTCAGACGATGTACGTAAAGCTGAGACTGCCAGCTCTGTCATACTCTCAGTTAGCAGAACTTGCAGCTTCAAAGGGTTCAAATCAATGTATCAAGAAACGCGCCCTGCTATTCAGGTATCTCTTAATTAATTACGAAAACTTGCTGTGTGGTGCCGGCATAGAATTTGCACCACACCAACTCTTCCCCCGGCTTTTAAGGGATATGGGGAGGCGGGTCGCAGCATCCCCTGCAGAAAAATTCTACCACCGAACTGCGATCACCAACCCGTATGCCCAGCGTCAGGATTATCAGGGGTGGTCTGCGTCCAGCAGTGGACCAATATAGGCTGTTGAGGTGAGGTGAGAAAGTATGAAAATAACAAGAAATTTAGTGAAAATTAAAGTGAAATCTTCTTTTTGCGTAGATATTTTTTCTGAACCGTGAACGAAACTTAACCGTCACGCTTGGATCGGTTACGCTGAATAAGGTAGGTCTGTGTATACCTACTATGCAGTCGGGAACTATGAAAACTATCGTTGTTTTATGAATTCATAATCAAAGTAAGCGGATTAACTACGAACTTTATTTGTGTTGGAAGAACACCAACGTTTCATCTCTTAGCAAAAGACTTCTTCAGGATGAATCCTTCGTTAAGGGATGAAACGTTGGCGTTCTTCCAACACACACAAGGTTAGTAGTTAACCCGCTTACATGCAATATGAAGTCGGCAGTTAGAGTTTTCACGTTATACTATGTGGCACTCTTCTTATTCCTTTCCTTCGTTGAGATAAGATTCTAACTAAGACAAGAAAACAGTATCGTTATTAAGTTAATATATAAATAATGTTGACGCAACTACAGAAAAAGAAGGACAGAAATACAAATAGAAAGAAGTTTTTGCCAAAACATCCTCTAGTATGTATCAAAAATAATGAGAATCTTTGTTTCAGATATATTGTCGATATATCTCTCTTTATTAGAATGTCTGGTATACTCTGCATTTACGAAATCATTATTGCAGTAACATTAAAACAGGTAAAACCTACCAAATAGATTTATTATTCTATGTCACTACCAACGATCTAAGTAAAAAAGGGGAGATGTGGTACTAGCTTCTCGAAAGTGGAAGCCTCAAATTAGGTGCAATTAGATCCACCCACCTCAGTCATAGTCGGACCGGCGGCGTACGTGTTACACGTGCTGTAGCAATACCCTCGTGTTTGTTCAATATAATTATTGCACAAGATTAGGAATGTAACTGTGAGTGAGTGTTTGCGTCTAACACAGGCCAGTTGTTGAATAAGCGCTGGTAGAATGTACCGTATCTACAGATTTTACTTAGATCTATGGTCACTGCACATAAATGTTTATTAGGCAGTGGTCTCACTCAACAATGAATAAATCGCAATGGACTTAGAATATACTAGACCTAGAATAGATTGTAACAGCTCCCTCTGTGAACAGCTTCAAAAACAGACTCGACCTTTGGTTACGAACGCAGAATCTGACCACTACAGGAGACAAACTAGTGTAGTGAAAAACTTTAAAAGTACTGTGATATAGACATTATCAGCTCTAAGCTGCTCGTTTTTAAATCAATAATAATAAGGCCCAGAATCTTAAAAGTCGTAGAAGACGATTACTGGCACCATAAGATGTGCAGTGCAGTAGCATCCTCCAGAGAAGCAATTGAATCCCCTTAAAGTTGTTCTACTGCTAATACATTTTTGCTAAAACTATTACAGACCACCGCGAATGACCACGATTATTGTGCTATTAGTCTAGTCAACGAAGAATTGTGGATGGAAAGGTCTAAAACAGAAAGTTTGACTTCGAAACTTTGTTTGGACTCGAAAATTCCCCACCCCTGTGAGATGAGCCCTAGGACACAAAGAAAGTCCCGTTTTTTAGTTTTTTGCTTACATCTCGTAAATGATGCGCCACAGGAAATTTTGTTTCTACTACATAATGAAGTTAAAAAAAAAATTACAACTTTGGTTCACTTTTCACCTATTTCCCCATTCCTAATCGTTGTATGGATAAAAGTTCCAAAAACGAACAATCTTAAAAATGTTTTAAAAACTATCGCTACCAGCGTTTCCTCGAGTCGGTTTCAAGAGTCAAATCAGACATTTTCTCCCTTCCACCAACTGAGGGAACAAGAAGGGAATTCTAAGTCCTAGGAGGTGTCCTAACTAAAGTTCCAAAGTCAAAATTTATGCTTTTGACTTTTCCACCCAACCCCCTCTCTTGAGCACTCATTGACAGAACTATGTAGTAACATTGCACATGGTGAGTGGTGGTCGACTCTGTCAGCTTTTAACTCTTTATCTAAGCTATCCGCAGATTTTGACAAAATAAATACTTTTACACCTATACGATCTGAAGCTTGATTTTTTGAAATGATATTTTGTTTTGGTTCTATTCCAGGCAGTAGAAATAGTGTCACCGAGAGCACAAAAGATAAACTTGAACGAACGGATATATTTACTGATTCTATCAGTTCCCTTAATGGCGATCTGTTTGATACGAGGACTGAAGATATTGGCGCCAATCTCAGTATTCGCTTTAGTCTTCACTGGTAAGCCTTTCCATCTCCACCATCTTTCCATCACTAGGATGGGTGAGGATCTCAATAGTCAGGAGAACAGACAAAAATTATATTGTTACCACATCTTTAACGATATAGAAAGCAATATTAAGTACTTATTTGAGATAATCATACAGGGTAGCTTTTTGAGATGGAGTTTATGGCCAAATATATAGTTTTTTTTTATATATCGACTTTTCTCTAACTCTCATGGTTTTGAATTTGACAATCCACTCCTACCCTGTAGTTAAGATAGACCCTGCTTGGCGGGCACACAATGTGTATGGAGAGAGAGACTCATGTCGTTTACTGCTTGACTTATCTTTGTCACAGATATTATAATACTATACTAGTTCTTCAGAGCTAGTTGCGAAAATGATCCAAATCATTTTCTATACCTATCATATCGCTTTTAGTATTGTTATAAGCCGGTGTGGCGGTCGCGGTTAAGAATAGATATTTCCAACTCAACCCGTGAGTACAGCACCACGACTAAGGGATATATCAGAGAAAGGACTGCAGCTTTCTTCTGTGTATTTTGGCTGCGATCACCAAACCGCCTTCCAAGAATGGAGATTATGACAAACCTTCTTGCTTGGAGGAGGCACGTTTAGCAGTCTACTCATACGAGTGCTGATGAGATTGTTGAAAAATCTTCAACTCGATTCTTCTCGGCAACCATCAGTTACCTTGAAGGTGATCCCTTAAGCCTTGGTCTCTTGATCACGTGCAGTACGCTGCGTGCGACCAAGGCTTTACATTCTCATCTAAAGCCTTGGTCGCACAAGAAACGCGCCCTGCGTAATGACAGTGTCAATGAAAACATCCATCATTTAAAGACATCTCAAATCAACGTACCCATTGAGTATCATCATCTATAATGATGACATGACAACGATATTTGGAAGTGAGAGAAATGTGGTGCCTAAAACAACAGCTGACTTCTAACCAAATTGCAGACTATTATGAATAAATAAATAAATAATGCTGGACAATTCACACAGAATCTTCTAGCTCCGAGCTAATCAGAGTTTATGTAATAGGTAGATATAGATATTAAATAACGATATCCTAATAATATTATAAAGCCGTATGTTTGTGAAATCTGTTTTTTTTTGACCTAGGATCTCCAAAACTACTGAACAGATCAAGATGAAATTTGGCGTACATCTAGAGCAAAGCCTGACTTAGATAATAGGGTACTTATTATACTGAAAATACGCGAGCGAAGCCGCGGGCAGATGCTAGCACTCATACTCGAACCTTCGCCCGTTGCGCCACAGAGATTTAAAAAAAAAAAGTTACAATTTTTTTTTTCTTCCAGCAATATGCGTGGTAACAACCATCTTCTACAGTTTTTGGGGGCCTCACAACTTCTCCGATCTCCATGGTTGGAACAGCGTCCAGGGTCTGTGCGGCTTCCTGGGGATTTACCTCTTCAGCATCAGTGGTACGGACATCACCCTGTCGATAGAGAATCATATGGAAAAACCGAAATACTTTCGTGTTGTTCTTCAGTACGGTGCGTACCTTAAGGGTCCGGCGACGGATGAATTTCCCATACAAACGTAGTACCAAAATGATTTGTTATTTGAGAATATTTTCACCATGGTTTGCTATTATTTGTATTAGAATAGTATTTATATAGGTTCCTGCCACAAGTTTTTCATAATACGTATCTATACAAATACTAAGAAAACATTCATTATTTAATGTAAAAATACGATTCGGTTTAATTTCATTTCAGAGAGGTATTTTGAAAAAAAATGTGGCAGGAACCTAGATAAATACTATTTTAATACAAATAACAGCAGACCATGGTAAAAATATGCTCAAATTACAAATCATTTTGGTACTACGTTTCTATAGGAAATTCATCCGTCGCCGGACCCTTAACATCTCATATTACCCCCGCAAACTCAAACGCATTTTTAATCATCAATAGACTCATTTGACCATAATCTCACCTGATGGAAAGTGACGATGTGGCCGACGATGTATCACAAACGACGATGAATCAGATTTTAATATGTATCAATTTCAAGTCGGCAATATTTTGACAGATCTCAAAGCTGTCAGTCCAGTCAACGAAGGAGTATGGATGGAAAGGTCAAAGGCAGGAAGTTTGACTTCGGAACTTTGTTTAGACTAGTTAGGAGACAAATATACTAAAAGTCCCTACCCCTGTGAGATGAGCCCTAGGAGGGGAGCCCAAAGACGGTCCCGTTTTTTAGTCTTGGTTTATATCTCGTAAACGATACGTCAGGAAATTTTGTTATTGTACATGGTGAAGATGATAAAAAAATTACGACTTTGGTTCAAAATACTTTTTACCTATTCCCTATTCCTAATCGTTGTGTATGAGCTTCAAAATCGGTTAATATTAAAAATGATTTAAAAAGTATCGCTACCAGCGAGTTTTTTGTCATAGGAAATTTTGTTATTTTACATAATGAGATGATAAAATTCTCTACAACTTTGGTCCTATACACTTTTTATCTATTCCCAATCGTTCCTTGGGCTCACCTCACAGGGGGACTTTTTGTATGTTTGTCTCGTTGATAGTCCAAACAGAATTCCGAAGTCAAACTTTCTGCTTTAGACTTTTCCACCCAAATCCCTCTTTTGAGAACTCAAAAGAGGGGTTTGTGTGGAAAAGTCTAACCGTCTGACCGGAGACTCATAGACAGGACTATGTAGAAAAATCGCGGCTTGAAATATGTTTTACTGCGCACGACCACAAAAAGGCACCTGTTTATTAGTCCACGAAGGTGATTTGATTATTATTATTATTCATTTATTTCAGAACAAAATCCATAGAATATTATTATGCTAAAACTTAAAACTATACAAAACATGTTAAAAATAATAAATGATTAGCAGCCGCCTGGCGTCTGATCAGACGGTAGATTAGCATTTGCACGAAGACGAAACAGAAACTTCGATTTCGTTTTTAAGACGCTGTCCAAACAGCGACACCGTAGAAAGTACACTTTTTCGTCGCACCGTTAGCCGTTCTCCGACATATTACAAGCCCAAAAAAAAAAACAGTGTATAGTCAAATGTATGGAAAAAAGACTTATACAAAAATATTTTATAAAACGATCTAGGATCTTGAAGAAAATAATCACAAGAAAGAACAAGAAAAAAATTTTTCGTCTCGAAATGCTCAATATTTTGAGTGACAACCATTAATTATTTTAATACTATATGAAAGGAAATTTTATCAACAAAAGAATTATGTAAAAAGTTTTAAATAAATAAAACCATTAACATAATAAAACCCAAAAAACACATTTTTGTAAGGCGTTTAGCGAAGTAATTGCAAAAATGATAATATTTTGCCAATAGAATTTCAACCTTATTACTCAAACATCCCTTTCAATATATGCTCAAAATAGCTTCCAGTAGCTTCATTCGGAGGCTGGATGCCTCCTCGGACGGACGTGAGGTTATGTAACTTTTTTCGCGATGACAGCTGGGTTCGACGGACGAATTACGATTTTCGACAACTTTTGTTTTGCGGGTTAAATGGTTCATTCGTCATTGAAATAAAGTCTATATTTGATTGAAGCTAAGCCAAAAGAAATTTGCAGGAATTTTATTCATTGACAGACCTACCAATTGAGTAGAATAGGTTTATAGTGGTTTTATCTCTGGTAGCTAGATAGGTAGGTACTACTCAACATGTTTACAGCACGAAAAGTATTGGTCGAATTAAAATATGTTAAGTAGGTAGGGCGATTTTGATGACCTTATATATAAATAAACAATGCTGAAAAATTAAAATAGGAGCCTACGTCCAGCAGTGGACTTATATAGGCTGATGATGATGAATTCACACATCATCACCAAGGCCGAAGCTAAGCAGAGCTTTGTTATGGGTACTTACTAGATAACTGATTTACTTAGGACCAACCATTTGCATTTTTTTTCTCGTAGTTCTACCAGTAGAACTACAGGCAAATTTAAATTACTCGTAGTTCTATCGGTTTGTTCTCTTAGAGAAGAGAGATTCTCAAAAGGACAGATACTCAAAAATAATAATTTACTTTAAATTTTTAATAACTCATAGAAAAACCTCATCGGAGCGGTTTGTCATAACTTTTTTGTTATTGGCAATATGTGGACATTGACATCAATATAATATTTTTTTTTTTAGCGTAACAAAGAAGTCAAGTAAAGGAGATGTTTAAAGACGTAATAAACATGCAAAACAATTGTATTTCCAATGACAGTTGTTTAAATTATTGTTAATCACTCATGTTAATCATAATCACTCATGAGTTCTTGGAAGGCAGCAACATAATAATAATAATAATAATAATAATAATAATAAAAAAAAAAAAAATAAATAAATACACCAACAACTTGCTCTCCGATATGGCCTTACTGGACCTGAAGTTCCGTACTATAAGTACACACCGGCGCCAGTTCTCGAAAACGGCCGTGCCACGCTCTATTGGGACCGATCTATCATTACAGACAGGACTATTCTGGCGAATAAACCTGATATTGTACTGATAGATCGGTTAGAACGGAGGGCGGTGCTCGCTGATGTCACCATACCACATGATCTTAACCTCGTTAAAGCTGAAAAAGATAAAATTAGCAAATACCTTGATTTGGCTAACGAGGTTGTCAGCATGTGGGATGTTGATTCAGCGACTATCGTCCCGATAGTCGTTTCGGTTAACGGCGTAATAGCGAAGAGTCTCGATCAACATCTCAAGAAACTCTCGCTAGGAAGTTGGATCAAAGGCCAGATTCAAAAGGCGGTACTCCTGGACTCGGCGCGCATCGTCAGGAAGTTCCTCTCTTTGCAGCCCTAGTCACCGGCCGCTTGAGCCTAGCTTCGCGGCCGGTGATTCACCGTTTTGATATATTTTTTACTGTAGAATAGTTTTATAACATTTTATTTTCTATAGTAAAAAATGTATTTTATAAACGAGATTAATGAATAAATGAGTGTATAATAATAATAATAATAATAATAATAACTAAAATGGTTTCGGTGCTCACACTCAGTTCTAGCCACACAATTCCAAGAAGCAATTGAGATCGGGTCACTCCCACATTTTATGACGACGGGTGTAACTTTCCTGCTCCATAAGTCTGGTAGTACTGCGGAACCGAAGAATTATAGACCTATAACATGCTTACCCACCATCTACAAGCTACTTACATCCATTCTGACCACAAAAATTAACACGCATATTGTTACAAACAATATTTTGGCATATAATCAGAATGGATGTAGGGTTGGGTCCCGTGGTACTAAGGAGCTCCTCCTCATTGACATGGCCATTAGCCAACAGGTCAAACGTGGCAGAGGGAACTTGTCGGCTGCATGGATAGACTATAAGAAGGCTTATGATTCGGTGCCTCATACTTGGCTTGAGAGGGTCTTAGAGTTGTATAAAGTAGATACTACTCTAAGATCGTTCTTGGGATCATGTATGAGGCAGTGGATCACTGTTCTTCGTCATCCAGGGAGCCGAAATGATCCACCTGCCACCAATGATTTGATAAGAATAGAGAGGGGTATATTTCAGGGCGACAGTCTGAGTCCCTTATGGTTTTGCCTAGCTCTGAATCCACTCAGTACTCTACTGAAAGATTCAGAAATAGGCTATCGCCTTCGGAGAGATGGTGGGGTCATTTCTCACTTGTTGTATATGGATGATCTCAAACTATTCGCACCGAATAAAACCCAGTTAATGGCCCTTCTGAATATCACACAGATATTCAGTAGTGCTATTAACATGGAGTTCGGTGTTGATAAGTGTGCGGTCATACAAATACAACGAGGGAAAGTTGTAAATTCTAGTAATTTACAACTTTCAGAGATAATGTCTCTCAAATCTCTCTCAGAGGGTGAAACCTACAAATATCTTGGTATGCCAGAAGCGTTGGGTATATTGGACGGGGACATAAAGCAGTCGGTGAAGGAGCGCTTCTTTTGTCGCCTTACAAAAGTGCTAAATAGCCTTTTGTCAGGTGGCAACAAAGTGCGTGCCTTCAACGGCTGGGTTATGCCACTGCTCACTTATACTTTTGGCATACTGAGATGGACTCAGACTGAACTAGACGCCTTGGACTGTAAGGTTCGTCAACTTTTAACCACACATCGCATGCGACACCCACGAGCTTCGGTAATGAGATTGTATATCCCGCGGAAATGTGGTGGTCGAGGCTTTTTAAATGCCAAGACCCTACACAACCGTGAGGTATGCAATCTCAGAAATTACTTCCATCAAGCCGAATATCAGATGCATCGCGATGTGGTTACAGTTGATAAGAACCTTACCCCTCTCTCCTTAGCTAACGAGAACTGGCGCAAACCTACGGTGATGAGCATCCAGGATCGGAAGGCTATATGGGAGAGCAAAGAGCTGCATGGGAGATTCTACAAGGTCCTCACAGGACCTGATGTAGATCTCCCAAGCTCAGTAAACTGGCTACGTTTCGGTGACCTCTTCGGGGAAACCGAAGGTTTTGTCTGTGCAATTATGGATGAGGTGGTGAAGACGAACAACTACCGAAAGTATATCATGAAAGATGGCACGATCGATATCTGTCGAGCGTGTCATCTTCCTGGAGAGACCCTTCGTCATATACTTTCGGGTTGTTCGCACCTTGCTAACTCTCAGTACTTGCACAGACACAACCAAGTAGCCAAAATTATACACCAACAACTTGCTCTCCGATATGGCCTTACTGGACCTGAAGTTCCGTACTATAAGTACACACCGGCGCCAGTTCTCGAAAACGGCCGTGCCACGCTCTATTGGGACCGATCTATCATTACAGACAGGACTATTCTGGCGAATAAACCTGATATTGTACTGATAGATCGGTTAGAACGGAGGGCGGTGCTCGCTGATGTCACCATACCACATGATGTTAACCTCGTTAAAGCTGAAAAAGATAAAATTAGCAAATACCTTGATTTGGCTAACGAGGTTGTCAGCATGTGGGATGTTGATTCAGCGACTATCGTCCCGATAGTCGTTTCGGTTAACGGCGTAATAGCGAAGAGTCTCGATCAACATCTCAAGAAACTCTCGCTAGGAAGTTGGATCAAAGGCCAGATTCAAAAGGCGGTACTCCTGGACTCGGCGCGCATCGTCAGAAAGTTCCTCTCTTTGCAGCCCTAGTCACCGGCCGCTTGAGCCTAGCTTCGCGGCTGGTGATTCACCGTTTTGATATATTTTTTACTGTAGAATAGTTTTATAACATTTTATTTTCTATAGTAAAAAATGTATTTTATAAACGAGATTAAAGAATAAATGAGTGTATAATAATAATAATAATAATAAGCCTTTTATTTCCAAATCTTAAATAACAATTTTTGAGATTAAATTAAAATTATAAATAAATTTTGAATTTGTGAATAATTTAGGTAAAAAATATTTCTAAAAGTAATTTCATTTATCAGTCATATCATGCATTTTCATTTTCTTCTGATTTGGGCACCCATCTTCGGGTGAAGGCCTCCTCCATCCATTTCCATAGAGTCCTGTCTGCGGCGTGTCGTGGCCAAGAACTCTTGGTTTTTATTTCTGCTTCAATTATAGCAAGCTGGTGTTTGAGTTTGTTTTTGTAATTTTTGTTTTTTCTTGATTTTTCTGTAAGGTTTAGTTGGGTAGTTTTTTCTTTTCATCTTTGCTTTTATTTTCTTTGGATTTTAATTTTGTTTTGTCCTCGATAAGCTTCATTATTTCAGGAGTAAGTTTGTACATGTCAGATTTTTCTCTTTTTGGCAGAACCTCCATACTTTTATGTATTGTTCTTATAATTTTAGAATAGTTTTCTTGCATTGATGTGTCTTACATTGAAAGTGCATATGTGAAGTAGGTTTTTTTGTCACCTTTGTTCGATGGATGGAGGGTTTTAGTCTTTTTTCTCCCGCGGGGACCAACCGTATTGGGAGATATAGATTTTATTATGTGATTTTCTTTGTTTGAGTATTCATTCAGATAGAGGGAGGTCTTTTGTCGTTGCTATTCCTTATCCATAATTGGTATTTCTGGTTCAGCAGTGCTAGACTGTGAAATAGCTCTTGATTTCATGAAAGATTCGATTATAGGTTTATTATTCTTATTTTTTACATTGTAGGCAGTACTTCTCTGTTTTGATTTTTGTGGGTTCTCTTTTCCTGGAGAGAAGTTTAGTTTTCTCTTGTTGATTATGTTTGTACTATCTAGTGGTTGGCGGTGTTGGAATGGAGCCAGAGTCACCGACTCCTTAGGTTTGTTAAGAATAATAATTTTGTCGTATCGCAGTGCCACATTTTCACCTTGTTCTTTCCGGGCTTTGTATTCAACCTGAAGTTCTTTCCTTTTTTTAAGTACTTTTTGTGTGAAGTCTTCTTTTATATAAATTTGGAATTGTTCTAGTAACTTTTTGTTTT
Source organism: Eupithecia subumbrata (assembly GCA_949316285.1). Taxonomy (NCBI): domain Eukaryota; kingdom Metazoa; phylum Arthropoda; class Insecta; order Lepidoptera; family Geometridae; genus Eupithecia; species Eupithecia subumbrata. The sequence continues at coordinate 6,010,979 of OX438649.1, forward strand.
TCAGTAACTGTATTTTCAGGCCCATAGAACTTGCAGTCAGCACAACCGGTCGGATATGGTTTGTCTCATTTGTTGTTTGTCTTCCAATTCGTTTAACCAGCTCAATATCTCGTCTCTCGCATGGTATCTTCATGTTTTCATTTATCAGTCTCACTAGATTCCCTTCCAATTCTTGGTATGATTTTTCTTTCTCTTCAAAGCCGAAAAATATAAGATTTCTCTTTTTTAAGTGTTGTTCCATTCTTTCTATGGATGTTTGTTGGTCTTCTATTTGTTTTTCGAGGCTAATAAATTTATATTCCATATTTTCGAATTTCGAGTCAATGTTTTTGTTTATGTCCAAAATTATTGTATCTTTCATTTTATCTATGTGATCTAGGTAAGTTGTGAAAGGATGACTTGTCTTTTTTTTACACAATTTTTAGGTTATGTTTACGAACACTTTTGGATGCTTGGACTTTACTCACAGATTTATTCCTTCTGTTTTGTCTTCAAACAGTGTATTTACCAATGTACTGAGTGTTGATTTCACATGTAAGCAGTTTTTGGTCGTTTTTTCGCGTCGGTCGTCGATTTATAGATTATCTTTTAAAGGGAAATGTATACGATTCTACAACAAAACTCCTAAAGAGTTAAAAGTTATCAAAAAATAATTTCAAACAATTTGTAAAACATATCCTTTGTTAAAAAGGCTTACTACAAAATATCAGACTATCTCTAGAGGATAAAAAACTTAGGTACCTAATGCTAATAGTATTGCTCCAGCTCGAAAACTAACACCCTAACAAGGTAAAGGTTTCTTGTTCGCTTCTTTACTTTACCTTAAAAAGATTGAAGTGAACAATAAATTAAAGTAATCACTTTATTTCCCAGTTTTACTCTTGAACCTTATTTGAATTTATTGACGTGTCCAAGACTCCTGTAAGGGGTAAAGGAAATAAAGCACTGTTATATTTCATTTTATATCTGATTATTTGATTGACGACCTCTGTGGCGCGGCGGGGAAAGGTCCACCTGCGACACAGGAGGTTACAGTTAGTTTGATTCCCGCCTCAGGACAAATGTTTGTACCATCTGCAGATATTTATTCCAGGTGTTCTGGATGTCATAATCATAATCAAAATCACTTTATTGCATGTCTTATGTATATAAAAAATATCTATCTGTGTAGTGTATTTAATAAGTATATCATAAGCATAACACAAGCTCTAATTACTTTGGGGTTAGATGATGTTGTGTGGCTTGTTCAGCATTATTTATATTTTAATTTTTTTTTGAGAAAGCCCTCCAAAACCAAATCGAAATATCTTCAACGATTGACACTTTTGTAATCCATTTAGACCTCAGTTGTTTTGACTAAATTAGTATATTTTTTTAATGTATAAAGTATTATCATAATGGTCGGTGATATTGTCGGCACTTTAACATGCATGAAGATGATATTATTTTTTTAAGTGTTTCTGATTTCTATGAATAACTATCGATGAATGTAATTTTTATTATAATTGAGGAGCTACAATGAGCGACATAGGTTTTATTAAGGTATTTTACATGCAACGATAGCAAAGCCGCGGGCAAATGTTAGTTAACATTACATTATTACCTTGTGATTGTGCTATCAACCAAAATAAAACAAAAGTTTGCCTCTTCTACAACAGATAAATTTGGCATAAGTCTATGTTAAAAATAAGCGCCTCTGCCGACCACATTTGGTAATATTGACATGCAATCTGACAGTCTTAGTTTTCCACGGCAGCGCCTTAATAGTACGGGCCGAGAACTCTAACGAGTATTCGCATAAACTAAACTTTCGAAATTATTAGAATAGTTTTGAACATGATAACAATTATTTTAGTGGCAGTGTTATGTATTGTGGTTTTGTTTTAGGGAACAATACAATACAATACAAACACTCTTAATTGCATACCAAGACAGAGAAAGCCAGAAAAGAAAAACACATACACGAAACAAAACAAGGGAACTTGCATCAACAGAAGAAATTTGCTGAACAGTTAAAATTTTTCTATGAGCCTTTTTATGTACCAGTTTATCACTATAATAGATCAGATTATCTATCGATACTACTATTATAACGTCAGTTTCTAATCTCTGTAAGAAGAATAACAAAAAGGCAATCTTTTTCTTTATTTGTAACTAACATTTTAATGTAGATGTGTATTATGTTTGTTAGTTATAATTAACTGCTACTAACCTTTTCATAAAATTAAATTTATCATGGAACTTTTTGTATTGTCCTGAGAAAGGACTTTTTATCCGGGATTATCAGGTACGAAACCACAGACAGCAGCTAGTTTTGGTATGGATACATAGATAATTCAGTATTTGATTTGTTTCAGCTATGACTATTATAATACTAAGCGTCACTGCAATTGGTATCTTGGGTTATTGGAGCTGGCAGGAACAGTGTAGAGGTCCCTTCACAGTACATATGAATCAAAACAAGTAACTATACCTCTTCTTTATTTTTACACGCGGGGCGTGGGGTAACATTTTCCAGTATTTCTATGTGGTGTCCTTATAGTAACCGCCAAACAACTTGTTGGAAGTTTGCGCCGGTACACTCTTGCATAATATGCGAATACCTACAGTGTATTTGCTGCGTTGTCGTCGGCGGGCCGCATATGAATTACTAGTTTATGCCCGCGGCTTCGCACGCGTTGTTTCTATGGAGACGTATTTCTATCGCATGGGAACTTATTTTTGGGATAAAAAGTAGCCTATGTTTGATTGCAGGTTTAAAATTACTTGTATGCAAAGCCCGATCCGTTCAGTAGTTTTGGTGTGACGAGGTAATAAACATCCATCCATCCATCTATCCAAACTTTCCCGTTTATAAATTAGTGTGATATTACTTTTCATACCGCCGGTTGACAAGTTAGATTTTTTAATAGTTTTCAATTAATTGCTTGCACTGTGAGCATTGACTCCATCGGCTATTGTCTTCTCAAGACGGCCATACCATAGCTATAGCCAACCTGACAGGGTAGATACATGAATACTTACAAAACTTAGTAATATTTTTGTTTTGCAATAAAAGTACTGACTACTGAATACAAAACTTTTCCTGGAGGTGTTTGTTACTGATCTTTGACTATCGTGTCCGTATTTATTGAACACGTTCAAGGATTTTTTTACTCTCTCATAAGAAATGAGGCTAAAACGATTATTATCTACATTCTAAATTCAACATTGCTATCAGCAGATACCCTGTATTCCCGAGGTTCATTAAATTTATTGAGCTTAGATAAAAACTATATGGGTACAAGGGTACAAAGATAAAAACTAAACATTAAAAACACTGAATTTTTGAAACAAATGACTTTCTTGTTACTTAAATACATTTGATAGATTAATAGACAACAACTTTATTGTGATAAAAAATAATAATTTTATAACTCCACATAAGCGAAAACTACTCAAGATTTTTTATGGATTGCTTGCCTTGTTTATTCTGTTAGCAATTGTAATAGATTGCCGAATATATTGCTGTAGGCCTTTTTTATGTCAGCCGTGTGGTACTGGCTTATAATTTGCACCACCACCCCAACCCTTACCACTGGTGTCGTAAGAGGCGCGTAAGGGATATCCTCCGGGGGGCGGCTTCTACAGAACAATTCTACCACCGAACTGCAAGTCCCGAAAGGCATGCCCAGCGTGGGGATTATGGGTACTACCCGCCATATGATAGAAGCCAATAAGGCGCTTATTAAGGGGAGGCCTGCGTTCAATAGTGGACCAGTATCGGCTGTAGCTGATGAGATGAGATGATTGCTGTAGCAGAGTTTTTTTGTAGTCTTTTATTCTCGCAATAATTTCCAAAGCTACCATTTTCTTTCATTTCAGCATTACAGCATTCCTCCAGTTTATTCTAGCAATAGTGTTTTGCACGACTTTTGCCGTCCAATTCCGGGCTCCCTTCAGGATACTGTGGCATTATGTTGGGAAGAATCATCTAAGGTATAATATTAGTAATGCAGGAAAATTCACACAGCATATATCTAGCCCCAAGCTAAGCGGAGCTTGTGTTATGGGCACTAGATAACTGATATACTTAATACAATACACTACATACATGGTATCAGAGTAATGGTCGATCTTAGAAATTTTTAGCCAAGTAAGTATGTCAACAAATCCGAACAAAAAAAGCTAAAACTCACATGCTTGGAGTAGAAAGAAAAGATATAATTGTAAAAAAATTTAAATATTCAATGAAAAATAATCTGAAATCGACTAGTACTTTATCCGCTCATTTTTTCTGGGTTTCTGTGAATTTGCGTCAGAGCGCTAGGTGATAGCTGCAGTAGTTGCTGTGATATTAATAATAATTTTACCATTACTCTTTAAATTTAAAATAATAATATATTTCGTGCGCCTGTACAGATATAAGAAAAATAAATGATCGTAAATGAAAAATGAGAATGAATATTTTCCATACAAATTGTGATACCGAAATTTTAAAAGATACCTACAAGGTCATGTCGGGTATCATATGAAAGGTTTGGACATTTCAAAACAGTTTTTCAAATTTCAAACTTTTTGAAATATTTGAAATTTGTCGAAAAATTTACCATTCCCCACTTTAACCGAAGCATGCAGAGAGATCCATCTGAAATGTAGGTTGGTACCTACTATTTTTAGGTATTCGTTAAATTTCGAAGTCGCTCACCGGTACTTTTGGTACACATTGTTGACAAACGTTCGAAACCCTCGGCGCGCCAGTTACACTCGCACTTGACGGATCTTGTTTTAATACTGTCGTACTGCTAGACAAGTCCTCAACCTTATTTATTTCCAATTTCAGAAAAAGAGACTGTTGGGAACGCTTTTACAGAATAATTCATTTCGCACTAATCACGGGTGTTTGTGTCGCTTTCCCAAATATGGAGAAACTATCGATGTTTGTAAGTATTGTCATCTCGTTCTAGGAATGTAAAAATTTACCACCCAACGCTAAGAGGCGACACGTGGAAGGCACTGGATGCGACGGCGTGACAGGCTCGAGGCATATCTTTGCCTCGAGCTCGTCACGCTCGTCACGCAATGGAAGATTCCTTTGTAGCCTGTCGCAGCGTTGGATCGCGATAAGTGGGTGGAAAAAAGGAGACCTTTGCCTAGCAGTGGGATGGCAATTTAATAAAATAAATAATTAATAAACAAAAATTTACAATGGACGAGCAATTATTTTATGGAAAATTTTAATAATTTATTTCAGTTCGGCAATTTTTTCGCGGCGCATATCGCGTTCGTCTATCCACCCATCATTGAAAGTTTGGTTACGTGGGATCAACCTCGTATAAGGTACCAACACTTTTATCTAATTATACCTATTATGACTCCTTTCCGCATTTTATTCGCGTTGCTCACTGCTACTTCGAGGTGAGGTCGAGGCAGCGTTCAGGTTGTGTCGTGGCGCTTTTGAGGCGTGATCTCTACAATATACAGTCGACGTAAGGGCAGCTATGCTTCCTTCATAATAGTCCTTAGTACTTACCCTTAACACAAGCTCTGCTTAGCTTAGGGCTAGATGGTGGTTTGAGAATTGCCTATCATTTTCATATTCTTCTGTCGTTCGTACAAGCTCCTTAAATATGGCGGCGGAGTCGCAACGCGCGCTGGGAAAGCGCCTCCGCCTCGACTCTACGTAGACCCCGCGGCACCGCCGCCTCGACTCTGCCACGCCTTCACCTCGCACGTGACCCGACTATAGTTTAAGGGCGCACTGCCATGTATTTCTAAAGAAAACGAGACTACGCTTTTGCGCCCTACGCCCGCTCCTCGACATTGCCACGACTTTGGTCCAGAGAGCGAGGCGCCTTACTTTAATAAAAGCCATCTAGAAGCGCATGTTTGATGATGAAGCCGAGACTCGCACCTAAGTGGTGGCCCTTGTGCGTATTGCTGCTACCTAACTTTTAACCGGCGAAGCGCCCTCTGCGTCCAGTAACACTGTCATGGCCATTAGTGGTCAATAGCATTTTAGACCTTTCGAAAAAAAAATGTAAGATTATGCTGGGTGAAGACAAAGACATAAATAGGTACTGAACAAATTGGGCTGAAATGCATATAATGTACATTATACGTAGATATCTAGCTCTAGACCTAAAATAACATATAGGCTACTGTAAAACACGCGTGAAACCGCGGGTGGAAGTAAGTTGCCTATTTTTTTCTTATTCTTAACCATAAAATTTTTATATTGTTTGTTTTAGATGGAGAGTGGTGAAGCATGCTTTTTTAATAATATTTGGGCTTGTGTTGAATGTTGCTGCTTTTTATGCAGTCATGTATTAGGTAGTTAAGTTTATTGTTAGGCTAAGAGATATTTTTTTTAAAGTTTATTGGAATAAAATATTGTGATCATACTCGTATTATCCGTTTTTCTTTCTAAATAGTCTATATCGTAGCTCTATTTCAGGTAGAAACTTTTATAAAAGAGACAGTCGCTTCCGACTGGTACTGATATGGATCAGCTGAGCTACCTGTAGATTGCTTGCAATAGTCTCCAGTTACCTTAACTGTTTCAATTGTATATACTAGTTCGAGTTGAAACCTATATTTGAATTCACATTTTAGTTTCCTTCTCTATGTTCTGTACTAATAAATATAAAGAGGTAACTTCTGCGTTTGCTTCTTTTGGGATGTTCTCCGGAACGACTATTCCGATTTCATAAACTCTCATTAATAGATGGCTAACATTATCCCGGAGTAACATAGGCCATTTATTATTCAGGTCATGGTCATACATGACCAAAGACGCGAGTAGAAACTAGTAATTAATAAAGACAAATTTAAGGACCAGCAAGTGTATTTTAATTCATTCGATTCGATTCCAAATCGAATCCGACGGATCTATAAAACGCTATTTTGATTTCGCCTCTGGTTGATGATCGAAAATTCGAAGCGAATCTATCGAGTAATGGCCATGTCAATGAGGAGGAGCTCGTTATTTCGTTCATCAAACCGAGGCGAAATAAAAAAAGCGTTTTATAAATCCGTCGGATTCGATTCGGAAACGAATCGAATGAATTGAAATACCCCTGCAGCTGGCTTCTGTGTGGAATCGACAGCTACGTGAAAAATTAATAAACACTGGCCCAGCTTGGAGACTCCACTTTTTCGAACTGCTGTAATCTGACTATCTGGGCCCAGGCCTCGACGATGTGGTAAATCTATAGAATAAAGTTTTGCGCGTTCTGTCGAGAACTGCTTTTTCGGTTCTGTAATTTTCCCTTTTTCTTTTGTTGGAGTATGGCAGACTCTATGACGCTGGTCAGCCTCTTTGCGCCAGACCGGAGATAACCCAACAACTTCCATATCAATATCTTACAAATTTCTCGCCCAACTTTACACCACCACACCACATCCCCGAATTCCCGGAGTAGTAATACAAAACTGTCACGAAGTCGCGGGCAACAATTACCATTAGCTGGATACTGTCCCTTACGGGATGGTTAGGTCAATTAGTGAAAGATGGCGCGATTGTCTTTTAACAGGTTCGGTCTATTATGTCAAATTCCTTACGGCTACACAAGTCGTCCGGGCGAACTCATCAGTGGACGCGGCCCAAATGTATGCTATCTCTGATCGATCACATAATAGACATGACCGCGCGCTAGGATGAAATGCACAGCGATTTATTCGTAAAACGGCCGCGTAAAAAATGGGAACAGACTTTTACCACAAAGAATATTATAGAAAAAATATTGAGAGTTTATTTTCAAAATAAATTTATTTCAACTTTTGAATAACGAAATGTGGGTACGGGCTTTATTTTGAGTTTTCTTTCTCCGTATTTGGTTGGACTAAAATCAGTGTTGAAATACGAAAGTTTAGAAGATTGTATTTTTACGGTATGAAGTATTATACATTTTATAATCTTTTTTTACGGTTTTGGGTTTTAATGACGACATAAATTTATATTATCCTATGTTTAGGATGGTCAACATGAAACAGCGTAGTAGTTACCGTTCCACGTTTGCATGGAAAGATGAGCGCCTCTTTTAGCCTTAAATGTCCAGTTTCCGAAAGTCTATTGTCTCGCAGTCCATTCCCCAAATGTGTAATTCCCCGAACGTTTATTCCCCAAACGATCCATTTACCTGTACCTATGTCTATTTACTTGTATGTTTCAACCACGCTGACGTCAAAAATTAGTCGATACTGAAGACCTACTCTTCGCAGTTGCGGAGTACGGCCGCAAAACTCAACGTGTCACGCCAACTCACACGTCAACTCTCGCTTCACAAATGGGCCGTTTTCGTCGGAATTTTATGACTGACTTTTAAATTCCTACCTTTTTACGTATAAACTTTTCTAAAGACAGAAATTTCAGTGTCAACTAGAATAAAACTTTACTTCTATAAAATTACAGTTTTTGTTCGATTAGGGTAGTACCTATCGTACGAAACGAAACGAAATGTAGTTTTGAAGTAGGCCTCCTTATACCAAAAACAAAAGGTGATTGCGCCAGCTCTCAGTGACTTACCTTTACAGGGCGGCTACGGGAGAGGACGACTTACAGAATCATAGAAATGTTTGAATGCGACGAAAGTTTGGGTCAAATGATAGGCAAAGGTTTTGTGGAAGGACCCGACGTGAAATATCGTAGGAGTTGAAAGTTAAGCCTAGAGTGGATTTATAAGATTAAAAATATTTTTTTTTTATTTCAAACTATACAAGGAAGCCTTAAATTTAAAAATAGCTTTTTCATCACTAAATAAATAAATAACTTTGTAGTGACTTAGACACGTGACCCGAAAGCTGGTCAGTATCTGGCGCAGCGCATCAGCATTGCCATACAGCGGGGCAATGCAGCCAGTATCTTGGAGACGCGACGACTGGTATGGATTGATAAAGATCAGTTGAGCTACCTGTAGATTGTTTGCAACAGTCTGCAGTTAGCTCAATTATTTCAATTGTAAATACTAGTTCTAATTTATTTATAATATTTTATTATAATTTTCTTTGTGAATAAGGGCTTCTGCCCTAAAAAAATAAACGTTAGTACAAACACATTATAAAGGAAACTTAGTAAGCACTTATATGCTTCTATGTGCTGAATGTCTCGTTAGTATTTTATTTTTTTCAAAGAGAGACATTGTAATGGACCCGCTTCAAAGACAGCTCTTACATAGGTACTCTTTGAATAATGAAAGCTTTTGATGTGCGTAGAATTGCCTCAAAGCAAAAAACCATAGTACTGTTTAATCTAATCATTTTCATGTCCCAAGACGCAAACGTGCCTCTGCCGCGCCGCCAAGGCTGGGCAGTGAATGCGTTAACGCGTCGCCGCGAAGCACATCTACGTCTTGGGCCATGAAGGTGTTAACACCTCTTCTGCGATCACCAGTCCTCCTAAGCCTAGCGTGGTAATTATGGCAAAGCCCGAGTAACGAGCAAGCAGTTCAGCAGTAAAGGTACTTAAATGTTTGCTGATGAGTAATTCTAATCCTGGAATCAAACTACTTTTTATCCCATAAATGAGTTCCTATGGGATAGAAATCACCCTTAAAGGTTTCCATAGAAACAACGCGAAGCCGCGGGCATAAACTAGTCTATTATACATTTGACGACCTCAGTGGTGCAACGCGCGAGAGTCCGCCTGCGATGCAAGAGGTTGCGGGTTCGATTGTAGATCAGATATAATCTATGTATAAAATTGAGTGGTCATCACTCAATTTTATATAGATATATATTACTATAGATTCACAGGGAACATTTAGTCAAGTCAAATAGATTCAATACATTTTAAAACACAAAACAAAACTCAAAATAAGTACTTACAGATAAAATACAATAACGTAGCAGGCTTCGTGGCTGCAATAGCATTGTCAAAATGTAAAATAAAATAAAAATGTCCAATTTCAAATGTCAATGTAGCTAGCATTAATCAATCGAATTGAATGTAAAAATATTGTTATCAGTAAAAGCTTACAATCGATAATAATAATAATAATAATGCTGGACAATCCACACAGCACCATCTATCCCCAAAGTAAGCTACTCAAAGCTTGTGTTATGGGTCCTAGATAACAGATATATTATATTTAATACATTATAAACATAGATAGATATTTTTTATTATAGATAGAAAACACCCAGACCAATGGAACAAATTTCTGCAGATCGTACACAATATTGTTCCGAGGCGGGAATCGAACCCGCAACCTCTTGCTTCTCAGGCGGACTCTCGCCCGCTGCGCCACTGAGGTCGTCGATTATGTACCTACTAAATCAACAACAATAATATTTAATTTTAAAACCTACTGTAATTAGTATAATTGGCCTAAAGCCGTTCTCATTACATTAATAAATAAATATATTTTATTAAACATAGAAACGACTGAACTAGAAATAAACTAAAATAAAAATAAACTAGACGGAGATGGCGGGACGAATTAGACAAATTTCGGGCCGATTGGACGGAGCTAGCTAGTGATCGTGATGTCTGGAGAGAGTGGGGGGAGGCCTTTGCCCAGCAGTGGGATGAACACGGCTAATAATAATAATATAATAAACATAGAAACATCAATAGGACGCCAAATAATCGGAGCATTAATAATTTGCGTTGAACTTTGTTCAGTTGAGAAATCAGTGTGATTGCCTACTTGACGCTACAAACTTTCCACTCGCGATCAATTTGATTACAATTACATATATCGACTGAACAGAACGACGACCACTGCTGAAAATAGGTCTCTCTAAAGATCGAAAAGCGTGATATTTTTCACTTTATTCATTGAAGAGTTTGAAGTTAAAGTTAGAATCAACAGTTTAACTCTTATTTGATCTATACTAATATTATAAAGAGGAAAGATTTGATTGTTTGTTTGTTTGTATTTAATAGGCTCCGAAACCACTGGACTGATTTGAAAAATTATTATTCCTGATCAACATAGGCTACTTTTTACCGCGGGGAAATGCTTCATTCCTACGGGAAAACGGGTAACAGGACAACGGGTAGTAAGAATGCAGCTAGTATGTAATAATTGTGTTAAATAATAATAAATAATAATAAATAATGCTTAATAAATAATTATTGACAAAGAAAGTTAAAATCAAATAATAGAAATAAATTAGAACTAGTATTTACAATTGAAATAATTGAGCTAACTCCAAACTATCAAATTGTAATGATTGTATTAGTATGTCAGTTATTTAGTACCCATAATGCTACGGCTCCACCGGCGTCCTAGCGCGTTAATTAACGCGCTAATTTGGGCGTCACGCAGATGTGGCCAAGGTTTTAACGTGTTCATTTATTGACGACGCTAAAAATGCTCCTTGGCTACCCAAGGTGCATTTTTAGCGCTTTAATTAACGCGTTAATGGACGTAAACACTAACGCTAACGCAGGTGGAGCCGCAGCATAACATTAGCAAGCTAGCTCTGCTAGCTTGGGGCATTATTTATTTATTTGAAAATAATATTGTTTAAAATATGACTTAAAAAATATATCTGTGATGTATAAATGTGAGATATCAGCCACCCATAACACGAGCTCTGCTTACTTGTGGGTAGATATATCTAATAAATAATAAATATATATCTATTTATTATGTATAAAATGTTATGCCATACCTATATATTTTGTAAAACTATGGACTTGTCCGATATAAAGATTATTATTATTATTATTATTTATTGTTATAACATTTTTTGTTGTTTTAGTCACTTTATCCAAGCTACTCTACATGCGTAGCAGATTATTTTTTGTCATTGAACACAATAGGCTACCTGACTCGAATCGAATTTGGCGCAATAAATAAATATTTTCTGTAGTATTTGCTTTATAAACCAATATTTATAAATTTCTGATATGAAAACCTACATATTTACATTACAAAAATTGTTTATGTTTATTTTAGTTTTTTTTTTTATTCTGTAAACGTTGTCAGCCTTGTTATGACGTCATAGGCCTCTAAGCTCATTTAAGCTCATGTCGGATCTTATACCAGTGAAATTCACTATGTAGTCTGTTTATATTTGTTCGATGATGGACGTTTAATGTCAATTGATTGTTTTCTAGGCGCAGCTGATATTATGTCTGTGTGTCTGTTTTCCACCCGTATGACGTCACAGCACAGATAAATATGGCTGACAGCGTTTTCGCCTGTTTACGAAAAGTAGACTTTTAAAATAAAGTATTGCGACTTTCTAGGTCCTAAAATATGTGGTAATATTTGTCCCTCTAAGAATTAATAATTTAAGAACTACTTTATCGTACTTTACAGTATTGTAAAAGCCGCTGGACCTAAAGGCGATAAGAACAAAGACAAAAGAAGCAAATAAGAAGGCAGTTGATGATGTTGATGACCTGAGATGAGCGAGACATTTCATCTTGTCATAAAAACCTTATCAGTTTACACGAGTGCAAATAGATAATGAAATATAGGTAAATAAGCAAGACGCCTACTTAGATTTGAAAAGAAAAAGGCATACATAGTGTATGTATGTATGTTATTGTAGGTAAGTATTTATTTTAACCTGGTTTAATTTAAATTAATATAAATTGTATAGTCTATTGTCCTCATATTTGGTTGTTATCCGACAAACTTCTAAATTGTTCTTAGTTCATTATCTTTGCTCGCCCTATATCTACCACAGAAAATTCTTTTTCCAGAGTCGCTTCGCTCGCTATCTTTTTTTGTCATAGGTAGGTCTCATTCTTGCGTACTTTTAATATGACATATAATCTTGATAAGAAATAGTACACCCACAGAATATTATATTAAATATAAAATATATAATATTACAGCTATGAAAAGTTTAGGGGTAAAATAGATATAGATATTAAAGATATAGAAATTATATTATAAGAAATATTATACCACTTATTTGATTCTACTTCTATGTGTGTTTTTGTATAGGTTTTTTTTTCATAAAACTTATAGTACTATTCGTATTTACTAGAAATGTAAACTAACTGTAAACCAACTGTAACTAGAGAAGGCTAGTGTCCGCGGTCTAACCACGGCTCCACACATTAGGCAGAAGGAAGTATGATTATAAAAATACTCGTAAGTCTACATGTCAATTGGTACGTATCAAACATTTTTAGTGAATGAAACAAGTTTTTAATGGTATCTACCTGTCATTAAAAACGATAGCCCGATCTGGAATGCTTGTAAACATATAAAAAAAACTAAAACTCACTTGCTTGACGTCGGTCCCTGCCCGTGGTCCACCTACATACATAGTACACCTGGCTGTACCAAGGGCATTTTTTCGTTCACCTCAAGATAAGTAAGTGCAAAGTTGCTTTTTAACCGCGTGCTCAATTTTGATGACCGAGCAAGCGAAGGAATCAAAAATTAGAATCCTGAGCTTTAGCGAGGGAATCAAAAGAGCACCGAGGTTAAAAAATCTTTGCACTCGAGTGCAACACGTAACTTTTCATCTCATCAGCGAGGAAATGACTAAATGCAAAAAAATAAAGGGGGATGAAAAATTTATTTCCATGGTCCACCTTAGTTCACCTGGCTGTACCAGAGGCATATTTTCCCAAGTAGTCGTCATTTCGTCATGTTTTAGATATACTAATTGTTAGCAATATTTACTGAAGGAAAGATCTCAAATCTACGAAAGATAAATAATGTTAATTGCGTATAAAAAGACGCGGCAACAGAGTGAATTATAGGTTAAGTATGGGCGGTTTGTTTACAAACATTCTACATCGAGTTGGGTTAGTGTAAACGTAATACACAGAAAAACTAACTTAAACTAGAAATTAAGAATATTAGCATTCGCGCAAGGTTCCGGATCATCTTAATTAATTAGTATGTAAATATACCTTACCTTCTATGATGTTTTTCAGAAGAAAAAATTAAAATAGATAAATAAGGTATGAAGTGTTAATGATAAGCAATCAAGATTGTTGAGACAATAAACAGAAATGATTATTCACATCATCATCAAATGTACACTTCAGTGCATGGAATCATCAAACCAGTTCTTTTTTTGTGTTTTGTGATTTTAGTGAACCAGGTATAGGTAATCATTGTAGGACGTTGGGGGCGGCAGTAGTTGTAAACGCCCCCGGGCGTGGGCGTTCACACCGCCACGTCTTGGGAATCGTGCTAAAATTGGCATTGCAAGATGGGCCTGGCGCGGTCCATCGGAGTACCCAGGCCCGTTGAATAGATAGATGCCAGCCACCGGGGGGTTGATGAATCTTCTCTTCAACAACCCCACATAGGCACCATGCAGTATGATATCTCTGCAGATTTTTCACCTAGAAAAAAGTTTTTAATAAGGTACTTTTTATTGTAAAAAATTATACCTACAGCATGTTTTAGTTATATAATGATTGTGCTTATGTAAGTAAACATATTAATACTTACTTGCATAATGCACGTTAATTCTCAAAATTAATGATCTTGTCATTAGTCTGAAAGATTAATTTCATTTCAATTTCACACTTCATTATAAACAATGTATATTTTAATATTGTTGAGGAAAATTCCAGTCATTAGATGACGTCCAAACCCATAAAGTACCTCTCGATTACACGACTTGACATGGCCGCTACAAACAATAAAATGTCTCTCGGTGTTGAGACTTCTGTAAGTAGTAATAAATAATAGTTTTAGTGTCCTGCAGTGTACAGTTCTCAGCTGCAGAGCCTCAAGACACACAGATAATTGAAACAAGTGGGGACGGGCATACGGACAGGTTGTGTATTATGGAAATGAGTTTGAATCATGTGAGTAAACATCATTTACTACATAAAGTAAATTTGACAACCTCCGTGGCGCAGCGGGCGAAGGTTCGCCTGCGACGCAGGAGGTTGCGGGTTCGATTCCCGTCTCGGAACAGGTTTGTGTACGGTCTGCAGAAATTTGTTCCGTTATTCTGGGTGTTTTCTATATTTAATAAAAAATATCTATCTATGTAATGTATTGTATTAAGTATATCAGTTATCTAGTACCCATAACACAGGCTCTGCCTAGCTTGGGGCTAGATAATGCTGTGTGAATTGTCCAGCATTATTTATTTATTATATTTATTAAAGATAAATTTGTGAAAGCTCGCACGATCTTCTTTTATTTTTTCATACAATTATCTATGCTGACGTCACAAACCCAGACCTCCAGTGCATTAAAAAAAAACAAAATTAAATTAAAAACAAAAAGGGATCGCGCCAGCTTTTATAAAATTTATCTCTACTACCGTTTTGTAAAAACCAGAAATGCCCAGAAATTAGCTGCATCAAAGTACTTTGATGCAGCTAATTTCTGGGCATTTCTTTACCTTTTTACCTTTACCAACCCCTATTGCCTTTTTCAATGTAAGAGACTATTATAAATTGGGGATAGTGTTCCCGAAAAGCAAGACATCACCGTTGCTAATATTAGAGACGCTTTTAAAATCTTTAAGGGCGGCAAGGCAACCTTTCTATGGCTCTCTCTGTGCAAATGACATGAAACAATTAAATAAATTCTTCGTGCTGGGACCTCTAGCAACATTGTGTTCTTATAAGTTTCTTGGCAATTTTATATTTCTATTTATTTATATCAAACTGAGGTGACGAACGAGGTCATGGTTTTTTAAATAACAAGTTACAAATGGATAAAAAAATTCTTTGTTTTTGAGCATTATCAAAGAAAACTTGTTCTCGTAGTAACTGTATTTCGTTTTTATTCTAATGATTCCCGTCAACAGTTGACTTAGGAATATACAAGAATAAAGTTAATTAACATAATCAAAGAATAATAATCTCTTTCATCTCATTTCCTACCAGAGGCAGGGCAGCAGATTTCGTCTCTATTTTTAGCACCCCAACTGCGATCACAAATCCAATAGCCAAGCATGGAAATGATGGAAAAACTCCCTCTTGTTTTGGGGAGCCATTTCCACCTGTGAATGTTTGTGTAGATGATGATCTGTTTCACAAGAAAAACACAAATTAAAATTAACCAACCCTTAATTCCAGAGCAATAATCAGACCAGCATTGAAAGCCAGGATCCAGGGTTAAAGCCACCTCCGCAGCCACCTCCGGACGGCACCAGAAAACGCTATGTGCTGCATCCTGATAAAGAAGACTATGACTTTGTAACAGAGAGACACGTCGAGAAACCTACCAAGTATGTATAAATTCCACAATTTTAATT
Organism: Eupithecia subumbrata; assembly: GCA_949316285.1. Lineage (NCBI taxonomy): Eukaryota > Metazoa > Arthropoda > Insecta > Lepidoptera > Geometridae > Eupithecia > Eupithecia subumbrata. Next base: position 6,027,113 of record OX438649.1, read on the forward strand.
TCTGAGTTGGAACTTCACCGTTCACGTGGGTTATTCAATTTTGCCTGGATTTTTCTATTTTCGACGACCTCTGTGGCGCAGCGGGCGAAGGTCCGCCTGCAACGCAGGAGGTTGCGGGTTTGATTCCCGCCTCGGGGTAAATGTTTGTAAGATCTACAGATATTTGTTCAGGGTGTTCTGGATGTTTTCTATGTTTAATAAAAAAAAACTATTATAGTATATTGTATTATGTATATCAGTTATCTAGTAACCCATGCTACTAGATAACTGATATATTTAATACAATAGCTTGGGGCTAGATAATGCTGTGTGAATTGTCCAGCATTATATTATATATAATATTGGAATGTCACGTGTGATTTTTTTTTTAATGTTTGTATTTTCACACTCACGTTAAAAATTTAGGTCGATGAAATACCGAGAGTGATGTCTTATTTTGAAAGTAAAATTATAATTATTAATTGAACGTTAGAAGTACCTAACAGGTTGCATAAACCTAAGACGCTATATATAATAATTAAGTAGGTAGTTTAAGAGAACCAAACTACCGAAAACTAAAGCTAAAGAAGAAATCGACGTTCTACGGGTTTCGAATTTTCAATAGAATTAAAATTTTTTGGATCCACCAAGATTTTCACGCAAACTTTGAAAGACAAACGGTAAAAAGAAATTAAAAGTAGTCACAATGTTAACAGTTACTCTCTCAACTGTTTCGAAAATACAATTAATGTAATATATCTCTGAAAATAGGTAACACAGTAGGTACAAGAATAATTTACTTAATTATTTTTGGTGACGACCAAACCCTGTTTGGTAAGAATACATTATTCCAATTACCTACTTACCTTGACAAAGATAATTCATGCTAATTGGTTTTGCGCTTAATGATAAGAAAATACATTTATTAACACATTGTTTTTACTCGGTTTCTTGCAGAGCAAGGAAGAAAAACATTCATTCACACATTTATATTAATAACTTTAATTTAGACAATGCTTTTTTATTTTGGTCATAAAAGATATTCCCTTGCCAAGAAGGGTCAGTAAAGACTAATAAAATAAAACGTCAAGTGCGAGTCAGACTCGCGCACCGAGGATTCCGTATAATTATAAGAGCTTGTTCCTTGTCGAATATCATGATTCTAGCTAGGTCAAGGAAATGTAGATACTCCATAGATTTTGGTCCCGTGCGAGAAACAATAATGAATAAAGTTGAAATTACCGGGTTTCGAATCTTTTCCTATACTTGTATGTACTACAAGACCTTGCTTCTTGCCGAATTTTATGATTCTAGGTCAACGGAAAGTAGGTACCTTATATTTTTTTTTTTATTAATTCATAGAAATTTTACAATATTCGGGCATGAACGGCTGTATCTTTTGATTTTGTTGACTTAGAAGTTTGTTCTATTCTAAGTCAACACAATCAAAAGATTCATATTACGGCCCAAGAAGTTACGGACTTGAGTAGGTATTTGATGTTAATTTCATAATGATAATTTCAACTCGATAACTCCACGCGTTCCTGAGAAAAAGGGGTTGACAAACTGACAAACGGGCAGACAGATGGACAACAAAGTGATCCTTTAAGGGTTCTTTTGCCTATTGAGGTACGGAACCCTATAAATAATTTCTTCTAATACTTTGGTATACAAAGTGTTTTTGACTTTGTATTAACCTTTAGAATACCTTCACTTATGGCAGTACATTTCCAAGGGCATTTCTCTTCAAACAATAGGTAAATAGTTATAATTCATCAAGGTCGCATCAATTAATGACTTATTGTGACAATGACGTCTTATAAATTCGAATTGGGATGAGAATGTACGGCCGTGGTCATCATCATATGGCAACATGGTAATAAGGCGAAATTGACTATTGTCTAGAAATGGAATAATTTACGGCTAATGTATGACTTGACTGCAAATTATAGGTATATGGTAAATGATAGGCATATAGGTGTTTATTGTACAAATTTATTGGCTTTCCAACTCATGTATTAGGTTTTTTGATATCCATGTAGCCTGAAATAGTAACATAAAATAAATTGAATTAAATGTCTAATATAAGTTTAAACTAAATATTGAATCGTTAGATATTTAATTACCATGGTAAACCGTATCTTCTTTAACTTGTATATTACTACGCTTAGTGGGTGAATCGTTACATATTTAATTACCATGGTAAACCGTATCTTCCTTAACTTGTATATTATAGGTATGTTGCACTGATAACTTTAGCTGTTGAGTTGTATATGATCGAGATGTAATAAACATTTTTTCAATTCAAGCCGTGGACCTAACAATCGACTAATGGAACCTACCAGATGAAGAACAGCTGCTTTTCTCTGTTTATTGTGAACACCTCTACTGTGATCACCAATCCGCCTCCCAAGCGTGGTGATAAGGGTAAAAGCCTTCCTTGCTTGGGGGGCCTCCCCCGAGCAAGGAGGGCTTTTGCCCTAATACTCTAATATATATATAATGTACTACCTACTTACCCTGCTAAACGAGTTCATCTCCTCAACTTATGCCGACGTATTCTTTGACAGCATCGCCAAATTACACCATTTGATGCCCTCATTATTTTGTTGTACTCTTTGACCTTGCTATTATTTCTATTATTTTGACTATTGCTATTATTTTGACATTGCTATTATTTTGTCATTACTATTATTTTGACCATTTGATAATATCCTTTTTTGTGACATTTCCATATGTATTATTTTATATAATTTTACGTACTTACCTACACTAAATAAATTTATTTAAGGCGATACTATACCCCGGTACTTGCGCCACTACATATTTTATTTTATCATTACGTTACACAAAGGAATTATCAAAAAATCGGACCGCGCGTAGAGGATACCTATCCCAAGGTTTTCGCATTCACTGCCCAGCCTCGGCGGTGCGACTCGCAGGAGCGCGCCGCCGTGACACCGGGGTGAAGACTGGCTCTCGCTGAAGATCTGCGTCATGACCCTTGAATGTGTTAACTGTTCTAATTTGTTTCTATTATTTGATTGTAATTTATTAATTCAATTCTCATAAAAATTGTGATCTTTCAGCACGCTAGAGTCAACAGGGCACCTGATAAAAGGATGCCTAGGCGGCGGCATCATGGGTATCCACGAGGCGTACATGAAATGTGGCCTTTGGACGTCTCTCGTCGTCACTATAGTCTTCGGATTCTACATCACTTATTGTGTTCATGTAAGTAATTTATCGTTGGCTAGCTTATGCCAACGGTTTGGTATGCGTTTTACGGTAAAAAATCGAAAACTCTCACCTTAAAACTATTATTAACTCTTTGACATAGCGGACTGTGATGATTTCACAGTTGGTAAAGGTACGTTGAAATCGAACTGTGTTAAAACTGTCACAATTCACAATATTTTGCTTTTCTGCCTTATTTCGTAATAGTTATGGTCTTTTTTCAATAGACTTACTATTGGATGACGTCAGACTGAATGAACCTTTCGAATGAAATAAAAAACGCCACCATCTTGAAAAAAAATTTCGACCATAGACCGTGTCAAACTTCAGTCACCTAGAGCGCGGTTTATTTGGATGTTTAATAGTGACTCGTTTCTGTGTAAAAATTACAAATTATTACTATGAAAGGATATATATTTTAGTTGTATAATTGAAATTATTATAAAAACATAAAACCTCATAAATAAAACATATTGTTTTCTTTGAAAATACACTTTTTTCTAAAATAAAACGATTTTTCTACTTTTTGTCGAAAGAAAAGTCAGCGTAAATAAAATTAAATGCTACATCGCACCACAAGTTCTTATTTTATTTAGTGAAAGATCAGCTCTGGGATATTTTCAAGGAACAATGAAAGCCTTGCTAATAGTTTTCCTTCTTGAGTAAGATACGTTGCCTAATGCTACTGTTGACCTATTGCTGCGCGAAACTGGATGTTTTTGTCAAATATTTTATGCGCTAAGAAAGAAAGAAAGAAAATTGTTTTAAACACTACGCTATTATTAAAATAAAAGACTACTTAGTAACACGTACCTAAAAAATAAACACCAGTCAACAATATTATCAGAATACGTACATATATTAACACAAGGACCTACCTACGCATTAGGTTGGTACTAAGTAGCCCACTCAGCAAACCGACGAGCGCGTGTGTGTAGGTCTAACAGGTCCTGACTCAGCTTGTTGCTCAAACACAAAAACCTAGGGCAGGTATTTTGTGAAAGAGCGCTGGTTTTCAATCAGGACCAGGTAGGGTAAATGACAGACACGATCTCAGTCCATCCAGCGCATACAAAGGCAGAATATAGGTATGTGAATACAAAAGAGACAAGATGGCAACACTGGATATTTGAAACTTATAATAAAAAGGCAGTAACAAAGATGGCAACAAAATATAATAAGACTAAAAACCAAGAACAACGAAACGTTTTTACACAACTCACCTTTTAAAATTAGATACTTCGTTGATGATCTCCGTTTGATACGTGTTTTATTTATTTCCAGTTATTAGTAAAATCAGCACAAATATTATACAAGAGGCTCCATCTTCCGGCGTTGTCGTACCCTGACGTGGCCGAGGCTTCGCTAGAAGTGGGGCCCTTTCCTAGCTTAAGAAAATATAGCAAATGGTTTAGGTGAGTACAGGCACTATGCCCAGGAAATAATGTTTGTAAGCAACTCGGAATACAAAAATCCAAATTTCTCGTTTTGGCGTCGAGTTTGAAATATCGTCAGCACCAAAGATAGGAATAGCTCAAAACGACAAGTAGAGCTAATTCTGACAAAACGTGTTTACAAACATTGTATCTTCAGTTTTTTTGTTTTTATAGTGCGTAAGCATCACACTCTGGCAAATTTCTAAGAAATTAAATAATATCGCAAAAAATTACGACTTCGCTGGGACTTGAACCCGCATCCTTCCGTCAGTACCGGAATTTGCTAACCAACTACACCACGAGGTCAAGTGACGCTGGAGTCGAAAATCTTTGCGCTTGGCGCCTACGGACTGTAGCGCCGTTAGTCCCGCCGAAGTCGTAAATTTTTTGCGATGTTATTTAATTTCTTAGATATTCTATCTTCAGTTTGGCCAGTTTGGAGTCATATATAAAAAATAAAAAAAATGCTGGACAATCCATCACACATAGTACCATCTAGCCCCAAATAAACAAATAAAAATAAATACATTTATTTGTCTCTCACAATATATATCTTATATAACTAAAAGAAACACTAAAATACCTAAGTATAAGAATCTAGCTAGTTGTAATGCAAGGATCTAGTAGGATGTAAAGTCTACATGTGTCGTATATAACAAAGTAAGCTACTCAAAGTTTGTGTTATGGGTACTAGATAACTGATATTTAAAACATGATATACATAGATAGATATATTTTTTATAATTTATAGAAAACATCCAGACCAACGGAACAAATTTCTGCAGATCGTACACAAACTTGTTCCGAGGCGGGAATCGAACCCGCAACCTCTTGCGTCGCAAGCGGACTCTCGCCCGCTTCGCCACTGAGGTCGTCAATTACAAATAAATTGGTCAGCCACAAAAGCCTGAAATAAAAAAAAATGCTTAAAGATACGTAACGTATCAAAACTCTAACCATACTTTTGCATAGTTGGTATACTTTTTTTTCAGATACGCAGTAGACACAGTAATCTGTATAGACCTATTCGGCGCCTGCTGCGTCTACCAGATCATAATAGCGAAGACCATAAAGCAGCTGATAGAAGACCAAGGCACTTCAGAGATATTACAAGACGATATGCCACATCTAAGGCTTTACATACTGTCTCTGCTGGTACCAGTGCTACTTCTGTGTATGATTAGGACGCTGAAGTATTTAGCACCATTTACGCTGATAGCTGACGTTTTTATTGGTAAGAATAGCTTCTACTTATTGTTCTATTTGTGCTCTGGTAATCATGAAAGCAGTGTCAGACACAAATCTAGCACTATAAATAAATAAATAAATAATATAACTTGATGAGATAGTAAGCAACGTACTATGATATCAAGATGTATTCTAGTGTTGTCTGAAATATAAACAGTATGACTGCTGAGAAGTATGGCGCGCGCGCATGATCTGCAAATATTTTATGCGCGTGCGCGTGTCTTCTCACTGCGGGAGGAATAAATAAATAAATAATAATGGACAATTCACACAGCATTATCTAGTCCCAAGCTAAGCAGAGCTTGTGTTATGGGTACTAGATAAGTGATACACATAATAAATACACTACATAGATAGATATTTTTTTATTATACATAGAAAACACCCAGACCAACGGAACAAATTTCTGCAGAATGTACACAAATTTGTTCCGAGGCGGATTTGCGGATTCGAACCCAATGAAGGAATGTTAGTATTATTAAAATTGCTCCCGCAGTAGGAATCGAACCCTCAATCGTCAAATCTAAGGCGAACCTTCGCTTACTGCGCCACAGAGATCGTCAACTGCAATTCAGATGTAGTCATAACCGTATCACTAATTATTTTCGTCGCTCATTGTATTGGCTGCATTTCAAATACGAATATAAACAAAAAAAAATGAACCAATAAAAATAAATAAAAAATAAATAAAGCCTTTATTTCCAATTTCTTTACAATTTGTATAATCACTTACTATAGTTTAAACATTTAATTTTAGAAGTATATTGAATTTCAAGTATGATATCTTTTTAATTGGACACCCAAGATTGGGTGTAGGCCTCCTCCATGCTGTTCCATTTACTGCGATCTTTCGCCAGACAGTCCATGTCGTTGTGACAACTTGTACCAGGTCGTCGCATCTTTTTCTTGGTCTGCCTCGTGAGCGTGAGGCGTCTCGCGGGTACCTACCAATGCAGGATTCGTTCACTCCACCTCTCGTCCTGTGCTCTCGAGACGTGGCCCGCCCACTTCCACTTCAGTTTGCAAGGCATACCATAAAACATGAACCAATGGGCGGCGAAAATAGTATGAACTCACGAAAATTTTGAATTTTTTCTCTTGTCTGTTTTAGGGCTTTGAGTATTAATGCAGCTTTTACTGTAAAGGTCACATTAAAACAGTTAGTACACTTATTGTAAATTGATGAACCCAAGTGTGCCTTGAGCTGCTAGGGCAAAAAAATTAGTAAAGAATACATCTGAATTGACCAACAGATGATTATGATGAATACTTTTCTTTCCAGTGGTGTGTGTGGTAGCCACCGTGTACTACAGCCTCCACGTAGCGCCTCCCATCTCCACAGCACCAGCGTGGAAGAACACGGAGGGATTCTTTGAATTCTGCGGGATTGTGATCTTCAGCATGGAAGGGATAGGAGTGTCCTTGCCTATTGAGAATAACATGAAGGATCCTTCCAAGTTTCCGAGGGTTTTGTGTATCGGTGAGCTATATTTTGGCTTAGTGGCTAAAAGGGTGGTAGAATTAATAGATAAAGGTATACCATTACTTTAGAAAGAAAATTACCATAACCGAATAAAATAATTATAACTGATGAGTAAGAAAATAAGATGAAAAGATTTTCTTCTTCTCGATCTTTTCGGATCTCAATAGAAAGTTTTCGAATTTTAACCTATTACCAAATACCATGATAGAATTAACTATACCAAATATTACTATATAAATTACCAAATACCATTATAGATATTTTTTTCACTTCCGATCCGACATCCCTAATTCATCTGCCAAGCTTGCTAATTCTAACGACGAAAACTAGCAGTTACATATACCTACATACATATATCATTGAAATATACAAATATCATTGATTTCAGCTATGACCGTGGTGGTATCATTTCTGATTATGGTGGGATTTTTCGGATACTGGGGATTCGGAGAGCTCTCACAGTCGCCGGTGACCTTAAACTTTCCTTCTGAAATGTGAGTTTTCTTTTGTATTCTTCCCTTTACTCAATGTGGTATTCTTTGAGGTAACCGTAGAATTATTTGTTGATCATTCTTTCAAAACTTCTTGGATTTTAGATGTTGATTATCCTTTTTCAAGGATCCTAACCTAACCTTTAACGTATTCTTTTCTTCAGTTTCCCAACAATACTCAAATGCCTGATGGCAATAATGATCTTCGTGACCTTTGCCCTCAACTTCTGGGCTCCTTTCAACCTGGTCTGGTACTACGTGGCAAGGTTCCACGACTCCAAGCGGCACTGGGTGTGGGAGCGCGTGTACAGAGCCTCTTTCATCGTTGTCATCACTGCTATTGCTATCGCCTTCCCGAATATGGGCAACTTGATGGGACTGGTAAGTAAAACTTGACTAGATTTTTTGCAAACGGAATGGTTCACGTTAAGAATTTTAAATGATTTTAAAATCGCATGCAACACGTTGTTTGCAATATACATTATGAATTGAAAAAGCATTATAGTAGGTAGGTATATAGCTCGCAGCGCGATAACCAGGAGTAAATTTTCTTGATTGGCGACCACGATGCAATGCGAAGCGGAATGTGGTATGACTTTAGTGTTAATAACCATGATGGATTTAAAAGTTTTATGTGGTAGGGAAGACCTTCCAACCGATGGACCGACGACATTGTAGCATAATCAACAAACTTCTCTTTTCAGCTTGGAGCATTCTGCCTATCCAACATCGGATTCATCTTCCCAGCAATCATAGACCTTCTAGTAGTATGGAAGCACCCAGGTTTAGGATACCTGAAATGGCGTCTTTGGAAGAATATCTTTGTCATGGCGGTTGGCGTTCTTCTGTTTCTCGCAGGCACATACTCGAATGTCAAGGGACTGATTCTTAACATGTAGATTAATGTAGAAACAAACTGATCAATGTATGCTGCAATGCAGCTAGTGAAATCACATGTTGTGCTTTGTCAATCACTTAGCCGACTTTGTATAAGGGAGGTGGTTCTATGTTCGGTCGTATGTAAGTTTTTTTGGACCAATTTTGATGATTCTTTAGCTGAAAAGAAAGATTCCCAGGTGGTCCCACTGATTTTTATTTCCGATGGATTACTATTTGTCCCGCAAAACTTAAAAAAACAGTTTTAACAATAAAAATAGGTTCAGGCGTTACTTTTGCGGAAATTACTTAACAAACACTAATTAAATATGTGTATCTCTTTTTAGTGCATATCATTTTAATGCATAGAATCATACAAAACCTTAACATTAATTTGCTTAAAATGTATAATAAAACCTATACACTTACATCTATGATACAAAATTTTAAGCACCTACATAGAACTCATAAATGAATAAATAAATGGCACTGGTAGAGTACATAAATTAAATTAAGACGCAAAATATTTTATTATCCTAACTTTCTGATATTAACAATTTGATAAGTAGTCTGCCGTTGACGAAGGTTCCACAGACGCAGCAGAAGACACCAATGGCCATCAGGATGATGGTCTTCCACAGCCGCCAGTTGTACTTGCCGAGGCCTGGCCGGTGCCAGATCACAAGCAAGTAGATTATATTCGGCAAGATGAACGCCAGATTTGTAAGGCAGAGAGCACCAATCTAGAAATAACGAAGAAGTAGGTACAAGATATTTCACATTTCCTATGACGATTTAAATCGTACATAGAAAGTGACAGTGATATATGTGACGGAATCAGGGGAAGACTTATCCCAACAGCAGCGGGACGTGTCGGTGGTTTGTCTCACTATGTGCTATTTTATATCCAACAAAAATGTGTACAAAGCTAGCTAGTAAAAATAAATAGAATAAACTTACAAATCCCATCAACGAATTGATGTTAGGAAAGGTGATAGCAAGAACAGCGACTATAATAACAAACAGAACTCTGTAGAAGTACTCCCAGATGAGGATCGTCTGCTGGTTGTGATGACCCTTGATGTAAACCCAGCACAGGCTGAACAAGACCCAGAAACTGAGGCCGTGGGTGACGAGGAGCATGAAGGCAACCAGGCCCTTGCTGACCTTTGGGACACTGAAAAAACTCATTATCTGGGTAAAAAGTTTAAACCTTAGGTATAACACAAAAAACAAGTTGAAATACGGACTATAATCAACTAATGCATCGACAATTCGAAAATCCCGATGACATATGTTTGAAATTCGGGCACGCAGTTCCCATACAATAGACTGCGCATTGATTTTCATCAAAAAGCTTGATGAAATCAAATTCCATACAAAAAATCTATCAATATCGGTATGGTAGGGAGCTACGATGCAAATGATAGACACTTGGAAACACAGATAGACATACGATAATACAAAGTAGACACTTTTAAAAACACTCCCCTGAGGTAAGGTAAAAATACACACAACAACATTTATGCTTAGCTTGGGGCTAGATGATGTTGTGTGAATTGTCCAGCATTATTTATTTATTTATTTATTATTATTTATTATTTAAAACTTCATCCACAGCCGAATTTTACCCATTGCTGGGTATGGCCTATACCCGAAGTTTGTGCCATCCACCACGATCCTGTGCTAACCGCCTCCATTGACGATTGATTTAAAACTTACATGTTCATGGGGAAGTTGACAGTAACAGGAGCATCGCATTTTTCCAAAAATGCGGAGTAGCCAAAGAACGCCATGGTGAAAGTGCAAAACATTATTGCACCCATTCCTGGAAGCAGTAATTTTCCATGATGGAACCTAGACGTACCTAATTCAAAGAAACTAAAAAAAGAAAGTGAGAAAATGTGTGCCCTTGCGGTACACCGTATGTAAGAAATAGTTATTTACTGATAGATCGCTGCAAATGCTGCAATGCACAGCATAGAGCAGCATAGATTTATTCCAAATTCCTAATAATTTATTTCCAAACATAGGTCACATAGGTGTAGGTTATACATAATAGTTAAGCGCCAAACATATTTAACTTTCTCTCGTCATGGATAAGAAAGGTATCAAAGTCTTAAAAAAACGTTCAAGTTCCACTATAAATAGGTTATCGGGCTTTGAAGTGGAAATCTTAGGGTAGTAAGTATTGACCAACTTTCTTAAAGTGTATATGTGTGTGTAGTTTGTTTAAGCTGTGTTGGTTCTTGAACTCTGTTTTATCTTTACTTAAGAACGTGATCCTTAGGATGTCTTACCTAAAGAAAGCGCTAGCGGAAATCTTCTAGGGTTTTTCATATTGTTCTCGACTGGCAAAACAATTGTAGCGCATGACATACTGAATACTATCATGCCTGTGAACTCGAAGAAATCAGGAACGTTTCCAGTCGTCTTTAAGTGCTCAAACTTGGGGTTTAGGGTTGTAGCATAGTAAATCGCCATGCCCATACAAAATACTGAAAAGTTTTTCATATTATACATTATTCCTAAGAAACGAAAAAAAATATTTATATTTCTTTATTATTGGCAACTTGTTTTGGTTAACACCTCTTCTGTATTAAATATTGTCCCTGTATCCAGTTCAACAATTCAATTTTCAAATAGGCATTTGCTTACTGGTAGGTGCCTACTTATTAAAAATCATATAAACCAAAACGTTTAAAAAAGCGGGTCGCTAGTTTACGTATAACTTGAAAACGTCAATAGATTTTTTAACCTTAGTCACAAAGCAAACTTGAGCATAAACTTATTAAAACAATGCAAAGCAATAACAATATTCCAAACTAACCAATAACTGCATTAGCGACAATAGAGAACGGGGCTAGGTATTTGAGGTGTCGGATGAGGCAGATCAAAATAATAGGAATGATCATCCCCAGCAAATATATCCTGAGCCCTGGGTACCCTGAAACAGAAATTCATCAATAAATAATATTAAAAACATCATTAAGGGATTATTATTAGTATTGTTAAACGGGTATTTATCACGTTTATTTACCTATTTTTCCCGATGTTTCAACAGGTTTACACACTGTCGTGGTCACGGGATGACATCAATACTAATAATAATGTGTTCAGATCGCGTAAGTTTGAAAATATTTATCATTAAGGGACACAACTAACTAGGTATAGATGTTAGTCCGATTTTTGTTTTGTTTTTCTTGATCTGTTCCGATGACAAAATTTTGTTGTTGTAAAATTACTTGCACATACTTACCTAAGATGGCACAAAAGCCCCTGGTTGTCTGACAGCCTGAGGCTTTTGTGCCTATGAACTGCTCCGCGTCTGACAACGGTTGTCATCGCATTCCGTAAGAAATCAAATAATATCGCAAAAATTTTCGACTTCGACGGGACTTGAACCCGCATCCTTCCCTCAGTACTGAAATGTGCTAACCAACTACACCACGAGGTCAAATGACGTAGGAGTCGAAAATCTTTGCGACTTCCTACGGTCTCTAGCGCCGTTTTAATATCGCATTGCGTTTCAGCAGTTCATCATCGATGGCATTCTTAGCAGTCTGCCCTGAGAGATACTTCTTTGTTATAGGCGATGGTTAGTTATTTACCACATAACAACAGGCGACATCTAGCAAACGTATTGGTACTTATTACCTCCTTCTCCTTCAATATACGTATGTAAGCTGTTCTCCACAAGCTGCTTCAGGGATTTCGCTATTATGAGCTGGTAGCAAGCGCATGCACCCAACAAATCCAGAGCAAGCACCGCGTCAATGTAATATCTGGTGAGGGAAACTCAATGTTTATGTTAAAGTTAATAAGTTAAATGTATTATATGTATATCTCTAATTATATTTTGTATTTTCTTTATTAATCAAAAACTTATTCAATTCTTATTTCTACGACACTTTAAACCATATAAGGTTTGTCTAGTGTCGACAGTTACAGCTTGTTGCCACACATTTGGCATGAAGTTTTACATTATTATGTAAAAAAAAACCTTATAAAAATATGTTATAAGATTCCAAACATTTAAGAGAGCATTGGAGAGAAAAAGCTAAATAAGTAAATGAGTTTTTCTGGCAAAACATATACTTTTTAAATATAAAGAGAAGGGTGGATAATAGCATGGGTTGCATGTGGTTTTGACCAATGTGGGCATTATATGTTTTTACCATCGATCAAGGTTTTCGCCGGCGGAATACCTGATCGAAGGTTTTTACATATAAATTCTTACTTTATCAGAAATCGGTAACATTTATTTCTTTCGGTTTACAAAATCAGCTCATAGATATGTAAAATTTTAAACTATAGCATAAAACTATAGCTATAAAATTGTGAAATAGCCTCTCTCCATGCATAGAGGGAGAGAGACCGTTTTATAAGATACAAACCAAAAGATATCGCGCATCGCATTCAAGAGCGCTGAATTCTTAAGAAAGGGCTACTTATCCTTATCGACAATCACAAAAAACGATCACAAATTGTAACTCGAAGAGACGGAGCCAAGAAGATCAGAGCCCCGAGTCCTGTTGACGATAGTATAGAGACGTGACCGTGACGTCTCATTTTTGTATGGGATTTGCGAAGACTCTGTCCGCACGATAGAGGCGATGTACTAAATCCTATGGAAAAATAAGACAACACGTTAAGGTGAAGTGAGTCCCAAAACCCACGTTTTGTCTATACGCAAAATCAATTTTAAGGCATAAAAAACTGAAATTTTAATTTTTTTTTTATAGGCATCAAAAGTTTAGGATTCTAGTTAGTACCTAAGTAATTTATGGGAGCCGAAACACGATTTACAAAAATTGACTCGATATAAAAATATCGCAAAGTTTCCTCTAAATCTTCATTTTTGCACAAATACTTCTACGGAAAAAGCAGTTTCGTTTGCTAGTTACTTATCATATTTCAATAAAATTTCGTCGACGTGTTCCCTATTATATACTTTAGACGATTATGGTTTTACTTTTTTGCGAAAGAGTATTATTTTATGGCAAAAAACTAATTTCTAAAAAACGTCCAGTGAATTTGCGCGCGGGCTGGCCATTCCGCGGCTCTTGCCTTCCTTTCTCGCTTTGCCCGCGCGACGTTCGCTCGTCCTTATCTCGTAAAGCAGATCCCACTTCGTCTTAATGTCTCGATACTATCGTCAACCGGGCTAGGGGCTCAGATTACTCAATTAGGAAAGCTGACTTCGCCACCATGATGAGTTAACACGCTTTTGCCCAGTCACTGCTCGAACGCACTCAATCTGCAATATCTGTGTGTCATGGGCACTGAAAGTGCAAAATCGCATTCTTTGCCCAAGTGCCCAGGTGCGACCCGTTGTGGCGCCGCAAAGTGCGCTGCTAGCTGCGAATTCAATCTCAAAACTCAATCATTTATTGTCTAATCTGCACGCATTGTGCGTTATGGGCACTGTGAGTGCTATATCTAGCTGGGAAGAGAGAGAGAAAGAGGTACCTACCTTAAAACCTTGGAGAATCTAGAGATCTTTGGATTAGGGAAGCAGCACACGGCAGCTTCTCCTACATCGGCGTACGTCATCGACGGAACAGTGGTGCGTTTGTACAAAATTTGCGCTGAGTGTACCAATAACTGGAAGGAACACGAGATTTTGTTAGAAAGATAATTATTTTGCAACACACATGTCATGAATAGCTGCAAAGTTCATCTAAAGTAATCCTAGTTATTGTTTCATAGCTTAATGCTATGTTAGAAAAGAATACAAGACATTTATTTGGACGAAAAGTTTTAAGAAAAGTAAAAAATAAACAAAAGGAAAAGAAAACAGTATAAACATGGAGCAAAGTGACACGAATGGGTGGTGAAAAATGAAATATAAGGTGGCTCTGCCGTCATGCCCACGCGCCGATATAGAAATGTTCTACCTACTACTCTCCTCTCCGCATTAGGAGAGGGTTATTTCCAGCCCGTGGACAAGCATAGCCTGACCCTAATCGTATTAATTCTAGCCTAAGTGTATGGTTATGTCCAGCCATGTTGGGTACATGTCGCAGCGCGTTATAAGCTGCAGCTACCGCAAGTTCTAGACCATTGGTCATGGTACAAACTTCATGAGGTCTTTACCTGAGTTAAATTGATTGATTGATTGTGAATTTACCCATTTCTGAAAATGAGTTTTACCCATTTTCCAGCTGTAAAATGATGTTATTGATGCCAAAGAAGACGATTGTGGACTAAATAATTAGGTAGTAGTGGTTGTGTTTATAAACAACTAACTAAACACCTGTCGATTTATGATCATTTCTTTAATAAAAATATTGTATACAAATATATCTTTTTCTCGACTGCACATGCATGTGAATTTTAGGAATATATATTATCGGATTTGCTGACATAATTTGCAGTTAACTCAAAGCTCGACCATAGAACGCTGTACGCGTATAAGTATTACTGTTGTCGATATTTGTTAACAGCTTGTTAGGTTAATGTGCATGCAGAGTTCATTCAATTTGCTAAAGGTTTAACAAATTGAATACGCGTGAACAGCACTTAGATAAGGCAAAGCAGTAATGTATCTAGTCAAACTGGATTGTAGGCAAAACTCCGCAAAGTAGGTTTTAATTAAATAAATGAATGAATGCGTAATGCTGGATGCATTTCGACTCAGATAAGGTGCAACAGGATAGCGTGTTTCGCTTATCCCCCTTTCCCCCTTCTTTCTATACATTCATGATGTCCTCCTAGCCTATAGTTTCTGGTCAAAGATACTCTGATTTCTAGCCCCGACCATAATAAGGACAGGGCGCTATGGTGCTCATTAGGGGAAGCCTATGTTAAACCAATGAACCTAGGCTGATGATGATGAACAAGAAGGAAGACATTATGAGTGTCACAGGTGTATCTACTTGTCTGTCTGTGCATGGCGACTTCGTTCCCAAACGGATGACCAATTTCGATTAGATAGATAGAGCTGTGTGGCGGATTATGGGCATTACCCCCCATGAGACAAAAGTCAATAAGGCGCTTATCAGGGGGAGGCCTGCATCCAGCAGTGGACCAATATAGGCTGTTGAGGTGAGGTGAGATAGATAGATAAAAGATTTATTCGACACTGCATCACATAATACAAAGGTCATAATAATTAAGGCACATCTTAACATATCACAGAGAAACTTAATAATAATTGATGGAAAAAAAAAATCGGAACAACATGTTAAAGTAAACAATTTAAAAAGTACAGATTTGTAAAATGTGTGTTTGTGTTGCAGCCTGTCAAAAAGGCAATAGCTCAGCGAAAAGCTTTGCTCGAAGAGAAAAACACTGATTTTCAGTATTACCTTTTGAAGCGACCAGAAGAACGAAACACTAACAAAACAAATAATTTGTGATTGCATGTTATTTTGTATTTAAATCATGTTGGATACTTGACTGATGCATTGTTTGACCCGTAGAAAGAGTATGCTATAGAACACGCGCAAATGCTATCGCATTCACACATAAAGAGAGAACGACTTATGCCTAAAACCTAAGAAGAAATGAGATAGAGCGAATGGCTTGCTATCACTTTCTCGCGTGCCGGTTTTTTCATTGTTTAGCAACTCTAGTTGCTAAACAAATTTCCTACACATCGACGGAGCTCGACACGAGAATCATCGAAATTGTTGTAAAATTTTGATTTCTAAGTATAAATGTGAATAAAGTGTTCCTGTGAACATTCCCGCACCTAAAAACAATAAAAACTAAAGGCAACAATGGTGCGGTGCTGTGTTTTCGAATGTACAAGTGACAGTGAAGCAAAAGTGCCGAATTTATCATTCCACTCGTAAGTACAAGTTCTTTTGACTACAAAAAGGTTCAAAATTTACAGATTCATAGATTTACATGAATAATTAAGAGGTACAAGGCTCAAAAGTTATGTTTTATGAAAATTTTAATTAATATAACCTAACATTGCGAAAATTTTGGGTTGCCTGCACTCGACAATAAAATTCCCCAAATGGCGCGTTGAAATTTTTTTGAATACGTACATAACAAAAACATTATCTTAAAACTAGTTTATGCCCGCGGCTTCGCACGCATTGTTTCTATGGAAACGTTTAAGGGTGTGATTTCTATCCCATAGGAACTGATTTATGGAATAAAAAGTATTTTAGAACTAGATAGGTACCTGTATGCAAAATTTCAGCCGATCCTTTCAGTAGTAAGTAGCGTGAAGAGGTAAACATCCATTCATCCATCCATCCAAACTTTCGCATTTATTATTTAAGTGTCTGTTTTTATTTGTTACAGATTTCCTGCAGATAAACATCTACGTTTGCGTTGGAAAGAAGCAACGGGTTGCAAAGATTGGGGACCCAAAATATAGTCCAAAATTTGTACCTAGTAAATATTTCTATGAAAATTTATTAATAAAAATGAAACAGCGAACTTATCTTTTCCCTCATGCTGTTTCAAGGCTGGTACGTAATATATATAAAAAGAATGAAAGTCTGTTTAAGACTCTGAGAAAGTTTGTCATACCTACTTTGTATTATAATCTACCTTCCAAACAAATATAGAAATAACCAATCAAAATATTTAAATATTGGGTAGTATTACTTTTATATAGGGTGTAACAAAGAGTAAGGACCAAACTTTAGCTTCGATCAAAGAACACAGGAAAATATGAAAATTTAAAACAAATAAATAAAAACGAAATTATCACTAGACTGGGTAATGAATGAATGACTGTTGTCATTTGCTTATTATCATAGAACCGAGGAAAAATGCATTTGTAAGACCTACCTATCACATCTAAGAGGCGTTGTCCGCTGCGATGACGTCGCGGGTCGTTGAACTCAACGGTCAACGACCCACGACGAAGGTGTTTTGTATTGTAAAGGAGTTGTAAAGAGGTACGTAGGCCTTTTTAGTTTATTTTACCTGAAAACAAGCACAACATTTAGTTTACTTTTTTTTCGAAACTATTCGGGAATTTTTCTTCGGTTCTATAATCAAGTCGGAACCCACCCATGAAAGTTTAGTGCTTACTTTTTGTTACAACCTGTATATTATTCATAATTAATAATTATGATTCAATATTCTTACATACCATAATATAGATTTTATTTGAGAAAATTAAATCTGAGAATGTAAAAGAAATGCAATCCAGTATAAAAAATAATAAATTTTATTTAACTAAAGACTATGTGATTTGATTATATTGAAATAATCGTCTTAAAGACTGATCAGATCATACATACTTATTAATTATAACAGAATATTAATATTTGGATTAGTAGGCAGGAATGTTGGTAATATTGTGGTGTAAAATTGTCATTTAATTTTGTTGTATTTGCACTTTTTTCTTTTTAGCTGCATAATAATTTTAAAAGTGCCATTAAATTTCGTATTAAAGGTTACCTTAGCAATATCTAAACCGTAAGATTAAATTTATTAGGAGAAATGTGATTTCGAAGTCTGTTGGCTAAGCCTGGTTAACGTGTAAGAATTTAATTCCCTAATACAAATGTTATTTAATTACTATGAACATAAAACTATTGATATTATTTTTCTATATTCTAGTGTTTAAAATTATTTCTACTCGTATCGTAATAAGTGCCTATACCTACATAACAAAACAAAATTGATAGGTACCTAACTAAACGTTGTTTCCTTTCTAGGCTTAGTTAAATTAAATGTTTACCTATTCCCACATTCGTACCTAATTTAAGTACCTACTTATATATTTATTTACTAGAAAACTAATAACTTTACAGGAACTGGAACGATTAAACTTAACCAAATACACAAAAAAATTAAAAGTTTCCTTTAATCCTAACAGAACAGGATCAATAGGTTGTAAGTGCGCAAGTAATAAAATAAGTCCTACCGGACCGAGGAATACCTGCAGGCTGTAACAAAAAGTAAGGAACTAAACACACCAGTACTTAAAACATTCACTACAAAGGTCAACCAAGGTTTGGTGGAATTTCCTGTTCTGAATTTGAACACCCAAATTTATGAACTGGAAAATCGCAAATCCAATCCACCAACAGAGACATGAAATAAGAAACCTAAAATCGGGGTAATAAAATTGCATGGCAACACTTTCCCCCCACCACTTTGCAATCTTTGGTCTTGCTCATCGGCACGCTTGCCAAACATCTGGTTATATTTAATCTGTGGTTTGACCACATGAGAATGATTCAACTTCTTTTGTTTAAAAGTCGCTCTCAATGAATTTATCATCGAGAGTGTTCTTAAATGTGTTTTAAACTTGGTTCAGCTCAACCGTTCTATTGTTATGATGTAGATTGTTTGGGAAATTAGGTTTTTAAGTACTTACATACATGCAGTACCCTATAAAAAGTCCAAAAAAGACAGTGAGGGGTACGGCGACGGCAACACCAGCCTTCATGTAGGCGACATGGCTGCCGAGGAGACCAGCACCCAAAGCACCCTTCACCAGGTGTGCCACTGAACCAAAGAGGCTGAAAGAAATACAGATTATAATTATGCCCTATTACCTCTTCCATAATTGTTTGAACTGCAATTAAGTTATGTTTTTCTAAGGTGCTTTAAGCATTTTATGCTGGTTTTTTTTAACCTATTACGGTTGGCCGTCAGTGGTGGCGATGATGGTGGTTGCCAATAGAAATAGACTCTGTCGCACTGCTGGGCAAAGTTCTTCCCAACTTTTCCAAGAACGGCGTTCGTTGTCCAGGCTGGTCTTAAAAAGTAGAAACAGACTTCGAATTGCCATCAATTTACACTGTTTTTAAGTTTTGCGAGACAAGTAGTCCATTGGGGATAAAATTTATAGAGACCCCGGATATACATGCAGACGAACACAAAACTCCTATAACGGAGTCAGATCAAAAACCAAAAGAGGACTTTCGAAATGACAAATTCAAGCATGTTTTTTTCTCATCCTCTGGGATCCATTCAAGGCTTCTCGTCATCCATATCTCTAAATATCAGATGGTAAGTTTCCCCTGTAAGTGGAGCTTACGGCGCTAGAGTCCGACGGAAGTCCCAAAGTTTTCTGTCCCGACTCCTACGTCACTTGACCTCATGGCACAGTTGATTAACATCTCTTGACCCCGTGGTGGAATTGGTTAGCTCATTCCCGTACTGAGGGAAGGATGCGGGTTCAAGTCCCGTCGATTTTTTTTGGATTTCAATCGATTTCTATTTTCTTTATTTTCATTCAGTTTATATTAGTTCTGTATGTAGGTTTTATAGTACTACATAATATTATCTGTAAAATGTTTTTCTGTCTTGTATGTACACATGTAAACATTATCTATCCACACTCGTTTCATAAATTTTCTTCTATTTATATGTATAGGTTGGCTGTAAGAAAACTCTTTTAGGGTTAAGCTTGCCCTTGTACATGTCCAGTATTTGTTAACTTTTATGTATGAATTAACTTGTGTGTGCAATATAGCATTTAAGAATTCTAAAAAAAGGATTATATATACCTAGGTAGCTGAAAACTGCCTCGAGATGGTTCGAGAAAAGGATTCCAGGTGGCGGCCACCATCTATTCTACTTGGCCGTGCCACTACCGTGGCCCCTGATGAAGGATCTAAACAGTTTTTCTTACTTATTAGCCTTGACACCTTCACGTTTCTGGACATAGTCGAAGACATCCTCTTCCTCCTTTGTTTGTGAAACCACTTGGAACCTAGAGGGAATTGTGGTCTGTAAACGAAAACAAAGTTGAAGGTGATAATTTGGTCCATCCTGTATTAGATTGTTTTAAAGGGATGATAATCTTTGTAAATACTGTCATATATTGTTCTAAACAACTAACATTAAAATATTACAACATAAAAAGAAACAGATTAAGAACAATCTAACACAGGAAGGACTTTTGGTCCTTCCTGTATTTGATTGTTCTTTAAAGATGATAATCTTTGTAAATACTGTAATTTATTGTTCTAAATAAATAAATAATGCTGGACAATTCACACAGCATTAGGTATCAAGCCCCAAGCTAAGCAGAGATTGTGATATTGGTAAGTACTAGATAACTGAAACATTTAATACAATACACTATATACATAGATAGATATATAAATAACAATGTAATACAGTATTTACAAAGATTATCATCCCTATAGAACAATCTAACATAGGATGAACAAAAAGCCTGTTATCCTAAAAACACTACATTGGATAGTACCTATTGCGTCAACCAACAAGGGTAGGAAAACAGAATAATAAAAAAAATATTGTAGTTATACATTGTATATTATTAATAAAATATGTTAATAAAATCTTTACCTTATCATTCATGTTGAATCAGAAAATAATGAAAACAAAGGCCTTTTTTGCCATTGCACCAACTCTCACTCGACACTGTATACCTACCTCATGTGACCTGTGTACCTAGGTTTCCTAGAGATTGATGTGGAGATAGCATTAAATTGATAATCAATCCAGGTACAGATTCAGGACTTGGCTTAGCCACCCATTTCGATTCATCATCATCATCAGCACGTATTCCACTGCTGAAGACTGCTGAACATAGGCCCACCACATCATTTCCACACACCAAGACATTTCCAATGTAGAAAATAAAAACGCATAAACACAAAATTCAATCATATTTTTTTCCAGATACAGTTTCAGATTTTATCCATAATACCATGTCATCAAATTAAGTACTTATTAATAAAACATACAGACGAATTAAGAACCTCCGCCTTTTATTGAAGTCGGTTAAGGATAATATTATCGCCTTAATACAATGTCCAGCTGGACTAATATAGGCTGATGATGATGATGAATATAAGGGCGAGTTATAAAATTCATTGATGTCATATAGAACGAATTCAATTAGATTTTCTCTTAATAAGGTATGGTATTATTAAGGTTATTATTAAGGTATGGAAGCTGCATTCCAGGTCCAGTCAGGCAGCCGATTGTACACTGGGACCTATAATAAATAACGACCTCTCAGATTTTTTACCTAATGTATAGATGTGACCTAACCACAGATGAAATATTGTTTTGCAATAGTATTAGTGTATTTATTCTACAGGATGGTTTTTTGAGATGGGCGGTGATTTATTAACAATATATTTCTTTGCAAAGATTGATCCTTATCAGCAATAATACAGGGTGTTTTTTTAATCTTTCGTGTCCATCCTTCAAAAGTACAAGGTTAAAAAAAAACTACATATAAATGCAGTTATCGTTATCATATAAATCAAGGGCATGACTCCTTTCACAACTTTTCTTTAACTCGCGTGGTTTCAGACTTGGCCATCACCGTTCTCAAAAAACCAGCCTGGATAGGTTTATTTCCATGGCCTGTTCTTTATTATAATTTTTTACTATAAATTTGACATTACCAAGTGTTCCAATGTCTGTCCCTATGGTTTAATAAATGAACTGAACTGACTAGGTGATAGTTGTTACTACGCCAGTGTGAATAAGTTAATTTTTCGCTACGAAGATCCAAGACATTATATTTTTTTGATAGGTACCTACTTCCTAGGAAAGTAGGCGGAGGAGAAGGGGAAAAGTAGGTACCCGTAAGGTACGTAGGTAGGTAAGTAGGTAGGTGGAATCCCCGAATCAGCCACTGATGTTTTGGCCACGGTGAGCAAAAAGAGCAACTTCGCATCTCTGTCTACACTACAAAAAGTAAACCTTTTACAGAGACATTAAAAATAAGCTTATGATAGGTATCACAAACTACACAATCGATTTTTGAAAATTCCTTCGTTTAACGTAGTAATAAGATAAAATATGTGATGGCGCTGATTTGGGTCGGGAATGCGCCAGATTTCACCTTTACTGTAATAAAAACTGCAACTTGGTCATATATCAAATAATATCAAAGTACTTTATTTCCTTTAAACCTTACAGGACTCTTTGGACACATACGTGGTAGGTCTAATAGTCTAGGGAAGAGACATTTAGTTTGTAGTACAAAGCGGGGTGCGCGTTGAAGTCTTTTGTATGCCACGCGGGGCCATCGTAGCTAAGAAGCTTAGTAGCACGTGCTACGAACCTCTACGGCAAAAAATGATCAGAACATTTTTGCCATAGATTATGGCCGATCTCGTATTCATTATTTGAAATGACGATCTTCACCGGGACCTTAACATCGAATTCGTCGCTAAAGCTATCCAAAAATACGCAGAAGCTCATGAACTAAGCCTTCATCATCATGTTAACGTCGAGGCGATCCAGCTCCTTGACAATACAGACCTCTATAAAATAGACCAGACAATACAACCTTTTGAGTTAGTGTAGTGCGATAAATTAATATTAGTAAAATGTAGTGTAAACAAACTAAAGAACACAATGAACAAAGTGTCTTCCCGTAAATGTTATACATATAGAGACAATAAGAAAGGTGTTCATGAACACGTTCTTAGAATAAGCTATGGTAGCAATTTAAGTTATCATTAGCCCACGTTGTGGCTAGATTGTAATCATACAAGGGTACATTCTTTACAAGTAAATAATGTGCACTGGATAATAAAGAAAAAAAATGGCCGATTTACACTTCAATAATAAGCGAGTTAATTTGCGTCATCGGCGAGTTAAGCTGATGATATAGTTTGAAGGGCAAAATCGAGTTAAGTAGCAAGCTGTTGATTAAGTTATGTTGAAAAAATAACGATCCTATGTTCTGGCTAGTCCAAGTGCGAAGTAGCCCCCTCTCTCGCTTCTCCCGCACCCCGCTAACTTAACTGGCCGGCATCCATTACTCGTGTTTTAGTGTAAAAATGAAGTGGTCTGATAACACTACCTTTGCATTTGTACAAGAATACCTACCTTAAACATGATGGTCAAATCATTTCTAATAATATTTTTTTTCAAAATTATACATTTTCAAAATTGTACATTCCTATATAAAGGTTAGGTACCTACACTATTTCTCTTAAAGCACGTAAATTTGTGTTGAGCAATTCAACGTCCATTTTCTGGATTAAAACAATCGTTATCGCAGTCGCGTAGACTAGTCGGTCTTCGTCTCGAAACCCCAATTTATGACTACTGGACTAAACCCCGTTTGGACGCTACTTCCTACTTACTATTTATAACTTAACTGACTAATTTCTTAACTCGCTACTGTAGCTACTTATTGAAGTGTAAATCGGCCTTTAGAGGTCAAATGGGAGAGGAGAGGTAGAGGAATATAACGAAATAGGGGAAGTGACAGGTGTAAGAAGAATCAAGGGAATCTCACCTATGCAATGGTAACAACATCCGCAACTTTCTACCATTTTTATATTCAGAGATGTTTTAAGTTTTGTGGTTTTCTCGCCCAGTCGTGCAGAAGGCTACTCGCCTATTATATTTGTTACGCAAGGACATCAGACTTACTTTTAAAGGTAGAGTATCTACCTTTAAAAGTATGTATCTATGTACGGGCGAAGGTCCACCTGCGACGCAGGAGGTTGCGGGTACGATTCCCGCCTCGGGACAAATGTTTGTACGATCACAAATGCAGATATTTATTCAGGGTGATCTGGATGTTTTTCTATGTAAGTATAATAAAAAAATATCTATCTATGTAGTGTATGTATATAGGTATGTCAGTTATCTAGAACCCATAACACAAGCTCTGCTTAGCTTGGGGCTAGATAATGCTGTGTGAATTGTCCAGTAATATTTATTATAATTTTATGTAAGTCTATATTGTTTATAAACATTCGACTGTTTCAGATACAAACGGCGTAAAGACCATTTTCGGCAAAACGACTTTTTGATGCAACCTTACATAATTTTTTACGCTCTTAAGATCTGTGTATATAAAATTGCATTACGACGAAAAATCTGGTTTTTACCACCTAAAATTTGATATAATTTTTTTACATTTTGCAAAAATTATTAAACCATGTATGTACATAAATGGCTGTTACTTCAGACGTTTGTTACCAGGCCATTAATTAATGGGTCGTCAATAAGGTCGTAAATACATTTTTTTAGGTATTCGGGGTGTTAGTCCATGCTAGCTTTTAAATAAACGCTCGTATATAATTGTAATTAAATGAAACAAAGGACAGCCCAAATATGAGAGATAAAACCAACTTTATAAGTATAAAACCCAAAAAGTTATGTAAAAAAAAGATATTTATTATTTTGTTTTTTGCTCATTGCCACATGCTATAATCCCCCCCCCCCCCCACGCTGGGCATACAGGTTGGGATCGCAGATTGATGGTGGATCTGTTCGAAAGAGCTGCTGCCCACCGGTAGATATCCATCCCTTAGTCGATAGATATCTAGCGGTGGAAGTTGTTTGACGGGTGAAGAGTTGGGGTGGTGCAAATTCGAGGCCGGCACCACACGGCAAACATACCAAATAATACGACTCAATACACCTCTGGGCAGTTCCCATTATCAGAAGATTGGAATCAATCACCACCGTGAAACTTAAATCAAGACGTGAAGAACAGCATTAGCAAATGGAAGGTTTGTCACGCCCGAAATACCCTGTTGAAAAGCATTCTTGTACTGTTCAGATGTTTATGACCAAAACAATAATGGAATTCACAATAGAGAGAGTCATACTTTTAGTGATTGTTTTTGCAGCAGTGATTGACGCACGCGTAAGAAACATAGAAATTAATAATCTTATTTTAACTTTTAATTATTCAATCTAATTTGATTTACATTAATGACTCATAATCATGATAAAAATTGGCATAAGTAGAACTAGCGATAATGCCGTTCTTTGTACTTCTGCGATTCTAAGCATATTTTTTTCTTTTTGTGGTACAATAAAGTATTATCTATCATTTAAGTATATATTTGTAGGTAACATTTATATTTAGGAAATATTATCTGATTCATTCAAATTAAATCATTCATATAAATGAGATAAATATAGTTTGGTAAGTGTACTAAGAAAATGCTAAACCGTTTTACAGGTATCTAAAAACATAAAGGCAGAACCGAAACTTAGGAATAGTAAAACGAAAAATCACACAAGAATTGATGCGGACATTAAATCAACTCCAACGAAAAGGGACCTTAAAAGCCTTGAAGAAGTCGTAACTAATGAACCAATTAACTATAATAATATTGCTGAACTAAATTATAATGAACCAATTGATCTAACAGAATTATTGAACGAGAAGTTAAAAGCATTAATGGGTAAAGATGATGCTACTAAATTTGAGTTCATCAAAAATATCAAGGAAGTTCTAGGTATAAATTCCTATGAGAACAAAGAGGATGATGCTATTGAAGCTCTAAGAGGAGGAGAGAACGCTGAATATGCAATGGAGAATTCTATGGGAAGAGAATCTAATATTATTGGAAATTTGGCGACTCTAGGATTTACTCGACAAGGTAAGAAATTAATTTTAACGTCTTTTGAACGGTTGTTGTTTGCTGTACATACTAGGTAACCTACTAAACCTACCTTAATCTAGACTACACCCACACATATTACACATTTCAAGACTACCAAAACTCTAGTCTCTTTATATTGTAGTAGGGGCAACTGTTCAATAAAATTGGGCCCTGCCCAACCCTGCCCTGCATTGGATCTATCAAAAACATATCTAGTAGGTAGGCACCAACCTACCTACTATTTTTTATGTATTAGGAAGACGACGTTCGTGAAAGTTGCGGAACAGAATACTGTCCCTCTATCATCGTCAATCCCATTCTTTTTCTACACGAGATAAACCACTTGATACGATTACAACCTGTGATGCGCAAGAGAGAGGATAGTGGCAAAATCAAAAGGAGGCCATGGCGAGTTAATGAACCAAAAAGGTCGAGAATCGATACATTCGTATCATCAACAAATCACCAAGGGCACATTAGGTGCCTATTTAAAATATCAACGTCCTGAAAGTCTGTTTGTTTTTATTACAGGTCTACCTAACCGCTTGCCACTGTTACCAGTAAATTTTTATCGAACTGCGTTGCGGAGATTGCTAAACCACCGTCGATTCAATCGATTCTTCGTCAACAAGCATAAATCATATCCGATGACCTTACTACTAGACGTTTTGCAAACCCTACCAAAGCAAGCAAAACTGCAAATTCCAAAGCAAAAAATTCAAGCAACAATGCAAGAAAATCAATCGAACGGACAACAACTTCAAGCAACACCGCAATTGCAAGCTATGCCAATTTTGCCGCTTCAGAGATTGGAAACTGAAACGGTTTTCTTGATGAACCGTCAGGAAATTCAGAAGCCTGTATTCGATTCTAATGATAACGCCTACCCTTATGAACCCATTAGAAAACGATAAAAATATTTATATAGTAAATAATCAAACTAGGTAGGTATCAGTTTTAATACAATACAAAATACACAATAATTTATTTGCAGGTAACAAACATATCTAATAAAATAACTTAATGTTACTTAATGATGTAAAATTTGAATAAATTTATTCATTTTCTTGACGTAGATTCTTAGGTACCTACCTACCTATTTTCAATCTGCATTAACCAGACCAGAACTAGGTAGGTTCAAGGTAGTAGGTTTGGTCCACCAGTTCGAAGTCGCTCAGCGAGCTTTGGAAAGACCTATGCTCTGAGTGTCTCTATTAAAGGATAGGATTTGAATAAATATATTCGACAGCGAACCAAAGTTATCGACAAAGCTTAAGAAATTAGCAAGCTGGAGTGGCAGTTTGCCGGTCATATCTCGCGAAGGACCGACAACCGCTGGGATAAACCTGTTCTTGAGTGGAGACCGCGACTTGGCAAACGTAGTGTAGCACGCTCTCCAGCCAGGTGGGATGACGACCTGCGAAGGCTGCGAAAGACTGCGGGCAGATGCTGGATGCCGCAAGCTGAAGACATGGCGCTATGGTGCTCAATGGGAGGCCTATGTCCAGCCGTGGACTATTATTAAAAAGGTTGATGATTACGGGCCAGATTTGTTAATTAGCAAGCGCCATCTCTGCCAAGCGAGTCTAAGTTTTTGATACAGATACCTAGCTAGTTTTTCAAACAGACGCTAGATGGCAGTGCAAGGGGAGAATGACAAGACCATGAATCTTTAGAGTAAACTGGATAGCGCACTAATATTATTTCATTCATTCAAAAGTACCCTCTGTAATGTCATGTTACTCTAAGGCTAATATTTCTTGTGTAGTCTTTCATATAAATTCATATGATACAACTCGCACGCCTTCGCCTCCGGCCTGGCCACGGTTTCTGTGTGTGGAGGCTTTAAAGTACCTATAGATTTTAAAGTATCGTTTTCCAAAAGAACAAGTTTCTATTACCAACACATCACAGTTTCATTAGAATTTAAAAAAAGTACAGATGTATGGACATCCCACTAGAAAGAGATGAACTTCTACTTCAAAATCACTGCACAGTCCAGGTTAGGTATAGTATTAGGCTCATGGACAAGACAAACTGATGACCAGTGATAGGAATAGGAAGGGCTTATTTACCTAAACTTCGAGGAACAGTGACAAGAATCGGAGATTTCCTTCCGACAACATTTTTTTCCGGTACAGATGTACCGGAAAAAATTCCGGACATTACTTAGGTACATTAAAAAATAATGTTATTTGAATAAGTAGTTGATCTATGTTTACCTAAAGTTCGCGACTAGACATAACATAACATGGGAGTCGTTACAACCACAAAATAATCTGACAAAAATCATTGAAAAGTATTTTATGTATTTATACATAAAACTATAACGATAAAAGAAAAATAAAACGTAGTGAACATTGTTGTAACAGATACAGGTTATATTTTAATAATTTATCAACATATAATTGGAAAACATGAAACGAAATGTACAGACGGATAACTTAAATTACAAAGTGAACGCTTTATGTTTCCATAAGCAATTATTGCAAATAGATTCCAAGGTTTCTGAGAATTTAGAAAATCTTTATTTGTCTTAAGGAAATGCCATAAAAAATATAGATTTTCCTCTAATCATCTTGATTCGATTCGTCAAGTTCAGTGTCAGAACCGAAATTCTCTGCCTCAGAAGAGTCAATTAAGTTTAAATACACAATCCGATTTTTTTCTATATTTTAAATTTTCAAGCGATTTCATTTTATGTTATGGATCCATTTATAAGTTGAAAACGACCTCTCAACTTCGACTGAGGTCAAAGGCACGTAAATATAGTATGACCGATCATCTTTTCCTGCTGTTAACGCGTCACATGTAGGGATTGCATTATCCGGATAATTTTCTTATCCGGATAATATGGATTTCATCATTCACTTATCCGGATAATTCGGATAATTCGAAGAACTGTAGAATTAAAAGGCAGAATTGTAATTTTAAACAAGCTTTTGCACGCAGTTGCCCGAGAATAAAGGCTTTATGTTATTCCAGTGTATGGTATAACTACTTAACGAAAAAACCTACTCCGATCAGTAGTTTTGACGCGACAAGGTAACGCTCGATTTATCTATCCATGTTTACAAACTTTCTGATCACACTTAAAATAGAGTTTCGATGTTACCTCTTCCCGCCAAAACTAAAGAACGGATAGGGTGGAAATTATTCATAGGTGAGATAAGGTAATGCTACTCTATGTTGATGATGTAATAATTAATCTGGATTGTCATATTGGCTATTTTTTATCTCGGAAAAACGCGGGCGAAACCGCGATCTAGTTTTCTAGAGAGTTTTAAGTGTGATGGTGATTCGAATATCTTGATTATATTCCTAACATCTAATTATCTTCTCCATTATTAAAATTTGTTATAGTTAACTGACTAACTAAGCAAACTAAAAATATGAATGAAACAGCATATTTTTTTATGAATCATTTTTATTCAGCTTTCAATAGCTTAATTATGTATCTAAGTTATAAATAGGTAGATATCATTATGAAATTTAAGAATATCTATGTTTTTACACTAGTTAAAAAAAATCTTTAATCTACATTATGTTAAATCAGTCCTTAATATACTGGTTGATTTCCTTCAAATAAAATTAAAAAATATGAAATATACACATACTCTTTACGCCATACACTGGACTTGTCACTCGACTTTTTGGTATATTCCTTAAACTCCATTATGCGTTTAATCTAAGGAATAGAAAGACAACAAATTAATATATTTAAAGAACCGCACACAATGCCGATACATTTGAGGTCGATCAGACAAATCTTTGCGCACCCACAACTTTATCGCACATTGAGAAAAGAACAGGGTTGAAGGAATAAATTAATATAATGATGATTCATTTCTATGAAAACAGAACTGGAAAATAGAGACGCTTGACCCTGGAATACTGTACTACTAAAACCGGCAAAATAACAAATTCATTAAAACCTACAAGTACTTACCTACTTCGACTGGACACATTTCCAACTCAATGCATTTACACGGACAACACAACCACTATCAATAAAACTCACGGGACGACTGGGTACCTGAACAGGTGAGTGCGCAGGAGGTGCGGCTTGTGGCGCGGGGGTAGGCAGGTATAAAGCGTAAGACAATGCGACGTATATACTTAGCCGGCTAAGCTAGCCTACGGTCACCTAGCTGTGTAGGTACCTGTCCGTAGGCTTGTGTAACCAGAAATGCACGAATAAAGAAGTTTGAGGTTATAGGTACCTTAAATATAATGTAAAGTTTCAAATTAAAGCTTATTTACGATCACGAGCTAAATTATTTGTGCATAAAAAATAATATATAGCATTTTAAAACTTATCCGAATTATCCGTATTATCCGGATTT
Organism: Eupithecia subumbrata; assembly: GCA_949316285.1. Classification (NCBI taxonomy): domain Eukaryota; kingdom Metazoa; phylum Arthropoda; class Insecta; order Lepidoptera; family Geometridae; genus Eupithecia; species Eupithecia subumbrata. Next base: position 6,057,497 of record OX438649.1, read on the forward strand.
TTTATTCATTTATCCGGATAAAAAAATAGCCAAATTATCCGGATAATTCGGATTTCGGATAATCCGGATTGCAATCTCTAGTCACATGTCTCTTATTTTATCTAGATCGTGATTTCTGGATATTAAGTTTAATTAATAATATTTTCCTGTTTATTTTTTATGTGCTCAGACGAACACCAGCTTAGCACAGTGCTCAAGTGGTCAAATATCTCGAAGGATACTGAAAATGTGATACGCCCATTATTTTGATAACATTACGTACATTTAGAAATAAACTTTTTTTATCTTGATCTTTAGAATAGAATAGAATAGAATAGAATACTCTTTATTGCACACCAAATAAAACAGAAACACAGGACAGGAAAAGACAAATACAATTAGATAAAAGACAAATACTTTTCGTTTTTAAGAATGATTATTCCTCTATCTCCGTCCAAAGTACTTAAAAATACTGCTTAAATGATAAAAATGTCTGTTTTATCGTTTTAAAGATGGCCGGAATTTTTTTTTTAATTATATGCTAAAGTTCAACTTTAGAAATCTTAAGAAACGTGGTCGAGAGCGAATGAGAAAGCAGATATTTACTTCAAAACGTGTCCGGCTTCTTAAACAAAGATTTTGTTTGATAGTTTTAAGATCAACAACTTATTTATGTCTAGTCGCGAACTTTAGGTAAACATAGATCAACTACTTATTCGAATAACATTTTTTTTTTATGTACCTAAGTAATGTCCGGAATTTTTTCCGGTACATCTGTACCGGAAAAAAATGTTGTCGGAAGGAATTTTCCGATTCTTGTCACTGTTCCTCGAAGTTTAGGTAAATAAGCCCTACCTATTCCTATCACTGCTGATGACGCATAGTCCTCTGAGTACTGAAACTAATGGAGAGGGCATATTGTTCTATATGAACCATAGGTTATACAAATATGATCTAAATCGACATTGTACCTACTCATTAACTTGTAGCTAGCTCGTTTTAACTTACCTACAATACCACATGTAAAAAGAGACAACAATATATTTGCTTTACCTACCTATTTTTGGCAACATTAAAATGTGACGTCATAGCAATGCATGTTTGAGGCCGGTTCGCCATTTTAGTTTCCCAATGTTTATGGTATGTTAGCTGTCAACGCGAGATGCATTTCCTGTGTTTTGTGCAAAAATTCTTTGAATTCGTGATTTATCTAGTGAATACTTATCTAATAAGTGAAAGAAAGCAACAAGGAACATGCCTAAATGCAGTGTGGTAGATTGCGGGATCAGAAAAAGCGAAAATCGTCCAAACATTACATTACACCGGTATGTATTATTATTTTGCAAAAATACCACAAATGCCTCATCTTTTGGCTTTCTTATGAATAGTATACATAAAATTAATACCGAATGAAACCTGTACTACCTATTTTTGTGGGTTTTGATAGCGTTTTTCAATAAAATATAAAAATGTTTGTTTGGCGATAGTGTTGTCCTTCAAGGCATTTTTCATATCGATGTTTTCAAGTGTAAATTGTAGTGTACTAATTTTTAAATGGTATTTTTCGTTTTAGGCTGTCCAAAAATAGAAGAAAAATGTGACTGGATACAATAGGCGTGGAAAATTAAACGTCTCGTACGAAAACGATTTTCGTTTGCTCTCTTCATTTTGACGAACCAATCGTGTTTCAATAGAACTTTAAATATCACGACATTGCGAAAGGATACCATACCATCACGAATCTTTTTAGTAGGGTAGAGTGGTAGCCTATGAACCAGTGGTACGCTAAGAACCACTCTCATAGCAACCGAACGCGACGTTGCTAGTTCGTGCAATTTATGCTGTTCGAACCGCCTTCCCGCGCCGCTACCTTGTACGCATTCACTGGTGATCTGTCGCCGCGAGTGCACGAGGGAAGAGCGTTTATCAACTGCGAACATCGAAAACGGCGAAAAACAAGTAAGTTTACTTTTTTCATTACTCTTTTTTTACAAGTCCCATTTTAATATGAGTTCTTTTAATAAAGGTAGAATGTTTTTGAGCATATTTGAGATATAAATTTGCATTCAAAATCTTCTTCTACTGGTTGTAGTTTCACTTTAAATTTATAAAGGGTGGGGTGGTACCCAGTAAACCATTGTCGAGGAGTATCCTATGAACCATGGCTCACTGGGTACCATAGTGTGGTTCATAGCGTACACCTACCCAGATCTTTATAAAGTAACTAGTTATTTACAGCAAATTTATTATTTTTGAACTATTTTAGAATGGGAAGAAATAAAGTAGCAAGCAGAGATAAAAGAAAAAAGGGTGCCCATACTCAAAATGAGTCAACTGTTTACAAAACCTTTGGAACCTGATACAGCTGGAGTGAGTAGAAGAGATATCAAATATATTCTGCCACGTCCTGTAATGAGAGGAAAGACTTCTCGCCAGCAAGCTACCTACAAATTTCCAGTTGATATGTCGCAATTAAATTTAAGATATTAGGAACTTATGCCAAGTTTCAAATGTGTGCAAGAGTTGTCTAAAAAATTATAAGAGATTACCTACCTAATATTTTATAATTCTTACTACCTAATGTAGATTTCTAAATTAGACATCATAATGTTTTGAGATGGATAGGTTTTTGTCTTTTACACTCTTGTTGATTCGTCTTTTAGTGATAATTGTGACATTGATGAGAGAAGGCAGAATTAGAAAATAGACTGTTATTGATAAGTTTTTGTTGATTTTGTAAGACTTTTGCATATGCAAGTTATTCTTTTTTGTAGAATACCTAAAGGTTAATTTGCCTAACTACCTTACAGGTAGGTAGGTATAGTTATTATTATTTGATTAATATTACCCTAATAATAGAGCAGAAATACAGCTGCTAATATAAAGACTGTTATTGATAATTTTTTGTTGATTTTGTATTTACAAATTATTTGTTTTTGTAGAATACCTAAAGGTTAATTTGTTAACCGCCTTACAAGTATAGTTCCTATTATTTTGATTAATATTAGCCTAATAATAAGGCAGAGTTGCCATTATAAAGACTGTTTTCTTGATAACTTTTTGTTGATTTTGTAAGACTATTTGCATGTTATTCTTTTTTGTAGATAACCTAAAGGTTAATTTGCTTAAGTACCTTAGGTACAGGTAAAGTTATGATTATTTGGAATAATATTAGCCTAATAATAAGGCATTATTAGAGCTACTATATTCTTGGTTGACTCGTTTTTGATGAAAATTTTGATCTCTGTTTTTCTAAATAAAAACTTACCTACAAGTTAAGTTTTTTATTACTATGTTAGATAATATGTGCAAGGCATTCTTTATCATAGAAATTAAGGTTGTTTTACCTTACCAACTCACTAAGATATCATTAAAAATAGGAAGTGTCATTTTGGTGAACACTACAAAAATGAAACTTATCAGCTGTCGCTTATCAGCTATCTCAAAATATACAAAATATTTAATTTAAAGATATGATGTAGTTCTAAGAAGTGCAATTAAAATGATTACTAAAAATTATATTTTTATTTCCACTTGTAAAAACATACCTGAGGTATAAACCATACAGTGGTTCATCAGGTACCACTAGGTTAATCGAGTACCACCCCCCATGTTCAATGCGTACCACTGCTGGTACACAGTGAACCAATTTAATTTTTTTTTTGTAAGTCCAATAGTAACATAGTCATCAAATAAACAGCTATAGTGACAATGCAAAAGTGAAGCTACTGAATTAACGTAGGTTTTGTGCAAAAATAATATGTCAGGGTTGCTTCCGATTTGATTCTACAGTCCTTCAAACTTTTGGTGGTTCAATGGCTACCACTCTACCCTAAGTATTTTACTTGACTCGTACTTGACCCTTACTCCCATAAACTTCATCGTGTATATTTACAAACTTTACCACCTTCATTTTTCCAAAGGGGTTAAAGAACAATGGCAAGAATTATGAGCTATCATGAAGAAAGATCGCATGGGTATCAATCGATAGCTCAGGAAATTCTGGATAAAACTGTATATTTAGTTTTTCCATAATTTTTGCACGAAAAATTAAATTAATTTTTGAAAATGTGGTTGAATAGCAATTTGCGCGAAGCTAGGGTGATAAAAACTCATAGAATCCGCCATTTTGTTTTTGACGTTGACAGCACTACCAACCCTGCCTGTCATTATTCTGTTTATCGGCCAATCCGCGCGCTTTTGTAATGTTTTTGTTGACAAAATAATTTTCGAAATAAACTTATCAAAATAATACTACCGGTTAAAGATGCGCGACTGCGAATGATCTGGCTAGTCGAATGATCTACAACTATTATTTTACTTAAATAAAATCCAAGTGTAGCTAATGTTGTTTGTGAGTAATTTCACAAAAAGTGAAAAAAACCTAGGCATGTTATAGAAACTCGTCTCAAAGAATATTTTCTTTCGTGGGTGCCTAATAACTACAATACCCTTTGCCATTGTAAGTTATGAGATATAATCGAGAGTTTATTTTGTTTTTATGGTTTACCTAATTCATTCATTAAGATTGCCGGTATGTGCCTTGCATAGTCTACATAACATTATGTACCAATAGGTAGTGAAAGTAAGTTCCCTTAGGTATACTCCGTAGGTATGTGCAGTGTTTGTATCGTACCATTACTAAAATTATCTCTTACATTTTAGTTAGTGGTACCTTCAAACACTGATCATTCCTTTCCCTCTATAAATAATGTGTTTATTTTTCAGGTATTTAACTACCTAGGTATATGACGTTATAGAGAAAACCGAATAACTACCTACAGTTAATGGAAAAAGTTACTAAGATAAGAATTGAAGAATTGAAAGAAACCAAACCCCAAGAATGAATACTTACCCTAAGTACCTATTCTAGAAATGTACAATTTAGGACCAAGTTAAAAAAAATGTTTCGTCTATGAGTCTCCCTGCGCGTATTAATAAAATTAGGTACCTATACGATTCCACTGACCAGTTACTTGTTACTTGATATAATATATCAGTTACTTGATATAATATGCTTTCTTATCTTCTGTATATACACTAGCCAAACTTGATGTAGAATATTGGTTAACAAATCACCCATACTTAACCTAAAATTCACTGTGTTGCCACGGCTTTATATACTCAGTTTACATAACTGGTCGATTTGTGATCCTTCCTTCAATAAATATTGCTTACAATTTATTATACTTATCTGAAACTCGACGCCAAGCAAGTGAGTTTTAGTTTTAGTTTTGTTAGTGTCTGTCTAGGTTTGTTTACAAATATTCTACATCATGTTTAGCTAGTGAATAGATATATTATTGGTAAAGCTAGAATAACGTAGAACACTCGATCCTTCTTCTGAGATATTAGGTAGGACTTATTTCAAAATAAGGTATCTACTTTGCTTCCAAAAAACATAAGGCATGACGAATACACCTAGGTAACTCGTAAAGTTGAAGACTCCAAAACCGTTTATGTGCACACAGCAAGAGAAACCGCTAAACTACACTTGTTGCAAGACAACAGAAGCTGCTCGGTGCTTTGGATTGGAATCTTTATCTGTTCATCGCTATAATTGGCGATGACTGTAGGTGGGTCCGACTTTTACTGATATTACATAATAAATAAATACAAATAAATAAATAAAATAAATAACGGATAATTTTGTCTTCACTTCAGGTAAGTACGGTACAAAATGTGTAGGTTAAGAATCGAAAAGCGCTGGGGTAAACGTGTTCTTGTCTTGAGTGGAGACCGCGACTAGGCAAACGTAGTGTAGGACGCAATTGGTAGGCAGATGCTGGATACGGCTAGCTGAAGACAGGGCGATTTGGCGCTCATTACAGAAGCGAACCTATGTCCAGCTATGGACTAATATAGGCTGATGATGATGGCCTTAACGCCACCGGTAGGTTTAAGGATTTTATTTGAACAGAACAGGTAGGTGACACGTTCTTGGAACGAATTGTGAAGCCGTGGCAATACGCCTAACCAGTTAGCTGGGCTAGGTAGGTAGGTATACAGGTTAGGTATAGGCTAGGTACCTACCTATCTAGTTCGAAAAACTATCCTAAAATGTAGCAGGGCGTATGATGTTGGCGTGTTACCTTCCAAATTATTAGATAGCTATTTTCATCCATGGCCGATAAACCTACTCTATTCTACCTACCAACTGAAAAAAGGAGGTTGGTTTTAATCCTGTCCCTAACCTGAAACTAACCTCTAGAATTGAAACCTTTTTGGTCACCCCGCCGCCATTTGCAATGAGGAGTCGAACCAAAGGACATGAAATTATTCTACCAATCTTCAAAAAAAAAATTATTTTTTTCTGCAAAAATTACGGAAAAACTAAAAATGCAGAGTTCCTCAAAATTTTAAGATGAATCGAATGGTATATTTCATATCTTTCCTCAAATTTTTGGGACAGACCATAAGGGAAAGTTGCCATTGTTCTTTAACTATTAATGAATATTAAGTTAGTAAATAAATCTGACCCAATGTAATATTATAGCCCATACTTCAAATCCCTTTTAACATGTATTTTTACAAAAACCTCTCCCAGCAAATTATTTCCTTGCAAAATAAACTTATTTACTTCCTAAACGTCAGCTTTCTAGAGTCTATTAGTTTTGGCTGACAAATAATGTTTTAATTTATATTTATTCTTCCGTCATGATGTTTCAGCCTCCAGCCCGATCGAGTACATCCAGTACTTTATCAGAAATAGACCCAAACCAGACTCTATCTACTTATAAAATACCTATGTGATGCGTCAGATGAGGTGAATATCTTTATTTATTACTCGCTTTACTCCTTACCTATTTATGTTATACTATAAAATAAACCGTAGTTATTATACAGGGTGTTCGGCAGACCGTGTGCCATACTGTAACTTGGTGTAGGTGGAATCGAGTGCAAGAGCTTGCGGCTTTTTTTGTTTTTTCATGATTTGGAGTTTTTCGGAATTTTGAACTATTTAGTGATGTAAAATTTTAGTTCGAAATTATTTTACAATTAGTTTTTTTTTATTTAATCCTAAGTTGAACGCTAAACTTTTAATTTATATATTTCAACACTTTGAATGCCCATAGCTACTTTATTTACCTAGAACTCATGTAAATATTGATATTAATAGTACGGGCTAACATGCTAGATGTCTTAAAAACATGCAATACCTACATGTTATTTCGTAAAAAAAAAGTTACAGCTAAATAGTTAAAATTTCGGAAAAAATCTAAAGAAACTTAAAAATTCTTAAAACAGCCGAGCGGCTTACCGGGTTTAAAAAAATCCACCAAGCTGTTGCACTTGGTTTCACCTACCCCAGTTACCTTATGGCACACGGTCTGCCGTTTATTTTTTAGCTTTTACAAATAAAAGCAGCTGGCCCAAGTACTCTACATCTCAATTTCAATTTAAAACAATTAAGCCTATGATGGAAAAAACTACAAACAATTATTATGCTAAAAACCTTCTTAATTTTCAGGTTAAAAATGTGAGTTCACACATTAATTGTCAAGATCGAATCCCCAGTACGTTTAATGAGAGTATCTCAAATTTACCGGTATGTATATGAAATGACAATGGTTTATATTTTATTTTATTCCAGGCTTGAACTACCTGTATGTAAATTTTAGCTCGATCCGTTATGTAGTTTTGTTGTGAAGAGGTAACAAGCATCCATCCAAACTTTCGCATTATTAGAGTGATAATAAAAAAAAAAACACTTCTTGACTTCGTAAGAGTTCGGTTAGGAATTCATTGCACTGCAGACATGCAGAAAATGCAATCACTCAGTCAAATATAATTTCATGCTCTGATTCTTTTAAGAAGACAACTGATAACCAGCTTTGGTGATTGTATCTTTATGATATTTGTGGTTTATCAAATGAAACAATAAATTATAAAATTACGTGCGTGGTTTTTATTACGGGAGACCATAAAGTAAAATCACATCAGAATAGATGACCATAGACCATAGTCGCGTTCCGTGTTACGCATACATAAATAATTCCATGCCTGACATCCCCCTTCTTTAAGCGTAGCGCTTAGGACGGACGATAGGTCGTCCGCAGCGGGACGTATGGATCGTAGGCGGTGCAGGCGTCAGGTCGGATGCTGCGATTGATGTCGGCATTGTCGTCTGGTCGTCTGGTGTTGACGCTGGTGACTGGATCGGTGGCTCGTGTGTCATTTCTGGTGGTTCTGTAGTTAGGCTGAGTTCATCTCTGGGTGCTTGGTTACTGGAGACTGTCGCATCCAGATAGTTGGATTGCTGGGGGGTGGAGTATGTGTCGTCAACTAGAATGGGAGGATCTGAAACAAAGGATTGTGAATGTGGTCGCAAGAACCAGGTGTTTCTCCTATATATTGATCCATCTGGTTTTCTAACCAGGTATGACCTGGGTTCTGGAGTTGGTCCAATTATTTTGGCTGGTACCCATTGTTTGTGGCCCTCTCTTAGTAATACATCTTCCCCACTTCCAAATACTTCTCCTTTTTTCTTTGCTCTGTCCGCATACTTCTTTTCTTTCTCTTTAATTGTTTCCAAATTTTTACTTACATTTGTTATTATTTTAGGTTTCAGTAATTTCTTATTTATGGGTAATAATGTTTTAGTCCTTCTGCTCATTAATCTTTGTACTGGAGAGGCTAGATTTTCTCTTGGTGTATTTCTGTGATGTAATAGAGCTAGTTGTATGTCAGATTTTTCTTCTAAGCATTTCTTTAGTAAATTTTTTGCCTCTTGTACATATCTCTCTGCAAGCCCGTTTGACCTGGGATAATAAGGGCTTGATAATCTGTGTTTGAATTGCCATTCATCACTAAATCTTCTGAACTGTTCACTATCATACTGTTTTCCATTATCTGTTAGGAGGACTTCTGGAATTCCAAGTGAAGAGAACCAGACATCTGTTGCATTTAAATAACTCAGACTTTTTTATTGCGGCCAACACTGGCACTGTATTTACGTTCATGGATTCCAGTTGTTTTTGTAATTGTTCACTAGCTCGGCACATGTCTATGGCTTGTGTTAGTTGAAGATCCGCATGACACAACAGTTTTTCACGTGTGGAACTGGAGTTTATTCCGATTACGATTCTGTCCCGCAGGATGCTTTCTTCTATTATGCCATAGTCACAAAATTTTATTTGGTTTTTTAATTTGGTTAGGAATTCTTCAAAACTTTCATCCTCTTTTTGAACCATTTGGTTAAAATTGTATCGTTCGTAGGTTATATTGATCTTTGGAATGAAATACTCGTTGAAATTTTTTGTAATGGCTTCCAGCGTTACTACACATTCAGGCTTGAACGTATTATATATTGCGGCCGCTTCTGGGCCTATTGCGCTCATGAATATTGCCACCTGAACTTCCTGTGTTCTATTTTTTAAGCCCGTAGCGATTGCGTACCAGTTAAATTGTTGTAGCCATTGTTTCCATGCCAGGCCATTTTCTTTTGACAAATCTAATGGATTTGGTGGTCTTAGTCCAGTGCCACTATCCATAGTTTTTCTGTCGTGTTTATCACTTTCTTCTTTTGCTGACATTTTATCACTGGTCCCGGGTTTCGGCACCATGTATCTTTATGATATTTGTGGTTTATCAAATGAAACAATAAATTATAAAATTACGTGCGTGGTTTTTATTACGGGAGACCATAAAGTAAAATCACATCAGAATAGATGACCATAGACCATAGTCGCGTTCCGTGTTACGCATACATAAATAATTCCATGCCTGACAGTGATGATGTCCCAAGTTCTCAATAATGACAAAAAATATTGTAATTCCCCAGTCGATTTATATTATAAGACATGACGACTTGAATGAAAAGCTGTATAGAACATTCTTGGTTCTTATTTTTGTCCTAAATATATTAGCACTGGGATATTTATGTATTATTTTGATTTACAGGTACCGGATGCAACACTGGAAACTATTAAACAATTAAATTTAAAATCTGAAAACTACAACAAAAAACATTAAATGAAAAAGTAAGAAGACAAAAAAAGAAAATTGTAGATTTTTCAAATACATATTATCAAAGATTTAAAACAATCGCATTGGGTGAATGCAGAAGATTTTAATATCTTCTGCATTCACCAAATGCGATTGTTTAAGGTTTTGTGATTGTAAATTAATGCGACTGATTGAATTGTTTGGAAAATTGTATGAAAACATAAGCGATTGTGTATCTGAGATTTGTATTGTGAAGGTTTTACAAGTGTGTTATTCAAAATTATATCATTTAAACTTTTTATGGTCACTACCTAGGTACCTACTTAGTAAAACGGGTTCAATATTGTCATTAAAATCTTTGTTGTATAAAAATAATATATTATCGCAATTATGTAGCTTTTTGTTTTATTTCAGTACCTAGTTTATTAAATAAACATTGATAAAATTACACTTTCTTAGTAACAAGTTGATGCGTCTCACGAGCGCGGTCGATTCATGGTTGGGTGCATGTATGCACGTACACATTGTCTCTGTAATTTGTGCATAAATTTTTTTATACTATACAATTCCGTTTCACATGATCGAGGTGAAAATTAAATCAATAATATAAAGTATGGTCACCAAAGTATCTGTGTCGATGAATATATCGATATACAATAGGGCAGCACTACGGAAAGGAGCCATTTTTGTTTCCTCTGAACTTTAGGTATACACGTTTTTTTCGTAGGTATGCCATCTCCATTGGTTTCAGTACTCAGAGCGCATAGTCGCATATGGTTGTTGGTATTACTGTCAGTGTCACGTAAGAAAAGCGGCAAGGAAATGTCACCATCCATTCATTTGTTTGTATCATTATCAACCTTATCAATGGTATTATTCAAAGTAATTTTTTGTTGTTTAATTAAAAAAAAAAAATATTCAAAGTTTTAAAACTCTACAAAAGTTTATAACTCTTTCGACATGGACACTGGCAGAGTCAATGATAATATATATAAACTGAGGTAGATGCGTTTTACCGAGGTCTGCGCGGCAAGACGAAACCAGGTGAATTCACTTGACTGAACTCAGTCCGCTCTGCCTCGCGCCGCGATACGAACGTACGTTGCGGGATTTTAGAGAAAAGTAAAACAAACGAAAATGCCACATTTTGTGTTTCGAAAGTGAAAAAATTATACTGGGACAGCTGTAAAAAACAGGCAGGATATATCTTTCCATTTGTAAGTACTGTTAGTCTATTTAAAATGGAAAATCATTAATTTTATATTAAAAAATCACTGCCGCGGCGTTGCCGCTTTGAAATTTACACGAACGAGACAAGACGTAGTGCGTTGCATTCATGAATGACAGAGAGAACGAGATAATGGCGTGCGGTGTTGTCGGTTCGACCGACGCTAAGGGAGGTTAGGGTGATATGGGTAATATGATCACGCAATGCAACAATATTATTTTTCACCACTACTTTCCAATTATTTTTCGTAGTAGGATAATAAAGAGATGGATTTGACTTTCAACATTTGCTCCTATTGTGTTTTAGATTTCCTAAAGACGAATTAATTAGGGAGAAATTGGTAAATTAAATTGGTACGAGTCGTTAGAACCCAAAGACGAGACGATGAATGGATGCCAACGGCATACTCCACAATATGCTCCAAACACTTTGTAGATACTGACAAGTACGTCACAAAAAAAATCACAAACTGATAAAGAATGCAGTGCCGGTAATTAAGGTAAAATAGAAAAAAAAACTACTTTTAATATTCGGTTGTGTGTTCCTATGTTTGATTAGACAGGTAAAATTTCAGCCCGATCCGTTCAGTACTTTTGACGTGAAGAAGTAACAAACATCCATCCATCTATCAAACCAAACTTTATTAAATTATAATCATAGTAACTAGCGACCCGCCCCGGCTTCGCACGGGTGCAAAGCTGATAATAAATATACTACAGAATCGGCCTCCCTGCCGGTACCGCTGCAACCGCCATGTCCCTGCATTTTAATTCTATGATATCTTCGAAAATATTCATTTACCTTAATTACATGCTGTAAAGGGCCAAATGAATCTATATTAAATGCACAATGTTAAAATAGCTTCGTAAATAAGCAATAAAATTATTTCTCGTAAAAAGTAAAGGATATAAACTGGTTATTGTGGGTTATCCCTAAGAGATAGATATATACCACCCGGACTTTTTATAGACCTTTTTAAGGTGTACAATACTGTACTACATTATTTTGATCTATCTCGTAGGGTTCAGCCAGCGTTTGCAATGTAAGCGCAAAAAAAGTATTTATTTACGACATCACATAAGAAATCTCTAAAATTATCAGTGTTCCTCTACTATATTATGCATGTATTATACATATAAACCTTTTTCTTGAATCACTCTATCTATTAAAAAAAACCGCATCAAAATCCGTTGCATAGTTTTAAAGATCTAAGCATACATAGACACAGACAGACAGACAGGAAGCGACTTTGTTTTATACTATGTAGCGATTAGAAGGCACTTAAGTTAAGTAAAAGTATTTTTTCTAGTGTGCTCACATAAATGTACCTATACTAGGAATGTAATACTATAATTCGTAAATAAACATTTTTATTTAAAATTTACTGTTTATTTTCTTAGTGGTGCCTCGTTACCCCCGTTTCCCCTAGTTCGTTCCTTAGCTGCTAGCCGATGACGTCATAGGCTGTCATTGGCCGTCAGCCCGCTGGCCGCTCGTGTAAAGTGTGACCAGTATGTTCATCTCTTTCTGACAACGGGGTCCTATATATCTCTGTGATCTTTTAACGTACTCAGTGATACAAATAAAGTTCCATAGTCCTATGCAGGTAGCTATAGTAAAATATCGCCATGTTTTTATTTCTTTCTAATGAGTATGACGTCTCTATTGGTAAAATCTCATTGGGCAGAGTTGTGGCAGCACAGACACAGCGAGCCATGAAATAAGAAGTTGAAGAAACAAACAAACGAAAATTCGCAAACGAAAGTTTTGTGTTTTCTTCGAATTCAGCGAGGATTAAACTTCATTTCTTTCCAATTTTGCGTTATGGGTAAAAGATATTACTGTGATTATTGCGATAAAACAATGTCATGTGCACCTTCTATCATAAAAACGCATAACAGCGGCTTAGCTCACCAGAAACTTGTTCAAGAACATTATCAAAAATATAAAGGTAAATACGCTCTATAACTCGATAAATTTAATCGATAAAATTAATTACAAGTACGTTGTTTTATTAAAAAACCACCTATCTCAAAAGCCTGCCTGCTTTATGCCATTTTTAACTTAGGTGCCTATTAAGTAATAACTCCATCCATCCATCCATCGGCCTCTTCACATCTACGAAAGCTGATGAAGGTGACACCAGCTTGGAATTAATAATAATTACGTTAACTAATTATCTAGCTCTCCACTCTTAAGTAGTAATATTCGTGACTTTTTTTCAATCAAAAATCAAATCAAAAACGCTTTATATTTTTGATTTCTGTCGCTTCGGTATGTAGACTAAAGTAAAGAAGCGACGAAGAAACCTTTAGCCTGTTAGTTGTTATTTTTCGAGTTGGATCAAAACCCGTTCCAAGCTTTTTTATCTTCTAGATAATCTGATATTTTATAGTAAGCCTTTTTGCACAGCAAGGATTTGACAATTTGTTTGAATTTTTTTACTGATAATTTTTGCAACTCACTAGGAGTTTTGTTGTAGAAGCGTATACATTGCCCTTTAAAAGATACATTAATTTTGTGTAGCCTAGTTGTGGGCACAGCGAGTTTATGTTTAGTTCTGGTACCTATTAAAGTTATGTTTATCACAATTTTTAGGGAACTGATTTTTATTTCTATGAGTGTACAACAAGTTTTCGTAAATATATTGACATGGTACTGTCATTATATTTATTTCTTTGAATTTATCACGTAGGAATCTCTGGGACCCATATTATAGATTGCACGAACACAGCCCTCTTCTGCAGCACAAATATGGTGTTAATATCTGCAGCGTTCCCCCACAGCAGTATACCATAAGACATAATACTATGGAAGTAGCTGAAATAAACAAGTCTAGATGTATCCACGTCTGTAAGATGATGGATTTTTTGACTGCATACGCTGCAGAACTAAGTCTCTTCGATAGCTTATCTATGTGTGGGCCCCATTGAAGTTTATGATCTAAGGTGATTCCTAAGAATATGGTTCTTTCTACTATTTCCAACGTTTCTCCTTTAACGTTTACATCAACCTTCACTTGTTTAACATTAGGTAGAATAAATCTAATACATTTTGTTTTGCTTTCGTTTAGCAAAAGATTATTGACACTAAACCAATGGACTACTTTTGAGATTGCATTATTCACATCGTCGAAATATTTGTTTTCAGACCCAGAGACAATTGTATCAGAGGAAAGCAAGAAAACACCATGTAATCGCTACTTCAGTGGTGAATGTCGGTTTGGCACCATTTGTAGGTACTCTCACTATTCTACAGATCAAATAGAGGCTCTAAGGTGCTATGGTAAGTGGAAGACTTCATTATTGGATGTTCCGAATTGTATTGATACAAAAATAATATCTATACTCACAAAGAATATTACAATCAAATAATATAAATAAATTAGAATTAGTATCTACAATTGAAACTGTTAAGCTAACCGTAGACTGTTTCAAACAATCTACAGATAGCTCTACTTATCATAAAAATAATAGGTATGCTGTAAGAAAACTCTTGTAGGGTTAAGCTTGCCTTTGTACATGTCCAGTATTTGTTGTTGACTAGCTTCTGCCCGCGGCTTCACACGCATATTTTCGGTATAATAAGTAGCCTATTGTTTAAGTTAGGCTATATTCTAAGTGTATGCAAAATTTCATCTTGATTTGTTCAGTAGTTTTGGAGGTAACAAAAATTCGTATTTCATAAACTTTTGGCTTTTTAATATTAGTAGGATTTAACTTGTGTGTAAATATTTAATTGCATATTTAAGAATAGACTTACATACATATCACTTGCCAATTTCTTTTTTCAGTTTCAACAAAGAAGCTTGCAAAAACCATTGTCACAAAGCTGTCTTTCCAAGATCTATATAACAATCTGCAGAAGGAGAAAATGACAAAGCAAGATGATGGATCGACAATCACGGAACTGATAGACCAAAATGGCGTAACCCATGTTCTGCCGTGGACTTACAACCCAGTTTTGGAGAATTATGATCTTCCTCCTAGTATTAGGAAATTTACTCTTGAGGATTTTGACAAAGCTTCTCTCTCAAGTTGGGGTTGAAGAAGGTAACCCGCTTTCTGAAGCTAGTCAATAAAGTTATCATGTTATCAATCCCTCATGAGCACTACTGCTGAAAGAGTGTCTCCCTAAAAACAGGTGTTTTGCCATAATGACCATGCTTGGCAGATTGGTAATTGTAGGCAGTAGATGCAGTAGAAGTCTAAAAAAAACATGGAAAGAAGCTAGTGGTTGCGTAGTTGACTATTACCACATCTATGTCCTGAGTTGAAGGGGTCGATTCTTATGTTACATGGTGGCTTCAGGCTAGCTATCACATTCCTGCACAATATTCTTACAACCAGAGCGTCATAATGCACAATATACTCCCATGTTTGTATGTCAGAGCAGATTGCAAAATTTCATTCCCCTTCGTTTTTGTATTAGACAGAACAGGTATAAATTTTGCAAAATACCATGACACATTATTCACTATAGAAGAAGTACCTAAAAAGTTTAGGCTATTTTTTATATACCTTGAGTTTAGAACGAAATTTACCATTTTATGAACCCAATAGTCATAAAAATAGTTTCAAGAACTCATAAAATGTTAAAAACTTTTTATCACATTTTCCCCTACTATCTTGGAATTTTATAGCAAAAAATGTGTATGATATTTACTTTATTTCTAGTTTCTGTAAGTACTTTTTAGTTCTGCCTGCTTTAGGCCTGGAACAAAAGTATTTTTGACAATAAGTTTATTTCCAATCGATATACATGGTTATAAACTATATTTTATTGCTAGCTGACCCTGTACCCGTGACTTCGTTCGCGATTGCCATACCTGCTGACTAATTATTCACATTTGACAACATTTTCTCTCATGTTGAAGAAACGCTGATTGAATTGAATACCCGTTTTGGTATTATATCTTTGGTGAAAGAAACTAGAGATAGAGAGACGACGCAAATCGCGCGCACTGTTATGGACATAAAAACGAACACATTGACACAAATTGATTTTTGCTTTAATCTTACCGATGTAGGAATATAATCTGTGTTTAATCTATTGAATGTGTAATGAAATATGTACAAAAAAAGTACACATTTTGACTTTCATCCCCTCTCCCAAGGGAACCGTACCTACTGAATTCCGGGATAAAAGTGTCCCATGTCTTTCCTCGTAGTATGAGCTCAAATCATGCAAAGTTTCATTCGAATTCATTCAGTAGTTTCGGAGCGTTATGCGCAGTCAAGAAATTTTACTTCCATCTCATCTCCCAAGGGAACCGTTCTGAATTCCGGGATAAAAAGTATCCTATGTCCTCCTATCTTGTAGTTTGAACTCAAATCAATCCACCTTTCGACGACCTCAGTGGCACGGCGGGCGAAGGTCCGCCTGCAACGCAGGAGATTGCAGATTCAATCCCCACCTCGGAACAAATGTATTACAGTCTGTAATATCTGCTCAGGGTGTTTTCTATGTATAATAAAAAATATTTATCTATGTAATGTGTTGTATTAACTTAAGTACCTACCTATATCAGTTATCCAGCTAGTATACCTACTTTAACACAAGCTCTCTTGGTGCTAGATGATGTTGTGAATTGTCCAGCATTATTATATAAAGCCACATTATAGACAAACTAAGATCAAAAATAATCTTCTGTAAAACTAAACTAACACTATCATAGCCCAAGACGCAGATGCCAAACTACTCCCGCGTGTCGCGGCGGCGGCGGCGCGCCCCTGCGAGGGCAGTGATTGCGTTAATGGGCATGCTTCGACCAATAGTTAAATGCTTCCGCAGAAATGTTAGGCAGTTTTACAACTCGCACAGCAAAACTATATAATAACTTGCCAAAATATTAAAGAATCCGCTAGCATAACTGTTTTCAAGAAAAGACTTAAGAAATATGTATCACACTAATATTATAAATGCGAAAGTTTGGATAGATGGATGGATGGGTGGATGTTTGTTACCTCTTCACTCCGAAACTACTGAACACACACAGGTAATTCTAATCCTGAAATCAAACATAGGCTACTTTGTATCCCATAAATCAGTTCCTATGGGAACTACTGATTGATTTCAAAATCACCTTTTAACGTTTCCATAGAAACAACGCGTTCAAAGCCGCGGGCATAAACTAGTTAGAGAATATTTCTGCAGAATAGCTTAACAAGAACTGCACTGTGAAAGTGTATTAGATATTAAGAAAAACACATTTCTCTGTTAAATTATGTATATATAATTATGTTTTTTTGAGAAATAAATATCTTGTCTTGATGCAAATAATATAAAACTATCTTCTTTATTTTCAGATATTTTTGGCTGATCAAATTGAAAGCTATACAATTTACGAACTCCAATCAAATATCACTGAAATTTATGAGTGGCTTTACCATACAGGAGCTCTTAGCCTAAGTTGCGATGCTTGGAAGAATATGTTTGCAACTCAGGAGCATCCCTGGCAAGATCTGGACGGAACTATCTATCGAGTCGTTGCTATTGGTATCATATTCCTCTGTACTCTGTTGCTAGATACATAGTAGATAGATAATTTATTAATTAAGAATAATAATATATAAAAACACATAATTTGGTTAGCCTTAAAGCCTATGGTCGGTTTGTTTAAGCAGTCAGTTCTCCTCTATGTTACTTAGAATTTATTAAGTACTAGCTGTACCCGCGACTTCGTTCGCGATTGCCTTACCTACCGACTAATTAAGTTCACATTTAACCATAGTCTCTCATATTATGAAACGCCGCCGCCGTGCAAAAAATCGTGTGGGGTCTAAGGGGGATAGCATGTTGTCATCTTCAATCCCATCCTTTATCCACACGACTTTTAGCTACGACTCGGCCAGCGTCAGTGTTAAGATGTGTCATACTCGTTTCACTTCTTACTCATGGTTCCGTTCAGCTGGGGTCCTATTCTGCTATACTAATCGCTTCACTATGACAGGGGTATCGACACAGAATGACACGTTTTGGTATTCCACCTCAGATGAAAGAAATTATGATGAATGCAGATGGAGAGACGCGCGTCAAGTTTGAAACTATTAATTTATCTCGCACGCACCATCTGGAGTTGTATTAATCTAAGAATTGTACGTGATGATTCTGCGACGATTCCATTGTCATACTGAAGCAATTGTATTGCAGAATTGGGCTCCTGATCCATTTGACTGGACCACCGTAATTTTTTTTTCGTTAGTAGGTAGGTTCAGTTGGCTGTGTACCACAGTAAAAATATTTTTCTGTGGTCTAGTTAGTTTAATTGGACCACTTACTGCAACCAAACTTCGGTAGTACAGTTAACTGGACCAGTTAAACCACCATATATCATGTAAGGTAGGAACCTAACTTATTTTTCCAAGACGCCTTAGTAGGTAGGAACCTAACTAATGGGGCGTCTTGGAAAAATACATAGATAGGAACTTACCTACGCTCTATCTACTAATTTTTTTCTTCTAACTACAGATTATTTCATCAATCTTCTGATTTTCTACTCGACTTTCTACTGATTTAGTCAAATTCGATCTAACAAAAAGAATGCATGAAATCGGACGACGCGTAGACCCGTCGTGATGCGCGGTTAAAGAATTCTACTTTTTCCTCTCTCCCAGGGGAACCTTACTGAATTCCAGGATAAAATGTATCCCATGTCCTTCCTTGAACTCAAATATGTAGTACCAATTCAGTCCAACTCATTCAGTAGTTTCGGCGTGATGCGCGGTGAAGGAATTTTACTTTCATCCCTTCTCCCAGGGGAACCTTACTAAATTCTGGGATAAAATGTATCTTTCCTCGTAGAATGAAATCAAATTATGCCGAGTTCCATTCGAATTCATTCAGTTGTTCCATCGTGATGCGCAGTTAAAGAATTTTACTTTCATCCTCTCTCCCAGGGGAACATGACTGAATTCCGGGATGAAATGTATCCCATGTCCTTCCTTGTAGTATGAAATCAAATCGTGCAAGGTTTCATTCCAACTCATTCAGCACTTTCGGCGTCATGCGCGGTGAATAAATTTTACTTTCATCCCCTCTCCCAGGGAAACCTGACTGAATTCCGGGATAAAAAGTATCCTATGTCCTTCCTCGTAGTATGACCTAAAATCGTGCCGAGTTTCATTTCAATACCTTCAGTAGTTTCGACGTGATGCGCGTTTAAGAAACAGACAGACAGACAGACAGACAGACAGACAGACAGACAGACATGAATGAAAAAAATACAGTTTTGGCTTCAGTATCGATAATAGAGTGCCCTCCAAAAAAATTTTCAAAATATCTTCAATGTACAGAATTGGACCTGTTACAGTTTTATTATAAGTATAGATACTGTATTGTATAGTATATTATATATCTTCTGCTACCTCTTAACATACTATTTACTTGCCTAAATATTGTATATAATGCTGTGTGAGTTGCCCAGCATTATTTATTTATTTATTGATATAAATCTATTATACAGGGTTATTGGTAATCCACTGACACCGCGTGGTGCAGGTTCTGCCCATCAACACCAACACGTTTGTGAAGACGGCAGGTCTTAATTCTTAAATTTGATACTGGTAGAAGGTACCACCCTCCATTAAATAATCGTTCTTTTGAAGCAATTATTTGAAAGGTTTTATTTAAAAATAAACTTAAAAACAGCTCTGCCCTGAATTAACAGTGGGTGTGGGAGTGAGCTATCGGTCTTTAGTAATTCAGTGGGTTCTGGACAAACGAGTTTTTAATTTTTTTCTTATCGGTTAGGTATTTCCAAAAAAAATAGGTATTAAACCTGGCGTCTTTAAGAACGTGTTCGTGATGATAGGCAGAACCTAAATAAATAAATAAATAATCCTAAATCTTATAAAAACCATCTAAAATACTCAGTCTTAAGCAAGATAAACATATTCATACATTAGAATATGGATACATTTTTGTATTAGCTAAAAATCAAGCTCGTGGGTAGGCTGATGATGATTTTTTCCTATCAGCCAATTTTATCATTTGGGTGGATACTCTTCTACCTCTGAATCACAATAGGTAGAACTTAAGGGTCCGGCGACGGATGAATTTCCCATACAAACGTAGTACCAAAATGATTTGTTATTTGAGAATATTTTCACAATGGTTTGTTATTATTTGTATTAGAATAGTAATTATTTAGGTTCCTGCCACAAGTTTTTTTCAAAATACTTATCTACACAAATACTAACAAAACATTCATTCTTTAATGTAAAAATGCGATTCGGTTTAATTTCATTTCAGAAAGGTATTTTGAAAAAAAAATATGGTAGGAACCTAGATAAATACAATTTTAATACAAATAAAAGCAGACCATGGTGAAAATATGCTCAAATTACAAATCATTTTGGTACTACGTTTGTATGGGAAATCCATCCGTCGCCGGACCCTTAACATGTCTTATTTACTAGCAAAAAGTAGGTACTTACCTAGTATAGTACCTTACCTAGGTACCTAGTAGGTACCTTACCTAGCTATTACTGTTTAAGAAAAAACCAATAATCGTAAAATATATTCCTGATCTCGCATACCTACCTACTTTCATAGGTAGGTGTTATACATTTCAATCATTTCAACATACCTAGAGTTTTTATCAACTCCTCGGCTTCTCACCTTTTTCCATTAAAAATGATGTTTATACTCATTCCAGTTCTTTTAGCTGTAAGTAGCTAAAATAAACTACAATAGCATTTAGCCTGTATCTGACTATAATATTTTAATGAGTTCATTAGACTAATGGAACCGTTAATATCTATGGTTAATATAGTGTTATTATTAGAAAGTGTCATCTAGGTGCCTAAGTAATGTAGGTATTTGGATTACCCGTCCTTGACTTGACACTTGGCAGACATGAATACTTAAAATAAAATTTTAAAATAAGTCCTAATACCTATCTCCCCCGGACTAAGGGAGACACCAGGAGTTCAAAATCGTGATGTCTCCCCAAGGGGGGCAATCAGGGGAGACTGTAACGGAAATAATTTGCTGTTTGGTGGTTAGACTGACACTCAAATAGTAATTATGCTTTACCGATTCGATTTTTTATCGATTGTGTTTATGAAGAATTTGTAATAGATTATGCTATCGTTCGTTGCTCAACGTTTTGTATTATTTTACAGACTTCACTCGGGCGTCTAAAATAACTTTATTTTTGGAATCAGAATATTCATTATAATAAAATAAAATAAATTGACGACCTCCGAGATCTTGAGATACCTGTAGATTGTTTGCAACAGTCTGCAGTTAGCTCAATTGTTTCAATTGTAAATAGTATTTACAATTGAAACAATTGAGCTAACTGCACCTGTTTTAATTTATTTCTATTATTTGATTGTAATTATCATAGGTTCTAACATAATATATATCTTTTGACTTAACTAAGTTAGAAAGAAACTATCTCAAACAGAAATCAAAAGTATCACTATTTCCGTGTCAGTGTTTAGTTTTATAATTTAACCTTTTCTAAGTGTACATATATTGCATTTATGGAAATAAAAAGTTTTTGATTTGATTCTGATCCTATGTTTGTTTTAGTTTGTTTGAAAAATTATGTCTTTCAGATTTCGTTTGACCAAGTTGTCTCCAGGCTCACTATTAAGGGTGGAAATTATACATCGAACACCACCCAAATATATGATTGGCTATATTATACAGGTATCAAACAAGAAGGTTTTGATGGTTGGAAAATGATGTACCCCTTCAAGATTAATGGTGAATATGTACCATATATGGAACCAAATCTCACCATATATCGTAGAATTTTCAATATCGGCTTAGAATTTATCCGTAAATTATTTCGTGGAGATGTCAAAACAGAACCAATACCAAAAGAAGGTTCCGATATTTATCTGTCAGGCAAAACTGAAATAAAAGAAAATGATATGTCACCAACAAGACGAGCTACGCACGAAGAAAAATTAAATGAAATAATAGAGTTTTGCAAAGATAAACACTTAACCACAAACTATTTATATGAAGAAGTGCAAAGAATCATAGCACAGAGGGTAGTAAAAGACGACTTGCGGTTTATGGTAACGGATTTAGAACAACCAAGACATGTTGGTATGAAAAATCAAGTGCTCAATTATTATAAGAGATTACGGGTCAAAGAGGCACGTAATTCTCACAAAGGGCCAGAACATTTTGACACAAATAAATTGACCATAAAAATTGCAAACTAACACTACGCAACATCTATATCACCTAATTAAATTATTTATTTGAAAACTTTAAACCTAGCCTTTCCTTTTTGTGCTATCATTTTTCCACTATTTATGCAAGCAAATATACTCGGATAAAAATTGTAAAATGTTTGTGAATTTAAATAAATTATTCTTACACGGAGTTTCTTCATTTTAGGTACTAACTATTATTTTAGTTAAAGATAATTATAGTCAAAATTGGTTTAGTTGTTACATAAAAAATCCTTAGCTAGATTAAGTACATAATTATAATAGACTAGCTGTACCCGCGACTTCGTTCGCGATTGACATACCTGGCGACTAATTAGGTTCACATTTAACCACAGTAATTTCTTTCATGTTATGAAACGCCGTGCAAAAAAACTTCGATGCCCAGAATTGGACCTGTTACACTTCTAACATAGGTAAGTATCTTTATTTAGGTACTTACCTAGTTAAATTGTGTATGAATCGTGTAGAGTCTACGGGGGATAGTATGTTGTTATCTTCAATCCCATTCTTTATCCACACGACTTTTAGCTACGACTCGGCCAGCGTCAGTGTAAAGAAGTGTCATACTCGTTTCACTTCTTACTCATGGTTCCGTTCAGCTGGGGCCCTATTCTGCTAAACTAATCGCTTCACTATGACAGGGGTATCGTCAAAGAATGACACGTTTTGGTATTCTACCTTAGATGAAAGAAATTATGATGAATGCAGATGGAGAGACGCGCGTCAAAGTGTCAAGTTTGAAACTATTAATTTATCTCGCACGCACTATCAGGAGTTTTATTAATCTATAAGGATTCTATGTGATGATTCTGCGACGATTCCATTGTCATAGTGAAGCCATTTTATTACAGAATTGGGCTCCTGATCCATTTGACTGGACCACCGTAATTTTTTTTTCGTTAGTAGGTAGGCTCAGTTGGTTGTTTACCACAGAAAAAAATATTTTTCTGTTGTCTAGTTAGTTTAATTGGACCACTTACTCCAACCAAACTTTGGTGGTACAGTTAACTGTACCAGCTAAACCACCAAATATCATGTCCATGAATATCGCATGGACCATCTGCACTTTTTACCTACTTTGCCTGAAATAGGCATTGACGCACTCATTAGTTAGGTTTCTACCTAGGTACTTAGGTAGGAACCATACTTAGGTAGGAACCACCGTTACTAATGGGTGCGTCTTGGAAAAATATATAGATAGGAACTTGCCTACCCTTTATCTACCGATATTTTTCTTCAATCTACAGATTATTTCTTCAATCTATTAATTTTCTACTTGACTGTCTACTGATTTAGTCAAATTAGATCTTGCAACACTGTTACTAACAAAAAGAATGCATGAAATCGGACGACGCGTTAATGAATTCTTAATAAGAACACATTTTGACTTTTATCCCCTCTCCCAAGAGAACTGTGCCTACTGATATCCCAGATAAAATGCATCCTGTGTTCCCTCTTAGTATGAGCTCAAATCATGCCAAGTTTCATTTGAATTCATTCAGTAGCATATTTTTACTTTCATCCACCCTCCCAAGGGAACAGCACTGATTCCGGGATAAATCGTATTGCTCATTTGAATACATTCTGTACTTTCGGCGTGATGCGCGACCCAGGAATTTAACTTTTATCCCCCTCCACGGGGAACCTTACTGAATTCCGGTATAAAATGTATCTTTCCCCGTAGTATGAACTCAAATCGTGCCGACTTCCATTCGAATTCATTCAGTAGTTCTGTCGTGATGCGCGGTTAAAGAATTTTACTTTTTCCTCTCTCCCAGGGGAACTTTACTGAATTCCAAGATAACATGTATTCCATGTCCTTCCTTGTGTAAGCCTCCCAAAAAAAATAGGTTTAGAGTTGGAAATAATTGTGTTTTATAGATTGTAAAATATTTGAAGAGTGCAACATTCTATCTGTCATGGACGCCGTTGTAAAAAAGTTATGTTGATTTTATGGATAAATTGTTTTAAGTTGTAAAAGGAATATACCTAGCCCATGTTAATATCATGCCATGTTTTATTTCAGTAACACAGTTGAACCTCCATTAGCTTTCAGTCCGAAGAGGGAAAGACACGCCTACAGTACCTAATGTGAATGTGACCTTCCGAAAAGTTCAGTGAAACCTATTCCTATGAAAAAACTCAAGTTTCGATGACATAAGCAATGATTTCCTATACAAATCGGCTGACGACAAAAACAAACGCATATTTGAACCGGAGTGGGTATATTCTCTTTGATTTGAACCATTGATTTTACATATTTAGGTACAAGTTGCAATTATTACCTATCCGCCAAACTTTGGCAAGCGAAATATTAGATTGTGTTGATTGAAAACCATTCGAATTCAATGGTAAATAGTAAAGACTTTCAATTAGAGTTCAAAGTCATCCATAATCATATTAATCATATATAAATGATAGCGTACTTGTAACCTCCTATATGATAAAGTTACTTTTTCTATTCTTTTCTTGATGGTTTGTTAAAAATTATGTTGTGAATTGATCTGAACTAGTAAAATACAAGCTACCAATGAAACCCTTTACAGTAATTAAAGTGACCAACAAAATGCATTACAAGTTTACTCCCATGTTCATCGAGCAATCTTGCTACAAGAGAAAATATATGATTGGGTTTGTACCAATACTTTTACAATGCCACATTAAATTAATAGAGATGATTGAGATAACTAAACACATGAATTTTAAACACAAAAACACAGAAATTGTGTAATCAAAGTTAATTTGGTTATTATCATGGAATTATTTGATTTGTTCACAATTTGTGATAGAAATTTTGCACTAACATTCTGAATAGTGATGGTAGGTACTTATTTATCTGGTAAATTCCTTGAAATCTACAACACATAAAAACAAAATAAAGATGAAAATTCAAAAATCTTCCCGTTGTGAGAATTTGTTTCTTACTTGTTATGCATTACATTTTGCATAAACATTTGCTTGAAGTGAATTGAACTAACTAACAACTAACTTTGGATTCTTATACAAGTCTTTAGACATATTAATTATTTCAATGTTAATCACACAGTATTTTCAGAAAGTATCTATAGGTACCAATTGCTATGATGAGCGACCAAACTTTATTGAATATTTGATCTAATGATTATGAATAGAATTTATAACCCTTATTCAGGCACAAATAATAAGAAAACAATATTAAGCACCATCCAAGTGTAGTACACATAATAATAATAATTTTGCATAGACTGAGAAATGTCGGGTGAGCAAAATATCTATTTTCTTGTTCTCAGTATTTGAAAATAGTGATATCAGTTTTGGAAGTAACTTAGTTACTACTAGCTTCACTTTGGCTTGAAAATATACTTATTAGTGAATGAAATAACTCCCTATATAATAACTGGGTTGAACGATGATGATAATCTAAATACTTATTTCATTAACTCGAAATGATGCATTGTTGTCGTACCTATCAGGAATACAATTATGTCAACTATCAGTTTAAGAAATTGTCTTAGATGTTCAATACTAACCCGACAGGGTTGGGAGACAAGAATAAGTAATTACCTTAATAAAATATTATATAAAATGGAAAATAGTGACATTGCTAATTGGTAGGCATGTGATAGAGATGACATTTCACATGATGACATTTCATCGGCTTCGTGGAAAATAATGACCGGATTATGCCTTTTCTCGGGGTTAACCCTGAAATGCGTACCCATCGTCTTACAGACACCACTGATATTTAACCCTTAACTACCTACCCATAGTCTCACAGACACTTGTGATATTAATTTTGTGAATAAGAAAAGTATCTCCTGAGGGTTAATGGGTACCTACTTAAATTCAGTTGCAATGTTGTAGATTATAGTTGAATAAATAAATTAAAAAAAAAAAAGTATGTTTGCTACCGGTTCGCTGGTATATTGATATTTAGTTAGTGGATGAACTAATGTGTCATAAGTAGGTCATTGTTGTTTGAATAATTATTCAACTGCGAAAATCGAGTATTTTACTCACTGACGTTATTTATTCATTTAGAATTACCAACAAAATATACACAAGTCATGTGAATTAAAGAGCACAAAAAAAAAAAAAAAAAAATGATGAGTCGCTTAAGCAAAAGCTATAGAGAGAAGAGAATCATACCTACAAAGAGAGTAATAATAATAATGATAAAAAACGTTTCTAGACAAAACGGACGAGTTATTTGCACAGTTAAATAAACAGGATTCCTTTTTGTTATTGTGTGTAAGTGCTTTTTGTTATTGTTAACATAACAAAATAAATAACAATCATTTAAGGAGAAAGAAATAAACCACTTATTTAAGATTGACATGGCTCATATGAAATACTAATTTGAAAACGAAATAACAAAGTTTTACTTTAAATTACGTATACCGCTTGTTGTGTTAGGTGCACGAAATTATTTTAAAAAAATGGATTCAATAAACTAAAGTTTATCTTTAAAGAACAAGACAAGATTCCATAAGTTGCCATAAAAAAAGGGCCTTAGTAAAATAAATCAGACTATTAGTGTGAAGCAAACAAACCTTACTTGGACCTAAATAAGCATAACGTAACAAATCGAATTATTTAAAGAGATAAAATTAAATCGATAAATTTTAAGTTATCTACCCACAATAAACAAAGGCACGATTGAAACTATAAATAATAATAATAATAAACTAAGTACTATTTCCACAAAATTAAGATAATTTAAAAACGCAATGAATAGAGCAAGAAGTATACTCGTACTTACATTTTTATACAACGATATGTTGCTTACGAAAATATTGATTGTGTCTATTTTGATATGAATAATATTTAGGATTAGATGAATAAAAATGGCGACTAGTAAAAACGAGATACTGCTTTAAAATACAACGTAAATAAACGCTATAAAGTTATTACAAAGATTACCGACCGTATAAAACTGAATAAAACTGTGTTGTGGTCAGGAACGCCACGCGAGAAATGAATAAATTTGGATTTCTAAAACAAAGAAACATTAAATAGAGAATGTGACATATTATATTAAGAATATTGTCAAAAATTTGTCATACTAGAGAACATCTGTTGTGTAAAAGTCAGAGAATGAATAGGTACCGTACACAGGTACATATTAAGGGAATCTGAATCTGATTAACGAGTATGAACAATTATTAATATTTTAATACATAACCCAATAAAAAAAAAATGTAACTAATCTTCAGTTAGTCAGTATTTTTATACGAAAAGCTTAGAACGCAGATTGTTTGAATTTACAATTGTCAAATAATACGCAGAATATTATTTTTAGATAAACTTCATAATATGAGACGTACTTGAAAATGAAAATGTATTGTCGATATAAACATTAAATAACGAATAAAAGGAGAGATAATAATGTTGACATGATTGTGAAATTTATTTCAGTTATAATACAGATAAACAGTAAAATAAATGACAATAGAGATGGTTTTAGTAGTAAGTTTTTGAAGTATTATCACTTAACCTATTAAATGCGAAAATACAACTCTACGTTTTAAAGTGGTTCAAGGGTATTACTGAGAAGGAAGTCGATGTATTTGTTTATAGCAGACTATAGACTTGAAATTAAAATTAACTAATTTATTATTAAGGTACAAAAAAAAAAGTGGTGATGAATAATTTAAATGATTACAGTAATTTTTCTTGTAGAAACGTACTTTCTGTCACTACCCACAAATAACATACTTACATCAAATTAAAAGTGTTGTCAAGTAAGAGATTGATAGACAATAATAATATTGAATAAACGAATAACTATTTACAAAAAAAAAGTTATTAAAAAGAAAAGTAGTAGAATGATATATATATATATATATATATATATATATATATTTTTAAAATGAAGTACCTATATTCAATATTTTTTATTTAAAGTAAGTTATTAAAGCGAAAAATTATATTTCAGTAATGAGATCCATACATTGATGTCAAGTAAATTTAGTACACATGTACATCGGTATTATCAGTATGTAAATCGGTTCCCTAAAAATAGTGATAAACATAACTTTAATACCAGAAATAAACATAAACTCGCTGTGCCCACAACTAGGCTACACAAAATTAATGTATCTTTTAAAGGGCAATGTATACACTTCTTCTACAAAACTCCTAGTGAATTGCAAAAATTATCAGTAGGTAAATAAATTTAAACAAATTGTCAAAACCTTTAAAATAAAATGTCTGATTATCTAGAAGATAAAAAAAAAGCTTGGGACGGGTTTTGCTCCAACTCGAAAGATAACAACTAACAGGCTAAAGGTTTCCTCGTCGCTTCATTACTTTAGTCTACATACCGAAGCGACAGAAATCAAAAATATCACTTTATTTCCGTGTCAGTGTTTAGTTTTATAATTTGACCTTTTCTAAGTGTACATTTATTGTATTTATGGAAATAAAGAGTTTTTGATTTTGATTTTGTACAATGGCATAAGAGAAAAATAACATAATTATAATAAACGAATTTTTCGAAATTGTGTGATACCGTTTGTTAAATGAAATTATTAGAAAATGTATTAAAACAAAAAATAAATAGTCATGGTGAATTAATAGTATCAGAGAATATTACTCTCATCGATTATTACATACATAAATAACTTGATAATTTGTTGATTTAAGCTTTCTAATGTTTCGGTAAAGTTGTTGTGTGAATATTGAACGTGAATGATATTAAAGCATCATGATTATTATTATGATTCTTATTTTCATAAATGTAAATATTGAAAGCGGAGCATATGATACGAATAAATTATGTGTGTTTAGAGAATAAGCAAAATAATTTTAAGAGATAATATTATATTCAAGTAATATAAGGGTGATCAAGAAAAGCCAATAATTAAGTAATGTGAAAAAAAAAAAACTTAAAAAAAAAATCCAAAGACAGTGATCAACAAAAGCGATAATTGTGAAATTATTTCCTTAAAAGTGAGAAATCAAAGTGAAGAGGACTTTGAATCGCAGATACATTCCAAAAAAAAAAAAAAAAAAAGTGAAAAAGTGTAAAAGTGTAAAGTGAAAAAAAAAGCAAATATAGTGAAATAAATAAAACAAATACATAGTGAAAAATATAAGCGATTAAAAAGAAAAAAAGCGAGTACCGATGAGTACACAGATAAATGAGAGATTGTGTTATAATTATTTGTATAACAACATAATAGCGACCGAAATGATCTGTTGGACGCAACAGTCATCTATAGTTTCTGTTGGACGCAACAGAGAGAGAGAGAGAGAAAGAGAGCGAGAGATATATATCTCCTAAAGTGAGTACCAATGAGTACATAGAGAGACTATATTAAAAATATTTTTAACAGTATAATAGTGACCGAAATGATCTGTTGGACGCGACAGTGGTATATAGGTTCTGTTGGACGCAACAGAGAGAGTGATCCGTTGGATTGCAACGGTGTAATTTGTTAATTTTAATTTAAATGTAAGGTGCTATAATTTAAATGATCTGTTGGACGCGACAGTGGTATATAGGTTCTGTTGGACGCAACAGATAGAGTGATTCGTTGAATTGCAACGGTGTAAGTTGTTATTTGTAATTTAAATGTAAGGTGTTAATTATAATTTAAATGAACTGTTGGACGCGACAGTGATAAATAGTTTCTGTTGGACGCAACAGATAAAGTGATCCGTTGGATTGCAACGGTGTAAGTTGTATCACTACATAGTATAATAGTTAATAAGACTATTATGTAATAAATTGCAAATTAAATATTAGTCATTTTTATATTATTGTGATTTATCAAGGCTTATGAAATTATGTTTGAATCTTATAATTTTAACTTTTAAAATTTGTTATGTAATATTAAGCATTTTGCTTGCGATATTTACCTACTCACATGCAAATATTTAGATATCGAACGCGAGGTCGCGTATATTATTGGCAGTATGGCCGAGCGAAAACAGTCTTTGTTATAACTTGTACGCTTATTACAAATTAATGTAAAGTTGAAAAATTATGTAGTTATCATTTATGGAAAATAGGTAATGTTTATGTTATGATGTACCCTAAATCTTCATTTGCCTCTAGAATCATTGTTTGAAATATCTTTGTGAATCATGATAATTTATACTAAAATGATAACATAATGATAGTGATACTAAAATGAAATGAAAGCGATACGACAATGTTAAAAAAAGAGATATTGTAATGATAATGGAAACGCTTATCTATAGCAAGATTATAAATAAATCTGTTTTTTTTTTGTGGTAGACAAGTATTAATGATATTCACACATAAAATTAAGTATACTGTAATCTACCAATAATTGTATAATTCTGACAAGCCAGGCAGTTTAAGTTATCTGGATTGCTCCCGCCACTAAATGTAGTCAACTGATACTACGCACTTAAGCTTTATATGTATGGAACTAACATTTTCAGAATAGCTAGTGGTGGTTATAATGTTTTTTTTTCTAATCATAAAATAGATTTTATAACAATTGCGGGGTAAAAACAAAAATGTGTTTATTGACTTAGTGTATAACTTAAACGGAGTTATTATAAAAGTATGGTCAATAGTTACTTATTATTGTATATATTGTTATTTTAAAAAAAAAACCATCTATTTTATTTAAAAGTAATCAATTGAAAGTTATTCATAATCTATGCTTATTAATATTAATTGTTCAAAAATTAAGAAAAAAATTTGTTTATTTTAATAATTCTAACAATAATTATTGTATGTCTGAACGGACAAACTGATTAGTAATTTATTTGTTACAGTTGAAACAGTAAAGAAATTTTATTCTTATGATAAAGCAGAAAGTATAACTTACTTAAATTGTAATTGCCAATTTAATTCCGCTGTAATTTTGACGTACTTATAATGTTTAAATTTAACCTAATCTTGGAGCCACGCGAGACGCGTGTTTTGTCGAATGGCCGAATGTAAGCCTCCCAAAAAAAATAGGTTTAGAGTTGGAAATAATTGTGTTTTATAGATTGTAAAATATTTGAAGAGTGCAACATTCTATCTGTCATGGACGCCGTTGTAAAAAAGTTATGTTGATTTTATGGATAAATTGTTTTAAGTTGTAAAAGGAATATACCTAGCCCATGTTAATATCATGCCATGTTTTATTTCAGTAACACAGTTGAACCTCCATTAGCTTTCACTTGTAGTATGAACTCAAATCGTGCAAGGTTTCATTCCAACTTATTCTGCAGTTTCGGCGTGATGCGCAGTGAAGTAATCTTACTTTCATCCCGTCTTCCAGGGGAACCTTACTGAATTCCGGGATAAAATTTATCTTTCCTCATAGTATTAACTAAAATCATGCCGACTTGCATTCGAATTCATCAAGAAGTTCCGTCGTGATGCGTGGTTAAAGAATTTTACTTTCATCCTCTCTCCCAGGGGAACCTTACTGAATTCCGGGATAAAATGTATCCCATGTCCTTTCTTGTATTATCAACTCAAATCATACTAATTCAGTCCCAACTCATTCAGCAGTTTCGGCGTGATGCACGGTGAAAGAATTTTACTTTCATCCCTTCTCCCAGGGGAACCTTATTTCGGGATAAAATGTATCTTTCGTCGTAGTATGAACTCAAATTATGCCGAGTTCTATTCGAATTCATTCAGTAGTTCCGTCGTGATGCGCAGTTAAAGAATTTTAATTTCATCCCCTCTCCCAGGGGAACCTGACTGAATTCCGGGATCAAATGTATCCCATGTCCTTCCTTGTAGTATGAAATCAAATGATGCAAGGTTTCATTCCAATTCATTCAGCAGTTTCGGCGTCATGCGCGGTGAAGAAATTTTACTTTCATCCCCTCTACCAGGGGAACCTGACTGAATTCCGGGATAAAAAGTATCCTATGTCCTTCCTCGTAGTATGACCAAAAAACATTCCGAGTTTCATTTCAATACCTTCAGTAGTTTCGGCGTGATGCGCGTTTAACAAACAGACAGACAGACAGACAGACATGAATGAAAAAAATTACAGTTTTGGCTTCAGTAGCGTTAATAGAGTGCACTCCAAAAAAAAATTTCAAAATATCTTCAATGTACAGAATTGGACCTGTTACAGTTTTATTATAAGTATAGATAGGTAGGTATATTGAACTCAAACTAAAAGGTGAGCTTACATAACGTATATAAAAATTATATTATCTAATTATTAAGTACATACAAAAGCTTTGGTGATATCTGTTTTAGCTTTATAATAAGATCATACAGCTCTGACTGTGGTCGCACCTCCACTTTCATGGTATCCTGAAAAAAATACATGATTTTTATCTGACATAGTATCTAGTGTTCATCCATGGATTAATAAGCGT
The DNA here is from genome assembly GCA_949316285.1 of Eupithecia subumbrata. Taxonomy (NCBI): domain Eukaryota; kingdom Metazoa; phylum Arthropoda; class Insecta; order Lepidoptera; family Geometridae; genus Eupithecia; species Eupithecia subumbrata. Next base: position 6,090,152 of record OX438649.1, read on the forward strand.
CATAAGCGGCCACATTTTGATAGGCAACCTAGTAGATATATATTCTCCTTAACACAAAATGCGTAAAAATGTGGTTCTTAGCTCTTACTCGATGGGTGCACTGTTTCTGCAGCCGGATCTCGTACTATTGCTGTCGACAATGTCGGATGCGGAGAATTGTAATAGATGCCCTGCGTAGGTACAGCTGTGGACTAATACAGCTTTGCGGAAAATTCGACTTAAACTTGTAACAGATGCCCTGCGTACAGCAGTGGACTAATACAGCTTTGCGGAAAATTCGACTAAAACAATTCGTTATCCACTGCTGACCATGCGGGTTGGGGATCGCAGTTCGGTGGTAGAATTGTTCTGTAGGGGACACTGATGCTCTTTCCCGGTTAATAGGTATCCCTTAGTCGCCTCTTACGACACCCGCGGGTAGAATATTTAAAAGTTTTAAACATCGAATATTTTTAAAAGTTTTATACATCGAAATATATCGAAGTTTGTTCTAAATTAAAACAAACTTCGATATAGTGGAGGTAGTAATAATTTTAGTACCTAGGTAGAAACCGTCATAAATTATCAAACGCCCCAAAAGTAGCTAACCATATACACCTACAATATCGAAGGTTTAAAACTTAAGTAGGTATCTACCAATTGTCAACCCATGTTTAACTTGATTTAGAATAGCCATGGCGATCATTGCCTCATTAGCACTACTTAGGTATAAAGCGACTTAGGACCATCTTAGAACTAAGTTATGATTCTCTGCAGAAAATGAAATCTCTTTAATATCCTACCTACCTACTACGTGATAAAAATTGTGTTTACAACCTACCAATTCTTTTTCGTTTTTCTCTCTCAAAAGTTGTGGATTAACTTCATCCGTCCAAAATGCATTCCAATAGTTCTGAAAAACAAAAATGAAAAAAGAGTAGGTATGGTCAGCCGTGTAGAATAAAAAAAAACATTTTTGCGTACAGGTACCTAGTACCATGGTTTTATTTGTCCATGCTAGTACCTACTTAACTTACGAGGCGTAGACTGTTTTATGAAAATTGATAATGTTCAGCTATTTTTGGCCCTTTGTAATTTCGCTTTTTAAGCCACTTCAAAATGAGGTTTTCAATCATAATTAGGCTGTATGTTTTTTATATAACTACTAGCTGCTGCCCGCGGCTTCGCCTGCGTAGTTCCCGTTCCCGTGGTAATTCCGGGATAAAACATAGTCTATGTCCGTCTCCTGGTTCTAAGCTGCCTCCCCACCAATTTTTAGCCAAATCGGTTCAGCCGTTCTTGAGTTATAAATAGTGTAACTAACACGACTTTCTTTTATATATATAGATTTAATAATACTTGCTGCTGCCTGCGGCTTCGCATGTGCTTTTAAGTAGCTGATGTCTGTCCCCGGAATACCAATTAGGTAGGTACCTACCTAACTCCCTGCCAAATTTCATTGAGATCCGTTCAGCCGTTTAGGCGTGAAAATGTAACATAACACGGACAGACAAAGTCACTTTCGAATTTATGATAGGTACCTAGGTATTATTAGTATGAACATCGATAATTTTATTGAATATGGATTTTTTAGTATGGATTCGACGTACAATAGTCAGCGGTATGGGCCTCAGATCAGAACAAAGAAATATAACTACCTACCTACTCGGGGTAGTGTGACGGACAGACAGATGGTTTGAAAATAGGCATACCTAGGCAATTTGGGGGATAAGATGGAATAACCCCCAAATTGTCACAGAGGGAGATCTCCTCTGAACCGGGCCCGCCCCATCTCCAGGGGTAATTTAATTCATTCGATTCGATTCCGAATCCAATCCGACGGATTTATAAAACGCCATTTTGATTTCGTCGCGGGTTGATGCATCCAGCTGGTCCACTGAGCCCGGTGGTCTTCCGACCGACAGTTGATGTCAGATAATCATACCTAATACAATATTGCTGTATCAAGCGTTTGAGCGATCTAGGCTTGGTTCTCTTTTTGCAGTCCGATAATGTTGGAATTTTTGTCTTAAGGACATCTAGCGGAAATTCATTGAAGTGCTTAGGTAAGTTTAGTACTGTTATTAGCACCTTTGCTTTGGTACCTAACCTACAGTAAGGCACGTAACTAACGTAACCTTAAAAGCGCTACCTTTACTTACTCCGGTTCTAAGAATGTCCTTCGTAATAAGGTCATCGGTAGGCTTTTTTATCTCGGCTGCGTTGAGCAAAGCAGACTCTTTAGCAATTGCTATAACCATCTCTGGTGGTGCCTGCAAAATCGATTTAAACTATAATGTCCCAAAGATAATTAATTAAGCAAAAATTTATCGAATGACTTTTATCTAAAACCCTGAAAATCCTTCTACGTAAGTAAGGTACCTACAGTACAATACAGCCAAAGATGGAAAATAGAGGCATTTTTGGGTAATTTAATTATCCTGAAATAATTATTGCCTTCCCTATTGTACGTAGGAGGATTTTAGGATTATTAGTTTAAGTTTTTCAACAGAATATCGGTTTAAAATCAAGTAGGTACCTACTATCTATAATTTCTAAAATTTAGTTTATGTAATCTACAGAGCCAAATACCTAGGTACCCATAGATATAAATCGTATAAATCGATATAAATCTATGTAGGTACCACCTAATTCACTGCCACGTTCACGAAACGCGAGCGCAGGCGTGGCATGCTACTGGTTAGGCTAGTCCACAGGACATGGGCCTCCCCGAAAGACTAATGCTGGGAATCGCGAGGCTATAATAAATAAATAATAATGCTGGACAATCCACACAGCATAATCTAGCCCCAAGCTAAGCAGACTTATGAGTGACTGTTATACTAAATACAATAGGTACATTACCTACTTACATAGATACCTAGATATTTTTTTATCATTTACATACAAAACACCCGGAAAAAATATTTTCAGATCCTGCAAACATTTGTTCCAAGGTGGGAATCGAACCCACAACCTCCTGCGTCGCAGGCAAACCTTCGCCAGCCGCGCCCCATCATCGGTCGTTAACATAGAAATCTAAATAACAAGGCACTAGAAGTCTTTCTTTCTAAGACCCAGTGTCTCCAGGTTATGTACATATTTTAAATTTCTCCAGATCAGGTTTAAATTTTCCCCAAAGAGATACTTTTTCCTGTAATTTTCCCCAAAATAATTTTTGCATCTTATGAATATGTACCTATACTATTATTATAATAAAGTAGGTACCTATACTATTATTATAATAAAGGATTACCTGACTCAACGCCCGAACCCGAACCACTACTTCTTTATGCTTGAAATTTGGAGTGTTTGTTCCTTTTAAGCTGTAGGGGTGTAGGTACTTAGAAAGGAATTTAGAAAATTTACGCTCTAAGAATTTCACTATTTTAAAACTCGAGTGCGAATTTTCAAAATTAAGTGAGAGTTAAATGTTTAAGCAAAATATTCTATATTTCAGGTACCTACCATCAGGGATAGAACTACAAAATTACATGAAGATTCCCCTTTCATAGCGATCACACGTTTTAATTCATTGTTAGTTGTTAGAAATGTAATGTACACATTTCATTTCTCCCCAAACTTTCGCCAAAATAAAATGCGGTCCTAAAAATTTTCCATACAGTTTTCATTTCCCCAAAACTTCCCCAAAATTTTTATTTTTCCCAAAATGGGGAAAAAACCCCCAATCTGGAAACACTGTCGTAAGCGCGCGTGCGTGACCTTGTCGCAGTGCTGCCATTTTAGCGCTTTCGGCGCTAGATCTAGCGCTGTTTTGCTATGTTCAGCGGGCACTTGATAATTTTAGCGCCTAACGGATAATTTAGCGCTTTCTTAATTTTTAATATGGCAGCACTATTTGTTCCGTGGAGAATAAAATTATTGTCTATGTTCAATTTTGTGCTCTATGCCAGCTGGTTTGGCTGGCAACTACCAGCTGATATTTTAAGTAAGAGGATCATCCGAAAAATATAAAGTAAATACTACTGAACCTAACCAGCCTGGACCCTCGAGTTCAGCTATGATGGAAGAAGAATTGAATTTTTTTTTACATGTTTTTTACTTAAAGTTGACTTTACTATACCCAAACTGTAGGTTAAAAAACTGTAGGTTAGGGTAATAATATTTATTATGTTTTCTGTTCTAAATTTTATTATTGTAATAAAAAGTTGTTTTTCACTACAATCACTTCATATTTTATTTTATTTTTGCCGTGCGTATGGCGCTTTTTCCACGAACAATGTGATTACACAATGTACCATATTATACACCTAAAGCAAAACTACGGAGCCGTAAACAAGATACGTTTATACAAGTCGCAATCTGCGTCTCGTTTCCAAAACTTTATCAGAATTGTTCTAAGAGCTCATGGTTACAGTCCATGTTTAGTATGGGAAATTAAATAATCACACTGATAGTCTAAAAAGCGCCTCAGTTAAAAGTTAGAATTTAGCGCTTTATTGACTCGTTTGAGCCGATTTAGCGCTTTAATGGCTCGTGAATATATTCAAATCTAGCGCTTAGTGCACCGCTGTCAGCGCTGATTAGAGTTTTTCATCTGGCAGCACTGCCTTGTCGCCGCTCAAGTGACTCTCACGCCACCAGTGCGTTCGTTGCTGTTCAGTTGCTCTCGAAACGTGCACGTGTAAAAATGGTGTGTTGCAGCATTTCCCAATGCGGAAATTCTTCCACAAGTTGTAATTATATTAATAAAGGAATAACATTTCATCGGTAAGTATTTTTTTAGAAGTAATACCGCTTTTCCTCAAAATTATAGAATCTTTACAAGTACATAATACGAATGTCACAGTCGACCGTTCTTATTATCTTATCACATTTAACTATACATTGCCTCTTATTTTTGTCAACATCTGGCAGGTACCGCATTACAAAAAGCAATGAACTGCATAGTAAACGATAACGTTGCGCGCTCGATTTCCTGGTGGTACGGCCGGCCGCGGCCGTAGAAACCGGTCGCGAGCTAGTGTTGTGATTTGTAAAGCAACTTTTAACTTAGTACCTATTTTAGGAATACGATGTTAAAATTATAATAAAATTATTTATTTCTTCTGATGATGACGACTGATCGAATAATTGGATTATATTTTGATTTGAAACCAAAGATCTTCGATGTACTTACCTATATAGTCAAAAAAGTGATATGACCGTCATTTTTGGGCAATTTTATCGTAAGATGCGCGACTACGAATGAACTGGCTAGTCGAATGATCTACGACTACTAATTTACTCATTCGACTTGATTATTAGTAATAAATATACTAATCTTCAAAGTCGAATAACAACACTACTAATATGTAATTACTAATGCCTCTACGAATTGATCGAGGCGTCGAATAACGATTTGAGTTCGACTGCCCGACTCGAGCAATTGCCATTACTAACTAAATTCGTTACTAATTTGGTTAGTAATGGCGAGTCGGGCAGTCGACGCGATATCAATTCTTTATTCGACGCCACTCGCGATCACTAACCAAATTAGTTACTAATTTGCCCTAGTCATTCGAATCGTTCGAATGATTTGTTAAGTTGAATAATTCGAATGAAATCATTCACAGTCGCGCATCTTTATTTTATCGTCGATACAGAATCACATTTCATATATTTTAGCAGCTTATCAACTTAAATTAACACAGCACATTAATTAAAAATACAACAAGCCAGGGAATTGTTTGTTTGTGTTTAGGTGAACAAAACTGTTATTTTATTATTTGTTTTTTTTTTGTAGATTTCCACAATGTCCAGATATTAAGGACAAATGGATATCCGCGACGGGAAAAAGAAATTGGTTCCCTACAAGCTATAGTAGGATATGTTCAAAACATTTCAAAGACGATGATTTCAATGTCACAACAAAAAGACGTACATTAATTAAAACAGCTTTACCTACAGTCGACATATGGAAATTGTTCAACGCCGTAAGTCAAAACTTTATATAACATATACTATACCTAGTCAAAACTTAATATAATTTTGATATCTGCGATCTACGAATCATCCTGCATCGACATTGTTCATTCTTTGGTTATTTTGTATTATGTATATTTTAGTCTTTAGCTTCTGTGGGTTAGTTGGAATAAAAGGGTTTGTTCACTGTACTTTTTTTTACGGTTTGCATATCAAGTAAAAACGCCGAATCATCGAAACGCGTTTGCGCCGCGTAGGTACTTTGAGCTAAACTGTGTCACTGTCACTACAGTTACTTTTAGAATTAAATAAGTTTGTAAATGAACATTTGCAACAAATAAATAAATTAACTAATTTTAGTCCACAGATAATCAGCCACAGACATCGGAATCTAAAGTCAGAGATACATTGCAATCAACCGCCTGTAGTTCTCCCTGTAAACGTACATTTTCACAAGCATTTGTAAGTTTTAAACAAAGTGTAGGTACCTATGTTATGTTGTAAATATTATATTAACACTTAATAGGTAATGTGAAATAATATAATATTTAGTCCGCAGACAACCAGCAGTCGACAGCACCTGAATTTGAACCTACACTAACAGACACTCCAAGAGAAAGAAAACTACGTTCTGAGATTCTGCAAAAGAATCGCGTGATAAAACAACAACGATTAAAAATAAAAAGTTTACAATGTAAAACTAGGCGATACCGTCAAATAATTATAAAACTAAAAGACCTTGTTAAAAATTTAGAGGATTAGAGATTTATCAGTATCAAGCATGTGAGATAGAAAATCTGAATGTTACCACACAAGATTTGATAGGCAGATTCAAACAAAAATTTAAATCTGGTAAAGAAAATACCTACGAGTGTTAAATATTCTGCTAACTTAAGGGTCCGCCGGCCACGGATGAATTTGATACAAACGTAGTACCTACCTACCTACCAAAATGATTTGTTATTTGAGAATATTTTCACCATGGTTTGCTATTATTTGTATTAGAATAGTATTTATTTAGGTTCCTCCCACAAGTTTTTTCAAAATAGGTAGGTACTTAACTACACATATATGTACCTATACTAAGAAAACATTCATTATTTACCTAATGTAAAAATGCGATTCGGTTTAATTTCATTTCAGAAAGGTATTTTGAAAATAAATTGTGGCAGGAACCTAGATAAATACTATTTTAATACAAAGAATAGCAAACCATGGTGAAAATATGCTCAATTTACAAATCATTTTGCTATTACGTTTGTATAGAAAATTCATCCGTCGCCGGACCCTTAGGAAGTTTTGCTATGACGACTGCACTTCTTTTCGCCAAAGGCTTATGAATTTGTAAGGCAAAAGTTCGATACATGTCTGCGTCACTCACGTACGTACTATCAAGAAACGGTATCATTCTATTAATGCCGACTATGCTGAGCCCGGATTTACAATGGAATCTCTGGCCGCAATTAAAGCAAAAGTCCTAGCTCCCAAACACGGCTTACCTACTTGGTTACTTGGTACTTTAATAAGTAGACATGTATCGACTCTACACGTTGTCGAATGGCCATCTCATCATTAGATGAGATGGCCATTCGACAACGTGTAGAGTGGGACGGAAATCGCATGCATGGCTATGTGGACATTGGAAATGACAAAACAGCGACGACACTACGATTGCAGAAGCGCTTGTAATTTTGATAACCGCCATTAATGGCGCCTGGAAAATCCCAGTTGGTTATTTTCTAGTCGATGGATTAACCGGTGAACAAAAAGCTAATTTAGTTTTACAATGTTTAGAGTTACTTCACACTACAGGAATTGAAATACCTTCCTTGACGTTACATGGCTGTCCGGCTCATAATTATATCGATGGCTAAAAAACTCGGGTGTTCATTTGACTTGGATCAATTGGGAACAAATTTACAAATAAACCTGTATATATTTTCCTTGACGCTTGCCATTATGATAAAGCTCGTCAGGAATTCGTTTCAGGCCAGTGGAACATTTAAAGACAATGAGGGGAACTTAGTGAAATAGTCAAATTTAGTTAAACTGAACTGAAATTACAGGAAAAGGAACATATACATTTAGCTAATAAATTGAGACGCAAACACATTTTTTTTAAATCAGAAAATTAAAGTTCGGTTGGCAACGCAGCTAATGAGCAATAGTGTTGCTACAGCATTGAAATTATATTCTGAAATGAAACACCCCGATTTTACAGATGTCAGCGGCACTGTTACCTTTTTAGAAAATTTAAACCTTTTATTTGACATATTAAATTCACGAAACATGAAGCAATTACCTATTTCTATTATTTTATTGTAATTTTCTTTGTGAATAAAGGCGTAATTGCATTATAAAGAGCCTCTATATTTCAGAAACAAAGATAAAATATTTGCATTTCTAGAAAAGGGTGAAGTTTAGCTTAAAACTATAAAACTTAGCGATGGGCAAGCACTATCAAATCTATTAAAAAACTGGATTTTTAGGACTTCTCATCTGTATACAAAGCTTAACAGCAATTTATATTATGCTTATAGAAAAAGAAAAAAAGCTTACCTATTTGCCAGCCTATAAATTTTCACAAGACCATTTAGAATTAACCTTCGGGCATATAAGAGCACACGGGTGCTGTAATAACAACCCAACAGCACGTCAGTTTCAATTAATTTATAAAAAAAATAGTTGCACACAGAACTGACGGATTTTGACAGTGGAAACTGTGTAGGGCTAGAAAATGTTTCAATTTTAAGTTGCTCTTCAGCTGTCGATCGAATAAATGTTACTACAGTAGTAACACATTATAAACTTCCATCAATATGTTCAGTCTCCAATGAATAACCATGTAGATCAATTAGGTAATCAAATTCGTATTGGAAAAGTACCTACTACATGGATATCCGCATTATTCATTAGGTAGGTACGCAAAAACCTCCATCAAAATAGTCCCAAAGAGACAGTTTTTAAAAAAGTTTCTTCATTTTACCGGACAGTAAATGGAAAGATATTTATCATTAATTTTATTATTAATAAATGAATATTGAAGTCCATACTATATTTTTATTTTATTAGTACAATGCCCTAGTCATAGAATAACAGCAGTACGTGACCTGTTACTTCGTGCCCAGCACTAGTGTAGATTATCTGTGTGTGTATGTATGTTATGTAGTAGGTAGTAAGGTAGTAGAAGTGGCAGCCGGCGACATGCATTTCCCGATAGTTCGGGTGGTACAGGACTTCTAGTGCCTTGTTATTTAGATTTACCTATATTGTCGTCAAGTATGTTGGCGTCGGCGCCATTGATATAAAACCCTTTTTTACATCTATGGTTGGCGCCAAACAAATTGTCCGGTGACGGGCAGCGAGAGTGGGAAGTTTGCGCAGGTACCCTCACGCATATAAATCATATGCCGACGACAACGCAGCAGCCGCCGAAAGAGATGGCTACAGCTTCGTATAGCTCAAACTCACAGTAAATAATCGACGCGAGCAACGTCTAGAGGACGGTAACCACCTATCAATTTAGCCCAACAATCACGTTCTGTAGGTATATCTTTCTCACATGGTTCGTTCGCCAGGGGACAAGGAGTTTGACTATTATTTATTACACAAAAGGCGGCCTCAACGCTACGGACGATTTCTCTGAATTTTACATTAGGTAGGTAGTACTTATTTATAATGGTTTCTCAGTTTCATACCCATACTGGCACAGGTTCATTCTCTGCTGCTTCTACATTTTTTGATGTCCTCTGAAATTAATATAAATTTTAGTAGGTTTTTTCTGTAAGCTACACTTAAGTATTTATAAGCATTATTAATTACTAGTTTCTGCCCGTGGCGTGGATGCGATAAAAGGTAGCCATGTTTGATTACAGGATAAGGATTACCTGCATGCCAAATTTCAGCCCGATCCGTGAGTTGTTTTGGCGTGAAGAGGTAACAAACATCCAACCATACATCTAAACATCCAAACATAAGCACTTATAATATTAAATGTGAACTAACCTAGTTCTTTATACTTATAATATAATATATCTTACGGTTACGTCTATGAATGGTGGGACGGATCGACGACGGCCGAAATCCGGGTAGGTGTCCGGTTGGTAGTAGTTTGGATTTGCGTCCAGGACATCAGCTTTGTTACCGGCTAATAACTCCGCTTTATAGTTCCTGGCGTCCTGGCTGTCCTATAAAACGCATAATCCTATAAACGCATAGTAAAAAATAGATTTGAATTCCTTCATTCTTCTAAATTCTTCAATCTTATGTCATCACTCATCACATCAGATAATTTACTTCTCAGTTTTCCCATCCATTCCTAATCGGAACCTCTTTTTACCATAAGGATGTAAAGTAAAATAATTATACTATATATAGCTCGATTACCACTGACTCACTGACTGACATAATTGTTCTCCTTGATGGTGGAGGGGGAGGTATGTTTTTTTTTGCAGAAATGTAGAGAGGGGGTCAAGGGGACCTAGGGAAAAGTCCAACTTTTTGAGATTTGCCCCCCAGGACCCCCGCCCCCCAAGGGGGCTTCGTAACGGAGACATACTGATGAATAATTTTAAGGGGGTTGTATAGAGGGGGTCAAGCGATTTCGATTGCAAAAATAATTTTACCCCCCCTTGCCCCCCAAAACCCCCCCTTTTGAGAGTGCTACAAGATGCCGTCGCGATAGAGGGGTTTTGATTGCGGGATCGTATAGAAGGTCTCTTCTCCTATTGAAAGTAAAAAAAAACACCCCCCCTCCCGCCCCCTTTTTCACCCCCCCCTTTTGATATCTCCCAAACGAAGTAAGCTAGAAGAAAATTTTTTTCACAGTCGTGTGAAGAGCTTAACACCATTTGGATTGCAAAAAAAAATTTCGCCCCCAACCCCTCTAGACCCCCCTTTTAATAAAAAAACTGAAATTTGGCCATTTTTAGCCTATATTTTGACCACATTTTAGGGTGGAGCATTGCGGCGAGCGAAGCGAGCCGCAATGCGACTACGGGGAACAGCAAGGCGAGCGAAGCGAGCCGCGCTGTGACCCCCCCCCCCCCTTGCACCCCAAAACCCCCTCCCCCTGAACCCGATGGAGCATTGCGGCGAGCGAAGCATTGCCGCAATGCGACTTCGGAGGAACAGTACGGCGAGCGAAGCGAGCCGTGCTGTTACCCCCCCACGCCCCCAGGCTCCCTGAACCCCCTCCCCCATCAAAAAATCTGATATGGATATCGTTTTTGACTAACATTGGGGTGAGGATTCCGAACTTGATGTCGGTGGGCGTGTGTCGGATTGCGGTGAGCAAAGCGAGCCGCGCTGTGACCCCCCCCATTGCCCCCCAGAACCCCCTCCCCCTGAACCCGGTGGAGCATTGCGGCGAGCGAAGCGAGCCGCAATGCGACTTCGGAGGAACAGCACGGCGAGCGAAGCGAGCCGTTCTGTTACCCCCTTACGCCCCCAGGCTCCCTGAACCCCCTCCCCCATCAAAAAATCTGATATGGATATCGTTTTTGACTAACATTGGGGTGAGGATTAAGAACTTGATGTCGGCGGGCGTGTGTCGGATTGCGGTGAGCGAAGCGAACCGCAATACGACTCACGTCACACAGCAAGGCGAGCGAAGCGAGCCTTGCTGTGTGCCAGCACGAGCGGGGTCGTATTGCGGTGAGCGAAGCGAACCACAATGCGACTAAAGAGAAACAGCACGACGAGCGAAGCGAGCCGTGCTGTTAACCCCCCACGCCCCCAGGCTCCCTGAACCCCCTCCCCCATCAAAAAATCTGATATGGATATCGTTTTTGACTAACATTGGGGTGAGGATTACGAATATGATGTCGGTGGGCATGTGTCGGATTGCGGTGAGCGAAGCGAGCCGCGCTGTGACCCCCCCCCCATTGCCCCCCAGAACCCCCTCCCTCTGAACCCGGTGGAGCATTGCGGCGAGCGAAGCGAGCCGCAATGCGACTTCGGAGGAACAGCACGGCGAGCGAAGCGAGCCGTGCTGTTACCCCCCCACGCCCCCAGGCTCCCTGAACCCCCTCCCCCATCAAAAAATCTGATATGGATATCGTTTTTGACTAACATTGGGGTGAGGATTACGAACTTGATGTCGGTGGGCGTGTGTCGGATTGCGGTGAGCAAAGCGAGCCGCGCTGTGACCCCCCCCATTGCCCCCCAGAACCCCCTCCCCCTGAACCCGGTGGAGCATTGCGGCGAGCGAAGCGAGCCGCAATGCGACTTCGGAGGAACAGCACGGCGAGCGAAGCGAGCCGTTCTGTTACCCCCCCACGCCCCCAGGCTCCCTGAACCCCCTCCCCCATCAAAAAATCTGATATGGATATCGTTTTTGACTAACATTGGGGTGAGGATTACGAACTTGATGTCGGCGGGCGTGTGTCGGATTGCGGTGAGCGAAGCGAACCGCAATACGACTCACGTCACACAGCAAGGCGAGCGAAGCGAGCCTTGCTGTGTGCCAGCACGAGCGGGGTCGTATTGCGGTGAGCGAAGCGAACCACAATGCGACTAAGGAGAAACAGCACGACGAGCGAAGCGAGCCGTGCTGTTAACCCCCCACGCCCCCAGGCTCCCTGAACCCCCTCCCCCATCAAAAAATCTGATATGGATATCGTTTTTGACTAACATTGGGGTGAGGATTACGAATATGATGTCGGTGGGCATGTGTCGGATTGCGGTGAGCGAAGCGAACCGCAATACGTCACACCGCAAGGCGAGCGAAGCGAGCGTGCTGTGACTCCCTGCGACCAGCCCCCGCCCCAAACCCCGCCCCCATCAAAAAATCTGATATGGGTATCGATTTCGACTAACATGGGGGTGAGGATTACGAATTTTATGACGGCGGGCGTGTGTCGCATTGCGGTGAGCGAAGCGAACCGCAATACGACTCACGTTACACAGCAAGGCGAGCGAAGCGAGCCTTGCCTTGCTGTGTTAACCCCCACGCCCCCAGGCTCCCTGAACCCCGTCCCATCAAAAAATCTGATATGGATATCGTTTTCGACTAACATTGGGGTGAGGATTTCGAATTTGATGGCGGCGGGCGTGTGTCGGATTGCGGTGAGCGAAGCGAACCGCAATACGTCACAGTCACGCAATACGTCCCTGCGACCAGCCCCCGCCCCAAACCCCGCCCCCATCAAAAAATCTGATATGGGTATCGTTTTCGACTAACATGGGGGCGAGGATTACGAATTTGATGACGGCTGTGACCGCTCACGCCCAGCCCCCCTGAACCCCCTCCCCCATCCAAGAATTTGACATGGATATCGTTTTCGACTAACCCGAACTCGTAGATTACGAAAAAGATGTCCATTTCCAAATCCAAGATGGGTGACATTTTTATATCGCAGTCTCCACTCTTGGTTATCGATTTCGATCAAATCGCGGGTGTAGGTTACGAAAAAGGGTATACAATTAAAATCAAACAATATACACAGCCGACGCGAGCTGCTTGCAGCTCGCGCACATATAAAAAGCTAGTTTCGATATAAGTAGGCACTTACTAGAACTACAATGTTGTTAGACTTAGGCTCAGATCCATAGTCCCTGCCAGATCCATAGTCAACGGGGCTAGCCATTTGCATCGGTTCTTGTAAATATTCATGGCGGGACCCATCTTCTCCATTGTAGTAATCGAGGCCCATAAGGCGTTTTCTGTCCACATCAATATCATCAACATCATCGTCATTATACTCACTAAAACGCTTTTCGTCGTAGTTAGTAGAACTAGAACTAGAACTATAGCTGTAATCGGTATCATATCCAGACTGCAATCAGAAAAATTATGTAAATAAGTATCTACCTATTTTTAGAGAGAGAGAGATACAGAAAAAGACTAAAAACCTAAACATTTGCTCCCCTAGGAGTCGAGACCCGTGGGGAACGTTCTGATTTGTTTTTATTATTTGATTGTAGTTTTCAATAATAAGCCAATTTTCTTTCAAAGGCAATTCTTTTACCTACTTATATAAGAAAGTGGCGTGGTGGAGGACGGGGTGACAAGCTTCCGAAGACGATGACGTGAAATGGATTAAAGGAGGAAAAGTGGAGAAGAATCATTAAGAAAGCTCTCCACCATATTCTGGGATAACAGCTGATATACCTAGTATAACTCAATCAGCGCCTCGTGCAGTTATACTAGGCAACTTACCGCATTAAAACAAAGATTTACTAGATTAAACAAAAAAATTAGAAATACACGATACATTTTTATTTCAAAAATCACTAAACTTAGAAAACTGACCTGAGGTGATTACATCTACAAGGCCATTAAAAAAACAATTTCTTGGTATGAATTCATGATTAATATGATTATTGAAGTTACTACACCCACCTACTTTTCAACTGACATAAAATAATAAATAATGCTGGACAATTCACACAGCATTATCTAGCCCCAAGCTAAGCAGAGCTTGTGTTATGGGTACCTACTAGATAACTTTTATACTTAATTAATACAATACACTACATAAATAGATATTTTTTATTATACATAGAAAACACCCAGACTAACGGAACAAATTTCTGCAGATCATACACAAATTTGTTCCGAGGCGGGAATCGAACCCTGAACCTCCTGCGTCGCAGGCGGACCTTCGCCATGACATTGCATTGTCACCGAACTAACTTAAAGGATGTCTGCCAAATTTCAGCTCAATCGGTTGAGGATAATTAATTATTCAGTTGCAAGATTTGTCCCACACATCCCTGCTAACAGGGCAAGATAATAAAAGCTTGTAAAAAGGAGGTTTCGAATTCGCAATTAGTAGGTATTAATTAAAATATATATTATTACGAATAATTACCAAATTTTAATTTACGTTTTAGGCATGTAGTTTTATTACTGATAATGATAAGTTACTGATCGAAATCGTCGCGGATTTATTGTTCCGTTAGGTACCGATTTGTATGGGGCGCATCCCCCTTAGTTTGCAGAGCGATCCGTTTAACATTTATGGAGCGTTTGTAGATATGGATCTATATTTTGCACGAAAAATATAGAGAAGTCTATAAAAAGAACACTTTTTGAAAAATTATCAAAAAGGGGGGGAATAATTTTGAAAAGGGGGGGCTATCTCACCGAGTGGGGTATCAAATGAAAGGTAGGTATTGGTTTGGACATTTCAAAACAGTTTTCCAAATTTTTTTAGGTTCATACTTTTTGAAATATTTTGAAAAAAGTCGAAAAATTTACCATTACACCCACCTTAACCGAACCACCCATATAACCGAAGCATGCAGAGAGATCCATCTGAAATGTAGGTTGGTACCTACTATTCTTAGGTATTCGTTAAATTGTGAAGTCTCTAACCGGTACTTTTGGTACATATTTGTTGACAAACAATCGAAACCCTCGGCGCGCGAGTTACACTCGCATTTGACGGATCTTGTTTCATTTAACTTAAACGGGATTCTTTCTCAAGAATCACGGGTGGCGCTGCTCGGCGCGCGTTTTTCCCGATTCCCGCACTAAAATGCTTGTATCTCATAAAATACTAAGAATTTATTTATTCTATAAAAAGATATAGAATCTTGAATATTTATTCTTTCTATTAGTCTATTTATTATTTGTAGTTAATCTGTTTCTGCCCGCTGCTGCTCCAAGCTCACAGCATAGCAGCAGCAACAAGAAGGCAGCGCAGTATGATTTCGTTCGTTCGCTCAAGAGCTTGACACCTACCTACTTTTTTTGTTTGCGAAGTTGTCTGTCACTTGTCAGAAGCTGTCAGTTGTCAGTCTATCCATCGCTCGTTGGTTCGCTTTCGCTGCTCACTTCACTTTTGTTCACTTTGCACGCTCGTCGCCCACGATTTTGCATTGATAGAATTTTCTGATTGAGATTCCTTTTGCATTTGTTTTTGCAAAAAAAAAAACGTAACTGCACGGATATCCCACACTGTGAACCTAATTATACGTACGCAGTCCTCTTCAAATAAATATGCTTCTCTAGCATAGCCGTGAAAACAAAACTGAAGATTCTACTAAAGATCCTTTGTTTTTTGTTGTGAAACAATGTTTGGAAGGCCTAGATGCAGAGAATGGACACCCTTGGCCACTCAACAGCTTCGTTTGAGGAGTTTGATACAGGTAAAGCTTCCAGTTTATATCTGGCAATGATTCACAGTTCCCGGAACGTACCGTTTACTAACAAACGCCTACACTGCGATTACGAGTCATTATCGTGGTAGAATTGAAAGGCAGCGAATATTCGGGTCAAATAATGTGCCCATACAACTTCACTGCGAACCTTTCTGTTTTAAATTTCAAGAAGTAAAATAGGTAACCTCATGTAGCTAGATGTAGATAAATACTGTGATTTGAATCCTCTCTGCGATTTTGAATCCTCGGCTGATTACAGCCTTCATAGGGAGTGTCTGTAGTATCTGTTCAAAAAACTAAATTATGAATCCAATGTGAATGTCACTGTATGTCTGTTACCTCATCTTAACTACAATAACAGCAATATAGATCTTAATCATGTAATTTTATTGAAATCTAGCAAACAAATGAGAGTGCAGTCGTGGAAAGAAACTAGTATCATCCAATTGATTTCTATACAGGTTACAACTATGTAGGTTACAACAATCAGTAATAAATGTGAACTTATGTGTTCTAAATTTCCTGCTGTATCATTCTACTACTTTTCCTCTTATAAATCATACCTCATATCATACACAGTAAAGACATAATTATCAATATTAACCAGCATTTAACAATTAACACGATGGTTTTTAACATTATTTATTGTTATCTTGTTAAAAGAAAACTTAAACATTTTATGGATAAACATTTTTTATCTAATCAGTTTTAAGCATTGGATTGCACTTGGCAACTGATTCCCACACTTGAACATCTATAAACATACTCACACATAATAAAAATGTAGGCTGAAATAATGGTACTTACTAGCAAAACAAACACGCACAATGGACCAACCTGAGTCTCAGTGCGGAAACAAGAGTACACACACAACAACAACAATAACAATGGTACCTACATAAAACAAGATCCGTCAAGTACGAGTGTAACTTGCATGCTGAGGGTTACAAATGTTAGTCAATTATACAATAAATATGTACCTACTAAAGGTACCGGTTAGAGACTTCGCAATTCAATGAATACCTAAAAATAGTAGATAGCAACCTACATTTCAGATGGATCTCTGCATACTTTGGTGATAGGGGGTAATGATAAATTTTTCAACTTCAAAATATTTGGAACAGTATAACTTACAGAAATTTGAAAAACTGTTATGAAATGAATGAACTGTTATGAAATGATACCTTTCATTTGTTACCCCACTTGGTGGGTGCAAAAAGGAGAGAATAATTTTTCAAAAAGGCTTCCTACCTTTTTGAAAATTATTCTCTCCTTTTTGAATATTTTTCAAAAAGTGTTCTACCCACAGACTTATCTCTATATTTTTCCTGTAAAATATAGATCCACAACACATCACAAACACATCTACAAAGCCTCCATACATTTCAAATGGATTGCACTGCAAACTCTGGAGATAAGGGGGGGAATGGGTATTTTTCGACTTTTTTCTAAATAAAACTTTTAAATCCATCATGGTTACACTAAAGCCACTTATAACATGTAACTGCGCTGATATATTGGAAAGCTCAAAATTCAAATCATGGTAAATATCCTGTTATAAGTGACTTTAGTTTTTTCAAAATATTTCAAAAATAATGAAACCTACAGAAATTTGAAAAACTGTTTTGAAATGAATAAATATTCTCTCTGACTATTAAAACAAAAATGTTGTTTGCCACAAACTTTTCAACAACAGGGTTTCTTTCGACAGTTCAATTTTATTCTGTTCTTTCAACATGGCCAAGCCAGCAAAAGACGATGATGATGATGCATGAATTGTATTCAAGTTGAACTTAACTGTGCTGCCTCATCAGCATACCTACATCCACTACTGAATGTGCCTCCCCCAAACGCCCCCCTTGTTTGAGGTTTTCCCCATAATCATCACGTATGGCAGGAGAACTGGTGATCTCAGTTGAGGTGTTAAAGGTACACAGAAGAAAGCTGCTCTCCTTCCTCTGCTAGGTTCCCTTTCGGATGAATTTTAAATTTTAATTGACAACCTCCGTGGCGCAGCGGGCGAAGGTCCGCCTGCGACGCAGGAGGTTGCGGGTTCGATTCCCGCCTCGGAACAAATTTGTGTACGATCTGCAGAAATTTGTTCCGTTGGTCTGGGTGTTTTCTATGTATAATAAAAAATATCTATCTATGTAGTGTATTGTATTAAGTATATCAGTTATCTAGTACCCATAACACAAGCTCTGCTTATCTTGGGGCTAGATAATGCTGTGTGAATTGTCCAGCATTATTTATTTATTTATTTATTTAATTGTGCTAAATTGTGGCGGGCGCAAGTTGTATCCGAGTCGTCCGACTCTCGCATTACGCGTTCTGTTGATCACTACGCAGTACGCTGCGCTATGCCCTATGCGATGCCGGACACATAATCGTATAAAAAACGTCTCGAGTGGTATTTTGTTCCGTCAAAGTCTGTATCAGCGGTAAGGGGCAGGCGCTGTGCCGCATTACGAAGCGTAGTGATCAAGAGATGGAGAGAGTCTTCACGTGTACACTTGCTTTTGAGTACCTATAAAATAACTATGTTTTAGTTTAAGTAACTGTTGCTTGTCATCTAAACTCTTTTTAACCCCCGACGCAAAATGAGAGGGGTGTTATGAGTGTAACGTGTCTGTCTGTGTATCTGTTTGTGGTATCGTAGCCCAAACGGACGAACCGATTTTCGTTGTTTTTTTGTGTCATAGATAATTTTATCCCAAGTGTTCTTAGCCATGTTTCCTGCTATACAGTTAGCCTGCTACACAGGCTGCAAAGTCCTAGTGCGGGAAGCAGATGGGTTTTTCTATTGGTGTAATCTGAATGTACTTACCAAGTTTATAAACTTAACTAATGTGTCTTCACAATTGTTCTCACTATTTCTTAAGAAAATAAATACTTTTTACTATACTATTACACCTACATGTAGGGCGCGGGACGAAACCGAAACTCGTTCGGGACGTGGATACAGCACGGCATAGCATGAACCGCATCATATAAAATGTTTGTGAGGTTAAGAATTCGTGCCTCGCAGGGCAGGGCGTACGGCCCGCGCCCGCTACCGGTCTAGTATAATTCATCCCATAGTCGACCGACTCTTACAATTTTACGGCCCAGTTGGCAGGGTCGATTCTTACGAAATTTCATTCATAATTCTAATTCCAGATAGTGGGCTACAACATCAGACCGCCGGAGTGGTGCTCCTCTCAATGCAGCTTCTATCTGACTCTCCACCACACCACCATGTCAGCTCCGTTCTATACCAGTGAGAGGATATCGTCTCCGCATCCTAAGTGGAAGGACATCGATTCAGGTAAGAAATACTTTTTATACTAATTCTTAGTGAGGGGAACTGGGATCTAAGAAATCAAATAATATCCCGAAAAGTTTCGACTGGGACTTCCCGCATCCTTCCGTCGCGTCAGTACCGGAATGTGCTAACCAACTACACCACGAGGTCAAGTGACGTAGGAGTCGAAAATCTCTGCGAGTTCCTACGGACTCTAGCGCCGTTAGCTCCACCTACAGGGGAAACATTGAAGTTTATCCAATCTTGTCTAAAGACTAAAGTTACATTTAGTTCGTTTAACGAGAGGTGTCGTATAGTTGGGATATTATTTGATTTATTAGAAGTTACCCTGAGTGTGAGGGTTTACGTCTAAAAGTCTTGAACTGGGATCTGCACTGACATCTCGTACGGGAGGGTATTGAGCATTGTCCCCCTGCCTGACCAGGCCAGGATATGCTGGGTGATTCACAGCTTCGGTTCAGCTTTTTTGTGGTCAGGGTTAATGCCTGAATGAGACTCTTCAATCTCGTCTTTTGTCTCTGTGGCCGTGCAGTGTACCACAACATGTTCCACAGTTTGTGACTCGGTGGCTCAAATCTTTAGACCATGATACCTGTGATGATACCCATTGTGACCTGTGATGATTTAGGTACATCATTGTTCCTTCTACAGCTGATTGAGATTATTGGCTTTTATCTCGGGGGGGAAATGCCCATAAGCCCCACTCTGGTCATGCGGGTTGGGGATCGCAGTTCGGTGGTAGAATTGTTCCACAGGACTGCGGTGCCCCGTAGTATACTATCCCTTAATTTGCCTTTTACGACACCCGCGAGAAGAGTTTGTGCAAATTCTAATGTAATTCTATAAAATTCTAAATAAAAATAAACCTACAGACCAAGCGAGCGAACGAATGGAAACGAGTGGAATTCGACGATCAGTACGTTCGTTCCATTTTTAGGGTTTCGATCTCCGATCTCGAAATCGAAACCCTAAAAATCCTTTTTCCTTCTCATCATCCTTTTTTCCCTCCTTAATAACTCAGCAACTACTGTAGATATCAACTATTTTATTTATATTATGAAATTTAAAATAGTAATACATTGCGTGTGAATTAAAGAAAAATAAATGAAAAATGAAAATAATATTTTCCATACAAATTGTGATGCCGAAATTTTAAAAGATACCTACAGGGTCATGTGGGGTATCAAATGAAAGGTATGAGTTTGTACGTTTCAAAATATTTTTTTAAATTTATGTAGGTCTTAAACTTTTAGAATTTTTTTGAAAAATTCCCTTTCACCGAAGAATGCAGATAGATCCATCTGAAATGTAGGTCGGTACCTTCTATTTTTGGTATTCATTGAATTACGAAGTCTCTAACCTAACCGGTACCTTTAGTACATATTTCTTGTACAATTGACTAACGTTCGAAACCCTCGGCCCGCGAGTTACACTCGTACTTGACGGAGCTTGTTCTTTGATGTAGCGACAGCCGCCGGAGCACGACCGAAGGCGAACGAAGGCCCTCGTTTGGCCTCGCTTGCTTTCGCAATGACGTCCACACTGGTTCTTTCACGTTCGTTCGTTAGCCTTCGCTCGTTTTCGCATAATTCCGGCATAAGACCGCATCATTCAAATCATCCATGTGTTATTGTCAGAATAACACAAATAAAATACAAAAACCAACATTGTTGAATAAAGTCTAACAGCAACAACTAACAAAATCAATCGGATGCCACTGTATATCTAAACAATCCCACCAAACATATGATATGAAAATGATAACACATGACACACTTTACATTCTATTCTAATCAAGTACGTGTGTCATACATGACGAGATATGTGTGACGTTGTGGGAATTCCAATGTTATACTCCTATTCCTTCCACACAATGTCCGGTTCGGACTACCCAAATAATAAATATAAAATAGATGTTTACTTCTTGCAATTACTTAAAAAACTACATACAGGTACCAAACAGGTAAAGGACGTAGCTCACCTGGGCCGCAACCTCACCTCAACAGCCTGTATTGGTCCACTGCTGGACGCAGGCCTCCCCCTGATAAGCGCCTTATTGGCTTTTACCTCATGGGGGTAATACCCATAATCCTCACGCTGGGTTGGGGACCGCAGTTCGGGTCGACACCCGCGGGAAGAGTTGGGATGGTGCAAATTCTAAGCCGGCAACCACAGCAACAAACAACTTGTTTTAACGACCGATACTACATATACTACATATACGATATCCACGTGTTATGATATTAATAAACCTGTAGTAATATTAAACTGCAACAATGTAGAGGTTAGTAAAATGACGTAGGCGTCTACACTATTGAGAACTATGTGTTACTGGCAGCGCCTCGTGGTTTCACCCGCGTAGTTCTCGTTCCCGTGGGAATTCCGAGATAAAATATAGCCTATGTGCTATTCCAGACTATAATCTATCTATGTGCAAAATTTCATCCAGATCCGTTCAGTAGTTTTTACGTGAAAGAGTAACAAACATCCATCCATCCATACGTATATTAGTAGGATCTATCAATGTAGATAGATGGTTTATTTGGTTCACAAATGGACAGCACAAAATACAATCAAAGATAGACAAGTAGGTAGGTATAATAAAAAAACAGGAGTAGGTACAAATAATTGCTTATATTCTAATGCTACGGCGGCTCCACCTGCGTTAGCGGTGACGTTAGTGTTAATGGCCATGAAGGCCTTAATTAAGGCGCTAAAAATGCACTTTGGCTATAAGCAGCGCCGTTAATAAATTAACTCGTTAAAACCTTGGCCACATCTGCGTAACGCCCTATTTAACAGGTTAATTAACGCGTTAGGACGCAGGTGAAGCCGTAGCATAAGGTAAACATCTACAGGCAGAGTACATAAAGTAGTAGACAGATATGGTGGTTCACAGGAGCATTTCATAGATAGATAATTTATTTATTTATAGATAGATAGATTATTCATATTTAATAAAAATTTATAATATTCAATAATCAGTTTAAGTATGCTACTTATCTAGGTTAACTGTGTCTTTAAGCCTATGTTAGGTGTGTCTAAGCACTTAATTAAATATTAGTAAATATTTCTGTGATTGGTAACAAATAAATTCAATTCAACTCATAAAGATCGAATTAGATGTTTTAGTTGAAATAATAATAATAAATAATGCCGGACAATTTACAAAGCATCATCTAGCCCCAAGCTAAGCAGAGCTTGTGTTATAAGTGCTAGATAACTGATATACCTACCTACTTAATACAATACTTTTTTTTATTATACATAGAACGACCAGAACACCCGGAACAAAGGGCGCTATGGCGCTCATTAGGCTACCCTAATGTGCGCCATAGCCATAACATGGGCCTTCGTCTATGTCCTGCTGTGTACTAAAATAGGTTGATGATGATGATGATCCGGAACAAATATCATCAGATCGTACAAAAATTTGTCGTGAGGCGGGAATCGAACCCGCAACCTCCTACGTCGCAGGCGGACCTTCCCCCACCGCGCTACATAATTAAATACCTTATTGTTTGCAACAGTCTGCATTTAGCTCAATTGTCTCAGTTGTAAATACTAATTTAAATTTATTTCTATAATTAGATTGTAATTTTCTTGAATAAAGTTTTCTCTTGTATGCAAGTTTGATCTGCAAAATTATTGTTTCAGAAATAACCCACAGGATGTCATCAGCAAACCTCGTTATCAGGATATGGAGTCACATCATCCAACAGAACGATAGCTCGCAAGACACCGTCATACAAACTTGGGGAATCTATCTCAACGGTCTCCGATACATAGGCGCCAATCTCGCTTCAAACTTCAACTCGGATTGCTTCAAATGCAACACTTTAGTCTTCCAAATGCACGGCGGATACTTCTGTTCATACAAAAGCCTGAAACTAGACATTATCCCACCAGAATACGATTTGGAACAAGGCTCGCCCTCTTCAGACTCGTCCGGGCGGAATAATCTATCGAAAATACCGCTAGAGTCCCGTATGATTCTAAATCATAAGCTAGTTAAGGAATCTAGGTCGCTATCGCCTAGCAAATACCCTAGGAAATTAGATAGAGAATACTCGAAAAGCCAAAGCCCTGTAGAGAGAGGTTTTCAGCAAAATTTCCCAACTATGAGATCCTCTGCTAGTATGAATATAACGAGAAGAAACGAAGAAACTGACCCGAGCAATATCTACGAGCATTCTCCGGAAAATTTAGATGTAAAAGTATATAGTGATAAAAACTGTGATAGCCTTTCTAAAAACCCTTCTAAAGAAGACCTATCTAGTAAAGTTGACTTGAGTGAAACCGCTGAGAGCTATGATTTACGGAATGAGGAGGACAGAGTTCCTAAATACAGATATCTAGCTTTGAACTTCCTTAAATCTGAGATACGACCTAGTTACAATGCGAATAAACTGCAAAAGCTGCATTTACTACAATACTCTATCAAGAAACGACAGGAGGCGGTGCAAGAAATCAAGGAACGTATATACAAAAACTCTGCGGTTAACGAAAGATCAACTGAAGATTTTGATGCCAAAGTTAAAGCTAAGAGAAAACCGCAAGAGAATTTGTTTATGTTAGACGAAGGGCTAAGTAAGCTTAAGTTTGGCTCACAAAGTGATTTGAATGGTAGAATTAGAGAGGATAAACCGATGGTGTCTAATGGACCTCGGTTGGGGTTGAAGTTGAATGATCTCCTATCTTTTAAGGTATGTATCAAAGTACATAAATTTTAAATTATAGTTTCAGGCGTTAATTTGCGGAAATTCATTGCAAAATATTAGGATACTGTTATTTAGTAACAATTCCGCAAAATGTATTTTGTGTGGGCTTTTCTTCTACAATTAGGTTGTGTGTTTTGCGAAGGTAGAGTAGAACGGCCTCCAGCCAGGTGCGAAGACGATCTGCGAAAGACTGCAGGCCTATCCTGGATGTGGCAAGCTGAAAACATGGCGCTCATTAGGGGAGGCCTATTTCCAGCAGTGGACAAATGTACGTTGATGATTATGATAAAATAAATAAATAATTAAATAATGCTGGACAATTCACACAGCATTATCTAGCCCCAAGCTAAGCAAAGCTTGTGTTATGGGTACTAGATATGATGATGGTGATGTGTGTTTGAAGTGGGAGAAAGTCTGTTTTTAACCCCCGACGCAAAAAGAGAGGACTGTTATAAGTTTAACGTGTCTGTCTGTGGTATCACACATTGCGCCGCGTACGTTGCGTGACGTCGGCTCAGTCTGTTTTTAAGTAAAGTACCATTATTCGCCTTAAAAAATGATATAAACATACCTAAGTATCTATGTGCATACCCCATTCACGCATTTATTTTCTTTGACTTATGCACTATTTCATAGACTATCCTTCTTTTTAACCCCCCCGACGCAAAAAGAGAGAGGTGTTATAAGTTTAACGTGTCTCTCAGTGGATCTGTCTGTGGTATCGTAGCTCCCAAACGGATGAACCGATTTTCGTTTAGTTTTTTTGTGTCATAGATAATTTTATCCTTCTTAACCATGTTTCATGAAAATCTGTGGGGGGGTTAAAATTTTTAATTTTTTTCTTTTTACCTTCTCTGATTGATCTGATACCGTTTTGAATTGCATTTTGTTGGATCTTAATAGAGGTTTTGCGAAAACTCGTTTCTAAATATTTACTAAAATTTGAATGGTAGCTGATAGATTCAGGATGGCGTTTTCAATCGCAAATGACCAACTTAACTGGCGTGTGAAAGCGACATATGTATATCTGACAGTCAGCCAGAGCTAAGTTTGTTTCTAATTCCCTTTTAAATCAACCCGATAGATTCCACAGCTAGACAAAGGCCGTTCTTTTCTCCTTTGATACATTTCAGTCTAGGGCGGTGGTCAAAAACTATGCTACAAAAACTCGGGCTTAACTTCCATCAACAGCTTAGCTACGTAGCAAAAAGTGGAAAATCACTCTAAAATGGCAGAGAGCTAGTTTTAAAGCTAGCATATTAATAACATTGTTCTTTCTATTATTCATTTATTTTATATCATTTATGTACCGAAGCCTTTATTCAGAAAGAAAATTACAATAAAATTATAGAAATAAATTAGAACTAGGTATTTACAATTGAAACAATTGAGCTAACTGCAGACTGTTGCAAACAATCTACAGTTAGCTCAACTGTGCCATTTATTGTGATTTTATGCATAAATATGACCAGACCAATAGGTCGTCAAAAACCCTGTCAGGGTGCAACGATTATTTTGGGTTCGCGCTTGTTAGATCAATAACTTTGATAAGTACTAATAATTTAATAGATAAATTTAGAAATGTCACACAACGATTCTTCTTTTCTAGGCAAAACCCTCCCCCTTCCAAAGGGCAGAGCACGTAAGGCTGACGAAACAACTAGAGATACTCAGGTTCAAGCGTATTATACTGTCGGATGAGCGGGACAGCAAGCTAGCTAATATAAGAAGACTGAAAGAGAGGCATGCGAAACTGTCCGAGGAGAACCAAGATGTTGGTAAGGCCATACTTAATAGGCTCATCCAAAGTAGGCTGCCGACACCAAATGAGAATATTACTAGAACTCTTGGTTCTAGTAATATTCTCATTTCGTGACGCAGCGGGTACAGAGGGCCTACTGGGAAAAAGAGAAAATCGAAGTTTCTGGTTACTTTTCGCGGAAAACCAACTCTTATGTCGCTTGCTTATGCAAGAGTCTATCCTTAGTTTTCAAGCAAACGCTATTCTTATGAAAATCATAAATAAATAAATAATGCTGGATAATCCACACAGCATCATCTAGTCCCAAGCTAAGCAGAGCTTATGTTATGGGTACTAGATGACTGATATACATAATAATAATACATTACATAAGAATAGCGTTTGCTTGAAAAAGAATCACACACAGAAACTTTTTTTCCTTTTCCGAGTAGGTCCCCTGATCCGGTTGTGGCATAAGAGGTGGCGGGTTCGATTCCCGCCGTGGGAGAAATGTCCGTATGATCTGCAGGTATATGTTCTGGGCGTGGGTGTATACCTTAAAGCCGCAACACACAGAACCGTGGTCGGAGCGGAGGCGAAGGCGTGCGGGTTGTATCATACGAATTTATATGAGAGACACACACACGCCGCCCGGCGGTGTATGTGTAGTCTCTCATATAAATTCACGCATTACAACCCGCACGCCTTCGCCTCCGGCCTGGCCACAGTTTCTGTGTGTGGCAGCTTTCAATGTTATGTATATCAGTCATCTGGTACCCATAACACAAGGCACAAGCTTTGCTTATATTTGGGGTCAAATGCAACCGTGGCGGTCACGGTTTAAGAATCGACCCCGCCATCTCAGTCCTTCGAAGTCGTAAGAGGCGACTAAGGCAACTAGAGGAAGTGTAGCAGGTTCCTTCTGTGTATATAATAATTAACTATCTATCAATATGATTATTTCTATTTCACACATTTAGACACGCACCAGTTACATAATATCAAATTATCTAGGTATTATTTATTGAAATAAACTATTTATTAAACACACAACACTACTTACTCTTAACCGTAAGCCTCACAGGGTCTTTTGACTAAAATGGTTTCGGCAGAATATCAGCGCCTTTCTACTCCTGAGTGGTAAGGCATTTATGCTGAGCCGAGACCTTTTTGCTGCTGTAAAACACAGTACAGTCTCTCTTGTTTTGGTATTTTTTTTGTGTAATTGATTTTTTTGTATATTTAATATAAGTTATAATAAGTATATGTAATATTGTTTATGTCTGTTATGTACTGTGTAAGTAGCAAATAAATGATTGTCTATGTCTATGTCTATGTCTATATTTAACACCTTACTCACCTCACCTATATTGGTCCACTGCTGGACGCAGGCCTCCCCCTGATAAGTGCCTTATTGGCTTTTATCTCATGGGGGTAATGCCCATAATCCCCACGCTAGGCATGCGGGTTGGGGATCGCAGTTCGGTGGTAGAATTGTTTAGAGGGAGGCACTGCTGCCCGCCCCCGCTGGATATCCCTTAGTCGCCGTTTACGACACCCGCGGGAAGAGTTGGGGTGGTGCAAATTCTAAGCCGGCACCACACAGCACCTTACTGCGATCACCAAGCCTGCAAATGTTGGTGACTATAGCAAAACTCTGCTATTTGGGGGAGGCACATTCAGCAGTGGACGAGTGCTGGTCGGTACTACATCTTGCCTTACAGAGTTGAATAACCTATAGGTAATAGGTATACTACTTTCAGGTACAGAACTAATGCAGAGCTACCACACGTTATCCCGACGTAACGACACCATAAAAGAAATGCGACAGTCCTGTGCCGCGTTACGGGAGATGGCGACAAGATCCCACGCCAGTCTGTGCACCCACAGGAACGAGTTGCTGAGTCAGTTGCATCAGATATTTTATATTGAACATGTGAGTCTAACACATTGATATAACTAAAATTCTGTAGATATGGTACTTTCTCCCAGAGCTATACTAGGTGCTATGCTAGGTTGTTGACATATCTCCTTCACGAAATCATAAAGGGGAACAACTTTATCTATTATGCTGAGTTAGGGTCTTTTTTATAACAACTTTATATATACAGGTTGGTTTGTTGAGAAGGGCGGTGATGGCCAAGTTCAGACTTGGCCATCACCGCCCTCCTCACCACGAGAGTTAAAGAAAAGTCGTGAAAGGAGTTTAGCCCTCGATTTATAACAATAACTGCATACTTAGTTTTTTTTTATCTTTTACTTTTGAAGGAAATCGAGATGAGTATTAAAAGTAATTTGCAAAATATTTGTTTATTTTGCAATACATTTCTTTGCAAAGATTGATCCTTATCAGCAACAATATCCATTGGTTAAATAACACAGGGTGTCCTTTTTTTGAAAAATCATTCGTGTCGACTTCCGTCAAAAGTAAAAGGTTTCAAAAAAACAAATTATCTGTTATTGTTTTCTTATAAATCGAGGGCATGACTCCATTCACGACTTTTCTCTAACTCTCGTGGTTTCGGACTTAGCCGTCACCGCCCTTCTCAAAAAACCATCCCTGAGTGTGTTTTTGTTTTTTAACTATTTTTATTATTGTTATAAATAAATGTCTGTCTATTTTATTTTGATAATACTCAAGAATGGACAAGCCATGCTTGATTATTACCAAAATCGTCTGGACATCTTGGTCATTGTATATAGTTCTTTATAAGGTAGTCTGTATTAAAGGTGATGTAGCGTAACACGCGCTGGAACATATAACCTATGCTTCTTTGGCGGACACCCAAAAACACAAACACTGCATATCCCACCATAAACCAAAACAAACCTCTCTTCCAGGTCAACCAACTAACCTGGTCCATCCTCGGAGTCCCACTCCCAGTCTGCGGAGACGACAGCCCTCGCTCGCGGCCCATGAGCGACTCCGTAGCGGCTGGCTACGCGGCACAAGCCACGTGCCTAGCCGCCGCGGTGCTGAACCAACCGCTCCGATACAGGCTCACGCTGCTGGGCAGTGCGACCAAGATTCTAGACATCACGCCGGATCTGCCTGATCCTAAGTAAGTTAATATTAGCGCTTTTAAGGAATCATAAGCATCCTATGTCTTACCCCAGGATACTATCTACTCCATGTCAAATAGCCACCGAAGCGATGAGCCCCTTCGGGTCGCATCGCTAAGCTCCTTCGGGTCGCATCGCTGAGCCCCTTCGAGTCGCATCGCTGAGCCTTTTCGGGTCGCATCGCTGAGCCCCTTCGAGTCGCATCGCTGAGCCCTTTCGGGTCGCATCGCTGAGCCCCTTCGGGTCGCATCGCTGAGAGTGGGCAGTTAATGCGTCAAAATATATATTTTCCCGTTTCATGCAAAACAAGAAAAACAGGCA
The DNA here is from genome assembly GCA_949316285.1 of Eupithecia subumbrata. Lineage (NCBI taxonomy): Eukaryota > Metazoa > Arthropoda > Insecta > Lepidoptera > Geometridae > Eupithecia > Eupithecia subumbrata. The sequence continues at coordinate 6,119,316 of OX438649.1, forward strand.
GAAAGACAAAATTGCACCGTAACTGCGTTAAGATCCGTTCAGACGTTTCGATGTGCAAATGTAACAGCTAGGCAGACAAAATAACAGAGATGCGAGTCCCCGAGTGTCCTCTAACCTTCGATTATGAGAATCGTTCATTTTATTTCATTTCATTTATTGCAGGAAATATGAACTAAATACAAGTATTAAGACATTCATTCATTTCATTTCAAATATTAGGTATTTCTTATTTCTGTTCTGTGCTGTATCAGACTTGTGTTTGTTAATAAATGTTTCTCTATCTCTGTATCTCCATCTAAGCTCTTGAACATTAGAATAGTGTCACATACTTCACCAAAACACATTGGCATTAATAGACAGTAATCGAAATAGAAAAGTAATTTTGCAAAGTTTTTAATGCTTTTAACCAAATCTTTTTGTTCACAGCATCCCGCTCTACACTCGAGGCGGGGACGTCACTTTGTTCAGATACGCAATGTTCCTCTTGAACAAATGTATAGGACAGCTGTGCGCGGGCCGTGGCTTACCTATAGCTGATATACGACCTACCTTATTGAACTTGGAACGATTGCTGACTTCTAACACCAGCCTGTAAGTATTGTTCCGATGCAAAATGTTCATTGTTAGGACTGCAGCTCGGAGCAGGAAAAAGACTTCTTGGAACGCATTAGGTTTAATCCATAAAAAGTAATTCTTACAATTATTACAAGATCGACATAGCGATTAGCGAAAGCGATGACAAGTAAAATTAGTGGGAAAAAAAGGGATGTCACTTTGACATTTGCGAAGTTTTTGATGGATAAGAAAATGGTACCATAGACTTCTTCTCTGTGTCAGCTCTATGGTGCGCCGACGAACGACGAGTCTGTCGGTGGCAGGGTCGGCGTTAACAAGCTCCCCGGGGTGGAACGATCCGTTACACTGCCCTGATGATAGTATTCACAGCTCCTTGAGGCTCAGGCTCGGAGGTAGGCAGGATACAGATGCGGTTGTAAGCTCGTGTTATGACTCCAGCGGAGGTATGTCGGCGACACGGGAAGGGCCTTCTGCAGACCCTTGGTGCAGGCGGATGATGCGGCCGAGCTGCCAATGGTTGGGTGGGAGGCGGTCGTCCTTGACCACGATCATGTCTCCGACTTGAAGAGGCTTCCCGCTTGATTGTTGCCATTTAACGCGCTTTTGCAACTCCGAAAGGTATTCCTTATAGTATCTGCGCCAGAAGTGCGCTACGAGCACTTGTATTCTTTTATATCGAGACAAGGTGCATAACTGTGCTTCAGCAACCTGGGAAGGCATCATGGTTAGTGTTCTCCCTATGAGGAAGTGAGATGGGGTCAAAGGTATCAGGTCGTTGGGATCAGACGATAATGGAGCCAAAGGACGGGAATTTAGAATTCCTTCTATTTGTATCAGCAAGGTATTCATCTCTTCGTAGGTGAGATGAGTGAGGGACAGTGTCCTCTTGAGATGGTGCTTAATGGATTTTACGGAGGCTTCGGCCAATCCGTTGAAGTGAGGGCTGTAGGCAGGGGAAAACTTAAACTGGATTTGTTGCACTGCAGCATAGGCACTTATATCATTGCATTTAGATTTTAAAAATTCATTATATGCACCCACAAAGTAAGTACCATTGTCCGATAGGATGCTGAGTGGCTTTCCTCTGCGCGCAATTAATCGATTCAGCGCAGCTACAAAGGCTTCAGTACTTAGCTCAGTGACCAGCTCTACATGAACTGCCCTTACAGCCAGGCAAACGAAAACGCAAATATAAGCCTTCATCAATCTGCTACCTCTGCCTTTTCTGTCAGCTAACATGATCGGCTAGCATAGTCCACAGACACAATGCTGAACGGATATTCAACATGAATACGAGTTTTAGGAATGCTGCTCATCTTTGGCTGATTGGATCTTCCTGAGAATCTACAGCAAGTGATGCATTCATGAGTGACCTTTCTAGCCATATTTCTACCTATAGTTCAATATTTGTGCCTAATAGTTGAAAGCAATAGCTGGGGACCAGCATGCATGAGTAGTCTGGTAGGTAATGCCTAAATAGAAGCAGTAGTATGTGATGAGACGAGTGAAGCAAGATAGGATGCTTGTGTCATAGTCGTAATTGGAGTTGCATAATCTGCCGCCTACTCTCATAACACCTTCCGAAAAGAGAGGATTCAAGTTTCCTAATAGAGATTTGCATGGAAGCGTCTTGCCGAGGCTAAAGGTGTGGTATTCTTCTGAGAAAGTATTCATTTGAACTAGCTTACATAAAGTGCGATCAGCTTTATTGAACTCAATGATTTTTAGATATCTCGTGTAAACATTAGTTGGATTTCTGCTATTGTGAATGAATCGAAGTACAAACGTTAAGACTCGCTGTAATTTGCTGTAATTAGGTAGATTATTTGTTTACAAAATCATTGGAGTTCAAAGTAGGAAAATTGCATTGAAATTTGAGATCAGGCAAGTTCAGGTTAGAGTCATTTGTTGCTGTAGACCAATGATCTTCAGCCTGTAACAGGAATGGAGAGCCTTGCCACCATAGCGGGGACTTTTTTAGCTGGAATTTTAACAACGAATCGACCGTCGGGCTGTCTCAGCGTGCTTTGCTTTTTGAAATAATTCTCAAAATCCTCCTCCTCATTGTTCGTTTTACGGAGGCACGGCACGGATTCCAATTCAAAAAACCTGTCAAGTTGATTTTGAAAGCTATAATCGTCAAGGAAGTTGCAATGGACTGTATTTTTTTTATTGTTGTTTTTATGTGTCGGAACTACTCCCGTTATTATCCATCCAAATTTAGTCTCCCTAAGAACAGGCATGTTCTTTCCTAAAGAGAAGCGGCTGGTGCCTAAAACTGTCCAAAACATTTCGGAACTCAATAGAACGTCAATTTCAGAAGGTATGTTGAATCCTGGATCGGCTAATCTTATGTCGGAAGGTATTTTGAAGGGAGATATGTCAATCCGTGTTGTAGGTAAGAACTGGGTGATTTGTGGGACTATGAGACAGTCAACTTCTTGTGTGAAAGATTCAGTGACAGAGAAAAGGCTTACCCTTGATATTTGTTTATGTGAGAAGTCTTACAATTTATACCTTCAACCATTGTTGAAGTTGTTTTGACTGGAAGCTGGAGCTTCTTAATTAAATTCTCAGTAATGAAGTTAGTTGTGCTACCATTATCCAACAGTGCGCGCACTGGGTGTTTTTTACCTTCACGGTCTAGGACATGTATGATGGCAGTTGACAAAATGACACAGCTGTGACTGCTGGTAGAAGACAGTGTAATATCAGAGTCATGGTGGTCTTCCTCTGATATTGATTCTGTGTCGTGGTCATCTTGTGTGATTTCCGCTGTATCGGGGTCATCAGGTAAACCTACACTATCCTGTGCCCCACTATTTTCATGAGAGGCAAGCATAATACGTTCTGGCTGTGTTGCTGATGGCATAGACTCCTCACTGTGTAACATTGTGTTGTGCATTTTGTTACAAATTTTGCAAGGCCCGAACTTACACTGGGTTATGTCATGCCCCTGTCTTAAACAATTTGTACAAAGTTGCATTTGTTTTACTTTTTGAAGCTTAGTACTTAATGGCAAAGTTTTAAATTTCATGCATTGGTAAATTGGGTGGGGCTGCTTGCAGTAATTACATTTAAAAGAATTGGTGACAAATGATTTTGGTTTGGCAACAGGTTCACTGTGTCTACGTTTGGAGCTTATGCTTTCAACTGATTCGAGAAGCTCCGCTTGACCTTTCAAGAAATTAATGAATCTACATAAGGTAGGCAGCTCCTTCATCAGGTTGATGTGCTGTTTCCAAGCCCTGCAAGAGGCAGAATCAAGCCTACCTGAAGCTAAGTGTACAATGAACATATCCCAGTTTTCGGTTTTAACATTTAAAGTTTTAAGCGCTCTCAGGTTTTTGTTTATGGTATCTATCATACCTCTTAAAGCCACCGCAGATTCCCTAGGTATAGATTCTATATCCAACAATGCCTGAATGTGGTTGCCTATCAGTAAGCTATCATTGTGGTAGCGGTCACATAATGTTTGCCAAGCAACTTCATAGTTGCTTGCAGAAAAATCCAATGAGCCAATGACTTGCTTAGCAGAGTCTTTGAGCGAAGCTCTGAGGTAGTGAAACTTATTTATTGTAGGTATACCATCATTTGTATGAATCAACGACAAATAAGTGTCATGGAATTCTAACCAATCATGACTGCTGCGTCCAGAAAAAACAGGGAGAGTTATGGTTGGCAGCTTCAGACTGATACCACCTGCTGTAAGGGCTGAACTTGCTTCGGGTGAATCACTGGGTGCCCTTTCAGTAGAGGTGTTTCTGCTCAGCAACCCACGGGCACTGGCAACGGCCCTAAAGTAATGTTTTTCAAACTCTTCGCATTCATGATACTCTTCTGATTCTGAAAATTCATTGGAAGTCTCTATACTTAATTGTAAGGCATCATATTCACTATACATTTCATCAATTTTTTCCAACCTAACATTAAGTTCAATGATTTCAATTGCAGAGCCTGTTGAAATGCTTTCTAAGTATTTCTTGAACTGAGTTAATTTAGCTTTGAAAGCAGCACGCTTTCTTTTTAAGTCCTTTGCTGTGGTGGCCATTTGACCAAGCTGGAAGTTTGCAAATGCAATGTTATTATTTCAATAAACTTTCAATAATCCAAGTGCAATGATTTCTGTATGAAAAATTAAGAATACTAAACTTGTGTGCACATAAAGAAATAGTGCAGTGTAACTGTTGTGCAATGAAAGCCAGCCTGCAGTTTCCTGCTTGAATCGAAGGAGCCCAACCAAAGGTATGATCGCTTGTAAGCCAAGGTATTGATGTCAATAGAGCACAGATGAGCACGATGATGGTTGTTATTGCAAGCTGGAAGCAGATATATTAATATTAAATATACATTTAAGACAAACAGGCACGAGTGCGGGATGTTTTACGGTTGTGTATGAGGGACAAGGTCAGATCTCTAAAGATCTAATGGCCCCATACAAGTGTTTTGAGTTGTACGAATACAAGTGTTTTGCGTTGTACGAATAAAACGCTAAATTATGTGACGAAGTATATAAAGACTTCTACGAATTCACATTATTTTGTACGATTGCACGAGTGCAATTATAGATTTCCTTGCAACGAATTGCAAGGCGCACGTGACATTGTAAGGGGTAAGGTTATCGCGTGACTCGCGTCATAGAGATGGTAGGAACGGACTGGACAGGAGTGGTTGGAGCGAACTCACTAACTTTTAGCACTTCACCGATGATCCTTTTTATAGTCTATTTCTTCTCTTAGCATCCGCGTTGCATCCTTAGGGTGTCTGCCATGCCGCCACGCCACGCGGCCCGACCGCGGCCGCAGGATTCGCTGGTTCCTCTCCTCTCCTCAGAGATTTGGCTCGATGGACCAATTTGTTAGGACTGCAGCTCGGAGCAGGAAAAAGACTTCTTGGAACGCATTAGGTTTAATCCATAAAAAGTAATTCTTACAATTATTACAAGATCGACATAGCGATTAGCGAAAGCGATGACAAGTAAAATTAGTGGGAAAAAAAGGGATGTCACTTTGACATTTGCGAAGTTTTTGATGGATAAGAAAATGGTACCATAGACTTCTTCTCTGTGTCAGCTCTATGGTGCGCCGACGAACGACGAGTCTGTCGGTGGCAGGGTCGGCGTTAACATTCATTGTGATTAAAATGTTAAAGATAAAGATAAAGATATTTATTTGCAGAAAACATGTGTATAAAAGATGACAAAAATATAGGTGAAACAACATGCTTGACCGATTATGGTATGCAAATTAGGTAGAGAGATGGCATGCATTTAATCTATCCATGCAAAAATTTAACAACTATTTATAATTTATCATTTAAAAATTCGTCAAGACTATAATAACATTTTGTAATTAACATTTTTTTAAGTTTTAATTTAAACATTTGTATATTCATGTCTCTATATAGTCTAGGTAATTTATTATAGATTTTGGTAGCAACACCAACAATACTTTTCTGCATAAGTGTTGTTTTTACAGGGTGAGTTCTTAACCTAGTATTGTCCCGTCTGTTTCGACTAACAGAATCAGATAGCAGGGGAACAGATGAGGATTGCCTTTTACAAAATTAGCTACTTCTAATATGTAAAGTGACGGAAGTGTCAGAATTTTGTGCTCAGAAAATAATGGTCTACAGCTATCGGTGATTTTTATTTTAAACATGGCTCTTATACATCTTTTTTGTAGCTTAAAAATAATGTCTTTATTGGTAGAGTGGCCCCAAAATATTAATCCATATCGTAGAACAGACTCTACCATACCGTAATATGCCGTCAATAAGGCATCCGTATTAACTGTTGATGACAGTTTATACAGGGCATATGCTAGACTACTAACACGCTTACTTAGACCTTCTAAATGTGTTTTCCAATTGAGGCTTTTGTCGATGATAAGTCCTAAGAATCGTGTAGTATCCACTTGATTAATTATATTGTTATTAAATCTTATATTCATGTCAGATCTGTTTTGGGATCTTTGGTCAAAATGCATAATCATTGTCTTATTTAAATTGATTTTTAAATTATTATTGTCAAGCCATTTTATAATTGATTGTTAGACTAAGCTTTTAATAACAAAAGAAAAAATAAATTTTAAAGACCCCCCGACAGATTTTTCATGAAACATGGCTAAGAACACTCGGGATAAAATTATCTACGACACAAAAAAACTAAACGAAAATCGGTTCATCCATTAGGGAGCTACGATACCACAGGCTGGGGGGTCCGAATTTCGTAAGCCTGTTTCGAAATTGAAAAATATCTAAACGGGCTTACGAAATTCGGAAGCTCAATTTCGAAATTTCGAAGTTCAGACAGAAAATTTAACATTAATTATCTATAGTACATTTTACTTCAGTTGATAATAAGCCCTTAAAAAAGTTAGAGCATCTTGCATTTTGTTAAATAAATAAATACTGCGTAAGGTGCCTTATTTGCGTGGGATAACGGAAAGTAATAAATTCGACACTTCGAATTTGTGGTCACCAAGTTCGAAATTGAAAAATGGTCCGAAAAGGCTTCGAATTTACAAAACTTCGAAGTTTCGAAATGCACCCCCTACTACAGACAGATACACAGATACACAAAAAGACACGTTAAACTTATAATACCCCTCTCATTTTGCGTCGCGGTTTAAAAAATTAGGACTCATCTCGCTTCCTTGACTAGACTAAAAAAGTTATATGGCCACGTCCGAAGAATATTGGCCATAGAAAAAAATATCATATAATATTTTTATTGTGTAGGTATACTAAGGAATTACAATTTACTTGAAATGATCCTGCTAACACAACAGAATCCCTTACTAAATATTCACATTGCATCACATCATTATCAGCATTTATATTAAACACACTGTTGGACTCAGGCATCCTCTTATAAGCGTCTCTTCTCATTAGGGGGTAATTCCATAATCCCCACGCTAAATGTTTGACCATTACTAAATACCTATAATACCTAATTTCTCATTCTCATGCTAACTATGCATTACTCAAAACCACAAGACCACAGACTTAGCATTGTGTGACATCACCATTTTCTTGGTCTTTCTTTCGCACGGGCGCGAAGCCGGGGTGGGTCGCTAGTTAGTAAATAACACTTTTCTGTTTGATTGTACTTGCGCAGCTTTGCTTCCGAGCCCAAGTTCACAGAGCTCATTAAGTTTTGCGATCACTCTACCTACATGTCAGCTGAACGCCAATTATAAATTTCCAGTTATAGGTTACTAATTACATGAAAACAAACCCATCACTAGACCCTACATTGTTATTGGTGCGCAACGAGGAATAAAAACTTTACATTTCTACCTACTGAATGAAGCGCACCAAAACGGCTGCGCTATCTGGTAGTACTTTGGTGCGCTTCGTCTGGGTGCGCTACGAGAAGTACCTCAATATTTTCACTGCTTTTACAATATTTTTGTGTCATGAATACAAACGGTTTATAAATTACTAGCTGCTGCCCGCGGCTTCGCCTGCGTAGTTCCCGTTCCCGTGGTAATTCCGGGATAAAACATAGCCTATGTCCGTCTCCTGGTTCTAAGCTGCCTCCCCACCAATTTTCAGCCAAATCGGTTCAGCCGTTCTTGAGTTATAAATAGTGTAACTAACACGACTTTCTTTTATATACAGTGGTGGTCACAGAATTAAAGACACTGGAAACATATTGAAATAACTAAGCTATTCCTCTGTATATATTTTATCAGACTGCCATTGTAACTTGCTGCACAATAATTTTTTTATGTGTGTTTATTGAGTAATGTTAAAACGAAACATTTACAACAAAACTTAACCTTTTATTCGGTAAAACTTAAATGTAAGCAGTGCAAATAAAAAATAAGATTGGTAAGATCTGGCCATATAATTACAGACACTTCATTTCGTAACAAGAAATTAAAAAAAAATAATTATCATTGAAATTATCATAGTACCTATGATTTCTAACACATTTTTATAAATCATTCCGATGCATATCAATACTTGGTCGCATGTCCTTTTGCAGCAATAAAAGCACGACATCTCTTAGCCATGGAAGCGATCAATTTTGTACAAGCTTGTACCGGAATTTGTTCCCACGCTTCTGTAAAAGCTGTGTAAAGTTGATCGACGTTTGATGTACGCTTTGCCACCACTGTCTTCTTCACCTGGTACCACAAGTTTTCGATTGTATTTAAATCCGGACTGTACGGGGTCAATCCAAAACCGTCACAAATTGGCTCCTTAAGAAATCTTTTACTACTTTTGCGGTGTGTTTCGGATCATTATCCTGTTGAAAAGTCCAAATGACCGGTAAATTTTGCTCAGCATAGGGCAGCATGGTTTCTTCTAAAATATTTTTGTACTGGTGTTTATCCATATTGCCTTCTATCTTCCTGACAGGTCCGACACCAAGTCCTGAAAAACAGCCCCACACTTTGATATTTCCCCCTCCATGTTTCACTACTTTCTTGGTGTACTTCGGATCCATTTCTTTGTTCGGGGGGCGTCTAACATATTGTTTTCCGTCAGAATTAATCATATTAATTTATGTTTCATCTGAAAAAATAACATTTTTCCACTCTCTTTCAGTCCAGTGTTCATATTATTTAGCAAACGCAAACCTTGCCTTAACATTTTGCTTTTTCAAAAGTGGCACCTTCCGAGACACTCTTCCGTACAAGTTTGCCTCACATAGTCTCCGTCTAATTGTCCTTGCAGACACACCCGTCGACCCTCCTGCCCCGTATATTTCCGAGCGTATTAGTTCTGATCCTTTGAACGGTTCCTTTTTTGCCAACAACACCATCTTAGAGTCTTCTCGCCGAGTGGTCTTTCTAGGTCTCGGTTTTCTGGGTACGTTTTCGGTCGTATTGAACTTCTTGAAATGCTTTATAGCATTCATAACCATGTCCTTAGAACAGCTCAAATGGTTTGCGATTTTTCTGTATGACCAACCTTTGCTATGAAAGTTTAAGATTATCTTTCTAGTGGACGAATCGCAACTCTTGTTTTTTCGCATATTGATTGTTATAAAACGTATTAATTTGAATACAAAAAGTAAAATGTTTTAATTAATGTCGACGTTTCATGCAAATACGCAGCAAAACAATGAAAAATCGAATGTAGTTATTTTTCTTTTTTTAAAATTCAGAACACTGCGTTCATTGTCTTTAATTAGTTGGCCAGCTACAGGTACGTTAAAAAAGTTTGTATTATATTTGGATAGTGAGCAGTGTCTTAACTAATAAGCAAAACAACTTTTTTTGTCCCCCATTTGAAGAATACAACGCCATGTATGATTTAGTAACAATTACATTATATTTATTAACTACTTTGGCTAATGGTAGTGCCAAAATCAAGTTTATTGTGATCAATTGGGGGGTGTCTCTAATTATGTGTCCACCACTGTATATAGATTAAACAAAATTGAACCCCCACAGAACGGACACTTCAAAACTGTACGGCGCTCATCACTGGTTCTCCGAGGGTCAGTGTCCAAGAACGCAGTCCTTGAGAAGCTTAGTCGCTACGGAACGAGAGAGAAAATATCGACAGTTCAACAGATTTAAGGTATTTTGAACTTTAATACTTAAACTTTAGAGTTTAGTACTACATCTACTAGACAAAGCTAGAAGAAATAATCTTACTTGTCATATAACATGCTCAACTATTCTGCTCAGAGTGGAAAATATCTGTGCAATATAAATTGACAAGCAAGGGATGTACCATGAAATACACTCGCGTGCAACTGAATCGACTCAATTCGTACTTTTGCACAAAAAGGAGTTTCAGCAAAACAGCATTGGGAAAACCGTTCCCCTGGACGCCATTGTACTCGGCCTCTTCTGCCACGGAGACATATTCTGCTCTCGTCAAAAGACAGGACGGAGCTCCATTGCTCAATGGTCAGTTAAGGTGTTCTCGAGCAAATTGAAGCCAGGTTTGTGAACTACGGTCAGTCTAATGAGTTACTGATAAGAAATATCGGTCAACTGAGCATTCCACGTTGATTTAGTCTCTGAACCAGTGGGTACCGCAGCGAGATCATTGTGATACGCTCATGTTTTGACCACCACCACCCACCGTACCTACGGAACTAAGGACCATAGACTAGATGTCATTAAAAAAATCAGGGTTTCAAATAAAAAAGTATAAATATGCATAAAAAAAGTACATAGATATATTTTTTATTAGTTTTACATACAAACGGTATAGGAAAAACACAAAAGAACCGAAGCAAGTATTTTAGGTAGGGATAAAAGAATGCAGGGACAAAATAATTACACCAGAATAGATAGTAAAAAAAATAAGTTTAACTGTGTGCGAGTCTTGTTAAGTTTTCCCATAGTATAACACAGTTGCATGCGCAAGTCACTTGCGAGTTGTGACAACGTTGTAAATATAAAAAAAAAAATCATGATAAATATTTCTTTGTGATTTAAGTTTTACTCTGCTAGTGTCCAATGTTTTAACCTCGTTCCAACGTTTTGCCCCTAACGCCATCTAGTACTAACCTATGAACTAAAACAAGACATAGCTCTGCTTAGCTTGGGACTAAATGATGCAGTGTGGATTGTCCAGTATTATTATTATACTCTCACTTAGTCGTAAATCTCGTTATAAAATACATTTTTTACTATAGAAAATCAAATATGATAAAATCATTCTACAGTAAAAAGAGAGAGGAACTTCCTGACGATGCGCGCCGAGTCCAGGAGTACCACCTTTTGAATCTGGCCCTTGATCCAACTTCCTAGCAAGAGTCTCTTGAGATGTTGATCGAGGCTCTTCGCTATTACGCCGCTAACAGAATTATTATTATTTTTCTAGGACGCAGTGGACGGTCATTCGCCCCAATCGGCGCTGGTCAAACGGCACAGGCATTCGAGAAGTGTGGGCAGTTACCATGATGACCATGTAAGTGTTTTATCATTATTTTGTCTAGGTGCAGTGAAATTTACTTTTGATTTGTGGACCATAGTTGTTACTAAAATTTTTAATGCAAGCTTTGACAGTTCAGATTATCTTATGTAACCCAAAGTTACTGTACAATTTAGGGTGCATTCCGAATTACGCTAAAATCGATATTAGCGCGCTCTCGAGCGTATGAGCGTTCCAAATTACTGTGAGTGCGACAACGACGTACCGTGGGATGTCAAAGTTGACGTCATTACATGCTCCATTTTGCGATATCACCGACCATCCTAAAACTGAAATCACTGCGAGCGCTCTGTCAAAACTGACTATTAGCATTCATCGTTGTATTGTATTCTCTTTTTTTTCATTTACTTGTATCTGACTGACATTTGATGCCGCGACACGTGACCGTGAGCACGTTCATGAGTGTTCCGAATTAAAGATAGCACTCAACTGTTAATATAGTGATATCTAATTTGGAACGCAAAATATCGTTTGTGATCGCTATCAGCGCTGTAATCGTATTTCGGAATGCACCCATAGAAATTATCACAAAAACGTCAGGAAATGGGTTTTCAAAAACGCCACATTTATTTTATCGTCATTTTACTTATTTGTTACGCATTTTGTTCTAACCAAGCCTTAACCAAGTCATCAAGCACAAGGGAATTTTAATTTGGATGTCATTTCAACCTTTTTTGTTACTAAAAAGTGTAAGTTATATTATTATTGTTTTTGGTAGTTAGTCTGTAGCGTAGTCGATTTGTAGAATTTGTTTTGTAGAACTATTCAAGGAGTCGTAGTGTAGTCATTGTGACTTTATTTTATTATCATTAGAACTTATACAGAGTTTTCTCAGCTCAGAGCTTTCGACTCATTGTGATTAATTCGTTCCTACTGTATTTTTCATAATGCTTTACTAAAAATAATTGATCAAAAATCTATGAAACGGGGCGTACGTTCTCAGTTAAAACATTATCGAACTCTGAATATTCTCTAAATATCCCAGTTAAAATAATTAAATAATGCTGGACAATTCACACAGCATCATCTAGTCCCAAGCTAAGCAGAGCTTGTGTTATGGGTGCTAGATGACTGATACGACCAGTGTAGTTTGAATTCAAAGCTTGTTAAATAAATAACATATCTTTCAACAGGAACTGGCAACACTAGCTGCATCCACGACATCGATCATGGGCAGCGAATCCAACATTTACCACATGAAGCTAACTCATACCGGACCAAGCGAAACTATGCTAAAAACTCACAGCTCAGACCCAGAAATATCCAAAATGGCGGAAGAACCGGAAGTCATATTCACACTTGGTGAAAACACGACCTTAACCAACTTAGAGTCAAAGTTGGTTCGCCTCTCGACTAACAATGATGATGAAGTTACTTGCTCTTCATGCTTAGATGAGAATGTTAAAAGAATTTGTACAGAAATAACAGATTTCTGCTCCAAAGAAATACACGAAGGTTTCGATGTGGCCAAATATCTAGAAAGGAGGGAAAGCTGTGTGAGCGAGATAGAAGAAGCTGACCAATGTCTTAATTGCGAGAGTAATAAGGACGGCGATTGTCAGTTGGACTGTTCTAAAAGTGTTACAGATGTTATTGTCATACCGAGTGCGGAAGCCATTTTGGTTACGGGGCAAAATGAACAAGATGGCGGCGATATGTGACGTCATTTGTTGATATTCGTTTAGCTTTCTTTGTACAATAGGTTTTGTATCACAAATTATTTCAACAAATGACTTTGAGATGACTCCTAGGCCTTTATTTATGCTAAAACCCGATACGTTCAATGAAGGAGTAATAATATTGAATAATAATATAAAAATAATTGAAACTTTCGTTTTTATAATATTAATGTAGGTAAATTGTGATACATAAAATATAACCTCAACAAAGCAATACTATAAAAAGGATGGGCATATTGTTTATGATTGCAGACATGCAATCATGCAACTATTGTAAGAAGGCGGATATTTTTTAGGTTGCAGACTTTTTGGGATTAGCACTTTCTGAAAAGCGAACATTATACGAAAACTGTAATTCTTGGAATCAGACATTTTATTCAACTTCAACTTCAACTTCTTGTCAAATGGCTTCAGCATCTGGTGACATTTTATTCAATTCAATTCTTGGTAGACATTTTATAAAGCTGACATTTTGAGAAGCTGACATTACGCAAAAGACGTGCTAAACAAAACTATTACAGATACATTAAAAAAAAGCTTGGGATAGGTATCGTCTACGCGCGGTCCGAATTTTTGTTAATTCCTTTGTATAACGAAATGATAAAATAAAATATGTAGTGGCGCTAGTATCGGGGTATAGTATCGGCTTATGTGTTAAAACGTGTGTCAAAAACGTTAAAACAACTGTTTAAAATTGAACCATCTGTTGGTGAACTCGGGTCTTACACCAGAATCGGTTAAAAAGAGTTGAGCCTAAGACTTTGCCCACATTCATCCAACGCCACTACCGCACACCACAAAAATGAGCATTCCAATGACTTTAACTCGTTATCTTTAGATACATTTTACAGTGACCAAATGGCTTCACAAGCTTCAGCTTCTTTTGGCCCTCGAGCTGTCTGTCATCTGATTTCGTCAATATGAAATGCATCTAAAATTCTAAATCTTACGAGTAACCCATTTAAATGTAACTTTTTTCTGTGCTGTAGCGGTGCGCCTTTGATCTACGATAACCTTAACACATTCATGGCCCAAGACGTAGTTGTCAGTCTTCTCCTACTTGTCACGGCGGCGGTGCGACCCGCAGGGGCGTGCTGGCTGGGCAGTGAATGCATTAAAGGGGCATACTGGCCCGAGTTTAACCAGCAGTGGTTAAACTCGGGCCAGTATGATGATGATGTTTATGATACTTCCAAATAAAGAATACGAAAGTAATTGTATAGTTTGTCCTTAGTCTAAAAAGGATTTAGACCAAACTAGCGAATGGGATTTTATCCCCACTCCGTTAAATTCGTTTTGTGTAAACAGAGACAGAGCATTCTTTCGTTGGTTTTTCTTAATAGAGTGCGTAAGCCCTCACAATTCAATAATGACACTATAAAACTATCGTAGTTTGACGAAATCATTACGGATGTAAGCGTTAACTACGAACCTAAATACAAATAAGGTTCGTAGTTAACCCGCTAACATTCGTAATCAAATTTAATAATATCCCATTAAAATTTTATTTTGACGGAACTCGAACTCACAAACCCTCCCTCAGTACGGGATATGCTGCGAATTACGCCACGGGGTCAAGTGACGTAGAAGTCGAAACATTTTTGGGACTTCCTTCAGAATCTAGCACCGTAAGCTCCACCTACAAGGGAAACATTCCTTCGTTGTTCTGTCTCTGTTCTCAGTTATTAAAAGAAGATTAAAAGATCTTTCTTATTCAAGATCTCTTTGTATGTATGTTTGGTCTAAACCCGCCTTTAAAATGCTAGTTCTCTGTGTATGTCTCAAAAATGTTTTAGTCAAAGATTAATATCTACAACTAACTAAATCATAATTTTTTGAAATACTATCCTTCTCGTATTATAAACGCGAAAGTTTGTGAAATGTGAAATTTTTGTGACCTAATCTCTAAAACTACTGAACAGATCATGATGAAATTTGGCATACACTCAGAACGTTGCCTAACATAAATAATAGGCTACTTATTATACCGAAAATACGCGTGCGAAGCCGCGGGCAGAAGCTAGTATTCTATAAAGACAGAAATATTCATATTAAATTACCTTATATGTATAGTAATGCAAATGTAATTTTACTATGTAATTGTTTTAGCAATACTCTAGAGTTTCGTTTGTTTGGTGTTTATTATACGATCAATTTTGATGTTATAGTTTAATTACTTACTTTAAAGAAAGGACGGGATTGTTTTAATAAATGTTTAGTAAATAATAATTGAGTTATTAACAGTAATAAAGACCATAAAATATGTGCCTGCAGTATGTCACAATAAATTGTAAATAATATAATTTAAAATTGTAAATAATGTATGATAATTCATAGTTATAATTTGTATTTGGCAATACATAATCGGCTGTTATACGATTAATAATTATTTATTTCATTACCCTAAAATGTTTTTTTATTTTACTTTCTATTCTCTTCTATTCTCAGAATCATAAGTAACTCTTAAATTCATGTTATTTAAATTAATCTGGAGTTTTATTACTGTTGCGGAAAAGCTTTTGTTCTAGAATTTTTGTTCAGTTAAAATACAGGTATTCAGCCTGACTCGATCAAGAATTTATCTCTCCGTCAAAATACTATACACCAGTAAAAGAAGAACTCTTACTTCTCAAACAACTGCTTAAGATCGAGTTCAAATCAAATTGGCAGGTGCGTTGCCCAGCGAAAGTAAAAATAGCTCTATGGACGCATGCGTGTTCCCGCACGTTCTAAATTCAAACTGTCCGGCGCTTGCACAGCCCGGACGTCGAATTTTCTTTTTTTTCTCCTTCAATCGAAATTCGACTGGAAAGGCCACCTGTCAAATTCGAATAAGGAATCGCGAAATCGGTTGTGAATCCAGTGTGTGAAAATGTGTGAACAGTGCGTTCAACGGTGATTGGATTTTGTACGTGACCTGTGGTAAGTACGATTTAGAGCTATAGCGCTTTTGTTATAGAAGTTAGATTTATGTAGTTAAATGTAGATTATGTAATTTTAGTTTTGGTACCAAGGCGATCGGTTAGAATTGACGCGATTTGGCGATCGGCCGGGTTCTAACAATTTAATTGTTGCCAATACCATTATGGTCTGACTAATCGAGCATTCATAACCTGGGATTAACTGGGCTGCATACAAATATAGATCATGTAAAAGAAGCGAGTCCTATCTATCTCCAATACAAATTGGTATCTGCCTATATATATGTTCGTGTCTCATATATATAAAGTTTCGGTCCCTTCATAGTACACCTGGCTGGGTCCACCTTCATACTACACCTGGTTGTATCAGGGGCATTTTTTCTTTCCGTGGTCCACCTCAATTTAACTGGGTGTGACAGGGAAAAATTTACCTACCTACATGCTATAGCTCGTATTCTCTAGGACAACTAACAGGCTAAAGGTTTCTTCGTCACTTCTTTACTTTAGTCTACATACTGGAGCGACAAATCAAAAATATCACATTATTTCCGTGTCAGTGTTTAGTTTTATGATTTGACCTTTTCTAAGTGTACATTTATTGTAAATATGGAAATAAAGAGTTTTTTTCATTTTGATTTGATTTGGTGGACCACGGAAAATACATTTTTAAAACAATGTACATAAGTGAACCACAGAAATAAAAAAAATCCCCTGGAACACCTCCTTATCTTGAGGTGGAGCACGGAAAGATTTGGTTTTGGTACCGACATAATATTATAGCAGTTGGAGAAATGTAGCCCATCAAATTATGTTGGTCCCAATACCAAACACCTGTGTAAAGTAACCAAATGTAATTTACGACCCCAAAACTCGATAAGCAGTGTCACACACAAATTGTAGGTATGAAATGCATAAAAACTCTTGTTAAGGACGTTTATATTGTCACTGGATTGAAAACGAAAGCCTCTCGCTGCTGTCCCGCAAAGATCATTATTTGATCAAATATCGTCGACTTACTGCGAAAACCGAATAAATGCATTTTATGTCATTTAGAGTAAATTTTAGATCATATTATGATGAAAAAAGGCCATGAGAATAGTGGTCATTTTCAATCTCAATCTTTATCGAAGCGACTTATAGGTAGGTACCTCCTACTAGTATACTAAGTACCTGTTACCTACTTGTGCTGTATTTACGGATAGCAAAGCTTTCTAAACAGCCTGGAATAGTTCAAATTCCTGGAACCTAATTTCGTCTCTATGTAGGACTACACGTGCCAACTGTGGTTTCTTTTTTACCAAAGCAGTGAAAGCCAATCTTTCTCGGTAAATTGGCAGAGGAATAATTTTGGCACTTTATACAAATTTAATACAAACACTACTAAGGTAGGTCCTTAAGTTTATTTGGTTAATTTATTCTTATAATACGACAAACTTTATTAGAAAAAGGGCCCTTCTAATATTACAGTAGGTACACTAACGCTGATAAATTACTACGAAATTCCTGAAAATACTAATAAATAATGCTGAACAGTCCACACATCATCTAGCCCAAAGCTAAGCAGAGCTTGTGTTATGGGTACTAGATATACGATAAATTACATAGATAGATATTTTTTATCATGCATAGAAATACCCAGAACACCCAGAACAAATATTTGCAGATCGTTCATACATATCTATGTAGTGAATTGTATTAAGTATATCAGTTATCTAGTCCCCATAACACAAACTCTGCTTAGCTTGGGGCTAGATAATGCTGTGTGAATTTTCCAGCATTATTTATTTTTATTATTTATTTATATGTCCCAAGGCGGGAATCGGACCTGCAACTTGCTGCGTCGCAGGTGGACCTTCGCCCGCCGCGCCACATCGGTCCTCTAATAAAATCTAAAAAGAATTAAAAAAAAAAATCTTGAAGAAAGAAGATGCAAATTTAAAGAAATTGCAAATTTGCAAATTTCTTATGAAATGTCCGCAGTATGAAAGCATCACGGTTATAATATTACCACCTCTATACATCCGCCAGGTTGACTAATCTGTCCGTATATTATTAGACGACAGGCCGGCAGTTTGTAAATATAAATAACGCTCGGCATCACACTTGTTGACCTGCCTGAAAGAGGGATATATTCGAGACTAGTTTCTATCCTCGGCTTCGGACGCGTTTTTTCTACGGAAACGCTTAAATGTCATTTCTATCTCAAGGGAAGTGATTTAATGAGATGAATGGCCTATGTTTTTCATCTCATTACCAAAGTTCTTGTATGCAAAAGGGGTTTGTAGATTTTGGCCCTAACATCGGTCACCATATTGTTTATTTTTCAAAATCGCCGCGCACAATGGAAGTTATAAATTTGGCTAGAAGACACTCAACGCGACACTCGACACAAATAAAAAATATTCCATAAAATAATATCCTAAAGCATCAGGTTTCTGAGATATTCACAAATGAAAATAACTACTTATCTAATTTTATTTTGATTGAAATCTAGCGAAGTAACAAGCGCTTTGAGTTGAAAGTGTGAAGTGTGACGTCACAAAACAAGGGCCAATATGGCATCGTTTCACCCGAAACATCACCCGAAACTGAGTGCTGTTTTACTTTTTGTTTAGGTTTAATTTAATTAAAAATTTTGTCAGTTTAATTTTTTTCGGTATTGTAATCGAAAAAAAAAATTTAAAATATTGTACTTACACTACTCTTCCCGCGAGTCGTAAGAGACGACTAACGGATTTCAACCGGGAGCGGGCAGCAGACCCCTGCAGAACAATTCTACTACCGATCTGCGATCCCCAACCCGCATGCCCAGCATGGGGATTATCGGCATTTCCTCCAATGAGATAAAAGTAAATGAGGCGCTTATCAGAGGGAGGCCTGCTTCCAGCTGTGGACCAATATAGGCTGTTGAGGTAAGGTGAGGTCATAAAAACCCAACCAGAGTCAGCCTCTACATTATTGATGGTAGACAAACAGAGCCTAATCGATAAACGCTGAAACCGAAATGTATTTACATAATCCTTAGGCAAATATTTATCCTGAACAATATAGTAAAGTGAAACCAACGTTTATTCTGTCAGCAAATAATGGTATGAATGGTAGTATAAATACTCTGCTGTAACGATAGACACGCCCAAAATAAATCATCATCAGCACCCTCGGCAGACTTCCGCTTACTTTATTCATCTTCGTTTTACGCGTTAGTCCACTAGTCTGAGCTATTGTCCTAACTCAGGTTTCAAGCTGATTTATGCCAAGTTTTAGTTGTGGTATATATTATACTTTTGACGTTAATTGTACTTACAACAATTTTGGTATGCGGGACGAATAAGGAGTTTTTAATGGCGAGCGCCGAAAACTGGGGACGAATATGGATTTATGTCATTCGTTCCGTATACCAAGCTCTTAATAATTTATTATTCAGCCGTTTCTGGCCTAAAAATACCAGATGGCTCGGTGGAATTCAACAAGACCTAAAGGCAATTGGAGTCACCGGCTGACAAGAAAAAGCCAAGAATAGGATCGAATCGAGAAATTTTATCGACCAGACCATGGCCACTCGCGGCTGTAACGTCCGGATGATGATGATTATAGACTAGCCAAATTCAACGTAAAATGTTTGTAAACAAACCACGACACAAAAAACTAAAACTCACTTGGCATCGAGTTTCAGATATTATTGTAAGCAATATTTATTGAATGAAGGATCTCAAATCAACTAGTGATGTAAATTGCGTATAAAAAGACGCGGCAAAAAACACATTGAATTTTAGGTTAAATATGGGCGGTTTGTTTACAAATATCGAGATTGCTAGTGTATAGGTAATTTACTCTACCAATAAAAAATGCGTAAATGACAATATTCACCAAACAGGGTAAGCTTTCTAGAAACGTTTTCGGTGCAATTGTGGCGTATTATCGTTTGTTATCGTTGGCTCTCCACCTTGGCACAAAAATCTTATTAAACAGGCTTTTTGGCACATACACATCCCAATGTCATGACCCCTCATCCTCCATTCAGTTGCTACAATTGTATTGTATTGCACTCTACACCCAAAAGTTTTCACGCTTTTCCTCCTACCCAAGCTATGGCTTTGCAGTTTCAGTACTCTGCGGCATTTCGTCGCGAACGGACGTGTCCCACACACCGTCTCCTGAAAATATAAAAAAAACTACAACTTTTTCTCAATAATTGTGTGGGAATTAATCTTGATACTGTACTCAAGAATGTGTGAAAGTAATCTGTGTAAAAAAGTGTGTTTTGTGTCAGTAATGTGAAATGCAATAAGTTTTGGGATAAGCTGGTTAATGGTCGGTTTCCGTGTGCGCGTATTAGGATTATTTATTGGAAGAGGTAATAAAAAATTACTTCATTTATTTCAGTTAGCGAATGTTATGTACCTAAATGGAAGTTAATAAAAAGAAATGAAAGTTAATAAAGCTTTCTTTAATATCCTAACAAATTCCTTTCAAAAGTTCAATCAAGGTTATTTGTACATGTTTTTCTGTGACCAAAAATGTTTGATAGATTAAAAATTACTTTCTATGTTACTCGAATATGTTGCATAAAATGTATAACCATTAAAACGTAAAATACCTATATATTTTGCGTATCGTAGCAATAAATTCCGAGGCCTACGGCGGTTTTGTATAACATTTTTCCCTTTTTCAATTCCCGTTTGTATTCGTTACCAATCAAGTTTGAAATATTGTGTATAGTATCAAGATTGATGTTTCCTCAGGGAGGTCGCATTAATTACGGCTGGCTTTTGTTTGAGATGGATGGAAGTTCTAGATTCTCACACAAGCATAATTTTAACCGCAACTTGGTTTTGTAATAACTCTGTTTTTTTTTCATCATTTAGTGAAGGGCTTTATCAACGTAGTAAGAACGTTGATCAAAGCGAGAAGTATACCTCAGTAGTATACTTCTAGCTTTAATCAACATAATTATCACTGAATTGTTTTGAGAAAAAAAAACTGTCCGTTACAATACTAATATAATTAAAGCGAAATTAATTATGTCTGTCTCTTATGTGCCTTTTGACGCCTAAACAAATCTTAATGAATTATAGCAGGGAGGTTGACGGCATCCCGAGGAAAAGGCTAATTTTTATCCCGGTAAAGTGCGTGCGAAGCCGCGGGCAGAAGCTAGTTAATAATAAAAATACGTAACTAATGCTGGTCAATTCACACATGAATGAAATCATCGTTTTTTTTCCCGCACTATCCCATTGCAGAACAAAGGTCAACTACCTTTTCTTCTAGTTTTCTCTCTAGTTTAGAAGATATACTTTTAGTAAAAACGAATTTCACCATAAATTAAAATACCTGCAAGCCAGAATGAAACATAAAAACATTATCTTACAAAGAGCTTTTTGCTTTACCTCGAAATAAACTTCACTGCGGCGAAACCGCGCAAATCCAGGCCTAAACCGAGCTTACATCCGACTCCTTTGTCAAGCGAACTAATTAACATAAATAATATACCTTGGGGTTGTCGACGACAGAACGCATTCGAAGGAAAAAACTTCAGGTGAATAAAGGGGAAACTTTGTGAAAACGTACTTTACATTACGCTACTAGTAGTTACGGAAATAGAAGCTTAGTTTCCAGAAAATTTCGGGTAGTTTGAGAAATTTACGAGACTTTTTGTTAAGTTTGAACGAGAAATAATGTTTATATCTGTAATTCTCGCCATGAATAATATTAAGCCCTGAGTGGGTTTGGTTTGACGATAGTATCAAGACGTCATCATCCCATCATTTTGGTATGGGATTTCCGTAGTTCCATGTCCGCACGATAGAGGAGCTGTGATACACAGACAGACACGTTAAGTTTATAACACCCCTCTCTTTTTGCGTCGGGGGTTAAAAAAGCTTGGGACGAGTTTTGCGCCAGCTCGAAAACTAACGCCCTAAAAAGGTAAAGGTATCTTGTTCGCTTCTTTACTTTACCTTAAAAAGATTGAAGTGAACAAAAAATCAAAGTGGTCACTTTATTTCCTAGTTTTACATAAGTAATTTGAAATTTAGTGACGTGTCCCAGAGTCCTGTAAGGTCTTAAAGAAATAAAGCGCTTAGTAAAAAAGAAATTTAATATTTTTTTGTAGAGACCAGGCAGAGCTTTTATTTGCAGACTGAATGCGGTTGAGTAAGTCTTCTTTGAAGTGATGTAACCTACTGAAGTATTTTAGTGCAGTTGACTGTACGTGATTCTCTATCCACCCTGAATTACCTAAAGCTTTTTGTCTGTCAGCGTACAAAGCCCGAACGATTAAGTTTTTGCTCAAAATACCTTTTGAAACTTTAGTTTGTGTGCTTTGCTAAAGAATAAATATTGCAAGGGAATTCCCGTAAAACGTACACAGATTCACGTTATGAATATATATCACATAACGTTACATTGTCTGTGAATTTATTAACGTTAATTATGCGTTTGTAAAATCCGTTTTTTAGAAAATTGTTAGGTTTCTTCTCTTCATTATGCTACGGCTCCACCTGCGTTAGCGTTGACGTTAGTGTTAATGTCCTTTAACGCGTTAATTGAGGAGCTAAAATTGCACATTGGGTACTAGTAGCCAAGGTGCATTTTAGCGTCGACAATAAATGAACAAGTTAAGACCTTGGCCACATATGCGTGACGCCCAAATTAGCGCGTTAATTAACGCGTTGGAAGCAGGATCAGTTTCCACCACAGAACGGAGTATTGTTAAAACATCCAAGAATGGTGTCATAATAGCGTTGCAAGACCCTGTATTTCGAGGTTATATTGGTTGTTTATCATATACAGGGTTGCTTTTTGAGATGGGCTTGGATGGCCAAATCCGAAACCATGAGAATTAGAGATTTATAAGAACACAAAAACTGCCTTACGGTGTTGGACTGTGTTTTAATAGGTTTTTAGAGAACATCTATCCGTTACGAATTTGGGAAACTTTAATAAAAATACCGCGAAATAAAATACAGTTTTTGTTTTCTGAAATAAAACATAAAATAAATGAAAATGAGCCCATGACTCCTTGCACGACTTTTCTCTAACTCGTGGTTTTGATTATGATTGGATTTAAGTATGTTGACCGATTTTCAATGTGACCTGCCATTTATTTATTAAAGAAGATAGAAGTTCACAGGGTAAGAGGCAAATCACTCACTATAGCGGCAATAGAATCTGACCTACCGTCCAAGTAGTATCTCATAAGGAGACTTGCTTGTAAATCAAAAAGTTTGCCGTGTTTCTCCTGAAGTAAATCCTCATTCCTGAACTATGGTCTAATACAAACTATTGCCATAACCACTTGTGTAATTATGCGCAACTTCATGCTTACGTTTTGCATTATTCATGTTGGTAGAGTCTTTGACAGTTGGCTAAGTGGCATAGATTATTTAGGTCTATTTAGGTGCATTCTCGTTGTTCATCGTCCGTATGCCTATTCTGTGAGAACTTCTGTATTTACTAAATCAATGATACGTTTTGTTTTTGCAGGGTCTATGCCATTTTGACTTAACAGTATTTTTTTATTTTTCTTATAAAGGGGTCCATACACTATTAAAATGCCACGCGGCCTGACGAAATGCGATGCGTGGGGGGTTGAATCTAAAGGACTCCACAAACTATTGAAACGCCACGCCACCTGACGAAACGCGATGCGTGTTGGGTTGAATCTAATCGTATCACTTTTCTATGTCACAATCACATTGATTCAATAACACCCGGCTTTTCGTCGCGTCGGGTGTTAATAATGTGATTCTGGTCATAGAAAATTTATACGATTTGATTCAACTCAACACGCATCACGTTTTTTCTGGTCGCGTGGCGTGTTAAAAGTGTGTTAAAGTGTGTGTTGCTTTAATTTTCTATTGTGCTCATGCGAGAGCTAGTTACCTCCTGCGATATACAATTGACGAATAAAAAGGAGCCGCTTTCAAAAAAAATAATATTTACAAGTCTTAGCACATTCTATTGAACAAAATACTGATACATATCAGTATTTTGTTAACTAGCTTTTTTCTATTAAGCTATTAGCCATTAAACTATCAAAACTACTTTATCGCGCCACAATTCGCAATTAAGTTAGTGCTATAAGTACACGGAATTTGTTACAACTACAAAATGTAGAGTACCTAATATAATACCTACAATAGTTTGGTTAGTCAAGGCCACACGAAGGTCTTTGAGTTCAAGCTGTAAGTCCTTGCAGGCAATCATGAAAAATTTACTAGAAACATTTTGCTATTGGCTGTGTGTGGATTGTCCAGTATTATTTATTTATTTATACTGAAAATGTAATTGATACAGCAATAAATTAATAAAGGGTGTAAGCGGGTTCTACACTACGTTGGCCGAGCGGGTTAACACTCAAGAACACGTTTGCCCCAGCGGTTGTCGGTTCTTCGCGAGATATGGCCGGCCCACTGCCGACTCGGCAAACGTAGTGTAGGACGTCCTTCGGCCAGATGGGATGACGATCTGCGAAAGACTGCAGGCAGATGCTGGATGCGGCAAGCTGAAGACAGGGCGCTATCGCGCTCATAAGTGGAGGCCTATGTCCAGCAGTGGACTAATATAAGCTGTTGATGATGATGATGTTAGCGGTTTAACTACGAACCTTGTTTGTGTTGAAACTAGAAATGTTTAAAACAGTGTTTAGTTCATATAATTTATACTAACAATTTTCAAATGTTATAAAGAAATTCGAAATAGATAGTCAAAATATTTTAAAAGCCATTTAACAACATTTAAATATCTAATTTTACTATTTGCGTCCCTTTAAAAATAATAGTTATAATAATAATGCTGGACAATCCACACAGCATCATCTAGCCCCAACGTAAGCAGAGGTTGTGTCTTGTATTGAAAAGACTCAGTTATTTTTAGGGTTTATTGGATAATTACAATACAGCTTGTAGTTATTAAAAATGAGAGATCGCGGGATCGCGGGTATAGAATTGTGCGCGTGCGTTCGACGCCGCGTCTCGTAGGGGAATCTCCTTGCAAGGTGCGGCTGCGGTGGGGGGCGCACCGCGCTCGGCGCTGATGCGAAGGTGTCACGCCGCTCGGCGTGAACAGGTTGTGTTATAGGTAGTAGATAACTGATATTCTTAATACAATACACTACATAGATAGATATTTTTTATTAAACATAGTAAACATCCAGAACACCCTGAACAAAATATCTGCAGATCGTACAAACATTTGTCCCGAGGCAGAAATCGAACCCGCAACCTCCAGCGTATGTTTGTTATTCGATATCTCCGCCGATTACTATTCCATTTGGATTATTCTTTCTGTACAGCTTTTGTATAGAGAATGGCCCGACCTGGTGCCATAAAAGTTTTTCCCGAGGGTTGTTGCACTACGTGCCCCGCAAATCTTAAAAAAAATATGCAATGTTAATATTCTTCAATTTAAAGTCTGTTTTTAGTTGTCTGTAAAAAACATCAAATTAAAATATTATTGAACGTCAACTTAGAACTTTAGTTCATATAGTTATAAATAGCTCTCTGTTTCGACTTCTTTTATATAATTTGTATAAATGGTTTACCTTGTTATAATTAAATATAATATTAACATCATTAGCACTATTAGTAGAAATGATTGTTCTATATTTTAACTATCATTTAATTTGGTTTACTAGTAGTTCGTCGTACCCATCAAAAATAGATAACTTTCGGCGCGCCCAACCGACATAAATAACCACTACAGACCACTCCACTCGCTGACCCATTTTTGGCTTAAAAATAAACTAAACGACACAATTAGTACTTTATCACGTTGCAATAAAGGCTATATTGCCCGCTCGTGCATTGTAGGAAACAAGGTTTGTAATTTGCCGAACTGCAGATAAAAGCTGAAATGATTTTGAACGTGAAAAGTTTTAAAGCTCTTTGTAAAAGTTTTATTTTTATATCCATTGCCTTATGTGTTTAATAAAAGTTTTCATAGATAGGTAAATAATGCTGGTATTTTTGACACAGAAATCATCTAGCCCACGCGGCCCCGTAACAAGCATGGATTGAGATATGGGTACCATAATATAATGACTGATTTTATTTTATTTTATTTATGTAAATCAGTCATATTATTACTAACTACATATATTGTTGTAACGCGTGCTATTGAATTCATTTTATCCAGTAATTGAATATGTTTAGGCGTAAGGCATTTACTATTTTCTTGCTCTAATGGTTTTTCATATAATCAGATATTATTTCGACACACATGGCTAAGTGTAATCGTATACAGAAATTAGTAAACAGTTTGTCAAAACGCGAAACACATTGAAAGTTTGAAGCTTCAAATCCAAATTTAAATCCGAGATTTATCGGACGATATCCGACCGCCTGATATCCGACTGCCGTTTGAGGGACAAACCCTATTTGTTAGTTTTGTCAGAGCTCTCTAGAGAAAACAAGCATCACATAAACATGTGATTATGAGGGCGCATTGCTCGCCATTTTGGGAAAAGGATAGGCATAAAATTTCGCGTTCATGGGAGCGAGACAGAGCATACGTTTTTGGAACGGTGTAAGCGCAAAAATGATTACATGAAAACTACACAACTTTTGAATAAACTGTATTATGGAACCAAAGAATTAGTAATAACCTACGAATCAAAACAAAAATCTTTTCTATAGACCGCAGGGTTCCTGAGATCTCGACCAAATTAGGTGCAAAACAGAGCACTTTCATGATTTTTTTACCGTAATTTTTTTCGCGATCGTGTTTTCACAAATAAGCAACCGAAGAAAAAATGTTGAATCTTATGTAATTCGAGTTTTTTACCACGGGAATTCCGTGAGTACTGCAATCTAGGCCTAGTTTGACAAGTAAACTCGCTAGGTTCGCCCTTATTTAAAAAAACCCCGGTTTGGTATTCGCCTTTTCAGTTTTTTCGCCAATTGAGGGCGCAGGCAAGGCGCAGGCCTACAAAATGTAGCTAAGAACCATATGTCCAGACGAGTCTTTCGATACCTAATTTATCAAGATCGCTTTAGCCGTTTGGATGCTTGGAGGTAATAAAGAATGTCCGCCAACCACATAGGAACACACGATAAAAACGAAACCCTCTAAAAAAATATTTCCAGGGCTATTTACCGCCTGTTGTATGTCTCGCATAATGTATATGTCTCAACCTCACATTACCAAGTTCAAAGATCGAAGTAGAACCAATTCATTGCGGATTGGATAACTGTCAAAGTCCTTCCTTATCTTAAATACTCAGCGTGCAGCTTTAGTTCAGTTTGCCACTCGGAATTCTATGAGATATCGGTACTGGGCCGCGATCACGATGAGGTAAGGCACGGCATTACGGCTCAAACGTTAGCAGTTGAAACGTTAGGGTGCGCGTTCACAGCCTGGCATCGGACAATCCGCTGCCAAAATGTTTGATTGTATTTTGCGCTGTCCATTTGTGAACTAAATAAACCATCTATCTATCTATCAATCCGTGAGTGTGGGGTTTAACTTACTTGATTGTACCAGTTGTTTTTACGGCGACATATTTATGTGAAAGTTCTGGTAATTTGCAAAAGTTACATTGAACTATTTTTCCTAGTACGTATAACAATAAATATTCGCCATGTTTTCGACGCCAGTTTTACGAACTTTCTTTTGTGTTAGACGGAATTCACACTGAAGTCAAAGTCACACCAATTTGTACGAAACTTTGTACTTCAAACTTTCGATGCTTTGAACACATAATAAAAACCGGTCAGGTGCGTGGCGGGCCACGCGTGCTGTAGGGTTCCGTTGTTTCATAGTTCACTATCTTAAGAACTCATTTCGGTATGTGGTTTTACACAACTTACAACTTTATCTAAGTCAGGGAATTTGAACAAATATATTCCTTTCATTAAAGAAATAATCTTAGATTTTAATTTCATGGTTTCCTTAGACCTACCTGATGCATTGACTCGACCTTGATATCAGTTGGTTTTCTCGAGAAAACAATTCAAATTTATACTTACCTACTCTATCCCATACCTACCCAAATTAAATCTCACCGACCTTCAAGCTTTTAGTTTGGTAATACAATACAAATACTCTATATTGCACACCAAGATAGAGAAAAACAGAAAAGAAAAAGACAGACACAAAAATAGTTGCACAATAGGCGGCCTTATCGCTAAAAGCGATTTCTTCCAGGCAACTTTTGTATGGACACGTAACTATTGTAAAGGTAGGTATAGACGGTGACGTATTGGTGGTGATGAACAATAGATCAAATATAGATCAAATTCGGTGAATGTGTAATTTTCAAAAGTAGGTAAGCAACCTGGCTTCATAAATGCTTCACAAACAACGTTAAACTTAACGTTCTTAGCTGCATTAAATATCCAAGCGCACCAAGTCAGGGTTAACCTTAATGTAGTAAATATTTGAGCGGAGGTTCTGCGGTAATCCGCACTTTTACAGAACCACTGAGGATAAGGCAAGAGGAAGTGTTGTGTAACTAATTTACGGAACTCCACTTTTAACGAAGGTTGTACCTAAGTACTCACCTGCAAGGCTATTCAGACTCTCCACTACTGAGTCCTCCTCAACCTCACCTCAACAGCCTGTGTTGGTCCACTGCTGGACGCAGGCCTCCCCCTGATAAGCGCCTTGTTGGCTTTCATCTCAAACGGGTAATGTCCATAATCTCCACGCTAGGCATGGGCCCAGGGTTGGCTATCGCAGTTCGGTGGAATTGTTCTGCAGAGGGCGCTGCTGCCCGCCCCCGGTGGATATCCCTTAGTCGCCTCTTACGACACCCGCGGGAAGAGATGGGGTGGTGCAAATTCTAAGCCGGGACCAACAAGCGACATGGAATCAGTTACAAATTCGCGCGAAATTTATATATTTTCTGCATTCTGCAAGGAACTAAAATACCAGAAAAGTAGTGTTCCTCAAACCGTAGACCATTTTCTATGATCCCATGTTACAATAAAGTATGATATAATGTAGCTTTTGGTAAGTTTTGATTTTTAGAAAGCTCTTATTAATTACTCCAAAAGTCGTAAACTAAATCGAAATTTGTTAAAACGTGGGTTCGTAGAAGATGTTTTATTATTTATGGAAAACTACTTTAGTGGTAGTTTATTTCCTTGCAGAATGCAGAAAATATTAAAAACCGCTAATATATATAATTTCGCGCGATTCTGTGTCAGATCTGTGTCAGAAAGCGGTGTGCCGGCTTAGAATTTGCACCACCCCAATTCTTCCCGCGGGTGTCGTAAAAGGCGAATTAGGGATATGAACCGGTAGCAGGCAGTAACGCCCCCTGCAGATCAATTCTACCTCCGAACTGCGATCCCAGCCCGCAATGCCCAGCGTGGGGATTATGGGCATTACCTCCCATGAGATAAAAGTCAATACGGCGCTTTTCAGGGGGAGGCCTGCGTCCAGCAGTGGAGCAATATAGGCTGTCGAGGTCGAGGTCTGTGTCAGATTCCGTGTCGATGACTCGGTAGCGGAGATTCTGAATAGACCTGAAGGTCTCTGTTTAATCTGTGAATCTGTGAAGGATTAAGAGGCCCGGAGCGGCCGCAACATTTTTTATACCTTCAGGGATTAGGAGGCCCGCTCCGGGCCCCAATGCCTCAGGCCAATTTAAACCTTATTTTCATTTGGATAAGGGTCACAAATGGCTTGAAGTCTATAATTCCTTTGATTTGGAATTAAATGTAGCAAACTCGCGTAGTTTGTACACCGTGTTGAGTTCTAGGGTTTCATCTACATCATCATTCATCATCAGCCCGAATACATACGTCCAAATACCTACCGCTTTCGTCATTGAATGCCTAAGGTGATATGGGGAAACTTTAGTCAAGTCTTTCTCAAGATTTATTTTGTAGATTTAGTTTATCAACAACACAAAGACCCAAAATTCTCGTTTTGGCGTCGATTTAATGTCCTCACGGAAGCTCAAAACGACTAGTTAAACAAATAATGACAAAAAAACAAAAACAATGAAGTGATTTTTAGGTTAGGTAGTTCCGAAAAAAACATCTTTGTTAACAAAAAAAAATACTATTAAATAATAGAAACAAATTAGAACTTTACAATTGAACCAATTGAGCTTACTACAGAATGTTTCAAACAGGTAGGCCCCTATAGGTATGTTAACAAACATTGTATCTTGAATTTTGCCGGAATATAGTTCTAAATAGACCTTTGACCGGCAGACGGAAAGATGGACGACGTTGGATGAGTTATAGGTAATATAGTCCCGTTGGCACCTGAGACGGAACCCTCTAAATTTATAATAGGGAAAAATTCGCGAAAGTTTTTGCCTTTCAGGGCCTTCTAAACTTGTTTACCCTAAATTAATAAATAATGCTGGACAATCCACACAGCACCATCTAGCCCCAAAGTAAGCTACTCAAAGCTTGTGTTATGGGTACTAGATATCTGATAAAATACATTATATACATAGATTGTTTTTTTATGAGATATAGAAAACACCCAGACCAACGGAACAAATTAAATATTTATCCATAAATTCATGTTTAAGTACTTTTATTTCAGACTAGTTTATGCTCGCACGCATTATGCAAATGGAAATGTTTACAGGTGATTTCTATCCCATGGGAACTGATGTGATAAAAATTATCCTGTTTGATTAGAATTACCTACCTGTATGCAAAATTTCTGCCCGATCCGTTCCGTAGTTTTGGTGTGAAGAGGTAACAAATATACATATTTACATAGAAACTTTCGCATTTATAATATTAGTGCGACGTGAAAATGTGATACTAAAGTGCTTTATTTCCTTTAGACCTTATAAGACTCTTGGACACGTCACAAAAATTCAAATTACTTATCTAAGAAAGAAAGTGCTCACTTTGATATTTTCCTCACTTCAATATTTTTAAGAAAGTAAAGAATCGAACAAGAAACCTATACCTACCATGCTAGGCCTAGTTGGAGCAAAACTCGTCCTAAGTTTTTTATCCTCTAGACTAGACAATCTGATATTTCGTAGTAAGCCTTTTACAAAAGATATGTATCTATCAATGTATCAATAAATAAATTTAAAGTGTCCACACTTTGAGTTTATTTATTGATGAGTATGATTGGTATACAGCGGGGCAATGCAGCCAGCGTCTTAGGGACGCGATGACTGGTATTTATATGGATCAGTTGTGAAAAGTACCTGTAAATTGTTTGCTACAGTTTGCAGTTAGCTCAGTTGTTTCAATTGTAAATACTAGTTCTTAATTATTCCTATAATTTGATTGTAATTTGCTTTGTGAATAAAGATAGTTTATATATTAATAATTTTTCAACTCACTTACGCCCGGATACTCAAACGCAAATCAGATTTAAGCGGGTCTCATATGAAGAATTTTAGACAGATTTTAATTGAAAACTGTCAAAAAATCGCGACTTGCGATGTGCTTAAATGTAAGTTACGTTTGAGTATTCGAGGGGAGTCGTGTTGTAGAAGCGATATTACACGGTACATTAAAATACCTGAGTAAGTTCAACTTGGCAAAAGCACCTTGACCCGACTAGCCTGAAATACTGTTATCACCTAGGAACGGCGACACTCTGAACTGGCCCGTGTGTTCGTGTTACTATTTCAAGGTAAATACATTTCCGATCCGGACCACTAAGATAATCCGGGCGAGATTATTTCACACGTGTTTTACGAGGCAAAGAATGTGGTATAGACCAGCTAGCTGGGGTATTGATTACCAAGTAGTTGACCATTGACACTCGATTCCAATAATGTATATATATAACACTTAAAAAAAAATTTTTTTTTACGTATTGTTGATAAAGAAATGTGTCTTGATATTTAATCTTGTATTTTTTTATATTTAATTGTGAAATTTAATCATTGCAAAGAAGATATTTTAAATCTCAATCGCAAAATTTCTAAACGCAACGCTATTATCAAGAGCGAACTGTGACGACATTTTGTATTGTTATGGAGCTTTGAGCTTTTTTTTTTTATTTCGCGGTTGTTTGGTGTTTAGTTTTTATCATTTATTTGTATCTAATTTATTCTGATTGAAAAATCAACGAAGTATCAGAGGCACTTTTAGTTGACAATGTGTAGTGTGACGTCACAGAACAAGGGCAGCGTTTTTATCACCCGAAACTGAGTGCAGTTTTACTTTTTACCTTTATTTTAATATATAATAAAAAATTAGTGAGTGTTATATTTTTTTCGGGAATGAATTAACCTAATAATTAATCGATTAAAAACAAAAAAAAATCTATCCATATAGGGTTAACTATTGTTAAAGTACCTATGTTACTTTTTCAATACGTAGGTCTAAATCGAATCGTGCGTTTGGAGTAAGCTAAATGTTCATTAGCACATACTTTGTAGACAACGGTTAAGACGAAAAAGAGAAAAAAAAATATTTAAATTCGTAAATTATTAGAAACGTAGAGAAAAACCTAGGAGATTTCGTATTAAATCTCTTACAAGCTAATGTAGGCTTAAGTACCTCTTCATAATCTAAGCAGAGATAGTAACCTAATCTGTTACGAATAAACCAAAATAGGTTAGGAGCTCCACAAGGTAATTTAATCTCTGACCCAATCACTCAATCCCATTCCCTGGGGATCTGACAGACAGACAGACAATCTTATCTACGATTCGCTTCCTGATTAAGATAAGTCTATACATAAAGATAGGTCTAATTTATTTTCCGGCCAGCTCTTTCGATTCCCAGAAAAACGAGATTTAGTTTTACGGGTATAAATAAGGTGAAAAGGGATGGTAAGTCTTAAGCCAGGTGTGTCATAACGCCTCGAATAGGACCAATCGGAACTGATCTTAATGTTCTTATTTATTTATATAGTTTAGTAGATGTAAGTTTAATCTGTTTAGATTTTTTAAGTTTCTTATAAGTATTTGTTATTCTTTTTTAACCCCCGACGCAAAAAGAGAGGCGTGTTATAAGTTTAACATGTATGTGTGTAAGTTTAACATTATGTCTTATGGCATACTGCTGTGGGGGAACGCTGCAGATATTAACACCGTATTTGTGCTGCAGAAGAGAGCTGTTCGTGCAATCTATAATATGGGTCCCAGAGAATCCCTGCGTGATAAATTCAAAGAAATAAACATAATGACAGTACCATGTCAATATATTTATGAAAACTTGTTGTACACTCATAGAAATATCAATCTATTCCCTAAAAATAGCGACATACATAATATAAATACTAGAAATAAGGATAAACTCGCTGTGCCCACAACTAGGCTACACAAGATAAATGTATCTTTTAAAGGGCAATGTATACGCTTCTACAACAAAACTCCAAGTGAGTTGCAAAAATTATCAATAAATAAATTCAAACAAATTGTCAAACATATCCTTTGTAAAAAGGCTTACTACAAAATATCAGATTATCTAGAGGATAAAAAAGCTTGGGACGAGTTTTGCTCCAACTCGAAAAATAACAACTAACAGGCTAAAGGTTTCTTCGTCGCTTCTTTACTTTAGTCTACATACCGAAGCGACAGAAATCAAAAATATCACTTTATTTCCGTGTCAGTGTTTAGTTTTATGATTTGACCTTTTCTAAGTGTACATTTATTGTATTTATGGAAATAAAGAGTTTTTGATTTGATTTGATTTGATCATGTCTCTGTGTATCTGTCTGTGGTATCGTAGCTCCCAAACGGATGAACCGATTTTCGTTTAGTTTTTTTTGTGTCTAAGATAATTTTATCCCGAGTGTTCTTAGCCATGTTTCGAGAAAAGCTGTCGGGGGGGGGGGGGTTAAATTTTTAGTAAGAGCGACATAATCGCAGTGTGATTCAGCTCTCTAAATTAAGATTTAGAAAAACTTTTGGTACGCCATTCCAAGTACACGCCATGTGCTAAAATCTGTCCCGTTGCTCGTTGCGAGCGTTTTCTTTCCCCGTACTGTCTGCACGAACGGTTGCTGTGTGACACGTTTCATTACACCACGTAATGCCAGTTATTACCCACCTCTACGGTTTTCTATAGGCAGTGGTTATTAGAGATTTTGAAATTACAGCCTTGAATCAAGAAAACTAGCTAACTGTAGACGAAAAGTCCAAAAGGTAATTTACGGTTGTCCATAAATTACCGATTGTCTATAAAATACCGAACTGCTAGACATAGGGCTCACCAAAATACCAACCTACCAACTAGCTGCATTCTTACTACACGTTGTAATATTACCCGTTTTCTCGTAGGAATGAAGCATTTTCCCGCGGTAAAAAGTAGCCTATGTTCATCAGGAATAATGTGGGCTTCTAATAGTAAAAGAATTTTTCAAATCGGTCCAGTAGTTTCGGAGCCTATTCAATACAAACAAACAAATCTTTCTTCTTTATAATATTAGTATAGATTTAGATGTCGTATTCGAGTTTTACGTAATCTGATTTTCGTTAGCTAACTAAGAAAATGCACATATTAAGGATGGTAGCTAATATATTCATCAATGACTTAATATAATTTGATTGTCTTAAAAAAACTAAAATCCCGGCTTCTAATTCCTTAACATTACACTGTTTTTTAAGTTTTGCGGGACAAATACACATCCCTTGTGGAGTACATTTTTTTTATGGGACCAACTGGCGATCGTCCTCTATACAATTGCAGAAGAATCATCGACGAACATTCATAAAAAAACAAACACACAGCCGAACATAGAAAGTCCTTTTTTCGAAATCGGTTAAAACTATCAAGATATTTTATCCAATTAGCGTTCAATACATACGTTTGACATTGTTTATTAGAATGTTCAGTCAAGGGCATGGCCTTCCAATGTTTGTTTTCACGTGGTTTTCACCAAGAAAACATAAATTCAGCAGATCGATTGTCTACCTAAGATGTCGTAAAAGTTACTGTCGATTGAGGTCACACTGGTTTGATGTTACTAGCTAGATTTATGTGCTAACCAATAAACTAGACAATAGAGCTTTAATAATATGGTATTCAAGGTTAGTTTAGGAATAAGGTACGTATGAATTATAGATTATAGATATGAAATTAAAATTAAAATTCATATATTTTCAGGTAATAGTGATCCATAATTTGTTAGTAGCAGAGATCTCGTATACTAAATGTTAGTATTCTGAGCCTACCTACTACATTAAATTAAATTTAAATCCGATAGAATCTCGAATTAAATATTCGAATTAAATTATACAAAGAAATAAATTGAATCAGACCAAATAAATAAAATCAAAAGTTAAATGAAATCAATTAAGTCCACTAAATTTAATTACTTTTTGCACAAAGTGCCACATGCCATGAATAGCTATATCAAGGTTCGCCATCAAAAGTCACTACGTGGTAGACAAAATAAATTGAATTAAATTCAGTATTCACTATTTTATTTATTGCATTCATACAATCAGGTCTTAGTGATTAGGTGAGTTTATGTTAAGATCACAGTATGTACCCATTTATTTAGGTTGTTGCAATGGAATAAAATTATGGGTGATCGATGTGTTTATGCCTTCAGGGTTTAGAAGCGTCATGTCACTTAAACTATTGTCTAGAATCTAGACTAGAACGAAATATTTGCTAAAACTCGTTTATACTTGTATTTGGCTATGAATCTAGTCTAGTGTCTTTTCATTACTTGAAATATATTATTATTTTTCAAGCCTCGAAATCAGAGCCATGAGTACGTTAGTATTATTATATACTTTTATTTACTTTATATACTTTACTACCCGTTGTCCTATTACCCGTTTCCCGTAGGAATGAAGCATTTTCCCGCGGTAAAAAGTAGCCTATGTTCATCATGAATAATGTGGGCTCCTAATGGTAAAAGAATTTTTCAAATCAGTCCAGTAGTTTCGGAGCCTATTCAATACAAACAAACAATAAAATCTTTCCTCTTTATAATATTATATTATTATTATTAGTAAATATTCTCTGCACTGAGTTCGGTTTGACGATAGTTTCGAGACGTCAACCTGATGTATCATTTTTCTATGAGATATGGTACAGCGCCTCTATCATGCGGACATGGAACTACGCAAATCCCATACCAAAATAGGATGTCACGATGACATCTTGATATTTATCATCATCATTAGCCTATATTAGTCCACGGCTGGACATAGGCCTCCCCTAATGAGCGCCATAGCGCCCTGTCTTCAGCTTGTCGCATCCAGCATCTGCCTGTAGTCTTTCGCAGATCGTCATCCCACCTGGCCGGAGGGTGTTACGTTTGCCGAGTCGTGGTCTCCACTCAAGAACACGTTTACCCCAGCGGTTGTCGGTTCTTCGTGAGATATGACCGGCCCACTGCCACTTCAGCTTGCAAATTCTTTGAGCTACGTCGATAACTTTGGTTCTCTGTCGCACGACCTCGATATTTATAGTCTAACTGAACTCTGGGCTCAAGTCTGAGATTGAATGCCACTGCTAGTAAAAGGCCTTATTTCTCTGACCATTCATAGCAGACAATCTCGTCTACTATTGCCATACCAACATAACAGACTGAGATCGTTTTTGAAAAAGTTAATAATAGAAAAATAAAACGCGACTACGATTTTAAATTAATATAGACTCGTACTTTAATAACGTGACCCTGATTGAAACGCATTTCGGCTTGTGCTAAAAATGAAGCGACAGTCATCTTCAATACCTTATTACTATTACTAAAATGCATCCCACGTCATATCTATAAATGGAACTATCGTATGAAAATATGAATGGTCGTCGATTCGTTTTGGCATCGCTCTGTGTACAATCAAGCGCATAAAATCGACAAAACTGACCACAGGAAAATTGCATAGTGTAAACTAAAGTTACAGCCCAACTTTAGTTACAGTTTTTGTACAGCGACTCTTTCACTGCTCAAGCTGTCAGACTTTGGAACGATTTGCCAGCGGATATTAAGAAGTCCACATCACATCACGCTATTAAAAGGAAAGTCTGTAATCACTTTTTAAATGTCACGTCACACTACGTATATTATTAAGCATTCAATATAGTTACTAAGTATCATTATAGTTTTGTAGGTATTGTGTGTATTATTATTAATAGTCAGATTTATGTTAAGTAGCATTGCCATTCTTTATTTTTCTCCCATCATTTTGGTTGCCTGGAAGAAATCGCTTTAAGCGATAAGGCTGCTAGTTTCATTGCTGTTCTTTACATGTTATTATTATGTAAAATTAGTTCTCTTTGGTGATGAATAAAAGTATTATCTATCTATATATCTATCTAATATCAAAACGGGACAGTTAAAAGTTGTTAAGTCATAGTTTAAAACACTGTTGGTTAAATAATAGATTCAGGCGTTACTTTGTGTATAATATTGGGATAAAACAATATTTAGTAACAATTCCGCGCAAAACCTCCTCCGACAAGATCCAACAAAATGTGATTTGCGTGTAGGTAGTGTGTATATCACATTTTGTTGGATCTTGTCGGAGGAGGTTTTGCGCGGAATTGTTACTAAATATTGTTTTATCCTAATATTAAACACTGTTGGTGTGAATTCAGATGTCACTAAAACTAGTTCAGTTTTGAAATCGTACGTATCTTATGATTGTGGACTCCTATTTCTGTGGATACCTCCTCTAGAACAAGTATCTCCCAACGATTAGTTACGAAACCACCGAACACCAAACGCGCGGATATGATTCCGATTGCTTCATTTATTTCACGGAACCCTAATAAAATAGCAATTCCAATACTGGCCCTTACCCCGTAGTCATGTAAAATGCATGTGAGCAATCGTTCACACGGCTAGGCTGGTGGGTGGTGGTGTAATGGTATGCGGGTAGTAATGTGGGATTCCTGAATTGGCGTATTTTCTTTTACACATCGATAGATTAATCATTCGGAAGCTAAGATATTCGATTATTCAGTCTTATAAATCTTTTGTATATAAATGTTTTTACATGGGAGAAGCCACTGACCTCATAAATACTTTTTATACTAGTTTGGGAGTCTATAGATTCATTTAGATTAAGAAATGTATGTTTACTTGTGTCAAATAAATATTTTTTCTTTACTTTTTACTTCTATATAAGTTGCGTAGGTAAAGATTAGGACTGAAAATTACTGCCTGCCTCGTGCAGGCGTAAGTCAAAATAAAAAAAACTCTTTATTTCCTTAAATACAATAAATGTACACTTAGTCCTGATCAGATTGGGTCAAATATGCTCTAAGCGGGAATGCACGAGAGAGAGGTTATTATTTTCAATCACAATCTTCATGTACGCGACGTATACCTACTACTATTCTTAAAACAGGGAAAAACACACATCTACACTTATATTATAAAGAGGCAAAATTTGTAGTTTAGATCTTCTGAACTTATAGCACAGAAAAATAATATAAGTACATAAGTACAACGTACTTCTAATCCGATAAAAAAAAATATTAATTAAAAGCTCCACATTATATATATGCCTTAGTATCTAACGACATATAATATTCAGCATGCAACACGGGAGCAAAGTCGCCGACAAGAGCTAGTGACTTTTTAAAACTTGCTGTAAAAATACACTGTTCAATGACCTGAAATACGATCCAACTCACGTACATAATATGGTAATCATCCAAGCGATTTGCCCTTCTGAAACATTGCCAGCTGTCAGCACTGTCTGTCAGGTTTACTTATGGAACTTGTTCAATCAGATCAAAGCTAAAGGACCGACTCCACGGTCGAACATCTCGCCAGTCCATAGAAATTAATTTACGATTGAAAGAAAACCATAAGATTGGTTCCCTAGTATGATGTCAAATACACCATTAAATATCAGTCATCTGTACCCATAACATAAGCTCTGAATACTTTGGGGCTATGCTAGATGAAGTTATTGTAAAGCTGCGTAATCCATATATGTTTTATTTAGGTGCATGACTCGTCGACAAAAACTATTCACAACATAAAACTTAGCTATAAAAATACACTGTTCAATGACCTGAAATACGATCCGACTCACGTACATAATATTATGGTAATCATCCAAGCGATTTGCCCTTCTGAAACATTGCCAGCTGTCAGCACTGTCTGTCAGTTCTACTTATGGAACTTGTTCAATCTGATCAAAGGGAAAGAACCCTCTTATTGGGCGAGCGTATCGCGTCGATTATCTTGTTCACTGGTCTCTACACTACTATTGCCTTCTAGATTTTGTAAATCGTCGGCCACTTGTCATTTCAAAGCATTTGAGAGTGTTATTATTAGTATTATTTAACTGGTATTTATCGCGTTTATTTATTTACCTATTTTGCCGTGATAACGACAGTGTGTAAACCTGTTGAAACGTCGGGAAAAATAGGTAAATAAACGCGATAAACACCAAAATAAATAAATAAAATATAAAAATAAATGAAACTGGAGGTTACGGAATTTTTCGCAATATTTCGCCAAGGGGACAAAGTTTTTGAGGATCGCCAGCGTTTTTTTTCCACTCTCGGATGTGTTGCAACCATGACGTCTTTCGACTGCCAACGCATCGTTTATATTAGGTACTCCGTCCATCATGAGTCTTAGAGTCGACTCTTAGTTTAAAAGTAGAGCTGAAAGTAAGTTGATGTAATAGTTGGAAATTATCGCCGCGTGTAACACGCTCATAAGGTTATAATTAAATGGAACGGTAAGACGTGTGCACCGGACAAGGCCGTGGAGGTGTGTCAAACAGTTAAACCCCTGACCTGACACCTTTAAAAATACCCGTGTGGGACAGTACAGTCACCTGCACGAAGTGTAATTAATACATATCCATTCACGTAGTACTAGTTTCTGCCCTCGGCTTCAAAGGTTATTTCTATCCCATGGGAATAGATTTATAGATTTATGGGATAAAAATTGGCATATATTTTTTTCCATATTTGGAACTACTTCTATGCCAAATGTTAGCCTAAATCTGTTCTTTAATTTTGGCGTGAAGAGGTAGGTAACAAACATCCAATCTTTCGTATTTATAGGATTAGCACAGCTTACTTATAATACATACAGTCGTTCGACGAAGGCGATTTGACAGGGCAATCGTGCTGGGGCCATGGGACGGGTCGGGGGAGGCGGGACGCTCCCAGGTTACTAAGGCGGTGATGTATGCCACTCGGGAGCGTCCCTCCCCCGTCCCGGCCCTTACCCCCGCACGATTGCCCCGTCAAAACCACATCAAAATGTCTTCGTCGAACGACTGTATGCATATACATAGGTAGGCTGTGGTATTGGTGTGATTTGCTGTGGCCGTGTCGGTAGCGGTGTAAGAATCTACCTTATGCAGCTCAGCTGGTGGATGTCGTTAGCTGACCAAGAAAACCTATCAAAGGAAGGGCAGCAACTTCCATCTGAGTATTTTTAACACCACTGCATTCACCGATCCGCCTGTCAAGAGTGGTGATTATGGAAAAATCCCCCATTTTTGGCCGTGGCATGTTCAGTAGGGGATATAATGTGAGCCGATGAAGAGAAGGATTAGGACAGGGTACTAAATATTAGTGTGACTGTACTGTAAATCGAGTAGGTACATTCATACGAATGTTCAAAGTTCAGTGACCGTGAAAGGACTTAAATTGTCTGTCTCTTGATAGTGTATGTCGTATTGAAATGTTTATGAATATTTTATTTGGCTAGTCTAGACTAACAACAAATTGTTTTATATTAATGTTTTTAATTGCATTTGATTTCGACTATCATAGGTGAAACATTACTAAAGTCACTTATGCTCAAACTTGCTTTACACTTGCTTTTCAACCTAAGAATAATGAAAGAGGTTCTCAACTCGACGCGTATATCTTTTTTACTTTTTTTTATGTATGACCATAACTTTTTACAGAGTAGTAGTAGTAGGATAGGGTTTACCTAGATGTGTCATAAAACTAAATTAAACTCGAATGTATTTATTTTCCCTTACAAAAGATAATTATTTACAATTTTTGGCTTAAGCTTAATTTATATCTAGTTTTACTATAAAAACTACCGTAGTTTGACGAATTCATTACGGATGTAAGCGGGTTAACTACGAACCTTATTTGTGTTGGAAGAACACCAAAGTTTCATCCCATAACTAGGGACATCTTACACAAATAAGGATTGTAGTTAACCCGCTTACATCCGTAATGAATTATATCTAGTTATCTTGTTATGCAAGAGACTGGTGCCCGAGAGAGGTTTATAAAACCTGTGGGTGAATTTTAACTAGATGTCGCCACTAGAGGAATTTGAAGTCGGTTTATCGTTTTTTAAAACACGCCAAATTATTGAGCCATCCGCTGATTCTGACAAAAACTAAGTAAATATAGTAAGTATTGTTTTTAGTCAATGAAATTGTAATTTGACTATTCATGCTATACAACATAAAAACCCGAACTTTGTTTTTCTAAGACGGTTTTTGCTCTCCGTAGTATACATAACTAGTACTACATAAATTATGTAGTACAAAAATAGATCCACGTTTTAGTAGAGCATTGATCTGGTTTATCTATACATTCAACAGTTATTAATATTTACATGTTATATATAATGTTTACATACCTCTGTTGTAAGCCTAACCGGCAAAATAAAGATACTTTAATATATTTGACATGAGACTAATAGTAATGTTATGTTACAGCTAGTTGTACAAAAATAAATTCTTATACCTTTTACATAAATTATGTAGAAGGTACGTTTTTCAAAATTCTCCAACTGAATCCAAACTATAAATCTTCGGAACAACATACATTTTCGCTGGCGCGAAGGCACGTAACAAATTTGAGTTGCATCATTCATTTTACTTGTGTAAATAAACAAAGACGGTTACATTTCGCGACGGCAAAACTACGTTAGAAAATATTTCAGGGCGTGGATTTGTTGAGGTCATGCGTGTGTTGATGACGACATTGCTTTAAGGCTTTTATTCAATTACTAGCTTCAGTCTGCGACCTCACACACATTTTTCGAAGATTATAAAGAATTTTTGCAAAATTTCCGTTCAAAACATTTCATTGCGCTGGTGTAAAAAAGTAACAAACATCCAAACGTTTGCCTGTGTTATCAACATCATAATCTTCTTTGTAAATAAAGGCTTGTCTTATGATCTTCTTTGTAACTAAAGGCCTTGGATTGGAATCCACTCCCCACATGGTATGGCATTATATACTTACCTAATTTTTACATGCCAGCAGAAGAAATGTCAACAAAATTAAATAAATTTGGTTCAATATCCCCAAAACGCCTCATTTGAATAACAAAATATGTCCGTTTTAATAAAAGATGCCTACAGAATATTCTGAACTGCCTTGCTCGCTTTTGGGGATTGTAATTGAAAATTCCTTGGTAAATAAAGGCTCTGTTAAAAACTCTTTATTGTTCACAAAAATATGAAAAATAGATCCACGTTTTAGTACAGCATTGATCTGGTTTATCTATACATTCAACAGTTATTAATATTTACATGTTATAATGTTTACATACCTCTGTTGTAAGCCTAACCGGCAAAATAAAGATAGTTTAATATATTTGACATGAGACTAATATTTATGTAATGTTACAGCTAGTTTTACAAAAATAAATTCTTATATCTTTTTTTATCCTTATCTGAATAATCATTTAACACTTTCAAGGCCCACGCCGCACATGTATACCTGGTGGTCCTCCACGAGCCACGGCAGGATGGGCAGTGAATGCGATAAGCGACGCCGCGGTATGTTCCACTGGCCAAAGCTAATTAAGGCTTGTTAGGCCAGCAGAGGCCGCATTTTTGTGATTTTTAAAATCATCTGAGTATTTTAAAATCATCTGAGACTTATAAAATAGTGTTTAATATTCTGAAAAAAATATATAAATTACTTAGGGATCTAGTCTAGTCAAAGTCGCATTCAGTTACAAGATCTAATGAACTCTCGATGGAAAAAAATCCCAAAGCTACCCCTTTTTCTAACATTTTTTTGAGACTATGACTAGCAAACTACTGATATAACACCTTTTTTTGTACTAAACTAAGGACACTTAGTATTTCTAAACAAAGTCGCAGAGTTTGACTTGATAAAATGATTTTCTTAATCACCATGTTTTTAAATAACTACAAAAATCACGAGCGCGGCGGCTTGGCAGGCGCGCGTTTTCCCTTACGCCTACTGCTGCAGGAAT
Source organism: Eupithecia subumbrata (assembly GCA_949316285.1). Lineage (NCBI taxonomy): Eukaryota > Metazoa > Arthropoda > Insecta > Lepidoptera > Geometridae > Eupithecia > Eupithecia subumbrata. Next base: position 6,162,448 of record OX438649.1, read on the forward strand.
ACCTGGCCTTAACTGCTGCAATTTATTTCAAGTCTTCACTAATAATAAAACTATTTCAATAATTAAATTACAAGTCACGTACCGTAGATACGTTAGTGCAATGTCGGAGCAAGTAACGTAGTTACGTTGAGCTACGAGGCTCTCCGTCTACGAGAATTTTGAGCAGAATGAATTTTCACTTATGTAGGTGGGTAAACATAAAACACAAACTAGGTTTTTCTTTTGAATTAGAAGACAAATTATAGGATTTGAAGTTATAAGTTATTTCTTTTATTAATTATTCAAAATGAATGTTTTATTCAAGCACAATTCAATTCACGGTCTTCGTTGTTTGTAAGTTGGTGACTATTAACAAAAACTTTTGACATAAATTTACTTAACTTTACTTCATTTTTTCTTTTGAATAATATATCTCAAACCCTAAATTAGTACCTAATCGATAAAAAGACATAAAAACCCAAAAATTACGTAATGAATAGTAATTTTTGTACTTTTTTTGCGTTATTTTCGTGAATTGTACTAGAAGTTGTCCATTCATTCGTGTGGACATTCATTCGTCGCTCGTGACCTTCACTGACACAAAGGACAACCTAATTGAAACATTCCAAAATACAAATATAACCTAAATACTTGAAATAACACGCACCGAATGTTTTCTCCAAACACATTTGCTTACAAATGGTTGGAATGACAAGGTCCTTACGTAGGAATGTTTCGTAGCGGGTGCTACGCCGCTACGGGCGTAGAGGGTCTACGATAATTGCTACGAAGCTACGAAATGTCGTAGTAAAGCTACGCGAGATATGTTTATGATATTCAGATGGTTCGGTTTCAGGTGTTTTCTTAGTATTCAATGTATTGAAGGAGGTCTTTGCCCAGCAGTGGGACGAAAAATGCAGAAAATAATGAAAAAAAAGCAGTCTGCAGTTAGCTCAATTGTAAATACAAGTTTTAATTTGTGTCTATTATTTATTGTATCTTTCTTTGATAATAGAGAATAAAAAAAAATAATTAGCTATCGGGTACCCATAACACAAGTTTTGCTTACTTTAGAGCAGATGCTATGCGAAGAATTGCAAAAGTTATTAAAAAAAATTAATGAACTGTAATTACAACCATTCTTTCTTGAAGTTTCTCAGTTAAATAAAATACTAAGCTTATTACAAAATAATGGAATGGCCAAGGATTGCAAAGGTTCACTTTATCAATGTCTTGGTACAATTTGTCTTTCCGTAGCAAATCCATTCACTTTACTCTTTGCTCTCTTCGTGATCTACTTTCGATGCGTTTATTCAAGTCGACCATACACACAGACAGCGCATAATTTAGCATAGGAAATATTTTATTTATTTTATTTTATTTTCAAATTTTAGGAAAACTTACAACTAGAAAAATTACAAAATATGAAATATTAATACAAATACATTAAAATTACATGTACGTACATACTTAACTGAGGGCTATTTATCTATGCTAATATTATAAAGAGGAAAGGAGGATTGTTTGTTTGTTTGTATTGAAAAGGCTCCGAAACTACTGGATCGATTTGAAAAATTATTTTACTATTAGAAGCCCGCATTATTCCTAATGAACATAGGCTACATTTTACCGCGGGAAAATGCTTAATTCCTACGGGAACGGGTAATAGGACAACGGGTAGTAAGAATGCAGCTAGTGTTTTATATATACGAAATATCTGCTTGTCAGGCGGACAAGCACACACATCGGACAAAGGTAAAAGTAAAAATATTTATTTCCACCAAAGTTTGATTCAAACTAGTTTTAAAAAATAAACGAAACATAATCTAAAATACATTTGTATATTTTCTAGCTTGCTCTACTTGTCGAAATCGAGTAAGGTAAATAAATAAATACATTTTTATTCGGAACATTTTTACGTAACGGATATTAAATACCTATTAAAACGATGGCACTACCTACCGAAGCTTTACAAACTATGTTGTAGCTAATTTATTGAATTATTGGGAATAACTTAAAGACAAAAACTAAGTTAACCCAGTGCAGTTTAGAGGTAAAGCTACGAACTCACTGCTATCTCGTCCTTCCTGCATTTTACACTAAACGTTCATTTATCATAAACCCACAATCTGTTTGTGAATTCTCTATTCATTTGAACCTTATCTCTTCGACATACGAGCTTAGAATTCTGAACGATACACCTCACACTATTCAGCTTTGGTAATTAAATTTGACTCCTGTGACAGTGTTGATAAGGTTGATATTTGACTGTGTGATTTAAGAGTGTTTTGTATGATAGGTGTATGTCAGGTAATGTATTACGCGAGATTGTTTTATGAATGTTTGAGTGTTTTTTGCGTAATAAACAACAATTTGTGTCGTGGATTAAAAAAGGACTGGACTCCACTGAAATTGCTGAAAAGAGTTCAGGTTATTTATTTTGCGAAACAAATGATAAATGCCATTGCTTTATATTTGCCAGTCATAATTATCCTGCTGGAGGTAAAATCCAAGGGAATTGCATATTCAAGGTATATCCATTTATTAAAAAGTCAGTGGGGTGGTTTACTCAAGTCAATGTGATGAAAATTCCCATCAACCCCATGGACTTGAGTAATGGGGTGGATGGGAATTTTTTATTCCCAACCACCCTGGGGGAGGTTGATGGGGTGGTTGGGAATATATCTAAACTAGCTGACCCGCCGCGATTTCATTCGCGTGGACAAGACAAATACCCCCAATAATGTTGGTTTCCATGTAAACTATCAACGCCAAGGTTTCAAAAGCAATCCATTACGATTTTAAAGATGTATTAGAAAACCTATAAATCCCTCGAATTCATCCTTCGAAGAATGCTTGTTTAAAAATTACTTATTCGATTACGACCCTATTTTAACTAATAAATTTCCTAAATTTTATTCTTAGCATGTGCCTACTTTCTAAACGTTATTATAAAAATGACCTTTGACCCCCGTCAAATACGAATTTCGGAAAATCCTAATATTATAAATGCGAATGCTTAGATGTATGGATAGATGAATGGATGGATTTTGTTACCTCTTCTCGCTAACTCCTTTTTATTCCATAAGTCAGTTCCCATGGGATAAAAATAACCATAAAACGTTTACATAGAAAAAACGCGTGCGAAGCCGCGGGCAGATACTAGTACAGGATAATCGTCATACTGTACACTTTTGGCCAGGGGCCCTATTCTGTTAAACGAATCGCGTCACTAAGACAATGGTATCGTCACAGAATGACACATTTTGGCATGTTACCTTCGATGAAAGAAACTACAGATGGAGGGACGCGGGTCAAAAGTGTCAATGTTCAAACCATGCTATCAATCTCTTCGTGCAAATAGCACCGCACGCACTATATAGAGTTTCTTTCACCTATGGACGATTCTGAGTCTATACCATTGTCATAGTAAAGCGATTGGTTAGCTGAATTCGGCCCCAGACCCGGCTCAAATACTTCAAGAACATAAAGCCTCACGTAGATTTTCTTCATCTAAAAGTCTGATAAAGCTGTCACGTTTGCTTTCAGTCCTATAGATGGAAACTAACTCGCAACCTTCTGCGTCTCAGGCATTCGCCCACTGCGCCAAAGTGGTCGTCAGTTCACCTGCAGTGTTGTACTTTGAACGTGCGGGTCGTGTCCCGGTGGGATAACTTAGTCTACTGCATGCATATGTTTCATAGCTTTCTAGGTAGTTATATTCAGAGGGAAGTACGACTACCCCAAGTAGTAAATGAGTGACCAACTCATTTAGTACTAGGCGGGGTAGTCGCCGCCAAAAATATGGAAATCATATTTACGGTATTTCTGCGGAAAAAATACTTATTAGTAAAAATTATAAAGTCTTTTCGGGGCAATATGAATGGGTTAGCGTATCACTGGTCAGTTTCCTTACTCGGCTAAGGGCCAATTTTTTAATCTCATCTCAGATAAACAAACCAAAGTCTTTATTCAATGATTAGCGATATTCTTGGTTTTGCAATGGTCAGATAGTAGTTTACTGTCGAATAAAGCCCCTATTCTCTACATAATAGACGATTGAAAAGTTAAAATAAATATTTATTTACCTTATAAATTGACAGATAATTTTACACGCTAGATAGCTATGCGACGGCCCTAAGTGAAATTGCACTTATTACGGTAGGTTGACAATTTCGCTAGTTAGCCATTTTCCTTATTCTTCAGTTTCCTTCTTCGCTAGTTTTGCTAGGATGTATGTGAAAATGTTTGAAGAAAAGAACTTGAATGTTCACTTAACTTTTTTTTACATATAGCATATCTTCTAGCCTATACCTACCGGCCCAGTAGTTTCAGGCCTCACCCTGATAAGCCCTCAAGAGGCAGACGTGCCTCTCGATCGTCGTGTCGCAACGCCGAGGCTGGGCAGTGAATGCGATATACTAACATGCGACCTTTCACACATTGCGCCGCGTACGTTGCGTGACGTGGGCTGAGTCTGTATCTAAGTAAAGTACCATTATTCGCCTTAAGTATAGCAAAATGATATAAGTATATAAGTGCACACTCCGTCCACGCATTTCTTTTCTTAGACTAAATGAAACAATGCAATATTCTTAATTGTATAATATTATTGGGTCGAAAAATATCGGAATTAGCGAGAGCTTCGATATTTATCGAGCCGACAGATTACCTACGTGTGTATGAAAAATATACAATTTTTCATAAAGTCAAAGAAAATAAATGCATGGACGGAGTATAAAAATGGATATTTGATATTCTCACATACAGAACACGTATTCAATATTCGATACGGTGTTCCCCAGCCCCTATCTACTTGTAGGTGTCTCCGTTTATTGTTTGCCCGATTTTCCAACAGGAAGTTACGGGATTCTGCCCGTGGCTATGCGCTTTTCCCGGATAATAATTTAGGAAATCGACTTCAAGTAGATCAGAATGAATAAGGCCAATTTTCTGGATATTTACGCAGTTCTTTTAGTTTTACGGGTAAAATAGAATGTCTCGGAAATGATATTGATCAGGGCTCATCTATACTCGGTACTAACTATATAATCTTTCCTCTTTATAATTAAAGAGGAAAGATTTGATTGTTTGTTTGTATTGAATAGGCTCCGAAAGAACTGGACCGATTTGAAAAATTATTTTACTATTAGAAGTCCACATTATTCCTGATGAACATAGGCTACTGTTTACCGCGGAAAAATCCATCATTCCTACGGGAGAACGGGTAATAGGACAACGGGTAGTAAGAATGCAACTACTTCTCGATAAAAAGAGAAATGATCATTAAATTAGGTTACTATTGGTGAAGATATTGAACAAACTCCTACATAAAAATAAAGGTGAATAGAGAACCTCCAAAAAATAATGGGTGCCAGTTTTAGAACTGTCTACGTTTTATTTATTTATTTATTAAATTCGGGTTGCCATCAGCTTAACATAGAAGATACAAATATACAATAGAAAGATAGAATAGAAATTAAAATAGACACAGAAAGCTAATAATAGGCATTCGCTAATAGAATTATAATAAACTACCTAAGTGTGAACACTAAAATTTTTCGTCGACAATTGCGTAGGTACCTACTAAATGAGGCAATAAAATTATACCAATTAAAATTAAGAAAAAAAAACTAAATAATAAAATGTAAGTGTAAAACTACATCATGTGCAAAAGAAGTTAAGAGTTATCCCGATCCGTTTAGCGTTGCGGGCGTTCTATCGGAAGATAGTAGGAGCGCAAGCGTTAGCGGTTTTTGACATTGTTTAGCTTGTAAATGAAACATCGCCATTGAAAATGGAAAGCTGTCAATAATCTGCTCCTGCTGTCAACGAAAACGTATCTTAAAGCTACGCATTCACTCGATCGGCGCGTACGCAGAGTACGTGTCGTCGGTATTTACAATATGCCGATAAGGTCCTTCTATTGCGGCAGATATGCCGATCCAGTGCACACTGTACCATAGAAATCAATTCAAAACAACAAATCCTTACGCTACCTACGTACACTCCGATACCGATCCGTACGTGTATCCTAATAGGTATCCAAACATTCACCTTATTACCACAGCCTACCTAAACGCACACAGTCGTTCGACGAAGGCATTTTGACGTGGTTTTGACAGAGAAATCGTACGTGGGGCAAGGGACGGGACGGGGAGGGACGCTCCCGAGTAGAATACATCACCGCCTTAGTTACTCGGGAGCGTCCCTCCCCCCGACCCGTTCCTTGGGCCCCGCAGGATTTCCCTGTCAAAACGCCTTCTTCGAACGACTGTTTGCATATAGGTAGGCTGTGTTATTACTGTGCCCGTGGTATTATTTTCTGATATTACGTATCGGCCACATGATAAACGATCCGGAAGGTTCGGTGTTCATAGAATACCAACTGAACTAAATGTTGTTGGTATTCATAGAATACCAACAATAGTAAAATGATCGTTTAGTTTGAGAAGGGTCGAGTGGTTGAAAGGACTTAGAATTCGGGTTATGCTTTTAATATGACACCAATGATGATACAAGGTAGATTTTTTGGATGGGACAGTAAGGGACTTTAACCGGTGTACCTACAGGAAAATGGTCTTCAGAGACTATCCATATTTATTAGAGAATTTAATCCCCATTCACAGATATTCAAAAAAATAAACAGTTAGTAAATGTATGGGAAAAGTTTTTTGCGATAGGTATCTGAGTTTTTTAGTACTCCACTCCAACCTCAGTTGGTCCGATAGAAGTTTTTAACCGTATCGATTAGAAAAATTGAAAATGCCCATTTTCTTGCTAACTTATTTCTTGCTTACTTATTTATTTTGAAATTCTTTGAATGGAGTTGAAAATTTCCTCCTAAAACCATTTTCATGTAGCACCACCGGTTAAGGTACTTCCCCTTACTGACCCGTCAAAAAAATCCACTCTAACTCCACAAAACTGCGATAGTTTACGACACTTAAAATGTTCACTACCATGTACACTTTGCCTACGCCTAAATTAATGTAATAACAAAGGCCTCTCATAAAATAACACTACAACGTAAAATCTCCAACACAAGTTTTCATAAAAAAAAGTATTATTGAAAACTTTTTAAGTTACAAGTCGCCTTGGTACAAAATGTCACAATTTATTCTTAGCTGACAGAAAATATTCATTTAAAATAGTAGTTACTCTACATTTTTCTTTATCTAAAATATTTTATTTCTTTTACAGTTATGCATCTCCGAAGAAATAAAACATTAGTCTGAAGAGTGAGATAGAAAACCAAGATGGCGGAAGCGGAAGGGGGAGCAAGTGAGCAAGATGATGTTTCATTCTTGCGAACGGTAAGTGAATTTGTTTGGTGATCATCACCTCTAATATAAGTAGGGTTACAGGAAAAGTCGTGCTAGATCCGTTAAGGGCGTGGAGTACCCATCATTCCTGACATATTTCACTATGAAACACCCTACCCTAAACTAAACCCTTTTCGAGATATTCGACTTTTAATTTTTTTATTGAAAATTGCCGATTTTTAGGCAATTAAATTTATTTTTGGTTGTTTTGTGTATCTTATTATTATTATTATTGCATTTTTACATGTGTAATTAGATGCTTTAGGACGTCAATCATTAAAATAGTGCATAAGTTAATTGAATAGACCGTAGTAGACAAGTGAAAGTTAAGAAATAAAAAAAAAATTAGAAAGTTTATTTTTCTCTAAGGGATATCTAAAAAAAATATTATGGCAATTCTTCGGCAGATGTTTTTAAAAATATCTACGTTTCATCAGCTATCTAACGAGGTATAATAATCTAGGGTTTTATTCAATTGCATTGAAAAAAAATTAGTTTTATAGGCGACAGTGGAGAAGAAAATTTATACTTAGCCCTAAAAAGTAAAAGTAAAACAATAGGTAAGCATGAAATGTCATTTATTAAAGGTTTTCACACAACTTTTTCTTATTCTACAGTTCATGTTCAACATGGCCGCCTCTATTTCTGATACATTGTCGCATCCTTCTACGGAGACCAGTCTTCACTACTCCAGTGGTCAACGTGGTCCTCATTTTATTTGCTGCATCCACAATCCTTTCTCTTAGGTCTTCCACAGACGAAACTGGATTCGGCTCGCTGTACACAAGACTTTTCATGCACCCCCACACATGAAAATCCATGGGGGTTAGGTCCGGACTTCTTGCTGGCCATGGCAACGGCCCACCTCGTCCTATCCATTTGTTTGGATAATTTGTGTCCAGCCAGTCTCTGACACTTCTCCTGAAATGGGCAGGGCAGCCATCGTGTTGGAACCACATGTCCCTGATCAGGTTGAGTGGCAGATCATCCAGCAAATCACTCAAGTCTGCTCTCAGGAAATTTTCGTAGCTTTCCCCATTTAAATTATCCGGTAGAAAGTAAGGTCCAATCAAATGATTGGAGATAATGCCCATCCACACATTCACGCTGAATCTTCGTTGGGACCCCTTCACTCTTTTCTTATTGGGATTCCTTAGTGCTTTTGGGGCCCAGTAATGGGCGTTGTGATAGTTAGTTATGCCATCTTTATCAAATTTGGACTCATCCGTCCACAAGATATTTCTTAGAAAATCTGGGTCTTCTACGTCAGCATTTAGCATAAATCTGCAAAAGTCCAATCTTCTCGCGGGGTCTCCTTCTTCAATAACGTGTACCGGCGTGTAATGGTATGGGTATAGGCCAGCAGTATGCACTGTAAACCACACTCTCCATTGCGAAAGTCCCAGATCACGGGCAACAATATTAGTGGAAGTAGTCGGATCCGCTCGAAAGCGTTGCACTATCTCATTGTCCTGTTCTTCGTCGTCAATTCGTGGTCTACCCATGTCTGTATTACGTCTCAAAACAGAGCCAGATTCTCGAAGTCTTCGATAAACTCTGTCAAAAACGGCCACATCCGGCACTCGACGACCGGGGTAGCGAGTTACGTATTCGTTGCGAGCTTGCGCAGATACACAATCGCAGTATCCGTAACAAATAAGCATATCAGCATATTCCTCAGGTGTGTAGGACGTCATCTTCAACACTTCCGTATCACAGGTACAAATCAGAGTCCGGTTAACAAGTATAGTAGTCACAAATCAGAAGAAATAGTCCAGAATCACAGCCAAGTCGAGAAAAAGAGCAAAACGATATCACATCTACTATGTACGAAGCACAAAAGCAGACTGACAACCAAAACAATACCCCCTGTTGTATTCCCAGCCCTAACCGGTCTCTACACATTTTTTCTTTCATTCATACCTACATAAATCGTCACTTGTCTCGCTCTCACGGTGTGTCTGAACTTGAAGGACAATAGGCGCGGGACCGTTAGAACTGCTACCTGGAGCGTCCCAACTACTTTTTTTCCACGAAATGTAATACAAACCCTAGATTGTTATACCTCGTTAGATAGCTGATGAAACGTAGATATTTTTAAAAACATTTGCCGAAGAATTGCCATAATATTTTTTTAGATATCCCTTAGAGAAAAATAAACTTTCTAATTTTTTTTTTATTTCCTAACTTTCACTTTTCTACTACGGTCTATTCAATTAACTTATGCACTATTTTAATCATTGACGTCCTAAAGCATCTTATTACACATGTAAAAATGCAATAATAATAATAATAAGATACACAAAATAAACAAAAATAAATTTAGTAGCCTAAAAATCGGCACTTTTCAATAAAAAAATTAAAAGTCGAATATCTCGAAATGGGTTAAGTTTAGGGTAGGGGGTTTCATAGTGAAATAAGTCAGGAATGGTGGTTACTCCACGCTCTTAACGGATCTAGCACGATTTTTCCTGTAACCCAAGTCATCATCAATGGCCTTTATATCCACGAAGGATGGTGCGTAAAACTACACGAGCAGCCCATCCAACTTTGACGCAAGATTGACGATTTCTCTATTTATCAAATTCAAAACTTCTTTGACAAAATCGTTTGTTCATTCTGAATAAAATGAGACATAGACTTCAAGCCATTGTGACCTGTATCGTTTAGGAATTAAGTTTATATTGGCCTGAGGCGTCTGGCTCGGAGCGGGACGCGTAATCCCTGACGGTATAAAAAATGTTTCGGACCCCTCCGGGCCTCATAATCCTTACCGGTTATGTAGTATGATTTTGTTTTTTGGCACTTACGTAGATGACTTGTAAGGTTTATACGGGAATGATGCGGCCACAGTAACGGAATCCGTGCACCCCGGGAAAATAAATTGGAGGACCGTCATCGGTGGCGCAAAATATTAGCGGAAGAAGTTGTTGCTTATGATGAAGCGTGGTTTCAAGAGCTAAATGTAGCTAGTAATGTGATAAAAATTGTCAGAAACGTTACGGTTAAATTTTACCCGGCAGCGGGTTTGTTTTTGATATTAAATATCGATTGCGGCAGGATGAGGTTCCATGAAGAATTGTCAAAAATCCGCTTACGCTCGAGGTTCCCACCAAAACATACTCATTCCTTTGGCTCCTCTCGGTTCCCTGGCCAGATATTGGCCAATTCGCGGAGATCGGGTTCAACCCCGTCAATCCAACGTTACCCAGAGCGGCTGGTCGTGCCGATGGTTTTCCCTCATAGGTACGCCTTCTTGACAGCCCGACCCTCCTATATTCACTCGACGGAGACCCAAAAACATAACCTGTTGTTTACCCAGTGTATGTACCAAAGATAGTAACTTTGGTGTGTACTACACAGTGTCTCAAAATTTGTCATAGGATTTCATCCTGTAGTTAGAGTTAGTGGCTTTATTAGACTCTGCGATATACTGGGTAAAACGTGGTGACTTAAGGGTGAATAGAAATGGACGAAATACTAGAGCAAAACATCCTTTTGCAGAGGTCAGATCGACTGACGCAGAAAAGGTACTTAGTCACGGACTAAGGATACTTCCACAGCTACCAGCCAGGTAATGTCTTGCTCCAGTATTTCGTCCATTTCTATTCACCCTGGAGTCTCGATTCACCCCGTTTTACGGTACTCGATCGTGAAAGTAGTCCGTTATTTTATACCCGTAGTAAGACTTTATAAAACTTCATTGTATTGCATGATAAAAACGGTTTCGTTCAGAAAGTGCCTTATTTACATATTACAAGGCGCCCGTGCCTACCTGTCATGCTGTTTTACTTTGATACCTACTTAAAGAAAGTTATTCAGTAAGAGTTTCGCTTGGAAAATAAGCTTCTTTTTTGTAAAGAAAATATTTGTCGGTTGTTAACCACACTATGTGGGTTGACATTATTGAAACATTATTGGATAACTTCAATGTTTCCCCTGTGGATTGATCAAGTCCTGTCTAGGTCGTACTTTTTTGGAATATAATATAAATGCTTGGAACTATCATGTTTAGCAATATTGAAATCGGTCACTGTAACGGGATTTTTGCCATTTAATTTACTTTCGACATCATTTTTTAACCCCCGACGCAAAAAGAGAGCGGTGTTATATGTTTAACGTGTTTGTTTGTGTATCTGTGTATCTGTCGTGGTATCACAGACCAAACGGATGAACCGATTTTCGTTTAGTTTTTTTTGTGTCATAGATCATTTTATTCCGTGTGTTTTAAGCCATGTTTAATGAAAATCTGTCGGGGGGGTTTTTTAAATTTTAAATTTTGTTCTTGTACTATATTATATTATAGTATATTGTACCATGGTATTGGTAATTATGCCGTATAGGCAATGTCTAAAATCATAATAAAAATCCCGGTATAGGCAAGTACTACCTATCGATTGATACTGAAAGCAGCAAAAGCTTTATAGAAAGAGAAATAACTTATTCTCTCGAAAAGATAATTAATTAAATGTCACGCCTCTGCTCAAAGTTTTTTATCCATGGCTTCCTCGTGGCATGGTCTTCGGTAGTCCTCCTTTTAAATTAATTACCGTAAACCATGCCACTAGGAAGCCATGGGTAAAAAACTAAGAACTAAGGTGTTTTCCAAAAAAGAAAAAGCCCTGTATACCTTAGAACTCAAAACCTGGCAGTGATCTTTCGCGAAAGAATACAGCTTGTGATAGAGTGTATGCAGGGGCCATATAATTTCAAACTAAAAGTGCCATCTTTTCAGTCTGGTCGAACGATAATTTGACATTAAGAAAACGTCTCATTCAAGTCGAATATAATGGCTACCAAAGTTTCAGAAAACCATTTCTCAATTTGCTTTAAAATATTCGTTTGCAATAAAATTCTCGTTCTAAATTCTGCTAAGCTTAAAGAGAAATAAATCTCTTCGGACTTTTGGATAAAATTTTCAGGCTTTGCATTTAATTACGTCTCTTATTTTGACTGTTTTATTCATACAACATTTAGGGCCTGTTTGTTTAATCACAATCAGAACTTTCACAGATTTTAATAAAAAAGGAATAATTTGACATTTTGACAAGAAGTCAAATAATTTTCTAATCTAGCCTCTGCCCGCGGCTTCACATGATACTTGAACTAATATACTTGAATAAATATATCAAGTATTCAAGAGAGCGACACCACAAGAGCCTTTAGTAACTGATACCGCAAAATAACTCCCCAGAGTCCCCAGTAACGAAATGACATCACAATAGACCTTGATTGTAATTACATGCCATTTAATCAGAGGACTTCGGAGGAAATTGCTTTATGTACGTTCCTGTCAAGTGAATCCTACTAATATTATAAAAGCGAAAGTTTGTGAAATATGAAATTTTTGTTACCTAGGATCTCTTGTTAGACCGAAAATACGCGTCCAAAGCCGCGAACAGAAGCTAGTAGTATATAAAAGTTGAGAGTTCCTTACCAGACAGAGTAGATCAACGTAATGTCCTATTCGAGTTTAAAGTTTCTATACGATTTGACGTATCAATGCCGAAAACTATACCTTCTTTCCGAAAATTCTTTCTTAATAAGCTTTTGCTCGCGACCTAGAACGAAATTTTCCTATCGTTAAATAGTTTTCAAATCATTTTACTTAACACACAAATTTAAGTAAACCTTTTAAAAGTGTAATGTGATTTCGTTGCTAAAGCCTAAACGGAGCCTAAGTCGCCATATAACATATGGTGTGTCCACATAAAGGGTCCAAAAATTGTGTAAATATTTGCGTGGCGTTTTAAGAGCACTTTTTATAAAGGTTTGCAGCCGTAATTTCTGGGTAGCGTTACCGACCGCCTTTTATGGAGAGAGCCAAATGGGCACTTAGGTGAAGGTTTTGAACGTAAAATTTACTTACAATCTTGGTTCTTTTACAAGATGGGTTGACAATTACCAAAATTTATTTCACTCAACTTCGTTTATCCCGGAAATAACACGTGCGAAGCCATGGGCAAAAATTTGTTCACGGTGTATTTTTTCCGTAGCTTCGCTGGTGCCAGGGTAGCTGTTACCAGCTTGTCTGCTAATAAAAAGAAAAATAACGTCAATACCACTAGTACAATTGTATCAAATCTATGATATGCTAAGTCCCTGTACTTGACCCAGATTTGCGTAGGGTCGAAGGGAATGGCAAAAACATAGAGGCTTGTGCCCAGTAGCGAGTCTCCAATGGATAATGATGATAAAGTTACTACTACATTTTGGCAGTAACGTAGCGGTAACGACATGACGACAGGTCGTGTCGGTCTGCCTTCCCATTGTAACGTGAGAGTGAGGGAATAGAGAGTACCTGCGTTTGCGCATACACTTGTGCACTATACTATGCCCTGCGCACATGGCTAGTCTCCGTTGAGACTGGCCGCAATTCGACTGGGTGGAGATTACAACGTTTTACGAGCGTGCTTGCTTTGTGGTCTGGGCTTAGAATTAGAATTTGCATTCCCCCACTCTTCCCGCGGGTGTCGTAAGAGGCGACTAAGGGATATCCGACGGGGGCGGGCTGCAGCGCCTCTGCAGAACATTTATACCACCAATCTGTGATCCCCAACCCGCATGCCCAAGCTTGGGGACCGCATGGGATAAAAAGGCGCTTATCAGGAGGTGGCTTGCGTCCAGCAGTGGACCAATATAGGCTGTTGAGGTGAGGACGAGCGTGCTTCTACGATGAAAAGAATCCTCAACCTCAACTTCAACAGCCTGTACTGGTCCACTGCTGGACGCAGGCCTGCCCCTGATGATCGCGTTATTGGCCTTCTTCTCATGGGGGGTATTGCCCATAATCCCCACGCTGGGCATGCTGCTAATTCTAAGCCGGCACCACGGCATGAAAAGAAAAGAAAGACTTAAAAATAACGAATTCACTGTCGCTCACGACTACAGACGGAATAAATTATTGTAATGCTTCCCTCCAAATTAATTGTGTTAGTAATTAACGGTATCTATTTGTGGGTGTCTGTGGTGACTCACCTTGGATATTGGCACTGGTGTTGTTATCCAAGAATTTCATTGTCGAAGTCATTTGTGAGCTTATGGATATTGAAAGCCAGAAATTGAGAGTTTCAGTAGAGCTGAAGGAAATATATGTTATTGTTCCGTGACGGAATATGATAAATACTTTTCATAATAACATTTGTTTTGTTCCTAAGTGGTTCTTTGATCTAAAAATTTACGCTGGCGAACGTGTCAACGTATCAATTGAAATTGACATATATTTTTTTTTTATTTGTATAAAATACTAGCGACCCGCCCTTGCTTCGCACGGGTGCAATGCTGATACTTAATATACTACAGAATCGGCCCCTCGGCCAGTACTCCCGCAACCGCTATGTCCCTGCATTTTAAATCTGTAATATCTTCGAAAATGTCCATATAAATTACACGGTGTAAAGGGCTATAATATCCATATTAAATGCACAATTTACTTAAGGTACTTAATTGGATAATGATTAATGCTGTATTGCTTAAAATCGCTTCGTAGATAAGCCATTATTTCCCATAAAAAGTAAAGGATAAATAATGGTTAAAAACCACTTGAAATTAAATAAAAGTTTTTTTAAAGTCATTTTTGACTTAAATCCATTAAAATCCATTATAAGAAATCCATTCAAAGAACACGAATAAGAAGAAAATATTTTTTTTTGCAAAAATAAAAATAAACTATTCGAAATTCAAAAAAAATCCACAACTTGATCCCCTCGGGGTCCAGAATTGTATTAATATTGGGATGAGCATGCTTTCCAATTTCACTACCAAAATTGCACGCTTACATCTTGTGGGTCGTTTGCTTATTCAGACTTCAATTTATGAAGTCGTATTTAGATTTAGTATATTGGATCAAAATTGCTCGTACCTAAGTTTACTGTTAGCTTTTCAAGCCAATCAGGTGGCAAGAGGCCATAATGTGGCCTGTCAATAAATACCCTTGAGTGGCAAGCGACCATATTGTGGCCGATTTTCGTGATTTTCGGCTTGTCTTTTGTTTCGTCGAAGTAGTAGGTAGTGATGATGGGACGGCAGACCGACACAGTTTATGATAGAGGGAATACAAAAACAAAATTAAAAAAATATTTTAAACAATTAATTAAGAGCTCTGTCTCCTGTGGTAGCTACGATATAGCTGCAAGAATAAGAAAATTTATTTCCAAAAATTTACAAGATAGCCTTAGGTAAATATGTGCCGTTAATATTAGCTAGATAAAAGCACACCATATACGTAACTCTTATGTTATCTTAGTACTATGTAATAAGTAGGGTAGGCTGTGTTACAGGAAATCAGCTTCTTCCCATACAGAGCTTTTCCAATAGAGATAATAAATAAAATAAAATAAAAATAAAAATAAAATAATTTATTCAAACAACTTAGGACAAGAGAGATAACAAAGAGTTTCGTCTTAAATTCTAATGGTATTAAATAATACGTGTGCCTGAACTAGGTAAAAACCTGTTTTTCAGGCAAAATGAGTGCTAACAACAAATAAATTAAGTAATCAAATAGGTACATATAACTTTCAATTATACAAGGCGATGGTGCATACTTTAAAATAATTACTTATGCTACCTACTTACACTAAACTAGTTTATATAAAATAAAGGTGTTTGCAATTTTTAGGCCTACTTTGAAACAGTCAATAAATTTTCTGTGTCATCATATGACATACATTGCAGTGTATCCCTAAGTTTTTTCTTACAACTATTATAATTTAAGGAATAAATATCGGCTAACACATTTAATCTATTATATAGGAAAGGACCAAGGATACTGTAAAATTTATTTGAAAAAGTATGTTTTCGATCTAGTTCTTTAGGGCAAACGTTATTTTTCCTCCTTTTGCTAGCGCTTTCAGTGACATATGGGAGGGCTGCGTGTTGTTTAAGTACAATGTTCATTATGAATAACTGTCGAACTGATAATACTCCACATGATTTAAAGAGGAGGTTTGTAGGAAAAATAAAAGGACGGAAAGTTGATACTTTGAGTATCGCTCTTTGTGCTCTTTCGACAGTTAGTAATAATGTTTTACCCACTCCACCCCATGATGTAATGCAGTAGGTCAAAATGGATTCGCATAGGGCCCGGTAAACTACTACTAAATAAATAAATAATGCTAGACAATTCACACAACATTATCTATCCCCAAGCTAAGCAGAGCTTGTGTTATGGGTACTAGATAACTGATATATTAACTGAGATATTTTTTATTATACATAGAAAACACCCAGGCCAACGGAACAAATTTCTGAGAGAGTGCACTTGTGTTTGCGCGCACACTTGTGCACTATAATAACGTCCTGCGCAGGTGCGCAACGGAGACTAGCCAGGTGGCTAGTCTCTGTTGAGATTGGTCACCGTGGCCGAAACTCGGCTAGGAGGGCATCATTATCATCATAGTAGCGATGTTCGCAAAAAGTTTTCATTGGTTCCAAATCGCCAGCATCTTATGTTCCTTTGCCTGTGCCTGGTGAAGCTAAGTTTAAGGTGAAGTGAGTCCCAAAACCCACGTTTTGACCACACGGAAAATCCATTTTATGGCAATAAAACATTGAATTTTATATAGTTTTTTGATAAGCATGAAAAGTTTAGGATTCTATCGATTAGGAGTTTAGTTAGTAAGTTTTTTTCGCGAAAGAATTATTTTAGAGCAAAAAACTAATTTCTAAAAAACGACCAGTGAAATTGCGCGCGGGCTGGCCATTTCGGGGCTCTCGCCTTCCTTTCTCGCCTTCCCCGCGCGACGTCCGCTCGTCCTTGTCTCGCAAAACCGACCTCACTTCGTCTTAAATAATTTGATTGTTTTGAAAAACTAAAAACGGATTTCAATGCCCTTAATATTGACACTGTTTTTTTTTTACATTTGTGGGACTAATACTAATCCCTCAATAGTAAAAAAATTATGTGATCTCGGGATCATCTAAAAAACACGAATCATCGAAATCGGTCCACAATTAACGGAGAAATTGACGAACATACCTAAAAAAAATACATACAGCGGAACATAAAACCTTCTTTTTTGAAGACGGTTAAAATCTCAATTTAGTGTTTTTGGTCTATTGACCAAGCTGTTTGCCGGCTTAGAATATGCACCACCCCATCTCTTCCCGCGTATGTCGTAAGAGGCGACTAAGGGATATCCACCGGGAGCGGGCAGCAGCGCTCCCTGAAGATCAATTCTAACACCGAACTGCGATCCCCAACCCGCATGCCCAGCGTGAGGACTATGGACATTACCGCCATGAGATAAAAATCAATAGGGCGATTTTAAAGGGGAGGCTTGCGTCCAGCAGTGGACCATTATAGGCTGTCGAGGAGGAGAACCAAAAACACTAAATTGAGATTTTGATCCTAATGGATCAGTACCATTTTCTCCTTTCTTATAAATAAAGTCTTATAAATAAAGTAAGAGGTCAAAGACTTGGTAAAAAGGCTGAAAATCCCACGAAGAAGCCTTTATCTAATTTATTTGCTGGTTGATGATGCGGTATTCACATTAATAAGCACAATAAAAGTCCCCAGGAAAAAGCGACGATTAAAATGAAAGAGCTTTTCACTTGAATGGAGCCGGTAATTGGTTGCTGGCGCTTAGCAATAGCTAGGGTTGTCAGGGCTATAATCACCAGTGTTTTTAGAAAATCTCACGTGAGACAAAACTGTTCCCAGCGTCTCACGCGTTGTTATTCCTATCAGCTCACGTGAGGCGAGGCTATTCCAAGCGTCTCACGCGTGGTTATTCCTATCAGATTCCGTGAGACGCACCTAGTCCCAACGTCTAACGAAAAATGTTTCACCATCGTTATTTACTCTACTGTACTATAGAATGTAATAGATAGATAGAATGATTATTTAGAAATGTACTATACATGTGTTTTGTTTATCAATGTGGCACCATTCAACCACAATAGGTTTGTGTTTGTGCTCACACGCGTCTTATACCATTTAGTTTTATACTTACATTCATGTATATAAATGAGTGTTAGTATATTATTAAATAGTATCACTTCTTATAATCTACGACACAAATCCGCTAAGTACAAGCCGATAGTTCGGGTGTAATTAAATTATTCGAGTGAGAAAGAGGAAGCAATCTTTTCGAAGGAATGGTCAACATGTACGGAGGATTCTTCCTTTAACGCATTCACTGCCCAGGCTTGTGCATGGAAAACCAACATGCATACATGTGCGTCGTGGTGTTGAGTCAATCTACGTCATTTCAAAACACCAAGTTAATTTCTAAAATGTTTGATTCCCTGCAAAGTTTGTGGCAAAAGGATGATACTCCATAAAATATAATTTTTACAGCCTGAAACACACCCTGTAGTCTCGCCTAACTTAATCTCTGTTTAACCTAGTTAAAAAGGGCCCTCGTAAACAAGCCCTTTAAAAGAGCCCCAGAAGGACTGTTATCTTAACTGTTATTTTACAAGGACCGTTTGTTACCATTTCAACTTTTCCGTTGTACATACTGAACCATTTTAACCTCGTTTTGTTTTTTATGTAGGGTTATTGTTATTTGTTACATTGTTATTATTAGTAACAGCACACAAGTTCAACTGGATTTTCTAAGATGCAAAGGAGCCTTATCGTTATTATAGATCTAAACCTACAATTATGCACAGTATCAGCTCGATCTGTTCAGTAGTTTTAGCATTGTTCGCGTACAAACACAAGTTCACAAACTTTCGTCTATACAATATAAGTAGGTTGTCAAAACAAATGTTTAGATACGAAAAAGTAAACAAAGCACTTTAAACAAGTTTCTGATAATTGAAAAACAAAACTTGAGCACCAAAGTTGTGAAAAGGGTCTTTGAATGTAGGCCAGAAAAACCTAATTACTTTGAGTTAACGCCAACAAATTTTGCTGTCTGAGCTGTCTGTCAGCTGATGCCGTCAATATAAAATTCACCTAAATGTTTCGAGTTAGAGCCCATTCTTGAATGCATGTTTATGTGCTGTGCTGCAGCGGTGATTTCCAGGTGTGCGACAAGATTAAGTTTGACGTGTCTGTCTCTGGCATCTTAGCTCAAGAACGGGTGAACCGATTTTTATTGAGTTTTTTTCGTTTAATAGGTAAATTTATGCCTGGAAGAGATCGTTTCTAAGCGATAAGGCGGCCCATTGTACTTGTGTCTTATGTAATGTCTCGTGTATTGTATTTTTGTTGGTGTACAATAAATTATTTTGTATTTTACTGTATTTATCGAAAGCTATGTGTGATGAAAATGCAGTCGTTCAAATTAGTTCAAATGCTATAATGGTTCAAAGTAAAATGATCTTCAGGGGATTACGTTTCTTCGTCTGTTTGTGTATGAATACTAAAAGGCAGCAGCCCTATTAAATAAACTGAATCATTTCCTTCTCTGAAACTTCCAAGCGAATGGCCCTGAAACATAACACCAGCCTTTGGTTTTCTTTGAATGAAGTGATCTGGAGCCGAAATCGGGACTTGTAAGAATTGTACAGTATCTTCCTACTTATATTTATAGTATGCATATAAACATGGGTCGTAATTTACTTTGCAGATTTTTTAATTTCTTGCACATCCGTCCCCACTTCCGAGTATTTTTAAAATAAGTACCACACTAATATACTTAATCACACTAATATTATGCGAAAGTTTGAATGGATGGATGTTTGTTACCTCTTCACGCCAAAACTACTGAACGGATCGGGCTGAAATTCTGCATACAAGTAGGTATAATTAAAATCCATCATCAAACATTAGCTACTTTTTATCCCATAAATCAGTTCCCATGGAATCATCTTTAAACGTTTCCATAAAAAAAACACGTGCGAAGCCGCGGGCATAAACTAGTTAAAACATAAAAAATAAACATTTCTTGGCCACATTCGTCTACTAGCGATATAGAAAGTTTTTCCGCCAAGCTCACCCAAACGGTTATAAGGTTTTATAATAGAGGAAGTGCCTTTTCGAAGTGTATGCACTGAAAAATAATAGTAGATTGTTTTACAAGGGACTAAACCATCCCATTACATACGAGGTTGTTAAACTCCCGAGCGTAGCGTGGGAGGATGACAAGATCGACTTATAATGGGTGGTTTTGGCCCGAATAAAACACTTTACTTTTCACTTCGACTGCGAGGAAATAAAAGAATTCAAAATTAAACAATTTTCAGAAATTTTATTAATTTCTATCTAACCCGCAACGAAACAGTTCGCATTCTACCGTGAAGGGAAGAATCAACCTTCATATAACATCACCAAGAAGGTTCCATTTAAAAAAAAAATTTGACGGAGCACCAAGAAGTCGAGTTTTTATTTAAGAGAACGAATGCTTTGTACGGGCTGATGATTTTAGACAAAAATTAAAAAGAAAAAAATACTTTTTAGCCCTAGGTATTAAACTCGAGTTTTAGGCCCAGGCTAAGCTACACTATTATGGTACACTTTTTGAGCAAGAGAAGTGAAAAATTATTTACATTAATTAAGATCTTGTCTAATGTGATCAAGCACTTGAATCCATATGAGCCTGATAAGATCTTGTCTTCTGTGACTATGAGAACTAAGTTAAATCGTAATAAATGTTTAATATGACAAAGTGAATATTTATTTTGACTTAGAGCATTGATATGTCAATGATGTGCCTATTTTTTGTTTTTAACAAATTCGATATGTTGCAGCTACCATGCATTCTTGTTTGTATTGAATGAGATATTTATCATTCCAACTATATTGACGCCAAAATAAAATGCGTCGTAGTTGGACTATATTTTTTTCAGTGTGGGAATGAACGGTAGTTTTCACACTGCATAATTTCCATACGATTCGCCACCGCCGGGTACCCGGCGACCCGGACGTGTGAAAAGGCACTTACGATATAAATAATGCTGGACAATTCACACAGCATTATCTAGCCCCAAGCTAAGCAGAGCTTGTGTTATGGGTACCAGATAACTGACATATAAATAATACTAGATAGATATTTTTATAGAAAAACATCCAGAACACCCTGAACAAATATCTGCAGATCGTACAAACATTTGTCCCGTGGCGGGAATCGAACCCGCAACCTCTTGCGTCGCAGGCGGATCTTCGCCCGCTGCGTTGTAGTGTCGATTTTTGACAGATGAGATATCCAGTATTATTTTCAATCATTTATCTTTCATGTCTAATCTACATGCTCTTCTCTTTGCAGGAAGACATGGTCTGCCTGTCATGCACGGCGACCGGCGAGCGAGTCTGCCTAGCGGCCGAGGGCTTCGGCAACCGGCATTGTTTCCTGGAGAACATCGCCGATAAGAACATACCACCGGATCTGTCGCAGTGTGTGTTTGTTATTGAGCAGGTTAGTAATCCTACCACCAAGAGACAAACATCCAGCCTTATTGTCTAACTTGTAATCGATTACCAGTGAACTTCAAGTCCATTACCAGTTCTCTACTCAGTTCATACTCAGTCAGAATGTTGTCCGGTATTGTATGTGAATCCAATTTCTCAAGTTTTAGACGTTTCACATGATGGGCTTGAATTTGCTAGTGAACTGTCATTTCGGCTTTACGCAATACTATAAACAGCCAAAATACGAAGTTCCATTCATTCACTTGAGCGTCTGATCGAGGCGACGCGTGACCCGAGAGCTGGTCAGTATCTGGCACAGCGCATCAGCATTGCCATACAGGCGGGGCAATGCAGCCAGCGTCTTGGGTGGATCGCGATTGATATGGATCAGTTGACCTGTATATTGTTTGCTTGTTTATTGTTACAGTCTGCAGTTAGCGCAATTGTTTCAATTGTAAATACTAGTTCTAATTTATTTCTATTATTTTATTGTAATATTCATTCATTAGGTTTGAATTTCGCTGGTAATGGTGTTGCATGTGACAGGTATTGACACAATACAAAAGTGACATTCGAAGTCCAGGCTAGGTTTCAAAGGTCAAAAATGAAGTCGATGTCGATTACCAGTTCACTTAGACAATATGGCTGCTGCGGTGCCGGCTTAGAATTTGCACCACCCCAACTCTTCCTGCGGGTGCAGGGATATCCACTGGAGGCGGGCAGCAGCGCCCCCTGCAGAACAATTCTGCGATCCCCAACCCGCACGCTCAGCGTGGGGATTATAAGCACTACCCCCCTTGAGATAAAAGCGAAAAAGGCGCTTATCAGGGGGAGGCCTGCGTTCAGCAGTGGACCAATATAGGCTGTTGATGTGAGGAGGTGAAGTGACTGACCAGTGATGATTCCAATGTTATTTACATGGTCGGTCTTTCATGCACATCGACCGGCGACCGAGTTTGCCTTGTAGCAGAGGGCTTCGGCGACCGACATTGTTTCCTAGAGAACGACGTATGGTTTGTAGTATTTCCCCCACTTAGCGACCAACTACTGACATTCGATTAAAATTGCGATCTTTTTACTATTTTGAACACAGTATAGCGTTTGACCACCATCACTTCAGAAAGTGAAGATTTAGCCTAAGATGGAGCACGCTTTCCCAGAAGGAACTTATTCACTCTGGATTTGAAGACTCCGAGATAGTACTCTACCGCGAAAACTTCAACTTAAACCTTTCTTTGGGATCTTCCATAAGTCGGCGACGAATTTCACCATAAGAACAGGACCTTTATGTCTAAGATGAGAAGAAGAGTATCTAATTAACCCGCCTCGGCGGGTAAAATGCTACTAAGCTACTAAAGGATCTCACCACGGGGAGGGACAGCAGTTTCCCATAGAGGTCAAGCATTATTGCGGTCACCAATTCGCCCTACAATAGCAATTGCACAACCAACTCCCCCAACAAGTAACTTTATCGGACTGATATTGACATGACAGCGAGAATTCCATAGGCATGAACACAGATTATTTAAAGAATTCATTTAATTAAAAAAACAACGGTATAAAACGACTGTTTCTGCCTTAGGACAGTACTTTTGCATTTTTTCCCCTTGATTCTTTACGGTGCTATTCTCTGACATTATTCTTTATTAAGTTAATTGCGAGCTAGCAAAAGTCTTACCTACCTACATAACCATAACTCAGACTTTTAGTTACTTCTTAGAGAAACACCGAAAGTGTCTACAAAAACAAAATAACAAGATCAGTTGATTGAGCTCCCCGAAAGTAGGGCAGAGTTTTTGTTGTCTCGACGCCGCGATTCCTTTATGCTACAATAATGATGGATCGTTGGTTTTTATATGGATGGAAGAATAGATTGTTGGGTCGTTAAGAGGAGAAAGGAAATGTTAAAGGAAGTTCTACTGAAAAATTGTTTTGGGCGATGTTTTCTAATAAACGGATCTAAAACAAGTTGACCCAAATGTTAGTGCGAAAATATGGGCCAAATTTTGAATGTAATTGAATGGCTTTGCCTAGTTTCTTCATTTGATATTTGTATTTACTGGCGAGCGTAAATAACAGGAAAAAAATTATGAAGCGACGAGAAAATTAACTGTAGTTTTTAACTTTAGTTTTTAAATGTTTGATATCTTTACAGGCTTTGTCAGTGCGAGCGTTGCAAGAATTGGTCACCGCTGCCGGCTCTGAAACTGTAAGTATAATACCTTAACCTGTATAGATAAATACGTAGAAACATTTTTGTACTGTAAAAACCTGTGAAATTAACCAAAATATTGCCCTGAAATATCTATCTCACCCTATCTATAATTTTCAATATATTTTTGACTAAATCAAAATGTGTATCACATACGATTGCAATTGGCAACTTCGCATCTTTGTTTAACATTTCAAATTCAAAATTTGTGAATAATTCTGTTATTTTCATATCTGTTTCGTGTCTAAATGTTGCAGGGGCCAAACAATTTAGTGAGTATTATGGAATCGGTAAACTTGCATGCTATCATTCTCATATTAAATTTCTAATTGGTGAACTGATTGGCCACTCTAAATTTGCCGAAGTTTAAGATTTACTAATTTAATCTTGCCGATTCACTTTCGTTTCTATCGTGGTCTCAAATCTTCAAGCGGTTTAACAACTTAATTTTGATGTAAAAATTAGATATGTCTATTTGAACTACGTAAATTTCAAATAGTTACTAAAAAATAAATAAAAGTAGACTGTTTGAGACCAGGAACCCCCTTTCGCTACTGTCTTGATTCTTCTATACTTAACTGAAATGGAACATTAGTAACAAATCATAATTTCATTGATATAACATTACATTGACAAAAAACAATGTTGTAAAAAAAACAAAGATAATTGAAATTTCAAATTTATTCTTCCTCGCTCTTCTAATAATTTCATTTTATTGTATTTATTATGCTTACTATTTATACTAACATATCTAATGCTCGGCGTGACGCTTTGTAGAGTAGAAGTTTTAGGCTTATCCGAAACTAATAAATGTCCCCGCTTTTAAGTATTTTTGCATCTTTGTAGATACCATTTTATTTCCTGATATATCAAAGTTACCTTAAAGATTTAATTTTCTAGATGATTGTAGATAGTTTATGTTACTTAGTAATCTACATATTTATTGCCTTCGCTAGCCAAATTACGTATTCGTTTAAAGACATTTGTAATACAAATTTTCAGGAAATTTTCTTGTATATTATATTGGACAAATTTACTATACAAATTTCTTGAGTGTTATCGTTCAATCGAGCTTGTATTTCTATGTTTTTGCAGGGGAAAGGTACAGGTTCGGGCCACAGGACTTTGCTTTACGGCAATGCCATCCTACTTCGGCATCTAAACAGTGATATGGTTCGTATGAATTTATTTTTTTAACTAGAAATGAGTTGGAAGATTTTCGTATGGAGGGTGGCCCTACGATTTTGTTTTTTTTTTAATCACCGCGCACAATAACATTTATACATGTATTTATATATATTGTATATTTAGATAGAAGACACTAAAACAAATTTGACGACCTCTGTGGCGCAGCGGGCGAAGGTCTGCCTGCGACGCAGGAGGTTGCGGGTTCGATTCCCGCGACCCCAACTCCTCCCGCGTGTGTCGTAAGAGGCGAATTAGGGATATCGACCGGGCGGGCAGCAGCGCCCCCTGCAGAACAATTCTACCACCGAACCGCGATCCCCAACCCGCATGCCCAGCTCGGAGATTATGGGCATTACCCCCATGACTTAAAAGCGAACAAGGTGCTTATCAGGGGGAGGCCTGCGTCCAGCAGTGGACCAATACAGGCTGTTGAAGTGAAGTGAAACAGAATTATGATTTCTGTGTTAAATAGGTATAAGTTTTAGCTTTACTTAAAAGTATGATAATATAGGTACGTAATAGTTAGGGTTGCAAAAGTATTACATAATTCTTTTTAATTCGCTGTAAAATTCTAGTTTCTACAAGTACCAACTTTGTAAACCTACCTTTTGTGAATAAACATTTATTGTTAAAAAAAAGAATGATAGATATTTATTGGACTCAATATTATATTGTTTCTGATTCGTAGTATCTTAAATCCTAAAGACACTGAACACTGAACAGTGTTGAACGTAAAGTAACATTCGCAGCGAGCATGACACATTACGCCGCCGTGTGGTAAAATCTGTCTCGTTGCTTGTTGCGAGCGCCTTCTTTCCTCGTACTGGCTGATCGAACGTTCGCTGTGTAACAGGTTACGTTATGCCCGTGACGTCGGTCAGTAGCCGGCTTAATAAGTTCAAGACGAGACACTTAGAAAGAAAGAAGAAGAAAGAAAGAAAGAAAATACATTTATTTCGACTTTACATAACACAGCCCATTACTTTCATATATATACGTACAATGAACAACAGAGAAAAGAAACAACAGAAAACAGATACAAATTAGATAGTTTGTTACATACGGGCCAAAAAGGTCCCTGTCTCAGCATTATGCCACTACAAGCCGAAGCTAGTAGCGGCGCTGGTTTTCAGACAGGTCCTGGTGTGGCAGCAATACAAAGAAACAGAATACAAAGAGTAGGTACACAGGTTACAAACAACATACGAAACAAGAGAGGAAGAAAAAAAGAATAAAATAAATTATAATAAGTGAGTAAGACCTCTATCGAAATAAGATACAAAAGAACATAAATGTAAAAATTCTAGATAAGAGAGGAACAACAATAAACAAAAATAGGTACAACTTAATATTACCTATATGATTCTATATTCTGTATTCTGGTTCGGGTTTTCAACTCCCGGTTGACCACCTACAAGATGGGTCGACCGTATTGCAACGATTGTCAACTATGTAAGATCTATGAGTATATGTAATCAGCCCGTGAATGATATGAGTGGCACAGATTAAATGGCCTTCACCCACACGTACGCACTCCGCACGAGCTGATATTTTAGAGATCCTCGAATTAACAGCAGAACAGAGAATCTCTAAATCGTTACTATGAATGAGGACCAGTAAAGTTATAGAAATTTGAATAGAACTAGTATCCACGTTATTCTTTATGACAAAAGAATGAATTTATGTGTGTTGAGTGACGTCACACGCACCCGCGGCGGTCACTCAGTGAACTTCGCTAGTAATTTGGTCATAACTTCGTGAATTTTGTCGTGGAAGAAAAATTTTTGCATTGTATTATGGATTTATTAGCTCTATAAATCTGCATTCTCAACTAAAAACGTTACGGATCCCGATATTTCTCATGTTATCGTTATTCTTCGTTTATTTGACGACCTCTGTGGCGCAGCGGGCGAAGGTCCGCCTGCGACGCAGGAGGTTGCGGGTTCGATTCCCGCCTCGGAACAAATTTGTGTACGATCTGCAGAAATTTGTTCCGTTGGTCTGGGTGTTTTCTATGTATAATAAAAAATATCTATCTATGTAGTGTATTGTATTAAGTATATCAGTTATCTAGTACCCATAACACAAGCTCTGCTTAGCTTGGGGCTAGATAATGCTGTGTGAATTGTCCAGCATTATTTATTTATTTATTTATTTTTAACACGTATTCTTTACACTTCAGTACCTGGCCTGCCTGTCCACTTCATCATCTCAAGACAAGCTGGCCTTCGATGTGGGTCTACAGGAACATTCGCAGGGGGAAGCCTGTTGGTGGACACTACACCCTGCCAGCAAACAAAGGTAATGTTTAATTTCCAGAACGGATCCAATCAAAATTCGTTTAATAATAAGTTTAGGCGGGGCCTATACTAAAAGAGTTAAATAGAGTTAATAGATTCCAAAACCCCGTGTACAGAGAAAATCACAAAAACCGATTAGCCACAACACTCCTAAAGCGGCTAAATTCGCTCGAGTCCAGAAGGCGCTGAATGAGTAAGTAAGAATAGGAACGCTAATTTCACCTCAATACGTAACGACTTGTAAACGTGTTCTTGAGTGGAAACCGCGTCTAGGCAAACGTAGTGTAGGACGCCCTCTAGCCAGGTGGGATAACGACCTGCGAAAGACTGCAGGCAGATGCTGGATGCAGCAAGCTGAAGACAGGGCGCTATGGCGCTCATTAGGGGAGGCCTATGTCCAGCAGTGGTCTAATATAGTTTGATGATGATGATGATAACGTTAGGACTGCTCATCTATGTATTTTATAAGTATGTATATCAGTCATCTAGTACCCATAACAAAAGCTCTGCTTAGCTTGGGGCTGAATAGTGTTGTATGGATTGTCCTGCATTATTCATTTATTTATTTATCCCTTCTAGGCGGTGACTGTACCCACCTACATTATCTTTAATGCTACTTTCGCCCCGTAATTTTTTTGCGAAACCGCAGGCGGAAACTACATAATATAATTGATCATTAAACGTATATTTAGTTTCCTGTACCAAAAATTCAGCTGTGAATAAAGTGCATTGAAACTTTCAGATCCGAGGGTGAGAAAGTACGAGTTGGTGACGATTTGATTCTCGTCTCCGTTGCTACTGAAAGATACTTGGTAAGTTCACGTTTTCATTGTTGAATTTGTAAACAGTTTTATTTTAACTATACAGGTTATGCTATAGTCAAAACAGGAAAATTGACTTTTAAACAAAGTAAAGTTATCTAAAAGTTTGTTTCAATACAATAAAATGGCAAATTGTTTTTTACAGTTTTTAGTTGTTTAAAGTCAAATGTTACAATTGTGGTAAGTTGTGAAAGTTTTGTATTTTATAACATGGTTCTCTCGTAGGGTGGGAGGGCCCGAAAATGTCTTCGGATACAGCGACTCCTGTAATTATGGTCAAACTTCACTGAAGGTCATTGTTTAACCTTCAATTACACTTCATCGCTGCATCCTAGACATTTTTTAACATACGTAGATGCTTAGAGCTTTTAGGGAAATCGCTTGTTATTTATAATAAAATAGGTATTAAAGAATAACCGATGTCAACTTTATGACTGGATAGTAAATTATTGACTCAATAACGTGAAATTTCACAAAAAAAATTACAGTAAAACCCAACCCGTGGTCGAGTGACTTCTTTCCGTACTAGTAAATACTGTGTTACGGTAGGAAGTCTTGCTCTCCCTTGGCATGCTCTGCCTCAAATGGATGAAGTTATGATATTATGTAGTGTAAGCTTAACAACATAGTGTGATTCAACTATTTAAGTACTTAAGTAAGGATATAAAAAAAAGATAAGAATTACTTTACTTATGATTAGAATTACTCGTTATCTAGTCGAGACTAGAAAAGTATATATAACATAGTATGTTATATGTACTTTTCTAGTCTCGACTAGATAACGAGTAATTCTTATCTTTTAAGTAAGTCCCTACCTAGCCTAGTGGTTTTGAGTGCATGCAAATTAATTGGAATTACAAAATGGCCATCTACTGAAGCTCTTGGGAAAAAACTGGCTATATATAGTCTGGTTGATTACGTTAACGTTTTGTATACTTGGGATTTAGAACGTTTGCCAGTGTAGAAAGTTTTATTAATTATATTTTACTGACAACCTCCGTGGCGCAGCGGGCGAAGATCCGCCTGCGACGCAGGAGGTTGCGGGTTCGATTCCCGCCTCGGAACAAATTTGTGTACGATCTGCAGAAATTTGTTCCGTTGGTCTGGGTGTTTTCTATGTATAATAAAAAATATCTATCTATGTAGTGTATTGTATTAAGTATATCAGTTATCTAGTACCCATAACACAAGCTCTGCTTAGCTTGGGGCTAGATAATGCTGTGTGAATTGTCCAGCATTATTTATTTATTTATTTATTTATTTATTTTAACAGTTTATTTAATTAAATATAGGGAAAGCTGGCTTTGAAAAGCGAAACGTTACTGCAGAGACAAAATAAGGCGTACATATTTCTGTTGTCGGTGAGATGTCTGTGTTAAATGTCTTTGAAAGAAACGATTTATGTGAACTTTTAACAAACTGTAATGTATCTTATGTACCTATGTTTAAGTTTATATTTCAATCTACCATTCAATGTAGTAAATGCACACTTAATTGAAATAAATGTCCGATTTGTTTTATGTTATCATCGATAAATCAATCAAAAATCATTTGTAATTCTTGATGAATTTGTGCCATTACATCGTGTAAAATGTACCACTTGTAAAGTGTATTACATTGTGTAATACCCACATCAAATTGTTTGAAGCCGGTAAGACGGTTTTAGAGAAGTGAGCTGGAAGCTGAATAATACATTGCCATTTTCATTAGTACTTGTTTAAAATGTTAACTTTAATGTTTAAGGCCCGTATTATAAAAGCTTGGTTAGTCATCGATGTAATGCTTGTGTAACGTTTTTCTATGGAATAAACGTCATTCACGCATAGGTATATGACTGAGCAGGCTTTCATTATACGGGCCTAAGAGTTGTTTCTAATTTGCAATGTATTTCTGGTTATTTTGCATTCTGCTAGAGAAAAGTGTCGAAATTCGACACATTTTCTCGGATAGCCAAACAGATGAGTAGATTGAATATTACTTAATAAATAAATATTAGAACGACCCTCAGTCTTTCCGGGTATTTTAGAAATCGCAACTTACCGCCCGCGGCTTCGAACGCGTTGTTTCTATGGAAACGTTCAAAGCTTATTTATAAATAGGACATGTCCTATGTGAACTGATTTAATGGGTTGCCTTTGTTTCATTACAGGCCTAGAACTACCTGTATGCAAAATTTCAGCTCGATCTGCTCAGTACTTTTGGCTTGAAAAAGTAACAAACATATGTACATCCATCAGAGTGATTATTGACTAGTTTCTGTCCGCGGCTTCGCACGCGCTGTTTCTATGGAAACGTTTAAAGGTGGGAACTGTTTAGTGGGATAAAAAAGTAGCCTATGTTTGATTCCAGGCTTAGAGCTAAATCTATGCAAAATTTCAGCCCGATCGGTTCAGTCGTTTTGGCGTGAAGAGGTAACAAATCATCCATCCATCGATACATCCAAACTTTCGAATTTATAATATTAGTGTGATTTTAGGATTTTAGCACAAAGATGAAACCTTTTTGACACTTCTTTTATTTTCCAGCACACAACGAAAGAGAACGAAGTATCGATAGTAAACGCGTCGTTCCACGTAACGCACTGGTCGGTCCAACCGTACGGTACGGGTATATCACGTATGAAGTACGTGGGATATGTGTTTGGAGGGGATGTGTTACGGTTCTTCCACGGAGGAGACGAGTGTTTGACGATACCTAGTACTTGGTCAGAGGAAGGGGGGCAGAAGTAAGTAGACAATTTGTTATTATTTTACTATAAAAACCATCGTAGTTTCACGAATTCATTACGGATGTAAGCGGTTTAACTACGAACCTTATTTGTGTTGGAAGAACACCAACGTTTCATCCCTTAACGAGGGACATCTACAGGGTGAGTGCGGTTCTAGACGCGCGCGTTCCTCATCTCCGAGCACTGAGAAGGTATTCTTTGTGGCACACGCAATTACTGTTACCGAGTTTCTAAAGTACAGGATTGTCAAAAATTATGAAAACAGATAAAATCTTCCTCACAGCTGAACAAAGTCCCTAACACCTTTCTCGGTCTCTATTTGTCACCAGAAACCATAAATAAATTGATGAGCAATCTATTTAATTTAATTCTTTCAGTATCGTAGTCTACGAAGGCGGATCAGTAATGTCTCAAGCCCGTTCACTGTGGCGTCTAGAGCTCGCTAGAACCAAGTGGGCAGGCGGCTTTATCAACTGGCTGCATCCAATGAGAATCAGGCATATCACTACTGGCAGATATCTCGGCGTGAACGACCAGAATGAACTGTATTTAGTGAGCAGGTGAGTTCAAATTCAAGTAACTATAGATGTCAATACGAGCATGTTGGAATTATGGCGCCTAGAACGAAGTTGGCAAGTGGCTTCGTCAACTGGCTGCATCCAATGAGAAACAGGCATATCACTACTGGCAGATATCTCGGAATGAACAGCTATAATGAACTGTATTTAGTGAGCAGGTGAGTTCAAATTCAAGTAACTATAGATGTAAATACAAGCATGTTGGAATTATGGCGTCTAGAACGAAGTGGGCAAGCGGTGTTATCAACTGGCTGCATCCAATGAGAATCAGGCATATCACTACTAGCAGATATCTCAGGGTGAACAGCTATAATGAACTGTGTTTAGTGAGCAGGTGAGTTCAAATTCAAGTAACTTTAGATGTTAAAACAAACATCTTAGCTATGGCGGATAAAGCGAAGCTAACGACTAAATTGAACTGTATTTGACGACCTCCGTGGCGCAGCGGGCGAAGGTCCGCCTGCGATGCAGGAGGTTGCGGGTTCGATCCCCGCCTCGGAACAAATTTGTGTACGATCTGCAGAAATTTGTTCCGTTGGTCTGGGTGTTTTCTATGTATACTAAAAATATTTATCTATGTAATGTATTGTATTAAGTATATCAGTTATCTAGTACTCATAACACAAGCTCTGCTTAGCTTGGGGCTAGATAATGCTGTGTGAATTGTCCAGCATTATTTATTTATTTATTTAGTTAGCAGATGACTTCAAATTGAAGTAAAAGTAAAGTGTAAGTATATTTATTGCATAATAACATGTTAATAACGGATACTACAAGAACCCAAATTAATGATAGACGAAATACAAAATATGATAGAGGAAAGAGAGCAACTTAAGAATACCTATCCACGGACAACAGAACAGAAAAAAAGACTAAAATACCTGTATAAGAAAATAAAAACTAAAATAATATCTAACAAGAAAAAACGAAAAATGGAACTACTTGAAATTGAATTGGAAACAAGAAGTTCTACCAAGCGAACCCGGAGACAAATACAAAATAGAAAAGAATGGGTGCAATGCATAACAACCTCCATAGGGAAAAAAACAACAAACAGACGAGATATCATGAAAGAAGCTACCATATTTTATGAAAAACTATACTCGAGCAAAGATAACCATGAACAATTGATATCCATAACCTCAACGGAAATTACCCCAAGTGTTCCACTGTTCCTACCTATCGAGATAAAACAAGCTATACTAAAACTAAAGAAGAACAAGTCACCAGGAGAAGATGGTCTGTCTACTGATACGATTCTAGCCATGATAGAGCCCCTGGTTCCTCATCTCACTGAATTATTCAATGCTATACTGGAGCAAGAGGTAATACCCGAAGACTGGAATAATTCGATCATAACCTTACTGTACAAAAAAGGTGATCCAAGGCTAATTGATAATTACAGACCCATAAGCCTTATACCAACACTGTACAAATTGTTTTCGTCTACCTTACTGCACAGAATATCAAAAACCTTAGATGAACAGCAACCAAGGGAACAGGCTGGATTCAGAAAAGGCTACTCTACAACAGACCACATTTTCACATTAACACAATGTATAGAGAAATGCAATGAATACAATAAAATCATCTATATAGCATTCATTGATTATACGAAGGCGTTTGATTCGATCTCACACAACCACCTATGGGAAAGCCTGAAGGAACAAGGAATAGAGTTAAAGTATGTCAATCTTCTGAAAACAATTTACACTCAGTCTTGCGCCAAAATTAAATTGGAAACAACAGGTACCACTTTCGAGATCAAACGAGGAGTTAAACAAGGAGACCCGATTTCACCGAAGTTATTTACAGCTATATTAGAAACCATGTTTAGAAAGCTAGATTGGGCGAAACTTGGTCTGAACATAAACGGAGAACGATTAACGCATCTAAGATTTGCGGACGATATAGTTGTCTTGGCAGACAAACACGAAGACCTTCAATTTATGCTCAGATCATTAGATACAGAGAGTCGCAAAATAGGATTATACATGAACTTAAGTAAAACAAAAGCAATGACAAATGGAGACCACAAGCCTATTCAGCTCGAAAGTGGTGCTGTAGAGTATGTAAAAGACTATATATACCTGGGACAACTAATATCATTCGAAGATGCCATCACAAAAGAAGTAGATAGAAGAATAGCCATGTCCTGGAGGAAGTACTGGTCCCAAAAAGACATCTTTAAGAGCAAGCTACCAATACGCCTGAAGAAAAAACTAATGGATAATACAATTCTCCCTACCCTACTATATGGCAGTCAAAGCCCTTGACAAAAGATATTATTAGAAAAATAGCCACCTTCCAGAGAGCAACAGAAAGGTCTATGCTCGGCCTGAAGCTTAAGGATAAAGTTAGGAGCGAGCATATTAGAAACACTACTAAAGTCACTGATGCAGTGGGTATGCTTTGCAAACTGAAGTGGAAGTGGGCGGGCCACGTCTCGAGAGCCCAGGACGAGAGGTGGAGTGAACGAATCCTGCACTGGTACCCGCGAGACGCCTCACGCTCACGAGGCAGACCAAGAAAAAGATGGCACGACGACCTGGTACAGGCTGCTACAACGACATGGACCCGTCTGGCGAAAGATCGCAACAAATGGAACAGCATGGAGGAGGCCTACACCCAATCTTGGGTGTCCAATTAAAAAGATATTATACTTGAAATACTTCTAAATAAAATGTTTAAAACTATAGTGAGTGATCATAAAAACTGTAAAATTATTGGAAATAAAGGCTTTATTTATTTATTTTTATTTATTTATTTAATAACATGTTAAAAAGATGGTATTGTAAAATAATGAAGCGTTGATTGTTTAAAAATACATGCCTAAATTAATTTCAAACGTTCATTAACATTCACACGAAATCATAATCACCTGTGATTTTGTGAAAACGAGATCCAAGCTAAATCTCGTAGCAAAATCTAATACAGAATTTGAGAGAACGAATCGAAGTTTTAATAACGTGTCACGAAGTTTTCTTATTTCCGTATTCTGATGTTGATGGATGAACTGGAGTCTATATTTGGGATATTACCTGCCTACAGAATTGGTAACTTTAACGGCTATTCTGTTGTGTACTCCTTCCTGATTTAATGACCGACGGAATTATTTATTTATATTTATATCAGGGAAAACCAAAGGCTTAAAATTAACAGAATTACAAATTGATTAATACCAGAAAGCTTATTGAAGGTTTTCTCGGGCAGGTGGTGGAATAGTACAACGAAAAATACAATGAACATGATGTGACTAGTCTACATGCATCGTCTTTAAAACATAGTTAGTTAATACCAAACCAATAATCTACGGTACAATAATTTAAAGTAAACATTTAAGAATAAGAATAAAATAGTTTTATTTTTGCAGTCTGACTTACAACCTTTCTACAGTTTAAAACAAAACGTAAAAATGTATAAATATAAGCGCGAACGCACAAAATGGCTTTTGCCTCGGCATGGGTTGGTTGCTAGCAAACTAGCAACCAACGCTGGTCTTTCGTCAGAGCCGTTTTGTTGGCGTCACGGATAATCTTTATAAATTCAATATTTCAGGGGCCTATAATGATTACATATCAAGGATTCAAAATGACCTAAGTTCAAATCCGCGGGCTTTTTGGAACCACATTTCTAACTTAAAAACTAAAGGCGGTTTTGAACCTTCAGTGACCTACCAGGAGAATACATATAGTAGGCCTAATGCTGCAAAAGCCTATGCGGATTATTTTAGCAGTGTTTTCCTACAAGATGCACCTAGTCTACGCACAGAGAACATCACTAGTAGAGTCGGTAACAATTGTATTATAAACATCCTAGATATCTCCATATCTGAAGTAGAGTTCCACATAAACAAAATGAAGTCCAAGTGTGCCATAGGGCCAGATAATGTTCCATCGTACATCATTAAAGCATTTAAATCAGAACTATCAGTACCTATAACACATATTTTCAATATATCACTAAAAACTGGAATTTACCCAACACGGTGGAAGACGTCGCGTGTAACACCTATTCCTAAATCGGCTGATAAATCCCTCGTAGAAAATTACCGTCCCATAGCAATATTATCTTCAATAGCTAAATTGTTCGAAAGCATTTTACACACCAGAATTTTTAAACAAATATCACCATTCCTAAGTGACACTCAACATGCTTTCCGAAAAGGTAGATCTGTAAACACGAACCTCTTTAACGCTCGTAAATTACGTTTCGAAAAAGCTAGATGAAAGTTCTCAGGTGGATGTCATCTATCTCGATTTTAAAAAAGCATTTGACCAGGTGGACAACGATGTTCTTCTTGCAAAGATGAGCTCCTATGGAGTAGCACCAGGCTTATTAAGATTTTTCGCTAACTACCTGAGCAACCGAAAACAATTTGTGCGCATTGGTTGCTTTGATTCACCCGCCTACCACACTCAATCTGGTGTGAGTCAAGGATCATCGCTTGGACCCCTTCTTTTTACGATCATGATAGATGACTTAGCCAGCGGTCTCAATAAAACCAATTGCCTCGTCTATGCTGATGATGTTAAGATTTTTGCAGAGATTAAATCTCAAAAAGACTGTGATGACTTGCAGAATGACCTTAATACTATTCAAGCGTGGAGTGACTCGAACCATCTACGTTTTAACATTTCTAAATGCCAAGTGATGACTTTTACTCGGTCCTCTCAAAGTCTAATCACCGACTACCATCTCTGCGGTGAAAATATCACTAGGTGTTCCTCAGTAAAAGATCTCGGTGTCGAATTTGACCCACAACTTCTTTCACAAATTTTCATAACCATATTCGCTCGCTAGCTGTCATGTGTTTCAAAAGACTAGGTTTTGTGTCCCGCACCTGTAAGGACTTCACTAATGTAACCGCGATAAGAACTTTATAATACATCACTAATCCGTTCAAAGGTTGAGGCTAGTGCATGCGTATGGAACCCGTACGAAGTAACTTATTCGCTTATGATAGAAAAGGTACAAAAGAGATTCCTTAGATTCTTGTACAAAAAATGTCATGGGTATCATCCTTTCATGTATCCTACCAAGTATCTACAGGGTACACTAGATTTCAACTCCTTAGAAACCAGGCGCCTAAATGACCAGCTCCTAAGTCTCTGCCGTATTTTGCGTGGTATGACTGATTGCCCTACTCTGTTGACCGAAGGGAGCAGGCTCTGCGTCCCACAAAATCGCGCGCGATTCCGCCCAGGCCGTGTACGTCTTTTCGAGCCCCTTCGTGCTCGCACTCAGCATCGTCAGCAGTCTCCCATCATCCGCGCTCAGCGCAATCTCAACGCGCTCATCACCAACCACCTTCAGTTAGATGTGTTTGCGGATGGCTGGGAGATGATTGAAAGAGTGTGCCTACAGTTTTGTGAGAGCGTATAAAATGTATTTTTTTTTTCTAACAATTTTATTACTTTTGATAATGTACCTAAGCATAACGTTTGATGATTTTTACAATTTTAAATTATAAATTTTTGTTGTGTTTTTAGATTATACTTGTGTGTGTACTGCATATGTATTTTATTGTTTGTTTATGTGAATTATTTTCTAATATTAAGATTGTTTATTTATCCCATGTACTAGACATAACGCTTTAGATAAATTCTGTAATGTTATAGTCTTGTTTTTGTAAATAAATAATAATAATAATAATAATAATAATAATCTATTCACTAATAAAAAAAAACTAATTACAATTTAAAAAACAAATAAACTAAATTTTGAAAACCAACAGATAAAATTAGAAATAAAATAGGAACTTACTACGATGAACGTACGGAAAAAAGTGTCATCAATATTATGATCATTGGCACCAAAAAACTCTCCGCTGAGCCTGTCCATTTCAAACAATTAATAAGTCCCGTATAGAGTGCAACACAAACTTCGACTAAATCCTTATAAATCTCAAAAGGATTATAATTCCCATTTTCAACTTCTAAAATTCCCTCATCATCAACAGAGAGGAAGCAACAACCTCCTCCTGCGCCTTCTGCCTCCGCCAAGAGAAAGATGACCAGAAGCAGGTGCTGGAAGACAAAGACCTGGAGGTCATCGGTGCGCCAATCATCAAGTATGGAGACTCTACCGTTATCATGCAACATTCGGAAACAAATCTGTGGCTTTCTTACAAGGTAATAATCTTTAGGAGTACCAAAGGAACATCACACCAACCATAATAATTTAGGTGTGACGGTAGCAGCGTGTGGTGAGAGTGTTAGAATTTGCCCCAACCCAACTCTTCCCGCGGGTTTCGTAAGAGGCGACTAAGGGATATCCAACGGGTGCGGGCAGCAGCGCCTTCTACAGAATAGTTCTACCACTTAACTACGACCCCCAACCCGCATGCCCAGCGTGGGTATTATAGGCATTACCCGCCCATATGATGAAAGTCGATAAGGCAGATCAGTCAAGGAGATCAGGAGGAAGCCTGCGTTCAACAGTGGACCGGTATAGTCTAGTGTAGGTTGCGGCGTAAGAATCGACCCCTGCAACTCAGACGTGGAAGTTCAGCATTTATAATATTTATTTATTTATTGAATCATAGGTAATTTGTCGGAACTTATTGACTACTAGCTTCTGCCCGCGGCATCGCACGCGTTGTTTCTATGGAAACATTTTAAGGTTATTTCTATCCCATGGGAACTGATTTATGGGATAAAAATGATGCTTATGTTTGATCCAGGGTTAGACTTACCTGTATGAAAAATTTCAGCCTTATCCGTTCAGTAGTTTTGGCGTGAAGAGGTAACAAACATCCATCCATCTATCCATCCAAACTCTTGCATTTATAATATTAGTGTGATTTGAGAATACACACAATAAGGTACAAGTGTGACATGAAAATGTGATGCCTTTATTTTTTATTAACACCCATGTGTTTTTCCATAGTCATACGAAACCAAGAAGAAAGGCGTTGGTAAAGTAGAAGAGAAACAAGCGATACTTCACGAAGAAGGGAAAATGGACGACGGATTGGACTTCTCGAGGTCTCAAGAGGAAGAGTCTAGAACCGCCAGGGTTATTAGGAAGTGTTCTTCTCTGTTCACCAAGTTTATCACGTAAGTAGATTTATATGTCTTTCGGAAATCATGAATTTAAAGCACCTCTGGAAGATTTTTGAATCGGCCATAGTGACTGCGTCTAAGCTTTCGCTTGACAAATTTTACAATTTGAGACAATTATACTCTATTTCAGGTAGGAACAGTTACAGAAACGTTCGCGTTTGCTTTATTTCCCTCTATATAAATTCACTAAGATCGAAATCATTATGTTACATCTAATAAAAGTTTATTTATATTTTATAGTTCCAAAATAATTTCAGTCCTAAGTAAATTCATTACGCGTGAAACAAAGAAATAGTGACCCTTCTGAGAACGGTTCTGAAGTGAAAATGACTTTGGTAATCAAATCCTGTTGATCGGATTTCTTTCATAAATTCAACGTATATATGACTTGCGTAATTAAATAATAGAATTGAGAATGACGACAGGCCGCGTTTCCACCAGAGATGCGTAGCGAGGAATGTGTTTTTAACAAACAATATAATCACTTAATTTACCTAGCCTCGCGCAGCGCAGCTCTGGTGGAATCGGCTCCGCGGAGCGAGGTTTTTGTATATACAAACCAAGGGAAAAATGTGTGCGAGGGATGTGTCCTAGGGACGGACGCGGACGAAAGAATAGCAGTCATTAGACGGGTGGTCCTACCCTGCCTATGCTTACTTATCTGAAAAGAGTCCGCTACATTCTCGCACCGGTCAGCTTGCTCGCACATCTCTGGTGGAAACACTCAAGTCGTTACACAGCCTCGCAATGCATCATCGCACCGCTCAGCTACCTCGCACATCTGTGGTGGAAACGCAGCCTTATGCTGTCCTGCTCAATTCGAATCCACTCTGAGCGAGACATCATGAGCATGACCTCAACCTCAACAGCCTGTATTGGTCCATTGCTGGACGCAGGCCTCCCCCTGATAAGCGCCTTGTTGGCTTTTATCTCATGGAGGTAATGCCCATAATCCCCACTCTGGGCATGCGGGTTGGAGATCGCAGCTCAATGGTAGAATTGTTCTGCAGGGGGCGCGGCTGCCCCTAAGTCGCCTCTTACGACACCCGCGGGAAGAGTTGGGGTGGTGCAAATTCTATGAGCTATGAGCATGAGAGATGACGTAATTCCTTATCTCATTCTTTAAACACGCAGGTTGTATTGTGTAGAGTACATAGTCATTCTTAATATAGTAGGAAATACAGTTGTTTTTATGACTTTCTTCCTTTCCCCCAGGGGTTTAGAAACCCTCCAAGAGAACAGACGGCATTCGATGTTCTTCGCGTCAGTGAATCTCGGTGAGATGGTGATGTGTCTCGAGGATCTGATCAATTACTTCGCACAGCCTGATGAGGATATGGGTGAGTGGAGATTGTATCTTATTACTTCGGAGTTATGGTTCAAAGTGTAGTCAGTCAGTCAGGCGTTTATAATAAAAAGCCCCTGTCAAGGCTAACGCTAAAATCGGGTTTTTTCTATTTTCTAGGTTCTTAAAATAATTTAGGTAGCAGTTAACGACCTCCGTGGCGCAGCGGGCGAAGGTCTGCCTGCGACGCAGGAGGTTGCGGGTACGATTCCCGTCTCGGAACAAATTTGTGTACGATCTGCAGAAATTTGTTCCGTTGATCTGGGTGTTTTCTATGTATAATAAAAAATATCTATCTATGTAGTGTATTGTATTAAGTATATCAGTTATCTAGTACCCATAACACAAGCTCTGCTTAGCTTGGGGCTAGATAATGCTGTGTGAATTGTCGAGCATTATTTATTTATTTATTTATTTAGTTAAGAAGTTTTGCGTACATCGTAAGCAAATAACTTACAATGTGCGCAAAAGTTCCTAACTTTGGCATAATGGCATAAGACCATGCGCCGAAACTGGTCAACATTCGTTTGACATGTCATCTTCAACGTAAATTTAGGTAGCAGTTGTAAATTAGTGTGTACAGTGGTAAATTACGGTGAAGATGTCATGTCAAACGAATGTCGACCGTTTTCGGCGCACGGTCTTATGCAATTATGATTTTGACCAATACAACACAACCCTAAAACACCCTATTTGAATTAGAATTTTGTTTTATTTTATTTGTGTCATGTTTTTTAACAAAATTCTTCATTGGAGGACTAATTTCTTGAAGTCCAGACTCAAGGGATTGTTGGTATATAGCAGAATCATAGATTTTTTACGACTTTCACAGTAAATATTGTGCGCGGCGAGTACGAGGAAAAACTGTCAAAATCCGCTCTTTTTCCCACTCCCTACCGAATCTTCACTTGTTCAAGTAATTTGGCGAGGAAATGCTGAAATTACTGTTATAATGAACAAACATATCTCCAAAGAATCTACCTTTGTTGTTTTTATGTAATTTCCGATGATTTTAATGTTATTTTCTTTGCCCCACACTACTGCAAAACTACTTAGGACAGGCTCGAAGTTTGAGAGGTATACAAGTAGAAAACTCACACAATATTCACTAGTTTGCATGCCATTTGCAAGCGGAATCGTGCGCTAGAGCTAGTACAAAATGAATGCAATAGGTACAGTCATCTAGATTTTTACCCTTAGGGTGACATAAGTGGCTGTATTTACCTGACTGCGCAAGGGTGTTACGTTTTTATTGATGCAAATCCAAATGACTCCATGAACACATCACTTAAACGGCGCTTGAGCCTTAGAAAGCCCCAAAGATTTTCGAATAGTGGGGTATTTAACCTGGTAGCGAAATTGGTTGGCGCATTCCTGGAATGAGTGGGGTTGCGGGTTCAAATAAAGTTTTGGTCGTAAATTTTTGGGATATATAAATTCTTAGGACACCACATAATTCCTGGTACAAACCCAAAAAACTCATTCAACACACAATTTAATTTGAAATTACAGGAAGAACGATAAAAATTTTAAATCCATCATGTTTTTAGGGTTTTGAAGATCGAAGATCGGTTTCAAAACCCTTATGGTCTCGCTTTGTCTGTCCTTTTTTCCCTCCTTAATAACTCAAAAACTACTGCAGCTATCAACTTGAAATTTAAAATAATAATACATTTCGTGCGCCTGTACAGATTTAGAGAAAAATAAATGAAAATAAATGAAATATGAAAACGAATATTTTCCATACAAATTGTGATGCCGAAATTTTAAAAGATACCTACAGAGTCATATGGGGTATCAAATGAAAGGTATCATTTTGTACATTTCAAAATTGAATTTGAAATTTTTGTAGGTTTCATACTTTTTAAAATATTTCGAAAAAAGTCGAAAAAATACCCATTCCCCCCCCCCTATCTCCGAAGATTGCAGA
Organism: Eupithecia subumbrata; assembly: GCA_949316285.1. NCBI lineage: Eukaryota > Metazoa > Arthropoda > Insecta > Lepidoptera > Geometridae > Eupithecia > Eupithecia subumbrata. Next base: position 6,204,226 of record OX438649.1, read on the forward strand.
GCGATGCATGTAAAATGTATGAAGCGTTTATAGACATGGATCTATATTTTACAGGAAAAATATAGAGAAGTTTGAAAAAAGAACACTTTTTGAAAAATGGTCAAAAAGGGGGGGAATAATTTTCAAAAGAGGAAGCTACCTCACCGAGTGGGGTATCAAATGAAAGGTATCGGTTTGTACGTTTCAGAACAGTTTTTGAAATTTCTGTAGGTTTCATACTTTTTGAAATATTTTGAAAATAGTCAAAAAAATACCCATTCCCCCCCCCCTATCTCCGAAGTTTGCCGAGCGATCCATTTAAAATGTATGAAGCGTTTGTAGATATAGATCTATATTTTACAGGAAAAATATAGAGAAGTATGTAAAAAGAACACTTTTTGAAAAATGGTCAAAAAGGAATAATTTTCAAAAGGGGGGCTACCCCGCCGAGTGGGGTATCAAATGAAAGGTATCGGTTTGGACATTTCAAACCAGTTATTCAAATTTCTGTAGCTTTCATACTTTTTGAAATATTTCGAAAAAAGTCGAAAAATTTACCATTACCCACCTTAGCCGAAGCATGCAGAGAGATCCATCTGCAATGTAGGTTGGTACCTACTATTCTTAGGTATTCGTTAAATTGCGAAGTCTCTAACCGGTACTTTTGGTACATATTTGTTGACAAACGTTCAAAACCCTCGGCGCGCGAGTTACACTCGCACTTGACGGATCTTGTTTAACACTAAAGTAATTTACAACGGGATGTTTACCATGATTTGAGTTTTGAGCTTTCCAATATTTCAGCACAGTTTCATGCGCCATGATCACGGAATAACTGAGGGCACTGCGAGTGAGTTGTAATTGGCAGATATATCGATCTTCCCTCATTTTTTGTCTTTTGCTACGAACGTTACTAGGTACTACCACCGGTTTCATTATCGAACGCAACTCGATCACGACACACAACACTGACGGTATCAGAACGCGGCCCGGGTGGTACATCACATCTTCGGTTTTTGCACATTCTCACAACAGGATTCCAGGTTCCAAAACTCAAATCATGGTAAATATCCCGTTATAAATGACTTAAGTACATGAAGAATGGTTTAATTTTGCAGTGGTCGTCTGGCGGAGCGCTCACATAAATACGTCTTTCAAATTCTATCATATCAAATTGCATATTGCTCGAAATACATAGTAAATAGATGATACAGCAATTAAATTTTTTAACAATTTCATATGAGCCCCTAAAGAAATACTTACACTGCTTTCAACACAAATCAAAATCAACACATCTTAAATATGTATTGTGACATACTATCATAACCTGAGCCATTAGGTTTGGTTCATTAGGGTGCTTTTTCACTAAGCTTACCTAAGCGGCGAAATGTGTCTAACTAAGCCAATAGCATCTCATAGCTATGAATGTCAGCCTCTCGTTTGGTTTGACATCATCATCATTGGCTTTGTTCCGTCTTTGAGACGATTTATGTAGTATTTGGTTAGATATACATTTTTTTGTGGCTGTGCGTGCATCTCGATGCGCGAATACACCGAGCAATGGCACATTGTTCAAGTGGTGCACGCTGGATCTAAGATTTTTGCATGCCGTCTTGCCATTTATCAGCAAGAGACACAAAACAGTTTCGGTCATGGTGTTCTCGAGGCCCTCGCATAGGCTTTTTCACCATCTGGTCTGTTCTCCTTAAAAGCTGTCCAGTCTGACGGTTTAATATTAAGAGCAAGGTGGTTAGGTTTGACATATTTCGCCGAATATCTACGCTTTTCTTAGCCCTGGTAGAAAACTCCTTAATTCCACACACAAACACATCTTAGCTGTCACAGTTATAATGCAATAAATTGGATGTTTCATAATCTCAATTTTCACCAGAACACGAAGAGAAGCAGAACCGTTTTCGCGCCCTGCGAAACCGACAAGACCTGTTTCAAGAGGAAGGCATCCTAAACTTGATCCTAGAAGCAATCGACAAAATCAACGTCATCACGTCGCAAGGATTCCTAGCGGGATTCTTAGCGGGAGAGGAGAGTGGGCAAAGCTGGGAGCTGATATCTGCATACCTCTACCAGTTACTGGGTAAGACAAATAATTCATGGATCACTTGCTTATGCACGAATCTGAATAAGTAATAGGTAGCTGTTCGAAATTGGTGGCAACTTTAAACTATCACCTCACCTTACCTCAACAGCCTTTACTGGTCCACTGATAGACGCAGGCCTCCTCTGATAAGCGCCTTTTTTACTTATATCTCATGGGGGTAATGCCCATAATATCCAAGCTGGGCATGCGGGTTAGGGATCGCAGTTCGGTGGTAGAATTATTCTACAGGGGGTGGCCCGCTCCCGGCTGATATCCCTTAGTCGCCTCTTACGACACCGCGGGATAAATTGGGGTGGTGTAAATCCTAAGCCGGCACCACACAGCTACTTTTACAGAATTCCTACAGCTTTAAACTATCGTCCCAATGAATTCATAGACTTTAAACAAGGTTCCGTTTGTTTAACTGAGGACTGGATAAAATGCCCACTGTTTTAAGTCTCGACGCAAACAGATGGGTATCAGGGGCCTTACAGACTAGATACAATTTGACGAATATACAGGGTGGACCAAACAGTGACATCATAAAAAAATAATGCCTTACCCCCGGAGGTAGGTAGGGTTGGTATACCCTGTATGTTGTCAATAGTTGCCACCTCAGGTCGTGTCAGTCTGGGAACGAATAACTCACACAACTCACAAATCTTAACGCCGCATTGTACCTCCCAGATCGGTAGTCCAATTTCGTTATACTTTTCTGAATGATGATTTTATCGAGAATGTTCTTAACTATATTTTATTAAAATCGATGCAGATCTGTATTTGTTTATGATGATGGTATTCATCTCTGTTCTCCCGAGTTTGAAAGTAAAATAGACGGAGGTTTTACAATTATGTAACAAAAATGAATCAGGACCTACGACTATCTAAGTATCGAAACCAGAACAAAATTAAAAACCCGCCGACCGATTTTCATGTAACATGGCGAAGAACACTCGGGATATCTATCTATGACACAAAAAAAACTAAACGAAAATCAGTTCATCCGTTTGGGAGCTACGATACCATAGACAGATACCATACACAGACAGACACGTTAAACTTATAACACCCCTCTCTTTTTCCGTCGGGGGTTAATAAAATTGTACGGAAGGACATTGAGTGAACGCTTGTTTAAAGACTATGTAGTCGGGTTTTGTTTTTACTTTAATTCTTTGTCGGGTTAGGTAAAGTCACATTCAAGCTCAATCGTACTAAGTCAAATCTCTCTTCCACAGCTGCTATCATCAAAGGGAACCACACAAACTGCGCTCAGTTCGCCAACTCCAACCGCCTCAACTGGTTGTTCTCTCGACTCGGGTCGCAAGCTTCTGGCGAAGGAACGGGCATGTTGGACGTGTTACATTGCGTGCTGATTGACTCGCCTGAAGCGCTGAATATGATGAGAGTGAGTAGTAGTTAAAGTTATGTATTTAAATAGATGACACCAAACTAATAAAAATTACTGTAGGTGACCTCTATCCGACGACGGACGAACTACAAGGCTAACGTGTCCTAAGAGCTTCAATGAACATCCGCTAGATGTCGTTAAAAAAACTATCGGAAAAGCAAAAAGAGAAAGCAATCCAAGATCACGTCGGGGTCACCAGTTTGGGGGTAAAGGTGGATTTCCCCCAAATAGGAACAGAGGGAGATCTCCTCTGAACCGGGCTCAGTGGACCATGGGTCGAGCCCTGTGAATAAAAATAATGTTGATATAGTAGTGTCCTTAAGCGTCAAGTTGTTGAGATATTAACGCCTTAGGACATTATTTTATAAGACATTTTTTATTTCTCTTAGTTTTATTGCTCTATCCAAAAATATACATTTTATTATGCGCGGCCAATTTGAAAACAAAAACAAAATGTCTTCTGATGAGAGCAACCCATACAAAAACCTTCAAACCCCTTTGCAGTTCGTCATGCCATTCTATGAAGGGCCTGGGGGCTTATTTTCAGAACTCAATTTGAAGTTTTTTTCATCTCTGTTCTTATCAAGAGACTTGATCAGAGATCTCATTAGCATAGACATACACGTCCTCTGCTGAACATGCCACCATCCAATGAGGGGTGTTTTCTTTTTATAGATGGTATTAGTGTATACATTATTCACAAAGAATATTACAATCAAATAATATAAATAGATTACAACTAGTATTTACAATTGAAGCAATTGAGGTAACAGCAGTCTGTTGCAATCAATCTACAGGTAGCTCAACTGATCCATATCAATACCAGTCGTCGCGTCCCCAAGACGCTGGCTACATCGCCCCGCTGTATGGCAATGCTGATGCGCTGCGCCAGATACTCACCGGCTCTCGGGTCACGTAAACACTTAATTATGTTCTCGTCCCTTTCATAACGATCGAAATAAAAGGATGGCATAATTTTTACGGCTGTTAAATTAGTTTAGTTTTTTGGCGACATCTTAATTTTATAATAATGGACAATCCACACAGCATCATCTAGCTCCAAGCTAAGCAGAGCTTGTGTTATCTTATCAGTACTAGATGACTGATATACTTAATACATAAGTATTACATACATACATTACAAATCTGTTACCTAAAAATTGTGATAAACATATAACTTTAATAGGTACCAGAAATAAACATAAACTCGCTGTGCCCACAACTAGGCTACACAAAATTAATGTATCTTTTAAAGGGCAATGTATACGCTTCTACAACAAAACTCCTAGTGAGTTGCAAAAATTATCAGTAAATAAATACTAACAAATTGTCAAAACCTTGCTGTGCAAAAAGGCTTACTATAAAATATCAGATTATCTAGAAGATAAAAAAGCTTGGAACGGGTTTTGCTCCAACTCGAAAAATAACAACTAACAGGCTAAAGGTTTCTTCGTCGCTTCTTTACTTTGGTCTACATACCGAAGCGACAGAAATCAATAATATCACTTTATTTCCGTGTCAGTGTATAGTTTTATAATTTGACCTTTTTTAAGTGTACATTTATTGTATTTATGGAAATAAAGAGTTTTTGATTTTGATTTTGATTTTGATTACATAGATAGATATTTTTTATTATACAAAGAAAATACCTAATTGACTCCAGCCAGCAGTCCAACCAGGTGGAACGATGACCTGCGAAAGACTGCAGGTAGATGCTGGATGCGGCAAGCTGAAGACAGGGTTCTATGGCGCTCACTAGGGGAGGCCTATGTCCAGCAGTGGACTAATATACGTTGATGATGATGATGACCCAATTGACATCACTAACTGTATTTTTGGTCGGCACTGCCGATTAATCCGTTCTCGGCCCACGGTAGCTTTAGTTTCTCGTCGATCCTGGTCGATAATCGTAAATCCTATTCTTTCCAGGACGAGCACATAAAAGTGATCATCTCCCTGCTAGAGAAGCACGGGCGCGACCCTAAAGTCCTGGATGTGCTGTGTTCGCTGTGCGTCGGTAACGGCGTAGCGGTGCGCTCCTCGCAGAACAACATCTGCGACTACCTGCTGCCCGGAAAGAACCTGTTGCTGCAGACGCAGCTGGTAGACCATGTCTCCAGGTGACTACCTACATTACTATTAAAACTATCGCAGTTTGATGAATTAATATGAATGTAGAAGCGGGCTGGAAGAATTCTCACCCTGAAGAAGTCCTTCATTAAGGGACGAAATGTTGGTGTTCTTCCAACACTAACTAGGAAACAAGTTCATCCGTTATTTTATGCTTATCTTAACAAAATCCAAACCAAGTACTCAATTGCCTTTTCCATTCCAGTGTCCGCCCCAACATATTCGTGGGCCGCGTGGAAGGCTCGGCGGTGTACCGCAAGTGGTACTTCGAAGTGACCATGGACCATATCGAGAAGACCACGCATATGATGCCACATTTGAGGATCGGCTGGGCTAACACTTCGGGGTAAGGGTTTTAAACATTTTCAAATTCAAATTTTTATATTCATAAAGATGTCAGGTATAGAATATCAGGTCTTATCGCTAAGTAGGTATTATATTCGCTGCATCTTACCCTAGGGGCGTATGATTATGTATAAGTTTGAGCGAGGTTCTATTAATTTAGCTAGGTATTTATAATCACAGAAATATGATGATGTTATGAGAAATTATACAGTTTCAATGTCTTATAAATAATGCACTGTAAAGAGTGTATATACAAGCATCCATATTCTAATATCCAAAATGTTTACAAATCAACTACAATTTAAATGTTTGTTTTTGGTAATAACATTTTGTTACTATACTAGTATAGTATTATTATATCTGTGACTATACCTACTTAATGCAAAGCTAACTACTCTATCTTTCTTTTGGTCAAACTTGGCACAGCTATCCAGGTTTCCTTTTTAAAAACAGTAAAATAAAAAAGTGGATATTCATGCGCTTGCTCCATGTTAACAAAAGCTAGAAAGAGACGTACCTATCAAGAAATGCCCTTCAAACCTTTCCTACGCAATCTCAAAATTAGAGTATTTATTACTAATTTAGCACGCTCAATCTTTACTCCATTAGTTTGGAAAGTATTGCTATTTCCTGGTATCTTAATTGACCAAGATCAAGAACAAGAAAAGGAGTCTTATGGTGGCTTTTTACCAAATCAGAGTCCAAAGGTGCCCCCCTATGGACCTTTCCAAAGCGGAAACGTGAATGAAAAATTTACCAATACCTACAAACCAAAGATCTAGACTACTGATCTATGGATACGCCCTAACTATAAAATTTTCGTATTTGGTAAATGCTCTATGGTTAAGCCGCCATTCAAACTTGTTTACAATACAGTAAACAAGTTTCCTACGCAACATGGCGGCTATACCAGAACAAAGTAGCATAAAACCATAGAGCCACCAAACATGGTGAGACTGAGCTCACCATGGAATAAGAAATTTTGATACTTATTCTACTTTAGTGTTCTTAAGTGTGCCAAAAGGGTTTTATATTTACATTAAATCAATCTTTCCATCGACAATAAAAAAAAATAAAAAAAAAACAGTTGAAACTCCAATACATGTTGTGATGGACATGCAATGACAAGACGCTATTTTCACATCATGTCAATGATTAATTTATGAAATCTTCGCTAAGAACGACCTTACGCGGAACTGAAAAACTAAGAAGTAAAAATGACCGTTATTCCAGATACGTTCCATACCCGGGTGGCGGAGAAAAGTGGGGCGGTAACGGAGTTGGTGATGACCTTTATTCCTTTGGTTTCGACGGCGCGTTCCTATGGTCGGGAGGACGCAAGACGCCTGTGAATCGGACGCATGCTGAGGAACCTTATATTAGGAAAGGTGAGAAATCTACAGATTACTACAAATTAATGGTTTTCGGATTTTTTTCCTTTGCTTAGACCTTGCTGCTCGCCGAATTTCATGGGTCTACGAGAAGTACCCTATAGGTTTTGTGTGCATGTGATTTCCTTGGAAATTATTTAATATTCATACCTCCACGGGTTTCTGAGAAAAGGGGGTTGAGGAACGGACAGACAGACAGACGGACAAAAATGTGATCCAATAAGGGTTCCTTTCTTCCTTTTGAGGTACGGAACCCGAAAAATAAGGAAAATACAAAAGTATAGGTACGTAATGAAGAAAATACATACTAAAATACATAAATCTATGGATTTAAAGTTAAAACATATTGTAAGCAACCGCGTGTAGAAGAGTCCCAAGGGTAAAAATAATTGGTCTTTCCGTATCTATGTGCGCGGCTAATCAGGTCCAGCCTCGGCTTGTTTTCGTTATCCACCGAGGTCTATAACAACGCTAGTTTTCAGTCATCAGTCAGATTTAAGCGTAAAGTGTAAAGCTTGTGGATGTGGTAACTCTACCGACAAAGATGTTATATTTAAAGCGCAAAAACGAACTATTAGATCCATGTTCGGCATACCTATGACTGATAGTTGCAAACCTTTATTTACTAAGCATAAGATTCTTACACTTCCGTCACTATACATTTTCGAAGTTGCGTTATTTGTTAGAAAAAACCGTAATCTGTTTGTAAGAAAGTCTGACATTGCAATACGTAACAGACGAGATAACAACCGACTCTGTATGCCTAGTTGCAAAACTGCACTGTTACAAAGAAGCATATTCTTTATGGCACCTAAAATTTATAATAAGATACCGAAGTCGTTTCTAAATCTTAGTGAGACTATGTTCAAAACTAAATTAAAACAATTATTAGTAAGTAAGTGCTATTATAATATAAATGACTTTTTAATTGACAACCTGAAACTTTGACCATTTAATTATATGAACAAGCTACGTAATATAAAAATAATCTAAAAAAATTTGCATGCCTAATTTTAAGGTAGAACATACCTAATTGAAACATTTAATATATTTAAGATCTACAACTGTAACCTACATTATGTTGAAGCAAATAAATTTATCTTTATCTTTATGTATTATTTATTAAACTGATTATTAATTCTTAGATTGTAATTTTCTTTGTGAAAGGATTTATTAAATAATATTCCAATTTTTGGCAACCACATTTATTTCCATAATCTTGTTACAGTTGTTTTCTACCAGCTTTAAATAAATAAATAATGCTGGACAATCCACACAGCATCATGCAGGACTCTGGTCCCTCCGATTGTTTCGTTCTTCTTTCGTTGTGCGTTTCGTTCCTTTATGCAAAATTACAGTGGGAAGCCATTATGTCACTGTAAAATGTATTTAGACTTCATAACTGAATGCACATTTTTGTGTTGCTTGGTAATGGGTGCAGAGCTTTGAACTTGATTGGCGTTTGAATATTCGGGCGTTATTTTCTCCTAAAACTAATAATTTTACAGGCGCCGTACAATATCACACATTTTCATGATGATAAAAACGGTTGGAGATCCTAGGCAACAAACATGTTCACATTTCTTCTCACAAACTTTCGCCCCACAATATTCGTAGGATTTAAGAAAACTCAATAATTTTCCAGGTGATGTAATCGGCTGCGCTCTCGATCTCACCGTGCCGATAATCAACTTTATGTTCAACGGTGTAAGGGTCACCGGTTCCTTCACTAACTTCAATCTGGAGGGAATGTTCTTCCCTGCTATCAGCTGCTCCAGTAAATTAAGGTTTGTACAAGTTTAAATTAAGGTTTACTGACCATTGATTAAGATTGAAAGGTGCGTCTCGCGTCTCGCATCCCGCGTGTTTGACGCGCAGACTTGGCCGAAGCTAGGGCTCGCCCACGGCGACTTTTAGTACCGATGCGCGATGCTGTCGCGATGCAAACGTTCGTTCACATCTATACAGTCACGATTCTGTCGCTGGCTGTGTACCTTCGCCCACGTAACCACGATTCTGTATTACTACTATCGTGATGCAGTCGTGAATCAGCTTCGATACAGAAATACACTGACTGACTGACTGCCCCACCCCAACACCCCTTTCACTCATCGATCCTCAGATGTCTAGAATAATCTAATCTTTCCTCCCCAGTTGCCGCTTCCTCCTAGGCGGCGAGCACGGCCGCCTCCGCTACGCGGCCCCAGAAGGGTACTCCCCACTCGTGGAGTCACTACTACCCCAGCAAGTGTTAGCGTTGGAGCCTTGCTTCTACTTCGGGAACCTCAACAAACGAGCACTAGCCGGCCCGCCATTGGTGCAGGATGATACCGCGTTTGTGCCTACACCTGTTGATACCACCACGGTATGTTACTATACGTTACTATCGTACTAGAAGAGATACTCCCCACTCGTAGCGTCACTACTACCCCAGCAAGTGTTAGCGTTGGAGCCTTGCTTCTACTTCGGGAACCTCAACAAACGAGCACTAGCCGGCCCGCCATTGGTGCAGGATGATACCGCGTTTGTGCCTACACCTGTTGATACCACCACGGTATGTTACTATTCTTTACTACCTTACTAGAAGAGATACTCCCCACTCGTAGAGTCACTACTGCCCCAGCAAGTGTTAGCCTTGGAGCCTTGCTTCTACTTCGGGAACCTCAACAAACGAGCACTAGCCGGCCCGCCATTGGTACAGGATGATACCGCGTTTGTGCCTACACCTGTTGATACCACCACGGTATGTTACTATCGTACTAGAAGAGTTACTCCCCACTCGTAGAGTCACCACTGCCGCAGCAAGTGTTACGCTGTAGCCTTGCTTCTACTTCGGGAACCTCAACAAACGAGCACTAGCCGGCCCGCCATTGGTGCAGGATGATACCGCGTTTGTGCCTACACCTGTTGATACCACCACGGTAAGTTACTACGACAAAATTTGGGTAGTCGCTTTGGGCACAGAGGCTCTTTAAATGTAGTTTAACAAACCCTGTGGCCAGGTAGGATGACGATCTAACTAAGAGACTACTGGCAGATGCTGAATGCTTCTGAGGACAGGGCGCTATGGTGCTCATGGAAGGAAGCCGCCGTCCAGCAGTGGACTAGAATAGTTGATGATAATGACGCTCTTAATAGATAACCATGTATAGCAGAATCAATAATAATACTAGAAAACTAGTCTTAGTAGAAGTATACTCGCCATAGGTGCAGGATGATACCGCGTTTGTCACCTGTTGATACTACCACGGCAAGTAACTACACCTTTCAACAAACATTCTACAAGTTATTACACTGAAAATTTTGGTAAAGGTGTTCTTGAGTGGACCGCGACTCGGCAAACGGAGTGCAAGACTCCCTGTGGCCAGGTGGGATGTCGATCTGCTCCTTGATGCTGGATGCAACTGAAGACAGGACGCTATGACTCATTAGGGGAGGCCTGATGATATTAAAGTGTTACTACACCAAATATATTAAAATCTTCAGCAGAATTAGTACTTTTGATTAGTTTCTATACGTTATCTGTAGCAGAACCAGTACTAACTTTAGCAAAAATATCAGCAACCTATATAAGTCGCCATCAGCCCCTTCAGCTTGCCACATCCGCATCTGTCTGCAGTCTTTCGCTGCAGGTCGTCATCCCACCTGGATGGAGAGCGTCCTACACTATGTTTGCCGAGTCACGGTGTCCAATCAAGAACACGTTTACCCCAGCGGTTGCCGATTCCTTGCGAGATATCGCCAACCCACTGCTACTTCAGCTTGCTAATTCTTTGAGACATCTCGATAACTTTTGTTCTCTGCCGGATGTATTCGTTACGAATCCTATCCTTCAGAGAAACTCCGAGCATAGCTCTTTCCATAGCTCGCTGAGCGATTTTGAACTGCAGAAATATTATTACCACAATCCACGGTCGTGGCATTCGACATGTCCTACTCAGCCAGTGGACACCGTAAGAGCCGATTAAGGCGCCAATCCGACCTAAATCATCGCCACCACCTATTTTAATCTTTTTACTATGTTAAACGAAGGAATTTTTAAAAATCGAGATGTGAAGTTGAGCAAAAAGAGCAATTTCGCATCTCTGCCTACTCTATACAAAATAAAACTTTTACAGAGGCATTAAAAATAAGCTTATGATAAACATCACAAACTGCAAGTTCGATTTTTGAAAATTCCTTCGTTTAACATAAATAAGATAACATAGGTGGCGCTGATTTGGGTCGGGTATGCCGCCTTAAGCTTAGCTGCTTTCTGGTGTATTGTTCAACACCGTCACTGCGGTAACCAATCCGCCTGCTAAGCGTGTTGAATATGACAAATAGCTCCATAAGTAACTTTAGAAAATCACTACAGATTATTACGTTCTATTTCAGATTACGCTGTCGTCATACATCGAGCAAATTCGAGATAAACTTGCTGAAAACATACACGAAATGTGGGCAATGAACAAGGTTAGTTCATAATTCATAATTCTTTATTGCACAACATAGGTAGTATAAGTAAAACATATCGCAAATAAAATAAAGGTAAAGGCGAGCTTAACCCTAAAAAGAATTCTCTTCCAGCAAACCTTATTGGGAGAGAGAGACAAATTTGCAGAAGTGGGTACATGTGCTAAAACAAAGGATATAAGATTTAATTTTAACCTACTTATTAAATAGACTAATACATAATCTAATACAATACATAAACTACTATATCCTAACAAATACTAATTAAATACGCATATAAATTGAGTAAATACATATATACAACAGAGTCATAAAGATAGGTAATAAATGCTCTTTGACTTTACGCTTGAAAATGAAGAGTGAGGGGCTAGCACGAATATCGTATGGTAGAGAATTCCATAACATTTGTCATTTATTCCAACTGAGGACCTCTGTGACGCGGCTAGCGAAGGTACGCTTACGACGCAGGAGGTACGGTTTCCGCCTGGGTATAAATGTTTGAACGATCTGCAGATGTTTGCTCCGAGTGTTTCTTCTATGTATAACCAAAAATATATCCATCTATGTATGTACTGTATTGTATTAAATATATCATCTATTACCCTTAACACAAGCTCTGCTTAGCTTGGGATAATGCTGTGTGAATTGTCCAGCATTATTGACTTATTTCATTAGCCCAAGCTACATTTTATGGGTACCACGTGAGCGATGCCGTTGTACAATAAACGTAGATTTATATCACTAAAGTCTTCCATATACCTACATCTTAAGGCGAATGTATGCTGCACACTAGCGCCGCCACCTATTTTTACTTATCATAACGTTAAAAACAAGAATTTTCAAATATCCAATGTACTGTTTGTGATACCTACCCTTAGCTTTTTTAATCCCTCTGAAATAGTTCAGATTCGTATAATTTAGACAGAGAACCGGAAACAGAGTTCGGTGACCACCAAGAGCAACTTCGCTATTTTGCATAAAGGAAATCAAAGAAAACTATTTTATGGGCATAAAAATAAAGCTTGTGAGAGGTATCATAAACTGTACAATGGATATTAAAAAATTCATTTGATTAACGTTATAACAAGAAATAAAAGGCATCGGCGCTAGTTTGAGGCATACAAGCGCCTTATGAAGCCGGCGCGATTGTCTTTTGTTTTTCATACAATTATCGACGCTGACGTCACAAATTCATACGAAAAACTAAAGGGGAGAGTGGCAGATTTCAAAAACAATAATAATAATAATAATAATAATAAATTTATTGCAAAAAGAATCATTTCAAAACATAGCATAATAAATTTGTCAACATTATGAAATAAGTTAAGTACAAAATAAAATTCTTGTTCAAACTATTATGTAGCCTCAGTTGCCTAAACTAGACTGAGAAGTCTGTAATATAGGCAGCTGCGCTCCCCCTACTATGTTACAAATATAGGTCGAGAAGATGACGTCATACAATAATAATTTAAAACATAAAATAATGAAATTAAGTTAAAGTGTCATGATTCTAATCTTGTTATAAACATTTTAAAGGATTTACAAAATATTCTGCGTGGTTGATTACTTTAAATAAGCAGAAAGAATTAAAACATAATAATAATAATGTGTAAAATTACTAAAATTATTCCAGATGGTTGTGTAAATAGCTTAATTAAATAATTATAAATTGATTCAAAATTGATTTGTTAGCATAAATAAAATTAACACAAATATAAAATTAAATAAATTGACTCTATGTTGATTAAGAGTTAAATGAAATGAATTAAACATAATCAACTTACACTAATTAAGGCAAAGTTTATGAGTTACCTACTTATAATAATTGTCATATTAACAGCTAAGGATTATGCGAGAATTTATAAGATAGAGAATCAAAGTATAATTTGTCACTTCATAACAATCAGCAAGTCCTCGGTACAGTCATACGAAAGGTTTTTAAGAATATTAGAGATATATGCTTTCAGTTGGAAATAGTTGAGATCACGTAAACATTCCGCTTTAGAGAGCTTATTGTATAAATAGCTACCCAGAAAACAGGGAAAATGTTGAATGAAAGCAGTGGAAGACTGCATTCCATCAAACACTCTATAAGCACGCCGTCCGCCTCGCGACGCTGGACAAAATCTGTGCTGTCTTATTATAAGTCTCAATATAAATAATTGACGAACTGTTAAGACGTTAGCAGAACTGTTAAGCGTAAACATATTATACTAATACGGATCACGTACTAAGCTGTATCTCTCTGTATAGATCGAAGCCGGCTGGATGTACGGCGAGCAACGCGACGACCTGCACAAGATCCACCCCTGCTTGGTTCCCTTCGAGCGTCTACCAGCTGCTGAGAAGCGATACGACATACAACTGGCTGTGCAGACTCTCAAGTACGTTCATATCAACATCCTTTACCACTCCACAGCTGGACATAGGCCTCCCCTAATGCCTCTCCTAATGAGTGCCATAGCACCCTGACTTCAGCCGAATCCAGATCTGCCGGAAGTTTTTCGCAAATCATCCCACCAGGTAACAGGGCGTCGTACACTATGTTTGCCGAGTAGCGGTCTGCAAGCAAGAACACGCTTACTCAAAACATCTCTTCGTGTAGCTCTTGCAAGTCCGCTTCCACCACATAATTATATTGGATATGATCAAGTGATATACTGCTCTGTTATGTGCAAGGTCGGTGTGTACCTAAAAAACTTTTTAATGCCTGTCAATGTATTGATAACTAATATAAGCCCTTTTTCAGTTAAAAGTATCTTGAACGAAATTCTAAATCCAGCTCTAAAACTTTACTAAAAGGTGTAGAAACTCAAAATTTCATCCATATCCTATGTTTTGGCGTGAAGGAGTACCAACCATCCAAACTTAATTTTTGTTCCAGGACAATCCTAGCGCTTGGATACTACATAACTTTGGACAAGCCTCCGGCGCGCATTCGCAACGTGCGACTTCCCAATGAGCCGTTTATGCAGGTTTGTAGTACTATGAAAGGCTACCTTAAAATTTGTATGGATACACTACACATCTATTAAGAAAGCGCAAGTGTATTATTTTTGCACTCTGGAAAACTTTAATGCTCATGCATTGGGTGGGATTTTTATTCGCGTTCTTGTTTCTAATTGTTAACCGCTTTTAACGGTTTTCGAAAAAATATGATTTCATTTTCGGCTGTAAGTAGGTATATTTTTTATGTTTTTTCACCGATTTTTCCGGCATCTTTTGGTGTTGTATAGAGAATGATCCCACAGGAATTAAATTTATGGGACCAGACCCATAAATTTAATTCCTGTGGGATTACTATTTGTCCCGCAAAACTGAAACAATTGTGTAAATGTAGAATAATTCAAATTCGGTTTTAGTTTTTGTGATAATAACGCCAAATTTACTTGCGAAACGATCGTCTTAATAAGTCAAGTTTCAGGACGAAGTTTGAATGAAATTGATTGCCACCTAAAATGAACTATTTATCCACAGTCAAACGGGTACAAACCAGCACCTTTAGACCTTGGCGCCGTTACCTTGACTCCAAAGATGGACGAACTGGTGGACCAACTGGCTGAAAATACGCACAATCTTTGGGCCAGGGAGCGGATACAGCAGGGATGGACTTATGGACTGAACGAGGTAAGTCTATCAACAGTGAACCAAGTAGTGAACCAACGAGTGTACCAACTGGCTGAAAACACTCACAATCTATAAGCCAGGGAGCGGATACAACAAGGATGGACTATGGACTCAACGAGGTAAGTCTCTCAATAGCGGACCAAATAGTAGACCAACTGGCTAAAAACACGCAAAAAAGGCCATAGAGCGTATTCAATAGGATAACTTAAAGCCATAATATGGCCATACTTATTTTACTTTATGGGATGGGCAATGGACTCTAGATAAGCCAGTTTGTACATTTTCGTCGTGTCACCAAACTGTAAGACAATAAATCTATGACCGTATCGAAAGTGAGAAATCTTGTCGTGATTGGTTAATTTTTACTCGGTCAGATACACTCTACTGTTATTTAATTAATAAATTTATTAACAAAGAAATTAACAAATAAATATTAAAAACAAA
This sequence comes from Eupithecia subumbrata, assembly GCA_949316285.1. NCBI lineage: Eukaryota > Metazoa > Arthropoda > Insecta > Lepidoptera > Geometridae > Eupithecia > Eupithecia subumbrata. Next base: position 6,220,103 of record OX438649.1, read on the forward strand.
TTCGAACAAGCATTTACAATTAAAACGACGATTGAGCTAACTGCAGACTGTTGCAAACAAGCTACAGGCAGCTCAACTGATCCATATCAATCCGTCGGAAGCGTCCCTAAGACGCTGGCTGCATTGCCCCGCTGTATGGCAATGCTGATGCGCTGCGCCAGATACTCAACAGCTCTCGGGTCACGCGTTGCTTCAACCCATCTTCAGCCAGACGACGCTCAGTTATTTATTTACAGGGCGGCAGATTTGGCCGAGGATCACAAGAGATCTCGACAGACCCTACGCATTTACTCCCTTGGAGTCGAGACTTGGAGTCCGTGGGGTGCCGAGGCTGTCCGGGTTTTTATAAATTTATTAATTCACTCTCATTACAACTTCTCATTGTGATTCCTTAGGACCCAGACATGCACCGTTCGCCGCATCTAGTGCCGTACCCTAAAGTGGACGAGGCTATCAAGAAAGCCAACAGAGACACGGCCTCTGAAACTGTAAGGACTCTGCTCGTGTATGGATACAACTTGGACCCGCCTACGGGAGAGCAGCATGAAGGTACTTAAGTCATTTACAACGGGATATTTACCATGATTTGAGTATTGAGCTTTCCAATATTTCGGCACAATTTCATACGCCATTATCACGGAATAACTGAGTGCACTGCGAGTGAGTTGATAATGGCAGATATATCTTTCTAACCTCATTTTTTGTCGTTTGCTACGAACATTACTACTAAAATTTTTAGCATGAAGGTTAATCAATAAATTTATCATATCAGTCGTAATCAATATTAGTTAGCCGATAATTTCTCGGCGGATGCCCCCGATCAAAGCAGGCAGATGCTGGATGCGGCCGAAGACAGGGCGCTATGGCGCTCATTACGTAAGGTCTATGTCCAGCTGTGGCCTTATATAGGCTGATGATGATGAAGATAATATCTCGTGGAGTAAAATATAAAATAGGATAGGACCCTGGTGGCTAGCACATAATTCGGGAAAACTATGAGATTACCCAATTTTACCGAATACCACCCTGCTGTAGGTATAATTCAGCTGCAACGGCTGATAATGAAGCTCTTTTATCTCTTAATCCAACTATATTACAAAAGCAAACTTTCTGTAAACACGTGAGAACAACAGTGACAGGCTGTTTGTTCACGAGACATCGCAAAAACTACTAAATTGATCGAGCTAAAATTAAGCACACTTCAAGTTCTTGACCATATGCAATTTTTATCTCTCTGTAATGACATTAAAGGCTTCTTTGACGACCTCCGTGGCGCAGCGGGCGAAGGTCTGCCTGCGACGCAGAAGGTTGCGGGTTCGATTCCCGCCTCGGAACAAATTTGTGTACGATCTGCAGAAATTTGTTCCGTTGGTCTAGGTGTTTTCTATGTATAATAAAAAAATATCTATCTATGTAGTGTATTAGTGTATTAAGTATATCAGTTATCTAGTACCCATAATACAAGCTCTATATAGAAAAGGCATGGTGAACCTACCAATCTCAGACATTTAACACGTTCGGTAAATTGTATACCTATCTGTTTATCTTTATTTTTTCAGCATTGCTGCTGGAAGCATCCAAACAGAAGCAAGCAGACTTCAGAACCTACAGAGCTGAGAAGAACTACGCTGTCAGTTCGGGGAAATGGTACTTCGAATTTGAGATACTTACTGCTGGACCTATGAGGGTGAGTCACTGCTATTTATTTATTCATTATTTATTTATTTATTTATTTATTAAAAAGTACGCCTATCCTTACAGGCACACCTAATGCGATAGGGTACATAATTATTATCAATCTTAATAGGTAGAGTCACAGTCATGTCATACAATATTTGGTCATCATTTAAAGCCTCAAGACTCAATCATACACTCATAGATTCATAAATACAATAAATGTTCTCACTATGAATGTAAGCGGGTTAACTACGAACCTGGTTTGTGTTGGAAGAATACCAACGTTTCACCCCTTAACGAGGGACTTCATCAGGGTGAGTGCGCACACTAAATGTTAATTTAGGAAAGATAAAAAAATTAAAAAATACACTGAAATAAAGTAGAAAGGTTCTGCCCGTGGCTTCGATTTTTTTTTTTTTTTTTTTTTTTTTAATAATAAATTTTATTTATTTCTTCACAAAAGTGCTTGACAATTTTTTAACAAAGGACTAAGCTAGGGGTTTTATCAGGTAAAACATTGTCAGACCCTGTTTTGTGAAGACTGGTGCCTGATGTAGGTTCTAAGAACCTGTGTTACAGGTCACCAGGACTTCGCTCAACGGACCTATACAAAAGACCTGCACCGCATATAATGTTGGTATTTAAATAAATAAATAACAGTAACTGTCCAGTACCCCATCATCTCTGACTGGCCTGGGGCTAGATGAAGCTGTGTGAAGCGTCCAGTGTTATTTATCATTTTACAAGAAAATATAAGAAAAATGTAGTTGCTAGTAAAATTAAGGTAAGTGTTACAAACTATACAAACAGTCACAATGCCTGTCAGAATACTAGTGTGAGTGTGTGTGAGAGTGTGAGTAATGTCAGTCCTGGGCTATATGAGACACCAAGAAACACCAAGAAAGTGAGGAGATAGAGTGTTGAGTGAGGATGTGTGTAGAAGTAAGGTGGTCCTAGGGTCTCCCGAGAACACCACTCTCCTAAGAGCCTGGGCAACAGGAGACACCAGGATCGTGTACCTAAGTGAAGAAGTGTGCGTGAAGGATAAGATGCTTGAACGATCGTCAAAGCTAGTTTGTGAATTTAGATAGGTAGATTGTTTAAGGAGATATGAATGCAATGAAATAGTTGAATATTCTAGAAGTTACGCTAATGGCTTAAGGAAGGCTTCTGTAACATTATAGTCTTGCTTTTTTAGCCAGTTTGTTACGATTTTTTTTACTCTATATTTGGGGTGGGGGTGTATGTTTAGTAATTTATTCATTTTGTTATATGCAAAAGGCCCCATGTAACCAAAGAATTTGTGCGAGTGGGAGTTATGAAATGTCACTGTGTCACAAACAGTGCCCTTTCTACGCTTATTTTTTAGTCGCACTGGGTCATACATTTGACGTGAGTGTTGTTTAAGGACAGTAAGGAGTATGTATGTTTGCCTTACGGTGAGTACGTCCCACTCTTTATAGAGATCATCGGTTGGAAATCGATAAGGAAGACAAGCCCCCACTTTCAAAATAGCGCGTTGAGCTCTCTCTACCTCTATTAAATGAGTTTTAGCAGAGCCACCCCACGTAATCAGGCAATATTCCAATAAGGATTTACACAGTGCGCAGTATACTGTTTTTATGGTTTTACGGTCAGCTACATGCCTTAGGCTTTTAAATATGTAAATGAGTTTCCGCATACGACTTGATAGAATATCAATATGCGGTTTGAAGCTGAGAGTGTGATCTATTGTGACACCAAGGTACTTAATTTTATCAGTCCTGCTCAGTGTGAGACAGCTGCAGTTGGTAGCGCATTCCTTTCTTACGTGTGCAGTTAAAGATAGGGAATTGGATGGGAGGAGGTTTGATTTAAGGGCGAAAGTCATATATTTGGATTTAGAGACATTAAGTGTAAGTATGTTGCTCTTTAACCAATGGGAAACAATATCAAGTCCATTTTGGGCAGAAGAGAAAACGTCTTTCCAGGAGTCACCGTGGAAGAATAAGGCAGTGTCATCTGCAAATGTGACGATCTTGCCGTTGTGGAGATTCAGGTTGCAGAGTCCATTGATATAGATGAGAAAGAGCGTTGGGCCAGGACACTGCCCTGCGGTACCCCAAATGTTACTGGCTGTTCATCACTGATCCATGAGTCAATCTTAACACGTTGTCTGCGGTTAGTGAGGTAGTCTTTAAAAAGGTTGAGGGAAGATCCTCTTATGCCACAATTTTCCAGCTTTATGAGTAGTAAGGGGATAGAGACTGTGTCAAACGCCTTGGCAAGATCTAAAAAGATTGTGACACATTTCCTCCTAATATCTAGGTTGTTAACAATTGATTCGACTAGGGAGAGTACAGCATCACTGGTGGATAAACCAGCACGGAAACCAAATTGCGCAGACGATATGACATTATTATTCTCCAGAAAATTAGTGAGCCGTTTATTTAGCAGTCTTTCAAGAATTTTGGAAAGGGTGGGAAGTATTGAAATAGGCCTAAAGTTGTTGACACAGTCTCTATCTCCTGCTTTGTGTATTGGTTTAATTAGAGCTACCTTTAGTGCAAGCGGGAAGATACCAGTGGAGAAAGAAAGATTACATATGTGTGTGATGGATGATATAAGATAAGGTAAATATCTCTTGATGAATGACGCTGAGATTTGGTCCAGTCCAGTGGCACAATTGTCCTTTAGGAGATGGACTACAAGAGTAACTTCATGGTCATCAGTGGGCAGTAGCACAAAAGATTTACATGGGGAGGCTTGGGAGAAAAATGTAGGGGGCGTAGGCCTACTTGCGATGACTGACTCTGCTAAATTTTTTCCTACATTACTAAAGAAATAGTTAACACCGTTCACATCGTCTATCGGATTTACTGATTTAATAAGATTCACCGAGTGATCAATTATCTTTTTTTGTCCAGTTATATTTTTGATAGCTACCCATAGTTTCTTACTATCGCCTATAGAGTTTTGGATTTGTTGCGTCTCATATGTTCTTTTAGCTATTTTAAGTTTGGATGTGCAGAAATTTCGGTAGCGTTTGTAGGTTATGATTAACAATTCATTTTTAGGATCCTTTTTTAATTTTTTGTGTAGGTTGTCCCTGTTACGCATACAACGCAACAGATCATTGGTTACCCAGGGCTTAGAGACACGCTTCCTGCAAGGTGTGTGTGTTAACTTTGAGTTTTCAGTTATAGCAGAATTGAGAAGGGAAATAAAGAGATCCGTTGCATGATTAACGTCTAGACTATCAATGACACTCTGAAAATTTAATTGTTTTACATCGTATTCAAGTTTGTTGTAATCGATTTTTAGGTAAGGTTTGTGGTGATAGTTAAGTTTATTATATAAGTTAAGTGAGAGAGCAACACATTCGTGATCAGTAATTGATGATTCAATAACAAAACAGGACGCTTCAAGTTTTGTTTTAATTATCATGTGGTCTAAACAAGTCAAGCCGTGAGTTTTACTAGTATGGCCAGGGAGTAGTCCGTGACTTGCCAGAACAGTGAGATATTCAGGAGAGCGTTTATCATTGACTTCGGGCGATATATCTATATTCAGGTCCCCACATACAATTATATTTTTAAAGTTTTTTATCCTACTTAGTATCCGGTCCAATGAAACAAGGAACATTGTTATATTTAAATAACTAGGGGGGCGATAGATAGCAACTATACAGGTTTCTAGGTTGGGATAGAATAACAGGCAATTAGCATCGGCTATATCCGGCTGTTCATATGATATTACAAGATTTTTATGGTAATAGATGACTACACCCTCATTTTGTGTTGTGTGATTAGTTGTAGCGCAATAGTTATATTTGTCAAGATCAGGGATGTGATTACTTCTCTTTAGCCAGCATTCCGTTAAAACCACTATATGCCAGTCGACAGTGGACCTCGCCAAAAGTGTACAGAAGCTGGGTAAGTTGCGGTTTATACTACGTATGTTCTGTGTAATTATGTTTAGAATTTTACCTTCTCTAGATACAAAGTCATCCACATTTTCAATGTCACAACAAAATGTTTTTGCTACCGATAAGGAGTCCAGACCTAAGTGTATAGATTCTATATTGTTACTAATCATTATTGAAGACTGAGAGGAAGCAACTAAAGTTTAGCCACTCAGTCGTCAACATATCAAATTTATATTTAAAATAGTTATAGTTATTGGAGTTTAGGTCTGGGCTACTGGTACTTTTTATTGTTTTGTAAGGTAGGTTATATGAGGACAAGTCATGACACTGCTTGTGTTTGAAGGTTTGAGTATTATGCCCCACAGTTTTGTAAGATGAAGCATGTGTGTGAAGGTATAAGGTGTGTAAATATGTGTGTATGCAACAGGCATTTAGTGAAATGTTTGCACGCAAGTTGAAGCTTAGGAAATAGGAAGTAAAATCTAAATTAGAACTATAGCTTAAGAAATAACTTAGGAGGTAAGTGAGTTTATCTAGTTTATAAGTGCACAGACTCACTGATTTGAGTGAGACATACAAGTTGAAACTTAGGAAATGAGAAATAACTAATTTATAACTATAGCTTAAATAACTTAGTAGGTAAGAAAGTTTATCTAGCTTATAAGTGCACAGTCTAACAGATATAAGAGAGATCACTACATGAATTTGTTGCAGGCAGACTACAGAGCAAGAGGACCAAAATACCACTGATTTTAGTCACTTGTAAAGTCTTCGCAGGTCATCCTCATTGGCAATATGTTTAGGCACAGATCCCTCTTCGGTCTTTACCAGCAGTTTGCCGAAAGATGTCCACGCTGCCACAAGCTGCTTGTTCTTTACTCCTGCCCGGGCCAGAAAGAATAAATGGCGAGTCTTAGGAGTTAGTGATTCTGAAATGAAAATGTCTTGAGTCGGACCCTTAATTTCAGTGTCAGCGGTATTTAACTGGCGTAGCTTTGTCTCACGACGTAACTTGTTGAGGCGTTTATATTCCTGAACGATAGATTCCTTCCTGCTTGAGTTAGTGAAACTCACAACAATGGCTTCGGACTTGGCCCGGAAAATGTTGCTAATCTCCGACGACAACAGGGGGGCTTCCAGCTTCAGGGCTAAGCCAATATCCATCACAATTTTCGAAAGGACTGACTTGGTTTCATCTTTTTGCTTCGGTATGTTGCGTATTTCGACCGTGGAGCTGCGAGAGCTCTGATCACATTTGTCCATCTGTATTTCGAGTGATGCAACCCTTTTCTTTAGTTCAGTGTTTTCTTTCTCCAACACAGTTGTTTTAGTAATCAGCCCTTCGTACTGCTTAGTCATGGTTTCCACAGATTTATGAATACTAGAGTTTTGCGTAATAATCACATTAATTGCACTGTTTAGGGCTTCAAATTTTAGATCCTGCAGGGTTTTGATTTCCGCAATCATAGCCTTCATATCCAAATCAAAATCGGAAGAATGCGGTGAGTGATCTAATGGCAGTGGACGCTTACGGCGATTTGTGATGTTTTGAGAACTTTCCGTAGAGCTGAATGTGAATTTGTTCAGCGCACCATCAGAGTTAGCGTGGCTCAGAGTTGGCATTTTTGATGGTTGAATCTCAGTACACTTTGGCGATTGTTTGTCCGACATTACGCGAGGTTTTTAGTTACTTTCGAAGAGAGAAAATAACAGTAGAATACAATGCTTGTTTGGGTTTGGTAGCTATTTGTTAGAGTTGCTATTTAGAGTGGCTATTTCGACTCAGCGGGAAGGTAGCAATAGAGGTGAAGGGCTGTCTGCGAAGTGTTCTCGAGACGTGATTGACGAAAATTCCTACAACCACTACAGTCACTGATGGGTCTCCGGGAAAATAGTCACTTTACAGCTTCGGTGAAACTTGTCTGTAGATTTCAGTGAAAAATCACGATTCTCGGTAGTTAATTTATCACAGTAGATATCTATTATCACAGTAGATATTTATATTTTACATCACACTTGAGGGAATGGGCTGATAGACGTCTATGGGCAAATCAAAAGGTAACTTTGTCGGGAGCGAACTTGTGCACGTCCTTGCTATTTGTCCGTTGAAGGCGAGATTGCGTTGCATTTGGCTAAAACGTAGGTAGCCTATAAAACTCTGGAATAATAAAGGTTCGTATTGATGAAACGTTTAAGTACCTACCTAGTTTGTAAGAAAGGCAGCGCAAATAGGATGATAGTGGGTCAAAATATACCACAGATATGGCAATATTATGCCCATACGTCAAAGCTAAGGTAAGGTTGACTGTGTTTGACTGATCTTGCCGCTTAGCTACGCAGCATAACTCTGGCGCAAGAGCTCTGCTTCCGTCGGGGTTAGATCCTGCATTATTTTTATTTGTAATCAAACTACTCCCATATAAAATTGTAATCATGAGATGTATGGAGATAAGTGAAACAGCCAGTCGCAGTGAATGCTAGTTTATTACTGAAGCAATTACAAAGACGCGCGGTGCACTGCCGCGTGCGTGTACCATGAGCTAGGTAGGTAGGTATAGCTACATATACATCAAATTATCATCATCATTTGTCCACTGATGGACATAGGCCTCCCCTGATGAGCATTATAGCGCTATAGCGCCCTGTCTTCCTCTCTGGCATTGAAAATTTGTAAATCATGATGCTTTTAATTTGGTTTGCAGGTCGGCTGGGCCCACGCGGATATGCCTCCAGGCATGATGCTTGGTCAGGATGAAAACTCCTGGGCTTTCGATGGATACAATGTAAGTTTACTTAAAATAGAATATTGTTGGTATGGATTTAATGCCAAGAACATGCTCTTATCTGTTCTCTTAACTTTTACCCATTGAACTTACCAACAAGGTCTTATACTGCGTTTAATCGCGAGTAGTGGAAGGCCTTTGCCCAGCAGTAGGGCAGTAATAAAGACAATAGTTACTACACGATAGAAGTGTAAACTTGTTAACTGGAGCCGAGTATACCCGATTCGGCGTAACTGACCCGAGCGTGACGGATCTGTTTTGTTTAAAAAAATTGCGCCGATAATTGTTTTCATTGCAATAAATTGTGGGTTAAAAAAGGAGTGAGTGTTGAGATGACGGTTGTTAGAATTGAATGGAGAAAAAAAACAGGTTATGCCGACCCCGCATAAGTGGGGAAATGCTAAGAATATGATAATGAAAAAAGAAAATGTTTTAATTTATCTTTAATCTACTACACAACACAATAACTTAAAACACTTATCAATCCTCGGTACATTTACTTAGGTATTTATTCTTGTGCGTAGCAGATTTTAGGGAAAATGATGATGAAATAATGATAAATATACTATTAGTCGATAAAAGCGCACGGCGGTGGAACGGATTCCTTCGGCGTTCAGTTGAAAATCGGAGATATCGTCGGCTGCTTCCTCGATGTCGTCGATCAAACGATCAGTGAGTGGTCGAGGACGGTGCTGCTCTGATTGGGGGTCTAATATTGGCGGAGGGAGTACGGTCGATTTTGCTTTGAAACGAAATAAATACGATATAGCATTTTATTTGAAGTAACTTGATATCCGTGATATCTGTTTAGAATACAAGGCGCACAATGTAAGGTGGAGAATTATTTTTATGTTATAATGAAGATATAATTCATAACTTAAGTTTAAAGATTGTCAATAGTAAAGATTATAATAATTTATGTAAAATAATTTCATAATCTCAATCTTTCAGCAACTTGATGAGTATTTTCATTTTGTGGCATCCGTATCAGAAAAATGCCAAAGAATTGATAACTTGTTTGAATAGGATTTTAAAGCAAGTTTTTAAGATACCAGAAATTTTCAATCGAAAACTTGATGTTTACTTCTAGAGTCTAGCTTCAAATGATGTTATGTGAGTTCCAATATTCGATCCAGTAATCAGAGTAGCACCAAACCGTTTAGGATTTTCGGTGTTGTGGATAACTGTTCATGATAACAAATTTTCTGTAAAGTAAATCTTTTCTCTTATTGTTTTACTTTCTGTCTCTGTTTTCCCCTAAAACTTTAAAATAAATGTATAAAAATAATCTAATTGTTAGTGCTTTTAGTGAGTAGCTCTTCCCTATGTTTAGAATATAAATCAGAAAATTTTCTGCTAAATTTGTTTGTTCAAAGTACATGCCTATGTCTTCTAAATTATGAAGGGTTTGCAAAACCAACACACCGAAATATAGGAAATATTCAGCCATCTCCTCCAAATTTTTGGTCTTTTATCCGCCCAAATTTATTTCACACAAAATTACAGTCTTGGTAACAAAGTCTACAACTGGTTTTTTCATCATTTCAAGGAGGAAAAGGTATTCAGCGGTAGCACAGAATCGTTCGGCAAGCAATGGGCAGTGGGGGACGTTGTTGGCGTATTTCTCGACCTAATCGATAAGACGATAAGTAATTAAGTTTGGCATTTTCGATTTTGAGCATAGCTTTTAGTGGCAGAAACATTTTTCATGCAACGTAACATTGCTTGTCGAAAGTTGGCTTGATTTCTCTGATTTCTTTTTGCATTATTGCGTTTATTTTTGAGTTTTAACTTGGATCTGTGATTTCAAATAACAGTTTTGGGTTCCACTGTAAATTGTTTTATATTTTACCTTATTAAATTGCTACAAACTTTAAACGTGCGTGCCTATCAAAATTATTGATTTATATTTCTATGATGTCAATTCAGACGTCACAAAAACTAAACTAAACAAATTCGACAGCACAAAAAATTATGCCATCCTTTTAGTTCGATTTTTCGATTGTTGTGGCAACATTTTAGTGATGGTTTTTTGTTATTATAATACCCACACTCAGGGTAATTTCTAAATCACTAGCACATTCCGGTACTGACGGAAGGATGCGGGTTCAAGTCCCATCAAAGTCGAAAATTTTTGCGATATTATTTGATTTAGATTTTAGTGATGTCCTATTTGTTTAGTTATTTGTACTATACTTATCTAAATTGACTTAACTGTAAAACTAAAAAGATAAAAGTTAAAAAAATATTAACTCGCTTGATAAAATTAAAACAGCGATTAATAAATAGAAGGATGTTCTTGCCACACCACCAAAATTGGACCAATTATGCCCACGCTTCAAATATGCTTGTCAATCAATACACGAAACACGCATTGCATCGCTACTTGCTTGTATTGACGATGATGATTATCATCATATTGACGATATTGCACCTTACGAATTATTTGGGATTGATCAAGTAATTTTATACAAATTACTGTTTTTCGTTCAACTAGACGACCGTTTTGAACGCAGACTTAGTTTAGCCAAATAGTCTGACCAACTACTAGAATGGTTTTAGGTAGTTTTTATAGTTCCCACTCGTAGAGAAGATCTCATAGAGATTTATCATTGTTAATCACCTGAGCTACCCTGAAACTTAAGTTAAAATTTACATTTACCTGTAGCTCAGTTTTTCCCTGCCTAGAATACAAAAAACCTGAGATTGTATACCTAGCTTAGTTAGATGGTTAATAACCCTATGTACATACTACCTATTCTAGACTTTTTTTTTTCCCCTTGCCTGTCTCTACTAAAGTAACTAACATTTAAATGTCTACATGTTCATTAACAATGTACGTTTTTGTTGTTCGTGTTAATATTAACTTTTATAATTAAGTATGCAAAGCACATTGGATGTGTGTTTGTGCTTTTAATAATACCTAGTTATGTTGAAATAAACCAAATTTAATCATTGTAATTTTTGTAAGTACCTTTTTTATTTTTGTAGTCATGTCTCTTTATAGAATTTGTCTGATTCAACTTTCTAGTTCAACAATACTCCGTCCACGCATTTATTTTCTTCGACTTAATGAAAGAATACAATTTTTCATACACACGTAATCTATCAGCTTGATAAATATCGAAGCTCTCGGAAGTCCCGATATTTTTCGATTCGATTCGCATCACTTCTTCACATTCACATTCTTAAAAAAGCAGAATCTGTGAAATATTGCATTCTTTCCTTCAGTCAAAAAATAAATAAATGCTTCTACAAATATTAGCAACAAGACTTCCTAATACCAAAATTAGTAGTATAAATTGGGAGAGGTCTATAATTTAATTGTTACTTTAATTTTCTATGATTTCTGATAAATAAATTAAATTTATATTTATGGAGATCTAACCTCACCCAGGTGTTGGTACAAACAGGCTGATAATGACAGTGAGTTAAATCGTACCAAGACTTGCCAAGGGACAGTCTGAAATTTTTTGCTGTAGCAAGTGTTGACAAACCAGTTTATAGAGATCTCTCACTAACTCCGTTCCCCACCTATCCAGGTTTCTCACTAAATGGTGAGCTGCTTATGGACGCTCTCGGCGGTGAAACCACGTTCGCGGATGTGCAAGGTGATAACTTTGTACCGGCCTGCACTTTAGGAGTTGGACAGAAAGCTAGGTGAGTTATTGGTGTCAATTCAGGTGTCGCTGACATAATGTGAAACTGAAATAATTTTACCTGACTAAAAATATTGCCGTCCCTTTCATAACGAGCGAAATAAAAAGGCATCATTTTTAGTGCTGTCAAATTAGTTTAGTTTAGTTTCGGCCACTATTAATAAATAAATAAATATAAATAATGCTGGACAATTCACACAGCATTATCTAGCCCCAAGCTAAGCAGAGCTTGTGTTATGGGTACTAGACAACTGATATACTTAATACAATACATTACATAGAAAGATATTTTTATTATACATAGAAAACACCCAGACCAACGGAACAAATTTCTGCAGATCGTACACAAATTTGTTCCGAGGCGGGGATCGAACCCGCAACCTCCTGCGTCGCAGGTGGACCGTCGCCCGCTGCGCCACGGAGGTCGTCGAATTGTTGTCAATATGTCAGTTTTTTATTATTAAGCAAATTTTATTATGTGTATGTTTTCCAGGTTGACGTACGGTCAAGATGTGAACACCCTGAAATACTTTACGACCTGTGGTCTTCAGGAGGGTTACGAACCGTTCTGTGTGTAAGTTAAACCATTAGGTATATAAACCTACTCAAATATTTCTCACAAAGCAAAGCATTATCATATTCATGTATTAAACAAATCGATAACCAGGCTTTATACATAGAATGAGCCATTAGGTATTTATTTCTACGCGTTCATCTTGTAAATGGTCACTGAAACTTAGCTCTGTTACACGAGACATATTTTAAATGATCATAATTTCTCATAAGTTTAGACTTGCCAAAGAGAGATGGCGGTAGATGGCGATACGAGCATGTGAAATACCTTAATTACTGGTAATTTATTGACTTTTCCTTATTAATTCGTAATGTGTATTTTTGTTATTTTAGCAATATGAACCGTGATGTAACCCACTGGTACACTAAAGACCAGCCGATCTTTGAAAACACGGATGAAATGCCGGACACCAGGATTGATGTTACTAGGATACCTGCAGGTTCAGGTGAGAACTCCTATCAAAATAAATAAATAATGCTGGACAATTTACACAGCATCAGCCCCAGGTAGAGCTTGTGTTGGGGTACTTGTTTTTTTGTAAAAAAAAAAGTTAAACCTTTGCAAAACTTACTGGAAGGCGGCATCTTCTTTAAGCAACGTAGCACCCTGTCTCCAACCACACCCAGCACCTGCCAGCAATCCTACACTAAGTTTGCCCAGTCGTGGTCTCTACTCAAAGTGAAAAAGTAGACTGACATATTTTTTTACGGAATGGCCGTGCCTGACAACAATTTGGTCCTATCTTGACATTCGCCAATAAGCCGGGTTTCCACCGCGAAATGGTAATGAGCGGAAAACGAGAGAAAATTTCAACGCTTCCTGCTCGCTCACTCCTTCCTCCCCGACTATTTCTCTGCTCGCTCGGTCCTTTCCGCTCAACAATTTGTTGGTAGAATACATAGTTTCCTCTTGCGACTTAAAATGGGTCCGCTCCGCTCCTGGCTTGAGCATCACCTATTTAAATACATAACGCAGATCTACTACTTAATGAAATCGTCGTTGGTTTCTAGATACACCACCGTGCCTGAAAATCTCGCACAACACCTTCGAAACCATGGAGAAGGCTAACTGGGAGTTTTTGAGACTGTCTCTTCCAGTCATCTGTCATTCGGAATTCATTGAGTAAGTATCAATTTAAATTTACACATAAGTTACACATAACTTATTAATAATGCACACAGATCCCCATTTTTGTTATAACGATCCTTTCCATCCACGACTGCCTGGTAGAGATTGTTTTTCGCTGTTGAGCGATAAGACCGCCAATTGTAAATTTTTTGTTATTTTTATTTTGTTTGTTAATTGTTTCAATAAATGTGAAATTAAGAATTTTCTATGGATCGATAGATCCAGAAAATTTATAATAGATATATCATATCAGCCCACACACGTCCTCTGCTGGGCATGGGGCCTCCCCCATACGACGGCACAAATAGCGGTCCAGAGCAGCCTACATCCAAAATTGTATGCAGTTTTAAATAATGTAGTTTACCATTTCTGACCACCTGGCGACCATTGAGGCGGTCTATTCAGCCTGGATCCGCACTCCACTAAATTAATCGCTTCACCCTAAGCATAGTATCGTCTCAGAATGAGAAATTTTGGCATTTTACCTTTGATGAAAGAAACTATAGATAGAGAAACGCTTGTCAAAAGTGTCAAGGTTGAAACCATTCTATCAATCTCTTCGTGCAAATAACACCGCACGTATCTAGAGTTTATTTCATCTATGGACGATTCTGCGACGATACCATTAAAAAATGCTTAAATAATGGACAATACATCATCATCTTCATCATTGACAAAGTAAAGCAATTGACTAGCAGAATTCGGCCCCTGTGAGCACCAAATGCTGGATGTAACATACCTCTACCTATTTCGGTATTCTGCTCAGATTGAATAACAGAAAGTCTGAATGTAACATTAAAATCTGTATTCCAGTGAGCGCGAGAAAGCCCGTCGTTGGGTGGAGATAAAACAACGTCAACAGATGCTGATGAAGAATGCCACTGAGGCTCAGATGCCGGCGCACATTGACCAGATTATGAGGAGCGGATTCACCATCAGCGATATTAAAGGTTAGTCTGTCTGTCTGTTCATTTCCCAGTGAGAATGCCGCGGCCAGGTGGGATGACGATCAGCAAGATACTGCTGGCAGATGATGGATACGGCTTAAAACAGCAAAAAAGTTATGGCCCTCATTAAGGGAGGGTCCGTCTAGCAGTATTCTATTTTTGTGGCAAATGCTTTAGATTGCATTGAATGTAAATACCTATTTTACCCTAGATATTTAACCTCTGTTTCGTTAAACTCTAGATTTTTTATGCCCAAAATTATACCTTTGTTTGTTTTTACCCATATAAAAGACCTCGTACCCAATAAAGCTTTACCCACTTATATTTTTACCACCTGTTATGTTGCACTATTTTGACCCTTATGTCCCCCATCCAAGGTCTACACTACGACGAAAATCAGGAAGAGATGCCTTCAAGCTCTAAGATTAAACGCCTGCCGTCCCGCCCCCCGCGGAAGACCTCCATACCTAGAGGTGGATATAACTTGCAGCCAGGTTATATAACTTTGCTTTGTGTATTTCTGTTTGGCTTTTGCTTGTTTTTGTGCTTTTTATCAAACAACAACATGACAGGACCATAGTGCAGCAGGCATAGTCGACAGACTGTCATCGGACTGTCCGCACTAATCGCATCAGACGAATGTTTTGAGCGTAATACTGGTTGGTGCGTTAACTGTTAGCACAGCAACGGAATTACCGACCATTTCCAAACGAATAATGACGTCATCTGCACTTAACGGATCGCCGGAATTGCCAACACGTCTGCTCCGTGCGGTGTGGATCAGTTCTCACGCACTTCTCTGGCAAACCATACAAAGAATATTAAAATCCGTTTGATGCGGTCTGTGCGGAGCGTCCGATGCCGGCCTGACGTCGCTAGTCTTAGGGGATGTCATAAAAAACTCAGTTTAATCCACGTTATGACGCACACGACCATATTCGAGAGTCTCATAAATGGCAGCGCTCCCCTGCAGATGTCACCAGGCAGTAAAAGCGTTAACAAATTACATTTTCGACAAATATGGAAATGGTGAACACTATTTGTCTAAATTCCTAACAAACGAACAATATTGATACCCATTCACACATTTCCATTCAGAAAATAATTGAACTTATAACATTCGTTAACGAAATTCAGTGATTGGTTTGAAAACTAAATTTCTCAAACAAAATTGCACTAACAAAAACATTCTACCTAACAAAATTTGTAACTCTAAATATTAAAATCTCATAAAACAAATCTTCTCTAAAAACTAACTCATAAACACAAATCAGTTTACAACTTGATAACCCTAACAATAAAACTCAAATTCCAGGTCAACAGAACGGCATGCATCGTACGACCAGCGAAGCAGAGATGGCGAAGTACGAAGCCCAGAGCTTGAGTCCTGATGAGAAGAAAGATAAACGTGGACGATCGCCTTTCAAGTACGTTCTCTAAATTTCTTTAAACTATGGACACACGATCGTGACGTGACGTATGTGTCTAGCCAGATCGATCTTTCGTGTGTAATGCAATACCGTTGTCACCCTAACAAGTTTTAAACTTGTAAAGTGAATTTCGTATATCTACCTTCAGCCTATACTATCCACTGCTGAACACCTCCCCCTGATTCTTCCCGCGGGTGCCGTTAGAGGCGACTAAGGGACTAACACCGGGGGCGGGCAGCAGCGCCCTCTGCAGAACAATTCTACCACCGAACTACAATCCCAACCCGGGGATTATAGGCATCCCCCCCCCTCCAAGAGATCAAAGCCGCTTATCAGGGGGACGCCTGTGTCCAGCTGAGGTATGTGGGGGTTGTGCCCGCTATCCCCACGCTGGGCGGGTTGGAGAAAAGTAGCTGTGGTAGAATTCTTAAATTCTGCAGAGGGCCGAGCAGAGCTGCTGCCAGCCCCCCACACGATCATCTGTTTTAATTGTAAATGGTAAAGCATTTGAACAACAGCTCAATAAGCAACAACAGTTAGAGGAATAGAGATAGCTTTGTGGTAAATTATAGATGAGTTCCAGGTTCCAATTCCAAGACGTTTATTAACGAATCTAGATTATCCCAAAATTCTAATTGAATATATGTTGTCCAACAGATTCTTCCGCAGCAAACGTGGCGAGAGCGGCGACCGCGCTAAGTCTCGTAAATCCAAAACTCCCGATCCGTTTAGTGATACTGAAGTCTCGCCTGAGCGCAGCGCTAAGAGGCCCAACCCGCAGATCAAGGTTTCACAGGTTTGTACCATATTACTGTATTGGTAGGGTAGATTTTTCATTGACCACCTGTTGCATTAGATTCGATATAATGTATGTAGTAGCAGTAGAAAATCCCTTAAAGTAAAGGTGTCTTATATAATTTTGAAGGTGGGGTTTATTTTGTAACAGTAAGTCATCGATGAAAGCAATTTGCACTCATTTTGTTTTATTTCACTCATTATTTTGTACCTATACAGAACATAGATGTGCATTTCCACAGACCATTCTTTCGCTTAAACAAGTCATACACATCATTACCAAGTACCTGACTACAAATTTACCATCGCACTGTACGATTTGTCCACTGTACAGAACAAATTTCTCATCGCACTGTACAATGCACTATACGAGTTGTCCACTGTACAGAACAAAATTACCATCGCACTGTACAACTACATAAACAGCGCTAAACTTTGCCATCGCACTGAACAATTTTACTACTCTGTACAACTTTACCTACTCTGGTCTTTTGGACTCTACACCCCGAACCCGGCGTCCCAGCCCGGCGGGTTGGTGCGACAGTATTTTGTCAACCGGTCTCCAACCTGCCGACTTTGGTGTGTAGACTCCATTATCATTACATTGTACAATATTACCATTGCACTAAACAACTTTTTTAGCGCCCTACCGCACCGGGATGCCACGATGACATCGCTGCCAACGTTTTCTATCTTTTCAGTCTGTATTGTACACTTGACGACGGTTTGGCAATGATGTCTGCCATACAATAGCTTGGATACGTTGCTAGCGACGTTGCCGTGGCATCCTAGTGAAACAGGGCCCTTTTACCAATCCACTGAAGTCACTTATAATGGAATAATAATCTGTCCGTATCCATCAGTAGAATTTTTTTTAACGGGGTATTTGGGATTGTGGTAAAATATAGGAAAACTCAAACAAACCATGTTAAAATTCTCGTTATAAGTAATTTCCACTTTACAACTTTACCATTTCACTTACAACTTCGCCGTTTCACTTACAACTTTACCATTTCACTTAAAACTTTACCACCGCACTGTACAAACGCACAGCTGATTCTTTGTTTTCTCCAAAGGCGAATCAAAAGCATAACGGCGCACCGCGTGCCAGTAGGTCCAACCTAAACGGGAGCCTCACTGGTCTTAACGTAAGTTCATTTACGTCATACCATTGTGTGTTATTTCTACTAACCTTCTATCTTCCTACTAATAATGAAGGCAAAAGTTTGTGAAGATGTTTAGCTGAAAACAGTGCTAGACTACTAACTGCCTGAAATTTTGCATAGATAGCAGACCTTATACCTAGAATGGCTAAAAAAACTATGCATATATCAGCTATCGAGTACCCATGACACAAGCTCTGCTTGCTTTGTGGCTAGACGATGCTGTCTGGATTGTCGAGCATATTTTGAATTTATTTATACTATTTTATTTATTTATCCCCAGCAGATGCAAACACCAACGCAAGACCGTAAGCAGATGACCACCACAAATCTAGCCGCTTCGGGCACCGAAACCGTCGGCAACGAGATATTCGACGGGGAGTGTTTGAAGCTTATCAATGAATACTTCTATGGTGTCAGGTAATAGCTTAGACTATCCAGATTTTAAATACGCTAGCGCAACAGTCGACTTTATTTCAATATTAAATGATATAGCTCACGCGTTTAGTGGGAGAGAAAAGTGTATGGAAAACCATTCCTAACGTGTTATTTTTTGCGTCCTATGTACCGGATCAGCCGATTTCGATCCACTGTGCGGCGGCGCGGCGGCGTTATTATACTGTTAGGGGTTGCTCATCATCATAATCATCATTGAGCCAGTTTTTACATATTGTTGGGTTCTTTCCGGTCTTTGACGTTCTTCACTGAAAATCAGCGCTGGGATCATTGAGCCAGTTTTTACCGCTGAGTGAAGGGCGATATTTGCCATAAACACTGCTACGCATTTTGAATACGCATTTAATTAGAAATGCGTTTTGGCCGAAATGTTGCTAAAGATAGAGCCCCTGGAATTTTTGGCATGAGATCAGTTACTTTAAAACGTCTGTTGTTCAAAATGTTCCCTTACCTACTTACCATATGAATTAACTAACGATATAGGTTAAGAAACGATACAAGTCTTTTAGGTATGTCGACTAAAAGATCGCCACGGGTACTCAAATGTTCATCTTTTCCAGAATATACCCCGGTCAAGACCCCACACACGTGTACGTCGGATGGGTGACCACGCAGTACCACCTGCATTCCAAGGACTTCAACCAGAACAAGGTCATGCAGTCATCTGTTATTATCACTGATGATTACGACAGGGTTGTGGAGAGGTGAGATCTTAGACTTTAATAATGAAACAACTATCAGATCCAAATACAAGGTGGAAACTATCAAGTGGCATTGGTCAGATGATTTTTATCAATCGCTCACGCGAACGCCAAATTACCTCAATATCAATAAAAATAAACATGAGTATCTACTTCATTTCCTTATGGTAGTACTAGGTACGAGACCCCACGACAAAAAATCATTAACTTCTGTACACGTAAAATGGTTATCATAACTTTGGTATTCGCAGTAATAGTTTAATAACCTTATAGCCAAAACAAAATCTGTAAGTTATCTTAAAAATCTCAAAATAAAATAAAAATAATGTTTGCCACAGGATTAAAATCTTTACCTAAATCCACTTTCATTAGACAAAAAAGTTTCTGACAAAACTATCAGAAGACCTCATTTATATGCCGCCAAGTAATTTTTCAATAAAGCTATTTTGCCTTGTCGTTTCGCGGATTTTCAATAGGAATTTTTTATTTCTACAGTGTAAACCGCCAGTCCTGCTACATGGTACGAGCTGATGAGCTATATAACGAAGTGATGGCGGAAGCGACTGCCAAAGGCGCTTCACAGGGCATGTTCATTGGATGCTCCGTAGATACCTCGACTGGAAGTGTCAGCTTCACTTGTGAGGGGAAGGAAACTAGCCGACAGTTTAAGGTAAATCTGGTTGATAGTTAAAGGGTGTTTATAGTTCAAGGTACGAGTATGTCGGAAGTTGAATTCAAAAAGAGACTCGTTCAAGGTCGACAACATCAAGTAAATTTGAAAACGTTCAACGAAAGAAAGAGACGAAAGAGACCCCAAGACGAAATCATCATCATTGGCATTTGATATCCGAGTAACAAAACAAAACTTTAACCAAGATGTTTCTTCTGGCTTAACTTAGTACATAGGTAAAGCTACCCTTGATAGCTACTAAAGCTTGGAATCAAAAAAACGTCCTCTTCCGAAATAAAATAACCAACTCCCTTCCAGATGGAACCAGAAACCAAACTCTTCCCAGCCATCTTCGTAGAAGCGACCTCCAAAGAGATCCTTCAGATCGAGCTAGGCAGGTCCGCTGTAAGCCTGCCTCTGAGCGCGGCAGTGCTGCCAACTAGCGACAAACACGTGATACCGCAGTTCCCGCCGAGGCTGAAGGTGCAGTGCTTGAAGCCGCATCAGTGGGCCAGAGTAAGTGATAACTGTCTATATTTTGGTACTAGAGTGAACATAGCAGATAGTATGAATAACAAAACAGCGATTTAGCAAGCTGAAGTGGCAGTGGGCCGTCCAAGGGGCCATGTCTGCCGAAGAACCGATAACCGCTGGGGGTAAACGTCTTCTTGAGTGGAGAACGCGATTCGGCAAACGATTAAGACGCCATGTGGCCAGGTGGGATGACAACCTGTGAGAGACTGCTTGGCTCATTAGGGGAGGCTTGTGTAATACAGATATGTATATACAGATAGATGTATGGATGCAAACTGAAGTCACAGTGGTCCGGCCATATCTACCGAAAACCGACTACCACTGGGGTAAATGTAGTATTCTAGAGTCAACGGAGATACTTACAAATAGAATTACAGCAAGCTGAAGGTGGCAGTGTGCCGGCCAGGCGACGGTGTTTGCCGAAGAATAAACTTATGACGCGACTTGGCAAACGTACCTATAAGCCACCCTGTGGCCAGGTGAGATGTCGATCTTGACAAGAGACTACTGGCATATGATGATGCTGAAGACAATGCGCTATAGGGGGAGACCGGCGGCGTCTTGACCTTTCCACCTTCCTCCAATATGCTTGATCCAACAATAATTTAATAATTGCTTTTCCCACCAGGTACCCAATCAATCTCTGCAAGTGCACGCCCTGAAGTTATCAGATATCCGTGGTTGGTCGATGCTGTGTGAAGATGCTATATCCATGCTGGCTTTGCACATACCAGGTAAGGACTTCCTCATAATCATTATGGGCGGTAGAATTTACACATTTCTCCCATTCCGACGTTTGTACCACCCCGGTGCACCGAATCGGCGCAAATAAATAGGTACTCTATTAGTTTAAAAAGAACGTCCGCCTGTTACTTTTTAGTTGCCAATTGTTTAAAAACATGTGTCATCTTTGTTGTTTAATTGGTCAGGTTTAGTTTTTTTTATGTAAGTTTTTTTTGTAGCATGAAAGTAACTAATTGTACCTATTATTAATATTAAGTATTAATACTTTTTCATGACTTTAACAGGACTAAGATAGCACTGTAACTAAAATGGTAAACAGCACTTGAAGACATCGAATTTTTGAATGCCATTGTGTCATGTATGGATGAAAAGAGGAAACATTAATTCCATGTTTTTTGCGACTTTTTTTTTATTTTTAGAAGAATCAATCATTCAAGTAACATGTTTTTTCAGAGGAAGACCGCTGCATCGACATTCTTGAGTTGATAGAAATGGACAAACTGCTGAGCTTCCACTCACACACGCTCACTCTCTACGCTGCTCTATGTTATCAGAGTAACTACAGGTATTATACTTATTACTTCCTATAAATAACATTTTCTAATACAAGCTTAGAATTTAAGATATTTTTTTTATAACACATTGTCATGTTTGACCTGCCAATGTTATCTAGAGTAACGATATAAAGAAAAGAAATACTAAAATAACTACATTAGATGGCAAGACAAGATTTTTAGAACGAAAAAGAAAAATAAAGACTTTTCATGTTGTGAAAGCGAAAACGAAAATTGAAAGCTTTTACATTGTAAAAAAATTATCACGTACTTTCGTGCCTTTCATTATTTACTTATTTCGTTGGTCGTGTAAAAATATTTTTTTAAGAGAGACCCTAACAAACACTGCCGTTTCGTCGACTTATTTTTTCTTTTGACTTTTCAAGTAAAATTATGACTTGGCTAGGTAGTTAGATAAATATCAACTCGAGTTGGTATTTCATATCAGTATATATTTTCTCCTGTCTTTATATTCAGTTTGAGAGCCACTACTCTCAAGAAGGTACTCGCCGTTCTCTTTAGTATTGTGCCAACCTCATTCAATGCCTGGATTTAGTAGGTATTTATTCAGATGTCACCGAAACTAAATTGAACTAATTTGACAGCACTTAAAATGATAACGTCCTTTTCATAACGATCGAAATAACAATAACAAAATTTAAATTAAAAATAATTTTATAATTTTAAATTTAGATAAAATTATCTATGACACAAAAAAACTAAACGAAAATCGGTTCATCCGTTTGGGAGCTACGATACCACAGACAGATAGATACACGGACAGACACGTTAAACTTATAATACCCCTCTCCTTTTGCGTCGGGGGTTAAAAAGGATGCCATATGTTTTAGTCCTGTCAATGTGATTTAGTTTAGTTTTGGCTACACCTGAATTTACACTTTTGTCGACATCTTTATTTGACTATATCCTAACCTTTAAAACCTTTCATTTCAGAGCCGCCCACGCATTATGCCAGCACGTAGACCAAAAGCAGCTTCTCTACGCCATCCAGTCTCAGTACATGTCGGGTCCGCTGCGGCAAGGCTTCTACGATCTACTCATTGCGTTACATTTGGAGTCTCATGCCACTACGATGTGAGTATTATTCAAAGAGACGAACAAAAAAATAGGCAGTTTGTTTTATTTTAGATACTACAAAAACTGACGCAGTTTGACAAATTTATTAAGAGTGTGAAAAGTTGGTGTTCTTCCAACACAAACGAGGTTCGTAGAAAACCCCCTCACATTCATAATGAAGCAGATTTGTTGTCCAAAAAAGCATACGCACCGGTACGAATTGGCAGTTGGTACCTACAACTTGTATACGTATCACATGATCGACATTTTATTCTGGATTCATTTTACACGATCTCTGCTTCGTACTGCCTTGACAGAACCAGCCCTCACCGTTCTCAAAAATGGAATCATTATAAAACACATTATACAAATAACATTATAAAATCGCATTTTCAAGAAAACTGTCAGACTTGAGACTATTATCTTTTTTGCATAACATTAAAAACATCGTGGCTCAGAAAAATACTTTTCTTTTAATTGTCATTATTTATTAACCCTATCGTATAATTTCCAGGGAAACCTGCAAGAACGAGTTCGTTATCCCCCTGGGTCCGGAACTAAAGGCTCTATACGAGGATCCGGAGATGGGGCACAGCCTGCGCTCTCTGCAGACCGAGAGTGTGCGGCCGCAGATGAAGATGACTGATATAACGTGAGTTTTCATTTCAACCAATAGAATGCTGCCAATATCGCCTGAGACTATCACGTCATGTATCCGAGATACTATTGGTCGGAATTAAATGCTCTATACGAGGATTCGGAGATAGGACACAGCCTGCGCTCTTTGCAGACCGAAAGCATGTGGCAGCAGATGAAGATGAATGATATTACGTGAATTTACCTTTCAACCAATAGAATGCTGCCAATACTGCCAATATCACGTCATGAGACAATCACGTCATGTAACCGAGATCCTATTGGTTGTTCGCATACTTTTTCCCTCCTCTGCAGGATGTTGAAAACTAGGTGTAAGGCCCCAGAGTGTTTAATACAATAAAAAGGGGTTATAGCTCAGAAGTTATTTTATACTAGCAAGGGTTAAAATAAATTCTGCTAATTTAATTTTAATTAAAAAAAAACGTTACAGAATCTTTTTTAGCTATATGATAGTGATCAAAAAGATCACTTGAATTTAGTCTGTATGTTATTAAATATTACATAAAGTTCTGTAGCTGTGTTTTCTAAGTTTACGTACATGAGTACATCTATTGTATTTACGCAAATAAAGAATTTTTGGCTCTCGATTCTTGTGTGTTTCATTACATAGGTATGATTTATCTTTGTTCCAGTGAAAGCATCACAGAAATCAGCAATCTCTACTCCCCTTACTTCCCGCTAGAGGTCGTGAGGGAATTCGTGATGCAAGCCTTAGCAGACGCCGTCACTACAAACCAAGTCCACAATAGGGATCCTGTCGGAGGGACCAATGAGAACCTTTTCTTGTAAGTAAAACGTTAACTTCTCATGCTTTTTTTTATTTGTAAATCTTACTAATTACTATCAGAAAATCACAAAGAGCGATACATAAGAAAATTCGCTGCCCTATTTATGTTGAAAACTTGCGCTTCTTCTGAGCTGTTAATTTAGTCAGTCTAGTTTTGTTAATTTAGTAAATCTGCAACGCCAAATCGGGTATACCCTTTATTTGGTGTCACAGATATACGCTGAAACGAGTATACCAAACTTACATTTTCACTTCTATAGTGTGGTTCAAAACATACTATTTTATTATTATTAAGCTTTTTAATTTATTTATTTATTTTTATGTAATTAAATCGGTTAATAAAACAAATTACATTAATTAAAAGAAAATAAAATTACATCATAACTATTTGTTTGTCGTAGGCCGCTGATCAAGCTAGTGGACCGTCTCCTCCTGGTGGGCATGATGCGAGATGAAGACGTTGAGAAGCTACTAATCATGATCAACCCTGAGACGTGGGATCTAACATTTGACAGAGGTAAGGATTACTAGTGAAATTAAATAGTGGCAAATTGGTAGGGGCCTTAAAAATGTTCGTTGTCTTCTTTCATTTGGCCCTATGTTTTAGGGTTCCATAGTCAACAAGCAATCCTTATAGTTTCTCCATGTCTGTCTGTTCAAGTCTGTGTAAGTAGGTACTAGAAGGCTGTCCTTTTATCTGAGCTGTGGTGCCGGCTTAGTATTTGCAATACCCCAACTCTTCCCGCGGTTGTCGTAAGAGGCGACTAAGGGATTATGATCGACCGGGGGCGGACAGCAATGCCCCCTGCAGAACAATTCTACCACCGAACTGCGATCCCCAAGCCATGCCCAGCATGGAGATTATGGGCACTACCCCCGCTTATCAGAGGGAGGCCTGCGTCCAGCAGTGGACCAATATAGACCGCTGAGGTCGAGGATTCATATTTATCACGCCGAATTTTAAGATTTTTCTATCATGAGTAGAAAGCTCGGGTTTTCTTGTTATCACCAAAACTACACTCGCTAAAAAACAACCAAAAATATAAAAACACCGTCATATTTCTCAGAGGGCAAAGACGAGCACAGAAAAGGACTCCTCCACATGAAAATGGCTGAAGGAGCAAAACTGCAAATGTGCTACTTACTGCAACATCTGAACGACATACAACTGAGGCACAGAGTCGAAGCGATCATAATGTTCGCTTATGACTTTGTAGGAGACTTGCAGAACGATCAGTTGAGGTAACAACTAAATATCAGGTGGAAGTACTGATCGGTGTTACGGGAAGTAATGTAGCATTCACAGCGAGCATGAGAATCAAGAATCAAGAATTTATGATACGTTACGCCGTGTGCTAAAGTCTATCTTGTTGCGAGCGCCTTCTTTCCCTGTACTGATAGCACTTGCGCTTGCTGTGTAACACGTTACATTACGCCTCATAATGCCAGTCAGTACTCACCTATAGATAATTTTTGAATCGATCTAATGGCCTGTCTACATGATCTTTCTGGGTCCATGAAAAATAAAATGTATTTTAGATGCCAGTTGCAACGTAAAAAAATTCGTTCTCGAAATTTCTTTTTTTTTGTAAACATGCAAAGTGTGAAGTACTTCAATATAGCATTATATAACTGCAAATTCGTAAAATTGGTCTGCCATTTTGAGTTAAAAGCTGCACTTTCCGAGTCAAAGTGTTCATAATTACTTTTGCATGTTGTACAGCAATTTACAAATGCTCCAAACCACATCTCCTCTTTCGATACCGCAAGTATCAATAAAATTAATAAATAATACTGGACAATCAATCCAGCATCATCTATCCCCAAGCTATGTAGAACTTGTGTTATGGGTAATGGCGGATTTTTTAACCCTGAAAAGCCTTTCGGAGAAAAGAATTTTAGATTTTTTTTCGAAATTTGAACTACTTTTTTGTACAAAAAAACTTTTAATTTTTTTTTATTACATCTGGCATGTTAGTCCTATATTAAATATCTTATAATATATATTATCCTATCATATATAGGCTAATTGATCAATATTAAAGTGAGATCTTGTACATTTTTTATTTCACATAGAAAACACTCAGAACACCCTGAACAAATATATTGTTATTTTTCAGACGTTACCAAGAGATCAAGCAGTCAGATCTCCCCAGTGCAGTGGCGGCCAAGAAAACCAGGGAATTCCGTTGTCCACCCAGAGAACAGATGAACGCTATCTTGGGTAAGTTTTAGCTCAGTGGTCTTGGTCTAGCATAGGCCGATGATGGTGACTTGATGCTGACTCCGTTTTTTTTTTTCAACTGGCTTCTGGCGGAGATTGCTTATGCGTTTTTCGTTGATAAATGTAGCCTGAACAGGAACTATGTCAAGAGGACCGGATTTATCGAAAACTATACAAAAATCGCACCAAATAATATATTATAAAGAGGAGAGATTTGTATTTTTGTACGTTTGTATCGAATAAACTCAAAAACTACTGGACCGATTTCCAAAACTCTTTCACCATTAGAATGCTACATTATCCTTGACTAACAAAGGCTATATTTATATGTTTTAAAATAAAATAAAATGTCCACCCGTGCGAAGCCGGGACGGGCCCCTAGTCCTACTAATATTATAAATATGAAAGTTCGTGAAATATGACATTTTTGTTCTACCTAGGATCTCCAAAAACACATAACGAATAACAGATCAAGATGAAATTTGGCATACACTTACATTAGGCAATAGGCTACTTCTTACACCGAAAATAAGCGTGCGAAGCCGCGGGCACTAATAAATAATGCTGGATAATCCACACAGCATTATCGCTATATAGAGCTTGTGTTGTCCTAATAATTGACAGCATCCTATTAGTTCGATTGTTTTTCTTCTCCCAGGTTTCAAGCACATGGACCAAGAGGAAGAATCCTGGAAAGAGAACTGTCCGTGTGGTGAGGATCTGATCGCGCGGATGATGCAGTTCCACGACGGACTCATGGTGCACGTGTCTCTGAACGCGCTCACTGAACCACTATCAGAGGTACCAATCAGCTTATACGTCCACTGGTGAACGTCTTCCCCAAATAAGGAGGGTTTTGCCGTAATCACCACGCTGGGCAGACGGGTTGGTGATCACAGTAGAGGTGGTAAAAATAAATAAATAAATAATGCTCGACAATTCACACAGCATTATCTAGCCCCAAGCTAAGCAGAGCTTGTGTTATGGGTACTAGATAACTGAAATACTTAATACAATACACTACATAGATAGATATAAAAATACACTGAAGGATGCTGTTGCTCTGCCTCTGGTAGGCTCCATTTGTCGACTCTACTTACTCTTACGAAATCCACGCTGAGAATGCCACGACTCAGCAGGCAGGGTATTGCAAGAGGTATCATGATACAATAACGTAGGAGACGAAAAACCTTGGGACTTCCTTCGGACTCCTACGTAGAAGGAAGGAAGAAAGAAGGATGCAGGTTCAACTCCCGTTGAAGTAGGAAATTTTGTGTTTTTTGGAAATTACCCTGAGTATATCTGTGCCTGAGTGTAAGGGATTACGCACTATAATAACCAAAATCATGTTAATAATTTTGCAAGAAACTTGTGCTGCATTGATATGAACTGAACACAGCTGTAATCCTACTTGACTAAAAACCATTCCGGCTATTTTATTTTTATATTACGGATGTAAACGGGTTAACTACGAATGTTCTTCCAACACCGTTTACATCCATAATGAATTCGTATCGAAAAACTACAATAGTTTTTATAGTAAAATAAAAATCATCTGTTGTTACAGGAATCAACAGAACCCGAAACGAAACCTGGAGCGTTCGGCAAGCTTTACAGTCTTATCAACACTGTGAAAGAGTTGGAAGAAGAAGCTAAGGTAAGAACAAAAGTATAGCTGAAAGCAGTTGACTTGAAAATTACAAACGATACGGGCACAAAGGCAAGGCCCTTTGGCTGTTGAGTCTATTTCATACCGATAGTTATCGAGTTTGCTTAACGTTATTGATTTTTACTAAAAACGCTATTGTAGAATAAGTCAATTACGACATCTATCGATAGCGACTCAGCCAAGTGATTAAATGGGTCATAATTGGAAAATATTGGGAACAATATTTAGTAACAATTCTGCGCAAAACTTGCGTTGGTTTTGCTCGGAATTTTATCCTAACATTTTACAATGGATTTCCACCAGAATCGCCTGAATCTTTATTTGTTACAATTGCAACGTAATTTTGGTGAAGAAACCTAACAGTTATTTATCACACTAATATTATAAATGTGAAAGTTTGGATGGATGGATGTTTGTTACCTCTTCACGCCAAAAGTACTGAACGGATCGGGCTGAAATTTTGCACACAGGTAATTCTAATCCTGGAATCAAACATAGGCTACTTTTTATCCCATAAATCAGTTGTCATGGGATAGAAAGCACCGTTAAACGTTTCCATAGAAACAACGCGAGCGAAGCTGCGGGCATAAACTAGTAACTTATAATCCTACAGGCACTAGAAGAACCGCCAAAAAAGACGCCAGAAGAGAAGTTCCGCAAAGTACTCATCGGCACTATTGTCAACTGGGCTGAGGAGTCGCAGATTGAAACGCCTAAACTTGTTAGAGAGATGTTTAGGTAAGTACCATTACAATTTCATGACTTACAATGCACAGGTCTATCTACAGGTCTTTCCAGCAATTCGTGGCGCGTCCCTCTGGGTCGCACCGACGAGGCTGGGCAGTTAATACGTTAACACTGTCGTCCTACAATTCAATTTATTCCGTCATCTAGGCTGCTTTCGGTAGTCGAAACTTATGTAGGTACTTTTACAATCTCACCTCAACAGCCTGTATTGGTCCACCTCGAAATATAAGGTTTATTTTATTAAAAAAAATAGTTTGTAGTAAAAGTTTAAACTTTTGTGAATTGAACAAAAATTTCTTACTCCAAAAGAAAATGTAGCTGCCCTGAAGTCAAAAATTACTCCACCCTTATATTCAAGTTCTTTTTTGTTAAAATTCTTTTTCAAATCAAATTCCGAAAATAAACAAATCGATTCCGATCCAAACCATTTTTAACAAAACTATATCTTTTCAGTCTTTTAGTTCGTCAGTACGACGCAGTGGGTGAACTGATACGCGCACTAGAGAAGACCTACGTAATCAATGCCAAGACGAAGTTAGACGTCGCAGAAATGTGGGTCGGTCTGAGTCAGATCAGAGCCTTGCTGCCGGTACAGATGAGTCAAGAAGAAGAAGAGTTGATGAGGAAGAGATTATGGTAAGAGACAGTAGATATTTACAAGAGATAGTAGTGATCTAGATCGCTCTTAGATAGGACCTGTTCAACCTACGCCGAAATAAATAATACCTGGTTGAAATTGACTGCTGGATGCGGCAAGCTGAAGACAGGGCGCTATGGCTCTCATTAGGGGAGGCCTATGTCCAGCAGAGGACTAATATAAGTGATGATGGTTGAAATAATAGCCGGACTGAGCCATATCAGAGTATTACTGCCATAAAATATGATTCTAAAAGAAGAAGAGTTTATGGGGAAGAGCTTATATAATATGTATGTTATGTTATATAAAATGTATATGACTTTAATTGAATAAGGATTATAATAAATCGATTTCCTATAATTTATGGAAACTGCAACTCGTAAAAGATCATTTTGCATTTAATTTTTATCTTTTCAGGAAACTCGTTAACAATCACACATTCTTCCAACATCCAGATCTAATAAGGTAAGTCCTGCACCATTGATAGCGTCCATTATTTAAAACATTAATACTTATGGTAGAAACTGACTGAGCCCACGACACGCTACGTACGCTACGGAATGTAGGAAACGTCGGATGGCGTGGCGTACGATAATTGTGTTTCTTTCTAGGTCATCTGTTTTCATAAAAATTCAAGCGTCTTTTCGGTATTTTCTATTGTATAGTAAAAATATCATATAATGTATCACACTAATATTTTAAATGCGAAAGTTTGGATGGTTGGATGGGTGTTTGTTATCTCTTCACGCCAAAACTACTGAACGTTTCGGGTGGAAATTTTGCATCCAAGTAATTCTCATCCTGGAATCAAACATAGGCTACTTTTTATCCCATTAATCATTTCGCATGGGATAGAAATAACCTTTAAACGTTTCCATAGAAACAAAGCGTGCGAAAGTGCGGGCATAAACTAGTATTGTAATATAGTATCTTTAATGTATATCAGTCATCTAGTACCCATAAACCAAGCTCTGCTTACCTTGGGGCTAGATGATGCTGTGAGGATTGTCATTATTAATTTATTTATTACTAGTTTATGCCCGCGGCTTCGCACGCGTTGTTTCTATGGAAACGTTTAAAGGTTACTTCTATCCCATTGGAACTGTTTAGTGGGATAAAAAGTAGCAAGTAGTATGTTTGATTCCAGACTTGGAGCTACATCTATGCAAAATATCAGCCCTATCGCGTCAGTCGTTTTGGCCTGAAGAGGTAACAAACATCCATCCATCCATCCATCCATCCATCCATACATCCAAACTTTCACATTTATAATATTAGTGTGATGTGATGTGATTAATGTGATTTATTTATTTATTTCTTTCTAATATGAGACGTTTCCTATAGAGTTCTCCGAGTCCACGAGAACGTGATGGCAGTAATGATGAACACTCTCGGAAGGCGTGCGCAAGCGCAGTCCGATGCACAGCCGTCTTCACCTCAACCTACGGAGGATAACGCTAAAGAAAAGGTATGCCATATGGCTAGAACTACAACATCGACACAACGTCATTTTAGGATTCCGTACCCCCAAACGGTGCCAAACGGGATCCTAAAAGGTAAACCATTGGTAAATATCGGTATATCGTGATATCAGCCCATACAACAAAAGACTCGTCATGACGACCACGACCGTTCTGCCAAGAACGCTATGAATGAGAAGAAGAAGAGTTAGGTAGATTCTAAATGTTGATAGAAAACACAGAACAGAACCAGAACACACCCGGAACAAATATCTGCAGATCGTACAAGCATTTGTCCCGAATCGAAGCCGCAACTTCCTGCGACGCAGATCCTATTCTAAATAATATACTAAATTTTTGTACTAGTTTCTGTCCGCGGCTTCGCACGTGTTGTTATGGAAACGTTTTTATATGGTTATTTCTATCCCATCTATCACTCGCATAGACCGCCAGAAATGGGGCTGGACTGGACACATGCTACGCAACAAAGCAAACAAGTGGAGCAAGCAAATCACATGGTACCCAAGGGATGGCAACAGAAGCCAGGGGCGTCCAAAGACACGGTGGGAAGATGAGATAAGACTTTCCCTTGGGCCATATAGGACAAGAGTGGCAGAGGACAGGCCTCAATAGAGGCAGTTGGAGGAGGCCTATGCCGAAAGGCACACCAAACTGAGAGACATTTTGTAGTAACATGGAAATGGCAACAGAAATCAGTCAAAGAGTAATTGTAGTAAACTTAGTTTAAGAATCTTATCAGTTAATTGCGCACAGTTTTAAAAATAAAAGGCTATATTATTATTATTATTTCTATCCCAAGGTTTATGATTTACTCCAGGCCTTAAACTAACTGTGTGCAAATTTCAGCCCGATCCATTCGGTAGTTTTTTCGTGAAGAGGTAACAAATATTCAAACTATCGAATATATAATATCACTGTGATTATTTTCCAGGACACGTCCCACGAAATGGTTGTAGCCTGCTGCCGTTTCCTCTGCTACTTCTGCCGTACCGGGAGACAGAACCAGAAGGCCATGTTCGACCACTTCGACTTTCTACTGGAGAACTCCAACATTCTGCTGTCGAGGCCGTCTCTGAGAGGATCTACGCCGCTCGATGTCGCTTATTCTAGTCTGATGGAGAATACTGAACTGGCTTTGGCTTTGAGGTATGTTGACTATAGGAAGATCTGCTGGGTTTTGAATTTGAGAGGTAAGTACATGTACCCTGTAAGGGCGCAGCAATTGGTCTCCTAAATATTGTTATAATATAGGTAGTTACACAATCTATTTCTTGCTAGGAACAAAGAAGTCGGAAAATATAGACATTGTCAGCTACAAGAATCAAAACAAATGTACTTAGTAATAACTGGGAAGGTAGGTATGTAATTTTTTTACGCAGGCAGTCAAATAATTATACAGGGTGTAACAAAAATAAGTAACCAAACTTTCAGGTGGGGTGTAGAATCGAACACTGAATTCAGGAAAAATATTTTAAAAAAATCCCGCCCTTTAGTTTTCGAAAAATAAAATAAATACGGAATGTTCACTACATTACGCAAACGACTGATGCACGTGTTTATTTGACATTAAAATATGATTAAAAGGTCTACGTACCTTGTGTACACCTTTTTAGCAGATAAACATCTTTTTACGGGGGGCACCCACGACCGGACACGCGATATCGCAGCAGCGCGCGCGGCGGCGGGCTGCACGTGTTGTAGTTATGTAGGAAGCTAGCCAATGCATTCCAATTTTCCCATTTCAATTTTCATCTCGTGGTATTCAATATCTGAATAACGCATACGAGCCATTTTTACGCACAAAAAACCGATAAGCGCCGCCGCGACCTTGCGCTTGCAATGATGCAACTAAACGGCCATTGACCCTATGATAACATTTCTGTGGTATGAGAGTTTGACAAAACTAACAATAAGCCGAGCATTGGGTGAACATTCGGATGAACTAAGTTTGTATACCTATCTCGCTCTCGCGCGCTAAAAGTTTGTGCCTTTTCTTGTCTCAATCTGGTGCTTCGGAAATGCAAATTGTAACAACCTTTTATGGGGTTCATTGTAAGTTACTCACTGTGTTTTTAAAGGTCAATGTGAAGGTAGGTACTTAGGTAGTCAACGATATGAAAAAATAAAAGCTAGTAGTGAATATCTTTTAGTAGGAAGGTGCATGCTTAATGAATGTACCTACTAACTATGCATTTTCGCGATAGAACGTGTGTAAAGACTTAAAATAATTTATTTATTTTTTAATTCCTAGAGGAAAATTGGAATGTATTTGTTGTACGTAAGCTACATATCTAAGCACGCCGTGCAGCCTGTTCGCTTCCGCTGCAATGATGTCGCGGGTCGATGACCGCGGTGGCCGCTCATTAGGGCACCGTTTAGGTGTTATGGGCTTATAAAAGAGATGAATACAGGTACTTAGGCCATTTTTTTTTAAATTCCAAATAGACAATGTATTCTATTGCCTAATGTTGTGAAAATTTCGTACCTATTTATTAAATTTTTCGAAAACTAAAGGGCGGGATTTTTTTTCAATATTTTTCCTGAATTCAGTGTTCGATTCTACACCCCACCTGAAAGTTTGGTTACTTATTTTTGTTACACCCTGTAGTTTAGATTTATCATTTAAAAACTCGTCAACGGAGTAGTAACATTTAGAAATAAGGTATTCTTTGGTTTTATTACAAAAAGCCGAATCTTTTTTCAGATCTTTGATGGAGTTAGGTATTTTATTATAAATATTTACTAGTCGTGAGTAGGGACCTTTGCTAAATTGTGTGAGTGTAGTCGAAGGTAGAATAAGTTTGTCTTCATTTCGTCTGTTGTACCTAGTTAGTAAAATGCTCAGATTTAGATTTAAAGAAATGTCGATATTTTATAACTGTCTTGTTGTTGACCTGAATAGATCAAGCCAATTATGAAGTAATAAGTAATATAAGTCGAATCTGACATCATGCAGTAGATAGGAGCGGGCTAACAATGATGATGCAAATTATACTCGATTCTAGAATCCTAGGTATTTTAAGTAACTTTTCGTGAAATATTATACCCTAATTTTTCTTAGTACTAATGTTAGTATTATAATGGTCGCGATTCAGAAGTCGCTAAAACTAAACTAAACTAATTTGACAGTACTAAAAGTGCTGCTGTCCCTTTCATAACGATCGAAATAAAAAGGATGGCATTATTTTTAGTGTTGTCAAATTAGTTAAGTTTAGTTGTGGCGACATCTGAATTGACACCAATATCTGTGGTTTTAGTAAGAAATATTAGTGGAAAATATTTTACTACATTGGTATCATCGGAGAAGCGGAGGAGTTTGCAAAAAAGGTTTTGGCAGCTTTCATTCATTTCAATCATCTCTCATCCGTTTTCAAACTTCAATAAGGGTAAAATATCTAAATAAACGCGATAAATACCCTTGAATATTAATAAAAATGTGTTCTGATCGCGTAAGTTTAAAAAACTTTAAAATTCTTTCTCTTCCTCTTATTTCAGAGAGCACTACCTAGAAAAGATAGCAGTATACCTGTCCCGCTGCGGGCTGCAAAGCAACTCCGAGCTCGTGGAGAAGGGATACCCCGACCTGGGCTGGGATCCTGTCGAGGGCGAGCGGTATCTGGACTTCTTGCGGTTCTGTGTCTGGGTATGTACACTACGCGTAGACAACAGGCAATCGACCACTCGCCAAATTTCATTAACATGTTCAGTGCCTTTGACGCACATGGTCAGCTGCGTAGCTGTGTGTCTCTTAGGTAGAAAAAAAAACGGTTAAGCTGTATCCGTGACGTAGTGATTATCTACGTGAAATGTCATAAGCGTGCTAGAGAGCAGTACATAGCGCGGCTCTGTGAGGGCTTGTGTGCTCACTTCACTCGCCGCACTGGAACCATCGGGAGCTCTGTCAAATGCGACCGCTCCCTCTCAAATTAAATAATGTACTGCTGAGTAATCATTAAATAAACATATCGCGAAATATGATAACTACATCTGTGCAAAATTTCAGCTCAATCGTTTTGGCGTGAAGAGGTAACAAACATCCATCCATTCATACATCTAAACATCCAAACTTTCGCATTTATAATATTAGTGTGATAGTGTGATTTTGTTCTTAATTCGTCGTGCAGCGTGCAGTTACAGCTCTATTTGCATAAGCGACATATTATTTAGTACGTATGTATGTACTACCGAATAATAGATTCTGACAAGTTATGGTATTTAAATAATTCCATTAGTCGTCTGGAAGAAATCTCTGCAAGGGATAAGACCGCCAATTGCAGGATACGATAGTTAGTATTTAAGAACTTCCTGTACCTACCTCATAGTAATCTTTCCTGCAATAAAGCTTTTATTATTATTATTATTATTATAGTTAGGTGCCATACGTCCAAAGAAATAAGCGATCTTGCCATTTCATTTTCTCGTTAAATTCTGGTTTTAGTAAACAGTAGCTAGGTACCTTGACATATTTCTTTCCATCCAAAGGTTGCCTGGAAGAGATCGCCTCTAAGCGATAAAGCCGCCCATTGTACTTGTGACTTATGTAATGTCTCTTATATTGTATTTTTGTTCGTGTACAATTAAGTATTTTGTATTGTACTGTGCCTATTTATTTCTTTAAAATAATCGTATAATTTATCTTCTCAGGTAAACGGCGAAAGCGTAGAAGAGAACGCGAACCTAGTAATCCGTCTTCTGATCCGTCGACCAGAGTGCCTCGGTCCGGCCTTGAGAGGGGAAGGCGAAGGGCTGCTGAAGGCTATCGTGGACGCCAACAAGATGAGCGAGAAGATAGCCGATAGACGGAAACTAAGGGAGATGGAGCAAGACGGAGATATGAGTGTAAGTTGCTACTACTAAATAACATAAGTATAAGTCAAAATGTCGGGGCTCGGGTCAGTTGGCACTAGGTATCGCTGGATCGACAAAGAGATGCCTCTCTTTATCAATCCAGCTCAGAACCGAGATGCCAGGAGAAGTCGTATGTTGGAGTCATATGAGTAAGTAAGAAAGACAAATGCAGAATGTAAAATAAAGCCATAAAAGCAATGGTCAATAGCTTTTTATTATATATTCATTTGGTTTGATTTTCCTGGCTGGATTATCTACACTTTTGATTCCAAGTCCAGATACTGAATTACAAATTTTTTCTGTCTCTTTCAGTTCAGCCACCCGCTACCAGAATCTGATGAAGATGAAGATTACATAGACACGGGCGCTGCCATCTTAAATTTCTACTGTACGCTGGTAGATCTGCTGGGACGGTGCGCGCCCGAAGCTTCGGTCATTGCTCTGGTAAGTTTCACCAGTTTCCGTTTAGCCTGTTACTTTCAGTTTTGCTGCTGAGATCTGACGAAGACTAAGACACTGCAGTAGAAATTCAAGATGGCGGCGCCCTTGTCTATGTTAAACGGGCGCCGCCATCTTGAATTGCTAGTGTACGCTGTTAAATTTGCTGCGACGTTGCGCGCCAGAAACTTCTGACATTGCTTTGGTAAGTTTGTTACAGATTTGTGCCCAACCTGGGCATAGATTTTAATTTCGATGATAATGTTGGAACCATATCTAGGCTGTTATATTTGATCAAAGATTTTGATTTACAGACTTAATAAAATCTTTTGACTTCAGATCAGAGCGAAGACTTATTTATTGATCTGTCTTTCTTTAGACAATACAAAATATCTAGCAACATTACATGTCACGAAAGCTAAGGAAATATGGCCCGACGCTGAAAGACAATATCTATCGGTGTAATGTATTGTAATTAATATTGTAAATAATAAATATTGTAATGTATTGTATATCAGTTATCTAGTACCAATAACACCAGGATTATTAATTTTATTAGATGTTTCAATTTTCGCATCAATTTCAAGTCTAAGTTGTTACGATAAGTTTTTTTGCCTATATCGTACTACAGGACAGAAGCCGCCCCATTCATTTCCAACATCTCGATCCTTTGCGATCTCTGAAATTTTATGCCTGCTAAACTCTGAGCCCATGGAAAAGTTTGGGGGAGACCTTTTGTCCCAGCTGTGGGAGAACATAGGTTAAAAAAACTGAGCCCAGACTTTCCAATACAACATGGTGCCCTCTTATTCGAATTTCTACCACGGTGGCCAGTCCCAACGAAGACCAGCCAGGTGCGCAGGACATATACAATGCACAAGTGTGCACTGTATATGTCCTGCCTGTCCGTAAACATAGTATTCCCTCACTCTCATAATCCGATGGACGGCAGACCGATACGACTGTTGAGAGGTTAGGGGCAGATCCAACAGCATAACTGCTCTAAAACCGAATAAAACGAATTATCTTTACAGGGCAAGAATGAATCTCTGCGAGCCCGCGCCATCTTGCGGTCACTCGTGCCTTTAGAAGATTTACAGGGTGTGCTCAGTCTGAGGTTCACTCTAAATAACCCCGCGGCCGGCGAGGAAAGACCTAAATCCGGTAAGACAAGAATTCTTCTAAGCCGATATCATTGGCAGATCCTTTGTTCAAACTCATGGAGTCTGTGCAAAATGAGAAGTGTCTTAGGAATTGTGGTCGTGCGTGTGCCATTTATTTAATTTACTACTTTTGTTGCGTTGACAACACTGGTCTGTCATTACCACTAAGACTAAAAGTGATCGATACTTGGTATAGACATCGTGACACCGACTGTTTTCATCAGCACTCGGATCATCAGTAATCTTAATGTTAGTTCACCGTAACGCCACGACGGTTCTCTTTTTGCACAGACTCTATAAAATATCATCATCATCATCAGTGTGTGCACTATCATTATGATAGTTCACATCTGGTCGGCCGGCGGGCGGCGACCTCCCCTAATGAGCGCCTTAGCGCCCTGTCTCCAGCCGCATCCAGCATTTGCCATCAGTTTCTCGCAGGTCGTCATCCCACCTGGTTACAGGCTGTCCTACGCTACGAAGCTAGTTCAAAACGATGGCTTCTCAGCTACTGCTTTGCACAGAACATGCTCCTATAAAGATTTTAAACGATCCATGCGATTAAATGCTGAACTGATTGTCACTTTTCCTTTCCTCGCTATACCCATGTTTCACTTCTCAATGATACATTCTTAAGTAAGAAGAGGTATAGATTTTTTTTTAAATCTTGCTTGCGTTTTTCTTATACTGGAAGCCTAGATTAGTTAGATCCCGTCGACAATTATATGAGAAAACTGAAGACAATCCCGCCAGAATTTAAAATTATCAATACTTATCTATATCATAGTTAGGAGACCCAGCAGTGGGTAAAGTCAGGTTGCGCATAATGATGATGATGAAAACATTTTCTAATGCCAATTTCTTTACAGACATGCCCTCCGGTTTAATCCCCGGTCACAAGCAAAGCGTCGGTCTCTTCCTGGAAAGAGTCTACGGTATTGAAACGCAAGAGTTATTCTACAGACTGCTGGAGGAGGCCTTCTTGCCTGACTTGAGAGCCGCTACTATGTTGGACAGGGTAGGTGTTACTTCCCCCTCAACCTCAACAGCCAATATTGGTCCACTGCTGGACGCAGGCCTCCCCCTGATAAGTGCCTTATTGACTTTTATCACAGGGAGGTAATGAGTATAATGCCCACGCTGGGCATGCGGGTTGGGGATCGCAGTTCGGTGGTGGTGGCACCGGGGGCGGGCAGCAGGGGGCGCTGCTGCCCGCCCCCGGTGGATATCCCTTTGTCGCCTCTTACGACACCCGCGGGCAGAGTTGGGGTGGTTCAAATTCTATCTTAATTTTCTAGATAAACCCTCATTTTCTGTAAATATTGGAAAGCTTAAAACTCAAATCATGGTAAATATCCCGCTGTAAATGACTTAAGTGTTAATGACCATGATGGATTTACAAGTTTTATCATATTGCGTAGTTGTAGGTTTGATTTTATTGAGTTTATTTTTATCAAAGTATAATTTAACCTAGCTTAAGCTAATTCTTAGTAATATTTGTTGAATCGGGTCCGAAATAAAATCCATTTTACAGAATGACGGCTGTGAATCCGACATGGCGCTATCAATGAACCGTTACATCGGCAACTCCATCCTACCGCTCCTCATCAAACACGCCAACTTCTACAACGAAGCGGAAAACTACGCTAGTTTGTTAGATGCTACGCTGCATACTGTTTATAGGTAAGTTTCTAAACATGCACGTGTGGAGTGGAGACTGCGAGTCGGCAAACATAGTGTAGGATGCCCTTTGGGCAGGTGGGATTACGATCTGCAAGAGACGGCTGGCAGATGTTGGATGCATCAAACTGAGGGCGTAAAATCAGTGGACATGCAAATGATGAAATTTTATAACCTACAAGTACCCTGTATACAGGGCAAGGAGGACATCGCCTGCCTTTTTGGTTAAAAATAGTTCAACATGAGACTGATAATTTTCAGTTTACAAGTTTATTCCGGTCTTCCCCTCACGTCCCAGAAGCCGGTATTCGGACCCACCTGACAATACAGGGTCGCATATTTAGATCGGTCAGTATGAGAAATCTGAAACTATAAGACATACCTACGAAGATCTCTTCTTAGGAACCATGTCATCGATTTTAGTAAAAAGAAAAACTGCATTCATACATTTAAAAAAAACTTGTACTCGGGAATCGAACCCGGACGTTTTGAAAAATTACAACACTATTTATGTTAAGTTATTGATTGTGAAGGTCTTAAGCAGTAAATGTTTCTATGAAACATGTCTATAATGAATTTAACATGTTTAATTTTAGTAGGTACCCATAACACAAGCTCTGCTTAGCTTGGGGCTAGATAATGGTGTGTGGATTGTCCAGCATTATTTATTTATATTTATTTATTTACTTGCTTAAATAATATCTTTATGCAGAAAGAAAATAACAATCAACTAATAGAAATAAATTACAACTAGTATTTACCATTGAAACAATTGACCTAACTGCAGACTGTTGCAAACAATCTACCACGTCCCCAAGCTTTGCTTAGCTTGGGCTAGAAGATTCTGTGTGAATTATTTCGTATAATTTTTTTGCTTAACAGGTTATCAAAGAACCGCATGCTGACCAAAGGCCAGCGCGAGGCAGTCTCAGACTTCCTGGTGGCCCTCACGTCCGCCATGCAGCCCTCTATGCTGCTCAAGCTGCTCAGGAAACTCACGGTGGACGTGTCACGTCTGTCTGAGTACACCACGGTGGCTTTGAGGGTACGTACACACTGTCTCATCTGAAAACGTCCATCGGTGGACATAGACCACCCTCAAAGATTACAGTAGCCGTTCTACACGGATTGCTGGCCTTGACCTATTATTTTAATCTATTTTAAGACGTTCTTACGTGCGTAATCTGCCTATGAGAAATGCATACAAGACACTGAATAAAAATTCTGTCCTTAAAATGCATGAGGTTTAACGGGATATTTACCATGATTTGAGTTTTGAGCTTTCCAATATTTCGGCACTGTTTCATGCGCCATGATCACGGAATAACTGAAGGCACTGCGGGTGAGTTTTAACCGGTGAGACTGTGCCGAAATAATACAAAGCTTTAGAAACCATGGAAAATATCCCGTTGTAAATGACTTTAGTGAAATCTCCAATGTTAAAGAAACCCGAGCCAGCGAGTCAACTAAATAAATTTGGGGGCTTCGTACCTAGTCGAAGCTCTATTTACTTCAATCTACCAAATCGTATTTTTTTATGACCTTATTTCATTGATAGAAAAAATCGTACCATGGTAAAATCACTCTAACTTCTCAAACTCTTCCCACAGCTCCTAACCCTACACTACGAACGCTGCGCCAAATACTACGGCAGCACCGGCGGGCAGGGCATCTACGGCGCGTCATCAGACGAGGAGAAACGTCTCACCATGATGCTGTTCTCCAACATCTTCGACTCTCTCAGCAAGATGGACTATGAGCCGGAGCTGTTTGGGAAGGCGCTGCCTTGCTTGATTGCTATTGGTAAGTTCTAGAACTATGAATACTAGGGCAGCACTGGTGGGCAGGGCATCTACGGCGCGTCATCAGACGAGGAGAAACGTCTCACCATGATGCTGTTCTCCAACATCTTCGACTCTCTCAGCAAGATGGACTATGAGCCGGAGCTGTTTGGGAAGGCGCTGCCTTGCTTGATTGCTATTGGTAAGTTCTAGAACTATGAATACTAGGGCAGCACTGGTGGGCAGGGCATCTACGGCGCGTCATCAGACGAGGAGAAACGTCTCACCATGATGCTGTTCTCCAACATTTTTGACTCTCTCAGCAAGATGGACTATGAACCGGAGCTGTTTGGGAAGGCGCTGCCTTGCTTGATTGCTATTGGTAAGTTCTAGAACTATGAATACTACGGCAGCACCGGCGGGCTGGGCATCTACGGCGCATCATCAGACGAGGAGAAACGTCTCACCATGATGCTGTTCTCCAACATCTTCGACTCTCTCAGCAAGATGGACTATGAGCCGGAGCTGTTTGGGAAGGCGCTGCCTTGCTTGATTGCTATTGGTAAGTTCTAGAACTATGAATACTACGGCAGCACCGGCGGGCTGGGCATCTACGGCGCATCATCAGACGAGGAGAAACGTCTCACCATGATGCTGTTCTCCAACATCTTCGACTCTCTCAGCAAGATGGACTATGAGCCGGAGCTGTTTGGGAAGGCGCTGCCTTGCTTGATTGCTATTGGTAAGTTCTAGAACTATGAATACTACGGCAGCACCGGCGGGCTGGGCATCTACGGCGCATCATCAGACGAGGAGAAACGTCTCACCATGATGCTGTTCTCCAACATCTTTGACTCTCTCAGTGAGATGGACTATAAACCGGAGCTGTTTGGGAAGGCGCTGCCTCGCTTGATTGCTATTGGTAAGTTGTAGAACTATCAATACTACTGCAGCACCGGTGGGCAGGGCATCTACGGCGCGTCATCAGACGAAGAGAAACGTCTCACCATAATGCTGTTCTCCAACATCTTTGACTCTCTCAGGAAGATGAACTATGAACCGGAGCTGTTTGGGAAAGCGCTAAATTCGCGCTGAATCGCTAAATGTGTTGCTTAGCGCAAAACTTGGGAACGGCTAGACCGATATAGCATTTTTTTATATCTTCCTTGAAGTCCGTGGAAGGATCTTATGAAGAGATTTTTTTTAATCACCCGGAAAACGTAATATTCACGGAATAATTTATGCCCGCCCGAGGTAACAAACATCCATCCAAACTTTTGCGTTTAGTATATGCCCGCGGCTTCGCACGCGTTTTTTCTATGGAAACGTTTAAAGGTGATTTCTATCCCATAGGAACTGATTTATGCGATAAAAAGCCTATGTTTGATTCCAGGATTAGAGTTACCTGTATGCAAAATTTCAGCTCGACCCGTTCAATAGTTTTGGCCTGAAGAGGTAACAAACATCCATCCATCCAAACTTTCGCATTTATAATATTAGTGTGATAGTGTGTAATGTGTATTAAGTATATCACTACCTAAAGCTCTAATTCTTTTTTTAATATTATATCTCAAAACCCTGATGACAAATACTAGTCATTTATAACGGGATATTTACCATGATTTGAGTTAAATGACTTTAGTGTTAATAATCATGATGGATTTAAGACTTAAGAAGTTATGTTATAGCACATTTGAGATTATCATCATAAGCTCTGCTTACTTTTGGGCTACATGATGCTGTGTGGATCAGTCTAGAATCATTATTATTTACTAACGGTAAGCTTAGATTACAGGGTGGCTTTTTTAGATGGTAGTGGATAAAGATTTCTCGTTCGCTTCTTTACTTTACCATAACAAGATTGAAGTGAACAAAAACTCAAAGTGATCCCTTTATTTCCTAGTTTTACTTTATGTAATTTGAATTTTTGTGACTTATCCAAGAGTCCTGTAAGGTCTAAAGGAAATAAAGCACTTTGATATATGACCAAATCTGAAACCATGAGAGTTAGAGAAAAGTCGTGGAAGAAGGAGTTATGGGCTCAATTTTTGAGAAAATAAAAGTACTTGTTTTTTACGGATTGTTTTATTAAAGTTTACAAAATAACGAATGCTGTTTGATCAAGGATAAACCCTATTAAAATCAGGCTAATTAAATTTATTTTAAACGCTGCCCTCACATATCTTGGCCCCGCATTATTAAATCTAATTGTAAAATAAAAACTGCATAAGTAAGTACGAAATGCACGTCCCCTCCACTACGTCGTACAATCGGCGTTCATTTTTAGAATGGTTTCTCTCTACTTGTTTTTTTGCGGATTATTTTATTAAAGTTTACAAATTTTATAACAATATTTGATCAAGGATAAACACTTACATTATAGAGGCTAATTACATTTTACTTTAAAAGCCGCCCCCCTTTCCTTGCATTATTGAATCAAATTGTTTCATGTTCTATTATAAGATGTCATACGGGACACCATTCAAAAATTAGCTATAATCTTAAATCTCTTCACACGCGAACACGGCGAGCTTTCCTCAAAGACAACTTCTCGAAATTATTTTTTTCTTATATGAGATTCCTGGAACGCTTCGTCAGCGCGATCTAGCCCTCGTTCACTTTTAGTAGCGACATCTAGTTATGTTAGGGTGAACTGTGTCTACACGTGTAAATGTGTGTGTGACACAAGAGACATAAAACGCGTAGCGTAGTTTCAGTGAATTGAAACACTGCTAGAATGTTCCTTTTGCCCGCGGAAATTTCGATACATGTGGCAACAAAATAGTCGTCTCAACTCCTGTAGCTACATTTTGTAAGGCTTTGGCTATTTTGCAAAAAAAACATAAAGGACAAAATGT
Organism: Eupithecia subumbrata; assembly: GCA_949316285.1. Lineage (NCBI taxonomy): Eukaryota > Metazoa > Arthropoda > Insecta > Lepidoptera > Geometridae > Eupithecia > Eupithecia subumbrata. The sequence goes on from OX438649.1 coordinate 6,263,872, forward strand.
GAAAAAGCAAGATTGAATCGGAGTTTTATAAGTTTTGTATTCGGTTGCTTGTGTATTTTTGCCCTAATTTTTAAATTTGTTATTGACCAATTTTAGTTTTTTTGTTTTTATTTATCTACTCTTCAAAAAATCGGTTTATGTAGATTGAGATAAAGGCAGAAAAGAAACAAGGGGTTTTGTCCCTAATGCCCAGTGCAGGTACAAAACCCCTTGCTTAGCAAAACTTTTAACAAAAATTAATGTAATGAGAATCGGGGAAATTAAAATTGATTGTTTGAATAGTAAATAAAACCAAAAATCTAAAATTTAACGTAGGTTTGGTTTTTTTTCTAAACACTTAGGTATAGTGCGACCAGTTCTAAATTATGTGATGCCTTACGGGATATCATAAAAATTTTGTTCTAGTATCAGTGCTTTTAACGCGCACTCACTGCAATCCAACCGACTCAACATTATTAATTTCCACGTAGTGGATTCTTGGAACGCTTCGTCACCGCGATTCAGACGTCGTCGGTCACATTTAGTAGCGACATCTATGTAATTTCGGGGTGAACTACTGGGTTGTGTTCTGCGCATGTGTCGATGTGTGAACGAGTGTCTGCATGTGTGTGTGACACAGAACTCGATTCACTTTATTAACACATTAATAACCTACTAGGTTCGCTGATTTAACGTGTGTTTAAAATTAATAAAAGTTAGTCGTTGTAAGGAAAGAAATAGAGTTTTGAAGACAAATAATTTTTGTTTTTAGGTAACTATAGGCCTATGTTGAAGAAGAAAACAACCACCTTTTATATATTTAGAAAAATGTTATGGACTTAAGAATCAAAGAAAAAATGTCACTTTATCACTTTTAGGGTTTTGAAGATCGAAGATCGGTTTCAAAACCCTTATGGTCTCGCTTTGTCTGTCCTTTTTTCCCTCCTTAATAACTCAAAAACTACTGCAGCTATCAACTTGAAATTTAAAATAATAATACATTTCGTGCGCCTGTACAGATTTAGAGAAAAATAAATGAAAATAAATGAAAAATTAAAATGAATATTTTCCATACAAATTGTGATGCCGAAATTTTAAAAGATACCTACAGAGTCATATGGGGTATCAAATGAAAGGTATCATTTTGAACATTTCTAAATACTTTTTGAAATTTTTGTAGGTTCCATACTTTTTAAAATATTTCGAAAAAAGTCGAAAAAATACCCATTCCCCCCCCCCTATCTCCGAAGATTGCAGAGCGAACCATGTAAAATGTATGAAGCGTTTATAGACATGGGTCTATATTTTACAGGAAAAATATAGAGAAGTTTGAAAAAAGAACACTTTTTGAAAAATGGTCAAAAAGGGGGGGAATAATTTTCAAAAGGGGAAGCTACCTCACCGAGTGGGGTATCAAATAAAAGGTATCGGTTTGTACGTTTCAAAACAGTTTTTCAAATTTCTGTAAGTTTCATACATTTTGAAATATTTTGAAAAAAGTCGAAAAAATACCCATTCCCCCCCTATCTCCGAAGTTTGCAGAGCGATCCATTTAAAATGTATGGAGCGTTTGTAGATATGGATCTATATTTTTTTTTTTTTTTTTTTTTTTATTGTAGTCTAGCATACATTTCTAAATACACTAGAATAACATTACAATCTAGCCATAGATTTGACTAATGGGTAATTTTGTTTTAACTTAATTTTATACATTCATTACATTACACTAAGAACGTGTCCATCGGCACTTTTCTTATTGTCTCTATTTAAGGGGAAGACACTTGGTTCATGTGTTCTTTAAAATTAGCACTTATGCACTTTCACTATAACTAAAACTACACTAACTCGAAAGGTTTAGTTCTTTTGAGCCTTCTCACTATGTCCGTGTTGTCGAGGAGCTGGATAGCCTCGACGTTCACATGATGATGAAGCCTCAGTTCATGTGCCTCTGCGTATTTTTGTATTATTCTATCGACGTATTCAATCTTCAGGTCCCGATGAAGATCGCCATTTCTTACATACCAGGGAGCGTTAACGATTGCCCTGAGTACTTTATTCTGGAATCTTTGTATAATGGCTACATTTGTCTTTTTGGTACAACCCCAGAGCTGTATGCCATAGGTCCAAATTGGCATAAGGACTTGTTTATATAATAAAACTTTATGTTGTACTGCTAGAGTAGAATTTCTTCCAATTAGCCAGTACATCTTTTTGTAGCGAATCTCTAGCTCTTCTTTTTTCTTTTTGACGTGAGCTTTCCAGCGTAGCTTGGCGTCAAGGGTCATGCCCAAATATTTCGCTGTGTTAGCATATGGTATTACGACTCCGTTGATGAATACGGGATGATAGTCTTCTCTTTTATTTGTGAAGTTGATATGAATAGATTTAGATTCATTTAATTTGATTCGCCAGGTTTTTGTCCAGTTGTGTATTTTATTCACTGCCACTTGGACTTTTTCGGCGGCAAAACAGCACCATCGCAACATTTGCTGATGACACTGCTATAATAGCCACAGGAAGAACCCAAGCTGATCTATATTTTACAGGAAAAATATAGAGAAGTCTGTAAAAAGAACACTTTTTGAAAAATGGTCAAAAAGGAATAATTTTCAAAAGGGGGGCTACCCCACCAAGTGGGGTATCAAATGAAAGGTATCGGCTTGGACATTAGAAACCAGTTTTTCAAATTTCTGTAGCTTTCATACTTTTTGAAATATTTTGAAAAAAGTCGAAAAATTTACCATTACCCACCGAACCACCCACTTAACCGAAGCATGCAGAGATCCATCTGAAATGTAGGTTGGTACCTACTATTCTTAGGTACCTATTCGTTAAATTGCGAAGTCTCTAACCGGTACTTTTGGTACATATTTGTTGACAAACGTTCAAAACCCTCGGCGCGCGAGTTACACTCGCACTTGACGGATCTTGTTTAATATTGGCTCATTTTCTATGAATATCTTTTTCTAAACTTACCAGGAACATCTTTTGTTTTGTTGAAAATAGACCCAAAACTTGATAAATAAAACCGGGTAAGAGTGAATCTGACTCGCGCATGGAAGGTTCCTTACCAAAGTAAAAGATTTAAGAAAAAAAAATGACGAGATGATAAATGAAAATGAACATTTAAAATACACATTGTGATTCGAAATTTTAAAAGATACACCTACAGGGTCATGTGCCTCCTACAGAGGTGTTAAAAAACACAAAAGGAAGCTGCTGGCCCTTCCTCTGCTAGGCTCCCTTATTCGTCTCTTTCAATATACCCACGGGCTGAGTTTAATCCTTACGCCGCGACCGCTATGACCATAATTAGTATTATTATTTGCTAATGTTATGTTTCTTTTACTACAGGTTGTGCACTACCGCCTGACTACTCTCTTTCCAAGAACTATGACGATGAATTCTATGGGAAAGAACACTCGGAACAAACTGGTGAGTAAAACTCAATTTATTTACATTGTATATTTTTTTTTACTCTATGGATGTTAATAATATTCTATTCTATTATTTATTTATATTTTCCAGTGGCAGACAATCCCCAATACGACCCCCAACCAATCAACACGACCTCGGTAGCTCTCAACAACGATCTGAACACGATCGTGCAGAAATTCTCTGAACATTACCACGACGCCTGGGCCAGTCGGAAGATAGAGAATTCTTGGGTCTATAATGAATCCTATTCCGATGGCCAGAAGAATCATCCGAGGCTGAAGCCGTATAATATGCTGAATGACTATGTAAGTTACTCTATGACTTTTAATATTTTAGTTAGTCAGAATTGTGCGTATTTTTTAGAATTAAGTGTTCTTAACGTGAGTAGGTACAGAGTCCTTACGCACCTCTATACTATAAGCATTTACTTGTATTGTAACAGAACATTAAGCATGCTAAGCCGTTGGTCCTGCGCCTGACCTCTCCCCGGTCGTTTCGATCTATCGTCCCATCGGATTATGAGAGTGAGGGAAAAGAGAGTACACTTGTGTTTGCGCACACACTTCACTTGTGCACATATGTCCTGCACATCTGGCTAGTCTCCGATTAGGCTGGCCACCGTGGTCGAAATTCGGCTAGGAGGACATCATCATCAATAGCACAATGAGCATTCGCTGTTTTTAAATTTAATTGAACCACACTTCGAACATAACGCTCGTTGTTTGTTATAACATGATTTTAAAAACCAGCGAACGTTTTGGTGTAACAGTTTATCAAGCAAAGGCACGAGCGCGGGTGACGAGGCGTGAGGTGTATGGGCTGAGAGAAAATGTACGCTAGGTACAAAGAAATGTTACAGGTAAATGTTGTGTTCTGCCGGCATAGAATTTCAACAACCCAACTCTTCCCGCGGCCACAGATATTATAATACTATACTAGTACAGATGCCTCATCTCATAGTAAAAAATGGGATTCGCTTCGGGCGAGATTTGAGCGGGCCAACTAGTTGTTGTTTTAAATTCACTAGATGGCGCAAGACTTGGCCCGCGAGAACGAATGAAAAAATACCGCCTTCCACTACTAGATGTCGACTTATGCGATATTTTAACCCTCGGTCAGTCGCGCATTTTTTGTTTACGTGGTTAGTCGCATGGGGTCTCTGAAGACCCCAATAATAAACAGGCTAAAAAAGACCTTTATACTTCATTTTTCCTAATTTTCTATTCAAATCATTGGTTATTAACTTAATAACAATAAAACTACAACAAGTTGCCTAGATATATTCTTTTACTGCTACCTTAAACTTACAGTCCAAAAATAGGAACATAAATTTTCCTCTTGGCATCATAATCATAAAAAAAATGTTTTATCCCAACTAAATGAAGGAAAGTTTCTTTGTAATAAAATTATATGCAATAACACTTAAATAACGAACACTTTTACGTAAAATTTTGAATCCTCTAACAAAAAAATATATAAACTTTTACCAATTGAAGTCAGACAATTTTTTAATAACTTTCTATTTGATGTTATCTTTGCAAAAATGGCAAATAGATTTAAATTTTCGATCTGTTTTTCTTGGACAATGAACACAACGCTTTCTTAAAGGAACGAAATTATTTTCATAGGGTTGAACATTCTGAAGAGGATGTATGAATCGTCTCATAGTCTGTTTCGATTCTCGAGCCAAAGTTGAAAAGGTGGCCGGCGATCAATTGTAGATGATAATATTTGAAAACCAGTGTTTACAAAAATATTTCACTTCATTTTGTTATCCGAACTCACAGTACTCGTAACTCACGCCACATATTATGTGAGCATTGACAGCTCCATCCGTTCAACAATCCCAGAACCTGCTGATGCTTATTTACAGATTTCAAATTATCAGGCAGTTCGTCTGAAGATACCTGATGATGTTCTGTAGGTTTATCTTCACAGTCCTGCTCTGAGTCAGTGTTATACTCACTTCTTTCATGCGGGTATACCGCTTACATCTTCTTCATCATTACAACCGTAAACATCGTCGCTTTCATGTTCTAACCAGCTCTATGTAGGACGTTGTATTTTTTTGTTCATTTTATAAGTTAATTTTATCAAAAACAGTAAAAAATAATTATAAAATATATGGAAGAAAAGAAATAGAACTATACTATTATCTTCAATTTTACCTACGCGGTTAGTCGCGTGGGGTCTTTCAAAGCCCGTACGCGCAAAACACTTCTATAACTCACGGTCCTTGCATGCAAATTAAAGTAAGCAATGAGTCGCGGCAACTTTAATCCAACTTAGGAGGGTACATAAAATATTGAACGGCTGGGATAGTTTTAACTGTTTAAATTTTACATTTTTGTAACACCTGGGCTTTCAAAGACCCCACGCGACTAACCGAGGGTTAATGACGCCATCTAGTAGTGAGTAGACTTGCTTATAATTTTCTAAAAAGCGACAATAGATAGGTACTTACGGTTTATTTAATTTGAGAACATAGACTTGAATAACGTTTTTCATCTCGTACTATAAAGATAGGTAGTGTATAGTAATACAGCAAGTTCCACTTACTTTTGTGGGGTAGGTACCTACTTAAGGTGCGCATCGTAGAATAGATCCCTGGTGACTAAAAGGACTAAACTAAGAAGAAAGTCCAACTAAATCTAAATATTCGTATTATAATAATATACTGAAATCTACTCATGTCATTCACAACGGATTATACAGGTGAGTTTTTTTAGGGCCACTGAGGAGAGAAACGGTGTGAGCTATCGAAAAGTATCGAATGTTGCACGGTGCTCGATTTTGAAAAAAATAACTTCTGCATTTGAAAAAGTCAAGTTGTTTTTTAGTTTCAATTCTTTTTATTTTAGTAAAATGAGTTTTTGAACGTTCCGATTCTAATCTGAACGTGTAACCTCTACTGAATTCATAAAGTTGAATTTAAATAAAATCAATTTTGTAGGATTTTGTAGATTTTCAATACAGCCAGCGTCTTGGGGACGCTTCCGACTGGTATTGATATGGATCAGTTGAGCTACCTGTACATTATTTGCAACAGTCTGCAGTTAGCTCAATTGTTTCAATTGTAAATACTAGTTCTAATTTATTTATTTAATTTGATTGCAATTTTCTTTGTGAATAAACTATTTTGAAGGTGTTCCAGCAACTTTGGGACTAGTCAAGTCTTACACTAGTTAAGTCATGACATAGTCGTCATACTTTTATTTATTGAACAAAGAATCGAACAAAGAACCCAAAAATAAAAAACCTAAAAAACACTAAAACTTAAAAAAAAGGTCTATTGAATGAAGGCCTTAATTAGGGTTTTGATGATCGAAGATCGGTTTCAAAACCCTTATGGTCTCGCTTTGTCTGTCCTTTTTTCCCTCCTTAATAACTCAAAAACTACTGCAGCTATCAACTTGAAATTTAAAATAATAATACATTTCGTGCGCCTGTACAGATTTAGAGAAAAATAAATGAAAATAAATGAAAAATCAAAATGAACATTTTCCATACAAATTGTGATGCCGAAATTTTAAAAGATACCTACAGAGTCATATGGGGTATCAAACGAAAGGTATCGGTTTGGACATTTCAAACCAGTTATTTAAATTTCTGTAGCTTTCAAACTTTTTGAAATATTTCGAAAAAAGTCGAAAAATTTACCAATACCCACCTTAACCGAACCACCCATTTAACCGAAGCATGCAGAGAGATCCATCTGAAATGTAGGTTGGTACCTACTATTCTTAGGTATTCGTTAAATTGCGAAGTCTCTAAACGGTACTTTTGGTACATACTTGTTGACAAACGTTCAAAACCCTCGGCGCGCGAGTTACACTCGCACTTGACGGATCTTGTTTTTTATTTAAATCGAGCACGTAACTATTAAGATGACTTTTCGATAACTCTCACGGTTTAAGAGCCTCAGTGGCCCTAAAAAAACTCACCTATGTACCAGGATTAGAGTTTTGAGCTTTCCAATATTTTGGCACACCTTCATGCGCCATGATCACGGAATAACTGAGGGCACTGCGAGTGAGTATATCTTAAATTGTGGTAAACTACCTGGGCCCGGTGGCTTCGCCCGCGTTGAAATCATACAAATTTAAGAAATTTACTGCGCTTTACCCTGGGGGTAGTTTTGTAAAAGTAAAAAATACTCAATTTATTATTTACTTTATAGTTTATTTAAACCGAGTTTTGAGTGAATCGAACCAAGGAATTATAATTTTTCATAAAAAATTGACCACCCTGTATATCTTGCAATAAATTCTAAAGCGTTTTTGGCTTCTTTATTACTTCGATCACTATCACCACAAAAATCTTCATTTCCTTCTAATAAATCAACAAATCAACCATTTTACTCAAAACATACCTACAGCACAAGACCTCTCCATAATTAATTAATTTGCGAATTTATTTTTAAGAGGTACTGTATTTTCAAATATTTCGTTATTGATTCCTGGCAGACAATTTGTTTCCTGCAGCCAACGTTGCATTGTTGATGGTGCTGCTAATGTTATCCCTGAATTATGATTTATTATTAATAAGCCGAAGGTGATTTGTAATATAAAGACATGCAAAAGTCCGACAACTTGCCAAAAATGGTTCGAATAAGAAAGAATGCAAGTTCAGTTAGAAATATAGCCGGGTCACTAAAATATCACTGAAAAACTCTCAATTAACGAACAGCAGGACGGATACAGTGCGAAGTACATCAAATCCAACAAACAAAGTAAAAGTAAAGCCTCTACCCCACAGCCGCGATTTTGAAGAGCGTCTCTCCGTCGCGCGATTTGTTGCGATATTTGTTTGCAGTACATTTTGTACTAACACGCATACTATCTTACTCACACTGACGGCGCGTTTCCGCGTCCTGTGATTTTGCGATAATCAATTAAATTTAAACATTTTGTATTTAGTACGCATGCATTTTGCATTTTTGGGGGGGGCGCCGGCAGCGCCCGGAGTTTAGAAATGGCGCTTACAAAAACGCAGCTGTGTGTAAGGAATCGCGCTACAAAATCGTGACAAATCGCGCGACACAAGACGCGCTTCAAAATCGCGTTTGTGGGGTAAAGGCTTAAACCGCTCGCTCGTGACACTTAACTGACAATTAGTTTGCGTTTGGTTCATTCGGTCACGGTGGACCCAAATAATTATTTAGAAAATAAAACAAACAAAAAACGAAACGCATTTCAATAAAAAAACCTGTTTCGCCATCTGTCGAGGAGTAGCGCTTACTATTTACTACCATACAAAATAATCATGAGAATTGATAAGTTCATTTTAATTCCGCAAGGAGAACTTCGATCCCAATGAAATTATAAAATTATGATTATTTTTATTTAAAGGCATACAAATTCAATTATATTGTACTTAGGGGTTTTGCCTAAAAGCGTGCAAACATTTTTGTAATGAAATTCTATATTATTTTGTCAGTATACACAAACTTCGATAACGAAGTGATACACCTAACGCCATCAATTGTAATTTTTTTGAACCAAAAACCTTTTCTATGGAATGAGACCCCATGCCGCGGCTGTCGTAAGAGGCGACTAAAGGGATATCAACCGGAGGCGGGCAGCAACGCCCCCTGCAGAACAATACTAAAACTGAACTGCGATCCCCAACCCGCATGACTAGCGTGGGGATTATGGGCATTACCCCCCATGTCATAAAAGCCAATAAGGCGCTTGTCAGGGGGAGGCTTGCGTCCAGTAGTGAACCAATACAGGCTGTTGAGATTGAGGTTTTACGGCGAAACAAAATGGGTGAACGAAGGCCCTTATTCCTATCTGAGATTTTACTGATAGGTGTCCTTATGAATTGTTTTAGATAACCAATATTATTTCAACAATTTGTGCAGTAATTGATTTGTGAATCAGCTAGATAAAACCATACATTATTTCGATTAAATTTACAGGAGAAAGAGCGCTACAAGGAACCAGTCCGCGAATCACTGAAGGCACTGCTCGCTATTGGCTGGTCGGTGGAACATTCAGAGGTGGACATACCTAGCACCAACCGCAGCTCGATGCGACGACAGTCCAAGTCTGGAGGCGTAAGTAGTCCATGCTACCTTTTTGGGGGATCTCTTTAGTTTTTATATTGACATGTCTACTTTATTCACAAATAAAATTTTGAAATAAATTAGTACCAACTAGTATTTACAATTGAAAAAATTTAGCTAACTGCAGACTGTTGCAAACAATTAACAGGTAGCTCAACTGATCTATATCAAAACCAGTCGGCAAGCGTCGTCAAGACGCTGTCTGCTTGATATATGTATCTTGCAAAAAAGTATTAAGAACTCGGTTTATAAAACTGGTATAGCCATATGTAATATATTTTGAAGAAAACATGCCAGTACCTCTTTTTATTATATTCTATGCTTTCTTAGCTTTATGGTCCGTGATGATAGCTTGTTCAGTCATATCTAAGCTAGAGTGACGTTGAAGCGTCTACACCACAGCCGCGATTTTGAATGGAGTCATGTGTCGCGCGATTTATTGCGATATTTGTTTCCAGTACATTATTGTACTAAGACGCATACGATCTTACACACTGCTGCGATTTTATCGCTTGTTACATGTCATAAAAGTACAAATAATAAAAAATAGTTCACAAGTCCGGCATAGTAAATCAATCCAATGAATTAAATTATAAAAATAAAAAATATTGGTCATCACATCACAAATAATAAATTCTACAATAGATTGACATAAAATTAAAAAAATAAAATTTAAATATATAAACTATGAGGTGTAAATGTTATGCCATAAAATCATTTTCATCAAAGAATTCGTCAACTCTATACAAGGCTTGCTCAATAAGCCAGTTATTCAGCAGTTGAAAATCGCAACAAATCACGCGACACAAGACGCACTTCAAAATCGCGGCTTTAGGCTTTATACCAAGAAAAGCGTTACTCAAGAATAGATTGATGACTGAGCAAGATAATAATAATAATTAAATAATATTTCATAATACCTCTAAGTGTTTGATAACCATTATTAGTTAGTGTCTGTTTCCGGCTTATGTCAACTGAAACAGCAAACAGTTCTCAGTAATTATTGCTTAAGTTGAGAGAGTTTATTGAAAAAAAGTATGAATTCTATGGAAAAATGTCATATAGATATTGCATTTGTCATACTATCCCAGCTGTATAAATCTGTAAAAATATTGTATTGGTGTCGTCGCTATCATTCATATACATATGTATGTACATATGTGATTGTTTTAAATGTTTTGTTGCACGCTACAGGAAGAAGTCGCTGAAAAAATACCGGTAAAAACTGACTTATAGTTGTAGGCACGGGTATCAAGTTCTCATACATACGTTTGCTTAAATTTGCAGTGTTTTTAAACCAACGCAAAAATGGGGGTGTTATAAGCTTAATGGTCTGAGCATATACATTCAGTACCGCTACCGCATGTCACAACAATATGCATTCAAATATGGGCTTAAAGTCGTCACTTTTAGATATTTTTTTATTTATGTTAACCAAATCCACAGTCTTATTCTACATAAACTTTAAATATATATTTTTCCTACGACCAATAATGGATTTACATTTTATAGACGATAATTTTTAAACAGACAGTCAAATAGCAAGTTGAAATTAATGTTATAAATCAAAACATAAGTATTATTTTACAAAGGTAGCGATATAGGTATCTCATACTAACTTAAAGTAAATAAAAATAATAATAATAATAAGTACCTATGTAACAAAATAAAATACATAATTATTATGTATATCAGTTATCTAGTCCCCATAACACAAGCTCTGCTTAGCTTGGGGCTAGATAATGCTGTGTGAATTGTCCAGCATTATTAATGGAAGATAACATTAAAAAATCTTCAAACCCCATTAAGCAAAATTAAGCTTGCTCCTATAACTTTTCAACGACCCAAGTCGAAAAAATACAACCCAAATATAAAGTTGAGCAGCGCTTCAGAAATAGTCGGGCAATTTGCAATGGATACCTACCTACCTAATTACCTGTGTCGTCAAGGGATCAATATCCGTGCCTATGCTATCCTTTTTATCCTCAGTTTTATTTGTATGCATGTAAGCATCATTGCACAAGACACGATGATTTACTAGTGTTGTTGTTTCCATATCCCCGTTCCACCGACAGCAGCGCGGTCCTGACTTACTGGTAAGAACACCGCTATTTTCGCTACTATTCTCTGCGCTGTAGAGCTCACTTGCATAAAACTTGCTTATTATAATTCCCCCTCTAAAAAGCTTATTTTATTCAAGCAAAATAGTGAATAAAAAGCACTCATAATCACTATTTTGGTGTTTGAGTTTAGAACACAAAAATATATTCGACCTCCATCTCAATGCTATACAACCTCCTTGTGCAAAGAATACTCGACATACAAACTCCTTGTGCAATAAATAACTCCTCGAGATTTGATTGATTCTTTTTCTCGTAGTCATGATGTATAAGTATGCAACTCTTGAGTAAAACGGATTTATAAATCCGTTTTATTCACGAGTTGCATACTATCGAGGGATCATGAATCACTCGCATCGCACTTCACTTGCTCGTGATTCATCTATGGCCATCGCTTTAAATCGGTCCTTTATTCACTAATTGCATAATATACTATTTTCTCGTTCTTTTCAGGACTTTTTACCGTTTTCTTTCTTCTCATCTCTGTAGAACCTTGACACAATAAGAAAACAAACGCCACTTTTGGCGTTTGTGACTGTGACATGGTTCTACAGCGATCCGCCAGTTGTGTGGTCTCCCTATACTTCTCACCACTTTGTGATGATTTCTTTCTTGTTTCTCTATGATGTAGTATTCATTTTGCCTTTTGTAATACCTGCGTAGGTAAATTCTTACTAAAAGAGTAGGTACACTGCCTTTTAAGCTCTTATTCTCGTTCTGTACTTTGCCTTGTAGACAGACTCATGCTTCTTTTTATGAGGCAAAAAATAACCGATTGCCCGTTTCTATATATTCTATAGTTATATATATTCCTGAACTTTATATTAACAATGGCTCTTATTAAATCTTACTCAATCATCAGCTTGAGTAACGCTTAATCTATAGAAAAGCGTTACTCAAGATTAGACTGAGCAAACATTCATCTGTATTGGTTACTCTTTACTCTTTTTCACTCTTTTTCTCTTTTTCACGGTCTGTACTGGTTACTCTTTATCTCTCTCTCTCTCTTCTGAATGATGAATTTCTCGGTTCTATTCTCTGTACCCGTAAGTCTTATTTAGTTTAGTCATAACTTGCTATGCCTATTGGCTCTAGCTTTCGCTTATTTTCTTTGTGATAATCACGTATATTTAATGATTAAATGAACTTACCAATAAGTGAAGTTCTATCTTAATTAAACTAGCGTCCCGTTTCGAATAGATTAAATATTTATTTACGGGGGAAAGTGCATACTTACGGGATAACTACATTTGTATACTTAATAGGTAAATTAAAACTACAATCAATGAATAATCTAGAGGAACGGGACTAAAAATCTTGTCGTCCCTTTCGTAATGATTAAAATAAAAAGGATGGCACCGTATTTAGTGCTATCAAATAAGTTTAGTTTATTTTTGGTGACATCTGAATTGACACCAAGTCTTTTGAATGATGTCTTGCAATGGTAGAATATTTATTTTATTCCGCACTTATATAGCTTAAAATAATACCCCGTTACTTAAAAACGGTCCAAAATGTTGCACTCGTTGTCTATGTACGAGTAGTTTACGCGTCAGTTTTTTCTTCTGTAATCGTCAGTCTGAAAAATATAGAAGTGTGGATGGAGGGAAGGGAGACCTTGGCCCAGTAGTGAGACAGAACAGGCTCATAAAAATAAATCGCAATTCCGGAAATAACTGAATAACTATTGCTTATTTTAAGAATCGGTCAAAGTATAACAAACTCTAGAAATGCTTTTATTAATATTTTACTAAAACCTTTATTCACAAAGAAAATTACAATCAAATGATAGAAATAAATAAGAACTACATATAAAAACTATCGTAGTTTGACGAATTCATTACGGATGTAAGCGGGTTAACTACGAACCTTATTTGTGAAGATGTCCCTCGTTAAGGGATGAAACGTTGGTGTTCTTCCAACACAAATAAGGTTCGTAGTTAACCCGCTTACATCCGTAATGAAGAACTACATAGTATTTACAATTGAAACAATTGAGCTAACTACAGACTGTTGCAAACAATCTACAGGTAGCTCAACTGATCCATATCAATACCAGTCGGAAGCGTCCCCAAGACGCTGGCTGCATTGCCCCGCTTTATTGCTAAACAGCGGGGCAATGCAGCCATGACGCAATGTTTTACTTACTTCTATCAACATTGCAATTTTTTTATCTAACCTATGTAATCCCACCGCTGGGCAAAGGTCTCCCTCAAACCTGGGCACATAAAAATTTTGATATTTTTTTTATTATCATAATATGTTTTATAAAAGCAGCAAATACAATCAGTACCTGTATACCACTAATCTCTACTTCCCTAACCTTTCAGGGGGATTCAGCTACTCCCTTCAACTACAACCCTCATCCAGTAGACATGACGAATCTGACCCTGTCAAGAGAAATGCAGAACATGGCTGAGAGGTTAGCGGAGAACGCACACGACATCTGGGCCAAGAAGAAGAAGGAAGAGCTGGTTATCAATGGAGGTAAGTAGTTCAGTTAATGTATATACTCTTAGGCTAGGCGCAAACGGACCACCACCGGCCACAGCCACCGGTGGCGAGCGACAAGCTGTTCACACGCTTTTTCATACATTTTGTACGAACTCGCCGCACACGTGTCGCCGGTGGCGGCCACTCGCTACAGCAGAGTCCGCGACTCGCCACTTGACGCCGCTGCGAGCCATGCAAGACGCCGACTCTCGCTCCTGACACTCACTCAGTTAACCGCTAGGCGTCATTCGTATCTCATGTGTCAATGTAATGTGGTCGCTTCCGAACACCGGTGGCTGTGGCTGGTGGCCCGTTTGCGCCTAGCTCATCATCATCATCAGCCTATATTAGTCCACAGCTGGACATAGGCGCCCCCTTATGAGCGCCATAGCGCCCTATCTTCAGATTGCCTGCAGTCTTTCGCACGGTATTTAACAATTCTTTTAGCTCGTCCAAATGCATTGCCTCGACGTCTTATTACTATAAGGATCTTCTTCCGACGTTCTGTCTTTTCGCCGGATTACCACCAAAGCGGTAATATATAGATATAATATCCTGTATAAGAGATAATTTCTGGGATAGTACGGCGTCCTAACTGACGACGCTCGTACGAGCGATTGATGTCATTTCGTCGTACGACGTCACTTTCGTGCATAGGTAAACCAAAACTCTTGTACTAATTTTAGTAGCGTAATATTTTCTTTACCACTACCATGTCATTTAATTTCCCAGGTGGAATCCATCCACAACTGGTGCCATACGATCTCCTCACGGACAAGGAAAAGAAGAAGGACAGGGAACGTTCTCAGGAGTTCCTCAAGTATTTGCAGTACCAGGGATATAAACTACACAGGTACATATTATGTATTTAAAAATAGACCCCCTTTATTTGAAGGTCACATCCAAAATTCGTTCAAAGTTGTCATTAGTTGAAGACCACGGACGAATCAAAACTGCCAATGAATTCATCGATTTGTTGTGTATCGTGGCTGATCCCTGAAAAAGGCTTTTTACTACTAACTGCAGCCCAAGAGTGAATGAAATGGATAATAATTTGACTGTTCTGAAAAAACTAAGAACCGACTTCGAATCTCTTAATTTTACACAGTTTTAAGTTTTGCGGGATAAATACTATTTCCGGGAAATCTATATAGCCTGAAATAAACAAATAATTAATAAACAAATTATTAAGAAATGATGTTATGAATCTACATGTATGAAATGGTTCTACAACCAGCAGCTATATAAATAAACCAAAAAGATTATACCACTCACTCACTACCCTAAGTAGATCGATAGATAATGCTTTTTAACCCCCGACGCAAAAAAAAGGGGTGTTATAAGTTTAACGTGTCTGTCTTTTTATCTGTGCATCTGTCTATCGTAGCTCCCAAACGGATGAACCGATTTTCATTTAGTTTTTTTGTATCACATAGTTTTATCCTTGTATTACGTCGCGTCGCCTTAAAAAATGAAGTGAATCTTGTCTTGGCATTCGACACAATATAACACCACCAATAAGTTTCTTTCGAAGTGTTTGATTTCACTCACGCCATCTAGTTCTCCTAAATAAAATATAAATAAATTATGTTTTGTCATTTCTTAAAAGTGATTTAATGTGCTCTTGTCATTCTTCTTTTCCCAGGCCCAGCAAGCTAACAGCAGGCGACACAGAACAAGCCGCTACCGGCGTAGCAATAGAGCTCAGATTCGCCTACTCCCTCTTAGAGAAACTCATCCAATACATCGACAGAGCGACCATCAACATGAAGTTACTGAAACCTTCTACCACCTTCAGTAGACGACCTAGCTTCAAGACCAGTACACGGGATATTAAGTTCTTCTCTAAGGTAAACAGAGAGATACAACAGAGCTGATTTTACAGCGGGTTTCTCTAACACTGATGATATTGACCCGAAATCTGTAACTGTTAATTTATTCTGTAAGATTATATAAGTAACCTTTTTAACCTCTCTGCTTTAACTTTAAAACTATTTTGACGTTACCAAGTGTTCATTTATTGAAAACCATAGGAACACTCCTATGGTTTTTAATAAATGAACTGTACTGAATCATTGGCTTTAACAAGTACTTGGAAATACAGGGTTATTGTTAATTCACTGACACTACGTGAACTGGTTCTGCTCATAATTACGAACACGTTCGTAAAGATGCTTGGTCTTAATTTTTTTGTAATGATTTACAAAAAATTAAGAAGCAGATGTGATCAAGATGAGAGCAAGAGGTGATCCTCTGCTAAATAATGAGAAACAATTCCGTTTGTCCGGAACCCAATGAATTACTTAAGACTGTTAATTCAAGGCAGAACCGTTTTTAATTTTAGTTTCAAATTAAGCCTCTCTAAGGAATGATTATTGAATGAAGGGGGTTCTATCAAATTTATGAATTAAAACCTGGCGTCTTCACAAACGTGTTCTTTATGATGGGCAGAACCTGCAGTTGACGCAGTATCGGTGAATTACCGATAACCCTGTATACTATACTATACAACGCTAAACACCAACGCTAAATCTGCATCTGTATAGAGATGCAGATTTAGCGTTATTTGACTTGATTAACAAAGATTTGACAGAATAGTCAACTAATCTACGTTCAAAATCAACCCACTAAATACTTGAGATTTAATAACAGATTTGAGCATAGATTGGTCAGCGTTCGAGAAATAGGCGGACCTCCTAAAGAAACATTTTCTACATAAAATTAGAAAAATAAAAATAAAGTTATAATTTACAAGTATGCCTTTAACCCATATAATATCTATGTACTGTACCTACAGTAGTTTAGGCTCCTTTTTTATCACGCCATCTATGCTCTTATGCCATCCAAACATATGGTTTTGCCCCACCCCAACAGCCAATATGCGCCTTATTGGCTTTTATCTCAAGGGGTGAAATACCCGTAATCCCCACGCTGGACCTGCGGGTATGTGATCTCAGTTTGGTAGTAGAATTATTCCGCAGAAGGCGTTGCTGCCAGGTGGATACTGAACCCACATAATTTTATCTAATTTTCTATTTTTCATTACCTTGCAAGCAACAAAAGTCGGAGCTAAAATACTTTAAGAAGGTATACGGAACAAGTAAATACAAGATTATGCATTGCTTGATGTCATTCGATGTTTATTTATATAGCTTAGCTTATCAGAATTGTCGCCATGTGGAAAATAAGTCATGCTAGTATAAGGTGCCCCATAATGGGTGTACTAAAGCAAAAGGGAACGATTCCAGACCCTAATAAAGAAGATCCTTTTTAATTTAGCGGAATACCTACATGACATGTTCATTCTCTGATTTATATTAAGTAAACACACTAATATTATAAAGGCGAAAATTTGGATGGATAGATGGATGTTTGTTAGGTACTTCTTCACGTCAAAACTACTGAACGGATCGGGCTGAAATTTTACAGAGGTGTTGCTCTAAACCTGGAATCAAACATAGATACTTTTTATCCCATAAATCAGTACCATGGGATAGAAAAAAAAATCTTCAAATGTTTCCGTAGAAACAACGCGTGGAAAGCCGCGGGCAGAAACTAGTATTGTATAAAAGTTATTATTTATTTTCATACCTACCTAAGTTAATTAAAACCTAAACCATAGTTTAAGTTATTTGATATACACATGTAATGCATGACGTGCTTATTTTATTTAAATGTAACTGAATTGCCAAATTAATGAAATCTAAACATCTGATTGTTGATGAAAAGTTGATCACAAGAGTCAGTTATCAGCCCCTTTGCCTTAGTACACCTATACTGTGGATCCATGTATGTATCTGTAATGCACGAACATTATAAAGCTTTGCCAAAATGAGGTGTTCCATTTGGAAAGAAGAAGAATTCATGACATGCCACTACACTACCGCCACGATTTTGAAGCGCATCTTGTGTCGCGAGATTTTTTGCGATATTTGTTTAGAGAACATTTTGTACTAAGACGCATACGATCTTACACACTGCTGCGATTTTGTATTTGGCGCGCGGCGTCTAGAAATCGCGCTTACAAAAACGCAGCGGAACCGCGCTACAAAATCGCAAAAAATCGCGCGACACAAGACGCGCTTCAAAATCTAGGATATGAGGTAGAGGCTTAAATATCAAAGTTGCGGGGGATTAAGGACTTTCTGAAGAAAAATTGCTTATATTAGGGTACCATAATTTGTGCTTATAGTATTCATAACCATAGAAACATTGCAGAAACAAACAACATACTCCCGTGGGTACCTTCATTCAAACCCAAGATATGGTTTTAACCTTCGTACTTAAAGAATCAAATCAAAAACTCTTTATTTCCATAAATACAATAAATGTACACTTAGAAAAGGCCAAATTATAAAATTAAGGCGCATACCCGAACCTAACCAGCGCCACCACCTATTTTATCTTATTATTGTGTTAAACGAAGGAATTTTCAAAAATCGATTTTGCAATTTGTGGTTCTTATCATAAGCTTTTTTTTAAATGCCTCTGTAACAGTTTAATTTTGTATAGTTTAAGCAGAGATGCGAAGCGATTGCTCTTTTTGGCCACCATGGTGAGCAAAAAGAACAACTTCGCATCTCCGTGGTGGCGCTGATTTGGGTCGGGTATGAACCTTAAACACTGACACGGAAATAAAGTGGGTATTTTTCATTCAGAAATCATTATTATTACCAGAGTAAGCAATAATGGTATTGAGATGACGATCGCTGATGCTGTCCAGCTCAGATCGGATTCAAACTAAGCAGCACATGCTGTTTCTGCTGCGCTACTCAGTTTACGTCATCCTCAATTCCATAATTCCCATTCTACATGTATGCAGGTCATAGACCCAGTGCTAATATGGCTAACTTCACAGTCATACAAACTACTCAAACTTACTGAAAGGGTTGCTATCAATAAGCTAATCTGGGGTAAAACGCTAAGGTGCTAGCTAACTGAGGGTGTTAAAAATTCCCAAGAGATTAAAATAACCGAACCCGTTGGGTGATGATCGAACATTGCTTTTATTATTTCCACGTTAGATACCTAATCGAGGTCAATGCAAGCTAAACTAAAATCTACGTGAAATGTTCTGGTTAAAATATACCTACCTACTGCATGTTACTTATGCGATAGCTTGTACAGTTCCATTAATTTTACTCAACAGTAACGAAGCATAATCTTGCTCAAAAACATACACTTAACTCACAATTTACACTACACCAGCTGTCACATGCAAAACAAACCATATCCTTACTAGAGTCGGATTTTCACAGGTCGTCCTACCGCTCATGGAAAAATACTTCTCAACCCATCGGAACTACTTCATAGCTGTCGCCACTGCCACAAATAACGTGGGAGCTGCCAGTTTGAAGGAGAAAGAGATGGTGGCAGCACTGTTCTGTAAGCTGGCTAGCTTACTGAGGTCACGGTGAGTCTTATGTCATAGCTAAGGTTGATTTTTGAACTAGATATGTTATGGACATCGCCACTGCCACATTTAAAGTTGGAGCTGCCAGTTTGAAGGAGAAAGAGATGGTGGCAGCACTGTTCTGTAAGCTGGCTAGCTTACTGAGGTCATGATGAGTCTTATGTCTACAGAGCTAAGGTTGATTTTTGAACTAGATAGGTTATGGACATCGCCACTGCCACATTTAAAGTTGGAGCTGCCAGTTTAAAGGAGAAAGAGATGGTGGCAGCACTGTTCTGTAAGCTGGCTAGCTTACTGAGGTCACGGTGAGTCTTATGTCTACAGAGCTAAGGTTGATTTTTGAACTAGATAGGTTATGGACATCGCCACTGCCATATTTAAAGTTGGAGCTGCCAGTTTGAAGGAGAAAGAGATGGTGGCAGCACTGTTCTGTAAGCTGGCTAGCTTACTGACGTCACGGTGAATCTTACAATGAGCGATTCGATTTGCATTTTTATAAAGAAAAAAAAATTGTTCCAATTAACTCGATAGGTGGCAGGGCGTCAACAAGAAATTAGGGTATGTCAATGTCAAATGAAATGAAAACAACCGTAGACGTCATAATGTACCGATTTGGAAAATTATTTCTATAACTAATTATGCAGGCAATTCTTTTATTCCTAGAGTAAGTAGGTTGCACAATGGACAATTTTCTCATTGTGACATATTTTCGCTCTCTAAGAATAACTTTAAAAAACAAGTATCTCTCTTAGGTTAATTTTGTGTACCTATTCATACTCGATTTGTCTTTGTTTCTGTATTTTCCAAATTAGCGTCTGTAACGTTGTTGTGTTATATTATAAATAATGTTTCTATTAATGGCATCTTGATTGGTTTATATGTAGCTATATACACTGTTAATTTTAAGAAAATTGTATACTGTTTGTGCCTTAATAAACGAAAAATAAAAATAAATAAATAGTGTTCTAAAATCTGCTAGTAGCCTTATTTATTACATTAATAAACACACACTCGCAAACGCACGCGTGCGCGTTTGCGTGCGTTTAGGCTAAGTTTAAGCGCACTTATTTATTTGGTTTATTTTCTCACTTGTGTGAATGCATAACAGCACAACCTTATGCATATAGCCTGAGAAGAAAAGAGATGGCGATCTGTGTCATACATCTACGGCGACACGTCAGTTTCTATGCTACATGCATGACACATTAGCATCATGGCAACAAACGGGAAATTTTGTTCGTCCAACGAAAATGTAATTTTTAAACGCACGCGCGTGCTTTTGCGTGCTTTTGCGCGCGTGCATTTGTTAGTGTAATAAGGCTACTGAATAGAAACTTGAAAGTTTGTTTCCTTTCATTTGACACTGACATACCTTAATTTCTAGTTGACGCCCTGCCACCTATCGAAATATTTGGAACACTTTTTTTATATTGCAAATCGAAAACCGCTAATTGTCTAAATATACACTCTCTCAATGACTGTCAGATATATTGTATTTTATTGACACAATTTGCCATAGGTCCTATAGGAGCGTAAATTATTTCGTCTGTGGAATGAGCTACGTAAAAAACATGCCCATAAACACGCTCAGGTGTCGATGCTGTTGGCTCAAGTTCCAATTTCTGCTCAAACGAAGATCTATTCACCATAAAAAAAATCGAATCATAATTAATTTGGCAGGACTAAAAATTTCAGACCATAAAAAAATCTAATCATAATTAATTTGGCAGGACTAAAAATTTCAGTTTGATTTTTTTCTAGATGATAAAAGGGACGGCAAAATTGTGCTGTCAAATTAGTTTATTTTAATGCAAACACAAAATCGATACCAATGCCTACGTCCACACCTCCTCGAACGAGGGGGGTAAGTTTGCCATAATTACCACGCTTGGCCGACGGATTGATGGTCGCAGTTGATGTGCTAAAATTACACGGAAGGTAGCTTGTTGCCTTTCCTCTGGTAGAATAGAATAGAATAGAATAGAAAATCTTTATTTGTGTGACATAATATAAAACTTTTAACTAATACTAAACTTAAACTTAGCAAAACACAAAAAGGTCACCAGCTCAGCTTATATGCTGTTATGGCACAAGGGCCATAGCAGCGCTGGTTTTCAGCAGTGCCGGGTGATAAGTGCAGCGCTACTCGCTACACCAATCTTACACACATATCAAAATTATAGAGCACACAATACATTAACACTAATTAAATTAAGTTAGTAGGTAGTCCCTTTAGTCGGCTCTTATCCACGAACTAAGTTCGAGGCCTTACGCCGCGACCGCCACCGCCGCGGCATCAGTAGTATAGAAAACTCTGTCTCTGAAAAAACGTTTTAAAATATCCTATGTTATTTCAGACTGGCAGCTTTCGGCCCAGACGTCCGTATCACTGTCCGCTGTCTCCAAGTGCTGGTGAAAGGCATCGACGCCAAGTCCCTCGTGAAGAACTGCCCCGAGTTCATCCGCACCTCCATGCTTACCTTCTTCAACAACGTGGCCGATGACCTGGGACACACCATCTTCAACTTGCAGGATGTATGTATCTGTTCTGACTTCATCATTATTTGCAGCTGGATTTTATCCACTGCTGTATACATGGCGTCCCACGGCTATGCCACATGGAGGGAAAGTATTTTACATATGATAGATAAAACATGTTACTGAAAGAAGAATTCGTTTTGATTTTAAAAACAATTAAAAATGCATTCAAATATTTTTGAATAATCGCATGTCTGAACCGGGAGTAGAACCCGCCAAATTGTACAAAAAACGTCTTAGTAATTTTACGATACCGATCAAAACCCTGAGTATTAATTTTCCTGAAATAAATATAGGTCTTCTTTTTATTCAGGATTCTATACTGTTCGGAAAAAATAATCCTTACGATTGAGCCTTTTTGTATCGGTAATCTACGGTAGTTTTTTTACAATTTGGCAGGTTCTATTCCCGGTTCAGACAAGCGATTTTTGAAAATTCTTTAGATGCAGTTTAAATTGTTTTTAAAATCAAAATGGATTCTTCTTTCAGTAAAATGTTCTAACTACAAAATTTAAAAAATCTTTCCCTCCATGTGGCATAGCCGTGGGGCGACCTACATATTTATGTCTATTTGACTTTAGTAACGTTACGTCAAATAAATCCACCACTCTGACCTAGAGAAGCATTTAATATTCCCAAAAAAAATCAACTTCGATGGGACTTAAACCCGCATCGTTCCCTCAGTATGTGCCCCCTCGGGAATGTGATAACCAACTACACCACGAGGTCAAGTGACGTAGGACTCGAAAAACCTTACGATTTCCTTCGGAGTCTAGCGCCGTTAGCTCCACCTAAAGGGGAAACATTGAAGTTTATCCAATCCACTGACCTAGCCAAAACCATAGACACCTCGCTTATGTCCAACATCTTTACAAACTTTCGCCTCTATGATATTTCTAGCGGCCCGTCCCGGCTTCGCACTAGTAGACATGTAATAAATATAGCCTATGTTACTCAGGGATAATGTAGCATTCTAATGGTGAGGTAATTTTTTGAATCGGTCCAGTAGTTTTTGGGTTTATTCGTTACAAACATACAAATAAATAATGCTGGACAATCCACACAGCATTATCTAGTCCCAAGCTAAGCAGAGCTTGTGTTATAGGTACTAGATAACTGATATACTTAATACAAAACACTACATAGATAGATATTTTTTATTATGCATAGAAAACATCCAGAACACCCTGAACAAATATCTGCAGATCGTACAAACATTTGTCCCAAGGCGGGAGTCGAACCCGCAACCTCCTGCGTCGCAGGCAGACCTTCGCGCGCTGCGCCACAGGCCGCCTAAACACACAAAACGTCTAAAAAAATACTACAAGTCTTTCCTCTTTATAATATTAGTGTAGATTGCTACTAAATTCAACTCTTGCAGGGTAAATACGCGCACCTCCGAGGCACCCACCTGAAGACATCAACCTCCCTCGGCTACATCAACGGAGTCATCATGCCGATCCTCACTTCCATGTTCGATCATCTCGCGAACTGCGAATATGGCGCTGATTTACTATGTAAGTGGCTTTTTAATATCACTTACTAATTACTCTCAAGTTTTATGTATTTCGCTAGTAGTCTACAGCTACACCCTGTATAAATATCCAGCTAAATATCTACATAATTATTTAGTTGGATATATATATAGGTTGGATTATTTCGGTAAATGTTCTAACTCTATATTTATAAAATATGGATACTGGATAGTCTCCTACTATCCATATTTTTTAGAGAAATTTTCATCTCCATGCTCAGATTTTGAAGAAAATGTACAGTTAGCAAGAAAATTGGCATTTTACACACAAACTTTTTTTGATTCCAATCGAGCCTGTTCCATATACTGATCAAAAACTTTCATCGGATCAACTGAGGTTGGAGTACCAAAAAAGTCAGAAATCGCAAAAAAACGTTTTCCATAGACAAAGTGAATTTTAGCATAAGTAGGTATTTAATTGGCGGTTTACAAACATTGTACATCAAATTTGGCTGGAATATATAGCTACATTCTCCCTGAGTGACATTGGCTGCGCTTTACGTGTATTGTATGTACCACGTGAGTGAAGCCGCGAGCTGAAGCTATTTAACGAATAAATTCGTACACCATCAAGTTCAAAACCCGAAAAACACCGATTGCAAGGATTTGAAAGCATTACCTATCTTTATGACTCTATCGTATTTTATGTATTTATTCAATTAGTATACGTTATTTTATGGTAGCATTTATAGTATTTATAATCATAACAGGTTACAGTATTTTATGTATTGTATTACATTATGTAGTAGTCTATTTAATAATTAGGTTAAAAATAAATCTTTATATCCTCTGTTTAAGCTCATGTACACACTTTTACAACTTTGTCTCCCTCTAATAAGGTTTCCTGGAAGAGAACTCCTTTTAGGGTTAAGCTCGCCGTTGCCATTATTTTTCCTGCTTAATGTTTTACTTGTACTATTTTGTTCAATAAAGAATTATGAAATCTACTATCTTACTAATATTATACGACCTCCGTGGCGCAGCGGGCGAAGGTCCGCCTGCGACGCTGGAGGTTGCGGGTTCAATTCCCGCCTCGGAACAAATTTGTGTACGATCTGCAGAAATTTGTTCCGTTGGTCTGGGTGTTTTCTATCTATAATAAAAAATATCTATCTATGTAGTGTATTGTATTAAGTATATCTGTTATCTAGTACCCATAACACAAGCTCTGCTTAGCTTGGGGCTAGATAATGCCGTGTGAATTGTCCAGCATTATTTATTTATTATTTATTTATTATAAAGCCAAAAGTTTGTGAAATCTGAATTTTTGTTAAAAAGTTGTTTGAAAAATACTGAACTGGATTTAGAAGATAGCTTAACTGATATAATAGGCTATACAGGATGTAACAAAAATTAAGGACCAAACTTTCAGGCGGGGTGTAGATTCGAACATAAAAAAATCTCGCCCTTTAGTTTTCGAAAAATTAAATAAATAGGTACGATATTTTCACCACATTAGGCAATAGACTCTAATACACGTGTCTATTTGGAATTTAAAAAAAAAGGCCTACGTACCTCTATTCATCTCTTTTATAAGCTCATAACACCTAAACGATGCCCTAACCTGCGGCCGCTGCGGTCATCAACCCGCGACATCAATGCAGCGGCGTGTTTGCTTGACCTAAAGTATTAGTGCGGTTTTGTATTTTGACAGCCCGTAAAGTACAAAGGGAAAATTGGAATGCATTGGCTAGCTTCCTTCCGCCGCGCGCGTTGTTGCGATATCGCGTGCCCTGTCGTGGCTGCCCCCCGTTAAAAGATGTTTATCTGCTAAAGAGGTGTACACAAGGTACGTAGACCTCTTAATCTTATTTTTAATGCCAAATAAACACGTGCATCAGTCTTTTGCCTAATGTAGTCAAACTTCCGTTATTATTTAATTTTTCGAAAAAGCGGGCGGGATTTTTTTTTCCTGAATTCAGTGTTCGAATCTACACCCCGCCTGAATGTTTGGTCCTTCATTTTTGTTACACTCTGTATATTATACCGAAAATACGCGTGCTTAGCAACGGCCAGAAGCTAGATAAAAATAAAACAAACGAATTAAGACGAATTACTACTGTCATCCTCATCACTGCTGCTGCTACTACCACTAGTGTTCCTCTTCTTGCCCAGCTCGTAAGCATTTTTACAAGTGTTTTTGCAAGTCTTCTTATACAGGGTCTTCAGACGCTTGCTACAGTCGTAAATCGAGCAGGCACTATCCCAAGAGTTGGTGCAAGCATCGCGGCATTTCTCGTAGGATAGCTTCTTACATGCTCTCTCGAATCGATCCCGGAGTATGTTGAAGCTCACTTTCGCCTCTGTTGCCCTTTGATTATTTTTTCTCTTTGGTGAACTTGTTTCGTTTGTGCTGGGTTTTAGAGTCGGTTCCTGTATGGTCTATAATAAAAAAAAATTTACTGGTTAGTGTTAGTAGCTTAAAGGAACGTAATGCAACAATCAAGAACGGTACGTGCGGAGGGACCAGCAGGGGTATTTTATATCACCGATTCGTTTCCGAATCGAATCCGACGGATCTTTAAAACGCTATTTTGTTTTCGCCTCGGGTTGATGAACGAAAATTCGAAGCGAATCTGTTGACTTATGGCCATGTCAATGAGGAGGAGCTCTTTATTTCGATCATCAAACCGAGGCGAAAACAAATAGCGTTTTAAAGATCCGTCGGATTCGATTCGGAAACGAATCGGTGAATTAAAATACCCCTGCAGATGGACAGACAATTTTTCCTATGGCCGCTCCAGGGCAAGCCGATAGAAAAATAACTGTAATTAATATTAAGGAAATAAATTTGTGTTTGCCTAAAACTGGAATTGGATTAATGTTTAACAATACAGTTACCTACTGTGTATAGTATTATAATATCTGTGCTACTGTCAAAATTTCAAGGTTATCTTTCCAACAGGACAATTGAATTGAAGTTTGTTAAAGCATGGGATCCTGGATATTACATATCTAGTTAACGATGGTCGCACACATATACTATTCGCTAGTTATATTACTTGAAGAACGCATAAAATATTAAACACAACAATCCGTACTAATACCACAGCCTACCTATATGCAAACAGTCGTTCGACGAAGGCGTTTTGACAGGGCAATCGTCAAGGGACGGGTCGGAGGGGACGCTCTCGAGTTACTAAGGCGGTGAATCACCGCCGGTGATGTATGCAACTCGCAAGCGTCCCTCCCCCGTCACGTCCCTTGCCCCCCGCACGATTGCCCTGTCAAAACCACGTGAAATTGCCTTCGTCAAACGACTGTATGCATATGAACGACTGTATGACTGTACATAGGCTATGCTAATACTATAAATGCAAAAGTAACTGACAAAGTCTGTCTGTTACGCATTCACGTCTAAACGCAAGGCATTGCTGTAGTCTTTTAGTCAATATACCATATTATTGTACGTCGTATCAAGCACGCGTAACACGAACGCCGCCGCCCGGTCCGACTATGACTGAGGTGGGTGGAGCTAAGTGCACTTGATTTGGGCCTTCCACTTTCAAGGAGTATCTTAACTCCCCTGTTTTACTAAGATAGATGGTGATAAATGATCAAAATCACTCACCGTTTGGACAATGAGTGTAGGTAGGCATACGTGAAATTCGCCTTCGTTTAGATTATTGAAGTTTTCTGCAAAAAAAAATTTTGTTTGATGGTCTCCGTTGTCTGAATATAGAAGAATTTTACCCCGCTTACAGTACCAACTTTCAAGACCCACTTTTAGCTATACTCGAGCCATTCTCAATGTACAAAATTTCTTAACAAATTACTTCTCAAAAATCCTCAATTCTCTTTTCGGCATCGACTTTGAAAGTAATTGTCAGCAATATGCATAAATTAACAACAAGATAGTGATTTTTAGGTTAAGTTTGGGGGCAATGTTTACAAAACATTGTATTGATTTTTGATTTTCATGTTAGGTTAAAAAATAGGGATATTATTTGATTTTTATTGAATATTGAGTTTGGCCAAAGTATAGGTTCAATATTCAATTTGACGGTACATACTATGACTGGATGATGTCCTTCTATGTGCTCAGAATTAAATCCTCAAACTCACCTCACCTCAACAGCCTATATTGGTCCCCTGATAAGCGCCGTAATGGCTCCCATGGGGGTAGTGCCCATAATCTCCACGCTGGGCATGCGCGTTTTGGATCGCAGTTCGGTGGTAGAATTGTTCTGCAGGGGACGCTGCTGCCCGTCCCCGGTGGATATCCCATAATCACCTCTTACGACACCCGCGGGAAGAGTTGGGTAATACTGGACAATTCACACATTATCATCTATCCCCAAAGATATAGTGTTGAGTTTTTCCGACCACATCTCCACCACAAATTAGTTATGTATCTATCCAGCTAATCAAACCTTTTGAGTAACCTTATGTCAAATAAATCTTATCATTTCATTGGAGAGCATCTTTATTTTAGCATCCTGAACCTAACACCGTGCCTTAAAGATATCTTTAAAAGAAATGTTTATAACATGTGCATCACTATTTACAATAAATTACCGGAAGAATTAAAGGAACTAAATGGAAATATATTTAGGAAAACTTAAGAGGATGGCTACTTGAAAAATGTTTTATACGGTAAACGAATATTTGGAAATTTGTTATGTAACTTATATGACTAATATCACACTAATATTATAAACGCGAAAGTTTGGAAAGATAGATGGATGTTTGTTACCTGTTCACGCCAAAACTACTGAACGGATCGGGTTGAAATTTAGCATACAGATAATTCTAATGCTGGAATCAAAAATAGGCTAATTTTTAACCCATAGATCAGTTCCCATGGGATGGAAGTCACCTTTAAACGTTTCCATAGAAACAACGCGTGCGACGCCGCTGGCATAAACTAGACATGTTGCGATACGGAAAGTTACGGGATCCAATAAAGCATAAAATAAAAATAAATATAACTTATATGACTTGAATTTATTATAATTACTAGCTGCTGCCCGCGGCTTCGCCTGCGTAGTTCCCGTTCCCGTGGTAATTCCGGGATAAAACATAGCCTATGTCCGTCTCCTGGTTCTAAGCTGCCTCCCCACCAATTTTCAGCCAAATCGGTTCAGCCGTTCTTGAGTTATAAATAGTGTAACTAACACGACTTTCTTTTATATATATAGATAATAATACGACTCACATAATATTTGCACGCGTGCAGGCTTAATACAATTAAGTACTAAAATAGATATAAGATCTGACATATTGTAAGTATCTGAATTTTGTATTCTTGCAAATAAACGATTTATATTTTTGACGACCTCTGTGGCGCGGCGGGCAAAGGTCCGCCTGCGACGCGGGAGGTTACGGGTTCAATTCCCGCCTCGGGACAAATGTGTGTACGATCTGCAGATATTTGTTCGGGGTGTTCTGGATGTTTGCTATTTATAATAAAAAATATCTATCTATGTAGTGTATTGTATTAAGTATATCTGCAGGGGTATTTTAATTCATTCAATTCGATTCCGAATCGAATCGGACGGATCTATAAAACGCTATTTTGATTTCGCCTCGGGTTGATGATCGAAAATTCAAAGCGAATCTGCTGACTCATGGCCATGTCAATGAGGAGGAGCTCCTTATTTCGATCATAAACCGGAGGCGAAATAAAAATAGCGTTTTATAAATCCGTCGGATTCGGAAACGAATCGAATGAATTAAAGTACCTTATCAGTTATCTACCTATTACCCACAACACAAGCTCTACTTAGCTTGGGGCTAGATAATGCTGTGTGAATTGTCCAGCATTATTTATTATTATTCATTTATTTGATTTGAAAGCTATAAATATTTTGAAATAAATACCTTGTAAGGCTCTTCTTTTACGCTCGAACAGATTCTCATCTTTCTCAATGTCTGATTTTGATGCAGTTACTTCCCTTGCAGTGAACCTTTTTAAACAATTCGTTTTAGAGTATTCTTTAACCTTTGACTTCACGGAAGACTTGCATTTCGTTTGGTGGCATACTAATTTGGTTGATTTCGTGCAAGCCTACAATAATAAATCACTTAGGTATAGTATAAATGCGCAAGTCTGGATGGATGGATGTTTGTTACCTCTTCACACCAAAACTACTGAACGGATCGTGCTGAATTTCTGCATACATGTACTTCTACGCCTCGAATAAAACATAGGCTCTTTTTTATCCCATAAATCAGTTCCCATGCGATAGAAATACCTTTTAAACGTTTCCATAGAAACAACGCGTGCGAAGCCGCGGGGAGAAACTAGTTTTGATAGAAACGTAAAAATATAAAGGTATGGAGTTTCACAGAGCCTGATAATTGTGAAACTCTATTATTAGTAAAACACTTGTTTTGTACTTTTAGTTAATTTTAAATACTCATTATTTTCTTCAATATTGTTTAAGAAATAAACATAATGACGGTACCAGTAGTCAATATATTTATGAAAACTTGTTGTACACTCATAAAAACATCAAGAGTCCCTAAAAATAGCGACATAGGTACATAATATAAATACTAGAAATAAGAAAAAACTCACTGTGCCCACAACTAGGCTACATAAGATAAATTGTACAACAAAACTCCAAGTGAGTTGCAAAAATTATCAATAAATAAAATTCAAACAAATTGTCAAACATATCCTTTGTAATAAGGCGTACGTACTACAAAATATCAGATTAAATAGAGGATAAAAAAGCTTGGGACGAGTTTTGCCTCCAGCTCGAAAAATAACAACTAAAGGTTTTTTCGTCGCTTCTTTACTTTAGTCTACATACCGAAACGACAGAAATCAAAAATATCACTTTATCTCCGTGTCAGTGTTTAGTTTTATAATTGATCTTTTGTGAGTATACATTTATTGTAGAGTTTTTGATTTGATTGATTTGATTTGTTATCCATCGCTATCATCTGAGCGAAGTCCTCCCATAGCGCGATGTTTATTGCAAATTTTTGTATGCTTCGAAATTATTATTATTTTCTACTTTGAGCGATCGATTAGATATTCTAAGTGCCAAATATGGTGGCAATTACAGATTGTTCACGTCCTCCTCCACGAAACCGCAAAACGCAGTATAATATCGTTATTCTATTGCTTTACATACAAGCTTAAGCGATATCAGTGACGGTAGAGTATCGTGGTACAAGCGGACTAGGAAGCAAAAACACAACCCAAAAAATTTCGAAATCGCACCTAATTACTGACTTTTTACGTTTTCAATGAATTCACGTATTATAAATGCATAATTAATTAATAATATTATGGTTAAGAGTACCAAATCACATTATCATGTCTGAAGAAAATTATAAATTGTGTGGAACATAATTGGGCAATTCATTTATTACGTAAGACGATTTAGGGGGTCGACCATGACTTTTTTTTTCTTACAAGGGGGTGGGAGGGAGTCTCGATAGTTCTTACGTAAGATCACAAAAAACCAAAGTTTATTACTAGTCTACCAAAAATAAAAAATTATTAGTACCTTTGTACTTACAAAGTTTGTACTTACAAAAATTTTACAGGTACAAAAATAAACATTTCTAAAAAATTTTACTTTGAAAATAATTATGTTGTTGTATTCATTTTTTCCTTTAGATTCTTACATAATAAATATTAAACAGGGGGGAGGGGGTCGGCCTATTCTTATTTTTTCTTATAATAGGAGAGGGTCAAAAACTAACGAAAATCGTCTTACGTAATAAACGAATGGCCCCATAAGAATTTAAGAAATATATTGGTTTAAAAATTCAAAATAACATAGGTCTATAATTTTATTGCGTATTGGGGGTGTGTATAGTATTGCGTACCTAATAATAAAAAAATACCAAAAACCCTAAAAAATGCAAAATTTTACGGTGTTCACCTTTTTAGATTTCATGAAGGAGATAGGTTAACGACCTGTATTGCCAAGCTTTTTGGCACCTAGTATAGAGTACAATTTGATAGTAAAATACCTAAACGGGATTTTTTGTAATATATTTAGTTTACCTTATAACATTTTCTTACAACCACTTTCATGCAAGCTTCTCCGTATGCTTCTCTTAGTACGTGTGTATCCTTATTATCCAATAACAATGATTCGTCTGAGGATTTACCTTGTGTTTCTTGATGTAATTTCTTCTTTTTCTGAAAGTTCATTGTCATTTTTACACTATCATATGAAATAATAACACAAGGATCAATTATTTCTATGATACAATATATGTATATGTACAAATAAAAGAATGTGTCCTTTCAGTAAAATTAGCTATCTCTTGAATATTAAAATGAAATGAAGTAGTTTATTTGACACGACACATTACAATTACAACAACTAAACATTTATGGAAAAAACTTAACTTGCTCAAAATTGTTTCGCTTGTAAATACTAGTTCTAATATTATTTCTATTATTTGATTGTAATTTTCTTTGTGAATAAAGATATTTTTCTAGATATGAATTTATCAGTAAGATAGGTGAAGTGTAAAAAAGATTTTTAAAGTATTTCAGGTCATAGGCCTCCAGGTAACGTTCGTTTGTACCACCCTGTATTTTAAACTATGTAGTAGAAATATACGTTTACTCACTTTACTTTTAACTGTGCCTTTTTGTTCCTCATTATTATTTACCATTTTATGATCTCTTGCTTTATCAGTATCTCTTGCTGCCTTATCATAATCTACCATTTTGTGATTACTACTATTACTAATATTTGTTTTATGGTCGATACTCTCTATTTTATGGACATTATAATTTTTTTGAGTATCATAGTCACTTTTTTTAAGATCTTTCTTTTTTTTATGATGCGTAACGTTGGCTTTTGCTACCCCTACATTATTTGTTGTTAGGAATTTATGGTGCGTTTTATTGACTGCTACCTTATCTTTGTCTTCTTTTTTATGATTCTTTTTGTGGATTATTGCTGAATGAGCAATATCTCTCCTTTTTTCTCTATGCATAATCTCGTCTCTATATTTTTTTTCACTATTTCTATGCGGATGTTTAACCGTCTCCATAATTATCTCACTATGAGCTTCCATTTGTATTGGTTTATTTTTTACTAAATCGTAAAAAGTTTCCTTCGTTGGTGTAGCATCTGAGCGCATTATTTTCTTACTGTGTGTACGTGTTCTTATGATATTTGAAACATTTGCTCCTAATTTGTGTTTCTTTTTAGATAAATCTCCCGCTTTAACTCCATCTGATAAAACTAAGTACGGTATGTTCATTCCGGTTTTCGCATTTTTTGCTTTGTCTATGTAAATTTGTCTGGATTTAGTTTTTGCAGCTTTTGTGTCTGCAAACGGTGTTAAAAGCTTATCTAATGCAGACATAGCATTGCTATCATCGAGTTCTGTTTGAGCGTCATCTGACTTCGGAAGAGGTTTATTATTTTTTTCTTTAGCATATTTAGGTAATACTTCAATTTTCATTTTGAGCTCATTTTCTAAATTTTCATGAGAATCACTAAATTCGCCAGAGAATGATTCATCAGGTTTCAGTGTTGTTGTACTGGTTCTAAGTTTCGGTCTTACGACAGTTTTATCTGTATCAACAACATTTCCTTTCTTCTTATGATCTGTTTTTGGTTGACTGTAATTTTCATTACTGTCATTTTTTGATTCTTCTTCATGATCCGACCAATACATCTCAGTTGCAGCAAACTTTTCTTTTTTCGTTGCTTTTGACGTCGGACTTCGTGGTTTTTTCTTAATATTTTGAAACAGTTCGTCCATTTCTGAGTCTGAGTTGCTTGAGTCTAGGTTTTCCTGCGATTTGTATATCTTTTGTAGGGTTTCATAGTTGGAAATTAGCTCTTGGAGGACATTGTTAACTCGGGATATGTTTTTGATGACGTCAACAAACACTTCTTCCGGTTTATCATTTGGAGAGTTCGACTAAAAATTAGTAAAGTTTGGATGAAGGCTTTATGGCTTAAACAATGTTGCTGGTGAGCAGGATGATTTCGGATGAAGTGAATTCGTTCATATTATATAGGTTGTCCCACGGCCATGGGACATGGAGAAAAAGTACCAGAAATAATAAAAATAATAATGCTTAACAATCCACACACCATCATCTAGCCCCAAGCTAAGCAGAGCTTGTGTTATGGGTACTGTATGACTGATATGGGTACATGTAATGAATTGTACTTAATACAATACATTACATGAATAGATATATTTCATTATTACATAGAAAATACCCAGAATAAAAGAAATATTTTAGATAAAAAGTTTTACTGAAAGGAAACAGACCTTTTTTTTAATAAAACTGCCTTCATAGAATTTTGGAAAATTACTTATCCGGAAATCGAACCTCCTAAAATAAAATTGGACTCTGTAAAACGGCAAGTACATTCCGTTCTCATAACTGGATATCAAGCAAGAAAAAAATTCTATGTTCGTAGCTGGTTATCAAAGATCAGCTACGAACGT
This sequence comes from Eupithecia subumbrata, assembly GCA_949316285.1. Taxonomy (NCBI): domain Eukaryota; kingdom Metazoa; phylum Arthropoda; class Insecta; order Lepidoptera; family Geometridae; genus Eupithecia; species Eupithecia subumbrata. The sequence continues at coordinate 6,297,858 of OX438649.1, forward strand.
GGACCAAAAGGTATTTTTATGGCACCGACTGGTAGAGTAGTTATAGAATCTGTAATTTTTTTTATTCGGCGAAGAAATTCGTTTAAGAATAGAACGGCCCGAATAGAATCTGTCTGCTAATATCAATAAACATTACAATCATAATAAATATGAAGAAGACCATAAAATCTACCAAAAACTGGGGAGACGAAGCAAATTTTATGACTCCCCTTACACCAGTTAGGGGGTCAGGCGTTAGTCCTGCGCTTTGACCTCTTCCCTGCCGGGTCATTCTGACGTCCTATCGGATTAAGAGAGTGAGCGAATAGAAATTGCGCCAGTGTTTGGGCACACACTTGTGCACTATATTTATGTTCTGTGCATATGTATAGTCTCCATTGAGACTAACCGCCGTAGCCGAATTTCGGCTAGGAGGATATCATGATATGATTACCAGTTAGACAGCTGCGCACCCCGAGCCGAAGTCCATACGGTGGACAAAGCGTTGTCTAAGTAGAGTAAGTCATGTCACTGTCAATATAATCTACAGATCGCCAAATCCAGGGATTGATTTAATATTGATATTCTCCATCAGTCGACTTCAGCAGATATTGGTCTAACTGTTGTAAACGAGCCGGTCAAACAAAGTGCTTCGTCTTTTCTCAGTTATGGGCAGATTTCATGGTTGTCTTTTAACTTAATACGCAATGTTTATTAAACAAGATTGAATCTACCGATCGGGGTGATAAAAATACAGGGTGCTTTTTTGGATTTTGGAGGGTTCGATTACCGGATAAGGCAGTAATTTTCCAAAATCTTTAATATTTCTGGTACTTTCCCTCCATGTCCCATGGCCGTAGGACACTCGTTATAGAGGTAAGCTATTTTGTTTCGATCTTGATCAACATAAAATAAAGTGCGTCATAAGGAAGCTTATTTACTATTCTGGTCGATAATCAGGCGGATGATTGTATTTATTTATCTAAACTTTATTGCACTAAGGTACAAAGGGTGGGCTTAATGCCGATTTCATGATTATAATAGGAAACCAAATCATGCTAATGAAATATGTCCATTCGACTATTTAAATAAGGCCATCACCATTACAATCAATACTACTAAAGTACCTTTTTTTATTCGGTGAGGAAATTCTTTTACGAATAAACTGGTCTGAGGGGACCAGAATTATGTGGGACTCGACGCCCTGAGAAGGACGTTATACCCACTAAAAAATTCTCTGGTGTCCCTCTCTCGCCATTTTCGCCGAACCCCGGGAACATTTTAAAACCTACAGCGGCCCGACTGGCGTCCCCTCTTTCTCCTATACATGGCCGGCGAGCCCACCACTTCACACACTCGCCGACCCCATTCTTCCGTCACATTTCCTCCCTCGATTAGGACACAGACAGGACAGACACAGTTGAAACCGCGAATTATGTACCTACCCAACAAAGTTTTAAAATCATATTAATGTTAAAACCTTACCTGGGTTTTCACTACATGAAAAAGTGCTATGCAAAAGCCAATGTTTAACCACATTTGAAATTCTCATAACGGCATACTAAAACGATAAAAGTCAAGAACATAAAAGTTTATTTTATTGATATTGAATTATTTTATTGCTTAGAGTAAATTTCGACATACATTCTAATGTTCCTTTACGTAGTTAAGAGTGACGCATTGCCCACATCAAGCGTTGCGACCGACGACGTAGACACTCACTGTAGGGCTGGGCCACCTGTTCAAAGTCGCTCAGCGAGCTATGAAAAGCTATGCTCGGAGTTTCTCTGAAGGATAGGATTCGAAACTAATACATTCGACAGAAAACCAAAGTTATCGACAGCTCAAAGAATTAACTGAAGTGGCAGTGGGCCGGCTATATCTCGCGTATTTTTGAGTGGAGACCGCAACTCGGCAAACGTAGTAAAGGACGCCCTCCGGCTAGGTGAGGAGAATCTGCCAAAAAAAACGAAACACCGCAGGCAGATGCTGGATGCGACAAGCTGAAGACAGGGCGCTATAGCACTCCTTAGGGGAGGCCTATGTCCAGACTGAAAACCAGCGTTGTTATCGGCCTCGGTGGATAGCGACAACAAGCTGAGACTGGACCTTATTAGCCGCGCACATAGATAGGGAAAGACCAATTATTTTTACCCTTGGGACTCTAATACACGCTGCTGCTTACGATATGTTTTAAACTTAAATCCAAAGGTTTATGTTTTTCATTATTACGTATATTTTTGCTACCCTTTTTTGTATGTGGCTATGAATAAATTCTTATATTCTTATTGTTCTTTATGACTAGGGGTGCCATCCCTCCGGGATTCCCCGGATATGTCCTAGTTTAGAGGGCGTCCGGGGAGCGTCCGGGCGGGGTTTCATTTGTAGTCCGGGTTCAAAAATTTCAAGTATTGGGCCGTCGACGCGACTGCAGCGCAAAATACGCACTGTCACAGTACTGTTAAGATTTTTGTTTAAAATTTAATTTAGGTTTGTTGAAAGTGGGTTAATATTTTAATAAGGTTTTGAACCCGCAACCTCCTGTGTCGCAGGCGCAGGATCGCCCGCCGCGCCACAAAAACGTCAATGACCAGCCCATTGCCCAGTATTGTTTTTATTTGAAACCACATTATTCTTTTTTCCAGTGGACGAAATCCAAGTGGCCTCATACAAGATGCTGGGCTCGCTGTATACGCTCGGCACGGACGCTGCTCTCACGCACGAGCGGAAATACCTGAAGACTGAGATTGACAGAAACAAACCGGCGCTGGTAAGATGACTTTTACAAGCTATAATTTGAGGCGTTTTTTTATTTACATTTGGTGGCCTTCGTGTCACGGCCACCATGATAGGCCTATTATGATCGCCACTTTGTGTGTTCAGCCTCGAAGCAGCGCCGTTCATAATTCGCCGCCAACCCTTGCAGCTGTTAGGAACTGTAGGATTCTATTCGGAGTAAAGTCTCTTAGCTCGTCTGGGCTAAGCAGGTGCTTGTCCAGATGGATACTACGTTTTTGCATCAGTGCTCCGCAGTCTCCTAGAGGATGGAGAGGCGTTTTCTTCGCCTCCTTACAGAATCTGCAGGATTATGTCTCGCTAAGCCCCGGTTTGATTTAAGGCATTACCTCGGCCGGCTCAAACTAGCGTGCGACCTATTTTATCGTATTTTATCGTATACATGTATATACAAAGGGGAAAAGAACACAAAAAAATTTAACACAGGAATTTCAAAAATACATTGGCCAGTTTGTGATTATAAGCTTTTTTAATGCCCCTGTAATAGTTTTATTTTCTATAGCAGGCAGAGATGCAAAAACAGTGTTAGGTGGCCAAAAAGAGCAACTACGCATCTCTGCCTGCACTATACAAAATAAAACTTTTACAGAAGCATTTAAAAAAAGCTTATGATAGGTATCACAAACTGGCCAATTGATTTTTGAAAATTCTATTGATTAACGTAATAATAAGATAACATAGGTGGCGGCGCTAGTGTGAGTGGGGGTAGCGCCTTAACTTACCCTGTTAGTATGTGTCGGACTTGCAACTGAATTTTAGACCAGTTATCCAACCAATTGAGCTGAAATTTGGCATACTTATGTAAGTTTGGTGTCAATGCAATGCTATGGTACCATCGAGGTGGTCTGATGAAGGTAAAAGGTGGCCATAGGAACTCTTAAACGAAACGACGTGACCCCGTCGAGCTTGGCTTCGTTGGATTTGTCTTCCCAAGCACTTTGGACCTATGACATAAAAGTTGGTTTAAAAAAAGTTTTTTGAAAATAAAAAATATTTTACAATGGCATTTATTTTAGTAGGAATTAAGCAAGTAACGTATAATATCTACTTGTAATATAATTATACTGGTCCACTGCTGGACGCAAGCCTCCCTCTGATAAGTGCCTTGGGCCATAGGGGGATAGTGCCCATAATCTCCACCCTGGGCATGTGGGTTGGGGGTCACAGTTCGGTGATAGAATGCAGGAACCGCCACTTAAGACACCCGTGGCAAGAGTTTGAGTGGTGCTAATTCTAAGCATGCACCTTTCCAAGCATTATGAGAATGACGTCTATTTATCTGTTTTCAGGGTTCGTGCCTAGGCGCCTTCAGTTCGACGTTCCCCGTTGCTTTCCTGGAGCCACATCTGAACAAACACAATCAGTTCTCGCTGCTGAACAGGATTGCCGATCATTCTTTGGAGGCGCAAGGTTAGTGTCATCCTGAACCTTTTTGTGAGCATGTTAGGGAAATGCCAGTCTTAGTACTATTTTATTAAATACTAGCTGTACCCGCGACTTCGTTCGCGATTGCCTTACCTGCCGACTAATTAAGTTCACATTTAACCATAGTCTCTCATATTATGAAACGCCGCCGTCCAAAAAATCGTGTAGGGTCTACGGGGGATAGCATATTGTCATCTTCAATCCCATTCTTTATCCACACGACTTTTAGCTACGACTCGGCCAGCGTCAGTGTTAAGAAGTGTCCTACTCGTTTGACTTACTCACAGCTGGGGCCCTATTCTGCTATACTAATCGCTTCACTATGACAGGGCTATCGTCACAGAATGACACTTTTTGGTATTCCACCTTGGATGAAAGAAATTATGATGAATGCAGATGGAGAGACGCGCGTCAAGTTTGAAACTACATATTAATTTATCTCGCGCGCACTATCTGGAATTTTATTAATCTAAGGATTCTACGTGATGATTCTGCGACGATTCCATTGTCATACTGAAGCAATTGTTTTGCAGAATTGGGCTCCTGATCCATTTGACTGGACCACCGTAATTTTTTTTCGTTAGTAGTAGGTAGGTACAGTTGGCTGTGTACCACAATAAAAAATATTTTTCTGCAGTCCAGTTAGTTTAAGTGGACCACAATAATTAATTAATTTAATTGTACACGAAGTTTGGTTGGAGTAAGACTCCAACCAAACTTCGCTGGACCAGCTAAACCACCATATATCGTAAGGCAGGAACCTAACTTATTTTTCCAAGACCCACCACCTTAGTAGGTAGGAACCTAACTAATGGGTGCGTCTTACTACCCTTTATCTACAAATTTTTTTCTTCAATCTACAGATTATTTCATCAATCTACTGATTTTCTACTCGACTTTCTACTGATTTAGTCATATTCGATCTTGCATCTCTGTTTCTAACAAAAAGAATGCATGAAATCGGACGACGCGTAGACCCGTCGTGATGCGCGGTTAAAGAATTCTACTTTTTCCTCTCTCCCAGGGGAACCTTACTGAATTCCAGGATAAAATGTATTCCATGTCCTTTCTTGTAGTATGAACTCAAAACGTGCCAAGTTACATTCCAACTCATTACCTATGTAGTTTCGGCGTGATGAGCGGTGAAGGAATTTAACTTTCATCCCCTCTGCCAGGGCAACCTTACTGAATTCCGGGATAAAATGTATCTTTCCTCATAGTACGAACTAAAATCACGCCGAGTTGCATTCGAATTCATTAAGTAGTTCCGTCGTGATGCGCGGTTAAAGAATTTTACTTTCATCCTCTCTCCCAGGGGAACCTTACTGATTCCAGGATAAAATGTATCCCATGTCCTTCCTTGAACTCAAATCGTACCAATTCAGTCCAACTCATTCAGTAGTTTCGGCGTGAACGTGATGCGCGGTGAAGAAATTTTACTTTTATCCCCTCTCCCAGGGGAACCTGACTGAATTCTGGGATAAAAAGTATCCTATGTCCTTCCTCGTGGTATGACCTAAAATCGTACCGAGTTTTATTTCAATACCTTAAGTAGTTCCGTCGTGATGCGCAGTTAAAGAATTTTACTTTCATCCCCTCTCCCAGGGAAACCTGACTGAATTCCGGGATAAAAAGTATCCTATGTCCTTCCTCGTAGTATGACCTAAAATCGTGCCGAGTTTCATTTCAATACCTTCAGTAGTTTCGGCGTGATGCACGTTTAACAAACAGACAGACAGACAGACAGACAGACAGACAGACAGACATGAATGAAAAAAATTGCAGTTTTGGCTTCAGTATCGATAATAGAGTGCCCTCCAAAAAAAATTTTCAAAATATCTTCAATGTACAGAATTGGACCTGTTACAGTTTTATTATAAGTATAGATACAGGGCGTCCCACGGATATGCCACATGGAAAGTACAATGAAAGTACCTTGAATATTGTAGATGGAACATATTTTTCTCGTGTAACGGGTTAGATTCCCGGTTCTACCTTGTAATTATTTAAATATCTATGAATGCAGTTTAAATTGTTTTTTAAATTCAAATAATGTCTTCTTTCAGTAAAATATTCTATCTATAATATTCAAGGTACTTTCCCTCCATGTGGCATATCCGTGGGACGCCCTGTATTATAATACCTTTACCACTCTTCTTATAGAATACACAGGTGATCGGAATGCTGGTTTATATTTTGGTCAATGAATAAGCATTGCCATTCAACGTGACAATGCTGCCAGCATTCTGGGCACTCTGCCTTCTGGTGACGGCTTAGATTTTTAAGAAATAAATATAAGTGTATATATTAGTTGTGATTGTTTTATTCTGTTACTGTCATTTTCTTTCAATTGCCAAATATATACATAACTATTAGCTGATTATCATTCTTAGTTATTTCTCACAATCTTTGAGGCACAACTTTGAGGTGTTTTCTTAGCTTACTCCTGAAAAAGCTTGTAAAATACTCGTAGTATAAATTTTAATCGTTAAGTCGATTGATTTCGGAGAATTCGGCAATCTAGAACTCTATGCTAGCAGCGCACGATTGGGATCTGATTTAAGTAGTTGATTGGTGGATTACGAAATATAGGACTGAGATTTGTATGACTGTTCAAAGAATCATGTACTTCCAAGGTTTTTGTTATTATAGTGCGGAAGCCCTCACACTCAGGGTAATTTCTAAAAAATCTAATAAAATTCCAAATAGCTCATTCCCGTACTGAGGGAAGGATTCGGGTTTTAGTCCCGTCGAAGTCCAAAATTAACCCTTTAATAATTGTAGCGCCCTGACAGGGTTTTTATGCATGTGTACCCACTAAGACAACCCTACACCTAAGAACAATACCTGTATGCATAAAATCACAATAAATGATATGAATATGAAATTTTTGGAATATTATCTACTTCCAATCATTATGAAATTGACAATTGAGGTTCAAACTGTTTTCCGTAAACCATGACCAACTCACCAAAAAAACAAAAGACGTAGGTAATAATAAACCTTCCTTCCCCAGACATAATGGCCAAAATGGAGCAGTCCATGCCTACCCTAGAGACCATCCTAAGCGAAGTGGACCAGTTCGTTGAATCTGAGAAGACATACTTGGAAGCTCCTCATATTATCGACGTGGTGTTGCCACTTCTCTGCTCATATCTGCCATTTTGGTGGGCTCAAGGGCCGGATAATGTTACCCCTACTGCAGGGTAAGTGAATATTTTACCCTAAATATCTGTACGTTTTCATACCGTACAGCGTTGCATGTTCCCGCGGGTCAGTACTTTGCGTTACGACATGTTTTTACGCCCTATTAGAGCCAGTCGCAAAGAACTGTCCATGGGCAACATGTCACTGTTACACTCACGACCTTATGTTAACTTTGAACTTACTGACTTAAGACTGCGATATAAAAATGTCAGCCATCTTGGATTTTGAAATGGACACCTTTTTCGTAATCTACACTATTGAGTTAGTCGAAAACGATACCCAAATCAAATTCTTGGATGAGGGAGGGGGTCTACTTCTACTAACTAAACCCTATTCAACAAATAAACCATTATCCTTTGAATCCGGTCACATCTACCATGACCAATTTTACCACTGAATAAATCGCGAATTATATTCACAAACCATAGACTTGTACACATCATTCGCAAGATTGATTTCCGGTCTGACAAAAGACACTGACAGATTTGAAAAATGCCCTTTCCAGGAACCACGTGACAATGGTCACCTCAGAACACATGAACCAGCTTCTCAAAAACGTACTCAAACTCATCAAAAAGAACATCGGCAACGAGAGCGCGCCGTGGATGACGCGCATAGCGACCTACACGCAGCAGATCATCATCAACAGCAGCGAGGAGTTGTTGCGGGACTCATTCCTGCCGCTGGCGGAGCGGGTGCGGAAGCGGACCGACAACATGTTCCATAAGGAAGAGAGTCTTAGGGGATTCATCAAGGTAGGACTATAAAACACTCACACAAAAACAACCTGGTAAAGAATGTGCTTAAGTGCTAAGCTAAGTTAAGCTAAAGTGTCTTTAGATGCGTATAGCGACAGAAGGTTTAATAAGGAGCCGTCTTAGATCCATCAAAGTGGGTTATGAAGGAGTCCGACAAGGGTCATTCATGTCACCAATGTTATATTATTAATTCAAGATTGACGCGGATAGCGGTGTATGTGCACTGAAATTATGTTCATTAAGGAACAGACTGTCCGGTTATTCGTTAAGGTGGGTTGTTGACGCTTTCACTGCCCAGCCTGAGTTGTGCGACCTGCCATGTCTCGTATAGCGGTACGTATATCCGTTATAAGGCTTTAACATAAGCTTAGCTTACCTTGAGGTCATGTATGATGTTAAAATGTCCAGCTTTATATTTATTGCCATTTGTTTTGCCTGTCATTATTCAAGTAATTCTAGTTTCGGCACGAATTATGACGAACGATAGTAGGAACATTATTTCTCGTCAACATTCATACCCACCTTGTAAATGTTACAGATATTACCCCATTTGCAATCCAACCATCTTATCCATTCAAGGTTGTCTGAGAAAGATCGCTCTTGAGCGATAAGACTGCTAATTGTCGCTTCTCTTGTACATTACTTCTAAGTTTAGTTTGGAATGAAGTAAATCAAAACAAATCAAATCAAAAACTCTTTATTTCCATAAATACAATAAATGTACACTTAGAAAAGGTCAAATCATAAAACTAAACACTGACACGGAAATAAAGTGTTATTTTTGATTTCTGTCGCTTAGGTATGTAGACTAAAGTAAAGAAGCGACGAACAAACCTTGAGCCTGTTAGTTGTTATTTTTCGAGTTGGAGCAAAACCCGTCCCAAGGTTTTTTATCCTCTAGTCTAGATAATCTGATATTTTATTTGATTTACCTATAGATTGATAAGTCTGTAGATTTTTTACAACTGTCTGCAGTTAGCTGAATTGTTTCTAATGCATAACATGTAAATACTAGTTCTAATTTATTTCTATTATTTGATTGTTATTTTCTTTGTAAATAAAGTCTTTCAACTTAAAGTATTATTTATCTATCTATCGAAATGTTATCCAATAATATATTGTACGATTTTCAGTCTTCAACCGACGACACGTCGCAAGTGGAGTCTCAAATACAAGAAGACTGGCAGCTGTTGGTCAGAGACATCTACTCATTCTACCCGCTGCTCATCAAATACGTAGATCTGCAGAGAAACCATTGGCTGAGAAACAATGTGCCTGGTAAGCTATAACACCTGCCTATAGTTGTTGAATACAAACGTACTGGCTTTACCCTAAAGACAGTTCGATATTATCGTCTGAAGGCTTATAAGTTCCTTTTATATTTTTATCACACTAATCACACTAATATTATAAATGCGAAAGATTGGATGGATGGGTGGATGTTTGTTACCTCTTCACGCCAAAACTACTGTACGGATCGGGCTGAAATTTTACATACAGGTAATTCTAATCCTGGTATCAAACATAGGTAACAAACATACTTTTTATCCCATAAATATCAGTTCCCAGGGATAGCAATGACCTTTAAACGTTTCCATAGAAAAAACGCGAAGCCGCGGGCATAATCTAGTCTAGTTTTTTATAAATTCGAAATTAACTCTGTCTGTCTGTTACCTTTTCACGCTTAAACGGCTGAACGGATCTAATGAAATTTGGCAGGGAGGTAAATGACATTCCGGACATGGACATAGGCTACTTGAAAAGTGCGCACAAAGCCGCAGGCAATTATAATAATTATCCCAAAAATAAAACTTTTTAAAAACAGAGCGACATTACATACCAAGATTGGTACAGGAGGCCATTGAGATTACCAAACACAGGAACTTCAACCGAGAAGAAGGTTTCCAATTATCGGGAACCTGGAATCCTGTTGTGAGAATGTGCAAAAACCGAAGAAGTGATATACCAACCGCGCCGCGTTCTGATACCGTCAGTGTTGTGTGTCGTGATCGAGTTGCGTTCGATAATGAAACCGGTGGTAGTAATAACGTTCGTAGCAAAAGACGAAAAATGAGGGTAGATCGATATGTCTGCCAATAATAAAATAACTCACTCGCAGTGCCGTCAGTTATACCGTGATCATGGCGCATGAAACTGTGCCGAAATATTGGAAAGCTCAAAACTCAAATCATGGTAAATATCCCGTTATAAATGACTTTAGTATCCCAAAAATATTTTTTATATTTCTTAGACATTTCCCTAAGAGTGAGGTTACGCACTATAATTAAGACAGAAGCAAATTAATCAAAAACAATAAACAAAATAATAATCATACTAATATTTATAAATGCGAAAGTTTGGATGGATGGACGGTTGGATGAATGTTTGCTACCTCTTCACGCCAAAACTACTGAACGGTTCGGGCTGAAATTTCGAATACAGTTTCTTTTGGGAATGGAATAAAACATATGCTACTTTTTATCTCATAAATCAGTATATGAGATAGAAATAACCTTTAAACGTTTCCATAGAAACAACGCGTGCGAAGCCGCGGGTATAAACTAGTTTATTATAAAGTTAGGAATAAACTAGTTTAAAATAAAAACCAAAATCAAAAATAAGTAAAACAAAATAATTCAACATATTTATCCTTGTGTTACAGAGGCAGAAGAGCTCTACAACCACGTATCAGAGATATTCAACATCTGGTCGAAGAGTCAGTATTTCTTGAAGGAAGAACAGAACTTCATATCGGCTAATGAGATTGATAACATGGTAAGTTATGTTATACACTTGAGAAACACTCCCCACTGCCTATCAGTCGTGTTGCTTCTACGTTCTCGATAAGAACGAGAACGTAGAAGTACCGTCGGGGCCGGAAGCACAGGTTCTTTGACATGCCGCTGTCCTTATCCTTGTCCCCGCTCATCCTTACCGCTCTCAACTCTCTCCTGGACCGCGATCACGGTGTGGTAAGGCACGGCATTACGTCTCAAACGTTAGCAGTTGAAACGTTAGGTACGTTCACAGGCCGGCATCGGACAATCCGCTGACAAGTGCGTCCACTGATCGGTAATCCGAATGACGTCATTCGCATTAAATGGAAAAGTTGCCTTCAAGAATCCTCGCCGGCATTGCCGACAGTCCGCTCCGTGCGGTACGGATCTTTTATGTCAAAACGATATGTACTGAATAAAAGCAAGCTAAATTGCATTTATTCAGTACATTTCGTTTCTCAAAAGCTACGAAATCAAGCTTTGACAGTAAATTAAATACTTTAAATCAAGTTCAAATAGAAATCACTCCTCAACTTACTTAGAAAGTTTGTGAAAAGGGGGCGTTAGCCCTTTACTTGCAATCATCCATACATTCAATAGAATTTTTTAGCTTGTAGCTATGGCTTTTAAATTAATAAAAATAAAACTTATTCAGACATTAATTATTTCCACGAATGAGACAAAAATACAGAGAATGAAAAATATAAGCACAGTTTAGTTGCGCACCCATGTCTGCCTTTACGTTAATGCTGAGACAGGGACCTTTTTGGCCCCTTTTATGTACCTATTTTACTTTATTTTATACCTTTTAATATGTGTATTGGGTCAAATAAATGGATTTTCTTTCTTTTCTTTCTTCTTTACATCCATGGTGTATGGTTTTAGTAGGCCTCGAGAACGTGTTTCATTTCCTCTGACATTGATGTCTATTCAGATGTCGCCGAAACTAAACTAATTTGACAGCACTAAATAAGGTGCCATCCTTTTTACTTTGATCATTATGAAAGGGACGGTAACATTTTTAGTACCGTCAAATTAGTTTAGTTTAGTTTTGGCGACATCTGAATAGACACCAATGTCATCAGCTTAACATTGTGCTTGTACTTTGTTGCTTATAGGTTCTGATCATGCCAACTGCCACTAGACGACTCACCGCTGTAGTAGATGGTGGCACTCAACAGGGTGGTGGAAAGGTACGTAAAGGTAGTCGTAGAGTCAAAATCAAAAATTCTCTATAAAACTTTTAAATCCATCATGGTTATTAACACTAAAGTCATAAATAGCAGTTGTTATTCCGTGATCATGGCGCATGAAACTGTGCCGAAATATTGGAAAGCTCAAAACTCAAATCATGGTAAATATCCCGTTATTTATGAAAAATTCTCTACTCTTATTTCCATAAAAACAATAAATGTACTTAGAAAAAACTTAGATTAGGGGTGCTACGCTTCCGCACGGCACAAAAATGTGTATTCAACCTCAACCTCAAATACAGGCTGTATTCGTCCACTACTGGACGTAGGCCTCCCCCTGATTGGTTTATATCGCATAGGGGTAATGTTCATAATCCCCACGATGGATCGCAGTTTGGTGGTAGAATTGTTCTGCAGGGAGCGCTGCTGCCCGCTCCCGGTGGATATCCCTTAGTCGCCTCTTACGACACCCGCGGGAAGAGTTGGGGTGGTGCAAATTCTAAGCCGGCACCACACAGCTGCAGCTGCAGCGGTATTGGATTAATGTGCGCAGAGCTTTATTCTTTATAGTTGTTCGAATTATGTAAGTTATTTTTAGACAGCAGATATTTGTTCAGGATGTTCTAGATGTTTTCTATGTATAATAAAAAATATCCATCTATATATGTAAGTCTATCTAGTACTCATAACACAAGCTCTGCTTAGCTTGAGGCTAGACACAAAAAAATTAATCTCGCGCCAACACGAAACGATTAACCATAACTAGTGTTCTTTAAACAGAGCAGATCATGGCATAGCGCTGGTCTTCTTCCGTGTTGTAACACATCCTTCCAACATTTGTGAGAGTTGCCGAACAAGCATTATACCATCTGAAATTCATTATGTAAAAATATCCCTCTAAATCCCACAGAAGAAGAAAAAGCACCGCGACAAGAAACGCGACAAAGACAAGGAAGTCCAAGCGTCACTCATGGTGGCCTGCCTCAAACGTCTGTTACCGGTCGGGCTGAATCTGTTCGCGGGCCGCGAGCAGGAACTCGTGCAGCACTGCAAGGATAGATTCCTCAAGGTATGTGACATGAAAAGACAGGTATCGTCATCAGCATATACTAGTCCACTTCTGGATTTAGGCCTATAATGAGTGTAGCAGCAGTATTTCGCAGATCGTCATCCTACCTGGCCACAGATCTTCTTTCACTATGGTTGCCGAGTCGCGGTCTCCGCTCTAGAATACGTTTACCCTAGCAGTTGTCGTTTCTTCGCGAGATATGGCCGCTCCACGGTCAATTCAGCTTGAAATTTTATTAAGCTATGTGTTACATCAAAATGTTAATTATCGAGGGAGATGTGGCTGGAAGGACCATGGGAAAGAAAATCGGGATAGGATAAATACCTTTGACTATTCCTTGCTTGCGCGTGATGCCGCGTGCATGTCGCGTGGCCTTTTTCAGGTTGCACCGTGTAGATTTCTTGTTTTCTTGTCGGAATTTGCCGGGCCCGGCTTGGAGCTGTATTTGTTGCTTGCGGTTCAATAACTATTGCACTTTCTGACACAAATAAAATTATTCTCGTGCGCGGCGCGACTCGACCTCTCTTTCGCGTTCGTCTCCAAAAAGTCAATGGTTCGCCATCTTCTTTTTTCATTCTTCCGGTCCAAATATTTATTGCCAGTGCATCGCCTTCAATAACATTATGCACTTCGGTCAGGTTTATAGACTGTCAAATTGATCGACAGTTGGCTAGTTTGGACTTGACAAATGGGTCGGATAAGGGAGGGGAAGGGAATTATATTCGCCGTTTATATAGCAATTACCATATGGCGTAAACACTATGTGTGTAACTTTGGTTCTCTGCTGGATGCATTTGTTACGAATCCTAGCCGTAAGAAAACTCTGAGCATAGCACTTTCCATAACTCAACCGACTTTATGGCCACGACCGCTCTGCGAGCGCCTAGGTTTGCTTGTAGGTTGCCAGGTTTCTTGGTTGCTGACAATATCACACTCCAAGCCTATCGCTTAGCTAGGATGACAGATTCGGATTTCGAACTCACCAAACTACCATCGACGCATCCGCTAAGATACAATCGAAGCAACTAGCCCACCTAACCACCTTGGGCTGCCTTTCCACCAGAGATAAGCTACATTGCTAAGTTTCCAGCCGACCAATAGGATCGCTTCTTTATCGCCTCATTTTTGTCAGTTATGAAAATGACGTTATAATGGAGCGATCCTATTGGTTAGCTGGAAACTTAGCAACTTAGCACATCTCTGGTGGAATGGCAGCCTTAGGTAGGCTATATGACCAGGTGCCAGGTGGTTCAGAGACAAGTTCAAGCGTCACTCATGGTGGCCTGCCTCAAACGTCTGCTGCTGGTCGGCCTGAAATGTATTTCCTTCTTCCTTCCCTGTGTAAATCTCTCAAATAATTTACATAGATATTTATTTCATCTTACAGAAAATGTCAGAACAAGACGTGTCGGACTTCGCAAAGACACAACTCACCTTGCCCGACAAGATTGATCCTGCTGATGAAATGTCCTGGCAACATTATCTATACAGGTTTGTTGCTGTTCTATAGAAATAATAGTATTTCTTACACTTGTTCGATATTATTTTTTATTTAACCTAGCGACTTGTCCTAGAGAATATATTTATCGATTTACTTGGCCCAAGACTACATTTTTAACTGCTTTGTATTGGAACGAAAGAAGTTATTAGAATTTATGGGTATAAAAATTTGGATTGCTCTTTTTTTCCAATTCACAATTGTTATTAAAGAAAAAAGTCGATTGAATCGACACAATAATTTGTATCCAAACGACTAATATCTATCATTACTACTTCCACAGCAAACTGGGCTCCAAAAGCAAGACTGATAAGACGTTGGAAACAGCAGAGAACAAAGCTAAGATCATCGACGATACGGTGGAAAGGATCGTAGCTATGAGCAAAGTACTGTTTGGATTGCACATGGTGAGTAATACAAAACAATAATTCTACTAATTTTACGATAAAACTATCGTAGTTATGACGAATTAATTACTGGAATAAGTTGCTCGAGGAATAGGACCAACGACTTTCATAATGGAAAAGGTAGCAGCATTCTTCAAATTGTAAAATATGATTGTGATCACCAATACAAAACGTGCCTGCCAAGATTATGGAAAGTCCTATAGATAATTTTTTAAAGATGATGCCATTTTCTTTCGTTTATCATACATGCTTAAAATGCTGAACACCATGCTGACGCACAGTGTATTATGGAGACCATTTTTCGGACATCGGTTTTTTTTTGTAACATATGATAGTTCTAATGATTTCAAACGTTAGAGTAGAATCCCCGATTCCTAAAAGAGTTTAATTAGGGAGAAATAATTTTTTGAAATTTGCACTTTTTTTTCCGGATATAATTTTTAAAAAAATCCTGCGCCTAAAGTATTAATACTTTAATAAAATAACTAAAACAATTCAAAAGCCTATCTTACGTTTCACGTTTTAGAGCTAATAAGTACCTTGTGACTATCTTGGAACACGAAATATTAACATTTTTGTGTTTTTCGTTTTTATTTTTTTTCTCCGTCACTCTGCACTATTGGGAAAAGTTATTTATATGGAAATATAGATCCTTGTTTTCTGTACCTTTCGTAAAAAAATCATATCCCAATTATGTGGAGTAATGAAGTTAGGGCCAGTTATTCGCGTCTATTAGGGTTGTCACTTTTTGAGATACTGTGATATCCGGTTTTTTTAAATTGTAAATCCGAAACTTAGCTAGTCTGAACTTAAGGGTCCGGCGACGGATGAATTTCCCATACAAACGTAATACCAAAATGATTTTTAATTTGAGCATATTTTCACTATGGTCTGCTATTATTTGTATTAAAATAGTATTTATCTAGGTTCCTGCCACAATTTTTTTTTCAAAATACCTTTCTGAAATGAAATTAAACCTAATCGCATTTTTACATGAAAGAATGAATGTTGTCTTAGTAATTATGTAGATAAGTATTTTGAAAAAATCTTATGGCAGGAACCTGTATAAA
The DNA here is from genome assembly GCA_949316285.1 of Eupithecia subumbrata. NCBI lineage: Eukaryota > Metazoa > Arthropoda > Insecta > Lepidoptera > Geometridae > Eupithecia > Eupithecia subumbrata. The sequence goes on from OX438649.1 coordinate 6,314,037, forward strand.
TACTATTCTAACACAAATAATAGCAAACCATGATGAAAACATTCTCAAATTACAAATCATTTTGGTACTACGTTTGTATGGGAAATTCATCCGTCGCCGGACCCTTAAGAAATTTTCCTCATTGCGGAGTACCACACTTTCGTCTGAATCAAAGTTTTGTGTTTCGTCGATATTACTAACTCCTTCAAGTGAGTCTGGATTGACCATAGGTTTTAATAATGTTCTAGCAGCTTCAGGTAGAGGTATTATTTGTTGTTTTTTCTTTCGTGTACGAAGTCGTGCATTTGATATTAAAGGATCCGATGATTCCAGAGCCCTGTGAAATAGATCAGTCATGGTTTTTATACGATAAATTTTTCGGGAATGGTGCTCTCACTCACTTCTCCAATATTTATTTCTCAATTCTGATGCTTGCTCCGAGAGCATACCGATAGGCAGCGTTGTTGATCTAATAATTTCATTGCCATGTATCCATATCTTGTGTAACGTTACTGTCATAGGATGCCGGGGATAATTTTCAACGTATTTATAGGCTATTTGTTTGCAAAACTCCGCAAATTTATGATCAATCAAATTTATGATTGGAAAGCTCCAAACTCAAATCATGGTAAATATCCCGTTGTAAATGACTTTAGTGTTAAAAACCATGATGGATTTTAAAGTTTTATAATATGACTAGCCACCCGCCCCGGCTTCGCACGGGTGCATAAATAAATCCGGATACTAGATATAATCATATATATCATTCGAATTAGTGACAACCCTACGAGACAAAAGTCCGGATATTAATATAACTGGCCCTAACTTCATTACTCCACGTGATTGGGATATGATTTTTTTGTGAAAGGTACAGAAAACATAGGTCTTTATTTCCTTATAAATAACTTTTCCCAATAGTGTGGATTGACGGAGAAAAAAAATAAAAACGAAAAACCGAAAAATATTAATATTTTGTATTTTAAGATAGTCACAAGGTTCGTGACCATTCTCAAACGTGAAGCATAAGATAGGCTTTTTAACTGTTTTTGTTATTTTATTAAAGAATTTATAATTTAGGCACAGGATTTTTTTTTAAATTAGATCCGGTAAAAATAATGCAAATTTCAAAAAAATATTTCTCCTTTATTAAACAGATTTGGCAATCGGGAGTTCTACTCCAATGTTGGAAATCATTAGATCTATCGGTTTTTGCCAAAAAAAGCCGATGTCCGAAAAATGGTCTCCATAATACACTGTGTGACGTCACAAATCCAGGCCTCAAGGATAGGAAAAATAAAAGAGGCTCGTTCCAGCTTTTAAAAAGGCATCTTAAATTTTTGACCGAAAGAAAAAATAACAAACAAATCGGAGATTTTGAGTTCGACTCTATTTTTTAGGTGGTTTTGTTTATCTTTACTGGACGCGAATTTATAAAATCTACTTTCTACTTAAAGTTGTAGCCAAGAAACGGGAAGTGTACCGTATGTTCCTTAAACGACTTCCCCGATTTCGACTTTTTCATTTTTAAAGGAAGGACCTGAAATACATTTCCTAGCTGATTTTTATTCTTGTGCTAGGTTTTTTAACATTTGTTTTCCACGTCTAGATCGACCATCCCCAACAAATGAGCAAAAACGTGTACCGCTCCGTAGTGTCTATACAGAGGAAGCGAGCCGTCATAGCTTGCTTCAGGCAGACTTCTCTTCACTCTCTGCCGAGGTTTATAGACCGTGTGAATGCTTTAGGAGTGATTTTTGTTTAACATTACTGTGTGATGATGTTTGTTGAACGATGTCACATGTTACCATAGCTTGGTCTGAGTTTTAAGTAACAGCATGTTATCTAAACCATCATATTTTAAATGTATGTCTAGCCTAACCAATCAATGCTGCTAAACGTTCGTTTATTTCGTAATGATTCTTGCTGTTATAATGTTTGTTTTTGGTATACTAACCGACTGCAAGTTTCATGATTCAAGGAGTTATCAACATAACTGATAGGTCAGTAAATTAATCACAAAAAAGTCTCTAAATGAGCTATTTGTCTACTGTTTAAGACCTATACCTACGCATGAACTTCAGGCTAGATACCCGCATTCCACGTTATTTAATCCCACCGCTGCCACCAAGTTATCGATAAAAAACCGGGTGACCAAACTTACATGACAATATTATTCTACAAAAACATTAACTAGTAACAATTCCACGCTGCACTGGACTAACCACAAACCAGGCGACTAAGCCGAAACAGCGAGCTAGTAACTGGAAGCGAGTGCTGTGTGCTGCGAGAAAACGAGCCGTGATAGCTTCGCTTAGATCTGTGCACTTGTACAAGCTTAGCAGGTGAGCTTATTAAGTTTTAGTTTCTGTAACGGTAGATGTTACAGAAACTAAAGTTAAGACCATTAAAACGTTTGTTAAGATAAGTCTACAAGACAAAGCAAAGATTATTTTCTAATTGGAGTTCATAAATTGTCTACGGATTTTGTTGTATCACTGGAAAATTTTGGCAGCAACGGAATGTTTGCTTACTTTAATCTCTTTAAGGTGGACTATGAGCCGAATTTGGCATTACCCAGTTGATATTCTCATAGCTTTGACATTTTGGTGTATTTTTTTTGTATCAAGAACTAGGTGTAAACCATGCTACCAATTAAATAAAATAGCATGACTGTCGCTGCGTTCACACAAAACAACATTCATTTGAACTCATATTTCTTTAAACTGAGAAAATAATAATATCTCAAAAATTTCGACCTCGACAGTTGAACCCGCACCTAACTGTTTCGTAAAATTTGCAGACATCGTGCCATCAACATCTTCGCAAGAACCTACTACGAGCTATGGCTTGAGGAGGAAAACACCGGCCAGGAAGTCATGATTGAAGATCTTACGGTAAGCTTTAGCAATGTTCTTACTAAGTATAATTAATCTTGGTAAACTAGACTTAGGCAGTCACTGTCGCTCACCATGTTGATAAAAATTGAACATGGTCCAAAACAGATAAGTAGAAACACCGGGCAAATGAGAGTCAATTCGCACGGAGGGTTCCGTATCATCGTACAAAACTATTTCGCAAAAGAAACCCTGAAAACAGATTGATTTGATGGAGTGAAGAAAAATCAAAAAGCCAATCTGATACGGTCATCCATTCTCGAACTGACTGCGCGCAACGTTGCTTAACTTCGGTTATTACACGTCGTGGTACGGACGTTGGTCCCCTGAGCTATTAAATTTATTTAATTTTTATTATTTTTTTCCAGCAATCATTCGAAGATGCTGAGCTGAAGAAAAGTGACGTAGTAGAAGAGGAGGGTAAACCGGATCCTCTCACTCAGCTGGTTACAACCTTCTGCCGGGGAGCCATGACGGAGCGCTCTGGTGCTTTGCAGGTATGCTTGCTTTTGCCGTTGCTGTATTTGAGAGGTTTAGTTGAATACCATCATGATGTCCTCCTAACCGAATTTCTGCCAGTCTCCCAGAAATTAGCCATGTGCGCAGGACATAATATTATAGTGCACATGTGTGTCTGAAAACACAGGTGCACTCTCTATTACTTCACTCTCATAATCCTTGGAGACAACAGACCATCACAGGTCAGGCGCCACAGAACCAACGCCTTAACGTGCTTTCAGAGGCACAAAGGTATAACACCGCCAACTTCCTGACCACCACTTCAATACTATCATAACATGAGAACGGCTGCACTGTTTCTCTGATGAGAAACAGAAAACTAATGCTCTAGTAATTCTTCTAAGTTTTCTTACAAAATATTTCTTCATTCAACAACTATATCTATTTAAGTTGGGATTCGGGAGTTGCGAATGCAACACAGAGCTAGGTAATCTTAAAACACCCCTATGTTGATGATTCCTCACCTCACCAGCCTATATTGGCCCACTGATGGACGCAGGCCTCCCCCTGATAAGCGTCTTATTGACTTCTATCTCATATGGTAATGCCCCACGCTTTGCATGCGGGTTGGGGATCGCAGTTCGGTGGTAGAATTGTTTTGCAGGGGACGCTGCTGCCTGCTGCCTGCTCCCGGTCAATATCCCTTAGTCGCCTCTTACGACACCCGCGGGAAGAGTTGGGGTGGTGCTAATTTTAAGCCGTTACCACACGGCACAATCGGTGGTTAATGACTATAAACTAAATCAAACCCACAGGAGGACCCCCTGTACATGTCCTACGCATACATAATCGCCAAATCCTGCGGAGAGGAGGAGGAAGAGGGGGGAGGAGAAGAAGAGGAGGGCGGAGGCGAAGAGCCGGGAGGAGAAGAGGAGGGCAAGGCTAGTATACACGTGAGTAGCTTAATAACACTTGCTGCTTCGCCCTTACACGAATTTAACGCCCTTAACATAGTAACATGGTTAGAAAAAGTATATTCCCTGTTATTTTCCCAGCGCAGATATATCTGCGAAATTAAAGATAAAGGAAAACCAGAGAACAACCTAATAGAGAACAAAGCCCGTGCAACAATGACGTCGAGACGATCGAGTAACCGTACTCGAGGTTCAGAATTAGCTCGAATCGCGAATTGATCGCGAATACTAAACCTACCAAAAAGTTATTACAAATACGTTGCTTTTTGTTATTGTTAAAATAAAAGGAGAATTAAGTTCCTAAGACCCGAGTTCACCAACAGATGGTTAAATTTTAAACAGTTGTTATGACGTTTTTGACACAAGTGTCCATACATTTAACGTCAATTTAACCGACGAAGCTGCCTGATTGTCCGATTTATCTTTTGGTGAACACAGACCTCAGTCTATGAAATGCCCCTGTTATCCCGGTTTACCTACACCTACAACTTTGTTAAATCTAAGTTTTATATCCTAAGCTGAACCTACAAATTGTATCTTATATTTATGGATGGCATAAATATGTGATCTATTATTTAAAAATTTTAAATGTGATAATGTAGGCCATAAGACAATAGATATATTTTCGAAATGAAATCGTCTGTATGACTCTTAGATAAACACGGGATTTATGTCAATTTTATTTCGTCGATTCATTATTCGATATTAAAATAAACCAAAGTAGTTTCCCTAAAATCTACAAAGCAATCGCACTTTTTCGTAGACAATTCATAGAGTAAAAGAATTGCCTATGACCAACCTGACAGATGTCTTCCTCTAGATTATCATTCCTTTTTTTGCGAAGCAATAAAAGCACGTACCTTAGTTTCAATATGATATAAATCATGTTATTTCGCAATTATCTTTCGTTTACCGCGATAGCAGCAATGCCGAAGCGAAGTGCAGTGAAAATTATAACAATAACAGTTAAATAAACAAGAATAATAAGGGTGACGGAAACATCTCTTCCTGTCAATGGAAGATGAAATTGTAAGATAAAACAATAACGATACGTTCAATATAAACAAATAAAACAGGATAAAAAATAAATAGGAATTGACCGAGAGTCTCTGACTATGTTTACAATGCATTGGGATTGACCGAGAGTCTCTGACTTTGACATTATCAGAACGTATCGTATGACTGCTTGTATCTGGGTTGACCGAGAGTCTTCAAGGATGTCATAAAAGCAGAAATATCACTGCTTGTATCTGGGTCGACCGAGAGTCTTCTCCAATGTAACAAAAGAAAAAATATATATACCTATATATTACTGCATGCATCTGGGCTGACCGAGAGTCTTCAAGGATGCCATAAAAGCAGAAAATTGTGTGCTCTTATAGAGTTTTCACATCTTCTCCAACACTACAATAAACTTGTTTCAAGGAGAGTACCTACCCTAAGAAATACGCCCAGAACTTGGGACAGTGGACTCCGATATCACATAAGAGGTCGAATATCTGCCGTTTCAGGCTGTGAACGTTGTACAACGGCAGTTTCTAGCCACAACGAAGAGTTGAGTCCCGGCTTCCTTTTGGAGTCTGCTCTTACTATGACGCCGCCCACTGCAGCGCCGTTTGCTGAAGCAGTTGAATCTGATTTATAATCAGCCCTTGGGGAGTCTAAATCTTACACCATCGGGCTATGGCGATAACATTCACAGTAATCGAGCAAAATTGTAATAAAACATGACCCAAAATGACCAAATTTCAAAAAACTGCCGCCTTTACCAAAGAAGCTCGGCGGTGGGATGGAGGTATGACGCATCCAAGCAACGATTGTCGCTTGCTAGGTGACTTGCACTATTCGATGATACATAATCACGTCAGACATAAAACGCCGTGCCTTGACAAGACATTTTTAAATGCAGTACACGATTCCATAAGAGATGGAATATTCGACTGGTCATGGTCAGAGAAAATACATGCGACTAAGGCCATTGTGAGACAACGTCTTCAATTAAAAACAAACCAGCTTTAAACAGAGCTTCTTCTAGCCTGGTCCTCAGAGTGACATTCACATGATGACGTACCAGGGAATCTGGTCGGTGCCTCCTGAGTGAGTACTTTGCAAAGAGGGGGGGAGCCGCGGTGGCTTCAAGAAGCAGTTCACGTCGGCGCCTCACAGCCGCAGCGCGTTGCTCTTACGTGGCACAGCAGACGCCAGTAAGTCACCAGGACAAGGCCTGTACGCTGGCCGCTCTGTAGTTGAGGTGAAAGCTGGTATGTTATTTTCCTTTTTTCTATGGTCGGCGGCTTAAAGCTACTCAAAATACTGTGGCTTAAGATGGAGTAAGAACAGTTGTTCTTCATTCAAACAGCCTAGTTTTCAGTCAAACTGTTCCGAAAACCAAAATCGTTTTAGGGCACTAAGTGGCTGACGCTATTTGCGTACCTAATGCAAGGCATACAAAGAACCAATTGATATCAAGAATATGTTTCCTCTCATTCCTAACCCTTATGTAAAGAACGTTTATTTTTAACCAAAATCATTAATTAAATTCGTTAAGAATAGTTTAATTAACATTTTCATAGCCCACGTCGCACATGCCCGCCTCAAGCCCCGCGTAGAGCGGCGCGGGCGGCGGCGCGCCCCTGCGCGACTGCGCGTCCCGCCGCCGAGGCTGGCCAGTGAATGCGCAAAATTGGAAGATTACCGAATGGCAGAACTTGCAAATAGTTTCTCGTGGTCGTTGCCTATCAAGTATCGGTCTAAAGACACCTATTTTCTTGTACCTATGCGTGAGTCTGACTACAAATAGGTTTAAATTTGAAACTCGCCGTTTCTAGATTTTATGAACTTAATTGTCCTCCACTCGTTATTACCTAATTAGTCCGTAGCTCCGAGAGATTCACGAAGGTAACAAAGAAAGAAGCGGCACACATTCGGTGCCGCGGTTTTTTTTCTTCGGTCTTGCCTGGGCAATATTCGTCAGCGACATCGCTGTTTTTTCTTTCGATTCCTATGTCAAGAAGAAGAACGTGAAAGACCCTATGAAGTTCGTTCAAAGCTTTGGGTTCGTGGTAAATTGAAGGTTTTATTATAATAGAAGTTTTCTTCTGTAAACATGTGAATAGTAGTATTCATTTTATTTGAAACAAACTCCTAGGGAGTTTTCCATCTGAAATGCAGTAAGAACGCTACTTTAGTTTCAATGGTTCATAAAATTACCATTAAGCATAATCCTGGTGGTCTGGGCTAGTTGTACGAAGATCTTGAAATGTCAAAGATATCTTGCATTGCGTTATAAAAATATTGTAGTTACGAATCTACGTTTGGCCTACTAAGTAGCCTTTTTAGTAAATTTAGTCTAAAGGTTGGCCAACAGACAGCCTCTTTTCACGCTCGAAATTTACACCGACGCATTCAGTTCAGGGTGGGGTGCCGTTTAAAACGACATGAGCGCACGTGGCCATAAGGACTCCGAGATTCCAAGTTAACTAACGGAACTGACATCAGCTTTTCTTAACCTTCAGTTTTTCGCTAGCATGCTATCTAATATGTATAATAATATGCGTTTGTTTTTCTTCGCATAGTCAAGACCATTGCTATTACCTACGTAAATTGTATAAGGGATATCGAATCTCCCCATTTTCATGATTTAGCTAGAGGCACTATTCATATTCAAATTATTTATTAAAACAAGAACAACATTACAGGATTCCTCCAAATCGTTACACCTAGTACCTACATACAATAATTATATATGTACCTACATACAATAATTATACAATCTTAAAACTAAATACAAGATAATTTACTAATACAAACAATAAAAATAAATATGTGGTACACATAGTACACACAAGTATGACAGCAGCGCGACCAGTGTAGTCTTTTGTTTTTTACGTCTTATGTCTTATATTCCAAGAAAAACCACTGTGACGCCGCATCCAGAAAGGTTATTCTGGTCACGGAAGAGGTCATTCATATTTTTGGATAACCGAAGATAGATCTATTTACATAAGGAGTTATTGCCAAATGCACTTGTGCTCGCTATCTTACTCTCGGACGTTTTAACTTTAACTGTTAATCCGCTTGTGTGAATAAAAAGAAAATATTTTTCCTTTAAGTATGTAACAATCTACTTCACAAGAACCTTACGTTGGATGTCCCGTGACTTTGCGGCAAGTAGTCATGCGATCACGTTGCCTCTGCATAGTTAGCCATGCTATTGGTAGTGTCCTTTGCGGAAAACACGGTCAACTAGTTAGTCACCCCACTAAAGCTCTGTGGGCTTAATTTCCACCGGACTCAATGATCCATTTGGATTATCTAAAGCAGTAGTGAACTTTTTTGACTGAAGGCTAAATTATTTAGCAATGTTAAGGCATATGGTAGATTAAACCTATATTCATCTGTTTTTTTTTTATTTACTTATTTGTTTGTGTTGCTTACTTTTACTGTTTTATGACTTGAAATACTCTATCGAAGTGTTTTGGCTTCGTACCTGTAAAACTATTATGTTATGAATATTACTGATATTTTTGTTAAGTGATATGTAAATTGACGCAACGAAATGTGCCTTGAGCTTTTGCTGGTAATGAAGGAGTAAGGAAAAGAGGTACCTATGTTACTACTTTTGTGGGAAGTAGTATCGGTTCAATGAATGCTTTAAACTTTTTACTGAAAGGCGAGTACAGATCGAGGACTCCGCACCAGAGATATGAATAAGAATGTTTTGGCAACTCATACAAGAATAAAAAGTACCGATCCTCTAGCACGTGGGACCCACTACCGCTGGTCCTGAACCTGGTGCACCACGGAAAACTTGAACCTAGATCGTATTACTAAAATAATTAGTAACTGTGTTGGTCTTTACTTGCTGCCCACAGAGTACAATACAGATTTTCTCCCGCATAAAGCTCGAAGATATTATGTTTAGGTACATCTTTTTTCATAGAATGGAATTAGGATTATCAGCATAGACATCGTCAGAACGTCATCATCAGACCGGGAGCAGTTCTGTACCTGCAGTACTTCAATCAAAGTAGAGGCGTTTGACCGGTTACTATTTCTCTTCGTCTACATTTATAAGAATAATAATTTGAGATCGGACGAGAATACACTCTTGCAGATTGTTATGAAAACATATAAGACTAACTCCTCGTACAGAATTATTTAGCCAGTGGATTAAGCAGATCGTCTCCGAGCGCGGCGTAGATATCAGCGTGTTCTGCACACACAGCACGCGTCACGCGGTCGTCGTCCTCCACTGCGAGGTCCGCAGGGCTTAATTAACATATGGACCATTTGCTAAACCGCCTGTTGGATCAGCTCGTCGAATACGTTTTACTATAGAACGATTGTTGTGGACACTCAGTTTGCCTTTTGTATGCTGCAAAGAAAGCACTGAGTATGTTAACGTTTCTCAGGGTATAGGATCCACGTTGAAGATAAATATTTTATCAGCACGTGAATGCACAAAACTTTAATCTCTAAACATCTACTTTGGTTTATTTTAATATCGAATAATGAATCGACGAAATAAAATATATGATCAAATGAACTTCACTGACGTGAAATTCGATCATTATTTTATGAGTCGATTCATTATGAAGATATTAATTCCCTCCCTCCCATGGGATCCCGATAGAAAGTTTTGTTTGCATATCCTATACCTACCTACTCTAAAAAAATGATAATCTAGAGGAAGACATCTGTCAGGTTGGTCATAGGCAATTCTTTTACTCTATGAATTGTCTACGAAAAAGTGCGATTGCTTTGTAGATTTTAGGGAAACTACTTTGGTTTATTTTAATATCTTCATAATGAATCGACTCATAAAATAATGATCGAATTTCACGTCAGTGAAGTTCATTTGATCATATATTATGGCTATTATTTGATTGGTTTTGAGCTTTGCTTTATTGGCATCCAAATTTAGATTCAAATATTTAACACTTTTGCAAAAATTATTTACTAACACGCCAAATTTTCTTCTATGCTAATACCCGTCTAGAAAACGATGGATACATTTATGGTATGTAATGCAATATTAAACTATTCGTAAAATTTTAGACTCAATTTATCTATCACTCTAGATTTTTTTCTCGTTTTTTTTTTATTACGTGTAGTAATTTTTTTCTAACATCCTCTTTTTGCCTTCATCGTTATATCCATTCATCAATCCTCTTTATCCTTCGTTCAATGTATTACACAATTAAACACCAATTTAAAATACAGGAACAAGAAATGGAAAAGCAAAAGCTACTGTTCCACCAAGCAAGACTCGCAAACAGAGGTGTAGCCGAGATGGTTTTACTACACATTTCAGCATCCAAAGGCATGCCCAGTGAAATGGTCATGAAGACATTAGAACTGGGTATTTCGATTTTGAGGGGTGGCAACATTGACATTCAAATGGTAAGTGGAAGAATATGATAACTAAATTACACTAGAAACTTAAAGCTCTAATCAAATATGAGGACAATCATTGTGCCAAGTATTCACCCTTACGGAACTCCACCGAAATAAAGAGACTTTTAAAAAAAAAATAAATAAATAAATAAATAAATAATGCTGGACAATTCACACAGCATTATCTAGCCCCAAGCTAATAAAAATAAATGTTGACAGGATTTATCAAATTTGAACAATCAATGTTTTCTTAGACGATAATAATATGTCTGTCGTAGCTTATTTTCTACTTTATTGTTGACATTTTTCCGACAAACCGACATCAAAAACTTAGTCTAAAGCTTAAGTGTAGTCCAAACATGTTACACATACGCTTTCTCAAAATGTCTTCTTCAGATCATGAAAATTCTAAATCAATACCTATCATCATATCAGCCCACACACGTCCACTGCTGGACATAGGCCTCCCCTATACGACGCCACAAATAGCGGTTTAAACTAATAACAATTCAAATGTTTTCAGGGAATGTTAAACCATCTCAAAGATAAGAAAGACGTCGGTTTCTTCACATCCATCGCTGGCCTCATGAACTCCTGTTCTGTGCTGGATCTGGATGCATTTGAGAGAAATACTAAGGCTGAAGGTACCTACACGTCCATAAGTACCAACATTTATCATCATCATCATCATCATCAGCCTATATTAGTCCACATCTGGACATAGGCCTCCCCCAATGAGCGCCATAGTGCCCTATCCTCAACTTGCCGAATCCACATCTGCCTGCATTTTAGAAGAGAAAAAATATTTACAGGTCATTTGTTGTCAACCTCAACCTACGTATAATATTTTTGACTTAACATTTCAGTTTATAAGTACTACGCATTAGGGCACAATATTTAAGACTGAGTTTAATTTTTAATTTATCAGAAAACGATTTTCGTAAATTCTTTTGAGAATAAATGTATGAAGCCATAGTAAACGACGATATGACAGCTGAAGGATTGAAAAGGTCTCAACCAAAAGTAGGCGGAATGCTTTTGCTAAATTGTTTTTGTGATGTTTCCAGGTTTGGGTGTCGGTTTAGAAGGTGCGGCCGGAGAAAAGAATATGCACGATGCCGAATTCACATGCGCTCTGTTCAGATTCATACAACTCACTTGTGAAGGACACAACCTGGGTGAGTAACATCTAAAGAGAATAATTAAATAAGAGTAAAGAATTTTATTCAGTGAAAGAAAAAAATATGAACGCAGTTTAAAAATAGTTTTTCGTTTTGTTTACCTCTTTTATATTGTCTTCTTACTGTCAACAGAATGGCAGAACTACCTCCGTACGCAAGCTGGTAACACCACGACTGTCAACGTGGTCATCTGCACGGTCGATTACTTGCTGAGGTTGCAAGAAAGTATCATGGACTTCTACTGGCATTACTCTAGCAAGGTAACATTATACAGGGTGTCATATGATGAGTGGATAACCTTGAAGGTGCTTGTGTGGGGGGGCAAGGCCAATCAGACACAATAACTCATTGTGATTTTTTTAGGAAAATTAATCTCGACCAGACTACATACAATAAACTAGTTTATATTTCTATCCAATTGTCTTCAGAGTAATTTTATTTATTTATATGCTATCTCACCCGACATAGTAGACATACCCGTGCGCTAGGATGAAATGCACAATGATTCATTCGTAAAAAATGGGAACAGACTTTAAGCACAAAGGATATTATAAAGAAAAACTATTGAGTGTATCTTTTAAAGATAAATTTATTTCAACCTTTGAATAACGTTACTAAGATGGTACGGGGTTTATTTTGGAGTATACTATTTATTTTCGACCAAAGTCGGGCTAAAATCACTGTTGTAATACGAAAGATTAGAAGCTTGTATTTATCAAATGTTTACTTTTTCATAGTTTTGGGTGTACACAAACATAGATAATGACGAGATAAATTGATATTATCCTTAGTTTTGGATGGTCCACATCTAACAACGTAGTATTTTCCCTTCCACGGTTGTATGTAAAGATGAATGACTCGTTTAACCTTAACAAAGACAACTATCAACTTTTTTTTATATAGTAATAAATCTAAAGAGACAAATAAAATTACAATCAAATAATCAACTTTATTCCTATGTTAATACGATTTATTTCCACAGGAACTTATCGACCCAGCGGGTAAAGCAAACTTCTTCAAAGCCATCGGAGTAGCGTCACAAGTGTTCAACACCCTCACTGAAGTCATCCAGGGACCTTGTACTCAGAATCAGCAGGCTTTGGCGCATTCCAGGTAACCTTAACCAGAGACTACACGTTTAGTCTTCTAACGTCTATGTTCACCAATAGTTAATAAAATTTAACCATCTGTTGGTGAACTCTGGTCTAAGACCCAAGTTCACCAACAGATGGTTAAATTTTAAACAGTTGTTTTGCAGTTTTTGATACGAGTTTTCATACATTAAACGTCAACGTTAACCTCCAAAGCTGCCTAATTGAACCTAATATCAGTTTTCTATTAGTACCTGTAACACAAGCTCTGCTTAGCTTGGGGGCTAGATAATGCTGTGTGAATTGTCCAGCATTATTTATATTATATTTATCTCTCTGTCTGTTTTTCTGTTACCTTTCACGCCTAAACGGCTGAACGGATCTCAATGAAAATTGGCAGGCCGGTAAATTATATCCCTGGGACGGACACTGGCTACTTAAAAAGCGCGTGCGAAGCCACAGGCAGCAACTAGTATAAAAAAATATCAAAATTGTCAACTGTCTAAAAACTACCTAACTAGAAAGAAGAACGGCAATTACATAATACGCCATAGAAACTGACGCAGACATTTCCGCCCAACTAATTACTTACTTACTTACTGGCGTGGCGCAGTGACCCAAAGTGGATTTTGGCCTCCGACACTAGAGATCGCCAGCTGTCCCGGTCGCTAGCCGTTTCAGTCCAGTTGAGGGCACGAAGTTCAAGCAGATCCTTCTCAACTTCGTCGCTCCAGCGGTACCTCGGACGACCTACAGGCCTTCGGCCACTTGGGCGACCCATGTACGCTCTGCTGGCTGCCCGATCCTCCCCCATTCGGACTACATACCCGAGCCCGAGGAGTCTCGAGGCTTTGGTTTCTCCTATGATGTTCGGCTCGGACACTAGATCATCTATTTCGATATTTTTTTGAAGTCTCCAGCTGCCATCTTCCCGCTGGGTGGGATCCAGAATTTTTCGGTAGAAAAAGCTAATTACTCATCTTAATTCCTTCCAGATTATGGGACGCAGTAGGTGGTTTCCTCTTCCTCTTCTCCCACATGCAAGACAAGCTGTCCAAGCACTCCTCGCAAGTGGACCTGCTGAAGGAGCTCCTCAATCTGCAGAAGGACATGATCACTATGATGCTGTCTATGCTGGAAGGAAACGTTGTTAATGGTAAGGGACCTTCTGGGAAATAATTGACAGTAGACTTTGAGAAAAACAGTCATACGAAAAAGTAACGTAAGAACATTTAGAACAAGAAGAAAATTAAAATTTTAAAACCCCCAGACAAATTTTCATGAAATATGGCTAAGAACGCTCGGGATAAAATTATCTATGACAGAAAAAACCAAACGAAAATCGTTTTATCCTTTTGGGAGCTACGATACTACAGACAGATACACAGACGGACACGTTAAACTTATAACACCCCCTCTCTTTTTGCGTCGGGGGGTAAAGAGTAACATCATCATCATCATCAGCCTATATTAGTCCACTGCTGGACATAGGCCTCCCCTAATGAGTGCCATAGCGCCCTGTCTTCAGCTTGAAGACAGACTTAAGAGTAACATATAACTGATATATCTCTAGAAAACACTTAAACCGACAATGGAGATCAATAGTAGAATTAAAGGCGGAGGTAGGTAGAAAGCCAGTGCATTTTTCATGGTTCCCAGGCGAGGAATCCCCAAAAAGATTTTTTTTTTGCGTTCTTTTCGTCAAAACCATGCACTCACTTAACCTTTTGAGCGACACGCCAAGACACAAAGTGAACAAAAATACCTGTGCGCTGAGGTCTCACAAGTGCTGGTCATGTATAGGTGACTGTGGCGTTCAAAAGGTTGAATGGAATGTTTGTTAGACAACAGTATTTTATCAAGACATTTCTCCCATTCGACGAAGTCTAATTTGTGATGACAACTCGATAAATAATCATGTAAAAATACTGTGTAACGTGAGTTTCTGAAGAACGGAACGAAACCAACTACAAAGGTGCGTTTGATTTACAAAGAACCCGGAAACCGCCCCGTCTACGTAGAAGCTAATAAGTGACAATAAATAAATAAATAATGCTGGACAATTCACACAGCATTATCTAGCCCCAAGCTAAGCAGAGCTTGTGTTATGGGTACTAGATAACTGATATACTTAATACAATACACTACATAGATACATTTTTTTTTTAAATTAAACATAGAAAGCACCCAGACCAACGGAACAAACTGCAGATCGTACACAAATTTGTTCCGAGACGGGAATCGAACCCGCAACCTCCTGCGTCGCAGGCGGACCTTCGCCCGCTGCGCCACGGAGGTCGTCGAATAGGTTTGTTGCTGCGTGCTGTGTGGAGCCGACTTAGAATTTGCACAACCCCAACTCTTCCCGTGGGTGTCGTAAGAGGCGACTAAGGGATATCCACCAGGGGCGGGCAGCAGCGCCTACTGCAGAACAGTTCTACCACCGAACTGCGATCACCAACCCGCATGCCCGGCGTGGGTATTACCCCCTATGACATAAAAGCCGATAAGGTGCTTATCAGGGGGAGGCCTGTGATGTTATATAGGCTGGTGAGGTTAGGTGAGGTTTGTTAGGTTTTATTTAGAATCAAACCTCCTTGCTTCTACCCAAAATCACGTAAATAACGTCTTCTCCAGGAACAATCGGTAAACAGATGGTAGACACGCTGGTGGAATCAGCGTCGAACGTGGAACTGATCCTCAAATACTTCGACATGTTCCTGAAGCTCAAAGACCTGACGTCCTCCGCCAGCTTCCAGGAAATAGACGCCAACAGCGACGGGTGGGTGCTGCCGAAAGATTTCAAGGAGAAGATGGAACAACAGAAGAGTTATACACCGTAAGTCTGATAATCTTTTCGATTGTATGTGAATTATATCAGGGCTCAGAACGTCAGAACCTAAAAGGTACCTCCTTTTAGGTTCTGACGTTCTGAGCCCTGAGTTCAGTGAGTTGATAGTACCGTCTCGACCACGAGACGTTTTTTCTTTTCATTTTTGTATGGTAGATACTTTATTGCATCTTATAGAAACTACTAGCGACCCGCCCGGCTTCGCACGGGTTCAATGCTGATACGGACTTTTTGTAGACTTTTTTAAGCTGTACAATACTGTAGTACATTGTTTTAATCTATCTCGTAGGGTTCAGCCAGCGTTTGCAATGTAAGCGCAAAATGCTGTGTTTATTTACGACATCACATTGGAAACCTCTAAAATTAACAGTGTTTCTCTACTATATTATGCATTTATTATACATACAAAACTTCCTCTTGAATCACCATCTATTTAAAAAAATCGCACCAATATCCGTTGCGTAGTTTTAAAGATCTGAGCATACATAGGGACACACAGACAGCGACTTTGTTTTATACTATGTAGAGTAACAACAAATGGGTATGGTACTACAAATTGGTGGATATGGTATTTGGTGCAGCGCCTCTACCGCGTGGACATGGAACTTCTAGGTTTTCTAATAGATTTATACGTCACGTCGCCGAGACGATACTATGCGATACGATACGACTCAACGGAGTCGGGGCTTTGAATATCAAATCCGTTGTAACCTGTCCGTTTATTTACCCCCGAGGCCTCGACCCATTCTGATAAATTTTGAGTGTGACGTGCAGACAAACTTATAATTACACTCAGCATCGTCACCCCCAAATAGATTAATATTATTAGGGTTTCGAGATCGGTTTCGAAACCCTTATGGTCTCGCTTTGTCTGTATTGTTTTCCCTCTTTAATATCTCAACAACTACCGCAGCAAAATATTTCGTGCACCTGTACAGATTTATAGAAACTGAACTTAAAAAAAGAAATATTTAAATTTTCCATACTAATTGTGATGTCGAAATTTTAAAAGATACCTACAGGGTAGTGTGAGGTATCAAATGAAAGGTATTTTTTTGTAAATTTCAAAACAGTTCTCAAAATTTCTGTTCGTTCACAGTTTTTGAAATATTTTGAAAAAAGTCGAAAAATTTACCTTATCTCCGAAGTTTGTAGAGCGATCCATCTAAAATGTAGGTTCGTACCTACTACTTTTAGGCATTCATTAAAAAGTGAAATCTCCTGCTAAGGCACGTTTTGGTACATATTTGTAAATTGTCAAATGTTTGAAACCCTCCGCGCGCGAGTTACACTCGCACTTGACGGATCTTGTTTTTATTTCAAAGGCGACAGTATCGGCTTACGAAGTATGAATTAAAAGTACAATAGGTAGATCTTGTTTCACTTTTCCTTTGCACAATAATTTTTCTGTTCACAGAGAAGAAATAGAGTTCCTCCTAGCGTGCTGCGAAACGAACCACGACGGGAAACTAGACTACATCGGGTTCTGCGATAGATTCCACGAACCGGCCAAGGAGATTGGATTCAATTTGGCTGTACTTCTAACTAATCTGTCTGAGCATATGCCGAATGAACCTAGGTAAGGAATTAGGGTTCCTTCAATCTAGAATACTCTACAAACTAAACTACATCGGGTTCTGCGATAGATTCCACGAACAGCCTATCGAGATTGTATTCAACTTGGCTGTACCAGTACTAACAAATCTGTCTGAGAACGAACGAACTTACTTACTTCAGGAATTAGGGTTACTAACAAATCTGTCTGAGAACGAACGAACTTACTTACTTCAGGAATTAGGGTTCCTATCCATCTAGGTGTAGATCGAACCAAACTAGAGTTACATTCGTTTCTGAGATAGATTCAATGAAGCCAAATTGTTTTTATAGTTGGTAAATCAGATTCTATGACTGTAAACTAGGTTCGTTGTATGCCTGAACTCAAAAACACGTTCAACAATTTTCAGATTAGCCCGTTTCTTAGAAACAGCGGGTTCTGTACTGAACTACTTCGAACCATTCCTCGGAAGGATCGAGATCTTGGGAGGTGCGAAAAGGATCGAGCGAGTCTACTTCGAGATCAAGGAGTCTAATATCGAGCAGTGGGAGAAACCGCAGATCAAGGTAAACTGAAAAAAAAATATTATAATAATAACTCTGGACAATTCACACAATTCACCCAAGCTAAGCAGAGCTTGTGTTATGGGTGCTAGATAACTGAACTTAATACAATACACTACATAGATAGATATTTTTTATTATAGGTACATAGAAAACATCCAGAACAGCCAGTTTTTTCTTCTGTAGATCGGATTTGTTCTTAGAAATTTATAGGTTTACTTTGAAGGTAAAAACAAGCGCAATTTCGGATACAAATACTGTCTTTAATTCAATCGGCAACCATTCAGCAGCCCTTCAAACCGAAACACAGCAAAGACACCTACTTGGCGGCAGAAACAGATAGAACATCCAAACTTTTTCCATTAATTAGTGTGATTTTCTTTTTCCTTTCAGGAATCAAAACGAGCCTTCTTCTACAGCATCGTAACAGAAGGCGGCGACAAAGAGAAACTCGAGGCATTCGTCAACTTCTGCGAGGACGCCATCTTTGAAATGACGCACGCTTCCGGTCTGATGGCGGCCTCGGAAGAAACCGCGGGCGGGACCAAGAACAGAGAGGCGAGCTACATGTACATGGGCGATGATGATGATGAGCGGTACGTATGAACTGCACACCGTAATAGTAGATTGTGCACAGAGGGCATAAAGCAATGTGTTACGTCACGGGCCTCAGCGAATCCCGAGCGCAACACAGGATTATTTATTTATTTTATATAGTATTTTTATTTTTCGTTTATTAAGGCACAAACAGCATAAAATTTTCTTAATGTTAACAGTGTTTATAGCTACGTATAAACCAATCAAGATGCCAATAATATAAACATTATTTACAATAAAACACAACAACGTTACAGACGCTAATTTGGAAAATAAGCAAACAAAGACAAATCAAGTATGAATACACAAAATTAACCTAAAAGAGACACTTGTTTTTTAAAGTTATTCTTAGAGAGCGAAAATATTATAATTATAGTAGATTCTTGAATAACTTCCGAACGAAGCGAGGGAATTACTAGAATCCTGAGTGCGTGAGGGATTTAATTACTCCCAAGACGACTTTATGCACGGGGAGAATATAACTAAATATAAAGTAAATTGTAAAACAGTTTGAACTTCGAACCGAATGGTCTGTTACGTAACGATGGTAAAAGGCCCGACGGTATGACACTAGTCCCATGGTAGTTGGGGAGGCCCATTGTGTGGGACGCTACATGCTTCGAGGCTGGGCAGTGAATGCGTTAATCAAGTTTATTAGTGCTGGTTTTGGCGCAATTTTGGCATGTAAACTATCTACAAAAAAATCAACATGTCTAAAAATAATGCATTTAAAGTATCTAACCTAAATCTTTTCTTTCAGAGCCGACAAAAATCCATTCCGTCGAGGCCTGCAATCCGTAAAAGACGGCATCTCCACGGCATTTTCGTCCCTATCCCCTGCGAACATAAAGGCCAAAATCGCTGACATGTCTCAAATGCCACCTGCAGAATTGGCTGTAGGGTTCTTCAAAATGTTCTTCTATCTGTTTTACTACTTGGGTTACGGAGTTTTGGTGGTTGTTAGGTAAGTTTGAGTCTTGTTACGTGAATTTTAAGGTTGATTTTTGATATGTGAATGATTGTTTTTATCTTTTCACGCGTCATGTGATCACAGTCATTGGTAAATGGATTTTATTCTGATACATATTAGTTTGTATAGTGTATTTTTTTATTAATATTGTATATAAAATATTTATAGTTTAGCTTTAAGGTGCAACCCGACCCAAATTAGCGCCACCGCCTATTTTATCTTATTATTCTATTTCACGAAGATTTTTCTAAAATCTTTTCTTTAGTTTGCGATCCCTATCATAAGCTTTTTTTTAAAGCCTCTGTCAATGTTTTATTTTGTACATAAAATGTAGCAGAGATGCGAAGTTGCTCTTTTTGGCCACCATGGCAAAAAACAGCAACTTTGCATTTCTGCCTTCACTATAAAAACTAAAACATTTATAAAGGCATTAAAAAATAGTTTATGATAGGCATCACTAACTGGCCAATCGGTTTTAGAAAATTCCTTCGTTAATTATAATAATAAGATAAAATAGGAGGTGGCGCTGATGTTGGTCAGGGTTCCGCCTTAACTTTAAAAAATTTCTTTATGTACTTTGGTATAATTTTATGTATAGTGGTTACAGTAACTGACTTTAAACAGTACTTGCTTAGTACAATTCTTTCAACTGAGGCTTGTAAATGTTGTGTGGTATTTCATAACAAATTTATAATAACAAACAATGGAAAAGAACATTTATAAAGTTATAAGTATATAAAAATAGGTTTTCCTATTACTATCATAATCATCGTGCACTTTTATCTTACGCTATTTTTAATTTAGGTTCTAGAAAACGAAAACAGCACATAGGTACGGTTCAGATACATTTATTCAGTAAGATACATAAAGTACACTTGGTGGTTTTCAATGCACAAAGGGAGCTGATAATTGTCTACTTTGAAAAGAAATATCACCGTAATTACCATTCTATTGAAAAATATCAAATACCACTGCCGCTGCCATGGAATAGGGGCCAAGGTCTTTGAATCCGAACCATTCGCTCTCCGGGAGCCGGTCAGACCAAATGAATTTATAAATATTCGTTAGACTCTGCTTGTACGATAAGTGTAGTTACTTTGAATCATTATATTTGTATTGTTTTGCAATGCTTTTTAAAGTGTAACGCCTTCAATACATAATTTAATATTTAATACATAATTTAAAACGTGGAAGAGCGAAATCACCTATCGCAAGTATTTCCATATTACTTAAAAGGTGTTTTTATCTATAAATAAGACTATGCATCTTTTATTACTGAATAAAAAATTATTATTATTAATATTGAGTGCGAGGTTTTCCACAATTTGTATAGAAATTGAACACAAACTCAAATTAGTTTTCTTGGACTCAGATTTCAATAGCTTTATTTCTTCAGGCTTACGAGATAAGCATTTCGACAAGTCAAATTTCTTCTTAAAACACCTCCTGTTCTGTGCTTTCAGCGTTTGAATGCTTTTTCAGCAAAGATGTGTAGGGCGAAATGTGTCAAACACTAAAACTGAAAATTAAATCAATGATTTCCGTACTAAAATACCAAAAAACATCCCCAGGTACATATTCGGAGTCCTCCTAGGCCTCATGCGAGGCCCACAAGTGGACGAGCCGCCGCCAGAGCCAACGGAAGAGGAGAAAATCGGTCAGTTGAGGCACAGGTTACTCAACAGCACAAGTAAGGATCGTATGGTTAGGCGGGTGTCATGTCGCTTGGATTATGAGCTTTGCGTTTGGTCAGTACAGTTTAAAATCGTTTGTTAAGAATTCTACTTGTCATGTCCAACCCATATGTACCTACGTCTTAGGTTCTAGGTTCTCTTAATTTTCTGATAATTTTAATGATGTGCAGAACGCAATTCTTAGGCAAAATCGGTGGGCGGTTAGCTTATGGACAGTCGCCTTGATTTTTTATCTTAAACAATGAATGAGCGACGAGACCTACACGAAGCTGCACCTATCTTTTTCACCTGCTGCGTTATCGGCGGCATATGAGTTATATAACATCCCTAGTAGTTTAGGCTTTTAAAGGAAAAAGCTATAAAATTAAAGGAGGGAACAATGGAGACCATTATTTAATTTAAAAACTGTTTTATCCTGGAATAGGAATCTTGATTATATCGACGTAATATACAGTACACAGCCAATGACCAAAATCGAGGACACCTTTACAATGACCAAACGCAAAAATCAACACACTTAATCGCCAAAGCAGATTAACGTTTGCATAACTTGAACTAAGTAAATGTGATTGGCATTAATTTTTAACAAAATTTAACGTTAACGTTACTGAATTAAAAATCTGCTTTTGAGGCGACAGGTAAGTGAAAAAACTCACTGTTTTTTATTTAACTTTAAACTAGCTTTTCTCTATTCATTCTTGTATTATTTGATGACCTTTGTGGCGCAGTACCTTAACGATAGCGGTCACGAAAGCCGTGGTGGCGAGTCGTAAGGCTGCCTTTCCACCAGAGATGTGCTACGTTGCTAAGTTTCCAGCCGACCAATAGGATCGCTTCTTTATCGCGTAATTTTTATCAGGTATGAAAATGACTCGATAATGGAGCTCGTAAGGTGGTGATGTATGCAACTCGGGAGCGTCTCTCCCCCGTCGCATCCCTTGCCTCCCGCATGATTGCCCTGTCAAAACCACGTCAAAATGCCTTCGTCGAACGAATAGGTAGGCTGTGGCCATAAGGTCAAATTAATTGCGGGTAGGAATCCCGCTACTGCACAAATCTCAGGATCATCTGTAGATATTTCTTCCGAATGTGGAGTCATCTGCTTTGTGCAACTCAGAGTATGTTCGAAGGATTGTAAAGTCAGAAATCATTTATTTTCTTTGAATATCAAAAGTCTAAGAGCAGCCCATCCATTCCATGTAAATGGAAGCCCCACACTTTGATCCTGTAACCTGACACCCTTTATACGAGACTGAATTTAGAACGAACTAGCTTTCCAATGTAAAATACAATTTGTTTTTCTGTATCTGGCGTAGCGCATTTGCATTGCCATACAAAGGGGCAATGCAGCCAGCGTCTTGGGGACGCTTCTGACTGGTATTGATATGGATCAGTTGAGCTACCTGTAGATGGTTTGCAACTGCCTGCAGTTAACTCAGTTGTTTCAATAGTAAATACTAGTTCTAATTTGATTGTAATTTTTTTTGTTAATGACGATAAATAAATAATATTAGATATTTCTTTTTTAATAACGCCAAGTGCAAGTCACAAAAGAAATAAGGTAGGTAAGCAACATAGTGCTCAATATCAACTAACAGGTGTTTTCTCTAGGTCCGTTACGTCACCTGCCGGCATTGCCTCCCGCTGACGACACGGGTCAACTGCAAGTATCGGCTTTCGGACTGGACATCACTAAAGAAGACAATGGACAGTGAGTATCCTACTGGATTCAATAGGCAGAAGCATAAAATCGATAAATTGTGAACGTTAAATGCGGCACGCTTCGCTCGGATCATGCCGAGCGAAAACAAACATTCCTCGTCGCTTCGCTCGTTGCATTTTCACTGGTGTGGTGGTTCAATATTGAATGGAACCATATTTAAATACTGGAATAATAATAAATACTTGTGTTTTGACAAATATCCTTGACGACCTCTGTGGCGCAGCGGGCGAATGTTCGCCTGCGACGCAGGAGGTTGCGGGTTCGATTCCCGCCTCGGGACAAATGTTTGTACGATCTGCAGATATTTGTTCAGGGTGTTCTGGATGTTTTTCTATGTATAATAAAAAATAACTATCTATTTTGTGTATTGTATTATGTATATCAGTTATCTAGTACCCATAACACAAGCTCTGCTTAGCTTGGGGCTAGATAACGCTGTGTGAATTGTCCAACATTATTTATTATTTATTTGTTTATTATTCTAGTCCGAGAAGTAACATTGACCCATAATTTTTCAGTCATATCGTGTTTTGCCCAGTTTGTTGTCCCAACTTTGACAAACTAGTATGAACCACAAACTAACAGTACAACAAACTAGTAGTAATAGGTCAAGATTTTTTGTCTATTTTAGGATCAATTCTAACCTATTCTGACTCCACTGACCTAAATCCCACCCTCAAGTAGGTTGGGATTTCTTTCTCTATTTACCCAGCTCTTGAGCACCCACTGCTGGGTATAGGCTTCATCGTTTATAATCAAAGCACAATTTCTTCATAGGATACAAGTGAAACCGCACGAATCACCCAGCACATCATCACCATCATCAGGCGAGGAGGCAGAGGCATCGCCTGAAGAGATAGAGCACTCCGGAGAGGAAGTACGACCGCCCTCGCTTATCGATCTACTCGGGTAAGAAACTGAAACAAAGCTATAAGAACTGTATTATAAATGTAACATACCTCAGTCCTGCTGCGGACAAAGTTCCGCGTGCGACGCATGATGTTGCGGGTTTTATTCCCGCCTCGGGACAAATGGTTGTACGATTTGGAGATGTTCTGGGTGTTTTCTATGTATAATAAAAACACCGATGTATGCAATGCATTAAGTATATCAGGTTATCTAGTACCATAACCCAAGCTCTGCTTACTTTGGGGCTAGATGATGCTGTGTGGTTTGTCCAGCATTAATAATTTGTTAATTAGCAAGCTGAAGTGGTAGTGGCCTTGCATATCTCACGAAGAATTGACCACCGCTGAGGTATATCTGGTCTTGAGATATCTCGTGATCGCTCAAGCTCTATTGAGTGCTTTGTCGTTGTTGGCGTCCCGCCCGTTATTGTTACATAGTGACAGATTTCGGAAAAATAAAGTTTATTAAAATCCTTCAAGCTAGCTTAGTTGGCCTTAGGTTACCTTGAATTCTTTTGCTACTTATTGATGCTATTTCAGAACCACTTATTTTAATTTATTTATTTATTTATTAAAGAAGATAGAAGTTTACAGTTTAGAACCAAATCACTCACTATCCTATGCTATTGACTATATATACATGTTATAACTTAAATATATTTGTTAATGTGTCTATATTTTAAATTGAGTACTAAAATTGACTGTTCTTTTTAATTTTAATTCCAGAGGTGAACAAGCCAAGAAGCAGGCTCAAGAGCGATTGGAGGCACAAGCGGCGCAGCAAGCTGCTATGTCAGCCATCGAAGCCGAGAGCAAAAAGGTAATAATTGTGAACCTCGTCTTAAAGTTTAATTGGAGGTATCACCGAGTGAAACGTTTTTAAGACATGCTATTTTAGATGGTTGATATGATCACGCGTGAATTTATAAAAACCTGTTTTTTTTTACACGCGTGACCAACAATCTTTTGCTTAGAAGTAGAAGTGAGATGAATGTTAATAATGCCTCTAAAGTTTCTGAACTTATTTTCATCATTTCAAAGCAGCGAGGAAGTTTGCAAGGATTGATTCGATCTAAGAAGGTCTGTATGATAACCATAACACTGAATTAAAATTATTATCTATTGTTGTATTTGGATACTATAGTCAGAGAACATATAATAATACTAACGTATAGAATGGACACTCTTCGCCTCCCACCTGACCGAGCTTCCTCCCCCTGCCGGCCCCTAGGCGATTTCTATCGTGTTCCAAATCAAGGGACGTACGGCGCACATGAGTGGTAGCCGTTTTGGTGTCCTAATTAAAAAATGCCGAATACGAATCAAAATAAAAATATTTTCTACTGACCGCAGGGTTCCTGAGATCTCGACCAAATTAGGTGCAAACACAGTCACTTTCATGATTTTTTTGCAATCTTATTTTCAATTTTAAGGCGTATATATACCCCGATACTAGCGCCACTACATATTTTATTTTATCATTACGTTATACAAAGGAATTATCAAAAAATCGGACCGCGCGTAGACGATACCTATCACAAGCTTTTTTTTTAATGTATCCGAATTTTTTTAATGTAGTGTATTATTTAGGCAGATACTTGTTTCAAGAGTTTAGTTCCTATTGGTGGCCACCAAGATCTCCAAACAAGGTATCTGACTGAATAACACAAAACAAAACTATTACAGATACATAAAAAAAAAAGCTTGTGATAGGTATCGTCTACGCGCGGTCCGAATTTTTGATAATTCCTTTGTATAACGTAATGATAAAATAAAATACGTAGTGGCGCTAGTATCGAGGTATAAATACGCCTTAAGGGACTAAAGAAAAATGTTGAATTTTATGTAATTGGAGTTTTTTGCCACGGCTCCCGTGAGTAAGATCAAAGTCTAGTTTGACAACCAAACCCGCTAGGTTCGCCCTTTAGCACAAGCTCTGTTTGGCTATAGATGATGCTTGGATTAACTCAACCTCAACAACCTATATTGGTCCACTGCTGGACGCACGCCTCCCCCCGATAAGCGCCTTATTGGCTTTTATCTCGTGAGGGGAAATGCCCATAATCCCCACGCTGGGCAGGGCAAGGATCGCAGTTCTATGTTTGAATTGTTCTGCAGGGGGCGCTGATGCCCGCGCCCGGTGGATATCCCTTAGTCGTCTCTTACGACACACACGGGAAGAGTTAATAATAATAATAATAATGCTGAACAATCCACACAGCACCATCTAGCCCCAAAGTAAGCTACTCAAAGCTTGTGTTATGGGTATCTACTAGATAACTGATATAATTAATACTTTATATACATATTTTTTTTTTATGATACATAGAAAACACCCAGACCAACGGAACAAATTTCTGCAGATCGTACACAAATTTGTTCTGAGGCGGGAATCGAACCCGCAACCTCTTGCGTCGCAGGCGGACTCTCGCCCGCTGCACCACTGAGGTCGACACTGAGGCCCGCTGCACCACTGAGGTCGAGTTGACGTGGTGCTAATTCTAAGCCGACACACACTGCATGTTTATTATGATGATTATTCCCCAGGCGGTGCAAGTCCCGGCGCCCTCGGCCCTGGCGCAAGTGGACCTGTCGGTGTACACGCGGCGCGCGGTCTCCTTCCTCGCGAGAAACTTCTACAACCTCAAATACGTGGCGCTGGTTCTGGCTTTCTGCATCAACTTTGTACTGCTCTTCTATAAGGTGAGTGCGTTATTCTACACCCCGCTACTCCTACCAACGAGCGAGCTATGGAAAGAGCTCTTTCCATAGCTTCAGAAACTCGGAGCATAGCTTTGCTCGGAGTTTCTCTGAAGGATAGGATTCGTAACGAATACATCCGACAGAGAACCAAAGTTATCGACATAGCTCAAAGAATTAGCAAGCTGAAGTGGCAGTGGGCCGGCCATATCTCGCGAAGAACTGACAACCGCTGGGGTAAACGTGTTCTTGAGTGAAGACCGCGACTTGGCAAACGTAGTCTAGGACGCCCTCCAGCCAGGTGGGATGAGGATCTGCGAAAGACTGCAGGCACATGATAGATGTGGCTGAAGACAGGTCGCTACGGCGCTCATTAGGGGACGCCTATGGACGCCTGTGGACTCGTAGGTTGATGATGATGACTCCTACCAATCCTGCTGCCCTTAACCCGAAAGCCTTCAACTTGTGCTTTTTTTCATAGTCTTTAGTCTCATCCAGCTCTTGTCCTGAACACAATTCCAAAATCTCATGGATTTTCTTGCCTCTTGAGTCAGAAGTAAACTGGCTCTGTTTGTTTGTCCAGGTGTCGACATTGGAAGGCGAAGGCGGCGAGGGCTCAGGACTCGGAGACATCATCGCTGGATCGGGATCTGGTGCCGGCTCTGGCAGTGGCGACGGTAAGCACTCCTCTAAACACTCAAACTAAAGGTTGGTCTGGACCGCATCACTACCGCACACCACAAGAGAGAGCGCAAAGCATACGATACATTTTATATTTATATTTTAGGAAAACTAA
Organism: Eupithecia subumbrata; assembly: GCA_949316285.1. Taxonomy (NCBI): domain Eukaryota; kingdom Metazoa; phylum Arthropoda; class Insecta; order Lepidoptera; family Geometridae; genus Eupithecia; species Eupithecia subumbrata. The sequence continues at coordinate 6,341,371 of OX438649.1, forward strand.
CAGCTTAACACCAACCTTAATATGTTAAACTTATTGGATAGCTAAAGCCTACAGTTTCCACTTATGAATACATTATTATGTGTCCATTACATATTACATACCGTGCCTCGGAAAGCACGTTAAGCCGTTGGTCCTGCGCCTAACCTCTCCCCGATCGTGTCGATCTGTCGTCCCATCGGATTATGAGAGTGAAGGAACAGAGAGTGCACCTGTGTTTGCGCTCACACTTGTGCACTATAATATGTCCTGCGCATCTGGCTAGTCTCCGAGAGACTGGCCGCCGTAGTCGAAATTCGGCTAGGAGGACATTATCCTATATATGCCCAGAACTATTTTGTGTCACCAATTTTTGTAATTTTGGGATATGTTATTAGTAATAACATGTTTTAAAACAAAAATCGAGATTTTTCAGGTTTGACTCACTGAAAGTGTGTTATTTTCAGTGGGTCGTTAACGACCCCATGGGCATATCAGGTCTCACTATTTATCTTATATGAATAGATGAAATAAAACCATTGTGTGAGTTTTCATAAGAGTGAAATTTTATTATTGTGCATGAAAAGCCTCAAAGCATTTGTAATGAAGGTTCGGGTTGCATCTTTTACACATTTTGACAGTTTTGTTCTTACAAAGAGCACATCGCCGTCTAGTCTGACCATCTAGAATAATGTATTCTGCTGCGTGTCATCGTAACGTAAATGGAACAGTTATTGGAATGTTTAGCTGTTGTTTCGGTAGCCCAGTCGGTGCTTTAGCTGCTCCATATTTCTGAAGAAGAGACCTTGCAATAGATCGACGAAAATCCCACGTATCTAAGTCGGCTCCAAAAGATATTGCAAGCATAGTTGCATTATATTTAGAAACATCTACCTCTCCGGGTTCTAGCCCTCCGGAGACATCCTCAACAGCACTTTCTTCCTCAGGCTCAGTTCGACCCTGGGTCATGACCAATTCAGCTGGAGCCAGGAGCTGATGCCTAATCAATCTGCCAGACTATTGAACTCCTCCCCAACAGAACCACCATCAGATATTGCACCACACCCTGGCGGCTCTACATATACGTGGATAGTCAGTAAATTTTCATCATCCAAACATTCAAAGGCATCGAAAATTTAATTAGTAGTAAGATTACTACGAGATCTATAACAAAAAATAAAAATTTGCAATACATAGAAAAATATCACATCTGCCCACGGGGTCGTTTTCGACCCCATCAAATATTTATTGAAATTTAGATATCCTAAAGATATTTTTTCAAACATTTTATTATCAGACGACATAATAGGCACATCAAAATATATATTTTGTCTGTTAAACTGGTATAAAGACAACTAAAAACACTAATATACTTACATTTTGCACGCGCGATCCAACTGATGTCCAGTTTCAAAACAATTAAAACTTTCCACTACTCTAAAACATTAGCTTTTTTTTTTATGCCCTAAAAATAATAAGATCCTAATCACCTGATGTGTAAACTTACGTTTGATGGTAGTTTTTGACACGTCAGGTATATTTCGCGTACAAAAAAAAATTCATTACAAAGTACCTTTCTTCGGGTCGTTTTCGACCCCTTGGGCATATATGGGTTATTATTATTATGTGTCCATTGGCAATAACAAATAACTGACTTTTTTAGCAGCATTAATGAATGGCGTTGCGCCTAATTTGATGAGGGCTATAATATGAATGCCTAACTATTTGTAGACAGGTCCAGGCAGTGGGTAATTGATACCTCATCATTACAAAAAGCCAGGTCTAGCAATCCATGAAGATGGTTTTTAACGAATTTTATGAATTTTAAATCTGAAATGCATCTAAAGATTACGAGTTTAAGCCTATTTATAATAACTTATTTGTATAAAAAAATAATAATATTTTAGTTTTCTTCGACCTTTATTATTGTACCAAGTTAAAAATAGGTTAAATCACAAAATATACCATATTAACCATATAATTTTCATTTACCATCGATTTCTCTATTTATGCAGTTCAACTAATCTACTTATAATATTCATACAATCTCTAAATAAGGGAAAATTTCAATTCAACTGTCAAATTTCCAAAAGCAAATTTATGTTTTGAAAATTGACATTAAGCTTGTTGTGTTAATTTTTATTTTATTAGATACGTAGGTATTTTGTTCATTAAAATTATATATCTGAATTTCAGGAAGCGGCGAAGCAGAAGAAGACGACGTGATAGAAGTTGTTCATATAGACGAAGACTTTTTCTACATGGAACACGTTATAAAGATAGCGGCCGCCGCGCACTCGGCCGTCTCACTCGCCATTCTCATCGGATACTACCATCTGAAGGTAATGTTGTCTCAAGGTATGGCCCAGCTTAGAATTTGTACGAGAGACGACTAAGGGATATCCACCGGGGTTGGGCAGCAGCGCCCCCTGCAGAACTATTCTACCACCTCCCCTGATAATTATCAGGGGAGGCCTAAGTCTAGCAGTGGGCCATTATAGGCTGTTCAGGATGAGGAAAGTAATGTTTAAGTTATTAGCGTTCCCCACAACGACATATGAAAATGTAGAGTGAGTATATACCTACCTTATGATTAACAATATAGTTTGTTCTTACATCATAAAATATTCATAAATGCAGGCTTTCTTCATAAAAATATCTTATGTGACAGTGAAGAAGAGACTATAATGCCCCACTTCATCAATTTGGCAATTATAAAACTACCGTTAAGAAAAACGAAGGCTTTTTGTACATGAGAATGCATGAATGAGAAATGTAGGTACCTAAGCCTTTTACACAAATTAGTTTTGACAAATTGATAGTATTTATTGTTTGAATTTTTACCGATACCTAAAGGTACGTACACTATATCAGTTATCTAGTACTAGTAATACACAAGCTCTGCTTAGCTTGGCGTTTGGGGTTAGATGCTGTGTGAATTGTCCAAAATTATTACAATTTCTTCTCTTTTATTATTCTGATCTTTAAATATTTGCAGGTCCCTCTAGCAATCTTCAAGCGTGAGAAGGAAATATCTCGTAAACTGGAGTTCGACGGTCTATACATCGCGGAACAACCCGAGGACGATGACCTGATGAGCCACTGGGACAAATTGGTCATATCTGCCAAGTAAGTGGGACCAACTGGTCGTATCTGCCAAGTAAGTAGGACCCACTGGTCATATTTGCCAAGTAAGTGGGACCCACTGGTCATATCTTCCAAGTTAGTGGGACCCACTGGTCATAACTGCCAAGTAAGTAGGACCCACTGGTCATATCTGCCAAGTAAGTGGGACTAACTGGATGACCATCAGGGGTATCTTAATTCATTCGAATCGTTTCCGAATCGAATCCGACGGATTTATAAAACGGTATTTTGATTTCGCCTCAGGTTGATAATCGAAATAAGGAGCTCCTCAATGACATGGCCATTAGTCAACAGATTCGCTTCGAATTCTCGATCATCAATCCAAGGCGAAATCAAAATAGCGTTATAAAGATCCGTCGGATTCGATTCGGAAACGATTCGAATGAATTAAAATACCCCTGCAGTTATGAAGCTGCCAAGTGTATAGAACTAACTGGTTATATCGGCCAAGTGAGACCAACTGGTCATATCGGCTAGGTCGGTGGATTTGGCAGTGGCGTAAGATTCGACCCCTCCAACTCAGCCCGTGGGTGTAGTAACAGCCGTCTAAGGGAACCTACAAGAAAGGGCAGTTACCTTCTGTGTATTTTTAACACCTCCACTGCGATCAGCAATTCGCCTGTCCAGCTCAGTGATTATGGCAAAACCAACCTTTCTTGTTTGTGGGCGGGGCACATTCAGCAGTGGACTTAGGTAGGTATGTGTGCAGACGAGGAAGTGGATTTGTAGGGTTCAACGTTCATCAGAAGGTCGAGTTCATTTTTGAATGAGATTTGGTGGTAGTGTCTTAATCGTACGGAGTAGAACAAGCAATTTCCGTTCAAAAGTTACTCGTTCAACGTTGTGGGTTCGATTCCCGCCGCGGAACAAATGTTTGTATAATCTGCACCTGCAGGCATTGGTTCCGTATCTGAGTGTAGGATATCGTTTTATGTTTATGTATGTTAGGGGTACCACCCCTACAATATTCTCTGCCCACACAAGCTGTGATCATCAATTCCAGCATATTATATTTTTACAGATCCTTCCCCGTAAACTACTGGGATAAGTTCGTCAAGAAGAAAGTCCGAGCCAAGTTCTCTGAAACCTACGACTTTGATTCCATATCCAACATGCTGGGAATGGAGAAGACTTCATTCTCTCCCCACGAGGAGGAAGGAAACACTGGACTGGTCCATTAGTAAGTGAACGGAACACACTTCTATCATCATATCTATAAACATTAGACTTGTAAACACTATTTTACCAATAAAATGACTATCTGACTATCTAAATGCGAAAGTTTGGATGTTTAGATGGATGGATGGATGGATGCATGTCTTCACGCTAAAACTACTGAACGGATCGGGCTGAAAATTTGCATACTACCTGTATAAGTTTTTGTTTTAGACCTGGAATAAAACAAAGCGTAGGATAGAAATAACCTTAAAACGTTTCCATAGAAAAAATCCGTGCGAAGCCGCGGGCAGAAAATAGTTAATTAAAAAGAAAAGGTAAGAAAGGTTATTATTAATGGAATCCAATCGATGGCATAGGGATCTTTCGCGGAAGAATAGAATTCGATGTCAAACAATGCAAGGTCTATGCCATTTTAAGAATATAGATCAATTTGACGAACTGTTTTGACCAATTGTATATTAAGAAACCGCGTCATTCGACAGTGCTTTTTTGTGTAGTGTTCGTTATTTATTATCTGCGTCTATTGTTAATTATCTTGATGATTCTTCACTATTGTTTAGAAAATGATCCCTAAGTAGTCACATAAAAGTTTAATTCCGAAGAATTACGATTTGTGTTGTAAAACATTAAAAATTCATGAATTTTATTTTTGGTTAGACAAAAATGCAAAATACAAAAATTTTTTTATTTCCACATAGACCATGCAAAATGGACTGCATTACGACATCTCGCGGTTATTGTAGAAATCATCAAATTATTTCTCATGAAGCCCCTTCCTGAGAAAACATTGTAATCCTTATTCCTACTAACATAAAGGTTATTTTCCAGCATAACCAGCATCGACTGGCGCTACCAAGTGTGGAAGGCAGGAGTGACGTTCACAGACAACTCCTTCCTCTACTCTCTCTGGTACTTCTCTTTCTCTGTGATGGGGAACTTCAACAACTTCTTCTTCGCCGCCCATTTGCTGGATGTCGCTGTTGGGTTCAAGACGTTGAGGACTATTCTGCAGTCCGTCACGCATAATGGGAAACAGGTGAGATACATAACATAATATACAAGAACAAAATTAAAAATGTTAAGTCGCCCCCCCCGACAGATTTTCATGAGACATGGCTAAGAACACTCGGGATAAAATTTATCTATGACACGAAAAAAACTAAACGAAAATCGGTTCATCCGTTTGGTAGCTACGATACCACAGACAGATACACAGACAGACACGTTAAACTTATAACACCCCTCTCTTTTTGCGTCAAAAATATATTTAGGTATTTGCAGCAAAAACAATAGTTTCACAGCAATTAGGTACGTAGATTAGAGGTAGGTAGAGTTAACATTAATGATAAATGATTATCATGGCCTATTGAAACTGATAGAAATAAGTTATTGCTGAGAGCTTGGAAACTATGATTTTACCGATTTTACCACTAGGCCGAGCTTGTGTCGTGAGGTCGATGATTCTTACAAACACGAGAAGGTACTTCGTCTCTGTGTGAACGTACAACACTTAATTAACACTTAGTCACAGATATTATAATACTATACTAGTAACTTAGTTATTATCTTAGATGAATTTGTAATGTTAGGCTTAAAGAATGAAAACTTATTGCGCGAAAAAACTGCGTTTTGGTTTCCAGAAATTCGAGTTATGGGCTCACTCATGGGCTGGCTCTTTTTACTGTAGGTATCAAATGTCATACATTTACTATTTCATGCAGATTGAAACTGCTTAAGAACACCGTACTTTATTTGACCCTCTAAGAATAGAACACCATGCATAAATAAGATAAGAATATAGCTTGTCGCACACCTGAACCTCGCGGACCATTCGTTTGAAGCTTAAAGCCATTATTGACACTAAAATATCCAATAAAGATTATATTTGAATGCACGTTTTTGTGCTGTGCGGTAGCGGTATTGGTAGTATTAGTAGTGTTACTGGCAAGTCTAATGCTTATGAACTATGAATGACCAAATATCATAGTTGTTTGGAACTCTTATTCCCGACTAGAGACGGTAATCATCATTTTAGTCGTAAGACTGCCACCCCTGTATTTATACAATGTATGTTAACATTGTGTCCACAGCTGGACATAGGCCTCCCCCAATATTAGGCCTTAAAGGCGTACGATGCTTTGTGTATCCAGTATAATAACGCATTTAGGTAGCTGTTGCGGCTGCCGCGGTTCTGCAGCGCCTCAGGTATGTTAGTCGAGGCTCGTACCGACTCGTTTGATGCAATATGGCGCAAAAAGACAGCCTCACTGCTCAGCAGAACCCGCGGGAGCAGCAACAGTATCCTGAATGCGATATTTATCAAATTTGATTGTCCTCTGATGTATTCCCTACATCAGAGGACAAAATCCCTGTTATCCCTGTTTAATATTAAGAAATAGCTGCATTCTTACTACCCGTTGTCTTATTGCCCGTTTGCCCGTAGGGAAAAGCAGCCTATGTTCATCAGGAATAATGTGGGCTTCTAATGGTAACTTTTTCAAATCAGTCCAGTAGTTTCGGAGCCTATTCAATACAAACAATCAAATCTTTCCTCTTTATAATATTAGTATAGACTAAACCTCTAGCCCTAAGTGTACTAACAAAATAGACTAAGTTGTCCGAATAAAGAAATTTTTATTTATTGTTTTATTATTTATGAAGGGTAATAAACATTATATAAATATAAACTTGTACGTTCCAGCTGGTGCTGACTGTGATGCTGCTAACCATCATAGTGTACATCTACACCGTGATCGCTTTCAACTTCTTCAGAAAGTTCTACGTGCAAGAGGAGGATGACGAGGTTAACAGGAACTGCCATGACATGCTGACGGTGAGTAGTTAGCCTTATCATACTGACGATTTGCGAGCGATTTCAAAGCATGTGATTGCGCAGCGAGCACGATAGATAGATTAGTGCATTGTACACCTAGGCGAGAAAGTGCCCAATTCCTATCGAGTGTGTCATTTGATGGCCGAGGCGCAGCCGGAGGCCTTAAAACATACGAGGTACGAATCGCACTTTCTCCCGAGTGATAAATAGAGCTTTATAGAAACCCTTCGAAGAAAATCATCGTTTTAGAATCTTCAAAATCACTCGAGTAAATTCAAATTGTCAACTCAAATGTAGTAATAAATACGCGCACGTACGATTTAGACATGCATGCATGCATGGTTCTTTTTTTGAATTATTGTTCCGAATACGGAAGACGCCGATATCATATGGCGGATTCGGTGTCAAAACTTTTTGTCGTTTGACCTAAAATTTATTATGAAAATAACCGTAGCTACTGGCTGATATTAGGAAAATTAAAAAAAATAACACGTTACAAATGGATTTCCAAACACTTTTCTCTCCCGCTAAACGCGTGAGAAACGAAATTCCATAGAGATTTCCCTCCCGCATTTCAGTGCGCCTGCAATGACGTACTTTCTACGTTATGTTTGGAAAAGGAATAATGCAAATTTCTGAGCAGGTGTAGTATAAACATATTTATTTATTGCTTTGAAGTTCGGGTTACAATTTGACGTTAATAGCAGCGTCTTAAATCCTAACAAAGGTTTACGACGCGACGACGCCGCGGACACGCAGCGGGCTTTGAAATTGCTCGCAGATCTCCAGTGTGATGAAGCTCTTACTGTCTAATCTTTCTAAATTCCCTAATATTAGCTGAGATTCGTTTTGCGTCCATTGTAAACCATTTTCTATGAACCCATACTTTACACATAAATTTCAATTCAATTGTCCTTTTGGAGTGTATCGACATGCATGCTGTGTGGTGCCGGCTTAGAATTTGCACCACCCCAACTCTTCCCGCGGGTGTCGTAAGAGGCGACTAAGGGATATCCACCGGGAGCGGGCAGCAGCGCCCTCTGCTCAACAATTCTTCCACCGAACTGCGATCCCCAACCCGCATGCCCAGCATGGGGAATGTTATGGACACCATAATGTGGCACGGCTGGCTAAGGTCTGCGGTGCCACAGAGATCGGAATAATAACCACCATATATTCCTAAAATACCTACCAATAAACAAACATACCTACATCCTACGAATTCTTAGCTTTATGCGAATTTTGTAGCTTGGATTGGATGTGTATCTTGACCGGATAATAATTACTTAAAAAAAAGAAGAAAAGACAAAAAAAATATTAAGTGCAGTACTATATAAATAAATTAAGGTCTTTTAAAGAGCAGAAGTTTACCTCAAGGGTTCCTTAACCACGTGAAAAAATTAAAACGTTTTTTCTTTGTATTCCAGTGTTTCGTCTTCAACTTATACAAAGGCGTCCGAGCGGGCGGCGGTATCGGCGACGAGCTGGAACCGCCGGACGGAGACGATTCCGAAGTCTACCGCATCATCTTTGACATCACTTTCTTCTTCTTTATTATCGTCATCCTGCTGGCTATCCTCCAGGGTAAGTACATAGGGGAACATACCTAGACTACGTGACCCATTTTTTACAATTTTTACCGCCTTAAAGGGGGGTGGCTCGGTGACCATCCGTAGTATAAGAGAAGACACCATCGTCTTTGAATCACCTTCTCCTTTATTATCATCTTGCTGGCTATACTTCAGGGGTAAATAGAGACACCGTATTATGAAAGCTTGCTCAGTCGTAGATATGCTTGAGTGGCGTTTGTGCCACAGACAAGCTTTACTCAGGCATAATCGAGGAAGCTTTCATAATAAAGGCTTTTTTGTCAATATTACACTATCGAATGGAGCCCCTTTCTTAGGCGGAATATAATTACGAAGATCAAAGAGCAAAAGAAACGACGATATAAACAGAGATTATCCAGTATTATTATTATGTGACAGTGACATATATTATTCAGGGCTCTATTTCTGACGTATGCCGGACTAAATCTGGTGCTACTTTCTATCATGTTATTTTTTTGCCTCAGGTCTGATCATCGACGCCTTCGGAGAGCTGCGTGACCAGTTGGAGTCCGTGAAGGAAGACATGGAGTCCAACTGCTTCATATGCGGTATCGGGAAGGACTATTTCGATAAGGTAATAGAGGCTATACCTTGTATTAAAGTGCCTGACCTCCGGATGCTCTTATGAACAGTTCTAGTCTTTTAATCTGTATTAAAATTTCAAATGCTCGAATGAAGATTTTCAATTGAACGAATCGAGAAACAATAAAAAAAATATAAGACCAACCTATGGCCCTTATCATTATCACATGCATATGGTCAAGGCACATGGCGACACACGGTCACGGCAAGTGCCAAATGAAAGCCGTCTATTTAGCTCATATATTTCTACTTTACACGGCACGGCGACCTTGACGTGACCATAAGCTTATGAAAGGGGCCTTAGGTTGGTCTTTTATTTATTTTTAATGTTTCTATTATAATAATTAGGACTTTGATGTTTATCAGTCCAATGACAAATTGTTTCTATAAAATTTCCTTATTTTAAATCCACATGCATAAAGTTATAGTTGAGATTTTTATTATAATTATTTATGAACAAAATTCAAAATTATTTAAAAATAAACCGAACCTTTAATGATTCTTATCGCAATAGATAATAAATAATTCTTTAGTGTCATAAAAGCAGTTGTCTAGTAACCATTTTGTCCGTTTTTCTCACTAGGTACACAAGTTACTGTTTATATATATATTATCCGTGTCTACAACTGTTTTATCTGGCAGGTTCCACACGGGTTCGACACGCACGTGCAGAGAGAACATAATCTAGCGAATTACATGTTCTTCCTCATGCATCTCATCAATAAACCGGACACGGAGTACACCGGTAAGGAATATCTTTTGTTTTAGAAGTTTTTACCAAAAAATTCAATGAATCTGGCGGTGTAACGCCTGTGCATCGGAAAGCACGTTAAACCGTTGGTCCGGCGTCTGATATCTCCCCGGTCGTGTTGGTCTGTCTTCCCATTTTGTTCCACTAAGTTTCGTTGAATTGAGACTGGCAATCGTGGCCAAAGATTAATTAGGAGGACATATCAGTTTTCCATTTTTACTTGCCCGTATCACAGCCTATCTTGTCGTGATAAATAAATAATGCTGAACAATCTACACAGCATCATCTAGCCCCGAGCTAAGCAGAGCTTGTGTTATGGGTACTAGATGACTGAAATACATTACGTAGATAGATATTTTTTATTATACATAGAAACGACCAGAACATCCGGAACAAATATTTGTAGATCGTACAAATATTTGTCCCAAAGCGGGAGTCGAACCTGCAACCTCCTGCGCCGCAGGTGGACCTTCGCCCGCCGCGCCACATCGGTCGTCAATTGTGATATTAACAGTTTATAAATGTTATTATATTATGTGATTATAAATGTGCTTATAAATTCGGTGATGTGACTATAAATTAGTTACGGAATTTGTTGCGTCTCCTTTGATTTTTCCTCTCCACCACCAACATATATATCTGAAACTTATTTTCCCCCAGGTCAAGAAACCTTCGTGTGGAACATGTACACCCAACGCTGCTGGGACTTCTTCCCCGTCGGAGACTGCTTCAGGAAGCAGAACGAGGGGGATCTGATGGGAGAATAGTTTGCATTGAATAGTTGTGCTTCTGATACATTTCTTTTCTCCGTGTAAGGATGGATCTGGGAGCCTTGTCCATACATGTATATATAGTACAAATAAATTGAAATTAAATGCACTGTGTGGAAGTTCTTTGACAATGTAAGCAGCGCATCGGCATTGCCATACAGCGGAGCAATGCTGCCAGCGTCTTGGGGACGCGATGACTGGTATTGATATAGATCAGTTGAGCGTAGATTGTTTGCAACAGTCTGCAGTTAGCTCAATTGTTTCAATTGTAAATACTACTTCTTATTTCTTTCAATTATTTGATTGTAATTTTCTTTGCTTATATAGCAATTTAATTCGTTGAGATTTATTGGTAATTTACTACAGTAGCGGCATCTAGCGTTAGCCTTTCTGCGAGTTTTAAATTCGATTGTTTGTTATGTATTTTCTTTGATATAAGTATTATAGTGAATATGAATAACAAGAAGTAAAGAACGTAACATCCTCGCTCGTAGACAAGAAGCTAAATAAAAAAAGAAATCCATATAACTTCAATTATTATTATAAAAACATATTAAAAACTTCAGTAAGACACCTGATCTAGAAGAAAAATTAAGAGGATACTTGTGGGCAGCTGATTGATCCTGGGTATATTTTAAAAGAAATAGAAATGTATCAGAAAGTGTGAATAAAAATTTGTAAGGTAAACACAAAGTAAAATTCTGCTCAACATTAGCAACACCAACTTGAATTAGTATTTACACTGCAAATACTATCTTTGAAATGTATTTATAAATATTGTAATGAAATTGATTTATTTATTGTTAATTACGTATTTTAGCGTCTCGAAATGTAGGTCTTTTACAGAAATATTCTATGAATCTTGATTAAATTTATTGCATAGAAAAACAAGTCGCTTTTAAAGTTAGAATCATGCCTAAGAAAAGTGCTAAATTGAAGAAATATTTTTGTATCTTAGATCTAAACGACAATTGGTCCTTTTAAAATATCTATAACTTTCTTCAATGAATTGATAGTGAAAAATAAATGTTCAAAATAAGTTAATCTAGAAATTGTTCAAATTAGTTTTTTCTATTTTTCTTCTATGTATTTAAGTTATTGTAAGGTGGCCTTTCCAATAAACTTTTTTCTATTTAACTATTTCGATATAGTTTATGTAAGATAATATAAAATTGTTATTAAAAGTCTTAAAGTTATTAACTTGTTTTAATTACCTTTCCCTTTTGTTGTAGATCGTAATGAGAAACTCGTGACTTTTCGTGAAACACAAATAATAGGCACTATTCACACGATACGTTGGGCATAACCCCAATAAATAATAGGGTGAATAGAAGAAAAGTAAAAATATAAAGAAAAGTTAATATTTATAAACGATTTTATTGACTGTGCGCTTAGCGTCTATTTAACTTTACAACAATCAGTCTTTTAACTTACAACAATCTTTATTTACAATAACTTACAAATAAATCAACTTAATTTCTAATATTCCATCAAAAATATGCAAATCTAACTTTGATGAAATCTATGGTAAAAAACATCAAAATTCAATGTTTATCCAGAACAAAACATTAACATTTGTACAGTGACGTTCATCAATCGGTAACCCCCTGTTAGGTTTGAAGTCAATTTATATTGGTAGAGAAATATTTTAAAACTAGTGTCTTTTGGTAAAATGAATTTAGCAAGTTGTTTTATATACATATAAAAAACAAATTTAAGAGTATCAAACCAGTACTAAACGAAGTGTAGGACGCCCTCCGGCCAGGTGGGATGACGATCTGCGAAAGACTGCAGAAAGATGCTAGATGCGGCAAGATGAAAACAGGGCGCTATGGCGCTTATTAGGGGAGGCATGTCCAGCATTCGACTAGCGTAGGCTGATGACTACGAATAACGTAGGCTGATGAATACGAATAACGTAGGCTGATGAATACGAATAACGTAGGCTGATGATGATGATGAATGAAACTAATATTAACGTAATTACAAGTTGGAATCTCTCAGGGGTCACTGATCTGTGAACGCTACTGTACATAAAATGTCCCCTAACTCACCGAAGGCTGCTTATGTGCTAAGTACATAGTGAAAATACTTGTCAAAGCGCTCACCAGAAATATAACATCAAACCATCTATGGTAGAAGTTAAAATGTATATCTCCTAACACTTGTGTGATTATAATTCTGTACTCAGAGGGCATATTCATTCTCATTAGGAGGACTGAAGAACAGAAATACATACCCATTATCTGAGCAAGGATTAAAACTATTATGTTCGATGATTTTGATGAGGAGATCTTGTAGAAGAACTGGAAAAGAAAAATATTGATTTACTTTAATATTTCTGAGGAACACATAAAAATTAAAGACAGTTACATAAAATAGACTTTCAAATCGATATCATAACTCACTAGGGCAGAAACCTTTATTCACAAAGAAAATTACAATCAAATAATAGAAACAAATTAGAACTAGTATTTACAATTGAAACAATTGAGCTAACTGCAAACTGTTGCAAGCAATAAACAGGTAGCTTACAAATTAGATTCAGATGTTTTTAATATTTTCTGTGGATAGTTACTTTGAACTATCATCAGCTGATGAGTCACTACTGGGGTGAATTCTGCTAAATATCAAATATGAAAGTGCTTTATTTCCTTTAGACCCTTACAGGATTCTTGGACACGCCACAAAAATTCAAATTACATAAGTAAAAAAAAAAGGAAATAAAGTGATCACTTTGATTTTTTTGTTTACTTCAATCTTTTTTAGGTAAAATAAAGAAGCGAACAAGAAACCTTTAAGTACCTTGTAAGGGCGTTAGTTTTCGAGCTGGAGCAAAAGTCGTCCCAAGCTATTTTATCCTCTAGATGATCTGATATTTTGTAGTAAGCCTTTTTACAAAGGATATGTTTGACAATTTTTTTGAATTTATTCATTGATAATTTTTACCAACTAATCGATTTATGTATTACTAATAAATAAATAAATAATGTTGGACAATTCAAGATAATCGAGGTCGCCTACATACTTAATACAATACACTACATACATAGATATTTTTTTATTATAAATAGAAACATCCAGAACACCAGGAACAAAATGTCTGCAGTTCGTACAAACATTTGTCCCAAGGCGGGAATCGAACCCGCAACCTCCTGCGTCGCAGGCGGACCTCCGCCCGCCGCGCCACAGAGGTCGTCAAAGTAGTATGGTTTCAACCATGACACTTGAAACGCATTCCATCTGTAGTTTTTTTCATGAAAAGTAAAACGTGTGGAGTTTTTACCTTAGTAAGTGTTAGCAGCAACCCCCGTATACTGGTCAGCACTATACACCCAACGAGTATAAACGATACGTGTTGACTCCAAAAGGCGACGTCTATGTGCAGTCCCAGCCAGTGGACTATGATCTCTAGGCCGCGGGTCACAGGGTCCTTTTTACCGACGCGGTCGAATACTATGTTTATTGTTGACTGGAAATAGAATTTGGTTACTTAGTTAAATATGCGAAACAGGACAATTCTTTTTATCATGCTATGTATAGTTTTAAGTTTGTGAAGTTATAAGCAGTAGAAGTGTGAAATACTCACAATAAATATCTTCCAAACGCAGTAGAGCGAGAAGAAATACCCGAGGCAGTTGAAGTACTTGCCCTGGAAGGTTCTGGACCAGTCGATCTTCTCCCGCATGGTCCTCGCATCGTGCGCTTCCAGGAATAACTGGCGAGAGAGCTCCTCTAGACCGGATATCTCTTGGCGGAGTTGGGCTATGTCTGGAAATGAAAATTTAATTATACAATAGTTTTACATTGGTTTTACAGCTGATGTCTACCGGGTTCGACAGAGGGGTGTATGTAACTATACTAAAGCATGTTCTCGCTTACTCGTAATTAAACCACCGTACCACAAACTCCAACCCAAAAACTACAATTTTCTAATCAATCCAAGCTTAGATAGATAGATAGAAAATTCTTTATTGCACATTTATAAAGATGATTTACAAAAAACAACAAAAATTTACAAAAAATGTGACAATTGCTTAAAGGGTAGGTGAGGGATGAAAAGGCACTATTGTCAACAGGGTAGATTTATTGGTATTTGACTCAATACAAAACTCTCAGAGCTCTTAGTAACTATGGTTACAGTGGTCCGTAGGGCGTACCTAGGTAAGTACAAGTAGATACGATCACTTCTTACAATATGTAGGACGATCGTTTTACGTAGGTACCTCGCGGGGTTGAATCTAGCTAATATAAAAATATTTATCCCAAGGAATAGACAGTGGCTGAGAACCTAAGTATTAGGACCATCCGACTGCGCTAAACCAGGGGACCGGACTTTCAGAGGCTATGACTAGTATAGCCATTACCGAGAGGTTGTCCGTTCTTAGCTGATTTGAATAAGGCCGTGTTTCGCTTTATATCTGCAGGGCTTCAGAGATTCCAATATAGTTAACAGTATGCTGGTGCGTTGAGTGGGGCGCGTGACGTGGGCTCGGTGAAACAGCAAGCCTTCGCGCGAGTGAGAAAGTATTCGACCTCGCGCGGTGCGTGCGCGCTTGGACTGTAGCTACGTTTTTGTATTTAAATAATAATCTCTCCTACAAGCTAGTGTTAACATAATTTTAATAAACTGTCCAACTGGTAGGTATTCAAACACACGCACAACGCTGAGTGAAGGGCCATTTTTGCCATAAACGCTGCTACGCACAAAAAAAAAAGTAGTTTTTAAGGTAAATAAAAATATTCTCTCTCTCTCTCTCTCTCTCTCTCTCTCTCACTCTCTCTCTCACTCAAAGACTTACTCTCAGTCCCATACGCATAAGGGTTAGCGATACTGCCCACGCTCGACCAAATGTTATTCCAAAACCCTCTCTTCTGCACGTTGCTTTGATCCAGCAAGTTGTAAGGCTGTCTCCCTCCCACACTGTTGGACTCCGCTAGCGCTATCCTTTTCTTTTTCACGAGGATCATGTCCATTGTTTGGAGGAGTTTTTTCTCGATTGATAGTACGTCTGATTGGGTGACTGGTCTGAAAATTGAAAAAGTTACTTATAGATTTCTAGGTCTAGTATAAAGAAGCGTATAACTCAGTCTAAAAGAGCATATAGACTAGCTTTAAAAAATCGCTTTCACTACCCAGGCGCGCGGCTACAAGCAGTGCTAATGATTCGTTCAGTCGTTTAGTTTCTACTGCGATCACCTACCGCGCCTGGCAAGCGTGTTGATTATGACAGAACCCTCCACCTTTGGGAGAGGCACGTTCAGCAGTGGACTTATAAGTTAGGATTGGTAAGTAGAATACAATAAATTGTAATGTAATAATAATAATAACAAGCCGAATGCTAGATGCATCGCGATGTGGTTACAGTTGATACGAACCTTACCCCTCTCTCCTTAGCTAACGAGAACTGGCGCATGCCTACGGTGATGAGCATTCAGGACTGGAAGGTTATATCGGAGAGCAAAGATCTGCATGGGAGATTCTACAAGGTCCTCACAGGACCTGATGTGGATCTCCTAAGCCCAGTAAACTGGCTACGCTTCGGTGACCTCTTCGGGGAAACCGAAGGTGCACAGACAAGTGCAATTATGGATGAGGTGGTCAAGACGAACAATTACCGAAAGTATATCATGAAAGATGGCACGATCGATATCTGTCGAGCGTGTCATCTTCCTGGAGAGACGCTCCGTCATATACTTTCAGGTTGTTCTCACCTTGCTAACTCTCAGTACTTGTACAGACACAACCAAGTAGCCAAAATTATACACCAACAACTTGCTCTCCGATATGGCCTTACTGGACCTGAAGTTCCGTACTATAAGTACACACTGGCGCCAGTTCTCGAAACACGCTCTATTGGGACCGATCTATCATTAATTATAGACAGGACTACATATTCTGGAGAATAAATCTGATATATTAACCTTTTAGAACGGAGGGCGGTGCTCGCTAATGTCACCATACCACATGATGTTCACCTCGTTAAAGCCGAGAAAGATAAAATTAGCAAATATCTTGATTTGGTTAACGAGGTTGTCAGCATGTGGGATGTTGATTCAGCGACTATTGTCCCGATAGTCGTTTCTGTTAACGGCGAAATAATGAAGAGCCTCGGTCAACAACTCAAGAGACTCTCGCTAGGAAGTTGGATCAAGGGCCAGATTCAAAAGGCGGTACTCCTGGACTCGGCTTGAGCCTAGCTGGTCGGTGATTCACCGTGCCGGTAGGTATATTATTTACTGTAGAATAGTTTTATAATATTTTATTTTCTACAGTTAAAATATATTTTATATCGAGATATTATAATAAATGAGTACATAATAATAATAAGCCTTTAATCGGTTTTTCTTTGTTGTTCATATATTTATCTTTTGTTCCATTTTTGCATGACCGTTTGCCAGGTCGCAAAGGCCTCCTCCAATCTTCTCCATCCTGGCCTTTCTATGGCCACTCTACCCCATGTATTCTTGTATGTACCTATGTATGTATTGTATGTACGTAATGTCGGTACCTTATAAAAATAGCCATAGAAGTGTAAGGATAGTTGACAGCACCAAACCCAGATAGAAGTGCCATCACAGTGACTCCGATGACGCCGATTCTAGACACTCCCTGCTCTATGGAGAATATCCCCTGGAACACAAGCAAAGTGTGGTTATAACACATGTTTTAGAATATCTTCTGCCCGCAGTTTCACGTGAAATTTTCCGGGATTAAAAGTGGCCTATGTCCTTTCCTCAGATACCGTCTACCTTACTGCCAAATTTAAGTGTAAAGTGAGTAAGTAAAACTCTCTATTTAGCTTCACACTAATCACATCACACTAATAACATGACACGATATTAGCTATAATAAGCAAAAGTTTGGACTACGGAACGGATTAGGCTGAAATTTGCATTTTGCATACAGGTAAGTCTAAACCTGGAATCAAAAATAGGCTACTTTTTATCCCATAAATCAGTTCCCATGGGATTGAAATCACCTTTAAACGTTTCCATAGAAATAACGCCTGCGAAGCCGCAGGCATAAACTAGTCACACTAATATTATAAATGCGAAAGTTTGGATGGATGGATTGATTGATGGATGGATGGATGAATGGATGGATGTTTGTCACCTCTTCACTCAAAAAATTCTGAACGGATCGGGCTGAAATTTTGCACACAGGTAATTATAATCCTGGAATCAAACATAGGCTACTTTTTATCCCATAAATCAGTTCTCGTGGGATAGAAATCACCTTTAAACGTGTCCATAGAAACAACGCGTGCGAAGCCGCGGGCATAAACTAGTGGATGTTTGTTACTTCTTCACGCCAAAACTACTCAACGGATCGGGCTGAAATTTTGCACACAGGTAATTCTAATCCTGGAATCAAACATAGGCTACTTTTTATCCCATAAATCAGCTCCCATGGGATAGAAAATGTTTCCATAGAAACAACGCCTGCGAAACCGCGGGCAGAAACTAGTAAACAAAAAACAACATGGTGTGTTGTTTATTGTTCATTTTTTTCTATTAAAAGGCGCGGCAACTGATAATTTTTTTATTTATTTATTTATTACAACTTTTACAGAATTACATAGATTCCAAAACATCAAACATAGGTAAAGGTTAAGTATGGTCGGTTTGTTTACAAACATTCTACATCGAGTATGGCTAATGTCCCCGACATCAACTGTAGGTCTTCCTTTGAGGCGATTTGGAGGAATTAAATTTAATCCACCAAACTACGAATCATCGCACCTTTGTTACGTGGTTCGCCAGAAAAGGACAAGAAGTTTGACGATTATTATATCCTACTCTATTTATTAATGTAAGTACTTACAAAACTTTGTAATATTTTTGTCTCGCAATTAAAATTCTGCATACTGAATACTATTTTACTTGCTAAGTAAAATAGAACTTACCTGCTTAGGACTTAAAATCGGAAATGGATCGCCGAGCTTCCAGAAGAAGTACAGATAAATGAACCACACAAACATTGTGAGCGGCCTTATTGCGTTTTCTGACACTGAAAATAAATATAAGAATTTGTTAGTTTTAAGAGTAGAGTCAAAAATATAGGTAAATTTTATTAATCCCGAATTTAACTATTAATAGGCTACGATCGCACTGCTAGGTGGTATCCTAGATTGTAAATGGGAGACGAGCAAACAAACGTAAAAAATGTATCAGACCAGCCACACTGCAAGCGCCTAGCTAGACGCCTGGACGTAGCGACGTCCTTTTTCTGGATCCTTGATGGTCGCTTAGCATGCATTTTGACAGGGCCCCAATTCAGCTAACCAAATATATTTTTATTTTAAAATATTTACTATGACAATGATATCATTGCAGAATCAACGCGTAGAATCTTTGAATATGGAAACTCCAGTACGTGAAACGTGCGCTGCTATTTGCACGGAGAAATTGAAAGAATGGTTTTACATTTGACACTTTTGATTTGCGTTCCTCTATCAGTAATTTCTTTCATCAAAGGTAGAGTACCAAAACGTGTCATCCCTTGACGATACCATTGTCCCATCGCATCGGCCCCTTCAGGGCCGCCAGTCCAAGTATACTAAGCTACACGCCTAGCTAGCATCGAAGTAACCATCCAAGCTACCAGTGTGACCATAGCCTTAGAGTTGATTACCAAAAACTTCGGATTTAACCATGAAAAGTCAATCTTATTTGCTAATCTAAGGGTTGTTTCGCAGATTTCCTAACCACATCGCAACTGTGTCCGTCAAGTTAGCAGCCCCGCCATGGAATTTGGTGGTTTCAACTATGCCAATAAATGTGTCCTGAAATAGTGACCCCGATGCCCTAAGTAAAATAAATAGTGCCCCAGTACTTTAGGAGATATTAAGGTTTTTCAATGTGGCTGCTATCTTGACGTCAAGCTGGTAGCCCCGCTGATTTCGACGAATATAAAGCGAGATATGAATCATGAACTATGCCAATTAACTGTGCCTTACAGTATCTTAGTTCTCCTGAAAAGCTCAGAAATAGACATCCTGCGGTTTAAGAGATATTTGACTCTACATATTGTACAGACGAGTACAGAAGTGAATTGTTCTTCGCACGTCCATTACCTCTAAGTCGATTCGAAATTAAGAGTTTTTAATTTTGATTTGGCTGGGTCTTATAAGGTTGGCACCCTATTATGTGTTTGTAGTAGTCGATTTTTATGGCAAATCATTTGATTATTATAACTTTTAACTTTACATATCGCAATTAGATATTAGCGTCAACGCAACCACCGTTACCACACAATTACCACAACGCTGCAGCCACACTAATCACAAGTAACCACTGCTTCACAGCTTTATGTCGTCCCTGCGTGTTGTGGTGTGGTTGTAGTATTGGTAAGACCACCCTTACTGAATTATTTGTTGACTTCCTGACCTCTCCACGACTCCTCACTTCAACAGCCTATATTGGTCCACTGCTGGACGCAGGCCTCCCACTAATAAGCGCTTTACTGGCTTATAACTCATTCATGGGGGTAATGTGACGTCGCGACGTCGACACACGACAATACGACGACACGTCGTGTGGGTCTGCTATCCCTTCATCTATTAATAGGACCATCAGGCCACCGAAATTCGGCTAGGAGGACATCAGCATTATATGGGGCTGAAGAGCCTCATTGAGGAATCAACCCCAACCCCATCCACACATACAGAAAAGCTGAAACAAAGTTGTCTGTCACTAAAGTCCTGCTCCGGCATTTCAAGGAGCTTGGCTGGTTAGGGCCTGGTTAGGCAGGGGGATAATGCACAATACACTCCCATACGAGATGTCGATGCAGATCTCAGTTCCCCCACTTATAATGAGGATCAGTAAAGTTATAGCAATGTCTATAAAACTATTATCAACGATATTATTAATAAGAATGATTTATCTTTTTGAATTATCTCAATCGGACCTTACGAAGATATTAAGTAATAAACATAACGCCGTTACTGCTGGTAAAATCAAATTACGCGGGGGCGTGTGACGTCACTGACACGGCGGAGCGGAGCGCAGCCGACGGTTAATAAGGTGTATTACATAGATACAAATCGGACACTTAATTTGTTTCAAAGTCACAAATAACCAAACAAATGGCTACGGCTAACTGGCGGCGACCGGGGCAGTGACATCACAGCGACCGACCGCAGCAGTCACTCAGTGAACTTCGCTAGTAATTTAGTCATAACTACGTCAATTTATGACGCAGAACAAAAAAAATGGCACTATATGTGAAGGATTTCTTAGCTCTATAAATCTGAATTCGCAACTAAAAACATTACGGATACCTCATTAGAATCGTATCATTTATGTTGACTTACCAAATCGAACATTACTGATGCAGAAGTAGGCTATGTAGAATGGTATGAGAGCTATCACCATGAATAGCAGGGAGTAGAGACCTAGATTCCAGTGGAAGTATCTTGAGCTGAAAGAGAAAGAAAAATTTATTGTACTTTAAAAAAATAATGCTGTACACTCTTTCCTCCCATGAAAATGAAATCGAGCTGGTTTATGTGATGTGAGCAAAAGAGGTTTTTGTATGTGTGTTGTGTATGTATGCGTTCCCATTTATCTCCCAAACCAATGAACTGATTTTAATCTAATTTCTTTTGGATAGAAAGCTATTAGCGTTCTTTACTATTTGGTTAGTTTAGGGTGGTTGAATTGAAAGTAAATTCACTTCATCACCATCATCATCTGCAGCCGTATTTTACCCACTGCTGCGTAAAGGCCTTGCACTATCCACCACCAAGATCCTGTGCTAACCGCCTTATTAATAATTAATAATTATTTTCAAGTGAATTTACTGCCAACCAAGCCAATTTAATTATTATAAGCATCAGCTTATAATTAAATTGGCTTGGTTGTTTATAGGGATCACCCTATAGTTTTGCAAAAAAAGTGCTTTAATAAATCATAGGGCACCGGGATAATGCAGTTAGCTATTAATGATGGAACCAGCCAACTAAATAAACATTTCCTCTATAAATATTATTGTGCAGAACTATAGGTTCATGAAAAACTTGTAGGTACCTCTTAGTACAAATGTTATGAAGCAGAAACCAACACTGAATACAATACATTACAAACATATATATTTTTGATTATAGGAACATAGAATACACTAGAAGACCCGTAACAAATATGGGCAGATCATAGAAACATATGTCCCAGGGCGTGAACCAAACCGCAACCGTCTGTGTTGTAGGTGGACCTTCGCCCACTTCTTGCCTCCCCAAACAAGAGATTCACCATTATCACCACTCTTGGCAAGCGGACAAAAAAATATAGTACTAAATTTTTTTTATTGATTTATTAAGTATTCACTATTTTCTTTACAACAATGTTGTAAGCCTGACCATGGCAGACTAGAGATACAAACATAATATAATATAAGACCAAAGTAATGTTACCACCTAGTTAAACAACAATAAATTCATTTATTAACCCCCAACGCAATAAGAGAGGGGTGTTATAAGTTTAATGTGTCTGTCTGTGTTATTGTAGCTCCCAAACGGATGAACCGATTTTCATTTAGGTTTTTTTGTGACATAGATAATTTTATTTAGAGTATTCTTAGCTATGTTTCATGAAAATCTGTCACGGGGTTTTAAATTTTTTTAATATTGTTCTGGTCATTTCTCATTTAAAGACAGAAGGAAGCTGCTGCCCTTCCTCTAGTAGGTTCCCTTAATTGGCTTGACTCTTACTTGGTTTATTTTTCAATATCAACTGCCACGGTTTTACCACAGACTTAAACTTACATACTCAAATATATTGTACACACCTTGAATCTAAATACCCAATGATTTCAAAGATGATCAGCTCGAACATAGTGCAACTAAGTGCAAAGGTGACGGAGAATATTAACTGGACCAAAGTGTGGTGCACTTCATAGTCTCGGAACAGTTGTTTAACGAAGAATATCCAGCCTCCGACAAAGAACACAGTCTGCAAATAAAATGCTAATTTTCAAGATATAATAAAATCCTAATATGGGTTGGGCGGGCTTCGTTAGGCGTATATTAATGTTGTAGGAAGAAGTTAAGACAAGGACTCCTCTATGTCGCTGTGGAGTTTACGGGGCACAAGGAAAATTCATTTCATTGAACTAAGAGGTCAATGTCAGTAAGAAAAGTTGCACCCCCCACGATTCTTTAAAAAATATTTATGATAAATATGCATAAAAATGACATACTTATTTACCTATATAAATACAATAATTAGTACAAAAAATAAGAGAATATCGCTGGAAATTGACCAGGTTCCTGGTTAGAATCTAGGGTAGGGTGAAGGTAAACAGAACCGAAACTTACCAATAAACCGAAACTTACCTGAGATATGAGAATAATCAGTGTATCCTCCATAAAAGTCATTTTTCAAGAGAAATATAAATCTTCCAAATAAATCTCTAATTAATTTGTAACTTCTTTCAACAAAAGAAGCGGTGAAAATTTCACGAACACAACTCAAAACACCACACCACAGAGTACTCTACCTAGTACCTACATAAAATTCATAACTTTTATTTTTATTTCCTGTGCAACCATAGATAATACAACACACTCAACCACAGAATAAATATACTCTTTCTACGCACTCAACTTATCAAAGGGGTATCAATGATGCCAACTCAGACTATAAATGGGTACAGTGCTCTGACTGAGTACTGAAACTAAACTTGGTTTCAGTACTCAGAGGTACAGTGCGACCGAAAAGAGTAGAAAATAGAGGGCGCTGCTGTCGTTTAGATGGCAACATGAATACTACGACGCTAACAACGGTCTTGATCTTTGCGTTTAGCAATAAAATTTTGTTGAAAACGTGAATGTCAATAGGTACAAATCCGACCGAAAATAGTAGAATGGAAATTAATTATCAAGAAACGAAAATTTACTATAAACTAACAACACTTTATGAATGTTGTTTGTAGACTTAATTAATTTACGGGCTAAGGCTGAGTAGGCCTGAGCCTAGGGCGGCAGATTTTTGGGGCGGCAAATTTGGGTACCTATTTATTTTTATATACATCGTAGAAATCAAAAATAATTCGGTGACAGTGACAGTTTTCTGATGTTTTTACAGATGACAGTTAACATGACAGTTTTCTGATGTTTTACCTCAGAAGAACGATCCTTCTTCTGAGTGTTTTACAGATAGAAGTCTGCAACACATTTTGCCGATGACTTTTCCCTCTTGCCACTAACCAAGAATTGAATTGAATTGAATTTTCCCTCTTAGGTACTCATTGTACATTTAACGGTGTGCTGCAAACTTCCTACAGTTAAACAGCCAGTTAAACAGCTAGTTCGCCGCCCTTACCAGTAACCACTAATCGGCATCTGCCCACATTTTGTATGAATGAAAAGAGCGATTTTTTTGACGCTACAATGTTATCTATCAATGACTCTAAACGTGCATGTTGCGATGCCAGATCATAAAAATTCTCAAGACTCGCTTCGCTCCCCTTTGGTTCTATAGGTCTAGTCTGTTGTCCTCGTATTTTGTTGTTATTCGACAAACTCATAAATTGTTCATTAAGGATGTAAGTGAACTACGAACCTTATTTGAGTTGGAAGAACACCAACGTTTCATCCCTAAACGAGAGACGTAATTAATTCGTCAAACTACGATAGTTTTTATTATAAATTGTTCTTAGCTCATTATTTAGCTTCTTTGTCTTGCTACGCATGCCTCAACAATTTCAAAGAAGCTTATTCCATTTGTTAATATAATATTATCTAAGCATCGCAAAATTTCCAAAATTTTCAGGGCTCGCTATTTTTTTGTTTTTTCATACTCGCTTCGCTCGCCATTACTTATACTTACAAGTTAGAGATGAGGGTCGGGCGAGATGTAGCGTTTGCGGTCAATAAGAAAAACACTGCAAAAAATTTCTCTATGCTCGTTACCTGTTTAACATTGTTTTCCTTTTTGTGTGATAACACCTGTTAACACGCAAAAAGGAATTCCTTTGGGGCATCGGCCTTGATCAAGTGTGACCCCCCTTAAGTCTTGGGCTGCGACCGCGCCTACCTACTGCTCTATGCTGTTGTGTGGGAGACAATAATGTACAACAAAATATTGCACGGCACAATAATTGGTGACCAAATTTGTACACCCAAATAATTCGTGTACATGGCTTCCGATTATCGTGGTGTGCATTATAATGAGCGTACAATATCAGGCCGTGCTTTATTAACACGTGACGAGCTTCCAAACTCAATTTTTTACGGCCCATATTAACCACCCTGATAATTCGAAGCCATGACACGGTTTATTGGGGTGTACAATATCGGGACATGCATTATCAGCACGTGTTGCTATTGTACACATAATAAAACGAATCCACCAGAAGACAGCAGCTGTCAAATCGATGCTTCCTTTACATCCATGGCGTGATAACGATTGAATCGTGCACCAGGTGGCAGCACTGGCAGACAGTTTTATTTATCTATGGTCAGTGCTTTCGTTACCGCCAGGCCAGGCCTCCCATAGAGTATAATGTTCCTTGGCCAGTAGTAGTATTGTTCTGTGCCCCGCCAGGGCTCCACTCCGTCCAGTTAGTAAACATGTTAATTAATTGTGAATAACTTTCACTAGTCCATATTCTTACCATTAACACCCATAATATGTATGATGTACATGTGTCTATCTATGTGAAACGGAAAATGGGAGATGTGGTCAAAATGGCTTGTATTGTAGCCATTCGCAGAAGACAAGGCCAACAAGGACTTCAAGACGATTACAAACAGATGAATCAATCGTAAGCATTTACAAATTTTATGTGTTAATTTAGTTTTCTAGTGTTGTGTCCAACCTAGCCTATGTTCTTATATATACCTATAATGCAAGTATACTTAAATGTATACACAGCCTTTGACATAACCTTTTCATAACTCATGAAATCAATTTATCCCTACTCACTCTGGCCAAACTCAAGATACCTAAAAAACTGTTGTGCAACAGAATCTCCTCATCATAGTTCACTAAAAACTTTAAAAAGTTTCAGTTTCAAAGTTGTATATTAATTTCTGGGATATGGCAACTACATAATATTCAATCGGTTCGGTATCTACATACCTATTTCGTGGCCTTGTAAACTTCAAGCTAATGATATTATAAAATTTTAATAACGTATTTCTTATCTTCTATTTCAGAGGCAATCAAGAAACATGTTGCCAATCAACGAGATAAAAGACATAAATCATTTTGCCAGAGAAGAAGAAAGAAGTCAGTCAGTCATCTTTTATCGAAACAGGTAATCATTTTGTATCTATTTCGTCTAATGATTCATTGAATTGTTAACTACAACTGAGGTAAAAATAACGGATGACATTGTTTGTTATCTTCTAAAAGCAGTTCAATAACTAAATGCTGATCCATTACTTGAACCCTCATTAATCATCCATCATAGTATTGTAGTTTCAATAACTTAAAGTTATGTCATACTCATAAAGTTTTTACGTTTACCTACTAGTATTTAGTAATTAGTAGTAGAATAGTTATCTGAGCCAACTAGACACTAAAACCATATTATATTTTTCTTTTATTATTTATTTTTATTTATTAATTCCTGTTTCAGCCGGGTAAATGTGGAAAGAAATGCAGTACCTACCAATCGATTAAACTCCTGTGGAAATTCAAAGAAATAATGAAAACCTAGGAAAATACATCAACATAAAATGGAAACTGTTATGTATATACATACAGTACTCCCAGTGCTAACATGGTGATGCTAATTTTTGAGATCTTACTAAGGCACACAATATCATAAAGCCTACCGAAGATAGTCTGCCTAAGATTGAGGAAGATGAGCATGTTAGTTTTTAGAAAGCTAGATAAAATTAGGAAAGATAAATAAATGGAATCGAATAACATGTTGTGCCAACGCCACCTAGAGTGGGATGTGGGCAAGGCAAGATCAGATGAGATTCAATCATGAGGAGCATAACGAAACTAAATGATGTCTACAAAATCCTCAACAACGAAATGATGGGTGATGGGCAGGACAAACAATACAAGGAACAGAGAAATGTTTCCGTCTAAGTTTATTTTGCATTGTTCCCCTAAGGATTACAATTCAAAATATAACAATAAAAATAAAAACGAAAAGATGAACTTAATTCAGGCATCACGAAAAACATGGAAGCGGCTTTTGTCAAAAGACAAACAGAAGACATAAAAAACACAAAAGTTTCAAATTAAAATTCATTTATTTTGCAAAACATAGGTAATAGTTTTAAATAAATATAAAGTGGATTTTTTGTTGTTAATTCATATTTTATTAAACTTTATCTTAGCATGGTTCTAAAATTTTTGTTACTACTAATTGTACCTAATAAATAACTGTCTGAATAAAAGGCTTATATTATTATTATTAATTCTACCTTATTCTACCTTAAACATCGCATGTATTGTTTGGGAGTAAAAAGTAGCTTTTATGTAAATCCAGGCCCAGAACTACATCTTTGCAAAATTTAAGCCGAATAAGTTCAGTCATTCATGAAGAGAGAACATAATGAACATTATCTAAACATCCAAACTTTTGCTATTATATTATGTTCATTCATAGTCATGTAGGTCTCCAGGACCATATTATTGAATGTTTGAAGGTATTTGTAGGTACAGTCTAGTTTTTTGGATTAAAAATACGGTTAACTGAAATTTTTACTGGGAGTTTCAAAAATAAGCAATTTTATAGATTTCGGGGCACAGTTAGAGACAATTCACTAACATGTGACGACATGCAAAATAAGTGCAGGTAGATGCTGGATGTGGCAAGCTGAAAACATTGTAAAAGAGATGGAACATCCTTCTTTTTTTGAAGTCGGTTAAAGCCTACATAGAATAATTCCTTAATTTTACACTGTATTTAAGTTACAAATACCTCACGGGAATATATTTTAATGGAACTATCTCGGGATTATTCTTAATAGACCTAAATGCAATGCCGAGAGCACCAGCAAAGAGAAATGAACGGTGAACGTACAATAGACTTAAAAAACATGTCATGACTTCGATTTCATAACCTTCCGTTATACCTAATCTGTGATTTAGCGAAGTCGCACAACAGGGTGTGCGTGCAAGATCTGACATATTGTATGTACCTATCTCAATTTTGTATTCTTGGAAATAAATGATTGATTTGAATTGAAACGTAGTAACTTACTAAGCGTGCATACGCGCGAATGCAGAACTGCAGACAGATTCGCGCACAAGTTACCAAGCGCGTGCTGTATGGTAACTTGGTGATTTATGTATTTCCTACGTATCTTATATTAGTAAGAGAATTTTTACACGTAGCGCCTTAGCTAAGCAAATTGTTCCGATCAGGTGGTTAGTTAGAATTACTTAAGAACGCAGGTAGGTTCGCGTGGGGGTCCCGTCAACTTGGCGGGACCCCCACGCGAACCTAACTGCAGCAAACGCAAACTGAGCGAGACTTGGCGGCGCGAAGTCTCGCTCAGTTTGCATAGTCTAGAACGAGATGCCCTCTATTTTGACGCAGAAAGGCAGCTGTTAGCTATTTAGCGTTCTGGCGGAAACTTTTTGTTTGAGTTTAACTGAAAATCTACAATATATTTCTTCTTAGCCCAGAAATAATTCTAATAATAATGTAGTTAAAATAAGGGTGTACCTAATTAAAAATATGAAACTCAAGTGACGACCTCCGTGGCACGGCGGGCGAAGTTCCGCCTGCGATGCAAGAGGTTGAGGGTTCCATTCCCGCCTTGGAACAAATTTGTGTACGATCTGCAGAAATTTGTTCCATTGGTCTGGGTGTATTCTATGTATGATAAAAAAAAACTATCTATGTACCTATTTAATGCATTATAATATCAGTTATCTAGTATGTTGTAAAAATAATCTATTCCTGTAAAACGCATTTTATACTTTTTAGTCTGTGACTGTGATGGCATGACAGACAGATGTCTATTTTTTTTACTTGGTACTTCAATTCACTTCTTCATAACCTCTGGCTATCTAGGTTTTCTGTATTCATCTTGCTTTGCCTCTTTATAATTAATCTAAGATAAACAGCTGATCATTGACGTAATTGTATGCTATTTATTAGTGATCAATAAATTAGCTGCAATCTATTCTACGAGTTGGTTATTTCTCGTCCTGCCAGTCTGCTTCTACGACACACTACATAACCTCAACCAACTTCTGCTGTGCATCAGCTTACACTCTGCAACATATTACCCATAACACAAGCTTTGAGTAGCTTACTTTGGGGCTAGATGGTGCTGTGTGGATTGTCCAGCATTATTTATTTATTTAAAATAAATCAGCCGGCATCATCTAGCCTAGCCCAAGATAAACATAACTTGCTATATAGGTACTGATATACCTACTTAATACAAAACAATACAAACACTTTGCCCGAGGCGGGAATCGACCATGCAACCAATCGCAGGCGGACCTTGGCGAAGGTAATTCGAATCAGTTGTCAAGTACCTACCTACCTAGCTACTTGACTTACTTTGCATTATAATGTAATCTACTTACTTAGGTAGATACCTAGATAAACAATGGCAAAATTTAACGGAACTGATTCTCTACATAGTATAAAACATAGTCGCTTCCTCTGTGTATGCTGAGATCTTTAAAACTACGCAATGGATTTTGATGATGAATGATTCAAGAGGAAGATTTGTTTGTATAATACATGCATAATATAGTAGACTAACACTGATAATTTTAGAGGTTTCTAATGTGATGTCGTAGGTAAATAACATAAACCCATTTTTTTGCGCTTACATTGCAAACGCTGGCTGAACCATATGAGGTAGATCAAAATAATGTAGGTAAGTATTTAATTGTACACCTTAAAAAGGTCTAAAAAAAATCCGCGATGGTACCTATTATGTCTATCTCTTAGGGATAATCCAAAATAACCATTTTTTATACGTTATTTGCTCGAAGAAATTATAGATTTCAAGTGCAGGGACACGTAGCGGTTGCGGCGGTGGTACCGGTTGGGGGGTCGATTCTGTAGTATATTTTAGTATCAGTATTGCACCTGGCGAAGCCGAGGCGGGTCGCTAGTATAGTATAAAGTAGGTAGGGTAGGTATCAGCTATGATATTATGTACCAAGTGTACCAACGTAATTCAGTACCTACGAAATGAAGGAACGGTTACGGTAAGTAAGACGGAACGGGTAGGTGCCTAACCTATCTAATGTGTTATTATTACCTAGGTATACCGACCTATTCACTGCTGTTATGTCATATACATATTGTCGTCTGAGCAGAATTTTGACCACGGCGGTGGCCCGTCTCATCGAAGACAAGCCAGATGCGCAGGACATATTATAGTGCACACGTAAGTGCACAAACATAGGTGCACTCTCATAATCCGATAAAAGGGCAGACCAACACGAGCAGGGAGAGGTCAAGTGCAGGACCAACGGCGAGGCCAGGGGGTGTAACAACGCTTACTTCCTGACAACGGGCTGCTTCTGTGAATTATTCCCAATAACAACTATTGGCCCGTCCCGGGATTTGAACCCAGGACCTCATAATCCGCGGGTGAACAAGCTGACCGCTAGACCAACGGGGCATTCATGTGTGGCAAATACGTTGGTATAAGGTACTTACCATTTAAGGTATATAAAGGTCTGTGACTAGTGTGACTACCCATAGACCCACATTTAATTCTGTAGCTGAGAGGTAAAGAATAACAAGTCCACTTTTTGTCAAAATCGTTTTTTTACGAATTTTGCTTTAGAAATGTGTGCTCTATGACGTGGTAAAAAGTTATAAGTCCTATCAGCAATATTTTTTAATTTATTGCCAATGAAACAGTAATAAGTCAGTTGTAGCTTTAGAGGTAAATCATAATACTAACCCTTAACATAGTTTACCTCTGACGCTGTGGCAAAACTTGATACGAGCGGTCGATAACAAGTCCAAGCGCATGATATGCAGCGCCACTCAATCCGGACTTATTATTCGTTACCCCGTAATCGTTCGCGCCGTTTTGGCGCGTGTTGACCATACCGCACCCGCACGTCCGAGCCAGCCAGTACTTATTTAGTATTGAAGAAGTGCGCATACGTAATTTATAAAAAAATAGCATGAAAAAAAGAGAATGTGAGAATGAAATAATAATAATATGAAAAAAGAGCCACGAAACAAAATAAAAGAAGAACTGAAGAATAAAACAAGAAAGCATATCTAACTGTTGAAAAACTTTACAGTTTATTTGCAGAGAAAAGTGAAATGAATGGAGAAGAAATCCCAAAAAGTTGGTTTTATCGGCATAAATATTTAATACAGAATATAATATAGGATTCAAACCACCACAAACTGATACATGTGATGATTGCGATCGTTACGAAATTCAAATCAGAGAAGCTGAAAGAAAATAATTAAAAGAAATAGAACA
The DNA here is from genome assembly GCA_949316285.1 of Eupithecia subumbrata. Taxonomy (NCBI): domain Eukaryota; kingdom Metazoa; phylum Arthropoda; class Insecta; order Lepidoptera; family Geometridae; genus Eupithecia; species Eupithecia subumbrata. The sequence continues at coordinate 6,372,621 of OX438649.1, forward strand.
GAAAAGAAGAAAAACACATGGAAGAAGCAGCAAGCAGATACAAAAGAAAAGCAGAAGACAAAGAAAGCAGTCGAATAAATAACTCTGAAAAAATGTTGATGGTCGACCTACAAAAGTGCCTTCCTACACCCCTGCTCACAAACGGACAAACATTTTATGTCAGGAAATTGTGGACATTAAACTATAGAATTTTTGGACAGTTCTACTAATAAATGTACATGTGTTATGTGGGATGAATCAAAAGCTGGAAAAGGTGGAAATGAACTGGCATCGGGCATCATGAAATGGTTTATGTAAAATGTTGCTGAGAATTTAAGTGTTAAAGCGGTAGTAATTTGGTCCGACAACTGCGCAGGGCAAAACAAAAACATGCATTTATATGCTTGCTTGAAAGGACGCACGCACATGGAGGTAGACGGAATTCACTCATTGATCGAAAGACACAAGAACAGGCAAAGGCAGTTTTCGATTGCAACTCCATGGGACTGGCAGCAGGTTGTTAGAGCTTGTTCATCAGCTAAACTGCCAATAGATGTTATCAATATGGAAGATGAAGATTTCAAGAATTTCCCACTTTTGCATGACAGCAAAACATCACCTTTTATCAATAGAAAGAAAGAAACTAATGGACAAAATGTACCATACATTGATATGGTATATGTACGGATGAGTAAAGATGAATATGGCTTATTGCAGTATAAAACTGCTTTTGAAGATGGTGACTTTCAAAAAGTATCTTTGAAGAGAAATCAAAGGACTCCTTGCCCTCAGGTTCCAATGCCTACACCTGTAAGAACCGGTTTAAACCCAATTTCAACAAATAAATTTGAAGACCTGCAGAAAACCTTGACATAGATACCTCAAATATTTCACGATTTTTATAAAAATCTGCCCCATGTTAATGGCCAGCGTGAATTAGATATATAAAAATAATTTAAAATACAGTTGAGATAATAGGAATTTCTTAACTTATTTTTTTAATAAATGTTTCCTTCTAAATACACTTTTGTTTGATTTTTATTGGTAACCTAATTATGAAATAGTACACACAATGATGAATAAATAGGCGACTTGTATGTAACTTATTATTATTATGTTTTGAAAACGAATAAAACTAATGAACGTTTTTGGTGGTAATGAATAATAAGTCCATTATTTATATAAATACTAACAATTTAATTTTATCAATTTAATAACATTATAATAATAGTATATTTGTAAAGAAATACATAAAAAAATATCCAGTTAAATTAAAGCATTACATGTTATTAGCATTAAACAACAAAACTCCCGCTACAGACATTTCTTAAGCTCATCCTGAAAAGTTTTTGATATGGCGGTTGTTACTCTTTACCTCTGAGCTACAGAATTTAAGAATTATAAGTACAAGTAGTACCTAGGTAATTATTTTCTGTAGGTTAGGTGCCTACAAGCCAAACTGTTTTTAGCATTATTAGTAGGTAGGTAAGCTAGCTACCTACTTCATCAAGCACAAATAATGGGCTAGGGCGGGGAGGGGCGGGGAGGCTCGGCGCGGCGGTGGCGCGGCGGCGATGGATGGCACTAAGGCCACTTATCTATACTAATATTATAAAGAGGAAAGATTTGATTGTTTGTTTCTATTGAATAGGCTCCGAAACTACTGGACTGATTTGAAAAATTATTTTACCATTTGCATAAGAAGCCTTAATTATTCTTAATGAACATAGGCTACTTTTTACCGCGGGAAAATGCTTCATTCCTACGGGAAAACGGGTAATAGGACAACGGTTAGTAAGAATGCAGCTAGTCAGAAATAATTTGGCAAATTATTGACGGGTTTTTTTTATTTCAATTCATTACTATTGAAAAGTTCATTTAATTTTGAAAATTATTCGACTTATATAATTAAATTACCTATACCTATTGACCACAGTTGTTCTCATATTAAGGAACGCTGAATAATAAATTGTGTTGTGTGCCCTTGTTCATTATAATTACTTTAATTAACAGTCTCTTTGTTTTGCTAAAGAGCTGAGCGTTGTTTATGTTCATAACGTACACTAAATAGGACATGGGCCCTATTCTGCTAATCTAAACGCTTCACTTTATGACAATGATATCACAGAATACCAGTGTTGTTATTTTACCTTAACCATAGATAATAATATACAGGGTGTCCCATGCAACCTATACCAGAGGTCTGTGGTCAGGGGACACCAATACCTATCGATTGGACCCCCATGTATGTTCGGCGATTTTTGTAGTTCGAGATATGATTTTTTTGTTTTATTTTAATTTTTTTTTTTAATTTTGGACTTTTTAAAATATAATTTTTTCTATGAAGCGACTCTTTGAGATTTTTTTTGTTAATATCATGGCTAGCATCACACGTGTTTGTCTGTAAAAATACAAAACACTAAAATTCTCACAACAAGTAGCTTAGATTTTAATCACGAAAAAAAAATTATATTTGAGAGAAATTTTAGCTTGATTTCAACTTGAAAAAAAAATAACCCTGACTGAATAAGTTGTTAGTAATTTCAAAAACTTTATGCCGGATGTATTTAATACAATACACTACACAGATAGATATTTTTTATACATAGAAAACATACAGAAGTATCTGCAGATCGTACAAACATTTGTCCCAAGGTGGGAATCGAACCCACGACCTCCTGCGTCGCAGGCGGACCTTCACCCGCTGCGCCACAGAGGTCATCATAATAATATACCGTAGCTGAAAGAAACTACAGATGAAGGGACGTACGACAAAAGTGACAAATTTGAAACCATTCCATCAATCTCTCCGTGCAATAGCACCTCACACGCTATCCAGATTTTCTTTCATCTAAAAGTTCTATGTAACGATTCTACGATGATACCAAGATATATAAGATACCATTTACGTCGGGATTTTTACCATGATTTAAGTTTTGAGCTTTTCAAATCATGGTACATATCCCGATGTAAATGACTTAAGTGTTAATAACCATGATGGGTAAATTTATTGACGATAACAATGTCATACTTAAGCGATTTGATGGTTTGATAATTCTGTCATCCGTGGGAAAGAGTAAATCTTGGAGTTTCTCTTAGGGATAGGTAGGATTCGTAATGAGTACATCCGACAAAGAACCAAAGCTATCGAGATAGCTCAAAGAATAAACGAGCTTAAGTGGCAGTGGGCCGGCCATATCTCGCGAAGAACCAACAACCGCTAGAGTAAACGTGTTCTTGAGTGGAGATCGCGACTTGGCAAACGTAGTGTAAGACACCCTCCGGTCAGGTGGGGTGACTATCTGCGAAAGTCTGCTGGTAGATGCTGGATGTGGCAAGCTGAAGACAGGATGCTATGGTGCTCATAAGGATAGGCCTATGTCCAGCAGTGGACTAAAATAGGTTGATGATGATTAACCTCTCAGAAAACGAAATAGGAAACGCGGCGTTTTGCGATATTTGCGTTTTCTTGATTTCCCGAGAAAAAACTAGTACCTGGCACGAACGAACTAATACTCTTGTAGTTTCATTTAGATATCTATGGTAAGTATACGTAGGTGCTTAGCTTACTTGGAACCTCTATCTCAAAACGATCGGTTTATTAAGATACCTACCTGTAAACTGATTTTAATAATACCTAGTAACATTATTAAAATTCTTTATATCGGATTACAGATATTACTTAACCATAAATTGGTCAGTAACAGGGCAACAGCATAAAAGACTCTTCTAATAAATTTTAATATTTTTAGAATAATAAAAGCAGAAAGAAAATTGTTTCCACGAAATGTATGAGTTATATCTATAAAATAAATAGTAGCTAAATAAATTAGGTGCTTTACTTGCCTACATGTTTATTTGTGTATGAACTTATCCAAAACCGAAGCGACAGAAATCAAAAATATCACTTTATTTCCGTGTCAGTGTATAGTTTTATAATTTGACCTTTTTTAAGTGTACATTTATGGTATTTATGGAAATAAAGAGTTTTTGATTTTGATTTTGATTTTCCGATAGCTTTAAACCATTACCTAGGAACAGCTAAATCTACGGCAATTTATTCATGGTTAGTTTCTGATAAGCAGGTAGTAGGTAGTAAAGTGCCAACTGGGACACCTAATTCCAGATTTCAATAACTTTATTTCTTTATTTTAGCTAACATAATATAATAAGCATTAGACAAGTCAGGTTTTATAGGTGCCTAGCCTAGCCTACTATAGATTGTTATGAAATAAGAAATAATAATATAGCGAGTACGGTATGTATTCGTTATCTATCATTCAAACAATAAATAATTCTGGACAATTCACACAGAATAATCTAGCCCCAGGCTAAGCAGAGCCTGTGTTATGAATACTACTATATAATTGATATACTACCTATTTAATACAATATACACTAGGTACATAGATGTTTTTTATTATTTAGACGACGAAGTCCAGAACCCCCAGAACCAATATCTGCAGATCGTACAAATGTCCCGAGGCCGGAATAGAACCTGCAACCTTCTGTTCTCCGTCACAGGCGGATCTTCGCCCGCCGCGCCACAGAGCTCGTCGTCGAAATAACCTTTATCAACATAAACAAAACAAACCCTTGTTTAATAATTTTGTAAACAAAAAGTCGGTTCAAGTTGACATTGATACTCGACACCGTCCATAGTGATGGGACACCGTAACATTTTGTGAGGCTATCGATGAAATGGTGTCGAGGCCTAATTGTCATACCTACTATTTGTCACTGCACCGGATTGGAAAATCAGCACGTTTGTAGGCCGTTGATTTGTTAGAATTGACTGATTGATTAAATTTCACAATTGTGGCTAAGTGATAATGTTTAGTTAGCTATATTGTTGGTCATTCAAAATTTTAATTGGCGTAGGCAGTTCACTGAATCTCGTTTCTATACAATCGGCCTAGGCATTCTACAAAAGAGCTGATTTAACTATCCGGTGGCAACATGTGCTGCATATCTACTCATATTTAATTTTACACAATAAAACTGATGCATCATAATTAGTTTCTATATCCATGAAAATTATTTATGTAGTGTTCGTTTGGCGGCACTTACGCAACACTTGAAGGACCCACATAGGAAAGACTGATGTTACAAAATTCATGTAGATACCTATTTACAAAAATGACCAATGGTGGTCTAATACCACAGGCTGATGATGATGTAACAAAAGTATCGATCACTGTCGATCGACATATTACTGACTCTCATCTCATCACTTCATCACTAGCCATAGACATTCTTCGGCAATACGTCAAGCAAATCTGGACCATTGGTCGTAACAAATAAGGTTCAACTCGAATATAATTGACCTAGTACAGAATGGCAGTAGGTATATTTTGTAACGCAAGCGCACAGATTACAGAGCAGGCGCTACCCCGACCCAAATCAGCGCCCCCACATATTTTATCCTATTATTACTGGTAATCGAAGGAATTTTCAAAAATCGATAGGCCAGTTTGTGATGCCTATTAGCTTTTTTTAAATGCCTCTATAAAAGTTTTATTTTGTATACTTGCTCTTTTTGGCCACCATGGTGGCAAAAATGAGCAACTTCGCATCTCTGCCTACACTATCCAAACTAAAACTTTTAAAGAGGCAATAAAAACAAGCTTAACTGGCCAATCGATTTTTGAAAATTCCTTCGTCGAACAGATTAATAAGATAAAATAGGTGGTGGCGCTGATTTGGCTCGGTGTAGCGCCTTAAGTGTGAAATTCGATTCCTTATTTTTAATTATAAGTAAGCCTAGCTGAAAATGTTTAGAGGTGCGTGTGAGAGACACAAAATGGTATAAAAATTGAGTTCAGCGCGTGCGTCCCAACGGACGCCTGACCACAGACCTACTGACTATTTTAATCTAGAAATAGAATGGTTTCTACCTCTGTTGACGTCACTCCATCTCGATAATCTGTAATGGGTGTAAAATTCTAAGCTTTGACGGATTAATCACAAATCACTTACAATACCTCTAACATTTGTAATAATTCCAGGGGGGAAATACGATAACCACTTTTTTAAAATGGTACCCTTTTCATATTATTGTGTTTTAAAATCAAAACTATACAATAACAATAAAAACTATACAAAAACAATAGGTAGAAGAAAAAAGAGGTATTCTATGCTAAAAATAGGGAACAAAAGGGTCCCTATCTAAGTAGTGTAGCATTCGGCTAAGGCCAATGCGACGCTGATTTTCAGGTAGAGCGCGACCCTATAGTAACAATATTAGCAGATACTAGATCAGTTGTTTGACGACTCAGCTGTGCAGTGGGCGAAGGAAGGTCCGCCTGCGACGCGATTATAGGTTCGATTCCCCACATGGGATAAGTTTTGTATGATCTGCAAACTTTCGCCTTTATACCTAAAGCAATAGCTGACTCGTTCGCGATTTAATAATAATTGGTACCTCAAATAATGTTTGTTTTCATGCACTGTCATCACCAATATTTTGGATTCAATCTATGTAACTCTACTAGGTAAATTTCGAGAACATTTTAGAACAAGTTTCAATGTTGAATGTACCTATGTATGTATTCAACATTGAAATGTGTTCTAAAATTTTATGTATGATGTTTTGAAATTGCGTACTGACAAACCTTGAAATTTAACGCCTTTTTGAGATTCAGAAAAAAAATAACTTAAACTAAAGAATAACTACAAAAATAACTTGGAACTGTGTGATGGATGAGTTAGCACCATCTCAATTCTTCCGCGGGTGTCGTAAGAGGCGACTAAGGGATATCCACCGGGGGCGGGCAGCAGCGCCTCCTGCAGAACATTTCTACCACCGAACTGCAAACCCCAACCTGCAACGAGAGCTTAGAACTTTTATCACTTATTTTTCTATATTTTTAGTATTGTAGTCCCAAGGCCTTAAACTTTGCAAATTATCACAACAACCGACAGAGACGCTTGCATCTATGAATGGTATGCATGTCTTTTTAACCTATACTTGAGTTTCTGTCGAAAATGTTTTTTGAAAAAGCCTCTCAAAAAATAAAAAAAAGGTTATATTGAAATTGAAATTTTATTTAAAAAACAATAAAAACAGTATTATACATATACTAGTATTTTATAAGTGCGCGAGCTGCAAGCAGCTCGCGGCGGTGGCTGTCACAGTGTTCGCTTTTAATTGTATTCCCCTTTTCGTAACCTACGTCTTTGATTTTTTCGAAATTGATAACCAAGAGTGGAGACTGCGATATAAGAATGTCAGCCATCTTGTATTTTGAAATGGACATCTTTTTCGTAATCTACGAGTTCGAGTTGATCGAAATCGATACCCATATCAATTTCTTGGATGGGGGAGGGGGTTCAGGGGGGCTGGGCGTGAGGGGTCACAGCACGGCTCGCTTCGCTCGCCGTGCTGTTCCCCTATATCCCCGCTTCGCTCGCCTTGCTGTGTGACGTGAGTCGTGTTGCGGTTCGCTTCGCTCACCGCAATCCGACGCACGCCCGCCGTCATCAAATTCGTAATCCTCGCCCCCATGTTAGTCGAAAACGATACCTATATCAGATTTTTTGATGGGGGCGGGGTTCGGGGGGGCTGAGCGCGGGGGGTCACAGCACGGCTCGCTTCGCTCGCCGTGCTGTTCCGCTGTAGTCGCATTGCGGTTCGCTTCGCTCACCGCAATACGTCCCCGCTCGTGCTGCCACACGGCAAGGCTCGCTTCGCTCGCCTTGCAGTGTGACGTATTGCGGTTCGCTTCGCTCACCGCAATCCGACACACGCCCGCCGTCGTTAAATTCGTAATCCTCGCCCCCATGTTAGTCGAAAACGATACCCATATCAGATTTTTTGATGGGGGCGGGGTTCTGGGTGGGGGGGGGGCTGGGCGCCGGGGTCACAGCACGGCTCGCTTCGCTCGCCGTGCTGTTCCCCTGTAGTCACATTGCGGCTCGCTTCGCTCGCCGCAATGCTCCCCCGGGTTCAGGGGGAGGGGTTTCCAGGGGGCAAGGGGGGGGGCACAGCGCGGCTCGCTTCGCTCGCCTTGCTGTTCCCCGTAGCCGCATTGCTCCACCCTAAAAAGTGGTCAAAATATAGGCTAAAAATGGCAAAATTTCAGTTTTTTCATAAAAATGAGAGTCCCGAGGGGCGGGGGGCGAAATTTTTTTTTGCAATCAAAATGATATTAAACCCTCTACACGAACGTGAAAAAATTTTTCTTCTATCGTACTTAGTTTGGGAGATATCAAAAGGGGGGGTGAAAATTGGGGTGGGAGGGGGGTCGATTTTTTTTTTCCTATACGAAAAGATACCCTCTATACGATCCTGCAATCGGAACCCCTCTATCGCGACGGCATCTGGAAGCACTCTCAAAAGGGGGGGTCCTGGGGGGCAAGGGGGGGTAAATTTTTTTCGCAATAGAAATCACTTGTCTCCCTCTATACACCCCTTTTAAAAAAAATTAACCAAATGGCTCCTTCGAAAAGAAGGGGGGGAGGGGTGGGCTCTGGGGGGGCAAATCTCAAAAAGTCGGGATTTTCCCCAAGTCACCCCTCACCCCCCTACACGATTCTGCAAAAAAAAACATACCTTCCCATCCACCATCACGGAGAACAATTGTGTCAGTGAGTCAGTGAATCAGTCAGTCAGTCAGTGGTAATCGAGCTTTATATATTATAAAAAAATCTGTTGATTAACATTCAAAAACTGCGAAACCAAAAAACAGTTTCATTTGACTCTGTCACCAATTTCTGAATTGGTTAGAAGGAAAAATATAAATGCTCCATTATTAGGTTAGGATGAGAACAGTGCTAGAAATAATTAACAAACATAATGAAAGAATATAATGAAAGAAAACAAACCACAACACGTCGTCATAGATAAAAAATTACAAAATACACGACACGCAGGCTTAGTTCTATTTAATTTAATTGCAGGTTTTATCAGGGACCCACCTAAAATGCCCCTGTTTAAATATTTTACCCCCAAATTTAGGGGGAAAACCCCTAACTTGTCACCACTGATGTAGGTAGTTTTGGTACCTTATTCCATGTTGGCAAATTTCGAGAACAACCAAATTTTCACATGAGGGATAACATCGGACGCAAAGAACCAGAACAACAGAAAATCTTTGGGAACGTTTTTTGAACGATTTTGGACACAATAAAATCTGATGAGTTTATGAAAATAAAATAAACAACGAAAAACTACCTATATTTCTTATCTACATAATCTATCTTCTTAACATGTCCCACTATATTTCAATATTTTGACGTGTATTGGTCTCTAAGGAGACCACTTTGACTAGCTGAAAATCCAACCGGTCAAACCCCAACGCACCTTATGGCACAGAAACTTAAAGCCTCATAAAGTTGAAGGTTACACAGAGAGCAATAAAAACAATAAAAATAATTCATTTTTAAAAATTTATAAATATTATGTCATGTATTGTATAAATAAAACAAACTCTGCCTAGCTTGGGGCAAGATGATGCTGTGGGATTGTCCAGCATTATTTATTTATTTCAGTGTATAGAAAAGTTTTAGATCTTAGTTTACTTATTTTACGGTGTAACATATTGTATACCTCTAAACAAATATAAATGAAATATGAAATAATAACTAATCGGAACACCTTATTTGCGATGTCGGTGACTCGTGTAGATGACGCAATCAGGTTTTCTGCTGACGACGATATAAACATAAATTAACGGTGGTGTCTGCAGGCGCCCAGTGAACCTTCGAAAGTTGACACCCTTCGGCCAAAACTCTGCGCTTAAGTAGGTCGAGAGATGTTAAATTAGAACTCTCACCAGAAGCAATGGAGAGAACTTAACTCGGACTGTTTGCGAGATTGAATCAGAAATTAGGTGATCCGTAGAAGAACCACCATAGGTTTTCATCACCATAGAATAGTACCGGGAACTCGCTCACTAAGCCACCGCTGTCTTTCTATCTGTCCGTCTGTTAGTTATTAAAGGGGTTAATAACATAACAGGGGTCTTATTAATTTTATTATTATTTATATATTTATGTGGAAAACAAACTGCTTTTACAAAACTTCAATGTGTAGAAACAGTGGTGGTATAATTCAAGCTTAATAGTTTTCACTTATAGTACGAAAAATAAGCTTAAACTAAATCTTAAAATCATAAAAAATTGAAACAAGTAATTTAATGAGTGGGTAAACCCAGTTTGAAGTGGTTTGCCTGTTCTTTAACAAATAGTTATGAAATAAAATATTGGTCTGAAAACAGAAGGTCAGAAGTTATATTACTATATGTTGAAATTGAAACCTGTAACGGCAATTTAAATTCTTGCAAAAAATTCTACTGTCTACCTAATACGGTTCATGTTATATAGCCCGCTGACAACGGATGGACAAGGAATCAGAACCCGCTGACACCATTTGTGTAGGGAACCTTAAAACTTGATAATGATGTTTGCTGATTTAAAACTTTTTATTACGGAAGCCTTCGTGAACGTACCTTCTGTCTTCCACTTCTCGGTTTTATTGGGCTTTTTTCAATTACATTTCATTATTTTTTGAGTTTTGGACAGACGAATTCACTTTTCTTCGGAGCTTAGATACGATCTTCGCATAAAGATAATAGTTTCCTGAATTTAGGTACTCTAAGCTCAAATGCAGCTTTGTCTAGATCGTTCTAGAACCTCGTTTCGAGAAACCAATTCTATTGAGTAGGTACTGCATGGTTTCCAAACCGGAAAGTTCCGTAAGAACGAAAAGTAATTCATTAAATATAATGGCAACTTTTGAATAAAACGCACTAGTCGAACTGGTACAGTACAAACGAAGCATGGCTGTCATTATTTCGACCAACGAGGAGAGAGATTCTGAGCCAATGGGAAGCAAGGTCGCTTTGAAAATTGGCTTTGAAATTTGTCACGTGTCAATAATGCGCACCCCATTATTGCGCGGCCGAATAATGTACACCTTGATAATCCGTGTCATGGCTTCTAGTTTCCTACGTACAATAACGGGCCGTACAATACATGGCTGTACATTATTGACACGTGACAAGCTTTCACGAGCTGATAATGCATGGCCCGATATTGTACACCACGATAATCGGAACCCTTTTTGACACGGATTATCAAGGTGTACATTATTCGGCCGTGCAATAAATTGTCGTGCATTATAGTGACCCTTGTTGTGTATGCTGTGTAGAGTAAGTAAATGTGAACCCATGATACTTATATTGATCTTTGATTAGGTCAGAAATATTCAGAAATATAAACTATTTCTCGTGCTTTTTCAACGAAATTACAAAAATAATCTAGGACATGACAATTGTCGAGGCAAGGGCGGCAAAAACTTTACAGCCTGAGGACATTATATTATTATTTTTATCCACCTCCCTCACTGCGTTGCGCTGCGCTGCGCGGCTTTATTTTATTTTAGTATTTTGTTTGGATTTACTACAGGTATTGAAACAGTTTTACATACGGAATGATTTATTTGGATAAAAATTAATACAAAGGTAACATGGTCAGATTTTGGGTTTTCTATCACCTTTTAAAATGTAAAAAAGTAGTTATAGTGACATACCTAGGTAACTACAATAGATGGACTTAAAGCATTGTGATTTTTTTTGTAGATATTGGATTTTAATGTACGACGAAACATATTCCTTAATTCACCCTATCTTATTATTTCACAAACACCTTTATCTGTGTTTACAAGAAATTTTTTGTTACATTGCATTTTTATTAAAATTTGATCTTTGTTGTCATCAACTTCTCTTATGGAAGAAGTTATCAGTTCTTCATGTGTTTTTCTGTGCTTAAGTAAAGCATTATTTGATTTGAACATTCCATGACACACTTCACATTTAAAATCTGTTGTAGCCCCAACATGGTGTCGTTTAAAATGGTCTGACCTACGGGAGGCCGATAAGAAACTGCTTGAGCATTCTGAACATTTGTAAGGCTTCTCTCCTGTGTGTAACCTTGTGTGATATAACAGAGACTCTTTGGTTACAAACTTCTTGGTGCAAAGAGAACATGTAAAGTTCTTTTCTTGGGTATGTGTTACAATATGAGCTTTTAATCTGCTCTGAGCCCAAAACTTTTTTCCACACCATTCGCAGATATGACCTTTGTAGTTTCCATGTTCGAATTGTATGTGAATTTTTAAGGATACTTTTTGCGTGTACTTCTTATTGCAATAGTCGCAAGTGTACTTTGCATTAGCAGGGCTATGTCGACTTTTTTGGCTGCATATGTTCAAATTGATGTGGTTCCTAAAGGTTGCTTTATTTTTGTACGTTCGCCCACACTTTGGGCAAACAATAGATGTTTTATGTACTATTTGATGTACTTTCCATGCCTTCCTATTATTGAATATCTTTGAACATTCTTCGCATGTCATTGTTCTAT